>NC_051165.1:80504381-81811509 GCF_013339725.1 Rhipicephalus microplus | reverse complement strand
GGTATGGCATAACGTGACTATATGACGGGCATATTTGACTAGTGATAACATGAAAATTATGATATGTCATTAATGTCTTGAATTAAGTTTCATGGTCTTGCTGTTCTTGCGGTGGTTTTGTTCACATGACATGTTGCAAAACTGGTATGACATGACATGATTTCATGGCGAACACAAGCGACAGACCCTATCATGAAAATCATTACATGCCTGTCATTTGACAACATGTATACATGCCACTGCTCGCGATGAGTTCTTCGGACATTTCGCTAGCGTCACATATACTAAATTCAGTATTACGGGACGTGAATATATGACGAAGGTATGAGACTGGTGAAAACATGATAAACATGAAATGCGTGTCATGTAACATGACTGCATGCTACGATCATTATGCGCTCGTGGCCGTTTCGCTAGCTTCACATATACCAAATTCGCTATTACGTGACGTGAATGGACGACATGGGTGAATGAGACATCCAAACATAATAATCACTGACGTGTGTGTCATGTAACAACATGATAATGCCACACTCATGATACGCTCGCAGCCGTTTCGCTAGCTTCACATATGCTAAATTTCGTATTAAGTGACGTCAATAGATGACGAAGATATGCGACTGGTGCAAACATGATAATCGTGAGATGCAAGTCATATAAAAGCATGACTACATGCCACAGTCAAGGCGCCAATACACTTAGACGTGACCTGGCGCGCGTGCGCACCGGCGTTTGTTTTGTCACGTTACGCCGGCGTTGCCACCCCAGGCGCCGGTCCTGCCTCACAGGCGTGCGCTGCGTTGCTTTGACGCATGCGCATTTCAACGCGTCCGGCGTCCCTTCGTCTTGAAAAGAGCAGACGCAGTGCTGTCTGTGTAACACATTGGCGCCAAACGCAGGATGTCACATTTCGCGCCACTTGCCGTCGGGCCACGACGACGGACGCTGGTTGCACTGGTTGCGCTTGGCGTCAGACTATAGAGTGCTCGCGTTCTGGTAACGTAGCGTCCCTGTGCCCAGCGTGCGCGCGCGTCAACGTTACGTTGAAGTGTACTGGGCCCTTCATGATGCACTCGAGGCCGTTTCGCTAGCTCTACATATGCCGAATTCGGTGTTACATGACGTCAATGGATGATAAAGGTATATGACTGGTGCAAACATGATAATCATAAGACGCGTCATGTAAGAACGCAACAACATACCACGCTCATACCATGCTTGCGGCCGTTTCGCTAGCTCCAAATATACTAAGTTTGGCATCACGTGACGTGAATAGATGACGAAAGTAAACGACAAATCCAAACATCATTATCCTGACACGGAAGTCATATACGGCATAATTTACCTCCACGTCTTAAAGTTGTGGTCATTTAAAAGTGGCCTAATACCCTCCTGATTCGTGCTTCGCATATCATCAATTCCCACTGTACGTGCGATCTGTCAATTTTTTCCCTGTGCCTTTTATATGCATACTGTAGGAAACAATGCGAGATAACGAAGAAGCAGCAAGCAAGGCACACGAGAGTGTTTATGATCTACACGCCGCAACCCGAGCTCGCACTTGCTTGAATTTCGGACTGCTGACGTTCATTCGTCGGCTGACGTTCCTCCGCCTTACAATTTGGCTGTACGTATATGAACCTGTAACTTCGCTCCCGTTAGCTTCCCCCTCTTCGTGACACCAACATAGCCACGGAGACGCCTCTCCAGCTGGGACCTTCGACCATCCATGTCACTTGCGGCGCCGTGTATCCTGAACGACATTCCTCTATCTTCCTCAGCTCCACTGAATCGAATGTCGAATATTGGTTTGCGAGGTACGACAAAGTCGGCGCAAGTCACAAATGGAATGGCCCAAGTAAGCTGGGCTACGTCACGTTCTACCTCACGGATATCACGCAGCTGTGGTTTAACAACCACGCAGCTGACATTCCTACGTGGTCTGCATTCGAGACTGCTATTAAGGACGTCTTTGGACGACCTGCGGCACGCAAGCTTCAAGCCGAGCACCGTTTACGTCAACGTGCACGGCAAGCAGGTGAGAACCACACGGGATACATTGAAGATGTGTTGCATCTATGCAACCGCGTCAACACTGCCGTGCCTTAGGAAGAAAAGATCGGGCACAATTTGAAAGGTATCGAGGATGACGCCTTTCAGATGTTGCTCACGTGGAATCTCCCCACAATCGCTTTGCTAGTCTTACTCTGTCAGAGCTCCTACGAGTTGGGTAAGCAGCGCGCAATTGCTCGTCAAGCCCTCACGATGCCAGACACGCTCGCAGGCTTGCACCTACCTGCCCGTCCTGCCGAGCAGTAGCCGCTGATTTTCACAATCAGTAAGCTTATTTGCGAAGAGATAGCGCGCCAGCTGTCACTGCTGCCACTAACACATGAGCCCGTGCATGCGTTGGCTCCAGACCTCCAACACGCCATTCGGTGCCATATCACTGATGCCCTCCCGCAGATGCATAAGCAACCACCTGTCACTCCGCCTCTCACGTACGCCGCCATGGTTGCTCAACCTACGCTATAGCGTATGCCTTATGCTCAACCTGCCATGCCGTCCCATGTCGTGCCTACAACGCCATTTGCGGCGCCGTATCCCTTCACTTCTTCACCTTCATTTATATATCTATATCTTCACCTTCATTTTGTAGTTGCTCAGACGCTTGGAGGACACCAGACAATACACCCATTTGATTCGCCTAAGGTATAACTGGACACGTCACCCGCCACTGTCGCTAAGCTTTTCTCTTGACACCTTGGGCAGGCTGGTTCCGTGATCGTCAAGGACGCCATCAAGGTACACCCCTGACATTATACGACCCTACGAGAACCATCTGTCGCCATCTCACGAACGATGATCCCCGTCACCTATGCGCCCGCCGACCTTCTATGGAATAGAGAAAATGATCGCTACAGCTCCGAAGGCAACAGCTGCATACAAGTCGAACTGCTCAAGGCCTCCATCACTTTCGCCGCAAACCGTTATCGGCGTCAATGTTGAGGGCACCACCACACAAGCGCTTATTGACACAGGGGCCACCATTTCCGTATGGTTTTGGGACGTTAAACCCCACATATCAATCAATCACCATTTCCATAATTCGCGAGACCTCATGCCGCAAGCTTGAAAAGTGATGACGTCTCTCTCGGACCTGATGCTCCATATGGCCAACTCGCTGTGCATAGAACAATCAGCTGTGTGAACCACACGTGTCACTATACAAGATGAACTGCATGTCATCTAATTTTTCCTGCTGCCGTCACGCTCCCATGATGTCATTCTTGGATGGGACTTTCTTTCGCGTCATCGGTCCATCATAGATTGCTCACCTGCAGAAAATGTTCTTACACCACTGCCAATTTCTTGTTTAATGTATTCCCTTCCTAGAGCTTGCAAACTAGTTGCCGCAGACACAGACATAGCACTGAACACATCCAACCTTGTAGCTTTGACCTGTACCCCTGCCGGAACTGTCGTTTATTCTCTGACATTTTTCTCTGATACCGTAGCCTACACCTGCCCTTTGCTGTACTCACCAAGGAATCCAGTACTACCAGCATGTTTATAGCGAATTCGCTATCGGTACCAGTAACCTTACTTCATGCACGGAGAAAGTTCACCGACAACACTCGATGTCCTGAGGTCGTCCTTATATGGCACAATCGTCATCGCACAGTTCTCATTGACCTTTGTACTTACTGAGGACGACACAAGCTGGTTTGACCCGGAAACGTCTTTTCGAGTGCCTTCTGACGACAACAATTTATACTGAAAAAGTAATTTTAAGGACGTTTTGGACAGGACAAAGGCAATGCACTAGCACCAGTTCAAATGTCTTCTCGAGTGCTTTCTGAGAACAACAATTTATCCGGAAAAGGTCCTGTCAAGGACCTTTAGAAGATGACAAACGCATTGCACTGAGCACTTACGTGTAAGACCTATATAAGACCTTTTTTTACGTATAAGACCTCAAGACCCTAAGTACTAGATACATTTCATACACTTCGCGCACTTACTAGATACATTTCACGCACTAAGTACTAGATACATTTCATATGTGAAAACTTTCTCCACACGTTTGTTTCATGCAGTCAAGAAGTTATTGTATATTTTCGCCTCGTTTTTTTGGCAGAAAATTTTCGACTTACGCGTTCCGCTTATTGAGACACGCGTAATTATTTAGCTTAGGTATCAAACCTGGTATTGTGAAATGTCCTCGTGAAACAGTGTGTTCCTAAATGTCACAGGGCCTTAAATTAGTCATTATATGCCACTGCAGCGCGTAATTTAAACTAGCAGCTGGCAACGATTGACCATGTGGCACTATTCTAGATATCAAGTAGCCAAGCCATTCCAAGCCAACTGACTGTCAAAATGCCGTTGGTCAGAGAAGGTGCAGTGTACTAGTGAAGGTTCGTGTCGTTTGTGTGCATGGTTAAAAGTGAGATGTGTGTGGAAGTGTAAGTCGTAGGTGACGACGAGAGATAAATTGCCGTGTTGATGGGTGCACTTGGCTGCCCAACGTTCAGACTGATTTGGATATATTGTCACCAGCCGACCGCGGCGAGGTGTGGTTCGAAGCAGCCTGAAACACCAGCCAATCGCGATCGATTGTGCTTCGCAGCAGCCTGGTCCCAACGTGAAAGGATCGACGTCTGCATCTGACACACGGCCCGACCTCGGGCAAGTCAAGTCAACGCCCGTATTGAGTGTACTGGTAGGATGTCAGAGCGGAGCCTCTAACACTAGTGAGTGCATTGGGCATGATACACGTGGTGATGAAGACACTGTGTCAAACTTTCGAGGAAGATTACAAATGTGGTTGATTGAGCTGTGTTGACTGCTTTGATACTGCTTTAATTTTTTTCAGACTACAAGTGGACTCGAATGCCTAACAAAGCCGCCAGTTGTGAATGATTACTGTTAAATAAATACATTTCTGTCAACAAGCTTCGTTTGCTTTACTGTAATAGTCCAGCACTGTCATCTCTCTGTGGATTGATACAGTAATTACAAACGAGACCTCAGAGGTGTTTTTCTTTTGATCTATCAAAACATCATGAAAAGAAGTAAATCCTAAGTAGTATCACTGCCCACAGTACCGAACCGGCCACGCTACCGTAGTTCTGAAAAGATACTGAAAAAGTCCTGAAGTGTTGTTGTGAGCATGTGCTGAGGTTTTTATGTGTATGGACAAGGGGACGGGATTAGTGCCTTTCTAGTACCATAAAAGGACAATCTGAGGGCGTCATATTGTCCTCACGGAGGCATACTGAGGATGTCCTGAGGTTGTGTTGGTGTTGTCTGGGTTAGGGCAGCATACAAAACGTTCACCTCCTGCACCTTCTGGAATTTGCCGATAGCGAACCGCATCTCCAGCACAATACCCTGACGCCACCTGTAGGTACACTGCCCGGGCCAGCCTTATTCCACCCTTCTGGTGCTACTGAGCTATCGTTGACACAATGACGCGAACTATTGTCCCTTTTTTTGAGAGTTACGCTCTTCCTTCAATCGCGCTCAATCATCTTTGGGTCACACAGCGAACATCACGCTCCACATTGACACCGGTTCTGATGCTCCCTTATGCCAATGACCATATCGAGTTCCAACAAAAGAGCGGCGTATTATCAACGAACAAGTCGATGATATGCTCAAGCACTGTGTCATCCAGCTATCGCAGAGCCCTTGGTCGTCCCCTGTTCTGCTAGTGCACAACAAGGATAGGTCTATCCGACTTTGTGTCGGCAACCGCCAGCTAAATGAAATATCACAGAAGGACGTGTACCCGTTTCCACGCATTGACGATGCTCTCGATTGCTTGCTAGGAGCAGAATCTTTCTCCTATTTGGATTTGCGCTAACGTTTTTGGCAAGTTCAAATGGCTGACTCCAACCTATGGAAGACTGCATTTGTCACACTTGAAGAGCTGTACGAACTTAACGTCATGCTGTTTGAACTCGGCAACGCCGCAGCTACCTCTGAACAAATGATAAACACCATTCTTCATGGCTAGAAGTGAAACACGTGTTTCTGCTACCTTCATGGCATCATCGTACTTTAACGCGACTTTTCAACTCACCTTGTTTGTCTTCGTGCTATTCTCACGTGTCTCACGTAAGCTGGCCTTCAACTTGACATACAGAAGTGCCATTTTGCCACACGCCAGCTTACTATACTGGGTCACATTGTCTGCAAGGAGGGAATTTTCGCGAAACCGGCAAACCTCCGTTTCGTGCCCGATTATCCGAAGCCCGATTCCATGAAGGAGCTTTGAAGTTTCATTGCACTGTGCTCTTACTTTCGCCGATTTGTGCGTGACTTCTCTTCCATCACCGCGCCTCTTACCAACCTGCTGACAACTGCCAAAGGCGTTTCTGCTTAGTCAAATGAGTTCGACGAATGTATTACCACCTTTCGGTGGTTATTATTATCACCTCCAATACTACGTCATTTTGACCTTGGTGCACCCGCGGAGGATCACACCGACGCCAGCGTTGTTAGCCTTGGCGCAGTACTGGCTGAAAAAAAACCAGGATATCAAGAATACGTGATTGCTTACGCGATTCGAACCCTCAAGAAAGCCGAGTGTAATTATTCCGTCACTGAGAAAGAGTGCCTCGCAATTATCTGGGCTTTGGCAAAGTTCCGCTCATACCTTCATGGCCGTCTTTTCTAAGTCGTAGGGGACCACAATGATCTATGTTGCCTATCGTCGCTCAAAGATCCATCGGCACGCCTTGGTCGTTGTGCACTTCGCCTACAGAAATACGACATTCGTGTTGTATACTGATCCAGCCGTAAACACATCGGTGCTGATGCGCTCTCCCGCTCACCACTACCGGCTGACCCAACCTCTTCATCACCTTCTTCAGCTATCATGCCACAAATTTACTTTGCAGACAGTCATCGGAGCAAAGCAAAGATGCGTGTATTTCTCAACTCCTCGCCTTTCTGAATGATTCGTTGGCTCATCCGGTCTCAGAAACTATCCACCGTCAAGCCACACAATTCGCTCTTCGAGACGACCTCCTCTATTAGCGGAATTACACGTCTGAAGGTCGCAGGTGGCTGTTTGTGACACCCAACCACTTGCGCTCGGAAATCTGTACTGCTTTGCACATTCAACCTCAAAGCGCTCACGCCGGCGCTCTCAAAAAGTACAACCGTCTGCGTCAGCGGTGCTACTGGCGCGGCATGTACACATTTGTTCGCAAGTACGTACGTGCTTGTACGGCATGCCAGCGACGTAATGTACCAGCCTCAACGCCCAGGCCGGTACTTCAGCCTCTGACTTGTCCAGAGCGTCCATTTGACCGCGTCAGTATCGACCTACAAGGACCACTTCCCTCGTCATCTTCTGGAAATAGGTGGATAATTGTGAGGTGGTCCACGCGTGAGGTGGTCCAATCGTAACGCGTGGACCACCTCACGCGTTACGCGGAGACAGCAGCACTATCCGCCGCAACCGCAAGAGAAGTTGCGTTTTTCATCTTGCGCAACTTTGTTCTTCGCCACGATGCTCCCTGCAAACTTTTCAGTGAAAGGGGGCGTGTTTTCCTGTCTGACGCCATTCAAGCCTTGCTCGCGCAGTGCAACTTGGTTCATCGCATGACGAAAGCATATCACCCTCAGACTAATGGCCTCACAGAACGATTTAATCACACTCTCGGTGATATGTTGACATTGTACGCAGCTTCAGACCAGACCAATTGGGACATTGTCCTTTTATTCATTACGTATGCGTATAATACCGCTACGCACGCAACCACAGTGTTTTCCCCTTTCCGTTGTACGGACGCGAACCATCGTGCACGCTGGACACTATCCTCCCCTACACGCCTGACTCATTTGAGTACATCACAATTTCTGATGTTGCCAGATACGCCGAAGATTGCAGACAATTGGCCCGTTCACTGACAACCTAGGACCATGGCCACCAGAAGCTACGGCACGACACCGGCCAACCTCTCCCTACTTTAATGACCAGTGCCCTCGTTTGGTTCTGGATTCCGCCGAGTACTCCTGTCCTTTCGTCGAAATTACTGGCACGATACCATGGGCCATACACCTCATTCTCGCCCGTATGTCACTAGTCAAATGTGAGATTGAGCCTTTGACAGGTCTCATGAGTTACGTCGTCATGGCGCAGAGAAATTCTACATGTTACTCGTCTGAAGCCGTATTATGACCACACTAGTGTGACTACCGCTTAAGTCGCCAGGATAGCTACGCTCTTGACCGGGGCCAATGTAGGGAACAATGAGAGACGATGACGAAGCAGCAAACAAGGCAAGCCAAAGCGTTTGTGATCTACACGCGCGACCCGAGCTTGCACTTGCTCGGATTTCGTACTGCTGACGCTCCTCGGTCTGCTGACATTCCTCGGCCTCCCAGCTCGTCTGTACGTGAATAAATCACGTGACAATACCTAAAAGTATGCGGAACATGAGAGCGACGGTAAAAATATGCCAAAGGTGTCGATGTAATTGCCCCGCCGCTGTAGTATAGTCGTTAAGGTACATGGCTGCTTAACCGCAGGTCGTGGGATCAAATTCCGGTGCCGACGGCTGCATTTTCGGTCGCGACAAAAGTGCTATAGGCTCGTGTGCTCTAACTTGGGTGCACGTTAAACAACCCTAAGTAATCAAAGTTTTTGTAGCCCTCCAGTATGGCGTCTCTCAATCTATTGGTAGTTTTGGGACGTTAAACCCCATATATCAATCGATAAATGATGTATACATAATTCTTATGATAATACTTTAACCATGCAATTCACCGTCTCATGGAATACTGTTGCATAAGTTCTATTATAACAGCTAGGTTGATGTATAAGATAGTGGGGTTGTAGTGCGCTACTCAAACACAAATAAAAACTGCGACAGTTGTTTGCGCTTGTCGTGTGCATCACTGCGCATTCTCATTGGGCGTACCTCCTTGTGTTTGAGCAGCGTGCTACAAGTGTCAAGATGCAACGAGTCGCACTCGTCGTGCGTGTTTTTTTTGTGCATTCTCGGCGATTCAGCGGCACGCTGCGAAGTACTTGCCGTTGGTCGTTTGACATTATGAGTGGTTGAACTTCCTGACGCATTCCCTGCTTGACCCTCGTGGTGAAACTGTAGGTTCTTTTAAGTGTTGCTGTTCGAGTAGTGTTAGTCATGACAACTGAGCAGTAGGTAAAACATGTAAAAATACAAAACTAGACTCACCGAAGTTCAGATACCGGGATGCCAGTGCGATCTTCATGACTTCGTTGACGCGATATATGCAAGCTTGGGTTGGTGTAGCAGTGCGGAATAATAAGCTCGGTTCCGCGGTCAGCAACAGTTGCCGGAACACGCTCCACGCTATCAGGGAACTAATACTCCCGAGTCCAGAGACTTGAACATTCCCACGAGAACATTGAGCAGTTGCACATTATACAAAATTATATCGTCGCCATTGTAGGTATTGTTGGTGTGCTTGGCAATAGCAGAGGCCCATTCAGCTGGAAACCATGAGAGCAGAATCGTGAAGTGTAGGAGGTGCTCTTGGTTGCATAAAACACAGGTGCATGAAAGAAAAAAAAACACGCAGGCACTTGTGACAACAGTTCCATCCGTTGCAAAAATTGGCCACTACAATTATAGCTGAAATTTTAATGCATATTGCGGCTTTGTCGCACAAGTACATAAACGTTTAAAATTCAGTTATGCGTGATAACTTCGCATTCCTCCTCCAAGAGCCATGGCTGCATCGACTGTACATGGTTCAATAACCGCTTCATGAAGAACTCTTCATAACAGTGTAAAGGTTCTTTAAGGGTATTGAAATAAATGTCCACTGCACTGCTAACTTATCAACAGGCAGTGTATAATATAATTTTGTTCATAAAAACTCAGAGACCGAGAATTTTTACTACCTGCATGACAAGCAGACATTGTTCGCTATGTTTATGTAAGAGCAAATGATAGACCTGAATTACTAAGGACTGGGCACAACTCATTACAGCGGGACTTTCATAACCACATCTGCCCTCTATTGCTGGAGTGTCAATTGTGCGTAAAGTGTAAAAACTTGAGTATTTGCACGTACTTGCCATGATGTACGGCGTTGTGAACTTTCCGATGTCTCGAATGGGTCCAAGCACACTCGTAGAGTTGGCCACGGTGTTGTTGAGGACAATGCTGATCACTGCGGTCAGAAAAATGTAGCCTTGTGTAGACAAGACATGTGCGCCGTACTTTCGACAGTTAACCAACCAGGCACGAAGTCTGCGCATCTTGCATAATAATGCGTTATCTCTTATGCGTCTGGGAACCGTTTGACATTAGCACGTAATTATAACTGGTTCTCAAGTGTAGGCTTCCGACAAAATGCGTTTTCTTTCCGGGATTCTCACTGAACATCTCCCTATACCCAGATGTAGCCACTACATGGCTTTATTCTGCATACTTAATGGAATGAAATGTGCTAGTGGTAATTAGAGACCACCTCGTAGCCTAGCTCTTCTGACAGCAAACACAGCTTCAGGGCCTGAATCAGGGAATATATTTCTTTGAGAAGGCATGTTGATCGCATAATTACAACTACTAATAATATGTACTTTAGACTTGCCCTAACAGGAGTGAAACGTAAGCGTGTGCTTGTTATGAGATTTGAGATGATTGTTCTCTGTATTACCACAAAAGCACATGCTGAAGAAAAAAATAACATAACACGGAAGGTTCTGCAGGCAGCCTACGGCCTTCGTGTGCTGACGGCACCAAAATACAAAAAAACGCGACAGCGAGGGGGCCGCCTAATAATGTTCGTTGCGTCCTGTGGCTATGGAAGGCAAGTAGCGGCATTGGTGACTACCATCGTCCAACCGGAACCCCCTAACTGCGCAGCAAGTTAGCAAAAAAAAAAAAGAACCGAATAAAGGGTAACCCCGTTTTAGGTAGTGGAGTCGGTTTAACATTGCCAAACTAACAAACAAGTTTTTTTTATGTGAAGACGAAGAGTAGCCCCTTCAAGCGCATGTGGTAGCACAAGAAAATTGCACTGCCTACGCTGGAGTGAACAGCGCTTCCACCGTCTACCGCTGGGCAAACAGATCGGTTGCCAGACTCATGTCTGAGAATGAAAACGCTGTTTGGCCGCGGCTGACCTGTGACGCAGTGGATTGCAAATGCTCCAACCAAAATTTTAGTTTTTTTTTACATGTTGTGAAGGTGTTGGCTGAGGGCACTGCTCCTAGGGCCCACTAAAACGATAAAGTACTTCTCCAACCATCTAGACGGTGGTGCGCAAAACAAAAATGAAGCAAAAAAGAAACAAATATTGACAAAGCGGGCACTAAAAACTAAAAATTTATTGCGGCTACAAAAATAAAAAAAAGCTGTTACAGTAAAAGCAGTCCATGCTTCCCCAACTAGCGTGCATCATTTAGTCCAGTGATCAAACAAGCTTTAATTGGCGCCGTAGACGCTTCACTACTTCAATCTTCGCCGTGTAGTACATCGTGGTGCACTAGAAGCGTTCCACGTTCCAAGTACCTTTGCTGACGCCGAAAACAGAACACTCCGGAATGGTCGGTCACAGTCAGTCGGGGGCACGAACAACGGTGTCATGGTCCTTGTGGAGTTGTTTAGAGCTGGCTTTGCGTCAGGCCAGCGTGCGCAGCATGTGACCAGGTACTTGTATCTCTTGCGAACAGGAACAAGTCTCACAAAATCTGACTGAGCCTGGTCAAATTCTCACTCTGACAGCTGAAATGGCTGGAGTGCTGTGCACATGTGACGAGTTGTTCTGGATACTTGAAATGTGTCGTGCGTCGGTGTGACGATTCTTTGCGTCGCAGAAATTTCTGGTGGCTGAGGTCGTGAAGGCCGTCAAAAACAGCACGCTCAAACCGGACACAGACGCGTGTTCTTGATGCTTCCTGGGATGTGTCACATGTCACCACCTTTTTTGCGTATGGTGGTAGAATATCTGCGAGCAATGTGAATGTAATTTTGCAACAATGCAGGATTGACTGGAACATACCACTGAGGGGCGGCTTACCTCTTTACCTTGAGAGACTCAGTTACGGTGTCGAAAATGGAGATTGCGTTGGCTGCTTGCTTTTTGTTCCTCGAGATGTGACAAATGCGCCGATGATTTTCACGCCTCTTCAGAAGGTATCTAGCAGCTTAAGCGCCATAGAAGAGAAATGGCAGTTTGTGGGTCGATTCATATATGAATCGCTGGAATCTTTGGGCCGCGTTCTTGAAGCCGTCGCGAAATACGTAGGAATTGGTCAATGCAGAAAGACAAGACGTCATCGAGTATGCAATGTCCTGCATGCCCATGATCTTCTCGTATAGGTGCCCATCAGATGCAGACTGAATAAGTTGGTCATTTAGCAAGCCTAATGATGATGTCATGCGTGTAAGACACATAATTTTGATCAATCGTTGACGCTCTATTCGGAGCCAACAAATCACCACCTAGCGTGTCTGCCGAAAAGCTGGCAGGTTCCACGTTTTGCGGTGCCGAAGGACAATCGTTGAAGGAAGGTCGACTAATGTTCGCTGATCTTGGCGATGTACCTTAGCATAACTTTACTTTTGCGAGTTGGTTAACAAATTTTGAAAGTCCCGGCGAAATAACGAGCTCTGAAAGACACAAATATGAGAGTGGTGGTAATGTTAAAAGCTGGTTTATTCTCCAAAAAATAAATTTATGAAGAGCAAAACGGTCGACGATTTCGTGGTGATATCAAGTTTTCTATATACACAATAGCACAAGCGCAAGTTAACGCCAGTCCTGTTTCTGTGACCTCATTGTTCGCTGTGCTCTCCGTTATTTTCAGGGGCGAGCTCTTTATAGTCTAACTTTGTCACTAGTCACGTGTAACCCGAGAGAAGAAGAGACGAAAAAGACAAACGCATGACCACTTCTCGTTTTATTTCCTAGATGACGTTGTACTCTGCCGCTACTCTCCGAAGTGCCACTACTCTCCGATCCGCTGGTGCACGCGCTTTGCCTCACTGCACAAACGAGTGTCTTGCTCAGTTTTCTGAATAATCGCCGTACGTGGCGGATTGTTGATGGGGCATGGACGAAGCCAAGCGGCGGAAGCGTTGAGGACGTTTGCGCTCGGCTTCCTTGCCTTTCTTCTCGTCGGTGTTACCCGCGTGCCGGCGGTATTCTCTAACGCAATCAGACGCATGAACCCGTGCACAGACAGACGGAAACACGAGGGATGGACGGACGGACGCTTCGTTCCAGCTATCATCACTCACTTTGGGTCCGTGTGTATGCTGTGTTTTTTTTTCTTCAAATGCGTCTTGACGTCAAACTCGCCGAAGGTAATTTTTTCTTTGTTCAGTGGACTTCCCAGATTCAGCGCCAACTGTTGGACTAGTGAGAAAATGTGTTCATGCTTTATTGGCAGTTTTTTGTGCTAGATTTGCAGCTAGGTAATTCGGGGATAGGTGACTGAGGGAAATCTAGCCAAAATGTTTGTGAACTCTCACTTTGGATCAATAAAGCATGAAAACCCGGAAAGGCTATGTTGTACTTCAGTACAGTATCACTGAGCGAAGTGATGTCTTTCAGAAGATGATTGCAAATGCTAATGTCGACCTCGAAAAGGCTCAGAAAGTCCACTGCAAGGAGTGCTAAGTTGATATTGGACACAGGAGCCATGTGACCTTGTCTCCGGGTCTTCTACCCATCATCACAGGCTTAATTTTATACTGGCGTCATTTGATGAAATACTTAATTTGGTACGTAAAACCGCCCCTACTTAAAAAGTATAACCTACATATTATGCAATAGCAGTACTATTGTGCGCAAATAGAGTAGAGATGAACGTACTCTGTTGGCAATGTTTGGTCGTCAAAAAAGGTAGGTGTATTCACTCCGTCATTGGTGAGCAGACGTGTGCCGACCTTGTAGTCGACAAATGAGAAGAAGAGGCTTTGTCGTGGTTTGATGTTAAGCTCCGCCACTAGGGTGCGAATACTGAGTTTCGGTTTCATGAAAATTGTCAGATGCAACAAATAGCTTGCTCGCTGGACAGGTGGTGCCACACCAGAAGGCGCGGTGATATACCCGGCAGGGGTGGCTCCGAGGCTGGTAGCTTCAAGCAGGGGATGACCAAACGATGGCGTACTGTATGGAGGGTGTGGCAGCAGTAGAACCACACGGTGAAGCTTTTGGTAGCTGCAGCAAGCCGATCACTCTGTCTTACATACAACCCACCATGGTCTCTATGTTCATACGTCGCTATTTCGGCTATAGTCACCCACGGGGTCGGTGACTTGGGCGAAACACTCGACAGCACGTCATCAGAGCAGGTGCGTGTCATCTCTGTTAATTGTGGCAACCACTCAAGAACCGACTCAGAAAGCAATGACTGCTGACGCTGTTGTGACGTTTGTTTACCAAGCAGCGATCGCGCTCAGGTGAAGTAGTTGCAATGGGCACTGTTCAAGAACTCTGCACGAGACAAGAATTTTCGAAGCGTTTTTTGCGCGTACGTCGTAACCCTCAAGGGGCTTGATGACGCTGCTGCTTTGTTCGACGTAAGTGTTTTTCGATAAAGATGGTGTGTTCAAACTGTCTACGGCATCAGCGATGTTGGATGGCAGGTAGCAGAGCTTGTGGATGCATTTCGACTCGTGTGAATTGAAGCAGCTATGCTCTTCGAAGCCTCAAATTGCACAAACACACTCTGGGTTCGCTCTGTGGCGTTTATTGGGGGTGATGACTTTTGTGCAGCACATGGCTGCTGCTTAGTTCCATTCATCCACGTCACCAATGTATGGCGCACCTGCTGCAGCGGGAACGAAAACAAAACGTATTTCATTCATTAGTGCTGACACGGGACTCACTTTCGCAATAAAAAAGGTTCTCGAAAAAAGAAAACATCAAAGTGCGTGTGTGCATTGCGCTGCACTGCCGCAGTGCGCAGGCCCTAAAAGGGCAGGTGTTCGTAGTTTAGGGTTAGCACACCCGCCATATATACAAACACATGAGCAAGGTGGTCCTTTTCCGGAGCGCGTAGCGTTCCGTAGGCCAGAATTTAACAACCATGCATCGCCACCGGTTGAAGTATTGTCGCAATCAGTCTGCCCTGTGCAGATATTTAGCAACAACTTCAGCATACAAACTGCTCTGCGGGTCTACCTCCTGTATCCCGTCTCCCAATTTCAAAAAGGCATGAACTCAATGAAGTTCGAGTAATTTGTCTGTTACTTCAAAAGTTCTTGCGAAAGAAAAGCGAAATTTCTTACGTTTTGCCTCGTGCTTGCTGATAATAGTGGCGAGACTGTCGGCACCAGTCGGATCGAAACCGTACGATTGAAGCAGGGAAACGTAAACGGAAAAAGCCCGTTCTTTAGGAGTTTTTCTCAATCTTTTTTGCCATTCTGCGTCTCTTTTACTGTAACCCATCTGCAAGAAAAGTCGTAATATTGCTGTCACCAAACACTTACTGTTGTCGTTGCTGTTTTCAGCATGATTGCCTTCTTAGTCTCCTACCACATGGGAGCCTCTGCGACAGCTACCCTGGCCTCTAGCTTGTGTGGCGACTGCCCTCTACGCAAACAATTTGAGAATCTGCTCCGCGAACGGTTGTGCCTGTCAATGAAAAAGTCGCTGCAATAGCCATTCTTTCATTCTTGCGAACATGTTTCTCAACACTTTGATGCACTATTTAGACTGCAAAGTTGGATCGAGCAACATCCTATATAGTTTTCATCATTTTCGTGCGGTTTGTGTAATACACTGCTGTGTAAATTGTCACATTTTCCTTACATTTCAACTTTAACAAAGTCAAAATGTGTTGAACACTACTTCCTTGAGGCACGTCTAGGAAGTTTTAAATATCTGTAGCTGCGTCAAAAAATTTCGCGCCGAACGTCCCTAACAACATTTTTTTATTGCGATAGCATTCCAGGTTTGACGCGAGTAGGTTGCTGCTCCGGGACGTCCGAGCACGCTAGTGTCTCGCTTTAATCCCCCTACCCCTTCCCCCTTCATGCCGGATCGTCAATAAAGTTGTTTCACTCACTATTGTGATAGCAATTATATGGACACTTTCGGCTGGATTTTGCCGCCGGCAGTAGCGTCGCCGTCACTCACCGTATGTGTATACGTATCTATATATATGAAAACGCAAGAAAGAAAAAAATAACCCAGGAAGAGACTCCTACGCGCGGAATGGAACGTGGGACCTCCGTAATGCGAGTGCGAGGAGTCAACCACTGAGTTACCGAGAAGCACGTTTTTGAATGTTCAAAGGGCAAGCTGTTTTTATCTACCTCTTACTGCTGAAGGTCTGCTCGGGGGGAACTATCGTGTTCTGAGCGTTACCAGCAAAATGGTGCAATGAGCGCGCGTCGCCACATTGTGACGACGTGGCGCCGCGCGCTCTTGTCTTCCACGGGTACTTTACCCCGTGGACAAGACAGAGGTGGACGCTCATTCGACCGCCCTTATTTCGCAGTGGGGAGGAACGTACTTTCTGGCTGGCTTTGGATAATCCCCATACCTATTTTGTTGTAGTTACCCGGCACACAAAGGTAACTGCGATCGTTTAACAGTCACCGTTTGCCAAAAGGGCGTAATTTTTAGAGACAGCGAAGTAACAATTGAGACGCTTATTCACGTTAATCTGTAGCTGTGAGTATGCTTCGTGCGTCATTTGTGAATGAGTAGTGTGGGGCACGTTTCAGTCTGATAGCCATTCTGTGCTAACCTTCCAATGTGTTGCTGCGCCTTCACTGCTCCACCTTTCTGGCAAAGCTGTGGCTGTTTTTACTGAGGCGACAATTTGCACTTTCACCATGATGCGCACAAAGAGGCATTGTGTTCCTGCGTATTCTGTGCTACAGCAGCATAATGACGGCGTAAATTTTGAATTTTTTTCTGTAAGAACCCTTCATTTAACCACTCTACCTGGGTGATTTGTGTTTGTATGATGTTTTAACGCTTATTCTTATGTGATAGCCAGAATCGTGGCTCAACCAACGTACATATTTTAAAATACAAGACCACAATTCTAAAACCAACAAACAATGATTCAGTGAGGCTCTTGAATGTGTGTCTGCCTGTGTGGATCACCGGTCAAGTACGGAGCTGTAGTGCGTAAAAGACAATAATCGGAGTCAACGCCTCCTCTTTCTTTATCAATACCAGGCGGAATGGAAGCCATTGATTCACTTTAGTTCAGGGAGTGTTCGTGATGCGAGGCTACATAACGAGTAGGGTTGCTTGCGTCACGCGTGCGTCCGACTGCTTTGAGAAGAGGACTGAGAGGTTGATGAAAGGAACTTACACAACTTCTGCCGCCCTAGTTCGCATCACATAAGGAGATGCGATAGGTGAGCTTTCCCGCTATAACGTTTTTGCCTGAGGGATCAAATCCCGGTTGCGGCGGCTGCACTTTCCATGGGGGCGAAAAGGCTGTAGGCCTGTGTGCTCAGGTTTTGGTGCACGTGGAGAACCCCATGTGGTCGAAATTTCCGGGAGCCCTGCACTACGGTGTCTCTCATAATCATATGATGGTTTCGGGACGTCAAACCCCACATATCATGTCTTTGCCTCTATCGAATTATTTCCTTCGTGCTCCCTCATTGTGGCCCGATTTAATGCCGCCGCCACCTCAGGCCTCTAATATCGCACTTCTTAAAGGCAGCCCATGCAGCCGCGTCGCAGTGACGCACCCCCATTGGTTGCTTACTTAGCGCCACGAACAGAGACGCGCTATCTTAAAACACTCTGTCCCTTACAGAGCCAGCAAGGCTACCAACATGTTTAACACGATGATTGCTGAGCCGCTCCACAGATCGGTACACAACTGAATAAAATGTTCTTATTTCCGTCATAAGGCACCACCTAAAGGGTTCTCTCCCCATGACCACAATGTGAACACGAAGACTAAGCGATGGACGAGAGCGGGAAAGCACTTGAGGAGAGAACAGTAAACTGCAGGATCAGATGCATCTGGTTGTCATACAAAAGTAGTGTCACTGGTGTGGTCAGTACGAAGTATGAAGACCCCAATATAGAACATGATTCGCGCATCTACCTCGTATTGGCTGATGTATATGTCAGCAACCTGTATGCATTCTACTACCTAAATATCTCAACGATGAGCTAGCACGCTGGACAATACGAAGTGAGCGGCAAATATTACATGCACAGATTATATTATGACATATTATCACGGAAATAATAACGAAGAAAGAGGAGTTTTCTCGCAACTGAGTGATACAGTAAGCGACAATTAGATCTACACTGAAGCATGTTGTCTTGGCTACAAACAAAGGCTCAGTTCACATTATTACAAACTCATCTGTTCGAGTACTGCGAGCAATATTATCTTGACAGAGCAGTCCAATGCAATTGTGAAGTTTACCTCGCTTTTGAACCTGGCTGGCGGAGAGCATCGATATCACTCACAAAAAAAAGTATTTGTGAGTGAAACTGTTTTGGTATCTATACCTACCTTTTTTTTCTCTTTCTCTCCTTTATAAAATTTTAATTTCTTCACTGCCCACAGCCAATATTTTAAAGCGCCCAATGCATAAACAACTCTATATAATTGGTATCGTGTTCATGTTACACACACATATCACAAACATCACCAAGAGAAGCACACAAGCTGGGTATTTCAACACGGGGCTCTGGAAGTCAGAGAAGATTTCGCTCACCAGCATTGCTCGTTTTTTGTTTTCGAAAAACACGTCGTGAAATAATATCTCGATTATTGCACGCACTCCAAAATCGAGAGAGCAGCGCACCATCATGTCCGTTGGATCGACAGTCTTCAGTGCTGTCCAATTTCCCAGGTCGAGTTGTATTGAAACCATCCATTCTACTAGGTCTTTCGTCTGTGAAACGTGCAAATATATTAGAGGTTAAAGAAAACAATCTTAGAGCCCATCTTGGTCACGCTTTCTGTGATCTATAGTGCGGCATCACTAATGGCTGTTCGAGAAAGAAATACCACTGTCATTCAGAGCATAAGCCCCCTAAATCATATGAAATATTCATGTCGAAATAACAGCAGAGTTTTAATGCTGCTTTTCCCTTGACAGCAGTCGTAAACCATAGAAAGGACCAGAAGGCAAGGGTCACGAGCGGCCTTTATTATCGGACTAAACAGGAAGAACAAATATTGACTACTTTAGTAAATATAGGTAATCTTGAAATATTGCAGGATATGAAGAAGTTTAGAAATAGGTTAAATGCTGACCTCAATAATGCTAAACTTGTATTTTCTGAACGAAATTTTGAAAGTGTTGTCCGGAATAGCCGCACAACGTAGAAAATTTATCGTGAACTAGCAAACACTTCTTCATAGCTAGTATCACCGGAAATAGATGTTGGCGGTGTAAAATACTCTAGTGACTCTTCAGCGAACTTGGTAAACAAATACATTATCAATGTTGGTGCTGCTAATCCTTCAATACTGTACACCCAGACCGAAATTGTATGACGTACGTGCATAGTGCTGTAAAAGGCACGCTGTTCCTGCCTCCAACTTCAGAAGAATAAGTAACATCAATTCTAGGTTCTCTTGAAAATAACTGAGCAGCAGGAGAATACGCCATAAAAGAGTTACCAGTTATGGTTGTGGCACATATTGCAAAACCATTAACCCACATTTTCAACGAAATGATATCGTCCGGGATTTATCTTGATAGGCTAAAAATTGCTCGTGTATTTTTACTTCATGAAGGTGGCGGAAATCATGTGTTGGGTAATTATAGATAAATATGTGTGCTATCACTATTTTCGAAAGTTCCTGAGAAAATCCTGTGCACCAGATTTAATCATTTTTATTAGCAATGATGGTAATGAAGAGCAACAATTAAGATTTAAAAAGGGAATCTCAACAGAAAAGACACCAGTGCGAATTAAACATAAAATTTTCCAAAGAATTCAGAAAAGTTGATTACAATAGGTATATATCTAGATTTCCAGAAAGCCTTAGGCTCTATCAAACCTGAAATTTTATTTTATAAACTTGAAGCCTATGACTTCAGACGTGAAGCTCAAAATCTCATTCGTAGTTCTCTGAAGAATCGTTTACACTATATTTGCCTGTCGGACTCTAAATCGAACAAAAGCTATAATCAATTATGCGGTGCCTCAAGGCTCTGTACTAGGCCATCTACTATTTGTATGATATGTAAATGACATCGTTAATATTCTTTTTACTCGCGAGGCCTTAATGTACGCTGACGACATAAGTGTTTTCTTTTCTGGAGCTGATTTGAAGGAGCCAAAGGCAATGTCAAACAACTGGTTGACTGAACTTATTCTTTGCGCATCTTCTAATCAATTAAAAATAAAAATATAAAAGGACAAAATTATGCTTTTCTATCATAAGAATAAATACTACAGACAACAATAGTAAACTGTAATATGGCGATTCTATGCTCGATCTCGTAATGAGCATTCATTTTTAGGCGTTACTTTTGAATCTAAGTTAAGCTGGTCCCAACACGTGAAAAATGCAAGAATGAAGGTAGCGAAGTCAATTGGCATGTTGACCCGCTCACGTAACTTCTTAACTACCAAGCTAAGGAGGGAATCACAATATTCAATAATCCATTCACATTTTTGTTTTTGTCTGTTAGCATGGGGAACAGGCATTAGGACCGATACTGAGAAACTTTTTATTTTACAGAGAAGCGCAGTAAGACTACTTCACTCGGGATATGATATAAACTCATCAATGTTCGAGCCAAAATATCGCATTCCGCAATTCTTCTTTATTTACAACGTGAAACTGTCTATACATATATTATGAAGTATCGGGAGACTGGGGCTCATTCAGCCGTCACTACCTAAACAGGAACACCGGCCATGATCTCCGTAGAACATGTATAGTTGTTGAAGAACGCGTACTAATTATGGTATGCAGGCAATTGATTGCCAAGGCATCAAATTATGCAATGATCACCCTGATATAATTGAATTGACACGATCGTGCACCAACTTTAAAAATTTTTAATTAAAAACTCGGTCCTTGTTTAACATTTAGGATAGCTTGATATTTTCTGCATGGTTGCTTCGAATGATGTAGTCTCCCACACGATGTATATATATATATATATATATATATATATATATATATATATATAAGGGAAAGAAGTGTATACCTAAGGGCTCGTTTTTCCGTGTTTTTAACACAATAATAATGAGATATACAGACAGTAATGCCAAGGAATGTACAGGGGAAGTTATTAACATTAATGGAATGTAAATAAGAAGAAAGAAAAGTGGATGAAAAAAATTACCAAAATTACCAACTTCCTGCTTACAGTTGGTAATTTTTTCATCCACTTTTCTTTCTTCTTATTTACATTCCATTAATGTTAATAACTTCCCCTGTACATTCCTTGGCATTACTGTCTGTATATCTCATTATATATATATATATATATATATATATATATATATATATATATATATATATATATATATATACGTGTGTGTGTGTGTGTGTGATGTATGCTAATATATACACTTGGTTGTGCATATGCATATATGTATGTGTGTATACATCTGCAAGCTCATTCGCATGTTTATCTCATCATTATTTTTAACCATTTGTGCTCAGATGTGGCAATTGTGACAACACACAAACAGTATAGTGTCAAAGAGTACTACTTTTTGTTCTGGGCATCTTCTAGTGCGGACTTCTGTTGTCAAAGCTGACGGCTGCTTTTGTGAATATGTATATTTCATGTAAGAGCTTTTATCATCGATTATTAAAAAGAATGTTCTTTTCAATTGCGAATGTCTCTTTAGTACTACCGCTGTTACGGCCAGCGTGAGCAGGACGTCGTCAGGAGGCAAACCACCTCCTTTTGTCTTCACGCGGGCAATGCGATTGTATTGTCTGAAAAACGAAATAAATAAAATAACAATTCGGTCAAGTTTTTTTGGGGGCTTTGAAAACGTTTCTGTGCATGGTTCCTCGTGGAGGTGCTCGGGTGCTCACCCGAAGGTCATGCGTTCAATCCCGGCCACAGCGGTCGCATTTCGACGTAGGTGAAATGGCAACATAGAGCCGTGTGTTGTACGATGTCAATGCACGTTAAAACTGCCAGAAGGTCAAAAGTTCCGGAGCCTTGCACTAGGGCGTCTCTCATAATGGTATTGTGGTTTTGGGACGTGGAATAGATTCATTATTATTCTCAATTTCATTTGTATTAATGTTATTATTCTTCATGTAATTTTATTGCATATTATTATTATTATTATTAGTAGTAGTAGTAGTAGTAGTAGTAGTAGTAGTAGTAGTAGTAGTAGTAGTAGTAGTAGTAGTAGTGTAGTAGTAGTAGTAGTAGTAGTAGTAGTAAACAATAGAGTAGCAACTGGTCTACAACAGGGGTCGGCAACCCGTGGCCGGTGCTGCCTTATGTAGTTATGTAATCTACGCCTATGTAGTCTATGCGGATAAAATTTTTTTACCTCAAAAGGTGTTTCGCTTTAACATATGTTCGTAAATTGTAGCCTTGCGACATGCGTGCAACAAATGAGCATGATTTATCTTCCAGTTTTCTACAGAATGGTAGTAAGCCAACTTTCTATTGTGAACGGCCCCTGTTCGCGATGCGGCTCTGCGGTGCCGGCCTAAAGCAAAGTGGCCCTTCGCAAGAGCTTGCAGACTCCTGCTCTAGAACAATGGAAAGTGCGAGTTTCTCGTGAAAACAGGCAAGACCGGTTTCCGGCAGATTTTACTTGATCGAGCAGTACTGCTCAATCATGCCCTGCCGCGGTGGTCTAGTGGCTAAAGTACTCGGCTGCTCACTCGCAGGTCGCGTGATTGAATCCCACCTGTGGCGGCTGCACATCCGATGGAAGTAAAATGCTGTAGGCTCGTGAGCTCAGATTTCGGTGCACAATAATGGACCCCACATATCACGTTAAACCCCACATATCAATCATTGCTCAATCATGGTGCATTTCTTAGGGAGACATTGGAGGTACCATGCGTTCGTTGTGATCCC
Source organism: Rhipicephalus microplus (assembly GCF_013339725.1). NCBI lineage: Eukaryota > Metazoa > Arthropoda > Arachnida > Ixodida > Ixodidae > Rhipicephalus > Rhipicephalus microplus. The sequence continues at coordinate 81,788,512 of NC_051165.1, read as the reverse complement.
ATGTTACAATTTCCTACCACGGCACATTCAAAGTGCAACTGGCGATGCGTAATCAGGTGACCAATGCTATCGGCGAAGTAGAAGCGAGCGTGCACGGTACACCTTTCCACTGCTATAGAAGAACGATACTGGTGGTAATGCATGGCAGCGAGGACAAGAAGGTGAAGTCGCTTATTTTACCCGTCGTCACAAAGTTGGGCAAGGCAGCGATACTCAGAATTGTACCCCGCAATACAGATATATAAATAAGTTTGTTAAAACCATAAAATACAAAGAATTATTTACATATGTGTTTGACGTAACGGGAAAGTTGGTAGATGCATTAGGAACAAGGCGAAAGAAAAGTATCCCGCAACACAGGTGCAAGAATACAAATACACGAATACAGAGACTGCAATACTTCTTTGCTTACGCGATGCTGATGCACCACTAAAGCATTAGAAAGTGCCGTGTGCGATTGGGGTCTGCTGTGATGGATTCAAAGGTTCAAGCACACCATCCTGCTCGAACAGCTAACGAGCGCCATTCATCTCGGCATTCATACATTCTTTACAAGATATGTTGTTATAGAAATACGGTTACGTCAATCACACCTAAGTAAGAGCAGCTTCTCGATTAGGTTGTTTTCTAGATATCCCTTCAGCCTTCAATCAAGACTCGTGAATTTGCAACACGACTCGCGCTTGAAAAATAATACGGGAGCAGGTGCCAGCCTTAAGAGACAGCCACTGTCGTCGGCGGAGGCTGACGTACTGCTTCTGTGATTCTCGCAAGAGCAGCATGGGGAGCTTCACTGCATGCGCTCTCTTGTGTGGTTAACGAAAACACGTCCTCGCTCTTCCTGCGCCGCTGCAAGGCAGCGCGTCTCTTTCTTTCTCAGCACAATAAAGAATTCCTTTGTCCTGCGCAGGACAACAATAAAATCATGGCAGCAAAACAACGTTTTATGTTGAGATTTACAGTGCCCCGTCGTGGTTGTCTGGTGGACTAAGGCATTTAGATACTGACCTCCACGTCGTGGGATCGAATCGCGGCTACGACAGCTGATTTTCTATGGAGGCGCAAGTGTTGTGGGCTCTTGTGCTCAAATTTGAGTGCACGTTAAAGAACCACTGGTGATCGAAATTTCCATGGCCTTACACCCCGGCGTCTATTATATTTATATGGTGGTTTTGGGACGTTAAACCACACATGTTATTACTTTTTAGATAGAAACACGTTTTTCAAGTGTGTCACGATACAGTAGTACAGAAAACGCGTAGGTATCTATAAGTTAGCGTCGCGATATCCGTCTATCGTAATACTGCTGAGCCCTGTCACAGACGCTACAGTGATATAGGCGGTCCCGACACCTGGTGGTACCGCAACATTGGAGACACAAAGGAAAAAAGCGAAGGGTGTTTTACGACAATACGTATGACGGGTCACGATCGTCGAAGTCAATTTAACGTCTCGGAGCAACGCTTACGCCAAGGGACACTGCGGTGGCGTCACTCGCAAGATGACAGTGAGCACGCTACGCCTTTGTTTGTTCACTGTACGAAGGCGAACGAAGAATAGGTGAGTTAAGAAGGCACGAACTCTAATATAGGGAAGGGTGACGCTTGGAAAGCGCCTCAGAACGTACAATAATGACGCAGAACTATCGATAGTCCACTCAAGTTCAGGGAATATCAAGCTATCGATGACCATAAAAACTATCGATAGCGCAATCAATAGTAGGTTTGCCAATACATCATGGGTATTTCAAAATCAACCCCACGAACTCTTTGCGACCTACAATTTCATCCTCGAACGCGTGGTATTTGGTGGTGAAAGAGTGCAAGATGAAGGGCAAGAAAGCTGGCACGCTCATGTTCCCTCACCTGAATGCTTCGCTGACACAAGTTAATTAGGCTGAACTGTTCATCTGAACGGAAAAGGAAGTCGTAAAATATGCCAGGACTGCGTAACTTCGCATTTATTTTACATCGTATCAATTCAGAATAAAATTGTATGATAATAATTGCTGGGGTTTGGCATTATAACACAAACATATCAAGAACTAAGTTTGACAATTGTAAGGTTTTTTTTCATAAGATTTTTTTCGATAAATATGATCCGGCATTTTGATTGATATGTGGGGTTTAATGTCCCAATACTACCGTATGACTATGAGAGACGCCGTAGTGGAGGGCTCCGAAAATTTGGACCACCTGGGGTTCTTTAACATGCACCCAAATCTGAGCACACGGGCCTACAACATTTCCGCCTCCATCGGAAATGCAGCCGCCGCAGCCGGAATTCGAACCCGCGACATGCGGGTCAGCCGCCGAGTACCTTAGCCACTGGACCACCGCGGCGGGGCTCCGGCATTTTCGCTGTGGAAATATTTTTTTTTCTTTACCGAAATATTTCGCATAAATGAATGGACCATTGCTGGAAGCAGGCTTCCGTGGATGCTTTGGAAATATCACTGTCCTGCGACGGTATAACTATTCATGGTATTATCAGTAGCATTACATTTATTATTGTATCCCGGCTGCGGCGGCTGCAGTTTCTATGGAGGCGAAAAAGCTGTGGGCCTGTGTGCTCAGGTTTGCGTGCATGTTAAACAACCTCAGGTGGTCGAAATTTCCGGAGCTCTGCACTAAGGTGTCTTCCATATTAACATGCTGGTTTTGGGACGCAAAACTTTGTTTATCAATAAATCATCCATTACATTTTTAATGCTACCGGTGGTGCTATCGATTGTACTATCACTGACACTATCGATAGTTTGTCGTTTGTAGTACTATCAATAGTTTCTTTACTCTATCAGATGCTTCAACAGCACTATCGATGATATCAATATTCTCCTTTATCGATAGTTTCACGTCACTAACGTTCACTCTACGCGAGCAGCATTTTTCATTCCAACAGAAGAACCGCGTAACCTGGCGTATAGAGAGAAGACAGCAGAAGAGCTCGTGCGGCGAGAAAGGTAGGTCACCAACACGTCTGATGTTCATGGTCTTTTAGCTTATCTCTAGCCTAACATACCATAATGAACCCTCTTATACACGCACTCTTAGCTTTTCCCATTCTATCCTTCTCGGCGTTCGTTTTCGACGTCCATTTTTTGTGCTTTGTTAGCCTGGTTTAATATTTATGCAAACTTTGCGTTTCGCACCCTGCTAAAACCACGTAACACGAGCGACGGGGTTCGCATTGGATACATCAGGTGCCGCATACAGCCTTACTCGATTTGTTTTCGATTTTGTTGATTATATATTATTCTATACTTGTGCTTAGAAATGAGTATAACTTTATGACCTACATATGTGCATGTTTGTGTGTGCACTCTCTCCGGTTGGGCTTCGCTGCTGCAAACTCGTGTCAGCAGCCGCATGGGCGAGCTTAGTAGGCGCTGGATCTTTATATAATTCAACGCTTGTGATTCAACAATCTATAAGGCAACGATTTTCCATTTATTGCGAGATTTTTCAAACAGCGGTCCAAGCCTAACAGTAATTAAGATATTCTCGTCTACATTTAGGATGGCGCTACCTACAACGCTAAATGTATCGCCGGAATCATATTTCGCAAAATAAAACGCAAATGCGAATTTTTTTTATTCAGTCCTAGCAGGATAGGCATGTTTCTGTTGGCTTTGAAGCATTCAGAATTATGCGGTTAAGAGTCGAAGCAGTGGTCACAGTATCGTGCATTTACTGGAGTGAGAAAACACCATCATTCATCTTTATGATAAAGAAAACAATGGCAGCAGGTTGCGTTAATACTATGCGAAATTTAAATTCCCAACCAGAGCAACGGCTTGCACTACCGAAAACTTGTTACATATCTGTAGACGCACAATACTGTCTCCATTTAAATCGCGAACAGTGAAAGAGTTTCGGAACGGTTTCTCATGATACCACCTGGCAAGAATTGCGGATCAATACAAATGCAATCACTCAATGGTACATACTATGTTGCTTAAGAAGCCTAAGTATGCTGCAAGAGACATATCATTACGCTAGACATTTATTGCAGCATTTTATGTATATTTGTCCTAAAATAAAATTTGTGGAATAATATGTCACCTGAGCGTATTCTTTCCAAATTAATCGTTGGAAATCAGCAAAAGCAGATATCACGCAAAACAATTATACAAGCTAAAGCGTGTAAAATGAATTCTCGTCTTTCAGGCAATATTTTTAACACATACCTCGCTGCGCCTTTCTTTGGCAAGGGTCATGCAAGCCTGAAATATGCCAGCAGCTTTTTGCCATGAGCTCTGACCGCTTGCTGGAATATGGGTGGCGTGGGCGGCCCCTACTATGATGCTTAGCATGTTCATCGCAGTCTGAAAGAATGCAGTAAAGGTAAGATAATGCAGTACACGTAAAGATACATAAACCGATGAATGGGATTTAAAGATGTACCTGCACAATAAAGAAAGTGAGGTAGTCAAATTTATTACGGGTTACTGCTCCTTCGTGCGTCGCCAACATGCCGTGAATCAGGCATTTCTGATCACTTGTATTTTTCAGTAAAGGTGAACTTTCTATTTCTACTCTTCTTATGGCATCAAAGAATTGACAAACTGATCAGACAAGTAATAAATATATTGATGCACTTTGATGAGGCTGTGTGCTGTGAAAGTCGACGTTATAGTGTAGTGATAGGCTAGAGTGAGAAATGCATACCACGTGACTGACCAGCAGTTTAGCAAGACCATCATACTTCTACTATAAAGATTTTGCGCCGGTTGCAGAGAGCAGCCACCTTTTATCGAAGGCAGCGTGCCAAGTGGAATGAACAACCTTGACAACGTCCGGCCAGTTTCTTTTGCATGTTTGCAATCAATTGCGTAATTTCTTGTGTTGCTCGCAAAAAACAAGGAAAAAAGAAATAAAGACAAGTGAACTTGGGCGTCGCTTCACTCATTTTTGCGCAGTGCAACGATTCATTGCACACTGACTCAAAATCAAAAGCAATCAAGCTGATATAGATGGCATTGCCGTCAGTGATCGCTGGCGGTCGTCTGTGACTATTCAGATATCTGCACTGTCCAGGTCCTATAGCTGAAAAGTACGTCGATGGTTCTCCATGAAAAAAATTATTTAGGCTATATCAAAATGTGAAAAACACCGCAGACAGTGCAGAGAAAAAAAGAGAAGTACGAAAAACTACTCGTGCACGCAGGGCGATGGCATAAGCTAGCCTCTAATTCTCGATTGTTTGTTTGCGAAACCAACCTCTATGAAGTACTGACATATGTGTCCTTTGTAACTCCTTTCAGTCTTTGCATATTTAGCATTACCGGGCCCTTTACGCCCTACGACGAAAACCAAACTTGAAGTATAATAAATTAAAATACTCCGCAACAAGAATGGCTGTAACTCGAAGTCCTGTCACACTGATCTCTGTATATGTTAAGATATACGCTCAAATTGTATATCAAAAATGGGTGATACCTTCGGTAGCGTTGCGCTGCTATTCTGCTGCCTTAGCAGGTAAGAAATATAGCAAAGTAGGATTTCCTATTTTAAGATAACTTGGCAGATCTACTCGTGACTGCACAAATGCAGGGACTTGAACTGCACAATAAAAATACGCGCATCCATCATATGCAGCGTACCTAGCATTAAGACGAATTGGATTGTGCTCACACATATAGCCGCCAGCACCAACTGCTGTTTTGAAAATGAATAACGATATCTTGTTTCCCCACCAATGGTGAGCAACCTCTTTCTCTTCGTAGATCGCAACATCACTAAGATGAACAATTGCACTTCAAGATGACCACAGCGAAAGCGCAGCAATTTATCGAGTACCTGAGCAACCACGTTGGGTTTCGGCCCATCGAATGTGCCACATACATAAGTGTAAAAATCTACGCAGGGGTCTGCGTTCGGGTCAAGCTTCTGGCGGATCCACTGGGCCAGAAAGTGACATTGTTCGGTCGTGCACACGCTGTCGTTGGCCCCGGCTTGTGGTGAAACAGTCTCCGGGACAGGGGTTGTAGAGACCGCTGCCGATGGCGTGGAAGGCGTAGGGGCAAGTGTGGCAGGAGACGTTGGCGTAGGGCTGGTCCCGATGGTACCCCGGGTGATGGTCTCTAATGCAGGGGCCTCACTCGTGACCGTGGGCGATGACGCAAGTATAGGCACAACCACACTACCGCCGAACGAGCCGGATGATCCTGATCCCAGTCCCTCCTGTTGAATAAAGAATGCAACGCTGACAGCCACCTGCAAATTATAATCTGTTGGCAAGGGCATCGCTCTACAAAGGTTTCCTCGCATCCTTCGAGGTAATCAAAAGACAGGGTGACTAATATGCTGCAATTTACATACAGCAAGGGAATCGAGGACATTTGGGAGCTCGCTTTTCTTGTTAGACACAACATGAGCGAGATCAACAAACAGTCAATAATGCCAAGGCAAGTGTAGGAGATGTTTTCTGTAGTAATGCGAAGGAAGCAAGGGGTACGATGAGTTCTGGTTGCTGGTTGCGATCAATTTATGTTGAGGGGCGCATATAAAGAATGAAATATCAGAAACTTTACGATGCCATCATACTGTTGGGTTATAACCGAAGATTGACTGTGAACAATAGTAGTTTTAGTTTTCATAAGCGTCTTTATTGAGGTAAGCCCTCAAATGTGCACACTTGTGTCGCTACACTCTGATAACTCACTTTATTGAAACGTGGTTGGTTGTCCTATATTTTGAAAACATTTTGCAATTTTCTCTTCTACTTCTTTTCCACACTCAGAAAAAATGTCGCGTATGTGGTATTCTGTGCCTTATTTGTGCATTTGCCCTGCACGCCAGTAGAAGTCTTTTCTCATAACTTTACCTGTTGATCATTCAGCTATCTATTACGTAGGGCAGCATTATCTATGTCTCCTTGAAATTACAAATTTTCACTAGCTGCATGAATTTTCGCACTTAACCGATTTACAACAATGTGATTTCTTCATGGGCTGATTTGATCAGGCAGTTTGTCAATCATCCTTCTTGACAAAATGAACATGCGCCAGGTCGTGGTAGCGTACTGTAAGTAAAAATTCAGCTATTAAATGGTGTTCTGTACAGTAAACTGCGCATAGTATTTCGTTACTCGCGTTTGCGTACCTGTTGTTATATCCCGCGCTCTGTAGTCTAATAAAATATTGCTTAACAGTACACCACAATCGGCGTAACTATCGCGTTTAGGCTATAGGTTAACTCTGAATCGTCGTACTCAGGGGCTGGTTTACACTAGTGCACTACTAGATTAAACCATCAGCATTGCTAGCAATTAGGGCTTCTTTTTTATAGTCTCAATGTAAGCAGAATGGAACTTTGCTATGAAGTTTTTAGCTGCTGTCAACATAACTGAGTTCGAGGAATTTTAATAATGACTACCAGAACAAAGCGGTTGTTGTTCCCTCCTTTCCTGCCACTTTACAAAGCATGCAGTGCTTCTTGGAAGTATATACTCCCGCCTTCGTGCAGTGCACTGAAATCTTTGAATCTCATCATGCCTGTAGAAGACACTGTTCTCTATTGTCATTACTCCGTGCGAAGTGCACTTAACGGAACATTCAAGGATGTATTCCTTTCTCTGGTTTTCCGTTCTTATGGCCTTATGAAGAATAACTTCATCTCTGTGAGCAAACAGCTCGTTGTGAATAAAGTGCTCACGAATGTGCGCGTCACGGGGAAGTGACAGATTTAATGTTTATAATAGATGAGGCACGTATACACATACTATAGTAGAGAAAAAAATGCAAACACCACGGGCGCCTTCAATAACAACTATAACCCAATCATCCGTGTGACAAGTTTTATGCTGGTGACTTCCTTCACTTGTTCGTGTACTTTTGAAGCAAGAGAGAAGAGAGGAGCAGGACAGACCACAGTCAAATAGCGGGACCATTTTGCGATGCGTGGTAGAGACAAATGTCGTAGCATTCTGAGCTGAACGCGTGTGTTATTCAGCGCTTTTTTCACCCTCTGAGAGTTTAGACACTACAAAAACCTAATATATATGCAAGCTTATTGGGTATTATTAGGCGCCTTATAAAACGCGAAACTTCACGGGCGCCGCCGTCAACGCCAGTGATCTGAAAATTGTGTGATGACATCACTACATGACGTCACCATAATGCTATAGTCGTGATTCCACGACGACGCTTTGCGTTGAGCGTATATTTAGTCTCGCAAGCAAGTTTCGACAGCAATTTTTGCTATTATACCGATCCCCACTTCCCAGCCCACTTCCCACTTCTGTTTCACTGCACGCTCTATTATAGATCTAGAGGTATGCTGTAGTGAAAACCTACAATGTAATGTCTATGACCTCGGTAGACGTCACTGTGCATTCCTCTCCTAGGTATTGCCAAACATTGCAACCATTTGTTGCTACGGGCCAAAAGAAGTAAGGTTTCGAATCAAGCCCCATACTCATGTTGGCTTCTAGCTTGCTTCGCTGCACTGCAACTACTTGTTTGTTTTTAGAGAATTACTCGCCATGATTTCTTACTTGTAATGATACTGCCTTGATGGGTGGCGCTAGATTTAGTGCCAGGCACCCTCTACAACGAGGATGAAGTGCAATATTTTTCCAGTACTTATGCGTAACAGGTGATTAAGCAACAGAATGTGGAGACTTTATTGCACTTCCCCACTACCTTATGCATAATAAGTACATCGCGACTTTTTAAACGCAAGACCTTCTATTATACACTGGAAGTAACTATTGCTACAAACACAACTATACTATCTCAAAGTTTAATATTTGAATGAAAAACAGAAATCATTGCTTTAGTCTGGAGTTGGGTGCATTTTCCTGAATGGCTACGGACACAAAGATTTTGGCCTATTTTATTTTCCTCAATGTGCTCCTGGGAGTTTTTTAGTCATAATACGGTGCATTGTTTTCTGGAGCATGCAACAGATTTTTAACTACAGACTTCTTATTACGGACCAGTGTGAATTTCAATTCCAAAATCAACAAGCCACGGAATTCAAATATCACCATCTAGTGGATGCAACGCTTGACCATATAAGCACACAGAACTGTGTGCTGGAAGTACTGGGTCCTAAGTGCCCCTTTTGAGAGTGTCAACATCGTGATGGAGTTGACCGCTAACGCTAATTTCAAAATTATTTAAATACCCTTCAAGCTATGTTCGCTGCTAACATTTTCCAGATGATACACTCACGTTCATGAGCATAGAACTCGCAGGCTATTTCAGCCGCGAAATTTTGCCTCAGATAGCCCTTTAAGGGGGCTCGCCATGAGTAAAGCGTGGTGTTTCCGGATGTTAACACTCGTCTAATTGCTGTTCCTGCCTTCTACAGGTGTTTTTGCTAGATAGGCCGGGCTCCCAATGCTGATTGCTGCAGCCCCTGTTATTGCATCATCCACGTGGCAACATGAAAAGCTGTGTTCTGGATATCAGGCCACATCAATCTACCGTTCCCAGAAATCCTGTCGTCGACTTGCACCTGCGCGGATCTTCAGTCTAGGCATAAAAAGCAGTGCCAGGAGGCACGTCCACGTCAAAGCAGGTGTGGTTGGATGCGAACACTCGTCTAAGTGCTGTTCCTGCCTTCTACCTTTCTGTCGCTTTTTCTTAACCCTTCGTATGATACCGCTCTGTATTATACCGAAACTACTGTTGCTGCTGCTCATTTTATTATTCGCACGCTCGTGCATTCACTAGTGTTTTCCTAACAAGTTTTGTGCTTGTGGAATTACTATGCCTACGAACGCTAAAAGAATTTAAATCCTTGAGGCGAAAATTGACAGCCGAATTACAAACTCGTGGACAGAGTTGTGATTGACGTCACAATGAGGCTTCGAGAATCTGGCTTTGATCTCAGTGCTGTAAACTCAGAGGTTAAGAGCATGGATGCTGGCATGAAAATATCTAATGATATTGTAAGGATAACCCGTGTTCGACAACAACAGCTTTGTTCAACTAACGAAGCTTTGAAAAATGAGCCTGATACTCTAAAGAAGGTGGCTGACCTGGAGCAGTACACTCCACTAATCAACGTCGAGATCAAGGGAGTATCCTCTTCAAAAGGAGAGGACTGTATTGCCATAGTGCAGTCGATTGGTAACAGAATCGATTGCCCTGTACCAGTCACTGATCTTGACGTTGTTTACAAAGTGCCAGCTAAGTCTGGACAACAGAATATTGTGGCCTGTTTCTTTTCACGAGAGAAGTTGAGTGAGTGTGTTAAAAAGGCACGCAAAGCTCGCTTGACTAGACGTGATCTTGGGTTTTATGGTAGGGCACCCGTGCTGTTTTTGTTAATGATAGACTCTCACCGGATAACAAGAAGATTTTTGCTAAAGTACTTGTTAAAAAAAAGAGAAACAGTAGGCGTTTTTTTTTACTGATAACAGTCCGACACGAGCAAGGAAATCTACTGACACCAGGCCGTTTCGCATAGAATCGGAGCTCAAACTCTTCATTATCCCGTGAATATAATTTACTTTGGCAGTTTAGCACCTATCCAAACGTAGGATGGCGTATACTTCACCTTCCGAACTCGCATTATCATCATCATCATCATCCTCCATCATCATCCTCCATCATCACCATCATCAGCCTGACTACGTCCACTGCAGGACAAAGGCCTCTCCCATGTTCCGCCAGTTCACCCGGTCCTGTGCTTGCTGCTGCCAACTCTCATCACGGCTTTCTAAACCTTTCAGGGCGTTCGCTCACTTTAACGCTTGAAATAAAAGAAAAAATTATGATAATATTACCACATTGTTATAAGCCATTGGTCACCAGTTGTCTAAAATCTGCATCAGTGAAACGTGGCTCTGTGAATATAACGGGAACCTGTTAACTTTCCTTCATATTCCTCTGAATACTGTCATCGAAGTGACGATGCACATGGTGGAGCAGCTATTTTTATATCTTCAAGCCTTCACTATCATAGGTGACTGGACTTGGCAATAAATATTCGTAGTTGCAAATACGTGTGGATAGAACGTCACGAACCAGAATTTTCGGAAGATCGTAACAATTTAGTTGCCTGCACCTATCGTTCACTGTCGCCATCTGTCATGGAGTTTTTCCTAGTTTTAAGAAAGGTGTCGAATATTATGCTATTTGCAGGGAAGTGGGTGATTATTTTAGGAAACGTGAATCTCAATCGTCTTGATAAACCAACGCTAAGGTTTCAGAATACATTTCCTGCTTCAGTTGATATAGCTATGGGTGCCTCATAACTGCACCCGCTCCTGTTCCACTTTATGGCAATGACCCTATTATAGATCACATTTTGTGTAACTTCATTTGTCCAATTAAAGCCGTAGTCATCAAGGCGCCTGTCACAGATCATTATCCTATTTATGCAGGCATAGACATTTTCAGTATTATTAAAACAACTCGAAGCTTCAAGAATAAAGTAAATACTGTTTCATTCATTAACATCATTGAGCAGTGTGATTGGGCGTCAGTTAAGAAGCTTTAAAATGATAAAGTAGCCAATCAACAATTCTTGTTTATCCTTTCAAATGCAGTCATGGCCCCTTCTACAGTCCTAGTCAGCAGAAAAAACTACCTCGTCTCAGTTATTACAAGATCGACATCGAACCTATTAAAATGTCTGCGGAAAAAGATAATTTGTACAAACAGTCGAAAAAGTCTCCTTTCAATGTCAACTTTCAAAAGTGCTATGGAGACTATTCAAACACGTTAGCGAAGTTACGTAAGGCTGCTAAAGTAAAGTACTTCGAAGATAGAATAAAGCGAGCCGGAAATGACGTTAAGCAGCAGTGGAAAACGGTACACTATTTTCTTTGCAGGATCACGGTACATGCAGATATAACCTTGATTAACTCAGGAAATTCCGTTATCGAAAACATACCTGATATTGTGAACTCTTTTAATGACTCATTCGGCATTGATATTCCTCAGTCGACAGCATCCCTCGAATACACTTGTTTACGACTACCACAGTCATTTTTTTCTTTGTCCTACGTCACCTGAAGAAGTGTTTCCCGTTATCAACAGTATTAAATATACAAGCGCTGGTTGGTCTCTATAAGTTCCCTGCTGCCGACAAGAAACTGATAGCTCCATGATGTCATATGTTGCATCATAAATTTTGTATTTGAAACTGGGATTTTTCCAACAGCCCTCAAAAAAGCAAAAATTATTCCTGTCTTTAAAATGCAACAAGCGTTTAGTCTCGAATCACCGGCCCATAACAATTATCTCATTCTTCTGTAACGTCAAAGTAAAGCTTTTTGTGACACTTTTAAAGAGTTTAGACAAGTTTCATAGCGTTTCTAGTAAGCAGTTTGGTTTAAGGCCTGGTTACTCAACTGAACATGCCATGATATTCCCAACCGACAAAATTAAATTTGCTATCGACCACGGTTTTGTTGATGGAGGTGCTTTTCTTGGCCTTTCAAAAGCATTTGACTCTATTTCCCACGTTATTTTATTTCAGAAATAAGAGTCAATTGGTGTATCTGGCATCTCTCTAGAACTCATTCGTAGCTATCTAGTTGATTGTGAACAGTTGGTGTATGTCTTTTGTACCTTTTCCAGCCCTAAATTCATCAACATTAGCATTCAGTGGAGTTTCATTTTGGGCCCGCTTTTATTTTTATTTAACATCAATGATGTTCCTCATTGCTAGCTCATTCGTTCAGCATTCTCTGTGTGGACGATACCACTGTATAAACTGCAGGTAAATAGGCTGACACGATGCTGTTTATATTAAACACCAACCTTAAACACATCGCTGATTGGTTCCAAAGGAATACATAAAAATAAATGCTAAGAAGTCAAACTTTGTGGTATTTTTCAGTAAGACGGTAAGTTGGGCCAGTTGATTGAGAATCATGGTGAACTTGTTAACAGTGCAACACTTGAAAGAGAGGACAGGGAAGGAACAAAAAGAGAGAAGAAAAGATAGTGCCGTCTTTTTTTTTCTCTTTTCACTCCTTTTTTTTCTGTGTTTCAAGTGTTGCGCTGATAACAAGTGCAATGTTTGTCATGTAATCGAATTATACCTAGAAACCTCTCTGTATACGTAAGCGATTTTCAAATCAACTCTACATTTAGTACAATGTTTCCCAGAGTCTAAATTTATGAGCATAATTATTTTAATTACCAAGTTCCACAGTTTACGCGGAAAGCTGCATATGCCATTCATTCAAAATTGCTAAAAGTTTGCCCCCTCTTTCGTTTTCAGATATTGTTATCACTGTACTACGCTTTCTTTCATAGCAGCTTAATCTTTTGCATTTCATCATGGGAAAACAGGTATGCCGTCCATTTATCACCCATCTAACATCTTCAAAACGAACAGTGAGAATAAAAACGTTCAGTAGCTTCATGAACAATTCATCATACTTCTCTGTTCACAAGAAATTTTATCAGTTCAAAAGATGACCAAATATTTTCTCGGCATCCTAATGTACAAATATGAGAATGGAAAACTTCCCATTCCTTTACTACACTCAAGTCAATTTTTCCAGGTGTCATGTACTCGTTCTGCAAAAGCTAATAACTTCCTTTTATCCAAACCCAAGACCACTTGCGGTAAATTGACCGTAAAATGTTCGCCTCCATTCTGGTGGAATCCGTTACCTTTAGAGATGAAAAATAAATCCATTGTAATGTTAAAAAAAAGCTTGCTTTATCACTTAATCCATAGCGCTTACTAATATACAAAGTATGTTATTACATTTTTTGTTCTTTTGTGCTTACCTGCACTTTTGTATGCATCGTGTTTATCTATATTTTATATATCTCGATTTATTTTCCTTACAGTCACAGTGCTTGATATATTGAGTGGAGGTTATTGTATTTTTTTATTATATTTTTGTGCTTATACAGATTTAGTACATCTTATATTCGCTAATTTGTACTTATCTGTACATTTATATATTCTTATTTTTGTATCCGTACCAATGTTTATTATTCCGTTGTATCTCGAATGATTCTTTAGGAGGTCGCACTTATCCTCTTGCTAGTTTGAGACCTCCTTCAGTATTTGTAATCAACAAATGCAATTTTTCACTTGTATTTCAATTTCGAATAAATTTCGAATTTCAAATTTCACGCTTAGTGAAGGACAGCGTAATGTGGGCCCACACTGCCAGTGATGTCAAACTAGGGCATGGTTTCGTGAGTCAGGTGGAGAGTGTGGCCACGCTTGGCACGGCTATTTAACTTAAATGCAACACGTTCTGTTCATATGACGTATACGCGTGATGACTAAACTTGGAACAGTGTAAAGCGCAAACACTTGCACTTTATGCATCGGACTATATATAGTTCGCTATTCGTATATTCTTTCAACTCCTCAACTCATCTGCTTGTTATGGGTGAGAAATACTTCAAGGGGGTTGAGTTGCCGTATTTTGTCCTAGGCTGTGATCGTGTGCTGTCGATGTCACTTGACGTAATGCGCGTAAAATATTGAAACAAAAATAGGAAGGAAGTGACAAATACATAGGAAGAGATAAAGAAGAAATTTGAAAGTTAAAACAGAAATAAACAGAAAAAAGGCAGGCAAAACTGAAAAAGAGAACATGGAAGAAATTAATGAATGATGAAAGGAAGGGAAAACCGAAGAGAAACAAAAAAGGCCGCTCAGCTTCACACTTCTCAGAGGCTTGACACAACTGCTGTCGAGCTGCCTTAATTTGTTTCTGTTTCTTGCCGTAATTGCTTAACGTTGAAAGCAGAAGGTCTTCTTACCTCAAGGGTTGTCTTGAGTCCCGGGTCAGATGAGAGAAAATAGACGGTGAGGATCACACACGCTACAACACCTGGAACCAAACCAAGCACGCAAGATGCTATGGGAAACCAGCTGGCATTTCCCGAGCTGTCCGTCTCCGTAGTGCTCTGCTCAAAGCTGCCAGTTGACATCAGGAAGGAGGGCTCTGTCGCTTGCGGGCCGCCAAACGCCTGCGACGGGAAATATAGCTCCTGCAGAAATAAAATGTCAAAACCTTCCTAACTCTTTCCGCACATAAGTTCATCGATGCGTGCATACTCGGTTACATTTCTTGCAAAGTAGTTATCCTTTTCGCGCCAACACTTAAATTAGAGTAAAGTTTTTCATCAGATATCTCGTAGTGCTAAGTTTTTTCCCTTTCTTCTACCATGCACTGGCAATGAAGAACAGTGGCACGCTCCTAAAAGATATTACGTTGCTCCAATTTTAGATAACAAACAAATAATCAGTTGTCAGGTCACGCGAGCGGCGCAACCGGCACTATTGTGTATCGCCATGCCAATACGATGTATATAAATACATACTAGGGCACAAGATTACGAGTGTGCCACAAAGCACACTCGTAATCACCCTCAGACTTGTGCTAAAACGCAATCTCGAGTTCTTTTTGAAAAGTGGCCACCATCTCGCCCTGCAGCATGAATGTCTAGCAAAGGTTTCATGAAAGACCACACATTTTGAAAGGGGGCAGTAGGAGGGGTATGCCTCATTGACACTTGGGAGCAATAGTACTGACGATCGCTTTGTCGTCACTGCGATTTCATGACGATTGGTTCCGCGAACACCCTCATAAGGATGGATTGTTTTTTCGACGAGCATTAAATTACTCTTTTCTTCTGGTGTCTATTTTTTGTTGTCTACTTATGGCAGTATTAGAATGAACTGAACGAGTTGCTAGAGAGGTCAACCTTTTATATATGAGGGTGAGAAACAGTCTTAAAAAACGAAGGTTGATTTTACGTCCTTCGAAGTACTCGCATAAAGTGCAGAGCACCCGCAGGTCGCGGGATCAAATCCCGGCTGTGGCGGCTGCATTTCCGATAGAGGCGGAAATGTTTTAGGCCCGTGTACTCAGATTTGGGTGCACGCTAAAGAACCCCAGGTGGTCAAAATTTCCGGAGCCCTCCACTACGGCGTCTCTCATAAACAAATGGTGGTTCTGGGACGTTAAACCCCACAAATCAATCAAAGTGCAAAGCAGTTGCGACGTACTAATTATTGGGAACGCATGAGAGGCTGTTTCGATTGTTCAGAAGCACTTTATCTGCCACAATCAATCTACGAGACCCTGGCTGTTTTTCTATCCATTCTTTTGATGTCTTCTGTCTTTACCACTTCGCCTTGCCCATGCGCTGCGCAGTGTTCCACATTGTGCTGGAAAAATGAGCGTCATTTCCTCAACCAACTACGCCGTTTAGTTTTTTGTTTTTTTAGACTAGTACTGTGGTTCTCCTTATCAGAACGAATACTAAACTCGGTGCAGTTACTGATTACAAACATGTGCCTTTTGTGCTTTATTGTTACAGTGTCGTACAAACAAGGTGCCAGAACGTAGTGATGGCGGGTACGTGTGCACGAGTCTACAGCGAACGCGCTCGTCGTCTCATCTCTCCACTTCTGCGAATGCTCTTCCTCAGCGTCCCTGGTGATATCGCAAGGAGCCGGTGCATGTTATAGCACAAAAGAAAGTGAGTTCGAGCGTCCGTTTTTGTCGTCTTTTTGCAGTCTGAGGGCTTAGCAATTTGCGTTTTTTCCACAAAGACTAAACCGTTGTGGGATATAGAGATATACATCTTTGTTGGAAAAAGAGTTAAAGGGGCCTGGGTGCAGTGACCTACCCAGTTGCATGTTTCATTCAAATAAAGAAGCAGAGGCCCCACAGTATTTTTACATGTACAAAAATATATTGTAACAACATTTCGTTGCAAAGTGAGCCCCAGATGACACCGGCTATAAACCCCAACCACCGCCGCTGACTGCCATATGGTCATAGAGAGTGTGACGCCGTGTGCTTCAAAAAGTGGAGCCGTCATCTTCTACTTAAGTTTCAGCCACTTGAAACCATTCTATATTTTATGCCGAATAAAAGAAAGGTCTCATAGCTACATAGCACGTGCAGCTGATCATGAAACAGTATCACTGGCCGAAATAAAGACGCTTGGAAAAGAAGGGGTTTGTTACGTCGCGACTAGGGGGTGCACTACTGTTTTCAGATTCTCGAGTCACTCGCGTGTTTATAAACGATGCCTGTTATCAACAATTTTCCAACCAAATGCGCAGAAACTTCCCCCACTAGTTTACGAACGCCGAGGGATTGACCATTATAACACGGATTCTGGGCTAAAATTTGTTGTCTTAAAAAAAAAGCCCCAGCTCTGCACAGCCATAGCGAAGCCTGCAAGAGCACCATTTATGGAAACCAAGCAAACCATCTTTGGGTTACTAATACAAGTACGATTGCATGGTACCCACTATTGCATTAACCAATTCAGTGGCTAATAATGATGAATAATTATGGCTGAACTCTTTGTAAGGGGTTAGTGGCACGC
This sequence comes from Rhipicephalus microplus, assembly GCF_013339725.1. Taxonomy (NCBI): domain Eukaryota; kingdom Metazoa; phylum Arthropoda; class Arachnida; order Ixodida; family Ixodidae; genus Rhipicephalus; species Rhipicephalus microplus. The sequence continues at coordinate 81,771,216 of NC_051165.1, read as the reverse complement.
AACGAGGCACTCGTTCCATGAATCACATTTTGTGATGCCTGGTTAGTATTTCATTCTTCTACGACGCTATATTACGTGTATGTTAACACGAGTACTTGCTTATGTAACGCTTGTATAAGGTTTCTGCGCGCAAGAGTTTCTAGCACTGGCTTGACTCTGTGGTAAAATAATGGGCTGTCCCGTAAGAACCCAGGTCAGATCCTCGTTATATATTGAATATTTTTGTCTCATTTTGTTTTGTTTTTTCTATCCCTCGATAATGGTAGAGAAAATTGCCAGTGGCGGTGGCGGCCCCGGCAGCGGCAGTGAACGCACGGTGGTTGTGATATAGTAAAACCTTTTATTGTAAAAATGGAATAGAAACAAATTAGGGCACCAAGCTGCTCGTAGTAAGAATGCCCACAATATTCTAATTTTCTGTTACTAAAGAGCCGGGGGGTTTTTCGAGCACTTTCGCCTACAGAAGCACAGAATCTGCCTTTTGAACAACTTAGATTGTCATTTAAATACGCATAGGTAGCCTTGACTACAGGACAAATGTCATCGGCATTCCGCAGTCCTCTTAACATATTCACCGTTTACCTGCCTTTATGCGTGCTCCCCTAGTATGCAATTACTTTGTCCATTACTCCACGAAACAAGCACCCTAAAAAAGAAAGTATGCGTTAATCTATCTCATGAGTCCAGACTTGTCACGCATATGAATCGTCCTGGTGAGACTCGTAGACTCTCGGTTGAGAATCAATGCGCTATAGACCACTTCAATCTCTCGAGAAGAGTACCAGGACTTTTAAATAGGGATTCTGTTTTCAGTAGTCATCTCGCCACTTCGCGTTGGGAGCAGGACATGCGGAGGAGTTTAGCTGTCGTTTTCTTTTGTATGCCGAGGTAGCGTGTGCGTGAATGCTCGTGACCGCATCCGTACATTGAAAGTTTACAGTTACTAGTAGAGCTACGCTACCCCCTCCCTGTGATAGCGTTCTTCCAGACTCTTTCAGTGGACGGGTAAGCTTGTCATCTCTGCTTGAGGAGCAGTGAGTGGCAGGCCCCGCACGCAAGGTGACGCTATCGTATACGTTATTTGTGTGGCGGAGATCTATGAACTCCCATTCGGGCTCATCAGCTCAAGAAAAATCGAATTTAAGACCAGGTACGTCCTCAGGAGCATTGACGTGGCGACGATAGTTCAAGCTCAAGTAACATAAGGCTTTTAAAAATTACTGTACCTCGTTTGTAGTTTCCATCGTTGGAAATGTCTGCATTGTCGATTGTGGTATAATTGTACCAATATTCGTTGAGCGTATACGCAGGGTTTTGCTCGCCACACTTGCTCTCGTTCGCCAAAGCACACCACGAATGCAGTCTTCTTCTTCTTATTAACTCGTGGTAGTCGCCCACGTGCATGACGTCATCTAGTTGGTTTCTCTGGTTCATAACATGATGTGGCTCAAATTATTAAACAGTCTTATTGCTTGAAATTTAAGAGTGCGAGAAACAAAGGGTAAAACAGGGATGGCTGGTTCAAGTTGAAATGCTAGAAAAGCTGAGAAAACACAGAAAGGAGACGAAGAAGACATGCTTGCTGACACTAGAATTTGTATGTGTGTTATTCTCAGGTGGCGCAGCTTATAAGTTTAAAACGTTGATTGTTTTGGAGCGTGAGGCCCTGCGACTATGCCTAGGGCTCCCTAAGTTTGCTGCGAACAATGTTTTGTACCAGGAGGCGCGCTTACCAACCTTGCCTTGTCGATTCCGTATCCTGACAGTTCAGGCTTATCTAAAATTTTATTGCTATTCGGTAAGACGATCAGAAAATGTATTCAATAACGACCCAGACTTTTTCTTTCTTGCTCATTGGCCACGTTTTCATACACCACAAATTAATTTTGTCCAGAAGCAACTAGACAGAACAAACGTAAAAATTCAAGATATACCAGCAGCAAACGAGCCAAATCAAAATCTCATCATAAAATAAAGATGACACTTTTTCCTGTAAGCCTAAATTTCAATCACACCGGGTTCTAAATAGCCGCTTCCAAGATTACCTTGCACACGTGGAAACAAATAATGTAACAGCCACTGATGCTTCAGTAATAGATTAGAAGGCAGGAGTAGGTATTTACTTTAGTTCACTTGACTGGTCGTTTTCAGTAAGACTGCCAGACTTTTACACCTATTTTTGAAGCTGAACTTTTGGCAATCGTTCTAGCACTACAAAAACTAACTTTGGACGCCCACATTGCAATAATCAATTACAGACTCCCTGTCCGTATGTACGTCACTGACAGCTTCATCTCAATCAGATGCATTAAGGACATTCCTTACGCTAATTCCTCCACAGCTGAAGCTCTTAAAATTATTATGGATACCTGGACATTGCGGGTGCGGGTTAGAGTTAAATGAAATGGTGGACTCAATAGCTCGAATGGCATTAAATGGCCCAATACTTTCTGTGCTTCCGGTGCTGCCCAGTATAACGGCTATAAGATATCGAAAATTTGCACTCAGTGTTGATGCCATAGAATCAGTAACACCAAGCACTGAATTTAGACTTTTGAAATATCGATGGAAATCCGGCTGGTGTCACACTAGACAACTGGAAGTCATGTTAACAAGACTGCGATGTCGTGTGCCCCCTTTGAATCTATATTCGCACAGGGCTGCTCTGGGAATATCTCCCCTATGCAGCTTTTGTGCAGATCTGGAATCAATAGACCATTGTTTTTTGTCATGTCACCGTTACAGTATACTGAGAAAACGTCTTCTTGCCATCCCATTTGCTAACCTTGGGCTGCCCTTCACCATTGAGAAAATACTCTCTTATGGTGCTTCGGTTCTGGGCAACAGCCACAGCAATGCCTTTAATGCTGTTTGCAGTTATCTTCGTGAAACAAAACGAATGCGCCTGTAAATTCGAATTTGCATATTTGTTATTATATTATTATTAAGCAAATTCTAAACATCAATTTTAAACGTGTTCGAAATTACTGCCATTTCAATTCGAGATATGTATTATTCTGTCTGGTCAAAATGGCAAAATAATATTGCACTCTTTCTGTATTTACGTGTGCTTTATCCTCCTCCTGTTAGGATTAGGTATCATTCGAAAGGCTTTAAATTTCATATCCTCAATTCTTGGCCAATCCCCTTGAGTGGGCAAGAGCCATAGTGGAGGCATCATCATCATCATCAAAGGGAATAAAATTGTGGAAGGGGTATTTTTTCTCCTACCCTGAATTGGTACTTTATATTTGCCTTCCAGATTTTGTGTTCATCTATGAAGCAGAATTTTGGGTGATAATTCTAGTTCGTAAAATATTGGCAGTATACTAAGATCGGCAGTATTTTTACGGGTTGAATATCAGTATGTGCCTCACTTACTCCAAACTAGAACTCGCATCCTCAGAGTGCCTTCAAAACAGCAGTTTCCTTGTTCCAGGGCATAAGGGCCTATTTGTGAATGAAATGGCAGATTCGTTGGCAAAGTCTTTTTTATATGGGCTTGGTATTGGGTCTTACCGGCATCCAAACTCCTAATAGGCGTTTGATCAAGAAGCAAACTGCTGTTAGAAAAATTTTCCGCACCTTAATTACGCCCACACCATAACCCGAGCACTTCATGAATCATTGAAATAGCAAAAGATGTCAAACTTGAGGAATGGAAGTCGCAATCACTAGACTGCGTTGTAAAATTCTACAGCTAAATTTCCATTTACACAGAGCAGGTCTGGTGCCCTCCCCTCATTCTTCATTTGGCGCAGTATAGATGAGTCAACCGAACATTACCTCACTTCCTGTAATAGATATTCTGCCTTACACAAAAACCCTTGAGGTGCCATTTGTTGCCTTGTCCGAATAGGCTAAATGCGCAAAATGTGCTTTTTGTCAGAGCTTTGTGTCTTTGCCAGAGCGACAGGAAGAATACTGTCGCATTGCAGGAGTTCGTCATGAGTTTCAAAGAAGTTTAAGTGTTGAAATCTTTCTTCGGTAAATTGTTATTACTTTACTTTTCCGTATTGATCCCTAATTCAAATGTGCCGCTTCATTGTATTGCACTACAGTTCGAATACTATTCCACAATAAATTCACCTTGTTTCATTGTTTTTTTCTTTTTCGTTAATAAATCGATCGTAACAATTTATTAAAAAGTCCTTCATAAAAATTATCTGGTTCTTGCCACTTTTTTAATTAACTTGACGTGACGTTTTATAGTCTTCACACGTTGGCTACTACAAGCTTTCTTGGCCAATCTCCTATAGTAGGTTTGTGTCAGCGTTTACAAGCAACAAAAAAAAAACCGTCGCTGATTTGCAATTTATTGTGCCTTCTATGTTTTCGATTTCTGTTTTCGCATTTTCTTTATTTTCAACTAAGGTAAGGTTCACCGACTGGCGAGACATGCACCCTGTAGACAGTGCAAACACAGCGACTCCACAGTCACCTTTAATCATACACTACACGGATGCACAGGCATAGTCAACTATAATGCGAGTTTACGAAGACATAAACAGTGACAACCACCCTGTGCGATGGCAGCTCGCGTTGCTCAGCTTGGACATGAAGCGCGAACTCTTTCTCGGCCGTCTAGCGAGCAGAGGAAGTTATCATGAGCCAGGAACCATTGACTGCAGTCTAGGTGGCATCCAGGCCTCTTTCATAACTTCGCAGGGCACTAAATAAAGTTTTTTTATCTGATCGGTCCAGAGAGACGCGACTGTCGCGAAGTGTGCTCATCCCCCGTTTGGACGGGCAGGCTAAGCCTGAGGGCCACATCATGCTTTTTCTGGAAGGCTCATAGCTGACCTCCGTTGTTGGGGCTTCCGATGGCTCTAGTATGTTGGCTAGAAGTTTGGAGGTGAGAAAAGCACCCCATGAAACTGCATCCGAAGCGCCGCAATGCTGCTTGTTCTGCTGTAGGTGGAAGCACGTGTAAAAGTCTTACCACACGTACCTAAAGCCCCTACGCTTCGTAAAAGTACCGCCATCTGTTTTCGCCCTTGCCGCCTCCTCTCCGGTGCGTCGCTTTTTTTTTAAGACGATAGTCTTTTTCGGGGAACTTCAACGCAAAAAGTTTGGGTCTGTCTGTCTGTCTGTACATTTGTCTGGTTGTCCCATCTTAACGGCACTGGGTACTTGAAACGGCCGACTCCACCCGCAGCATCCACCATGCAATGTTGCTCAAGCTTTAGCGTTCATACTTGTGCAACTGTCAATTAAAAAGCAATTATTGCGCATGTCTGGGGCCCCACAACAACAAGTATGTATTCTGCATGTGCGTATTTTACTAGAAAAGGCATACATAAGTAATTTCGAGGACCGTAGCCCTTATCTCGCTGCGCTCACCATGCAACGCTTGCACGAGAAGGCGATTGTTTCCAACGCTTTGCTAAAACGACACGATGGTGGCACCTACCCGTCGTCTTGCGTTCTACACCTTATCACCTCTGAGACGGGCACACACACCCGTCTCAGAGCCACGCGCTTTGTTTCCTAAAAAATGGCAGATACCACGTACAGTGTGAATCGATGATATGCGAAGCACAAATGAGGAAGGTTGATATGTAACTTCAAAATCGCCACAACGTTATGAAGTAGAGGTAAATTATGCCGCACGCGACTTCCACGTCATGATTATCATGTTTGGGTGTGTCGTTTACCTTTGTCATTTATTCACGTCACAGTATGCCAAAATCAGTATATGTGAAGCTAGCGAAACGGCCATGAGCACGCTATGAACGGGGTATGTTTTCATGTTCTTGCATGAGACGCGGGTCTAGATTATCATGTCTGCACCAGCCATATACCTTCGTCATCCATTGACGTCACGCCGCACCAAAGTTGGTATATGTGGAGCTAGCGAAACGGCCGCGAGTGCATCATGAAGAGCCCGATATACTCCACCGTGACGTTGACGTGCGCGCACGCTGGTAACAGCGACGCTATACGTTAGCAAAACGCGAGAACTCTATAGTCTCACGCCAGGCGCGACCGGTGCGACCAGCGTCCATTGGCACAGCCCAATGGCAACTGGTGCGAAATGCGACATGCTGCATTTCGTGCCGATGCGTCACACGCACAACACTGCGTTTCCCTCTTTTCATGACGGAGGGACGCCGGAGGCGCTGAAAAACGCATGCGCCAAAGCAACGCGGCGCGGCGCGCGCCTGCGAGTATAATTAAGGTCCCTAGATGAAACAAGTTTCCAAGGTAGGGACACCTTTCCCTTTCCTCTTCGCCCATGTTTTCCACCTTTCCCTTTCCTCTTCGCCCTAGAAGGTTTAAAACTTTCATCCAAAAGCGAATGTTTGGGTTCCGTTGCTACGGTGAATGGATGTAAATGAAACAAAATGGAACGAAATAAGACGTAGAATAAGCAGTTACCTTTATGAACATAAACGGCACAACACAAAAGCAAGCGGGATGTGCGTTACTCAACCGGCAACGTTGTGCAGTTCTATACTTTACACCACTAGCCATGGCGTCTCGCGTAGTACATTTTAGTTCCACGGCCGCGGTATTTCGTTCAGTTCTAACTAGTCCACTTCTCCGATTGTGTTTTGTTCGGGCTGTGACACAATGAACGTGCTTCTTGCTGGATCCTGTAAGTGGCCACAGGGCGTGACGTTGTGACGATTGATTACAACCGGCTTGTGCACACGCAAGAAATAAAACTACGACCAGACTGGTACGAACACTCGTCCAGCAGCACTGCGATGACGTTTTTTTTAAATGTGCCCATTTGGACAATCGTGATGCCAAGTGATTCTGATGCGGTGCTGGGAACTTCCTGAAAAGTGAGAGTTCTACTGGTGAGGTGTCTCGAAGCAGCGCGTTTCGGCTCAAGCGGGAACTGGTGAAGCGTGAAATGTTTCTGAAGGTGCGTTGATTACAACCTACAGGTGCTCTGTATACGTGCATACCCACATGTATTTGTACCAACTGGCATGCACTAGACACGCATTAGACGCGCGTCTGGCGTTTCAATAAAAACCGACAAGTGAACTCGCTTCGCACATCCGCGTCGACATACGTTGACGGAGTTGCACGAAAGCATTCGCGTGAAATAGTTCATAGTTGCACTTCATGGTGCGCTTCATCTCGGAAAGCACGAGGTAAGTTGAAGAGAGCGAAACCATTTTCTGTTGTTTACGGCAACGCAGCATTGCTAAAAAACGCAGATGTTGCATTGAACGAGCATGGCGAAACAATCTTGGTCGACTTAGCGCACACCGAAACGCTCCTCCTCTTCAGTTTATGTTCTGGCTACGATTTTGTCTTTGGTCACGGCGAGAATGCGGCTGGAGCCATATGCGCATGCGTACTCGTTTTGAACTTTTTGCATAATAATAAATAACACCACCAGCCATTTGCAAGATCACGTGCAAGTAATGCACCAATTACAGACGCGGATGGCAGAAAAAAAGAGGAGTAATCGAGAGAGTGAGGAGGACGGCTCGAGAACAATGAGTGACGCTACCTTGTTTCATCTAGATCCTTAAGTATAATGCAGGACCGGCCCTTGGCGTGACCACACTGCAAAAACTTTTACACCCTAAAAGGTGTAAGACGGGCGTACGCTGTAGAAGCACTCGTATGAACACCATTCTTACATTCCATTTTTAAATTTTAGGTGTTAGTGAATAAAACACCCTCAAAACACCCCATTTACATCCTTATATTTGGGCTGGTAAGAACAAGGCTACAAATTATTGATTGATATGTAAGGTTTAACGTCCTAAAACCATCATATGATTATGAGAGACGCTGTAGTGGAGGGCTCCGGGAATTTCGACCACCTGGGGTTCTTTAACGTGCACCCAAATCTGAGCACACGCGCCTACAAGGCTACAAATGCACGACATTTTCGGGCAGTTTTGCTTAGACTGTTAGTATACATTCACCATCTTGATACGAGCAAGGCTCCTACTACTAGCCACTTGGGGGTCTAGTAATCAATCGAAGCAGGATGTGATGTGACCGAAACGAAGTTTTCATCGATAAAGAAAGCAAACAACTATAAGACAGAACAATAGGAGCGCCGTTTGTCCAATAGAGTAAGGGCTGATTCTCCTGTACCTGTTTTTTTATCTGTGTCATTTGTGTGATTAGTCAACACTCACAAAGTGCACTGATTTGCCTCAACAAGGTAATGTTGCGCACATTGGGGTAGCCATGCATGGAAAACTCACCCCCTCCCCCCGTCCCCCATAAGATCGAAGCTTTTAAAGCTAGAGATGAAACGTCCGCCACCTGCAAAAAAAAACAACAACCGCACAGTTATTTAGCTATAACAATCACGTCAACAGGCCATCAGGTCCCTTAAAAACGAACATGGATGTGATGTATTTTTAGCAGGCACGTTTTATTTCTTTACTGTAGCGAATGTTCCTCTTCATGTATCCTTAAAAGCGCGACATGGAAATTAGTAAGAGGACACCGACCATAAAGAAAAATGCAGAGTAAGGACATTTCGGTGACCTTGACGCAGCCTTGTTCACAATGGCTGGAGCCTTGTTGACCAAATTGCGAAAAAAGCTCTCCTCAGGGAAGCCGAAACGCATTCTCTATGTGCTCTCTATCCGTCTCTCTGTTTTTTGGTTTTTTGTGGATCCCCTTCTTTTAATTTATGTAACTTCCCCAGCAGAGGTGCTTCGGTCAAAGCCTTGACTTTGTAGGTAGTGAGAAAACAACATTGATGAAATATTTTCAGCCGTGGCCTTGTTCCAAGGACTGCAAGCTTAGTACAAATGTATTGCCGCAACGTGAAGACAGAAGTAGTAATTAACGGGTTGAGAAAGTAGCAGCAGGTCATGGTGATGATGATGATGATCCTTGATACTCTGGCACACACCCACAAAGGGGGATCGGCCAAGAACCGGGCGGCAGGATCTTAACAGCAGGTCAGTATGTTTATTTACTGCGTGCCAGAGCGTTCCTCTTCTTTCTTGTTATTGCTTGCTGTATAAAAGCGTGCAGATTCGCGTATGCGCTGTCGTCTTCGTCCTCCTAGCAGTACGCACGTGTCAATATGTTCTCATCGAATGGTGTGACGGCCGATGCATACAATGTTGCAATGTCTTCACCAAAATGAAAGTGCTGATAAAATATCGCCTGCATGACCCTGAATGTGCAGTCCCTAAAGACTCATACAGCTAAGCAAAGAGGAGCCGCTCAGCTTTTTTATCAGTATTCACTACATTAGGTCGGTGAAGGTGCGTTAAACATTGCTCCTGAATATTGCAAAGGCGCGTTCTAGTAGCTCGTGCTGGCCGCACTGCACCGTCACAAAGTTCACTGCGATTCAGATGCACTGTTAAAGAACGAGTATAACGCAACAGATCGCTGCCGCAAAAAAAAAAAAAAACATCAGCGCCCGCGCTATGAGCAGTGGGCCGGAGCTAGCATTAAACCGCATCTAGCTGGTATGAGAGCGCACCAGTGCCCTGAAGTCTGGCCACCTAGACAACCTTCGCTGATGATGATATATTTTGTTTAATGGCGCAAGGGCCATTGATGGCCAAAGAGCGCCAGGAAATGATATCGGACGAGAGCAATGGTTATGGGAAATGGCTGTAAAAGGGCCTAAAATTCTGCGTTCTAAAGATGCGTAAGACATATATTTATTAAAATCATGAAAGTGAAGTGAAGCATGCCTCGTGAGAATGCGTATTTAGTTATCATGCCATCATAACATAGGAGCGTTATATTAGCACCGATTTCTCGCCAGCGCCCTTGGTTCCAAGGGCTGGGAGACAGGTGCTCTTTTGGATGTAGCCCCCGCAGCAGCATCCTCCTTTCGGAGGCCGTGCTACCGATCACTTGAGTAGATAACATGGAAAGTATTTACTTCCTTCAGGAATGCATTCAATGCATTATATTTAAAAAGAGGTTCGCGACCAATAAACATAGCTGGGTGAAGGGGTATGTGTTCCTTGTACGCTAGTGGAAAATGTTTTTTTTTCCCTGTAAGCCTCTAGCTAGGAGCATTCAAGGAGTATGTGAAGTACGGTGAGTGGAAGGCCACATCTGTGACAGCTGGGTGGGTCACCACCGGACAAAAGGTGTGCGTACGTGCTGTGTGTGTGTCCTATTCTGAACCGACCGGGACTGACCTCTGTACGGCGTGTTTTCGACGTGGGTGGCCAGTTACCAAGGTATGGTTTAATCAAGTGTAGCTTGTTATGAGTTTGTTGATCCCATAACTTCTGCCAGTAAGCCCTGAGCTTTTTTCGTATGTTTGCTTTTTGGGTCCATTATAGGGACAGCAACTGAAGAGTTGGCGAAGCTTCCGTTAATTGACGTGGCGAGCTGGTCGGCCAACACATTTCCTTCGATCTCGCGATGTCCTGGCACCCAGCACACGACGATATGTTGCTTGGAAGTATAGGCCGCGCAGAGTATTGAATAGAGGGATATAATTATAGGGTTTCTGTGTTTTTTCAGATTTTTCAACGCTTTTACGACACTCAGGGAGTCTGTGTATATAACTACCCTTGGCGTATTCAATTCTTTGATGTGTTTAACGGCTACGAATAACGCGTAAGCCTCGGCTGTAAAAATGCTTGTGCTGGTGGACAGAACGCTGGCATCTGAGAAGAATGGGCCGACCGCCGCATAGGACACGCCAGTATGGGACTTGGATGCATCAGTATAATATTCTGGACAGTCATATTTATGTTGCAGCTCTAAGAAATACACCCGAATGTGTATGGGGGAGGCATGATTTGCGACAGCTACGAAAGATGTGTCACAGTCTATAACCTGCCACTGCCATGGCGGGAGCCGCAGAGCGGGGGGGGCTGAGGTGGTATTCAAGTAGTGGGACATCTGTTTCCTCAGCTAGGTGTCTAACACGCAGCGAGAAAGGGCGTGCCATTGCGGGTCGATTGTAAAAAAGTTGAGAGCTGGACAGGTCGTTGATGGTGGAATATGCAGGTTGCTCACTGTTCGCATTTACTTTAAGGAAATATATGAAGGAAGAATATGTTCTCTGCAGATGGAGTGACCACTCGTCCGATTCTACATAAAAGCTTTACACTGGGCTTGTTCTAAAGGCGCCTGTGGACAGGCGGATGCCTGGATGATGAACAGGGTTCAACATTTTCAGAGCGCTTGGCGTGGCAGAGTGATAGACTATTGCCCCGTACTCAAGACGTGAGCGTATAAGGCTTCTGTACAGATTCATGAGGCACTTCCTGTCGCTGCCCCACGTTGTTCGTGACAGCACCTTTAGGATATTCATTGTTTTCAAGCATTTATTTTTAGGATGTTCTATGTGCGGTACAAAGGATAACTTCGCATCTAAAATTATACCTAGAAACTTATGTTCTGTGTTTACGGGTAGACGCTCACCCTTAAGGAACAGTTCAAGATCAGGGGTGCAAGTCTCTTTTTCGTGAAAAAAGGACACAGGTGCTTTTCGGTGGGTTCAGTTTGAACCCGTTTTCATCAGCCCATTTGGATACCTTGTTAAGGGCGAGCTGAACCTGTCGTTCACAGACCCCAAGAGAACACGATTGAAAACCTATCTGCACATCGTCGACATATGTTGAATAAAAGATATTACGTGGGATGTACAGACGGAGAGAATTCATTTTTATAATAAAGAGCGTACAGCTGAGCACCCCACCCTGTGGCACTCCGGTTTCCTCTACAAATGTTCGGGACAGAACATCGCTCACTCTAACGCGGAAGGTACGAACAGACAGATAGCTTTCAATGACACTGAACATATTACCGTGTATGCCTATGCGTGAGAGGTCTCTCAATATTCCAAACCTCCATGTAGTATCGTAGGCCTTCTCTATGTCGAGGAACACAGATAAGAAATACTGATTATGAACAGAAGCCTCACGTATGTGTGCCTCGATACGTATAAGATGGTCGGTGGTAGATCGGCCCTCTCTAAACCCGCACTGGTATGGGTCGAGCAATTTGTTTGTTTCTAAGTAGTGGAGTAAGCTGCAATTAATCATTTTTTCCAATAGTTTGCAGAGGCAGCTTGTTAACGCTATAGGTCTGTAACTTGATACAGTAGAGGGATCCTTTCCCTGCTTCCAAATTGGAATTATAACAGCCTCCTTCCAGGAGGAGGGGATCACACCTGAAAACCATATGCGATTTTAAAGAGAGAGGAGGGTTTCTTTAGTTTCGGAGGGTAGTTCCTTCAGCATCACGTACATTACGTTGTCAGAACCTGGGGTAGATGTATTACAGCAGCTGAGTGCTGTTCGCAGTTCTGCTAAGCTGAATGGTGCATTATATGCCTAATTTCTTGCGGATTTTCTTTCTAACTTTAGTTTTTCTATTCGTGCCTTGTAATTCTGGAAGGATTCGGAGTAGTGTGAGGAGCTCGATATGTGTTCGAAATATGTGCCAAGAAAGTTGGCTTGATCCTCCAAGCTTTCCCCGAGGCTATTTACTAGTGGAAGAGATTACGCTTGTTGGCCCTTAATTTTCTTTACCTTATTCCACACTTTTTCCTCATCTGTGTACGAGTTGATACTCAATATAAACTTTGTCCAGCTCTCTCGTCTAGCTTGTCGACGCGTTCTCCTTGCCTGCGATTTGACCCGCTTGAAATTTTTCAGGTTTTCTGCTGTAGGGGAATCGCAAAGCAACGCCCATGCTTTGTTCTGAGTGGTCCGTGCTTGCCTGCATGCGTCGTTTCACCATGGGACTCGCCGTTTAGAAGACAGGCTGTTCGTTTTGGCAATACATTTAGATGCGGCATCAAGTATAAAAGCTGTAAAATACGTGACAGCGTCATCTATGGTCATGGCAGACAGCTCAGTCCATGTCATGTGTGTAAGAGTTCTATACTCTTCCCAATCAGCTGAGTCAATCTTCCATCGAGGAACCTGTGGGGGTAAATGATATTTGTTCGGCGAACTCAGGATGATTGGGAAGTGGTCACTCCCATAAGGGTTTTTAAGAACGTTCCACTTAAAAACAGGTAAAAGGGACGGTGATGAAATGCTAAGATCTATGGAGGAGTACGTGTTGTTTGCAAGGCTAAAATACGTAGGCTCTTTTATATTTAAAAGACATAAACTAGAAGTGAAAAGGAGCTGCTCAATGAGACGTCCTCGCGGATCACAGTGAGCATCGCCCCACAGGACTTTGTGTGCATTAAAATCACCTAGAACCAGAAACGGCTCTGGGAGTTCATCTATTAATGATTCTAGATCACGTCTGTGTAGCTGTTGATGCGGTGGTATGTACACAGAATATATGGTAATGAGTTTGTTAAAAAGTACAGCTCGAATGGCCACTGCCTCAAGGGTCGTTTGGAGCTTCAAATGCTGGCATGCTATACTACGATCAACTATAATGGCTACACCGCCAGATGGTACGACAGCATCCTCCCGGTCTTTTCGGAAAATAATATATTGTCGTAGGAAGCCCTTGTGCTTAGGAGTTAAGTGCGTTTCTTGCACACATAGCACTTTCGCGTTAAACTTACTCAGAGTTTCTTGGACGTCATCTAAATTTCTAAGTATTCCTCTACGTTTCACTGTATGGTTTTGTTCATAGTGAAAAAAAAGGGAAAAAGTGCTGTGTGCAAAGAAAACGGATATTAACTCATTTTACAGGGCCTTTGTCAGGCCCTGTAATCGGCGTTCTGTCATTTTTGGGGCGGTAGAGAGAAGCTCGCCACTCCTTCGGCGCTTCCTGCGCCGTTTGGCTTGAACTGGTGTCCATAGCCTCTTGCGAGGCACTGGACGCCCACTCTAAAGAGCGATCTGTGCGTCGCTTAGACTTCGCCTTGATCGACGAAGTCTTTGTCCCAACCGAGCTGGGGGTTGATGAAGCCCCCTTGGCATCGTGATTGCCCTGGCTGCTGCCAGAGCTTGTAGAGGTCACTGGTGTGGACAGGCTGAATGTGGGCAGGGCAGCGCTGGCTGCTCCCGCCGTAGGGGCTTGTGGCATTGACCTCGGCACGCTAGGCGCGGTCCGGGCAACTGCCAAGGGCCTTTGTGGTTCCGCCCCTCGTTTCACCACTTAGGCAAAAGGTGTTTTTAGTGCTAATGATAACGAGACCCATTGTATTGCTTCCCTGAATGTGATATTTTCCTTAACATTTATAGTTATTATTTCTTTTTCTCTTTTCCAGGCTGGGCATGCTATGGAGTATGCGGGTAGACTACCTTCGCAGTTAGCACAGAAGACCTCGTCATGACTACATTCATCAGCACTGTGGCCGTTCCTGCCACACTTGAAACAACGCCTCGGGCTTGGAGTGAAGAGTCGGAAATGGAGTTTTACATAGCCAGTTTCGAGAGTGTCAGGTAAAGTGGTTGAGTTGAAGGTGAGTATCAAGTGCTTTGTTGCTATTTCATTGTTGTTACGTCTGATTTTGATACGCTGGACATGTATATCACCTTGGTCCTTCCATCCATCAAAGAGCTCTTCTTCCCTCAGTGTCATCAAATCTTCGTCCGATACCACGCCCTTCACTGTATTCATGGTACGGTGAGCGCTCACAGAGACGGGGATGTTACCAAAGGCTACGAGGTGCGAGAGTTTATTGTACTGTTCCTTGTCTTTTATTTCGAGAAGCAGATCTCCACTTGCCATCTTCGTGGCCTTATAACCAGTTCCAATGGTCTCTCTCGAGCACTTGGCCACAAGGAAAGGTGAGATTGCTCTAGCTTTTGTAGATGATTGTTCGCAGTGAAGGACATGGTATTTTGGGAAAGTTTCTCTGTTTTTGGGCCAAAGTAGTAATGTTGCGTCGGTGCGTACCCTTTTCGAAGCACGATCAGTTAAAGAGGGGGTCGAGGATCCCATGAGAAAATGTGTATTTTTCGATAACGGCACCTACCACCCACCACGGAGTCCAACGAGGGGACATGGCAGAGCATGTGGGCATGTCTGCGCAACGCCAGCAGTACGCAGTTACTATAACCCAATATGGTTTACCCTAGTTTGGATAGCCACACAAGGTTAACCCTTGCCGCCAGGGAAAATAGAAGTAAATTGAAGAGAGGAGAGATCAGGAAAGATTGAAAGTAAGAGGGAAAGACGAAGATGAAGAGAGGCAGAGACAGGAAAAAGCGACTGCCGGTTTCCCCTGGGTGGGTCAGCCCAGGGGTGCCGTCTACGTGAAGCCGGGGCCAAAGGGGTGTGTTGCCTCTTCCGGGGGGCCTCAGCGTCGGCTCAACTCATCACCCAGCGTCGGCTCAACCCCCAGGATTACCTTTTCCCCGGACACGGCTCGCCACGCCCGGCTAGGCGTGGGAGGGAGCCAAAACTCCCCCATTAGCTCGGGTCCGTGGTGTCGCTACACACCAAACGCCTACTTGCGCAGGCGCCCCTGCGGGGACAACTTTGGCTGCCGGGCATTGCTGCGCGACCGGGCGCAGAGCGTGGGAAAGGGACTGGCATCGTGTTACATGTCACTGCGTGCGCTGGCGAAAAACCCTCCCGTATGTGTGCGTGTGGTGCGCGGGGCTTCTCGATCGGTAGAGTTTATTATTCGGTGTTTAGTTTTAAATGTGCCTGCACTCTGTGCTCCACCAGTGTGTTCTGTCAGTGCTGATTATTGCGAAGGTGCACTATCCTGAAGACTGGACCTGCGGATTCATATTGTGGAGCAGTCTAAATGAAATAGTAAGTACCGCTTTCACGTTGTTCCGTTCAGCGCTTTGTTAACTGCGTGAGTACGACAATAAGGCCTTCAAACAAGTTTGTTTTCAACTAGTTGGTGACAATTGAGCATTTGCTTAAGTAGCGAAAATATTTTTCCGAACTGTCTTACGGGGATGATGGCGAAGTGTGATTGTGGGCAAGTTTTCTTGTTTGTTTGTTAAGATTGTTTGGAGTAAATAGCAGAGTGAGCATGCGCCGCTGAGGTTCAGCGAAAAAATTGAACAGATTTTTGCGGTGCCCTTTATTTGCAGCCGTTTTTAACGGGGCCCTCTCGTGCTGCAAATCAATTTTAGTTTACTAATTATTACATCAGTAAGGACAGCACCTGTTAGCTCTAAGCATCTACCGTATGTAAGACGCGTATGCTTGGACATGTCTGTAGTTCATTTACTTTCTTTTTTTCTTATTGAACAAAAATACCGAGAACGGAAAACAAGGGCGTAGTGTCCATGTCGTTATTTCGGTTCTTATTCGGTTGTGCGGTAACACTACCGTGATAACTCGGTTTGATGCATCGGGTGACAACACAGAATATTCCTTCGCGTTAGGTGCACCTCGCGAAGTTTGCCTACTTGCTAATACATTCAATTTCGTTAAATTTGTCTGCACCGGTGTTTTCGTTCACCCGCAACGTAGCCTGACACTGCCGACAGCCGTGCCTATGTAGCGGATCGAGCACTGAAGCTGGACTTTTGTTTGAACAGACCTTTAGTCTGTGTGTGTGGTCGAATAGCCTACTTGAACAGCGCAAACGCTTGTTTGAACAAAACTGTTAACGTTCGAGCACATTTTATTCAGATTGTTTCCATCATGTGTAAATTTCAAAGTATTTTTGGTATTCAGAGTTTTATTGGCATCGCCTCCCTTAGGCGTTTAACTTCGCTAAGTACTTCAGTTGTTAAGGGTATTTTCGCTATGTGAAGCGCATTATTAGTTTTTTGTTGCACAAATACACTAATGTTATACGTACCTTAATCTAAGCATGTGTTGCAGCCAAAATGTAAGACTGGGCAGCATATCTATCAGGGAACACAACACGCACAGCCACTGAACAGCCTACGCTGCATCGGGAATGAGTTATGCTTTCTCAGCCTACCAACATGATTGAAACAAATGGCCCTAATTTAGCAGTATGCAATGGTGATTGATTGAAAGTAACAGGGTTACATTATTCCAAATTTCCCAGTCAATTTTGCGACTATGCCAACTATGTTTGAAAAAAAAAATTGGACTGATTTATTGCACTGAAAACAGTGAACTGCCTGAATATTTCGGAGAGAAAAAAACTTTTTGGTCACGTGGTTGCCTTTTAGAACTTCCCAGAATTTCGTTTGAGGGTTGTTTGTGAAAAAAAAATATTTTACAAGTACCGCTCCTTTTTTATACCAAGTTTTGTACATGTTAAGTAAAGGGGCCTATGTAAGGCGTTCGAAACTCAGTAACACTAATACAATTTTTCGGCCATATACGTCTGCAAGAATCTAGCCAAAATGTGTGATGTTTTCATTTTCTCATCGCGATACTGCACTTTGTATGAATATCTGAGCTGTGACTACTTACTTCACAGAAAAGATATTTTGATGAAAAATCATTTTAAGACATCTTCAGCTGTTAGCCTCTACCAGATAAGATCACTCATTTCACCGAATTGTCATTTTTGTCCATATTGAGACGCAAGTTGCACCATGTCGTGGTCCAATGAAAAGTCACCTTTTACCTAAATGGAAAGCAAAAAACAGTTCTTTGTATGTGACAAGTTTCATCAATACAATTTCTATTTCAAGGGATAAAATAATTTTTGAGTTTTCTCATCAACGGCGATGGTGAACTTGGAAATTCAAAAATTATTTAGGGGCAAATATCTTGAGCCCGTGGGTCGTTCCCTCCTCTGTAGTCGTACTACTATTATGTAGCCACTTTATGTGTTGCACAACAGATAGCGTTAGTGGTTTTCACAGCATATACATGGACAAAATGATGATTCGTCGGGCGAATCGTTCGACCGTACATTTGTGCTTTCGTCCGTTTGTCTGTGCATTCGTCCATCCGGGCTTCCGTGTGTCGGCCTTTCCGTAAGTCCGTCCGTCTTTCTGTCCGTCCATACTTGCGTCAGACTGTGTGCATCCGTTTGTGCGTCCGGACGGACGAACGCTACGCCCCACTTAACATCCTTCACTCCGTGGATATGCTGCGATCTTTTTCTCAAAACATAAATTGCTATGACAAAATTTGGCACATGAAAAGAACTGTTTATTTGCTTTCGATTTAGGTACAAAGCCTATGTTAATTCAACCACCACAAGGTGCAAGTTGCGTCTCATTGTAGACAAAAAACTATTTTGGATTTCGCGATTTTCCTCGTAAAGTTTGACAGCTTGAGAGGTCTAAAATATTTTTTCCTCCAAATATACCTTATATTGTTTAAAGATTCACTCCTCAGATATTCATTCAACGTGCAGTATTTATATAGAAAAATACAAATATAGAAAATGCAGATATAACACATTTTGGGTAAATTATTTGAGGCGTTTGTGGTCGAAAAATGGTAATAATATTACTGAGCTTCGAACGCTTTACGCAAGCCCTTCACTTAAATTGTAGACAAAATTTGGCAAAGAAGAAGAGGAGGTACTTAAGAAATAGTTTTTTTCACAAACACCCAGACGAGATTCCGGGAAGTTTAGGAGGCAGCCATGTGACCAAAAAATTATTTGTCTGTCAAATGTTCTAGCAGTTACCTTTTTAATGCAGTAAATCAGCGCGATTTTTTTAATACATTTGAGATGGTCGCCAAAATAACTAGGACGTTTGACGTGGAATGACCCAATAGCCAATTCTTCCATTATAAAATCGTGTCAATGTGAGCCAGTTCAAGAACAGTAGTACCATTGGCATTTAATACGTAAGTATGAGGTACTTAATTTTGCAAGTTACCTGCACTGAATACCTTCTCAATGCGCATACCACCATGTATGCTCAGTGGCATTGTGCTTTTGTGCAATACAGATAAAATATGTATATGTTGTTGCCCATCATACTGCATTCCTTTCAATAAACTTATCGAATGAGTACCATGGTAGATCTGCAGATATACACATGCAGCTGTGTTGATGCATACTTAAGCATAGAACTTGACATTAATTTATATTGGTCGTTGCATGCAGCTAATGGAACATTATCAACTTCGAGCAGCACCTTTTTATTTTCCTGCGCGATCAAGCTGAAAGGGTAAAGTGAGGTTCCTATCTACGGCCCGAAAGGTATAATGATTCTGCCACAGCGCGCTTTTTATGGCGTTTATTGCTCAGCATACCTTTCCTAGCATTTCTCACTGCAGTGGAGCCCGATGCCACTGAATATGATTGCTATGCACTCAATTTATACTTTTACACATAAGAAAGTAGTTAGTTGTGCAGGGTGCACACTGTATGTTGCACTCTTTGTGAAATTTGCGCAGAGGCGGTGTCGTACCCAATGAAGTGATAACTGAGGGGCGACTATTGCTAGTTGAAAACTTTTCCCTTTGTGAAATTTCGGTCATTGTTCCTTGTGTATTTGAGGTTTCCGGGATTGAATTTTATGTACAGAAAGAACGGCTTCGCCCCACTTTTCTCGAAGGCACCAAACATCTCAGCAGTTGAAGATAATTGTGCCAGCAGCAGTTACGAACTGTGGTTTTGCAGTTAAAAGTACACCCTGACATTACATTATTACAACCACAATTACACTACCTTGTCGAATGTTCTAATTTCTTGAAGTCGAAATTTATACAGCGAGATATAATAGGTTGTAAATGTGACTCCAGAAACTAACTTACTCTTTCTATGTGTTTTTTCTATTGTATAGGTGTCAATCGACGCCATACCTCTCAGTCTGTTGCCCGACATTACACTGAAACAATGAATTTCTAGTATAGAGAGAAAAAAGTTGGTCACGTGAGATATTTCGAAATTTCGCAGAATGCCATCAGAGTCATGTTCGGTTGAACCTTACGCTACAGGTTACTGCTTGCACTACTGTGGTGTGTGTGTGTGTGTGTGTGTGTGTGTGTGTGTGTGTGTGTGTGTAAGTGCCTGCCGCATCCTACTTTGTCATTTTTGGCCCAGTCTACCTATACGTATATACACTGGTCTTATGCAGCTCAACCAAGACCACGGCACCTTATATTATCAGCTGCATGCATGCAGGTATAAGTGCAGTGGGTGACACCAGTATCTTCCTTTTTCCCTGTCAGCCACAGAGAAGGTTCATATATGCTTCTCTCTGAGAGCAATTGAAGCTTGGGCCAGTTGGTGCTGCATATGTGATGGAATGAAGTGCTATGACGGCTCTCCTCAGCACACAAGACCAAGCCTCACCTCCTGTGTTCTCTGCTTTTGTTGTCCCGTTAATTGCGCTTCATTTGATCGAGTATGCTTATCCATATAACTGCCATCGTTTCGAGGGGCTTTTAGTGTTACACCCCTTTCGCATGGGTGTAGCTTCATCCAACACCCATAGTTTAGGGGTGTTCATAAACAGCTATTAAAGTAGGGTGTAACGTTTCTTCACAACCTACGGTTTCAGTGTGTTTCTCAACACCCAACTGTTTAGGGTGTTCCTTGACACCCTTAAAGGGTGTTGTCCAAGGGACAAAAATACTCTTAGGGGTGTAATTTTTTTATAGTGATGCATGCAGGCGTGACGCGACGAAAAAAACGCCGGCGCGCACGCGCGCCCTGTCACGTCGAATTGGATTGGCGCCTTGACTGTGGCATGTAGTAGTGTTGTGACATTACATGCATCTCATCATTATCATGTTTGCACCAGTCACATAATTTTGTCACTCATTGACGTCACTTAATACCAGACTTGGCGCATGTGAAGCTAGCGAAACGGCCGCGAGCACATCATGAGTGTGACATGCAGCCATGTTGTTACATGACACGCATGTCGTGATTATCATGTTTGGATGTGTGATCTACCGATGTCGTTGGTTCGCGTCACGTAATACCAAATTTCATACTTGCACTCTAAAACTTTTTACACCCATATGGGTGTATTTGTTTTTCCCATAGGCAACACCCTTTTAGGGTGTCTAGGAACACCCTGAACAATAAGATGTTTAGAAACACCCTGAAGCCATAGGGCGTAAAGAAACGTTACACACTACTTTATTAGGTGTTTCTGAACACCCCTAAACTATGAGTGTTGGATGACGCTACACCCATGCGAGTGGGGTGTACACTGAAAACCCCCTTGGAATGATGGCAGTTATATGGATGAGCATATTTGACCAAATGAAACGCAATTAACGGGCAACAAAAGCAAAGACACAGGAAGTGACGCTTAGACTTGTGTGTTGAGGAGAGCCGTTCACAGCACTTCATTCCATCAAATATGCATCACCAACTTGCCCAAGCCTCAATTGTTCTCAGGGAGAAGCATATATGAACCTTCTTTGCGGCTGACAGGGAAGAAGGAAGATACTGGTGTCACCCACTGCACTTATACCTGCATGCATGCAGCTGATAAAATAAGGTGCCATGGTCTTGAATGAGATGCATGAGACCAGTCTATATATGTGTACGTAGACTGGGCCGTAACACACACACACACACACACACACACACACACACACACACACACACACACACACACACACACACACACACACACACACACCCCACAGTAGTGCAAGCAGTAACCTGTAGCGTAAGGTCAAACCGAACATAACACCGAAGCAAAAAACAATTAAGCCCATATGTTAACATCTGCCTTTATTATGGAAAAACTGCAAATCTGACAAACAGGACTCTGATGGCATTCTGCAAAATTTTGAAATATGTCACAGGACCAAGTTTCTTTCTCTCTATATTAAAAATTCATTGTTTTCAATACAATAAACTCCAAAACTTTCAGAAACATTTGCGCTAGTCGGGCAAACGACTGAGACCTATGGCGTTTGATTGACACCTATACAATAAAAAAAAAACCCGTAGAAAGAGTAAGCGAGTTTATGGAGTCACATTTACAACCTATTACATCTCGCAGTATAAATTTCGACATTAAAAAAGAGAACATTCAACAAAGTAGAGTAATTGGGGTTGTATTAATGTAATGTCAGTGTTGGTATACTTCTAACTGCAAAACCACTCGTCACTGCTGCTTGCACAATCATCTTCAGCTGCTGAGATGAGTGGTGCCTTCGAGAGAAGTGGGGCGAAGCTGTTCTTTCTGTACAGGAAATTCAATCCCGGAAACCTAAAATAAATACACAAGAAACAATGATTGAAATTTCACAAAGAGTGCAACATACAGTGTGCACCCTGCACAACTAACTACTTTCTTATGTGTAAAAAGTATAAATTGAGTGCATAGCAATCATATTCAGTGGCATCGGGCCCCACCACAGTGAGAAATGCTAGAAAAGGTATGCTGAGCAATAAACGCCATAAAAAGCGCGCTGTGGCAGAGTCATTATACCTTTCGGGCCGTAGATATGAACCTCACTTTACCCTTTCAGCTTGATCGCGCAGGAAAATAAAAAGGTGCTGCTCGAAGTTGATAATGTTCCATTAGCTGCATGCAACGACCAATATAAATTAATGTCAAGTTCTATGCTTAAGTATGCATCAACACAGCTGCATGTGTATCTCTGCAGATCTACCACGGTACTCATTCGATTAGCTTATTAAAAGGAATACAGTACGACGCGCCACAACAAATACATATTTTATCTGTATTGCACAAAAGCACAATGCCACTGAGCATACATGACAGTATGCACATTGAGGAGGTATTCAGTGCAGGTAACTTGTAAAGTTAAGTACTGTACAGTTACGTAATAAAATGCGAATAATACTAGTGTTCTTGAACTGGCTCACATTGACACGATTATATATTGGAAGAACTGGCTATTGGGTCATTCCACATCAGACGTGCCAGCCATTTTAGCGACCTCCGCAAATGTATTCGCAAAAAAAAATCGCGCTGATTTTACTGCAATAAAAAAGGTAACTTCTAGAAAATTTCGCAGAAAAATAATATACTGGTCACGTGGCTGCCTCCTGAACTTCCCGGAATCTCGTTGGGATATTTGTGAAAAAACTATTTCATAAGTATGTCTTCTTCTCTTCTTCCGTGCCAAATTTTGTTTACAAGTTAAGTGACGGGTTTGCGTAGAGTGTTTGAAGCTCAGTAATAATATTACCATTTTTTGACCACATACGCCTCAAATAATTTAGCCGAAATGTGTTTTATCTGCATTCTTCTATATCATTACTGCACTTTGAATGAATATCTGAGGAGTGAATACTTAATCCAAGTAAGGTATCTTTGCAGGAAAAATATTTTAGACCTCTCAAGCTGTCAAACTTTACGAGAAAAAATCGCAAATCTCACAAAATTATTGTTTTGTCTATAATGAGACGCAACTTGCACCATGTGGTGGTTGAAATAAAATACACTTTGTACCTAAACCGAAGCAAATAAACCGTTCTTTCCATGTGCCAAATATTGTCATAGCAATTTATGTTTTGAGAAAAAGATCGCAGCATATCCACGGAGTGAAGGATGTTAAGTGGGGCGTAGCGTTCGTCCGTCCGGACGCACAAACAGATGGACAGACAGTCTGACACCAGTATGGACGAACAGAAAGACGGACCGACTCACGGACAGACCGACACACGGAAGCCCGGACGGATGAATGCAGAGACGAACGGGAAAAAGCACAAATGTACGGACGAATGCTTCGCCCCACGAATCATCATTTTGTCCGTGTATATGCTGTGAAAACCACTAACGCTATCTATTGTGCAACTCATCAAGTGGCTACATAATACTAGTAGACTACAGAGGAGGGAACCACCCACGGCCTTAAGAGCTTTGCCCCTATATGATTTTTGAAGCTCCAAGTTCACCATTTGCCATTTGGTCATACAGCAGCCGACACCTCGAAGTACCCCATTGCCGATGATGGGAAAATTCAAAAAATATTTTATTTCTTGATATAGAAATTGTAATGATGAAACTTGTTACATACAAAGAACTGTTTATTTGCCTTCAGTTTAGGTAAAAAGTGATCTTTAATTGGCCCACCACATGGTGAAAATTGCGTCTCAATACGGACAAAAATGACAATTTGGTGAAATGAGTGATCTTATCTGGTAGAGGTTAACAGCTTAAGCCACCGCAGCCACGACCACTCAATAGAGGTCGTGCTACAGATGACCTCGAAATATCGGGTGAAAGCTCTGCACATCTTTTTAAAAACGTGAAAAGTGTTTGCAGTTTAAAAAGCGGATCCCTACCGATGAGCATGCCAGGGTGTAGAGGGAGCTGTTGTCGGTAAGGCAGTAAAAAGTGCTTCTTTCTTAGAGCATCCAGCTCATTGCACTGGACGAGAATGTGGAGAACCGCAAGGGGCTCTACACATCTCTCGCAATATGGTGGATCACTGGTAGACAGAAGAAATGAATGTGTAGAATGTGTATGTCCTGTTCTAAGCCTTGTTAGTATTACTTCTGTGTGTCGTGATTTTGATAGTGACGGCCAATAACCTAGTTGTGGCTTAATAGCATGGAGTTTATTATCTGTGTGTTTATCCCACGTGCTCTGCCAATACCCGCGAGCTTTCGTTTTAGAAAAGGTTTTAAGTCAAGTGCAGGGAATGGTGTTGATGCATTGGGAGTAGTGTCATTGGCGCAAGCAGCCAGATTGTCGGCCAAAACGTTCCCTTGCATCTCACGGTGCCCTGGAACCCAGCAGACAACGACATGCTGTTTTGATGTTACAGTGTGCACAGAAGTGAGTAAAGTGACACCAGAACGGCGTTCTTGTGTTTTTCAGGAGTTTTCAGGGCTTTGACCACGCTTAGGGAGTCTGTGTATATTACCGCCTTTTGTAATTTTATCTGTTTGATGTGTTTTACGACTGCCAGTATTGCATAAGCTTCTCCTGTGAAAATGCTTCCATCAGGATGAAGAACGCCGGCCTCGGAAAAGGATTGGCCTACCGCTGTATACGACACAGAAGTGTTTGACTTTGACGCATCGGTAAAGAACTCAGAGCATGTGTATTGATGTTGTAGTTCTAAGAAGTATGCATGTATGTGTGCAAGTGGTGCGTGCTTTGTGACTTCAACAAAAGAGACATCAGTCTATAAGCTGCCACTGCCACGGTGGCAGATATGTTGCAGGAGCCGTCAAACTGTGTTCCAGAAGAGGCACACCTGTTTCTTCGTGCAGGTTCCTTACACGGAGCACATAGGGCTGCCTAAACGAAGGACGGTTCTCGAACAAGGCAGAACAAGATAAATAAAAAATTGTGAAATGGGAAGGGTGTTTCTTGTCTGCCTTCACCTTCAAAAAGTACGAAAATGACAGGGAACATCTTTGTAGGTGGAGCGACCATTCATTCGAATCCACGTACAGGCTCTCCATAGGGCTGGTTCGGAAAGCACCCGTAGCAAGGCGAATGGCTAGATGGTGGACAGGGTCGAGAATTTTCAAGGCTGATGGTGTTGCTGACTGATAAATTATAGCACCGTAATCTAGGCGTGTGCGTACGAGGCTTTTGTATAAATTCATTAGACATTTCGTGTCACTACCTCATGTATTACGTGACAACACTTTCAAAATGTTCATTGTTTTTAAGCACCTGTCCCCAAAATACTTGATGTGTGGGATGAAACTTGTTCTCGGTCTTCACTGACAGAGGTTGACCATGCAGGACAATGTTAAGGTCAGGATGGAGGCCCCTCTTTCGGCTGAACAAGGCACAAGTGCTCTTTTGCGCGTTGAGTATAATGTCATTCTCGTTTACCCATTGAGATACCTTGTTCAACGCTAGTTGAACTTGACGTCGACACATTAAGATGTGGCACGATTTGTAACCAACCTGTACATCATCGACATATATGCAGTAAAAAATATTTCGTGGGAGAGACAGGTGCAAAGAATTCATTTTAACTATGAAAAGTGTGCAACTCAATACACCTCCTTGTGGCACTCCTGTTTCTTGGACAAATACTCGAGATAAGACAGTGCCAACTCGGACACGGAGTGTACGGTTGGACAGGTAGCTTTCGATAATTGTAAGCATTCTACCCCGCACACCTAAACGTGACAGGTCTCGCAATATGCCAAAGCGTCATGTAGTGTCATGTGCCTTTTCCATACCGAGGAACACAGAAAGAAAAAATTGCTTATGAATAAAAGCGTCGCAAATTTGTGCCTCGATACGGACAAGGTGGTCAGTGGTGGACCGAGCCTCTCGAAACCCGCACTGGTAGGGGTCAAGTAGGCCATTAATTTCAACGAAGTGCATCAGGCGCCTGTTAATCATTTTTCGAAAGACCTTGCAAATACAGCTGGTTAATGCTATTGGCCTCTTGCTGGAAACTGAGGCCGGGTCCTTGCCTTGTTTTACAATTGGGATAATGATAGCTTCCTTCCAGGCTGAGGGTAGCTCGCCGGAAGACCATATCGCATTATACCGAGAGAGGAGAGCTTTCTGGGTTTCAGTGTGCAGGTGTTATAACAATTCATTTGCCACACGGTCCGTGCCTGGGGAAGATTTATTGCAGCAGGAAAGTGAGGCTTGTAGTTCAGCGAAACAGAAAGGTTCGTTGTATGCCTCATGTGTTGTGGGCTTGCGCTCTAATCTCTGTTTTTCTATTGCGGTTTTGTATCGTCGGAACGCTTCACTATAGTGTGTTGAGCTGGAGACCTGTTCGAAGTGCGCTCCGAGAGTGTTTGCCTGGTCTTCCAAACTCTCCCCTTGTAAGTTCACCAGAGGAAGTGATTGTGCTTTTCCTCCTGCCACCTTACCAACCATGCTCTAGACTCTCGACTCATCTGTGTATGAGTTAATGCCTGATAAAAATGTGTGCCAACTTTCCCTTCTCGCCTGTCGGCGCGTCCTCCTTGCTTGCGACTTGACGTTCTTAAAGTTTACAAGATTCTCGGTTGTGGGCGAGTCTCTAAGCAACTTCCATGCCTTATTTTGTTTTTTCGAGCATCACGGCACTCACTTTTTCACCTTGGGACTCGTCGTTTACTTGACGGTTCACATGTTTGGCGAATACATTTTGTTGCTGCATCAACCAAGAAAGCTGTAAAGTTGCATACAGCATCCTCTATGCTCAACGCCGCCATGTCAGTCCAAGATCATACAGTCATTTTTTGAAACTTCTCCAAATCGGCTTTGTCGGTGAGCCATTTGAGAACTTGTGCAGGACATGTATTTGTTATTGATGTGCTGATAACGATAGGAAAATTGTCACTACCATACGGATCATTAACGACTTTCCATTTAAGTAGAGGCAGGAGTGATGGGGATGTTATGCTAAGGTTTATTGCTGAGTACGTATTGTTAGTGATGTTGTAATATGGTGCTTTTTTTCGATTCAAGAGGCACGCACTGGAAAAAAAAGGAACTGTTCAATCAGGCGACCTCGAGCATTGCAGCGAGAGTCACCCCATATATTGCATTGAAATCTCCAAGAAGAATATAAGGTTCTGGAAATTCGTCTATGAGGGACTCGAATTCATCCTTTTCAAGACGGTGTTGTGGAGGTATGTAGAGAGAGCAGATTGTGATGAGCTTATTCAAAATAACTGCTCGAACAGCTACCGCCTCAAGGGATGTTTGTAGTGGTAGGTGTGTGCATGCCATCCCTTGATTGACTATAATGGCAACACCACCGGATGGCACAATGGCTTCATTCCGGTCCTTCCGAAAGATAACGTAGTGACGTAAAAAGTTGGTGTGTTTAGGTTTCAGGTGTGTCTCTTGTACGCGCAGTACGTTAGGTGTATGTTTGTGTAGAAGTTGCTGGATATCGTCGAGGTTTCGCAACAGTGCTCTGACGTTCCACTGTAGTATTTGTGTCATTTTAATGTAGTGTGGTGCTGTGTGTACACAGGTGTTGCGTTAGGTTACAGGGCCTTTTGGGGGCCCTGTGATTCGATGTTTTTCTTTTTTGGCGCGCTCCAAGGAGTTGCGCCTATCCTTCGGCGTCTGAGGCGCCGGAGGAGTGGGACTTGTATCCATCACCTCTTGTGAGGTGGTGGATGGTGCCTGCTGGGCAGGCACATTCACTGAATTTTGGGACCTAACTGCGCTTGCAGTGGTCCGAGGTTCAGCAGAAACGGGGGTCTGCCGGCCCAGTTTGTCAGGTGGCGGAGCAGAACAGGCTGCTCCTGCCGGGGGCGCTGGTGGCACGACCACGGCCACACACTGTGTGACATTCGCGGGTGCCGAGACATGTGGCGCGGCGGCCCGGCGGTTCACATCTGCAAAAGAGGGATAAGATGGGTTGTGTATTGCGAAACATTGGCATGCTTCTTGGAATGAGAGATTGAATTTAACCTTAATTTCTACTATTTGTTTCTCTTTTTTCCATGCAGGGCTTGATCCTGTGTAGGCAGCGTGATCCCCTTCACAGTTCGAACAATGAGTTGTTTCGGAGATGCAGTTGTCCGATATGTGTTGAATGCAGGCGCACTTTGCGCAAGTGGCACGCCCTCTGCAACTCTGCGATCCATGACTGAAACGTTGGCACTTGAAACATCGACGAGGGTTGGGAATGTATGGTCTTACACGAAGCTTACAATAGCCGGTTTCGATTGATTCTGGTAGGTCACTTGTTCCGAAGGTAATTAATACGTGTTTTGTAGGGGTCAGTTTGTTGTTGCGCCTTATTGTTATTCGTTGGACTTTAACCACCTTCTGGTCCTGCCAACCTTCGAGCAGCTCACTTTCAGAAAGCTCAGTAAGATCATCGTCGGAAATTACGCCACGGACAGTGTTCATGGACCTGTGTGGGCCCACCGAAACAGGGGTTTCCCCAAAGGCTACAAGCTTAGACAGCTTTTCATACTGAGCTTTGTCACGAACCTCCAGAAGAAGATCGCCACTTCCCATCTTTGTCACTTTATAACCTGGGCCTATTGCTTCTGGGAGAGTTTTGGAAACGAGGAAAGGTGAAATGACTCGGACTGTCTTGTTTTCGTTTTGACTGTGGATTACATGGTACTTTGGGAATGTCGGCTTTGGTGTGTTAGGCAGGAAAATGTCTTCGGTGCGCCACCTTTTTAAGGAGCGATCAGGAAGGGGGAAAAAGCTTTTGCTATAAAAATACTATCAAGTTCGGCGGCGATGGTGGCCACCCACCACCGAGCCCAACAAGGGGACGCTGCAAGGTTGAATAGTGAACACTTGGAGACGTCAGCCATGCATCGCCGCTATAACCGAATATAACTACCCAAGGTTGGGTAATCACACAGGGTTAACCCTCGCCGCCAAGAAATTCGGAAGTAAATGGAAAAGAGAAGACGACAGGACAGATAAAAGGTGAGAGATAAAGACGAAAATGTAGGGAGAGAGAAATAGGAAAAGGCGACTGCCGACTTCTCCTGAGTGGGTCAGCCTAGGGGTGCCGTCTACGTGAAGCCGGGGCCAAAGGGGTGTGTTGCCTCTGCCGGGGGACCTTAAAGGTCCAATCACTCAGCGTCGGCTCAACCCCCAGGATCCCCTTTCCCCCGGACACGGCAAAGCCACGCACGGCTAGGCGTGGGAGGGAGCCGAAACTCCCCCGTTAGCTCGGGTCCGTGGTGTCGCTACACACCAAACGCCTACTTGCGCAGGCACCCCTGCGGGTGTATGTGGCCGAAAATTTGTAATAATATTGCTGAGTTTCAAACAACTTACATAAGCCCCTTTACTTATTATGTACCAAATTTGTTATAAAAAAAGGTGCGGTACTTGTAAAATTTTTTTTTTTCACAAACAACACTCAAACAACAGTCTAGAAAGCTTGAAAGGCAACCACGTGACCAAAAACTTTTTTTCTCTCCGAAATATTCAAGCACTTCACTGTTTTCAGTGCATTAAATCAGCACGATTTTTTTCCAAACACATTTGCCATAGCCGCAAAATTAGCTGGGAAATGTCGAATAAAGTGACCCTGTTACCTTCACTCAATGACCGTTGCATACTGCTTAATCAGGGCAATTCGTTTGAATCATGCTGTCAGGGTGAGAAAGCATAACTCCTTCCATACGCAGCGCAGGCTGTTCAGTGGCTGTGCGTGTTGTGTTCCCAGATAGATATGCTGCCCAGTCTTACATTTTGGCTGCAACAAATTCTTAGACACCGTGTAGTATATATAACATCATTGTTTTTGTGCAACAAAAACTAATAATGCGCCTCACATAGCGAAAATACCTTTAACACCTGAAGTACTTAGCGAAGTTAAACGCCTTAGGGAGGCGAAGGCAATAAAACTCTGAATAACAAAAATACTTTGAAATTTACACACGATGGAAACAATATGAATAAAATGTGCTCGAACGTTAACAGTTTTGTTCAAACAAGCGTTTGCGCTGTTCAAGTAGGCTATTCGACCACACGCACAGACTAAAGGTCTGTTCAAACAAAAGTCCAGCTTCAGTGCTCGATCCTCTACATAGGCACGGCTGTCGGCAGTGTCACGCTACGTTGCAGTTGAACGAAAACACCGGTGCAGACAAATTTAACGAAATTGAATGTATTAGCAAGTAAGCAAACTCCGCGAGGTGCACCTAACGCGAAGCAATATGCTGTGTTGTCACCCGATGCATCAAACCGAGTTATCACGGTAGTGTTACCGCACAAACCGAATAAGAACCGAAATAACGACATGGACACCACGCCCTTGTTTTCCGTTCTCGGTATTTTTGTTCAATAAGAAAAGAGAAAGTAAATGAACTACAGACATGTCCAAGCATACGCGTCTTACATACGGTAGATGCTTAGAGCTAACAGGTGCTGTCCTTACTCATGTAATAATTAGTAAACTAAAATTGATTTGCAGCACGAGAGGGCCCCGTTAAAAACGGCTGCCAATAAAGGACACCGCAAAAATCTGTTCAATTTTTTCGCTGAACCTCAGCGGCGCATGCTCACTCTGCTTTGTACTCCAAACAATCTGAACAAACAAACAAAAAAACTTGCCCCATAATCACACTTCGCCATCATCCCCGTGAAACAGTTCGGACAAATATTCTTGGTAAGTAAACAAATGCTGATTTGTCATCAACAATTTGAAAACAAAATAGTTTGAAGGCGTTATTCTCGTGCTCACGCAGTTAACAAAGCGCTGAACGGAACAACGTGAAAGCGGTACTTACTATTTCATTTCGACTGCTCCACAATATGAATCCACAGGTGCAGTCTTCAGGATGGTGCACCTTCGCAATAATCAGCACTGACAGAACACCCTGGTGGAGCACGGAGCGCAGGCACATTTCAAACTAAACACCGACTAATAAACTCTACCGATCGAGAAGCCCTCGCGCACCACAAGCACACACACGGGAGGGTTTTTCGCCAGCGCAAGCAGTGACATGTACGACGATGTCGACTCCTTTCCCACGCTGTGCGCCCGGCGCGCAGCAATACCGGGCAGGTAAAGTTGTCTAGTCGACGAGACTTCATGGCATCGGTGCGCTTTCAGACCGGCTAGATGCGGTTTAACGCTAGCTCCGGCCCTCTGCTGATAGCGCGGGCACTGCTTTTTTTTTTTGCGGCAGCGATTTTTAGCGTTATACTCGTTCTTTAACAGTGCATCTGAATGGCAGTGAACTTTGTGACGGTGCAGTGCGGCCAGCACAAGTTACTGGTCAGAAAGCGCCATTGCAATATTCAGGAGCAATGTTTAGCGCACCTTCACCGACCTAATGTAATGAATTTCGGTAAAAAAGCTAATCTGATGCTTTTTGCTGAGCTCTATGGGCCTTTAGGAACAGCACATTCAAGGTCACGCTGGCGATATTTTATCAGCACTTTCATTTCGGTAAAGACATTGCAACATTGCATGCATCGGCCGTCACACTATTCGATGAGAACATATTTTCACGTGCGTACTGCTAGGAGGAAGAAGACGACAGCGCATACGCGAATCTGCACGCTTTTGCTCGCATTTGCAGCGAGCAATAACAAGAAAGAAGAGGAACGCTCTGGCACGCAGTAAATAAAAATACTGACCTGCTGCTACTTTTTCAACCCGTTAATTACTACTTCTGTCTTCACGTTGCGGCAATACATTTGTACTAAGCTTGCAGTCCTTGGAACAAGGCCACGGCTGAAAATATCTCATCAATGTTGTTTTCTCACTACCTACAAAGTCAAGGCTTTGACCGAAGCACGTCTGCTGGGGAGAGAGAGAGAGAGAAACAACTTTTATTGAAACGGCAAGTGTTAGAGGAGTTGACTCCCCTCCCTTAGATGGCAGCTAGGAGTCCTTGGACCCTAGCGGCATCTTCGGCTTGCCTGATGACCTGTAGTTGGTCCTCGATGCTTGAGCTTAGCAGCGCGGTCTCCCACTGCTCCGTATGTGTTTGGCCCCTTCACGATGTTGGGGCAAGCCCAGATAATGTGTTTGAGGTCCGCCCGCTGATTGCAGTGTTTACATCTGTCTGAGTAGAGGTCCGGGTAACAATGATTATAAGCGATTGGGTTTGGGAACGTGCTTGTTTGTAATAGGCGCCACGCTGTCGCCTGCTGCTTATTTAATGAGGAGTGTGGTGGCGGGTAATGCTGCCTCCCTAATCTGTAGTGCTTGGTAATTTCTTTGTAACTGAACATGTGGTCTCTCTCCGCACGCGGGCTCCGCGTCATTCCTGCCCCTGCTCGGCTCGCTAACTCTCGAGCTAGGGTGTGTGCGGTTTCATTGCCCGGGAGGGAGGAGTGGGCGGGCGTCCATATAACATAAACGTCGCGCTCTCCGCGAAAGTTATTTAAAATTCTTAACGCCTCTTTCGAGACCCTTCCGTTAGCGAAGTTATGAATCGCGGTTTTAGAATCACTGATTACGACGCTGGCCCTTGTGGACGCAAGCGTCAGCGCTATGGCCGTTTCTTCAGCGATTTCCGAATTTCCTGTTTTAATGGTGCCGCTAGCAAGCAGGTGGCCCGCTTGATTTGAAGCGACTATTGCCATGTGTCGACCATCTGTATATTCGGCTGCATCTACATATACCACGTCCGCGTCATGTTGAAACTTCTTGTGCAGTGCTCTCGCTCTTGCATTCCTCCGCTCCCGGTGATGTTCGGGGTGCATGTTTCTGGGTAACGGAGGTATTATGATGCGCTCTCTGGTTTCTTTTGGGATATCGTATTTATTGCCGCTTTGGCCAGCGTACGTTATTGCAAGTTTGTGCAGGATGTGTCTTCCCGTGTTGCTTTGCGCGAGTCGTTCATATTGCGCTATCATATGAGCCTCAATAAGTTCGTCTAGCGTGTTATGCATTCCTAACGCTTCGAACTTTTCGTTAGACGTGGTGATCGGTAATCCGAGGGCTTGCTTATATGCTTTTTTAATTATGCATTCTATCTTTTGTTTTTCCGCCACTTGCAACTTGAGGTATGGGGTCACATACACTATGCGGCTGACGACGAAGGCTTGGATGAGCTGCACTAAGTTGTGTTCTTTCACGCCGTAGTTTTTGTTGGCGATTCTTCGAATCATTCGAATGGTTTGTTGGGTGTTGTTATCCAGGAACTTTATTGCTTCCCCGTTATGTCCGTTCTCGGATATTCGGAGTCCCAGAACTCTTATGTGTTGTACCTGAGGTATTGGGTAACCTCCTGCTAAGATTGTGATGTTGTGTCGTTCGTGAATGCGCTTGCGACCTCTGCTTGTAGGTCTGTAGAGTAATAACTCCGATTTTTGAGGAGAGCATTTTAGGCCATTGTTCTCCACGTATCGCTCTACCGTATTACTGCTGTTGTAAAATCTCTTCTATGTGACCGTCGCTCCCGCCCGTCACCCATAGGGTGATGTCATCCGCATAGATACTGTGCTGAAGCCCTTCGACGCGTTCCAGCTCTGAGGGTAAACCAAGCATCGCCACGTTGAATAGGAAAGGGGAAAGCACCGAACCTTGTGGTGTTCCCTTGTTGCCTAGAACGAATTCTTCGGATTCCGCTTCCCCGGCCATGATTGTAGCTTTACGGTTGGTGAGAAAATCTTTTATGTAATCGTACACTCTCCGACCTACGTGTAGGTTTTGCAAGTTGCGCAATATGGCCTCGTGGGTGACGTTATCAAATGCCTTCTGCAGGTCAAGGC
Source organism: Rhipicephalus microplus (assembly GCF_013339725.1). Classification (NCBI taxonomy): domain Eukaryota; kingdom Metazoa; phylum Arthropoda; class Arachnida; order Ixodida; family Ixodidae; genus Rhipicephalus; species Rhipicephalus microplus. The sequence continues at coordinate 81,737,467 of NC_051165.1, read as the reverse complement.
CCAGAATGGCTTTTGTATCCAGGGTGTGCGTTTCGGCGTCTATGATTTGATTCTTTAGCTGCAACATGACGTCTTGCGTCGAGAGTCTTGGTCGAAAGCCGATCATGGTGTGTGGGTATAGCTCGTTGTCGTCCATGTATCTGACGAGACGCGTTAAAATTACTTTTTCCATGAGCTTTCCAATGCAGGACGTCAATGAAATGGGCCTGAGATTTCCGATGAGCGGCTTTTTGCCCGGCTTGGGTATTAATATGATTTTGGCGGTTTTCCATTGCTGGGGTATGGCGCCCTTCTCCCAGCATTCGTTTATGTACTTTGTGAGAGCAGTGACGGATTCGTCATCTAATTTGCGAAGTGTTTTATTTGTTATACCGTCTGCTGGGGAAGTTACACAATTTAAAAGAAGGGGATCCACAAAAAAACGGAGAGACAGATAGAGAGAACATAGAGAATGCGTTTCGGCTCCTCTGAGGAGAGCTTTGTTCGCAATTTAGTCCACAAAGCTGCCGTCATTGTGAGCAAGGCTGCGTCAAGGTCACTAAAATGTTCTTATTATGCATTTTTCTTTATGGTCGGTGTCCTCTTCCTAATTTCCATGCCGCACTTGTAAGGACACATGAAGAGGAACCTTCGCTGCAGTAAATAAATAAAACGTGCCTGATAAAAATACATGACGTCAATGTTCGTTTTTAAGGGACCTGATGGCCTGCTGACGTGGTGGTTATGGCTAAACAACTGTGCCGTTGTTTTTTTTTTTTTGCAGGTGGTGGACGTTTTATCTGCCAGCTTTAAAAGCTTCGATCTTGTGAGGGACGGAGGGAGGCAGGAGTGTTCCATGCATGGCTACTCCAATGTGCGCCACATTACCTTGTTCAGGCAAATCAGTGCACTTTGTGAGTGTTGACTAATCACACAAATGACACAGATGAAAAAAACAGGTGCAGGAGAATGGGCCCTTACTCTATTGAACAAGCGTCGCTCCTATTGTATCTTCCATCTTATAGTATTTTTGTGCTTTATCGATGAAAACTGCGCATAGGTCACATTACTTTCTGCTTCGTTTTATTAGTAGACTCACAAGCAGCTAGTAGTGGGAGCCTTGCTGGTATCAAGATGGTTAACGTATACTAACAGTATAAGTAAAACGGCATGAAAATGTCGTGCATCTGTAGCCTTGTAGGCATGTGTGCTCAGATTTGGGTGCATGTTAAAGAACCCCAGGTGGTCGAAATTTCCGGCGCCCTCCACTAGAGCGTCTCTCATAATCGTATGGTGGTTTTGGGTCGTTAAACCCCACATATCAATTATTTGTAGCCTTGTTTATTGCACCCCAAATGTAAGGGTGTAAATGGGGTGTTTTGGGGGTGTTTTAACCACGAGCACCTCAAATTTTGAAAATGGGGCGTAAAAAGGGTGTTCATGTGGGTGATTTTATTGCGTACACTCGTTTTACACCTTTTAAGGTGTAAATGTTTTAAAGTGTGTGATTCTAGGGAAATGGTCGCGAGTGCATCATGAGCGTGAAACGTAGTCATGTTGTTACATGACACGCATCTCATGATTACCATGTTTGCACCAGTCACCGACCTTCATCATCCATTCACGAAACGTAATACGAAATTTTGTATATCCGACGTTACGAAATGGCCGTTAGCGCATCATGAGCATAGCATTTAGTCAAGTTAGTACATGAAAGGCATGTCATAATTTTCATGTTAGGGTATTTGCCTTTTGTTTGCCATGCAAGCATGTCTTACCATACCAGTTTTGCAACATGTCATGATATCAAAACCACCGCAAGAGGAGCAAGACCGTGAAATGTAAATCATAGCATTAATGAAATACATACCATTTTCATATTATGACTGGTCGAATTTGCTCGTCATACTGTGATGTTTTTCCATACCATGTTTGGTATCGATACCACTATCCAAACGGCCAGGAGAGCTAAAAGTCGTATGCGGCCAGATAGATGGATACGCTCAAAGTCGCCGAACTTCGTTAAGAAATGCTTCACATTTAAAAAACTGCCATATGGCACTAATGTCTCACGTGTGACGTGACTTAATGCACTCGTTTGCTTTCGCTGGGCGCTCGATGCACTCTAATGGCTTGTGCACACCGGTGACTAGCAGCGGTCGCGCGACCATTTGCGACTGGTTGCGAACAGTCGCGAACGGTCCCAAATGATCGCAAAGCGACTGCTTTGGCTAGTCGCTTCCTGACCGATTTTTCAGGGGCGCAACTGTGGTCGCAAAGCTGGTGGAACCAATCAGCGATGCTCAATTTTTGTTGTTTGTTCATTGCGCTGGCGAGAACGAATAAAAACAATAACTGTGGCGCGCTCGGTTTGCCCCGCTCACTCAGCTGGCGGCGATCAGCTGATCGGCGCCGGTCTCTTTTGGACGTGACCTTCCGCTATTGCTTCCGTTCGCTCGCATGCAGCCTCTGCCAGGGGGAAAATCAGTCGCTTTTTGCTCGCCAGTCGCAAATGGTCGCGCGACCGCGGCTAGTCGCCGGTGTGCACTAGCCTTTACGCAGCGCCTTCAGAACACCATTCACCAATTTTCTTGCGCAGAACATCAAATAAATGTTTTCTTCACTCTCTCCACACGCAAGACTGTCGTCTTTCGACGGCCTTTGCAGATTACATGCAGATACCGGGCCAAGTTTTTCTTTCGCTTGCGACAGTGACACCACCTGTAACGCGCCACAAGCTTGCAGTTTGCTTTCGAACTGGTGAGAGGAAAAAGCGGCTCAGATAAAAACAACGCTTTACTTTTCAAATACAGCCATCTACTCTGCCCTCGCCACCTCCTTTACGGCGCGTTCCCTTTTTTATTTTCGCTTGTGACAGTGGCGCCCCCTGTAACGTAGCACGAGCTCGCAGCTTGCTTTCGAGCCGGTGAGAGGACGAAGCGGCGCAGAAAAAAAAAAAAGCCGTACTTTTACGAAGGTATAGGGGCTTTACACGTACCTGTCTCAGCGCGTCCCTGCCCAGCTTTTAGATGCGGAAGCATCTTATACTCGCGCCTTGTAGTGCGCCGTCCGCGCCGTCCGCGCCGTCCGCACCGCTTCTCGAACATTCGACAGCTGACGCGCGCGCATGCGCCGTCGCGCCGTCGCCCACTCTTCCACCATCTGTGCATCCCTTCCTCCTCTACACACCGCGCGTGCTTCACTCCTCCACCATCTGTGCACCCTTCCTCCTCTACACACCGCGTTCGACATCTACAATTCTCCTGATTCTCCAGTGGACGCGCATGTGGCGTCGCGCTTCGAGAACATTCAACAGCTGACAGTGCATGCGCCGTCGAGCTGTATATATACTCAAGGTCGGCGCTCGCTCGCTCAGTTGCCGCTCGTCGGTTGGTTTGTACGGCGCGTCGACGTCCAAGGTCGCGGTGAAATGAATTCCAACGAATCCACAAACACAATGATCGACGTCCCTTCGACCAGCGCCGCCCTTTCGCATACGTGTGTACGTGTTCACTCATTTAACACCCCCTCCTACAACCACGTTAACCAATTTAGCCATCGACCCAAGTAAGTCGCGATTTAACACCCCATTTCACAACCACGTTAACCAATTTAGCCATCGACCCAAGTAAGTCGCACTTTAACACCCCGTTAACCAATTATATGCTCCGCATCCTCCTCAGTGTTCCCCCGAGGGAAGCTGCGGGCAATTTTTTTTACGCGGCATCCCGCCCTCTACTTTTGGAGAGAGCGGCGCCCACCTTCACATAGCCACACGCGCTCCCTCTCTATAGGGAAAGGGCGCGGTGCTGCGTCAGAAAGCCTCACGCTCGCGCGCTGCAAACGGGTACTTGTGGTCAGGCATTAAGCGGGATCGTGGTTCTTTTGAGCGTACGCTGCTCTCACCGGAGAATTTTTTGCACACCCTGTGGTGTCAGCAAGCATGGGGTAAAAACTTCAGTTCAGCGAATGTGACTCGCCACATGACACTCGGCCCTTGAGTGACGTCGTGCTTTTGCATCTCTTTGGGGAAAGAAAAGCCTCTAGGAGGCTTCGGGGCAAGGCATGTTGTTGGACGCCAGCTTCGTAAGATTAGTAGCGCTGATGTTTATTAGGGCAAAAGGGCACGCACATTCTCACAGGCTGCAAATATTACCAATTATGTGTTATTCTAGATGTGGCAAACGTGAGCATTCACACGCATGAATCTCGGCAGAAGAGTCTCTTTTTCATTGATGTGAATAGTAATGATAATTATTGGAATATTAAATTTGAAAACCACGATATGGTATTAAGAGATGCCGTATGGGAGGGCTCCGAAAATTTGGACCATCTGGAGTTCTTTATTAATCGCTGAACCTTAAGTGCATGAACATCCTGCTTGTTTGTCTCCACTTGCCCCCCCCCCCCCCCCCCAAAAAAAAACACAGATGAACAAAAAAAAAATGGCTGTCTAGGCCGTATTCCATCCCGCGACTTTCGGTAGGGTACAACAACCACTAGATCACCGCTGCAGCGTGCTTTGAACACTGAATCAATTCTGCAGAGTGCGTATGAAGGCTAACCTAGCCTGTAACTAGAGCCATGAGAATACAGTAATTTTTTGGCTGGCAGAGATTAAATATAATGAGTGAAGCTTATTACCTATGCCAAAGCTTTCATTTACCGTGAAGCTCATGTATTCGGGCTAATCCTAGCGAGTAGAAATTGCGCGAGAATACAAAGCATATTCAGTAAGTAAAGTCTAATTTATAAAGCTTAATAATTATGGGTTCAGAATAAGTCGTGTAAAGTGTCATGCACGGTTTTGTAGTGCAAGGTTATCAAGTTTGTAGGCCTGTCGCTAGCAATCTACGTCCTGCGTTTGACTGGGTTGGGTTCAAGTACTTATATATAGGCAGGTAGGGGGGCGAAAGTGGCCGTAGCATTGAAAATAGTCAAGTATATTCTCCGTGACTACGGTAACAATGAAAGCGTTTATTTTGGCAGTTTTGGCCGGAGTCTTGCAATCTTCGCGAATGAGGGTACATTCTGCTCGCGCTTACATTCACAATGCTTTGAGCAAAAAAAAAAAATGAGAGGGAAAGAACGGCAAGGACAGAACGAAAAAGAAAAAAAAAGTTCGCTAAAAAGAATAAAAAGTTTGAAAAAAAAAAAATCAAGGGTTCACTGTGCAATGCAAGTAGGCGTCGTCACTGCTTATTAAATGCAAAGCATTTCTTAGCGAACTTCGGTGACTTTGAGCGTATCTATCTATCTATCTATCTATCTATCTATCTATCTATCTATCTATCTATCTATCTATCTATCTATCTATCTATCTATCTATCTATCTATCTATCTATCTATCTATCTATCTATCTATCTATCTATCTATCTATCTATCTATCTATCTATCTATCTATCTATCTATCTATCTATCTATCTATCTATCTATCTATCTATCTATCAATCATCAATCTATCTATCTATCTATCTATCTATCTATCTATCTGTCTGTCTATCTATCTATCTATCTATCTATCTATCTATCTATCTATCTATCTATCTATCTATCTATCTATCTATCTACCTATCTATCTATCTATCTATCTATCTGGCCGTCTACGTCTGTGTAAATTTTGGCAAACCAAAAGTAGTATGGAAGATGCCAAGGTTTGCCTAATATCACTCACTTGTCATGACGCTAACAATGGGACAGTCCTGTTGCGAATACATCGTCAAATCTTTTCCGTCAAATACGCGTAACACATGCTCGTATACCCCAAATAGGTATGTACCACAGGTGAATGACCCGGGAATGGCGAAGACTGACATTGGTAATATATTACGCATGAACATTTGGAAAGGCATACATTGGTAAGGGTAAACTGACTGTTCCTACGTGATAGCAGCCTGGGTCAACTTAAGGGTTTCAGCTTCAGAATCTGGATAGTGTTCACGATACCATAACATGGGCAGTGTTGATATGACGAATGCTAAGAGTAAATGTCAAGGTCCCAGAAGGGATTGAACCCCATAATTTTTCATGGCAGTTGAGTATTCTAGCACAATGTCACCCCAGATCTCTGTACTGCTTTTCAAGTAGGCCCTAATATTCATAAAACAGCTGATTGAATCTAAGCGCCGTCCGCTGAGGTTGATTTATGCAGTGGCAAGGGTACCATACTCGCGAGCACAAGCGCTACATGTCAGCGTACCTTTTCTGGTATTGTTAATATGCACGTTGTTGTTGGCAATGTCACACAATTTTAAACAACTGGTTATAAAAACTTAAGCGGCTGCTCAACGTATGTCCTGTGCCTGCGTATGTCTGTGCCTGCAGATATACTTGCTGATATACTTAATTTACCGCTTGAATCAGGTGTAATTGCCGAGGCAATGAAATATGCTAGAGTGTCGGCAATATTGAAAGCAGGTATCCCTAATGAACCCAACAACCTCCAATCAATTTCGGTGCTACCTTTGTTTTCCAAGGGGCTAGAAAAAATTACACACTGTCGTATGGTTGATTTCTTGGATAACTTTGAAGTCACAACTAATGCGCAAAACGGATTTAGGAAACACAGGTCAACGAATACAGCCCTTCTGTCAATCAAAGAAATGATAATAAGTAACATAGAACGAAAAGCATTATCGCTTGCGTTATTTATAGATTTTAGCAAGACATTTGACTGCCTAAGTCATAAGATTTTACTAGACAAACCATAATGCTATGGAATGCGTGGCCGCTGCTTATCACTGTTCAAGTCTTACTTAAGTGACAGATATCAGTGTGTTTACGTCAACGGTCACACGTCGTCTTTTCTATGAAACAAATTTGGCGTTCCTCAGGAAAGCGTTTCAAAGTCGATTTTATTTAATATCTACATGATTGATATTTTAAATATTGACACTCATGCTGAATTTATTATATACGCCGATGACAGCACTGTCATATTAACTGGGAACGACTTGCGCAACTTGACAACTGATCGTAATGAATTGATAAGGAAGTTATCTATATGGTCTCAGTTAAATCAACTCAGAATTAAGGCGAAGGAAACTAATATAATTATTTTCCGCTCCAAGAATAAATTGTTTCAGGTAAATAGTACAATTGCTTTTGAAGGTCAAAAATTGATATTGTTGACAGTCACAAAGTTCTTGGCATGCACTTTTCTTCCCAGCTCACTTGGGACAGACATGAGGATTAATTATAGATGATATGTGGGGTTTAACGTCCAAAACCATCATATGACTACGAGAAACGCCGTAGTGGAGGGCTCCGGAAATTTCGACCAACTGGGGTTTTTTAACGTGCAGCCAAATCTGAGCACACGGGCCTACAACATTTCCGCCTCCATTGGAAATGCAGCCGCCACAGCCGGGATTTGATCCCGCGACCTGCGGGTCAGCAGCCGAGTACCTTAGCCACTAGACCACCACGGTGGGGCGAAGACTAATTATAGGAAAAGCTCTCCTCTATGACAAGTGTCTTATCACGATGTCGTAGTTTACTGCCTAAAAAGGCAAATTACATGTCTATGATGCTTTATTTCATGCCCAATCAAATTATTGCACTTTAGTATGGAGCGCGACTACTATAGCTAACATATGTAGAGTTCTGATGTTACGGAAGAAGATAATTCGTCATTTTGAAAACGCTGACCATTATTCCAGCACTAAAGAAGCGTTTGTTGAATAAAATGTTATTAGAATGGACAACCTTTACACTTTCCGTTTATTACATACTGCGCGTTATGCCTCTGAATCTGTGAAGAGCTACATAGAACGTTTGTCCTCCTTCGAACGTCGTACAATTACTCTGAAAACTAGGAACCCTGAAACATGATTTTAGGACGCATTATAAACACCAGCCGGTGGTATCTACTCTGTCATCTACTTTAAATAAATATTAGGAAATTCACAAGCTTAATAAAAAAGACCTCTGTTTATATTTCGTTTGCATGTAATGGTACATACTGTGACATTCTGCGCAATTGAATAGGGTGTAAATGATGTTTTTAACGTAGTTATGGTGGTTACATAAATTTCTTGCGGCGTTATGTGTTATTTGTGCAATGTTTAACTTGTGTTCCAAGCTAGTAATGCTATAATTATATGGCGTTATTATTTTGTATTATTACAGTTTTTGATTATTGCCTATCGCTATATGCTATTTTAATGTATATAACATTTTTTGCCATTTTCGGCGCGTGTATTTATTTTATTTCTCTTTTTTCTTGTGCAGTTATTGTAATGAACTTATATTTAACCCTATGTATAGGTAGCTACAATATTTTTATTTATATTGTTTTACTTATTGGTTTGCTCGCCAATGCACGGAACTGCTTGTCGTTACTGCGCTGTGGAATTTAGTATAGTCTGGTCGTTGGGTCTCGTCAAGCTACTTATGTAGCTTTAAACTCAGCGGAATCATCCTGCGTGTATAATCCGGAAAAAAATAAAAATTTGAAAACTGGTAAAAAATACACATTCACCAGAGCCAGATTATGTTTCCGAAAACATACCAATACAATAACTCACAGTGGATGCCAGAAGATTTACTGGAGTATGATAATATCAGTGACTCAGCAAGTTGGCTGACCCACCCCAACCCCAGTTTATTCAAGTTGTTTCCTTCTCTGGTGACTCTGTTGAACAAGCAGGTATTTTTATAGGGTACAGAGCGATATATCCCAACATATTTGTTCACCTCTCTAGTATTTCTGCTCAACTTGAAACTGTCTGAGCGGCATCTTAGTAAAAACTCTTTTCTTAGATCCAGCAACAGAAAAATGGTGGCCTGTTTTTCAGGCAAAGATAGCTAGCGGCCGTTATTACGTGAATAGCTCAATAACTACTGCTGTACTTCTTGAATTAAGGAACATACATTTATATTTTTTAATCAAATGTTACATGCTTCCAACTGCATGGTCAGCAACTGGGTTTTTAGGACAGCAATATTAACGTAGGTATTGTCATGACTATATTAAATACAGACCAAATCACTATGAATGTGCAAGTGAAATTACCAGGCATTTCAACGCAAACGTGATTTGTGACTCCTGAAAGTGGCAGTTTTTTCATGGTCAGATTTGGTTATTTTGGTTTAGAGCTAGCCGTTAGTTTTTGACGTCGTATGTTGCGAAGGTGTCTGAGGCTAATTATGAAGGTGTCAGAAATATTACGATTACTCAATGAAGGAAATGTGCTAATGTTTTATGCATTCACGGCACTTACTTTGGCGATGGCGTCTTCTGACTGCTTCGATGCTTCAAGCGCGAATACAAACAAACAAGCCAGCCCTAATCCTGCAACGAGCAATGAAAAGAGGCACAGGTTGATCGACCGGCTCGCTTTGTTGTTCTCAATTTCATCTTCAGCAAGTGTAACCTTGTAAACCAACTGGCTTGTGAAATCCTGGATTATCTATGTCAACGACAAAACCACCATTGAAGTGGTCAAGGATATTACCAAAGCTATGGCACGTTCATAAATTAAGTGCATCGAAACAACGCAGTCTCACAAAAAAACTCATCCAAATTATGAATATTTATTGCCTACACGTGGTCGACCAAATATAGGCAGATAAAAGGAGTCAATATTATTGTTTGTTTTTAATTTTTACAATCATGAACAACTAATTGCGCTTCGCGCTAGTTCATGAAAAGATTTCATGCAACTATCCGGGATAGTATAACAGCCTTTTCGATATCCTCTTCATTCGGATCACTCGCTTTACAGAGGACAGGTCAGCCCTCCGTGGTCTGCTGAGTATGTGGTCTAATCGTCACTTCTAAAGCATGTGTGTTTAGCTGAAATGTGTGCTAGAAGGTGGGCTGTTAAAGCCTATTTGTTAAGCAGAAGTGTGTGCTAAGGGGCTGGCTAATAAAGCCTGTTTGTTTAAGCTGAAGTGTTTTGCTACGGCGCTGGCTGTGAAAGCCTCTTTGTTAAGCTGAAGTATGTGCTAGGGGGATGACAATTAAATCCTGTTTGTAAAGCTGAAGTGTGTGCGATGGGGCTCGGTGTTAGAGCCTATTTGTTAAGCTGAAGTACGTGCTAGGGGGGCTGGCTATTAAAGCCTGTTTGTAAAGATGAGTGCGTGCTAGGAACTTGTTCTCAAAGCCCATTTGTTAACCTGAAGTGTGTGCTATGGGTTTGGCTCTTCAAGCCTATTTGTTAAGCTGAAGTGTGTGCTAAAGGGCTGCCTCTTCAAGCCTATTTGTTAAGCTGAAGTGTGGGATTGGGGACTGGCTATTAAAGTCTGTTTGCTAAGATGTGTGTGCTAGGAAGCTGGTTTTCAAACGCCATTTGCTAAGCTGAAGTATTTGCTAGGGGCGTGATGGTGAGCACAAGTTGAATGAAGCTAAATGAAAATGAGTTTACTTTAGGAAAGTTCGTGTGGAGACAAAGAACTAGCTAAAACAGCGTGACGAGGCCTCTTTGCTAGCTCGTTTCAAGCTGCATTGAAAATAACATATTGTCGTGGAACACCGTACACAGACAGTGAAGATGTGCAGGACAGCAGCAAACGACCCGATTTGTACACCAGCATCGGTGGAAGAGAGCATGTCTCGTTTCGCTAGGCAGAGAGCGCAGGAGCTCGCATCTAGTCTGCATACATCTGTCACGGGAATATAAAATATGGCGCGCATTCTGAAAATTACAGTTTACAGAGGACACACAGCAGTGAAATGAAAAGTATACACCCATCACGAAAATATATGAGAGGCGTTGTGCACAAAGTTATAAGTGTAGAGAACAGGAATGAACAATGAAGTGGATCACTACGTGAAAATAAATCTCGTGGGTCAGTAACTACTATTATTTGCTCATGAACGCTGCTCGCACTAGGGTTGTGTGAATTCAGCATTAGATCGAGCTACCAGCCGACTCTCAAACCAGTGTTCAACAGGCACATTTAAACACATAACACGAGCAGATCATATACACAAATGGGCAGCACAGCATTCTGTGAGCGGTAATGAATTCAGTGAGCGTTATGAATGAGCGTTAGTAGAAGTTATGTCACGTTTATAGCGGCCTGGTTTGAAGCACCAGCTTTATGAAATGCTCAATTGTTCTCTATTACATATAAATATGGTGTTGGTGCAAGTGCGCCGAGGTCGTTTGTAAACAAGAGCCGAGCCGCAAATCAGTTGCAAACTGTGGAAATAATATGGTGTGCACCAAGCCCCCCCCCCCCCCCTGCCCTCTTCGTGCGTGACATATTTAGTACAATAACTTGCATGATTATTTCCAAATATTATAGCTTGCTCGGAAACAAAACAAGTTTGTCGTTAATGAAATTGTCTCTACGAACACGTGTGCACACACCAGCAGTACCACTAACATTCACCATGATTCACGCTCACGGTTACAATGCGCAAAACCTGTGCGCCCCACTGCGTACGCGAATAAACGAACTGCGTTTTAAAGCTTGTGCTCTCGTACCATAGATTCTCATGATTTTGTGAGCAAAGCTCAGTGCATAAGGTTAGAGATTACGTTACACAAGAATCTCGATTAAGCCCGTCTATAATGTTCATTCTATGACAACACAATCTTTCCGAACAATATTGCTAACATACATCTATAGAACACAGCGATAAGGACCATTAGAAGATCTGTATTCATCATATTTCTACAATCTAAATATTTGAAGGTTGTGTATGGCCCTTCTAATATAGAGACTGCCACACGTTCTATACGTACTTAAAATTTCGTACCGGACAATGTTGACTTGTGTATTTGCCGACATTTCCTCCTGTGACAGGCTTTATTCATACCAAACTCAGACTGGGAAATCAATGATCGCTTGCGCGCTCGTATTGTTTTTCTCTTCATTCAGAAATATAATGGTCCACGGCTTCCACACCAGTTTTTTTCAGCGGCTGAATGAGCCCAGTCACACGGCTAAGGTTTCACGACTCTTGTTTTATTCTTACCCTCTGTTTAGAAGAGCCTAATGGCAGTATCAAGGAGATTATATTATGAACGTCGTGCGTGTAGGCAGTATTATGGGCGCATGTTACGCGCTACAATTACATCAAAATTATATCAACATGAAATAGTGGAGAATGCTTGGGCCTTACACAAAGACAGGCTGTGATCTCTACGTGATGTCCTTCCTTGGCGCTAACTTAAGAAGCGCATTAGGCAACAGCAGATAGAATAACTTTCACGAAAAAAAAAATGATTTTGTAGAGCAAGCAGTTTAGATAATCATTACGACCCCATAAAATAAATCCTCACTGGCAAATACGTCTCTTAGTGAGTTCGACAATAGCATTGGCAGTTTTGCCTTTCTATGTTAGGTTGTTACATTTCACCCGTGTATTTCATGCAGCCATTTTTCGCGCCACAGCTTAAACATGCATCCTATTTATCAGAACGCGCTGAATTTAACAAAACTAAATGTCAGTATTGCTGTAAAATTGTGAACCATCTCCTCGAAGGAAACCTTGATGGGATGCGAAGCAGCAGCGGTGCGCACGGCGTTGACCCCGTAGAAACTGGCGTCGACGCGGCTGATGGAAGAAAGGATTGAAGCGGAACTCACTGTGGCATTTACTCGCGTAAACGTTTGTTTGCAACGCACGGACCCAGGGGTCGGGTTGGGTTTCGTGTAAGTTTCATCGCAAATAAAGAAGCCGAAAAATTGGCAGATTTCTGATACAGTGGAAATGGATGATGTGCAAAGCACAAATGAGGAAGGTTAATAGGCCATTTTAAAACTGGGTCAAAACTATGAAATGGACGTAAATCATGCCGTACATGACTTCGATCTAATAACTATTATGTTCGTCGTCGCGTGACGCCACGTAATGGCCAATTTGGTATATGTTAAGCTAGCGAAATGGCTGCGAGACGCTACGAGCGTAGCATGTGGTCATGTTTCACATGACAGGCATGTAATGATTACCATTTTTGCAGGTGTCATTAACTTTCACCGTCTATTCACGTCACGTGATACTAAAGTTGGTATATGTGGAGCTAGCGAAACGGCCTCGAGTGTGCTGTGAGCGTATCTTGAAGCCATGTTTTACTTGACACAAATATCATAATTATTATGTTTGAACATGTTATTTACCTTCGTCGGCTATTGACATCGCGTGATACCAAGTTTTGTATTTATGAAGCTAGCGAAACGACCGCTGGCGCATGATGAGCGTGGCATGTAGTCATGTTCCTACATGAAACGCACCTCATGATTATCATGTTCGCACTAAACATATCTCTTCGTGATGCATTTACGTCACATAATACCGAATGTGGTATTTGTGAAGCTTGCGAAACGACCACAAGTGCATCGTGTGCTTTGCGTGTAGTCATGACTTACATTACATGCATGTCATAATTTTCAAGTTAGGGTCTTTCATTTGTGTTCTCCACGCAGACATGTCATACCATACCAGTTTTTTAATAGATCATGTGAATAGAACCAACGCAAAAGCAGCAAGATCATGAGACGTAAATCGTAATATTCTTGACGCGCGTCATGATTTTCATGTCATGACTAGTCGCTTATGCTCGTCATACAGTCAGGTTATGTCATAGCAATTTTGGTATAGATACCATTTCCGAGAAGGCTAGGAGCGTTAAAATTCATAGGTGGCTAGATAGATAGATAGATAGATAGATAGATAGATAGATAGATAGATAGATAGATAGATAGATAGATAGATAGATAGATAGATAGATAGATAGATAGATAGATAGATAGTAGATAGATAGATAGATACGGTGAAAGTCACCGAAGCTTCCATAGAAATGTTTGGCATTTAATAGCGCTTTTAATCGACGTGCGGCCGAACATTGCGGGTGGTGGAGAGGGTGAAGCTAACGAGAAGTGTGTTGCAAGCGGGCGTAGGAGCCGGCAGCTGCCGGCGAGGCAGAACTTAACGTTAGCGCACACCTTCTAGTCGGCCAATACTAGCGTACTATGTGGGGAGGTCAAGAAGAAACTGCCTGGTCTGCTAACACAATTACACAGTAAAACCAATTCTTTCTTGGATTTTTATTTTACTACCCAGTATTTCCTTTTCAGTTACTTCATTTCCAATATTTCAATATTGTTGAAATTAGCGACTAAATTTAAGACTATGACATATTTGCCAATCCCCCACAGAGGGTATGTGCCATCTTCTGTCTGGCTCAAACAAAGTAAGACAAAACCAGAGGCCAAGAAGAGGAAGAAAAAGAAGAAGCCAGGAAACAGCCTACGGTAGACCTACCTCTACAAGCAACGTTGTTGCCACGGTAGCACAATCGACGATTTACGTTTCAAGCTATGAAATCAACAACCAAGGTAAAGTGAATTGTTCATGCACTCATTTTGTTTGAAAAGGGGCCGCGATCGTCTGTTGGATGCTCGCGAGGACGCCCTTCACCTAAAAATCCAGCCGTACGCAGGTTATTAACACTTCTTCAAGGAACATGTGCTTGTGCTCGGTATACCCTTTCTCTTGGTGTGCCAAAGTAAAGGGAAAATGTGGGTGAGTTGGTGATGCATGTTTAGAGGCCAGTGGATTACCTAGACAAGGACTCAAGAAACAAAGACTAGCTAGACTCTCCATTAAGCCTCGGTTGCATCTCTGACTATACGAGTATGGGCTGGTCAGGTGATCATTTGTCAGTGGTGACAATAAAGAGAATCAAGGGTGCGAATGTTTACACTTTTATGCGGTCGCCACAGAAAATACATGTCTCCTCGCGTCGTCATTGCCTCGTAATTTGACCTAACTCCTGTCATTGCGCTTCCCGCTAAACCAGAAAACAGTGCTCTAGAAATGAAGACGAAGCTGAGGAATGAACAATACACCATTCGCGCCTTTGTTATTACCGAGCATGTACCAAGCCGACAAGCTCAACTTGTGAAGGATCCTTGCAGTTGAGACGTTCATCATTGCACGCCAGTTTCTAGAAATTCAAGCTAGGTTAAAGTGAGGCAAAGCAGTCGCTATGCGAGTATATATCTTGATAAGGCAGCCGGTGTTAGCCGGAGGTGTGAGAGTCTTCGAACGATCTCATCCAATCAATACGCGAATGCATGAACGGCTCCATTCAAAAAAGGACAGTAAAAAAAACTTGACTGATACCGCTATTTAGGAATTGGTAGAACACGTTAGTCAAACGTGTCTTCACAGAGACAGGTGAGCGTTTATTGTGTATTTTTTCAGGAACAGCAACAAACAGGAAAGTCACGTAAGAAGCGGCAAGCAGCTCGAAATTCACAGCTCACACATCAAGCAGAAAGTACGCATGAAATTAGCGTACGCAGGGCGAGTGCAGACTAAGAAGTGTCACAGCGCCACATTTCAAACACGCTGTTCTAAAAGAAAGAAAGACGCACGAAACAGGCGCACAAGTAAACAGAAGACAATCGCGAACTGTCAGAATTCTTCCTGCGTCGTGTGTCAGCAGCGCGCTGCTTTCGTAAACGTGGTCGTACAGTATCCGTAATGACCTTCGTCCTCTCTCGAATTATACCCCTGTCACACGTGGTAACCTAAGTGCACTTTGAGCGAGTACACTTGGCCGCGAGTGTCATTTGCGCACTGTCACACGAGCAAGTTTAGTGTCACTCGTTGCAAAGTACACTTGGCGGCAAGTGCGTTCCCCAACCTCACTTCACTGCGACGGCTGCAATGAAGTGTGTAGCCTCGGTGCCAGTGCATTGTACAGACAGACGCTCTTGCCTAAAGAAGCGCTCATACTATATTGAAACCATTGTTCTTGTTACGATGGATACTGTTATGTATAAAACAAGTGGTAAATTACAACAATCAACCTCGCGTCTGTCCGTCCGCCCGTTCGTCCGCCACTTTGTAATATTCCAAAGTGTGTTCAGCAAACGCCTGTGTGTCTCCCTTCTTGCATGATTGAACACGCTGGACACAGAGACGCCACTCAAGCGAAGTGTGAGCGCTGTAGGATCTGAGACAATGCGTGACCGGAGCCCGTTGGTGCGCGTCGGTGACCACCTAGCACAGTCGTACTAATTTGATGAATACTTCATGAACATTTCATAATCGTCCAAGCAGCTCCACTCCGACATCAGCATTCACTATATATAGATCGGCTGCCCCCCCCCCCTTTTTTTTCATTTTGGACCCTTATACGAGCATATGACATGACGCTGGTGCTGCAGTATAAGGGCATGATACACCAGCAGGTTCTCCTGCCAGAAATTCTGCTACAATCACGCCTGTGATGCACCTACTACAATTTATACACTAAAAATGACTGACTAGCTTGAGGAAGTTTGATGTGAATACTACGTAGTAAATAAACAATCGGTTGTCTAAATTCATCCCAACTTCAAACCTCGCAGTCGCTTCAGCGGTTAAATGGGTTCCGCTCACATCGTCTGTCCTCTCTACCATGCCTGCGAGCCCAACACACGCACACACCAAGGCGCTGTGCACTCTCACGGCCGACGCACCCCGCACGTAATCCCAAGCCAGCGCTCGCCTATTAACGTGTCTCGCTAACGTCACCAAAGCATGATCAAACTACGAAATACAGCGAAGTCTCCAGGTGATTTCGGCTGAGGCTTAGCTCTGCTAAGCCAGTTTAGGCAAGCAAAAGCTTGCCTAATTCATCATACTTGTTTACCTTCAGTGCCGAAACACAGTTTGCCAACCGTAGGCTAGCGGTGTTCCAACGTTCCTGCCTTCGTTTCGTCATTTTCGAGAGTCGTTGCCACAGCCAACTGTAGCATTGCGAGGCCCTCAAGACGCCAACAGACGCTTGCTCACGTGAGGCCCTCCGGAAGCAGATGCACGGCCTCCTCACATTTTTACCTCAAACACAGAGTAAGGGCATTCGGTGCGCTAGACCATGGTCACTAGCTAGACAGCTAGACAGGCTAACTTACAGATGCGCAATCTGTCGACTCATGCACAACTGCCCTGCTACAGCTAAATTTCATGAAGATTGTGACGGGGTATCCGTTATTCGATTCAAGGCCACGCGGATCTGGCGAAACCTGCTCGACCAAGTCTGTAATGTTGTCGCTTTAAGTCGACATCACCACAGCGTATCGTCGCTTAGTCGCTGAAGCTCGGATCTCACCGACAGAAAGGGCACTGCTTAGCTGATTTCGGTCCCTTCCGAATTGGGTCATGATAATTACAACATTGTTCCAAACAATATTTACGTTCTCTTAGGCTCTCCTTCGCTCGCCTATTTGCTTAATTAATTGATCTTGTGACCCCCCCCCCCCCCCCAGCTCTTCCGAATGGCATGGTATCACACGTAGAACAGTCATAATTATTTGTTATCGCTCAAACCGCGCTTTCCGACATAGGTATTTCTCCGCCAGCCAATGTACGAACTGCCCTTGGAAAAGTCAAGTGGAAACTTTGGGCAGAATACCGAACTGTGGAACAACCACCCCAGCACAGGGCGGTTCACCATAGTATTCTGCCTGATCGCTGTCGTGCTTGGAATCCTGACCATCGTGGCCCTGACCATATATTATCGCTCCAGCGATTCGCTGTCACTAACGACCATTAAGGTAAGAGGTTTCTTTACCTTATTCAGAGGCAGGGAAACATTAGCATGCAATGCATTGCGCAGATAAACAATCTGTGTGAAGTAGTTGAATGATTACTACTCAGCTTTCTGCAGCTGGTTTTTATAGCTTTTATAAGCTTTATTTCAGTGCCTTTGAAAAGCATTGTCACGTGTTCCCCAAAAAAAAGACATGATTTTTTTCAACACCTTGCCTGGCATTATAAGTTTTCTGATAATGACAGCCGCGTGAGCGCACTTAGAGCTATTCAGACCGTTATTTCGTGTTACTCACAGGCTACACTCGACAGCAAAAAAGATACAAGAGTCTGGGGATTTGCTAAACTTGTAAGTGACAAAAGTTTTATGTGTTGTGAAAGTGGTTAATCGGTTTTAAATTTTGGCGTGTCGCTTTCAAAGTTAACGATCATAGCTCGTCGTATAATGGCGGAGTGCGTATTAATTTTATGTGTTGCTTTATTTTAACGCATTATTGACAAGCCGAAACAAAAAAATATACACCAATGAAATGCATTGCGCGGAGGGAGATGTATAAAAATAAGAGGAAGAAACGGGGAGGCTAACCAGGTAAAAGAACCAGGGCCCGGATTCACAAAACTCACTTACGAAAACATTTTTGCGCAAGGGAAATTTTGTTGCGTAAGTCGATTCACGAAACGAAAAAACGTCGTAAGAGGCCATAGTTGTCACATCGGCCGCTGCAAATAAAGCGCGCTGTGACTGCCCGGGAACATGTCAGCGATGGTGATGCAGTTGCTATATTTGCTTACGTCACCAAAAAGTGCTCGTAAGTGAATTCACGAAGCGAAATTGAGCGTAAAAACAGCATGGCTGAGAGAAAATCCCAAGAGTGGTCTGGACCACTCTTAGGAACAATGTGGCTACTTAGAACCTGCTGCCGCAGCGGTATAATTTGGTGCCCTGGCTGGTTTTGAGTTAATTCACGCCCATTAAGGGCTGCCTGATGACTGCTGGTGCGTTTTTATTTCTTTCGGCGCTTTGAGCTTCGCGTGTTGTTTCCCTTGTACGCAGTGGATGGTGTTGACAACCACCACCGTCCAATAAGTTCGAAGTCGCAGTAATTGAAGAATTCTATTGGGCGTTAATGGCATAAAACTACGCATGTAAAGATTTGTGGTTGGATGAAAACCAATGTGATACGTGAATGGTCGGTGCATTCGAACGCGACATGACATAGGATCAACCTTATTTGTTATGTTGTTGTGTTGCACCCCATCTCATCCAATTAAAAGTGCGACTCGAGATCCTTGCCTCATTGGTGGAAATTACCACCAAAGAGGTTAATGGGAGCACATTCTTTGCACGCTATTGGAAATAAAAATGAGAGCAAGTTTTCAGTCAGTGGTTCCTAAAGTTTGTGCTCTAGTGTACTTTCATTGGCTCTAACTGTCCAATGGTTGCGATCTCTGAAATACAGCTGTCGATACACTTTGGGACGATCTGGAACAAAGCGTACTTTGTAAGCGTATTAGGGGTGCGCGTGATTACGCATGGAACTACAAACAGATCATGCATCCTCACTTTCACTGTTCAGACACCGATATGGACCGTGATATTATGGCAAGCAATCGGAATGAAATGACCCTAGTAACTTTGTATGACACCGAAAATATGCAAACCCTCACGATTTTGGAGCAAACCTTGGCTGAATTCATCCCTGCGTCAATTACCAGCCATTTAACTTGGCGCACGAACATCATTCAAAGGTAGAGCGAGCCACTGACATGTATTTTGTGCGACGCAGTGACCACTTCACCTGAGAATAATAGCGTTGCGAAGGTGAATCCCCTGTCGCATGCTCTGATCGAAGCAGACGACAAACGCGAGCAGACGACGGCTTGGCCGACAGGCACAGCTTGTGATTGGTTGTGAAGCAATACCCTCTACATCAGCTCACTCCGTGACGTTGCCAAAACACTTCTTTCATCTGGCACGCCTGTCCTGTTCGTCATATCACCCCCCTCGCACATAAGAGAAAATTTTGTCATGCCGTGAAAATAGTGCAAGTACTTTCTAAGAGCTCTCTTATCATCTTATGTGCTGCGCAGTTGTCGAAAACAACATGGCGTCGTAAACGGTATATCGGTCGGTGCGACTTTCAGCAAACGCTTCTCGCACGAGTTACTTCAGCGTTTAACCGGATTTGTTGTGATTACAGCAGCTCTTTTGGTGCGTGTAAGCAGTGCGGAAAGCTGTGGCAGTGCGGAAAGCTGTGGCAGTGCAATGGTGTACGGTGAAGCGCAGCGAAGCCTGTGCGTCGGTGTGGTTATCAAGCGGGGATCGGCGTCGATGTATCGACGGCAACTAGCACTCGAGAAGCCTGCAATGTGTGTTTGTGTGCCGATAACAGTTCGTTCGCTTGACTTTCCGGTCTCTCAGTTTGGTGCTGTGCGACATTTCGGATTGACAGCGTTTTGACACGTTACTTGAGTGACCCCAAGTACGTACGGAAATGTATGAACTACGCGCTCGCTTCTTGCTTTGCCACTAGTTAGCCCGTACGCTTCTATTTACTTGAGAGCAATGTACTGTTCGGGAGTGAAACGATGTTCGTTGTTAACAGTGGTGCTGTGTTGACGTTCCAAGACTTGTGAACAAGCTGTGCTCGTGTGACCGAAAATTGAAAGACAGCGTTGATAACTGTTTTGCACTGCGAAGTCGTGGTGGGGCAGCTTGGCGCTTTTGTTTGTTAAGTCGTCACTTCTCCTTTTTGTGATAACCATAGTCCTAGCGCTGTGATGTGATCAACCAAAACTGCGAGATGCAACATTCTGTTGTGGATCGTGCTACTTTGGAAGCGCGCCTAGACTGTTCTTCGGTAACAAATTGAGAGTTCTATGTGGCAGCGAGAGCCCGTGAACGTCAAGCTTCCCTCCGGCCCCCCCAAAAAAGCAAAGATTTCACCGGTGCCTTGCTTTGGACGAAGTTGTAGGCCAATATCGCCTAACTACAGGTTTCCGAGTTCGTCTGGCCATCGTTTTGCACGGCACTAGAGCCTTGACAACAGCCGGTCATGGCCAGTTCATACACTTTATCAGTGGACGTGCACGCCTGGCCAGCCCTTCATTGCTGTCATCGGCAGCTTCCAGTCTGCAGATGCCCTTTGCCTGTTGGCCGTACTTGGTTTCTTATGACATCGACGGCTACTAAATGCTGCCATCGGTGAGTTCACCTTGCAGAATAAATTTCACCGGTACTATATTTCACGCAGTTCTATAACGTGTGCAAGTTTTTAAGCCCATCAGATGTAATGTTTCTCTGTGGTAAGTTGAAGCATGAAAAATTTACTACTACTGTTATATACATACATATAATATGGAGCAAATACATAAAAAGTTTTCTTTGTGATTTGATACAAGTGAGCTCTTGTTTGATTATGAGGTTGGGCCTGTCGATTGACCACGTTTGATAGTTGGAAAGTTAATGCGAATTTATTTTCAGGAGCCAGGTTGCACTTAAAAAATTTATGTTATTTTGGAAAATTAGTTCTATAGACGATTACCACTGTGGTAGTACAATACTTCAGTAGGACATATATATTGCGGTACGTAAATTTTACATGAGGCTTCAGTTTATTTCAAAGTGAATATAGCAGATTTTGGTCACTTTAACGAAGTGATAGCTTCCTCAAATAAGTATTAGAAGTGAGTGCTTTAATGATTGTTTTTAATTAAATATCTTGTTTTTGGCTCTTCACAGATCGCAGAGATTGGTTTGTTAAGGTCCTGTGATGCATCGGTTGCACATTCTGGCACATCAATCCTCATCATTACTTGGAGCACCTGTACAAAAATAGGAAGGACACGTTCTCCCTAACTGTGGAAGCCTATGTCACTGCTGGGACTGTTATCGTTCAGTGGATGTGGCGTGGAAGCATGCATGGCAGCCTGATCTGGAAGGACTGCAATCTGCTTGGGAGCTTCGAGGGCACAAAACTGCCTAACGGCTGGCTGCAAGGTTAGTTTTTCTTTAATACATACGATTACGTGAACACCACTTACTGTGCACAAATTGAAAACCCAAGCATGGTTGCTTTCAGTGGATACCTGTAATATTCTTACACATAATTCTTATTCAACATTATAGAACTAAATTGCAAGATAATTGAGAATGTTGAAAGCTGAAAGCCTGCAGCTTATGAATGAAACTCCAATAATCTGAGACTCAAAAGCTAGTGCTTTGAAACGAGCACAAATACTTTGATTCCTTATTGAGCTCTCGAGCTTGTCACTCCCTCTGTGGATCAAGTGCTCTGGAAGGAAATAGCAAGTGGGTGAAAATTGCCTGGCTGTTCACAACTTGCAAGAAGAAAGACCTATTGAAGAAGCCTCAGATGACATAGGGCCAGTAACTGCATCTTTTACCTAATGTAGTTTTTCTCTCTCAGTGCTGTTGCTTGTGTTTCAGCCGAACATGTTCACCACGATTGCATAGTGATATATATTTTTCTAGAAATGTACCTGACCTAAGTATGCATTGTTGATCTCTAAAGGTGACGTTCAGTGTGTTTCAAAGCCATGGCTTCTCATTTCTTTGTCTGTGGCTAGCCTATTTCAGCAGCAGAGCGATGCAGCTAGCACACACGCAATTCAAGTCATGGAGCGCTCCTTTGGTGTTCTGTGCAGGATGCAGCATATCCATCCGGCAAGACACTGGTATCAACAATAATGGTGAGTGTTGGTGGCACCTGTAGGAGCCCGTTGTGTTTGTTGCGTATGATTATTTCCCCTGATGAAGTGCAATTTTAAAAGGTTTTCTTCATTTAGAATAATAGATGTCAGCAACAAGCACACTCATAATCCACAAGTTCTTTGTGTCTTCTAGGCTGCCCATTTGCTCCTATATGCGGTATGGTGAGCTGGTTATGTTAGACAGCCTTAAAATTATGAACATTGACTGTAGTGTTGTAATGCAGTCTAACTTGTGTTTCTTAGTGAACCTATTTGTGGTCTACTTCTCGCTCCTAGTGTAAAGTCAAAATAGAAGAAACTCTATTGGCTTTTTATGCCTGTCAGAAGTTTCATGTCTTCATCTACAACATTGTAGTTTTGCTCTTGTATCATATTAAATATATTTTCAGTCTTCACTGTTTGTGTGTGTGTGTGTTGAGGCTTGTCATTGGCTTCTGAAAATACAATATCTGTAAATATGAGCACATAATTGACAACTATACACTCTTGCATGTAGCATGGTTGTAACAATGATCTGTACTTTTCTAAGTTCCAGCAGTAACAAGGGGTTCGGTGCTCCACGGTCATGAAAAGTGTATCAAGAAGAGAGCACAGAAGACCAACAAGTATAAAGGGACTGCCAGTGACTGTTCTCCTGCTTAAAGTTTACAACAGCAGAAAGAGCACATTGTGATGTCAGGAGCAGTTGCTGCTTAACTTCTTAGCAGTGCATTATTCAGCAGTTCATTTGCTTGCATTCGAAATTATTTAAATTTTGCATGGAAGATACCAAACTATGACACTAATTTAAAGGCTGCTGTAGTGTTAGTGGGCAAATATTCTTGAGCTGAAGTTTTTAACATGTGTGTTAAGTGCCTGCGTGCCTCTACATTTACATGCCAGAAATCACAGCATCTATGGTCGCCAATGGTAACTGTGTTTGCATTCTTTGTAGTACAAGAAGTAAAGCCATGGATGCAGTAATTATGTACTTAGTCGATGTAATCCTTCAGTGTACACTCATTTGTATAGCACCAATGATGCCATGAGTGTATAAGCTCTGGGAAGTGAATCTATGTGAATTATTTTATTTGGAAGGAAGAGGATCATCACTACTCCTAGTATATCTTAAGGGGAGATGCGAGTCGAAAAATCGCGTTTTTAGCGAAATTTCTCGTATTTCTGATTTTTATTGCATTGTAATCTTCAAACCTTCTTCTTTCATCTGTGAAAATTTCAAAACTAAATTCGAACCGCAACATGCAAAAAAATGTGTATGAAGGCATCGCGGTGGCTCAAAATTTCGTGAATTTGCACCGATATTGGCCATCTTTGACTGCGCGCTGCTCCCCGTCGCAGTGCCGCCCACCATCGCGATCGGTTGGGAAAGTTGCGTCCGGCCTTCTTCTTACAGCTCCGACGACCGCCAGTTTTGTACGTGGGCAAAAAAAATAAAAAACGAGGCCTTTTTATCATGTGGTTTGAGCGGTTTGAAACGCGCGGCACCCCAAGCTGCATCGCCATTGGCTACCGAGTCATTGTCAGCTGTGTTGGTGGCGGCCATCAGCATTTGGTCCGTCTGCTTTTCTGCGCGTTTACGCATATTTCCGCGATGACAAGCCCGAAAAAGTGCAACATGAGACCGCAGAAGTTTCGAACGAAGCACAAGTTCAAGGGAAGGCGGCGTAAAGCGCCCCGAACGACGGCGACGAACGAGAACGCGCCTACGTGTGCTAGGCCTGATGGCGGCATCGACGAGTGCGCGAGCGGCAGTGGCTGCGATGAAGGGATTGACGCTGCGCTTTCTTTCGTCAGTGCTTCGAAAAAGAAGCTCGGCTTCTTCGAAAAAGACAAAAGACAGCGCGATGAGGTTTGTGCAACGACAGTTTTGTGCGACACCCTCTTGCTGACGGCACTTGTTGCAGGTGCAGCATGCCCTGCTTGTGGTATTCAAAAACTTGCCGTTCGGGAGCAGGCAGAAAAATGCAAGGGACTTTCGTCACTCCTCGAACTTCATTGCGAAAACAGCGAATGCTCAGCGACTGTTCTTTTGTGCTCCTATACGTCACGACAGTGGGAGCTCCCGAGATAGTTTCGCTGTAAATGTGAAGGCGGTGGTGGCTGCACGCGCTGTCGGCATTGGGCATGAGCAATTGTCGAGATTTTTCTCCATTATTGGACTCCCAAAGCCAATGCACCACCGAAGATTTTTTTCGATAGCAAAGAAGGTGCACACCGCTGCCATGGCAGCTGTGAGTGAAAACTTGCGCCGATCCAGAGAGTTGACGAAAGAACTAGCAGGCGAAACTGATGTAGCTGTTATGTTCGACGGCACTTGGCAGAAGAGGGGCCACAAAAGCCACAACGGGATTGGCGCAGTTATCTCCTTAAATACTGGCCTCTGCTTAGACTTCGAGGTCATATCAAATTACTGCCTGATATGCAGTAGGCACAAGGATATGGGCCCAGACGAGGAAGTGTGGCAGGCATTCCATGGCCCAGTCTGTGAAAAAAATGCAGACTGTTCCTCCCATGCCATGGAAACGAAGGCTGCAATGCGCATTTGGCAGAGAACATTGACTTATGACACCCCACTGCATTTCATGACATTCTTGAGTGACGGTGACAGCAAAGCATATAGTGCAGTTGCAGCGTCAAAAGTCTATGGTGCTGTCAATATAGAAAAAGAAGACTGCACTAATCATGTGGCCAAGAGACTTGGCACCGCGCTACGGAAGCTGCATGTGCCATTACCACAAGGGCAGAAAATGAAAGAGCCAGCCATTCAGAAGCTCCAAACATACTATCAAATTGCCATAACAAGCAACAGGGGGAGTGTACCGGATATGTACACTGCAGTATGGGCTTCGTACTTCCACTCATGCTCTACTCACAATGCTGGCAGCCACAAGTTTTGCCCTGCAGGAACAGAGTCGTGGTGCAAACATCAACGCGCTGAAGCACTTGGTGAACCTGCACCACGCCACACACCTCTCCTGACAAAAGCACAGGGATTGGCTGTTTTGCCCATTTATAAGCGGCTAACGGATGAGAAGCTCCTTGCTCGAGGCATCAAAGGGAAAACCCAAAACGCATCGGAATCCCTGAACAGCAAAATTTGGCTACTTTGCGTCAAGACTAAGTTTGTCTCCCGAACGGTTGTCGAGACTGCCGCAGTTATGACAATCCTGTGGTTCAACAAGGGTCATGCTACTTTCGAGCACATCCTGGAAGAGCTCAACATACTGCCATCTAGAGATCTAGTTACTTTCAGTGATTCCCGCGATGCGAGGCGCATCAAGAGAATATCCGAGCGTCTGACAGCAGAAGCAAGGGCCCACCGTGGTCGTGGAGTGAAAAGGGCACGGCTAGAAGAGAGTGCTCGCAAGGACCGCGAGGGCACAACCTATGCTGCAGGACAGTTCTAGTAACTCGCAGTGCTTTTCAAAGTTCTGTTGAACATTATGGCCAAAGATTATGCATTTCTAACAACTCTGTGATAAAAAAAAGGTTTCAAACTTTCAAATGCGTTTTTCTCCTTTTGCAGTTTTGTGTGATCTGTGCTTCTTATACAAGCTAGTTCGTACGCTTAGAATTGTCATACCTCTATGAAATTTTGCACATAGCATGATGAAGGCCCATAGAGTGCAAGTATCTATTCATATGGTCAGTGCTGCTTGATTATGTTTTTCAAAAATTACATAACATTGAAAGCCCTTGGCAACTAGAGCCATAGTAAATTTTTCTATTTTATTATTGTATTTCACCTTTTTACACACAAAATTTATATAGTTTTTTGCACTCTACAGTTCCAAAGGATCATAATCAGCTATATCTGCATGCTTTATCTCAAATATTTATAGGTCAGAATTGTTGCATAACAATGGCCATAATTTTGCAGTATCTGACCTGCAGAAAGAAAATCAAGCAATCTACATGAAAATAAATGACATATTTGAAAAGAGGAGAAAAAACTCTATTAGCATGCCAATTTGTGTTAAATTCAGACTCTTAATAAAGAAAATCGTTTTTCGAGTAGCATCTCCCCTTAACAGTAGATTTTAGTGCTTGGGTATTATCCCACTGCCTGTCCGTCCTTCAACAGTCTACTTATCTACTGTGTAAGTGTAACTTTTTAAATGTATACTTTGCTCGGATAGGTTTGTTCATAATGTAATGCAAGTGACTTATCATCTATGCAGCTCTACTCAGACTGGAAATAAAAGTATTTATTTTTATATGTAGCTATAGCATGCATTCACTTGTGTTTTTCTAGGTGCCTGTACAATTGTTTAGCCCTACAAAAGTGCTGGTATACTCTAATATTGAATCTGGCATTTTAAAATGGTTTGTTAGTAGAAGTAAGAATGTGTTTACAACCAATATTACTATCCACAGATGCACTGTGAAAACTCTGTGGAAATTTATTTACATTTATTGAACTTTGTGAAGGCAAATGTTGTTATGTTCTTTTATTGTGGTCCCTGTTTCATGCAAATGACACATAATTACTTTGCAGTGGCATAGTATTAGTTGTTATTTTACACATATGTGCTGAGCAACATCGCAGTTGAGGCCAGCAGCAAGACATACATGCAGTGCACTGGAGCATCACCTCACATAGTGTACAGTCTTTGCCCACCAGTAAACTCAATATTTTTCAAGCAGACTAATAGACAGCTGTATGGGAACTGTGTTGATGCCCAAACTTTGAAGTCTCCTTGAGGAGTGTTTTTCATCATTTTTGTCCAAGTGAAGCAGCTACCAAAGGCCACAACTGGTGGGAATGTGGTGGCCACGACACGCCAGAATAGAAACTTTTAGCTAAAGAAAGTTGATTCTACTTTTGAGAAGTGTTTTGGGGAAACGAAATGGCACTTATAGCTGTCAATATAAACACTGTTTGCACCAAGAAGCTTAGTAGCTTATAATTGTATTATTCATGTATTGTCTAGAATTTACTCACGCTGTGCCAACTTTCAGCCCAAGTGTCCTAACATGCTTTGTTAGTGGGTTGTGAATGAGCCAAGCTATGTAAATAAAGAGAGTGATATTGCAGACATGTACAAAATATTGATGCACAGCCCTTTTCTTTAGCAAGATATTGTCAAGGGCTTTATTCTTGTGTTTTTAAAAAAAACTGCTTGTCACTGGGCAGCAGCGGAAAACTTTGTATCAAGCTTTTGCGAGATGGTTTGAGACCGTGTTCAGACATAACAGTGCCGGTGGATTTCTCTCGTAAGTTACTTTCTGTAGTATATTCAAAATGAGTGTATTAGAATTGTTGTTTTATAGCCATTCATTTTAATATTTACACCTGAGTGTGTGTATGTATGTATGTATGTATGTATGTATGTATGGGTGTACATATGTATATGTGTGTGTGCGTATATGTATGTATGTATGTATGTATGTATGTATGTATGTATGTATGTATGTATGTATGTATGTATGTATGTATGTATGTATGTATGTATGTATGTATGTATGTATGTGTGTGTGTGTGTGTGTGTATGTATGTATGTATGTATGTATGTATGTATCTTTTAAATGAGAATCCGTTTATCATTGGTGAGTAAGTTTGGTGATGATTTGGCTGAATTTGTTTCTAGTTATTTCTCTTTTGAGCCATTATACATTTCAATTTGTTTTGTACTGCATAAAAATAAATGTAACCTTACACAAAATATGTGTGTTCGAAGAAGTTTCATTTACCAACCTACAGTCATGGGCAAGAAATGGGGTAAAATGGAACGAACCTGCGAAGATTAGTTTCGAGCATAGCTACTCTACATGGCATATCTCGTACACATTGCGTTGGTTGAATATGTCGATTTCAACCTTTCAATTTTAATCAGAATAAGCAAGCTATCACCCGTGGTTGTATATGTGTGTGATATTTATGCATACTCTGATACCGGTTCGCAATTACAATTAAGGTCACAAATCTAGTCAAGCTGAATACACGAATTTTGTCCATGCACCTTTCATCTGCACTGGAACTGTTGTTAATAAAAAATAAACTTCAGTTTAGAAATTTATTCTAGTAACCAAAAGCAGGGTATCTCTTTATCACACAAATCAAATTGCCTTTGTTCTGTTCCAATCTGGACAATAGGGGACCCTCTCAGCAGAACTCTATTAACTGCTATAGTTCATTTTAACCATTGACAGCGACATTACACTGAAGCGTGCAGCATGACAAATAGCGGGAGAGAAGACACAAACTAATCACTCTGTTTGCGTCAGCTCTAACTGCCCGTGCCCTT
Source organism: Rhipicephalus microplus (assembly GCF_013339725.1). Classification (NCBI taxonomy): domain Eukaryota; kingdom Metazoa; phylum Arthropoda; class Arachnida; order Ixodida; family Ixodidae; genus Rhipicephalus; species Rhipicephalus microplus. Next base: position 81,709,002 of record NC_051165.1, on the reverse strand, counting down.
TGGTCTTGCTGCATGTGATGATGCCCACCAAATTAGCACGAAAGCGTGTCGCTACAAAGGCAGTCAACTTGGCTGCAAGCAGTTAGCTCACTGCATGTGTACATTTTCTTCAAAACACCGTGAAGACTTATTGCTGGTCGAATATTCAAACACGTGAAAAGTAATATACCAGGTATGATATTGGTATTTCAGCACTGGACACTTTTGCGATAAGAGAGAATGGAGGAGAAAATTATGAACCCTGAATTGTTTAACTTTTGAAGGAGCACAGTACAGCGCTTTTGGGTCAAAAGTGGAGTGAAAGAAGCAAATGCGAAAGCCTACTTCTCAAAAAACTAGTACCCGCCACCACGCATAATGTCAGGCCGGGCAACCTCTTGAAAAGAAAAAGTGCTCAGTGATTCTGCGAATCGAACCAAGTACCTCCTAAATTGTAGTTGAGCGCTGTAACCGCTCGTCCACTGCAGCAGTGCTTGTGTTCGCCCTATTGCTGATATATCGTCATTCCTTCGAATGAAGCCAAATGCAAAAACGTCCCGTGAAACTTTGTCAAAAATAGAAAAAATAGTTAGAATGCGTTTTACCAAGGTTACTAGAAGATAGAAACCGTCACGTGTGATTGTATAACCGTGCGCTATTTATTCTTGTACATTACTGTCATGACGTTGGGATAGCCGGCTCTAACGTACGCTACCTTCTCATAGTTTGCCAAATATAGATAACAAAATAAAAATATATATCGGCCTGTGACAACGCTAATCAACTATTATGAGTTCACTGTCACTAGTGTCACTTTCACTAGATGAATGCTCAGTTTGCTTCCATTATCGTTATTTAGGAAAGTTTTGGCTCATTAACTCAACTCTCTTAATTAGCATTGATTCTCACACCTAAGGACAGTCACACTTCATCTCGCTTTCTGAGTGGCTGTCACTCCCATATAACGCGTACTCCACTTTTTTATGCTCTCCAAGCATCTGACCCTGCTTTGCGGAGACTTTCCCTGACGTCTGCTGGGCCAGAAAATTGTCTTTTTTATCTATCAATTTCAAGCTTTCGCGAAGCCGAAACGAGAGTCTCTCTCTCTCTCTTTTCATCCTTTTTGCACGTGTGATAACGTCTCTCGACCTCAAGACTCGTATACACGTCCCTTGCTTCGTTTGCGCACTCAAACAACGCTGGGCGAAATATTTCCACCGTGTTTTGTGAAAATCATTAGCACTGAGACACCTCCCGACGAGTCTCCCTCATTTTACGTAGACATATACCTAAGCGTAAGCGTATGCACGTTCTCGCATTCCGGCTTTATAAAAATGCTGCGGTGCATGGAACCAGCGAAATTGCGCTCACAATTTCATTTGATTACTGCTGTTATCTATTTCCGCACAATTCGTCTGCCGGCACCAAAGTCGCTGATGTGTCTTGTAATAAGAATATTGTAACAAAGGCTACCTTTGACTATAGGTACAAAACACCCTTACGTTAACCACTATACCGTGCTAGATTGCACCGAATTAGTTAAGTAGCAGCGCAGCTTCAATGAAATGTAAGGTAACTGGTCGCGTTAAATAGGGGAAGACATTCGAGGCACATTTTCAAACATTGCATGCATCGATTTTTGTGTGGTTTCATTTATGTGGTACACCTGGAGTGTTGTTTACTTGTACTTGGCGAGATAGTGCATGGATTGCTCGGTGGCTTAAGGCCATCGAGCAATTATTTTTTTTAGCTACAGTCGTTCATTAAAGGCGAGTGCTTGGCTTTGCACAGCCCACCAAAACGTCTATTACAACGTACGCGGCATCCCGTAAGCGCTGTAGCAGACGCTCGCGGAACTGAAACTTAGATGCAGCAAATCATTGGCTATCATCGTATACTCTCGATGCTAGACGCTTTGCGTGCTACCTTGATATTATCGGCACACACTTCTTTCTTTCCTTGTCGTTTCATCGGCTATCGTGTGTCCTCCTTGCCCTCTTAAGTGCCGAATAAGTTAAATTCATACCCGCGCTATAGTAATCCCTCCAGATAAGAGAACTTTTGGCTAAGAAAATGCGTAGCCAAAGAGAAAGCTTTGTGAATTCGGCCCCAGTTCGCTACCTTATACAGAGGTGAGAAAATATGGTCGGAAAGAGGAGATAGATAAAATAAAAAAAGTAATACACATGCACGCACATGCAGGGCGTTCCAATCACAGTCGTTTAAGAGACTGGTTGAACGCACCAAGCTCCGGGGCGTCTTGATAGCCTTCTTCTATGATGTATATTCCTGTCGTTGGCGTAGTATTCTTTCTCCCAAAAGAGTGTGCTTGTCCAGTTGATCAACTGCATTGCTGAGTCAGTGTCTCAGCGAGTATTACTTTGGACATTCTGCAGAACATGCAAAGTTGTTTCATCAGTGCCTCAATGGTCACAGGCTGCAGTGTCGGTCATTCCTATGCGAAACGCGTACGCAATGATAAAAGGGCCACCCAACCATCACCTTCACGGTAGGGCGTTGTGCGTAAATTTTACACGTTAAACCTTACGTGCAGCACTGGCAGGTATTTTTACAGTGATTGTACAATTACAGATGCTTGGCGTACAAAAACAAAGTTGAAAGTATGCGGGAGCACGCAGTAACGCAGATCAATGTTTCTTAGTATATACTGAAGAATTTTCTGCCTCATTGTTTGCAGCTAGAGATGTTTGAAGAGCCAAATAAGAAAGTTTCTTGACATATGTTTTGGCAATGTTATGTGGACTTCACAGACTGCAAAAACAAAGAGACTAGTGGCAACAATTTTTTAACAGTGGAGTTCTTTTAAATCGAGTACAGCCCCACAAAAAGTTCACGACACGATGGAAATTTGGACTCTTACTTTGTAATAAGTAAGCTTCAAGCGCTGTGTTGGAAACTGACTGTTAAATGTCAGCGCAATGTGTAATTAAACCAAAATAGTATACTTAAACTCCACAAGCCTAAACGTTTGTCACGGACGGCCATTTTTGGCGACACCGCGTCACGGCAATTAACGGGCGCCGTACTCCCCCACTGACCGTGAGAACGGCGAGCGCATGAAAGGGAGCCGAGAAGTGCAGAATGGGGTACTCTTCTTAGAACGTCGTCACCGACGTTTGATCCTTTTGTAACTGCGGCGGCGTCTGCAAGGTCGTAGAAGGCCGCGGTATACCCCGAACAAGGATTAGACTACGAGACGCACCGGCTGAGAGCCAAACGGTTGACCGTTCCCACGGGGAAAAGCGTGGGAAACGCTCTGGTGGCCAAGCCGTATGACAACAACCCGACAGGTTGTCACTCTCGCTAGTTGAGGGCCCTCTCCCAATTAAAAAGGGGTGGGGTCAAAATATTTTTGGGGCGGAGTTTCCATCAATTAAACGCACATGATTGGACCCATGTAGAGGTCTCTTGTCCCCAAGGAAGAGAGCGAGGAGACACGAGAGGGATTTAAGCGCAGGATTTTGCCCTGCTAGGCAGACTTGTCGCTGACCAACATGGTGTAGAAACAGATCAACAAGCATCTCTTCTAGAAGTTTTTAGTGTGGCTCTGTATCGGCTGGCCACCTAAACTTAGCCGTTCGTCTAGTTGTGATGCGATATTAACGACTGCAACGTAGACATCGGGACTTCGCCTCGAGTTAGCTCAACCTGCTCGAAGTCACCTGCAAGCACTAGCCTCCCGGGACCACCAGCGTTGCTACACCGCCGACATCGCAGTCGTGCCAGAACTCTCTTCGACTTCTCGCATCCGATCGTCGGGGACGCAACGCGGCCGGTCTTCACACGTATGCCTTCACCTGTTTATATCTTCGAACTTTCTACTCCGTAGTTCTATTGTTGTTAGTTTGTGTAGCTTGTAATAGTTCTCTCTTGTAAGCTGGTTTATTGTTTTGGTTTTATATATTTATTAGTTGTATCAAGTGTTGATGTATTTTGTTAGTTGTATTGAAGTGTTGCATTAGATCCCGTGTGCTGCAATATCACTAGAGTAAAGTTCTTTTGTTTTCTCACGTCTCTGATCTCTTCACTGTCTCTGCTTGCGTACGGAACGAACCAACCTGCTGTCATTCCCGTCGCCGACTTCGCGCTGGCGACGCTAGAGTAGCAGCTTGTAACAACGTTGCTTAGGAGGACTTCTTACATTCCGTAATACCTCACCAAAACCAATAAAAAAAGTACCGTCCCCTTGCCTAACACCAACCACAAGTTTGACTGCATTGCATGGAAGTAGGAATATTACTTGGAGAGAATAACAGCATGCTTCTTGAAATGATATGGTAGCCAGACTGTCTTAACAACCTCTGTGGACCGGGAAACATATGCAACCAGAGATTGTTAGCTCAAGACTCTAGCATGAAACCCCTGTTTACTGATTTGATTTTATCGCAAGCTTTAATGTCATTGTTTCTGCTCTTTGTAGCATAGTGAACAGAAGTCATTCAAAAATGGCTTCTAACTTAGATGTAATGGCATCAGTTCAAAATAATAAGCTGTAATTCACCGGTAATGGATGTTAACATTGTTTTGGTGACATTAATAAGAAGGAGCAATTAGGGTGTCATTTATGAGTAGCCTGTATTTAATTGCAATGTTTAGAGAATTCGCTTACAAAAATTTGATACATCTTGCTGAAGCACTAACCGATACCAATCCTAAAGTATGGTACTTTGATAATCAAACTTTGATTATCTTGATAGCTGCGGGCAAGTGCGCTTCTTTCGACTTTGCGAAGTTCACATTGAGATTAAGAACACGAAATGTCACATACCCCATCACGTCCTACATCTTTTCAATATAAACAAGTGCCATCAACGTCTGCTTTGCTAAGCATACGCAACATCCATGAGACCAGTGGCTTTTAGCTTTTAACGCTATAGCGTTAAAAAAGCTCGCTTCAAAGAAAATCCATCGTCGGCGTCGTTTGTTGTAAGCAAAATTCATCATCTAATGAGTGATCGAAAAGTGGGAAACGATGCAAATGAAAAACAATAAATATCTTCGGTCAAAAAGGGGACTGAAGCTACGTCACTCGCATTGCAAGTGGACCTCCCACACGGCCACACGTCTGCATACGCATACATCGAAAATAACTTCTTATACTTGGAAATGCAGTGAAAGTGACACATGCTTTACAAACAAGTGTTTGTGCTTCACAATACAACATAAAGTACATTACAGTAATAATGCGTATACAAGCCTTATTGAAATCAGGTGTCAGAACATGGCATTATCAACATCACTTCGTGGTTTAAAGTTGGTAAGCCACTGCAAAAGGCACACACGCTACTGCATCTGTTCCTTTAAGGCCACGCAGTAGGTGCATAACAAATTCGAAAAGGTTTCATGCCCTTAGTGTTTAAAGCAACCTCTAGGAACACAAGATTGCTTTCGCGTTCAACTCCTAAAGGCAAACGTTTAGGGTTCCATAATTTGTATTCACTTTTTCTGTATGCGCGCAAGTTCTGCAACGCTTTCACACAAAAAAAAAACCTTTCACAAGGGCACATGCACTTGAGACATCATATTTCACAAGAAAAAAAAAAACAGGGTTATTACTAATGATAGGTGGCATGCAAGCACGGTGTTGGAGGTGGTCTTGCTCGGCGCGTTTGGCTACTGACGAGCTAGTTCTCTTTTTTTTTGTATTTCAATACGTTGCTGATAACTTACAAGAAACCGATGTCATGTAAAGTAAGGTCTCGTCGGCGACCTTGACCTTATTCAAAATATCTCGACGTACGCGAGGAAGAACTTGAGCGCATACAAAAAAGCGTCGACATTAGTCCAAAACTTTTTCGAGGAGTACCCAATAAAGACAGGATATGACGTTTTGTTTTTCGGGAAGCCAGAGCAGCTGTCTGTGACAGGAGTAGTGTCAATCGAACTACCAGGTCACGATATTCCCAACGCCATAGAATGTCTAAACGCTTCATCGCATACTCTGCGCCGCGCTTGACACGTGTGTTTGCGCTCACGGAACCAGCCGCCACCGTAAGCTGCTTTTTATGACAAATGCTTTCAACCACATTGCTAAGTGTCCGACAAGACTCCCTTCATTATATATTTTCTGGTCATGAACATTACTTTCTTCTTGACCCTATCCTTCAGTGGATCTCTGGGATTTATATTCCACGATCCTGTTGGAAATTGCCAGTTATGCCGACCAAATTGATGCTTTCGAGATTTCATGTTCCGAGCTAGCGCAGGCTTCGCGGGAACCCAGCCTTGACTGGCGTTTACCAACTCAAGGTACCCGTGTAGTGCGTAGTTTACAATAGCGACTACAGAGGTAGCTTCTCTGAGTTCTGTCTGCGAAGTGCGGCGCAATATGCGTCTATTTTATTACCCGCCCGCTTAATTCAAACCGTTTTCATGTTGCCTTCGAGTTCAAACAACCAACATCTACTGTAATACCATCTTGATGTGGAGTTCGTTTTCGAGAATGACAGCAGCTTTACGGTCATAGCATTATGAAGTCTTGGTTTGGATTACCTTTTATTAGTCCCGAGGAACCGGCAGCCGACAGCTACGATGAATGAGCCAAGATGATGACGCTACGCGACAACGATGAGGGTGCATGAGCCACACATGATAATGATGATAATGTACCGGTGAAGAGGATGCGTATACTAAATGCCCACACCGATTCCCCTCACGTGAAAGCGGCCAGCCTGGCCGCGGCAAGTCAAGAGGACAAAGAACGTCACATGAAGGGCTTCATACGGGAGACATGGACGACCTCTGTAGTTCGATAACGGCGATCTGCTGGGGCTGCAAGTGGCGTCACGCGATAATTCACTGGTGATGTCTCTTCAAGAACTGTGTACGGCCCGATAAACCGAGGCTGAAATTTGTCACACAAACCAGGTGTGCGAACAGGCGTCAAAAGGAGCACTTCGTCTCCAGGTTGAAAGGATACAACACGATGCGATTCATCATAAACTAGCTTTCTATCTTGCTGGCGGGCTTCAGTGTTTATACGAGCACGTTGGCGGCACTGTGCGAGGCGTGAAACGTATTCCTCTGAAGAGGATGGAGATGAATTCGCTTGGCAGGTAAAGAAAGAGACGTCCAGGAAAAAAGTAGGGGAGCGTCCATAAACTAGGTAAAAGTGAGTAGCTGGTTGTCCGCTGAATGGCCGTATTGTAGGCGAAAGTGACGAATGGTAGAACAACGTCCCAGTTTTTGTGGTCTGGTTGAATATAGGCGGCGATCATGTCAGCAAGAGTGCGGTGGAATTGCTCAGTGAGGCCGTTAGTCTGGGGATGATAACTAGAGGTAGTCTTGTGAGTTGTGCCGGAGGCGTGAAGAAGTTCGTTCACTAGTTGTGAAAGGAAGGCCCTTCCACGGTCACTGAGCAACACACGTGGAGCACCATGACGCAGTATAATGGCTCGGAGGATGAAATCGGCAATCTCAGAAGCTGAACCAGTGGTAACGGATGCCGTCTCGGCGTAGCGCGTCAAATGGTCAACGGCTGTTACTATCCACCGGTTTCCAGCAGCACTGACTGGGAGGGGGCCATAAAGATCGACGCCTACAACTTCGAATGGTGTGGCTGGGCAAGGAAGAGGCTGTAGTGTACCGGCGGGAGCAGATTGTGGTAGTTTTCTAAATTGGCAGGTAGTGCAGGACCAGACGTACCGAGCTACACTATTGGTAATGCCTAGCCAATAAAACCGACTTCGAAGGCGATCGTAGGTTTTATGGTAACCAAGGTGACCAGCAGTCGGATGGTCATGAAGCGCCCTGAGGACTTCGGACCGAAGCGATCGGGGTAGAACGGGAACCCAGCGCTGACCGTCAGGATGGTAAATTTTGCAGTACAGCACCGAGTTGTCCAGCTTAAATTGCGAGAGTTGGCGACGGAGCCTTGCATTAGGTGGACGGGAACTGCCAGTGAGGTGGCCTATAATACGTCGACAGTATGGGTCAGCCAACTGTCGAGAAGGAAAATCGGGGGGGGGGGGGAGGTCGTACGAAGGCAGCTCGTCCATAGAGGCGAGAGAGGAAACCGCCGTAGACGTGGACTCCGAGGGCGTGTTGTGCAAATTGATGGCGGAAACCCCGAGTGGAGTCGCTAGTAGTGGGCAGCGAGAAAGAGCATCGGCGTCACTGTGCTTCCTGCCACACTTGTACACGATCTCAAAATCATATTCTTGGAGGCGTAGAATCCAGCGTCCGAGGCGTCCCGACAAGTTCTTGAGGGTCGAAAGCCAACATAAAGCGTGGTGGCCGGTCACAATGGTGAAATGGCGGCCATGTAGGTATGGACGAAATTTCTGTACTGACCAAACGATGGCGAGGCACTCCTGCTCGGTGATCGTGTAGTTCCTCTCGGCTGCGGAGAGGGACGCGGCTGGCGTATGCAACGACTCGCTCTCGCGAAGAGTTGTCGCGTTGCAGGAGCACGGCTCCTAAACCGCGGCCGCTAGCGTCTGTGTGCAGGAAGGCTCGGTGCATCATCGTGAAAATGAGCAAGTACAGGGTCGGTCGTGAGGGCACTCTCCAACCTGTCAAAAGCCGATTCACATTCCTGAGACCACTGAAAGGGCATACCGGAAGCAAGTAACTTACGTGGTGCGGCTATGGAGGCAAAGTTTTGTATGAATCGCCGATAGTAAGAGGCCAGACCAAGGAAACTTCGCAAATCTTTCGGTTTGTCAGGGCGAGGGAAGCGAAGGACTGCAACAGTTTTATCAGGGTCTGGACGAATTTCGTCCTTGCTCACAACATGACCGAGTACCTTGATAGATCTGCTGGCGAAATGGCACTTTTTAGTGTTAATTTGAAGACCAGCGCTCGCAAGACAAGTCAGGACCTCGTCCAAGCGTTGCAGATGTTGAGGAAACGTCGATGGAAAGACAACAATGTCATCGGGGTAACATAGGCAAGTCTTCCATTTCAGGCCACGCAGCACGGTGTCAATCATGCGCTGAAAAGTTGCGGGCGCATTGCATAGACCGAACGGCATAAAATTGAATTCGTATAGGTCGTCCGGGGCTGCAAACGCAGTTTTTTTCTTTATCACCTTCGTGCATGGGGATTTGCCGATAGCTGGAACGCAAGTCGAGGCTCGAAAAGTATTCAGCACCCTGTAAGGAATCTAGGGCGTCGTCGATGCGTGGCATGGGGTATACGTCCTTCCTAGTGATCTTATTGAGTGCTCGGTAATCGACACAAAATCGTACGGAACCATCTTTTTTACGTACCAGAACGATGGGTGCCGACCAAGGACTGGTTGAGGGTCGGATTATCTCCCGTTGGAGCATATCGTCTACGTTTTCTTCAATGATTTTCTGTTCGGCTAGAGAGACGCGGTACGGATGGCGGTGCAAAATGGATGTTCCGTCGGTCTGAATACGATGTGCTGTAGCGGTTGTCTGGCCCAGGGTGGATGAATGAACGTCAAAGGAGTTTGTATGCTTTTCCAACAAATCAAGCAGCTGCTGCTTCTGTGAGTCATTCAAGTCTTTGTTGATGGCTGCTGTAAAGGCCGAGGAAGCAGCATGATCTGCAGGATGGTCGTTAGAGGAGACAGGGTTAAGAGGCACAACTCACACAGGCTGCAGATCGGCAATGCAGGCGACAGTAGTGCCCCGTGTTAGTATAATTTTATCTTGCGTGGTGTTGGTAGCAGCGAGGACAGTCGATCCACTTTTGAAGCGAGCCACACCTGATGTGCGAGCTATGCCTTTATTAAGGCAACGCGGTGACGGAGTGACCTAAAATGTCACCAGAGTCGACGTCGTTGGACAAAACTGTAACTAATTGATGTTCGTTTGGTGGTAACTCGATGTCTACTGCAGCGATGAGTCGAAGTGGCCTGTAGGTTTCGTCGTTGAGCAAGTGGTCCGTGTCAGTAAGATGGACGACACGTTGTGCACAGCAAACAGCCGCAGAAGCAAAGAAAGTCCAGCTCAAAATGAGTTCATGGGAGCACGGGGATAGCACAACAAATTCTATATGATGAAGAATTTCGTTTATTAGTACACGGGCAGTACAGAGAGCAGAAGGGCGAATCATTGTTCCCTGGGCTGTAACCAGTGTCGGTCCATCATAAGGCGTCGTGACTTTTCGAAGACGGGCACACAAATCAGCACAAATAACAGAAAACGCAGCCCCAGTGTCCACCAAAGCATCAACGTCCACTCCCTCAACTGTGACCGCAATCATATTGTAGGGGCGCGCTAGAGGAATTGGAGTCCTGTGTTGGAATGCAGTTTGTCCTCCAAAAACTGCATCGCTTAGTTTTCCTGACGCCGATCAGAAGTAAGGGAAGCAGGCTGAAGAGGAGAAGAAGAAGAGCAACGGTAAGGCGACGGTGAACGGCGTCGGGTTGATCGGTGACTACTGCGCAGTTCACCCGATGCTGGCGGAGATGGAGACCGGCGCGGCGGTGACGAATAACGGCGGCCCTGGTACAAGGCTCCTGTGGTATAGTCCCGTTCGCGTATGTCATACTCTCGGCGCTCGTCTTGCTGGCGCTTGCGGCAAAAGCGTGCAATGTGACCACGATAGCCGCAATAATAGCACGTAGGCCAAGTCGATCGATGAGGAGGGTAGTAGCTTGCGCTAACTGCACCGGGAGAGAGAGCAGTCAGAGGGACAGGTGACGGCTCAGGCGGTGGTGATGAAAAGCTCGTGGGAAAGCTTGTGGGAGGTGCGGCCGCAACCGGCGCGTACGTTCGTGGCGGGGATGTCGAGCTGACGGTGCCTGGCGGTGCGGCGGCGGTGTGCGGCAACAATGGTAGAGTACGAAAGACAATGGGCTGCAGGTTCGCCATGTGGGTCATGGACGTGAGCTCTTCCCTGATGACATCCCGCAATGACGTTGAAGAAGGCTGAATGGGACACACTGAAGGTAGTGTAAATCTGTGGTAAAAAACGCTGGCCTGGAGAGTGTGCGTCATGCTTTGGCGTAGAAAATTGGTGTGCGGGGCCGATTTAGTATTTGAGGGTGCGCGGGAATCATCATGATGGTGATAGCGGTAACACTATAAGCTCGCCTATGCGCGTGCTCGTGCGCGTACCACGTAAAAAGCTCCCTAGCCACGGAGACAGCTCGGCTAACTCCAGAGAGCAGAGAGCAAGGACAAGTTCGGGCCATGCCGCGGCTGCTGGTTCTGACCCTCCGTGTCCGGGTCTCGTCACGGCGTTGAAGTCCTCGGGTGCGTCCTGGACTGGGCGTCGCCCCACCTCACCCCCACGTTGGTCTGAAGCAACGTTCGTCACGGCCAGCTGCTGTTCTGGTCCCGGAGCGAGACACTGTCCCAGGTCTGTTCGCGACAGTCGGCGGTACGCTGTTCTCGGTGGTGTACAGGCAAGCCCAGGCGTTGACCACCGTACTGGGATGCCCCTGGCGGTTATCTTCTAGACCGGGCCCCGCCTCGGTACGAACTCCGCAAGCACAAGGCACACCGCCTCCTGACTACCAGAGAGCTCAAGGTCAAGCGCAACGTTCACGCTCCAAGAGTAGAATGTGAGTGGACGAACAAGAACATTAACTCCCTTTCGCGTAGGACCGTGAACGCGTGTATATACGTGTGAGTTTATGTTGTGTGTATCCCTTTGTCCGTCTTCGTGTATATAAAAGTCTCTCGTTGTCCTAGAACGTCCTCTGTCCTCATCTGGCTAACCTGTGCCCACAGTTGCCCACAAATTTTGGCGAACCTGCCAGGATAGATCGGCCTTACCTTCTTGCCGAGAGCCAGACGGGCGGGACGAACCGATGGATTTAGAGAGATTGCACGCGATCGGAACGGACATGGGTCTAACAGGATCGGCACTGCAGGAATGGGTTGACGTGGAGCGCGTTATCGAAAGGGACCTTCGTGCGCAAGTTTGCGACGAGCAGCGAGAAAAGATAGCGCTGGAGGAAAGACGGCTGCAAGCCGAGGAGCGCGTTTAGCTGTTGAAGCTAAAGTTGTAAAAGCAGAAGACTGGTTCGAACGCGGGAGAGATAGGGAGACCGGTAAGCGATGACGCAGCGTCCCCAGCTGTAATGGATAGCTGGACCCGCAGAAGCTATTGCTACCGTTCAACGAGATGCGAGATGAGCTCGACGCATATCTGCAGCGTTTTGAGCGCGTCGCGGTGTCTCAGGAGTGGCTTCGGAGCAAATGGGCCTTTTCGCTCAACTTGTGCCTGACGGGAGAGGCGTTATCCGTGATTAGTCGACTTGACTCTGCTTCCGCCACCGACTATGACCAGGTGAAGGCAACATTGCTGTTACGATTCCGGTATACGACTGAAGGATACCACGAGAAATTTCGCAAGGCGAGACCAGAGGACAAGGAGACGAGGCTCCAATATGCTTCTCGCTTAGCAGGTCATTTTGACCGTTGGATGGAGCTGGCAAATGTGGAGAAAACATATGACGCTCTTCGCGACGTAATCATTTCAGAACAGTTCATGAAGGGATGCTCACCCACCCTGAGGGTATTTCTGAAGGAGAGGAACTGTAAGAAATTGCACTCTTTAGCGCAGAACGCAGACTGCTTTCTGGAAGCTCAAGATTTGTTCAATTTGGGCAAGGACAAGCTGTATAAGGAGAGCTCAGCAGATGCTCGTAAAGCAGAAACTGCTAAGCGCCAGTTTAAGGGCCAAAGTCTCTGTTTCTTGTGCAATAAGACAGGGCACCGTGCGTCTGAATGTTGGTCTCGGACGAGAAATAACCAGTCAGCAACAGGCTGGTCGAGTGGCAAAAACGGTTTGTCTGTGGAGACAACTCGAACCCAGGAAAAGCAGTTGGCATCGTGCATGCTGTCACCCGAAGAAGGAGACAACGCTGACACACCGGAGAAACCGGATGAAGGGTACGTCGTACTCCAGACTGGGGAGACTATCCCGGTTGTGAATATGACGTCGACGCATACCCCAACTGTGGCTGATGGAATTCTTCCTGTAGTGAGAGGATTGCTTGAGGGCAAAACTCTATCTGTACTTCGAGATACGGGATGCAACACGGTACCTCGGCCCCCTCCTTTTCGCGTATCGGGAGATGCCACAAAAGTGTACCGGATACTCGCCGTTCAAGTTGCTCTATGGCCGATACGTTCGCGGCCCAATGACAATTTTGAGAGACTTGTGGACTAACCCAAAGTTGGATGACGTGACCAAGTCAACCTACGAATACATTGTAGAATTGCGGGAACGTCTGCAACGAACCTGTGAAATAGCATCTCAAGACCTTGCGAAGGCACATGTTCGTTAGAAGACTTACTATGATCGCAAGGCGAAGAAGCGGGACTTAAGCGTGGGTGACAAAGTTCTCGTGCTGCTACCCGCCGATCACAACAAACTGATACTAACATGGAAGGGCCCCTTTACTGTGACAGACAAGAAAAGCCCATTGGATTATGCTGTGAACCTCGGTCACAGAACAACTGTCTTCCACATCAACATGCTCAAAAAGTACGAGCTGCGGAATGGCTCGGACACGTCAACGACGACAGCTGCTGCTGTAACGTCAATCCATCAAGTGGAAATCGAAGGCACAGAAAATTTATTACATGCCCCACTTGTACAAACGCAGGATTGGAAGGATGTGGATGTAGCACCTAGCCTTAGTAGAGAACAAAGAAACCAAGTCAACGAGCTCCTTTCCGCCTACCACGACATATTTTCTGATTTACCGGGAAAGACTGATGTTGTGGAGTGCCAGCTGAAATTGACCACCGCTCAGCCCATACATGTCCGACAATACCCCATACCTTTCGCTGTTAAGGAAGCTATTGAGAAAGAGATCCAGGAAATGTTACGGCTGGGCATAATAGAGAAGTCTACATCTGCTTATCAAGCGCCGATTGTGGTTGCCAAGAAGAAGGATGGCACGATGCGCCTCTGCATTGACTTTCGTCAACTTAAAAATATGGTCGTTCCGGATGCGGAACCCATTCCCCGCGCTAACATAATGTTTGCACGACTTACTGGGCGTCAATACTTTTCGAAGTTTGACTTCACAAAAGTATATTGGCAGGTACCCATAACCAGTACGTCAAAAGAAGCTAGAGCATTTTCCTGTGACTCGGGCCTATACCAATTCCGGGTTATGCCTTTTGGCATAAAGACTGCACCTGCCGTGTTCAATCGATTGATGCGAGAAGTCGTCGGCGACATTACCATTGTCTATTACTGCTTTGATGATGTTCTTTTTGCGACCGCAACATGGGACGAACACGTGGTCACATTACGCCATGTATTTCAACGTGTGCGCGAGGCGCATTTAACTATCAAGCCGAAGAAAGGCGAGATAGGTTCCCCGACGACTAGCTTCCTTGGTCACATTGTGGGACAAGGGCTGCTACAACCTCAGAAGGACACATCAGACAAAACCGTGTCAGCGAAACGGCTGGAAACTAAGAAAGAGCTTCGAGCCTTTCTCGGACTTACCGGCTACTACCGAGAGTTTGTGCCCAACTGTGCCGAGCTTTCACATCCACTTACCGAGCTCACGAAGAAAGGGAGTCCTAATAAGCTGGACTGACGTGACAAGCAACAGGATGCATTTCAAAAGCTCAAGGCAATAATGTCAAGGCGACCCATACTGAAAGCACCTAACCTCGAAAGGCCTTTCGTATTGCACACTGACGCGTCATCACGGAGTTTGGGAGCTGTCCTCCTACAAGAACACAATGGTCTCTTGCATCCAGTGTCCTACGCCAGTAGGAAGCTGCTACCGCGTGAAGTGGCATATTCTACAATTGAGACAGAATGCCTCGCCATCGTGTGGGGTGTCCAGAAATTTCATGTGTACCTCTACGGCAGGCCATTCGTTTTGCAATCAGACCACCAGCCACTGAAATACATCAACTCTGCCCGACAAATCAACACACGAGTGCTACGCTGGAGTCTACTCTTGATGGACTACAACTTCCACGTAGAATACATTCAGGGCTCAGATAATGTCGGTGCCGACTATCTTAGCCGCACATCTCTTACTACTGACTAGGCTGTCCGATTACTCGTATAGACTCACAAAGAACTCATGACGCGGGTAACACGTTGTCTACTCTATGAACATGCCTACCCTTCTTATCCCACCGTTTCGCTGTTCTTGAACTGGGGGGAAGACTGTGGTAAAAAACGTTGCCCTGGAGAGTGTGCGTCATGCTTTTACGTAGAAAATTGGTGTGCGGGGCCGATTTAGTATTTCAGGGTGCGCGGGAATCATCATGATGATGATAGCGGTAAAACTATAACCTCGCCTATGCGCGTGCTCGTGCGCATACCACGTGAAAAGCTCCCGAGCCACGGGGACAGCTCGGCTAACCCCAGAGAGCAGAGAGCAAGGACAAGTTCGGGCCATGCCGCGGCTGCTGGTTCTGACCCTCCGTGTCCGGGCCTCGTCTCGGTGTTGAAGTTCTCGGGTGCGTCCTGGACTGGGCGTCACCCCACCTCACCCCCACGTTGGTCTGAAGCAACGTTCGTCACGGTCAGCTGCTGTTCTGGTCCCGGAGCGAGACGCAGTCCCAGGTCTGTTCGCGGCAGTCGGCGGTACGCTGTTCTCGGTGGTGTGCAGGCAAGCCCAGGCGTTGACCACCGTACTGGGATGCCCCTGGCGGTCATCTTCTAGACCGGGCCCCGCCTCGGTACGAACTCCGCAAGCACAAGGCACTACCGCCTCCTGACTACCAGAGAGCTCAAGGTCAAGCGCAACGTTCACGCCCCAAAAGTAGAATGTGAGTGGACGAACAAGAACATTAACTCCCTTTCGCGTAGGACCGTGAACGCGTGTATATATGGGTGAGTTTATGTTGTGTGTATCCCTTTGTCCGTCTTCGTGTATATAAAAGTCTCTCGTTGTCCTAGAACGTCCTCTGTCCTCATCTGGCTAACCTGTGCCCTCAGTTGCCCACAGAATCCCATTTATTCTAATTCTTCACGTATAATCGCCCTTATCGTGTCTCGCAGGTTTGGGTCAGTCGTAATACGAGCCGCGTCACTGTCGGGTTGTAGGCGCATAGACTCAAGTTCTTCGAGGAACTGACAGGTTGTCGCAAAGTCAGCAACGGTAGCCGGATTCTTGATTGCAAGGGCATTGAATGCGACGGGTGAAATCCCCTTAAGAAGCTGGCGCACCTTGTCTGATTCCGTCATTGGTGTGTCAACCCGGCCATGTGCCAAACACATGGCGAAGCTGATCTTTGAAGGCTTACCAGTCGGGGATGTCGATGAAGTGGTTGAGGAACCACTTCTTCGCGACACCCGTGAGGTAGAATGACACGTGCGTGAGTTTGTAGATGTTATCCCACCGGTTAGCAGCGCCGACACGTTCGAAATCGTCCAGCCATTCCTCCACATCTTCCCCGCGCATACCAGCGAAGGGATGGGGCTCACGCTGGAGGCTGTTGACGTGAGAAGGCGCGGCACGCGGTGGTTGAGTGGGAACGGCTGCAACACCGGCCTCATCTTGGTGCGACATATTTCCGGACACCTGGCCCAAGCGGCGACCTGAACGTAGCTCCAGGGGGTAGAGTGGTTGAGAAGATGGCGGGGGATCTAACAGCAAGCTCCACCACGTATGAAGTCTTGGTTTGGATTAGCTTTTATTAGGCCCGAGGAACCGGCAGCCGACAGCTTTGATGAATGAGCCAAGATGATGATGCTACGCGACAACGATGAGGGTGCATGAGCCACACATGATAATGATGATAATGTACCGGTGAAGGGGATGCGTATACTAAATGCCCACAGTATATTTGGTTAAAATCTGTATAATGCAAAAGTTTCAACACACACACACACACACACACACACACACACACACACACACACGCACACGCACACGCACACGCACACGCACACGCACAACGTCGGTTCAACGGTGGGCAACGTTTTTTACCACATCTTCCCCCCAGTTCAAGAACAGCGAAACGGTGGGATAAGAAGGGTAGGCATGTTCATAGAGTAGACAACGTGGTACACACACACACACACAGACACACACAATATATATATATATATATATATATATATATATATATATATATATATATATATATATATATATATATATATATATATATATATATATATATTACATGTTGTTTTTTTAAAAGAACCAAACTCATCCTAATGAAATTGACGAAAACCTACATTTTTACTGATAATATGGTTGGGCCTGCTCAAACAAGTTTTTGCCAGTATATTCCTATCCCCTAAATACTATTACCCTATATTGTGGCTCCACCCCAATGACGTCAGTATTGAGGAATAAAGTTTGTATTTGAGACATATAGATTGAGACTTTTTATTCGGACATGAATTATATAGCTCGTAAAATAGTCGTAAAATGATAAGAATGTACGGTATAGCAATTTCGCGACAGAATTGACATCCTACTTGTACTTCTGTCGATTCCGTGCTTCGACGCATTGGCGTAAGGGCGATTACTATAGAGTTGAAGAGCGAGTGGTCCTTCCTGGCAAAAGGCGCACGCACTAATATGGGCTGTCATATCAGTGTGTGTTGTTCGGGGCATCTATAACAGTGCTTCATTAGAGTTACACTTAGTTTACTGCCATGCCATGTTCGACAATTTCTTGTTCTTTAGAGAATATATAGACGTCCAATATTGTTACTTTATGCCCATTCTATTTCAAATGTACCACATGGGAATGAACGGAAGACAAGAGACTGTTGCGCTAAAGTCGAAAGGATCACTAAGAGGCAAAAAGAAGTATGGAGGTCAGCCTCTTACTGTTTACATTTGAGTTCGTCATTGAACATCATGTCCTTCAGTAAGTGTCAGCTCGTGCTAGAAAATCTAGTTGTAGAACTAAATACGATAACAAAGCCAATAATGCACAAATAAAACATTTTGAGTGAGGCCGCATTGGTTGCTGTGATCACGTTTGTTGCCGCAGTGCTGGTATGAGTGTGGCTTCCTTTGAAACAGTTGGAGTATATACTTGGTTCTTTTTATTTAGAAAGTGCCTATGTGAGCTCATGTTACTACAAGAAATCACCCCATTTTGATTATACGTGTTCTAGATGTTGAACACACTTAGGCATTAGTTGTGTTACTGTGAAATGTAGCCTAGTTTTGGTTTCTGCATTTTGGGTCTTTTTGAAAAAGAAACGCCACATATATAACGAAACTTTCATGAAAGTGTCTTCACTGAACGTTTACAGCTGACGGACCAGCCTTCCTCAAAAGATGCAACAACCACTCTTGCATTACAAGTACAATACCTGGTGTACAGCGTGAATGCCATTCAACTAGTTTATATGTCTACTTTTGATATTTCATACGACAATCTTGTAACATCATTCTGTAACCACGGTCTGCAGAGAAAGGAGCATGCAGATAGGCCTTCATCAAGGGCAAGATGTAGCAACAATGTAGGTCTTGCGAAAATAATCTTGAGAACACTGAGTATCACTCAAGTAATGAAAATTACCATATAAAACTGTGAAACTGCCAAAACTGCCCGGGAAAAACTCTATCTTTCCAGCTTCATCTGTTTACTTTAGTGAACAGGAAGTCATTTTAATGCAGTAATTTGTGTTACGCAGAGAAGCCCAAATAATGGTTGCGTTTACTAAGTTCACAGTTACTTTCAGCGCACATCTTGTTCCCAACGCATGTGGTGTATCACTCAATTAACAAACCAGGCGATGATTAGTAACTGTACCACTATTTTTCCGGCCCCAACAAACAGGTGAATACACTGCCGTCGCTCTACGTCCCGGAAATTGCTGTTCCGGGATTAACACGACCGTCGGAACAGTCTGGACCGTCAGGAACCAGCGGCTTAGTGACACCCTTACCCGATCCCCACAATGTACCGATGCCTCTCCAACCTGATAATGAATGCTCGTCGTGTGCCTGCCGGACACTGGGACAACAGATACGAGAAAAACTCGACAAAAGTGTGGACCCGTGCAATGACTTTTATAAGTTCGTTTGCAACTCTTTCAGAGGCACCAACGAGTTTAAGAACGTGAGAACAACTGCTGGTGTTCTTTATTTGAATAATATTTTAAAGAAGGATAAGAAAATGGTTGGTGCGTAATATAGAACCTTTTCTTTCACCGAAGTATCACCAGAGCGAAAGCGGTGACATGGTGGCTTCTTTGTTACTCATTTACCAAAAATTACATAATAATGTGTCCCCAAATAATTACTGGACAGGAGTAATAGATGTCTTGCAATTTGTTACAATTCGCACAGGTTACGCATTTGACGTGACGTCATGGACGTCAAGAACGCACCAATGAAACTGTAAAAGTCAAATGCCTTTAGTTAAAAAAGACATCAGGAGGTCCAATATAATAAATACAAAGATAGGAGTGACTGCACAATCAAATGGACGAGGATAATGTGCTCTACAGATGAAATGCGTAGTCTTTCTCTACTGGTCATGCTACATTCAAGCCCTATTCGTCGCGGTCGAATTCATTAAGTGTATTCGATGCCCTTCTCTTATTATCTGTTTAGATTATCCAGAATATATTGTGCTGATTAAAACATCTCATCAAATTTTAAACAATATATGCATTCGAAAGCAGCTTGCTCTGTGCGATAGATTATATGTTTAATGGTTTTCGAAGAGTCAGTACGCGTTTTGAGAGCTGCTTCTGCAATCCCGATCTAAAAAAATTATCATCCTTGTGGTCCAAGAATGACATGAAGACGAAGAAAATGTTATCTTTTTTATTTCGTCTCATTCTGGACTGCTAAAGACCAGAGCCGAGAATATTATTGTATGACATGCTGTACTTAAAGCCAATAAATGGCGGCCGTCTGGTGTTCTTTACATGGACTTACATAGCGCAGTACATGGACCTTTAGCATTGCACATCCTATGTCAGTTTTCTTTGAATATTCTCGAGCTAGGATAGAGCAAAGACATTATATTGACTGATTCACCTAACAGCGGCTATTCGTGAATTCAGCTGTAGATATTTTTTTCTGAAATAAAACTGTTTGAACAGCTGCTACTCGATTCGTATTCGAACGTTTCTCCGTTTGGAAAAAGGCTTTGCTCGCATAATCGATTACTCATTAGGAGCTATCTTGCCATTGCAGGAGTACAGCACATAAGCCGACATTTCTGACGTTGGTGTGAGAGAGCGTATTTGTGAGAATGTCCAGTGGTGGAATGGTAGCCATTGACGGAGCTCGCTGAACGTTTTTCGCTCTTTGTCATCCCATACGAGTGTGACGTCGTCTCTGACGAAGCGTGTCAAATAGGAAGCAATGTATGAGAAGTTCTAATGGGAGCGTCGGTAGTATGGCACGCAGTCCTAAAGTTTGTCTTACCACCATTTTGCCAGATCGCATTGTAAAATTTCCGATGCCGTCTATAGGTTGGAGGCCTCGCGGCACACCCTCACTGCTGACAGGACACCCAAGAATAGAAGATTTTCTTTCAGCAGAACGTATACCTTTTGATACTGCGTGCGATCACTGTACCTATTTGTGAAATTCAGCAGAGAATAGAATGACGTCGTCCAAATGCGTTAGGCAGTTGTGCTACATTTCGCATGTTAGTGTGGTATCGATTTGGCACTGAAATGTTGCTGCTGCTTAGCACAAGTCGCAATGAAGTACTCAAACTTTGTAAAGGCCGAACGAGAAAAACCGTAGAGTCTGCTCTTGCTCCTCAGGTCATTGTCATCTGTCTCGCTGCAGACTTCTAGGCGTGACAAGATAACTGTTAACTTGAAACAGAACCCTTGACTTTGGTTTCAAAGCTGTTTGATGAATACTCAGAAAACCATATGGGAAAGGTATGTTTAACAGGAAGCACCGGGAAGAGAAAGTGAAGCATCATTCGGTGGTCGTGCAATAAATATAAAAAGAAGCTTCCTATGTAACCGCAGCTCGCGCTCGTGACGAAGGAATCAAAGAAAAATAAAATACTTTGAGAATACCATCTAATGACAACACTAAAAAGTGTAGAGCTAAAGTAAGAAACGTTAAAAAAACTAAAAGGTAAATTTTAAAGGTAGTCAGTAACTGAAGGTTCATACCTTCCTGTCGAATTCTTCTGCCTAAGATATTGGCAATTTAAAGGAGAGTGTATCTGTGGTGAAAATATCGTATTCGTTGGTAATTGTTTGGATTTTCGTTACCGTGCCTGCAGAGGAGTGTGGTTATTGGCAATAACTTGTCTTCCGACATATAGAAGAGGACCAAGACATCGCACATTCATTTGCCAAGTGTTTGGGGTTTCTCAGTAAAGAATCAGGGTTGGAGTACGCAGCTTGAATAGCGCCCCATATCATGATCTTTCATATTTCGTTACAGGCTCAACATGCCGTCAACTTCTTTACTCAACTACGCCTAATCGTTCCTTACATACCAGACTCCAATCAACTTTCGTGGCAGAAAGCAGCTGGCATGTACCATGCGTGTTTGAATTTCGCATCGGCGTACGAACCAGAGGTGAGTGCGAATACTCCGTTATATTGAATACCAAATAGTTCTCGAACAAGCCGATGAACCGGCAAAATTCTAGATCAAAACATCATCTTCTTCAAATACGTGTTCGTGTAGTTGAAACGAAGTTCTGAAGAATTTATTGTGTGGATGCATTCGAGTCAAACCACCGCGGTAGCCTAGTGGCGATGGTTTTTGCTTGCTGACCCGAAATCCATGTTTTCAGTTTCTACCCCGTCAGTCACGCATAAATTAAACGACCGGCGAGTTCGTGTGGCGGACAAGGTTTTTCCGCTCCTCTGAGTTTCTAGTTCTTTTCAATTTTGTGCGTTCACGTGCACACATTTCTTTAATTTTATTCATAGCCTTGTATCGCCCCTTGCACGCAGCCCTAGGCTCAGAATTCAAGCCTTCATCCTCACTTTTACTCCCTCTCCCCATTTTTTCCCTGCTTATTCATCCTATGGCACTGCATCCTGCAGTCCCACGTCACCACCACTAACGGCTGACGACCTCCCAGAGGGCTTCACTGCAGGATATTCACTCAACAAGGCCGAGCGAAGCAAGGCCTGTGCTCTGTTGCTGAAAACTGCCGTACAGGTCCTACACACCGGAATGACTGGCCAATTAGGCCCGCCGTGCTAATCACCAACCTCTACCACACAATATCAAAGGAGAAGACTCAAGGCAACTGCGCACGTCCTGGTCGTTTTATCCGAAAAGGCCAAGCGTAAAGCAAAACCAAAGCCCACAATACGTCGGGCGAAACGCCTAACACCGGAAAATCAGCCGGCCACAAGACATCAGATGGCCGCCGTCACCATGACAGCCTCCCTTGCCGTCAAGCGAAACCAGTCCGAGCCTTCAGAAACCACCAGCGGCGAGATGGAGGGCCAAACAGAACGGGCAGAGTAGAGTTACTGTATATGCTACCTTTGAAAAAACGAGATGACGCACGTTTTTTCATTATTACATACCAAAATAGTCAACATAAAATCCAGGCTTCCAGGCGTGACGAGAGCAACTGAGTTTTTTGTACTGTCATAAAAAATAGAAAAAAAACCGAAAAGAATAAATAAAGCAATGCTAGTACTCTGAAGCGTGAGCGCTGCGCCTACGTGGGTGGTGAGTGGCTTTCCCGCAAGACATTTGAATCCAAGATGGTGTACCTTGGCGCAACCCTGCTACCTAAAGCACAGTATACCTAAAGGTAGCATATGCAGCAACTCTAGAGAAGACCACCAGCGGCCCCGCTCCCCACAAGAGAAAGAGAAAACCATTACGACCAGCCGAGGCTCCTCCTCCACCGCGACGGATTTTTCGTCGCCCACTTCGTCATCCTCGTCATGGTATCATGAAACACCACCCTGCTCGCCATTTCTTCCTCCGTTCTCCTCGCCAAATACCTCGGAGCATAGGAGCACCCCTGGCAGCAGCAAGAAACAAGTTTCTCTCACCTCTTCTGCCCCATAGGTCAAGGTAAACCAGACGGGCGTAGCGCCCTCTTTCCCACTCTCTCTCAAGGGGAAAGGAAGCAACCTATCCGCTCCCGGCCACAACCCTCTCAAGCGGGTCAGCTGGGCCATGCCAAGCAAACAAAGAGAGAACTTCTAAAACAATGCACCGTCTGCTGCGGTCCCTGTTACATCGTGTGCCGACACAATACGAGAGGGGGCTCATACCAGCTTCCCCGTTCTCCACACCACATCTGGCGGCGTCACGCTCTGCGCCCCATTAGACGCCTCTGCTCCAAAATCGGGCACCAATCAGAAGGAAAAAAAAAACAACCACAACGCCACACAAACATGGACCTTCCTACAAAGGCCCCACAAGTGGCCACAAATATAAATAGGCAGTTATAGCTTACCGTTATCGTGATAGTGGAAGTTAGGGGAAACAAGTTACTGTGCAGCAAACGTTCGTTGCGGACAGCGTCATATAGTTTAGTGGAATATACCCTTTTCACAAATACGCCACCTGATGGTGAGCTTTTCGTCAGTTTCGCCTAGCAAAGGAGCGTGGGATAGCTAGCGCCATCATGAGGGCATGGAAAGCAAGCCGTCCATTACGTGAGTGCTGTGATTGATTGATTGAAAACTTTATTGGACTGTTTACAATGTGCTCGCGCTTGTTATCTTGAGCACCATGAAAAAAAAAGAAACTCGGGTAACCTCAAACTGGTCAGCTTGTTACTTCAGGGCAGGGAATGGCGATCGTGCGCAAGGCAGCACACCACAGGTTCAGCCTCGCTCTGATAAGTGGGTCCTCAAGTATCCAGTTGTTAGTCCCTTCCATGTCTTGTTGTAGCTGAGACAGGGTATGTTAGGCTTTTTTCATAAAAGCAGCTCGGCTTGGTTCGTGAATGGGGCATTCCCAGAAGATATGCTCCGTCGTTGCTGGCTTGTGGTAGTAGTCGCAGCTGGGGTCGGAGTACTTTGTCTGGTGTATCTTGTGAAGGACCGAAATTGTCGTGAAACTTCAAGTTTGCAACATTCTGAGTGTGACTTCGTAGAGGCGGGTGGATCTTGGGGGTGGGGCATCGTGTTTTGTAGCTTCTTCTAACTTGGCCCTTCATTGCCACCAGCGTTGAACTTTCGCTCGGTAGTTGCTTTCATGGGGCTCATCTTGCGTCATCGTTGTGGCCTGCTTCGAGCTCGGATCCCCGATTCGTTCCTTGCTATGATGCTGCAAGGTTCGTTGATGAACTAGCTCGTGTCTAGGTATATTTGTGTGTCCGTGAATCTAATGAACTCGTACCTTGACTAATTATTCTTGAAGTTGGGCGGCATAGTGCAGGATGTGCCTGACATACGCTGGTAGCTTTTTTCTAGTTTGGAGTGTTTGAAGCACTTGCTGCGAATCCGTGAAGATGTGAATAGCTTTTGGCGATAATCCTGTTTGATTGTAATGGGCTAGAGCTTCCGAAATAGCGTACCCTTCAGCTGCTTCGGACAGTAAGCGGGGTTGAGTTATAAAGAATGAGGATGCTTCCCCTGTTCTCAGGTTGCGAACTGCGCCTGTGTTAGAGCCTTCTAGAGTGCATGATGCATCCGTGTAGATTATATCTTCTTCGTTAAATATACTTTTAAGGTGTTCACAATGTCGCAGAGCGTAGTATGCCCTTCGCTGATTGTCCAAGGCTTGGCTCATGTGTTTTGGAAGGGGCCGATTTATCTTCACATGGCGGAATGGTGGGTATAATTAGAGGCAGGTCTTGGTTGCTTAGACCAGGCTTGTTTCGGATGGCTTTTCCAGGACGGATCAGTTCGAGGCGCTCATTTTGAGCTTGCAGTGCAGGCTCTACATAGTCACGTAATGGAATAAGTAGACCTGTTCCGTACAGGTCTTCGAATTTGTGTATTTCGGTAGCCCTGTGGCTACCGAAATACCCAAGTTTTTCAAGCTCAAGTTTTTCAAGCTCAAGTTTTTCAATACTCAAGTTTTTCAAGCTGGGTCAGCGTCATTGGCAGGAAGGGGAGTCCATATAGGAGCCTTGAGTGTACGAGTGTTTGCCCAAGCCTTTTAATTTGACCTTCGGATAGACTCCAGGCGCAATTTGTCAACTTTCGCAGCACTCTTGTTGTCTGTTTCGTAGTGCACAGCACTTTTTCTACCCATTGAGTGGACTTTGAATTTGTTGATATATTATTCCTAGTGCCTTAATGCGCTCTGTGCGCTGTATGCTTGTGTTGCGTACACTAAGTTGGATTTTATCTCGAATAAATTGCTGCTTGTTGTGGTTTGTAGGTTTGTAGGTTTGTAGGTTGTGGTTTGTAATTCTGTCTTTTCCGGTGAAATCAGGAGACTTTGCCTGTCAAGAAAAGTGGTGATGACATCAATTGCCTTCTGGAGCTGCTGCTGTTGCGTAGAGATGTCTCGCGCGTTACAGCAAATTGTAACGTCGTCGGCATAGATTCCCGCCGAGATAGACTGGACTACACTCAGAAGAAAGGCAAGTGGGCGCATTGGTATGTTAAACAGTGTTGGAGAGATAATAGCTCACTGCGGAACCACAATTTTGTTGGAGTATAATTGACTGGTGAAAAAGCCTATTTTTCTAGAAAAGATCCTATCCTGAAAAAAACTCCGGACATAATTATACAGCCGTCTCTCAACAGGCAGTTCTGACAGCTCGCGTAGTATAGTATCATGAGGCACCGAATTGAAAGCATTCTTTACATGAATACCTACAATATTGCTCGGCCAATAAGGTGAGGGGTTCTTTAGTACGTCCTCGTAAAGGCGCCGGAGTGTGTCTTTAGTAGACAGGTGGGGTCTGAAGCCAGTTTCTCTCCAGTGATAGTGCTCCCCATTTTCTAGCATCCATGTGAGGCGCTTGTTCACCATTCGCTCCATCACCTTTCCGATTACTGAAGTTAACGAAATTGGCCGAAGGTTACTTGCAGTCGTCAGAGGTTTATTTGGTTTAGGCAGTGGTATAACATTTGAATGTTTCCACTATTTAGGGAGATTTACATCTTCCCATACTTGATTGATGATGGAAAGAAGAGCGGTTAGTTGGTTCTCTGTCAGTATCTGCAATTGTTTGTAGGTATCATATCATATCATATCAGGGCCCGAGGCTGTTTTACAGTTTAACTCATTTAGTGCCAATATAAGTTCTGGCATTGGGAAGGGAGTGTCCATTATGTCGTTGCTTTGTTTTTCCTCTGGCCACTTTGGATACTCAGGATGCCTTGCCGGTTGTGAAAAAAATTTGTTGGCGCACGCATCAGCGGTGGCTGGTGCTGATGAACGGGAAGCCAAACAGAGTTTTTCAGCGGCTGTTCAGGTTTTGCCCAGGCCTTCCAATGATTTGACAATGTTCCATAGCCTTTGATTATTTATCCGACCGTGTAGCTGGTTGCAGCAATCCTGCTACTGTTGCCTACGTAGCTTGCATGCATACTTTGATGCTTGCCTCGTAAGAAGCTTAAGCTTCAGGCGATTGCGAGCAGATTTTTCCGTCCTGTATGCATGTAAAGCAGCTATGCGTGCCTCCCACAAGATAAAGAGGTGCCTATCGGGCGCAGGCTTTTGAGGAATTCTTTTGTAGGTTTTGCTTGCCTTCCTTGTCGCTTCTCGTATATGTTTTGTAAATTCGCCAAGGGTGACTGTTTCAGGGCATCCATTCATATAAGACCGATACTTGTCCCAGTAAATGAAGGAACACTCCTTTGACATAGTAAGAATTTAGCCCCAGGCGATCACGATTGGTAAGTGGTCACTGCCAATATTTTCGGGCCATAAGTCCCAGTGCGTACCTTGTGGTAGGTGCCTAACCCCCGTAAGGTATGGCGATGTACTATTCTGATTCATGCCACCAATCCTTAAGTACTGGCCTGAAGTGTTGAGGAGGGTAAAACTGGCATCTTCCAAAGCTTTTTTGAGTTGCTTCCCTCTGGGAGAATCTTGTGAGTATTTCCAGAAGGCGCATGGTGCGTTAAAGACTCCCACAATTGAGGTTGGACCTTTAGGGTCTGTTTTACTGAGGGGTAGCTACACATTACTTGATCTGGGAGGGCAGTAGCAGTTTAATATTTCGTATGTTTTGCCCTCTATTTCGGTACAAGTCTGAACGCACGAGAAAGAAATTGAAGAAACGAGGTCGTGGACTGCCGGAAAGTTCTTCTTTGTATACGTAACACATCGACCAGATGAAACGCCAGCATAGCCTGGAATGGGGCAATATTTACCCGGTTCCTGCACGCAAATGATATCGGGAGTTCTTTCGAGAGCGTTTATGATGTAAAGGAAGTCATTAACTTTGTTGGGAAGGCTTCTCGCGTTCCACTGAACTATCAAAGGCATGTTTCGGAATCTATGGTTTTTTCTTGATCTGCACTTGCAATAGACCTGACGTGTTTGTTACTTTTAACCAGCGTTTTTTGGTTTGAGTGCCTCAATAATGCGTTGCATGTGCTGTAGCGGTGCAGCGAAATCCTAGAAGCGACGCTCGTATAGGGGGAGTTGCCCGTGACTCAAGGTTAGAGCATCTCTGGCAGCGTTTTGTTCTTTCAATTGGATAATCACAGTTTTAAGTTCATCAATATTTTTTGGTTGGTCATTATTATTTTCCGATGCTTCTTCTGGGTGTTTCGTAGTTCCGCTAGTTCTTGCAGAACGCTTGGAGCGTCTGTGGTGCAGGCGAGGCATTAGGTGGAAACAGCGTGTTATGCACATTAGTTACATATGTGGTGGGGGACGCTAGCTGCGTCGGAGGTTGTGTTGCCGACTGCGGGCGCGTCTGCGATGTGAGTGTTAGTTGATCGGTTGCAAGTCTGTTGCAAGATAGGAAAGTTCGGTTCCTCTGACTGTTTTGTCTGCTGGGTCTTTTTACCTGATGCGCAGCGGTTTGGTGTGGGACAGGGTGCCGCTGGCTTGTGTGGTATGTTCACTCGCTTAGAAAGAGCAGCACTAGCTGCTGCTACCTTTGGACAGTTGGGCGAGCGCGAATCGTGGGGCCCACTGCAGTGTATGCATTTCGGAGTACAGATAAAATCCTCTGCATGTTTCGTATGGCACTTGGTGCAGACTCCTGGGTCCCTTTTAGAGGCTGTGCAAACGCCAGCTCTGTGTCCTATGCCTAAGCAGTTCAAGCTTGACGTTATCTTGGGTCTGTATTTGTGCACAGGGAAACGTACTGATTCGAAAGCCACGTATTCTGGCAGGTATGAAACGTTGAGCGTGGTTAGTGCTGTGTTGAACGACCCGAAAGGCCGTGCTGACACGATTTCGTGAGTTGAACTTGTCAGGCTTTGCATTAACTGCTCTTCAGTTAATCCCTTCATTCTGTGAATAACGCCTCTTATGCGCCCTTCACGGAGAGCAACATATGTATTAAACTGCACGATTTGATCGTCAATGATCAGGTGCTCCAGGTTCAGCAGTAGATGCGCTGCTTGCTCTGTGTAGCAATCAACTACTACTAGGATAGACTTGGTGAGGAGTCTGCAGTGAATGTCTGACCCCTTTATTTGAGGAAGACTTAGACGGAGTCTATACGCAAACTGGTACGGCGGAATCTGGGTGATGGTAAATGCTTTAGGCCTCAGCATTATGGTATCCAATAGGATCCGTGGCTCTGGGGAGGTTGGTGGCTTGGGTCGCGGAAGTTTTTGGTTCTGTACTACCGTCCAGCTTCTTTGGTTGTCCATAGCTGTATGCTCGGATGACGCATAATGCTCAGCCAAATGATGCGGGCTTACTTGGTTTCCTGTGGTGGTGGGGCTGTTTGGTGGTATGTCGCTCGGAAGCCCTGACCGGGATGATCTTTGGATGGTGGGGTCCACGGCTGGCTGTTCGAAGCCTCATTCAGTTGGCTGAGGGCTTGCAACCTTGACGGTGCGATCATCTCCTCTCTTAGGTGGGCTCCCCTACAAGGGGAGTCGCCTCCGTGATGAGCGGAACAAGACAACCGTTGACAGACGCCCGAAGTGTTCGTTGCAGCAGCGCGCCGTGACAACCTTCCAGCTCGTCGGCCGAGAAGTATCTCTCTTCCATGAGTGCTTTGATGTTTGTGTAGGCGGCTAGTTCTCTTGTCATCCGCTGCAATCACAACACTTTAAAGCTTGAACACGCTCTTAGTACTCTCCGATAAGCTTTCTGAGCTGCTTCCGCTGAACAATGAGCAATATTTTGTACCCTTAAATGGGTCGAACTATCAGTTTGGCTTGTCATGACTGGCAATGCATGGCTTCAGCCTGCAAGAGCCTCTTATTAGTATGCCCTCCCAACGCGCTCTATGTCCTGCAGGAACGCAAGAGGTGTCTGTGTGCACTGCAGGAAACGCGCATCAGCGTCGCTGGAATATGTAGCCTGCGTCGTCTGCTGCGGTGCCCTCACAATGGCGGCAGACTGTAGTTCCCGTCCGTGGCGCTAAGAGTGCTCAATTTAGGGGCGTAGCTCCTTATAAAGGCACCTGTTCGTCCCTCGTAGGCTGTTGTAGTATGTAACAAGTATAACATTTTGATTTCTAAGGTGGTGCCAGTGAGATATTTCTTCTGTGAATTGTTGAACAATAAAAAATAGTGCTCAATGTATACGCCTATGGCTGCTAATGGGAAATAAAAGACAGGAGCATTTGGCTTTTAGTTAACGCGCACGCTGCGATCCCTATTAGTCGCCATTGCCATGTACATTGAGCACTATCTGACAAGAAAGGGTTGCTACGTTATACTCGCTGGGCATAACCTCCTTGGTTTTAGAAAGGTCTAGCGAGCGGTGGGCCGCAGTGCCGTGAATACAGTGAACTGGTATATACCATGAACTCGAGGTGGTTAAAGGTGGGAAGTTTTGGCAAAGCGCAAGCCTTAAGAAAGTGTGCATGTGCCACCTCTCGTTTAGTCCTTGGAATGTCCGCTGGATGGCGGTGCATATGCGGAATATATAATGAAAAGATGTGAGATGGTGGTACTTGGAGCGTTGACTAGATGGTCGAATGGACACACAGACAGATACACAGATGGACTCACGGATGGCTGCACTAACGGATGGACGCATGGACGGACACAGGGGCGGATGCATGGACGAACGCAGGGACGGACGCACAGATGGACATGCGTATGCACGAACAGACGCACGCACGGACGGGCGAATGGACGCACGGACGGTCACACAGACGGTCACACAGACGGACGCTTGGACAAACGGAAGCAATAACCAATGGAATGACGGATGCTTCGCCCCACTCTCCATCAATCACTCCGTGGATATGCTGCCATATTTTCTTCATTTTTTCCCTTCAAGAACCCCTATGAGATGAAAACCTTACGGCCCATTGATACATTGGGCCCTGGGAGTTATCATGGATGGTAGTGTACGTGAACGTGTAAGTGAAAAAGCTTTTCCCACGTGAGGGCGCTTACACGGAGGCATTGAATGCCGAATTTTTTTGCAGCATGCTTACGCATGTTTGACACATGTGATCGGGTAAGAAATACAGCTGCATCACGGGACAGTGCCATTAGAGAGGTTTCCATCAAACCGGGGCATGTTTACATTTAGCGGCTCATCTTTGTAGCTTCTCGCAACTTGCACATATGTTCAATGAAATAAATACGTACTGGCCGCGAGTCTAGATCACAATGTCTGACTGCCATGCGGCTTAGCCATATGCTGTGTAAGCCAAGGAGATAGAACATATCATATTTTAGTAGGCCAGGTTCTATTGCTAAAAATTGAATCCCATGTGAAGTGAGAGGTAAATCTTTCTTAAGTGTTCTCTGTAGAACATTCCAAAACAAAAATGCGTCCCAGCAATCTATAAAAACATGCTCTACCGGCTCAGGCTTTCGGCACAATAAGCAGTCAGATCCCCACGGTAAAAAATCGCCTCTTTGTTCTAGCGACGTATTATGGGCCTATAACCAGACACATATTTCTGTTTTACAGGGTCTTTACTTTTCGGGATCAGAACAGTGTGTGCTTTCTTGAATGAAGGTGGTAGGCCACCCTTGTTGAAGGATTCAGCGAAAACCCTTTGTAAAACAATGGCTAACTCTGCCTTCAAAGGATTGTAGAATACTGCCTTTATCCCGTCTTGGCCAGATTTCCCGCTATGCAATTGCTCTATAACAGTTTCTATCTCTCCCGCAGGTATATCAACCTATATACCTTCTGTATCTTGGCGATCTAGCGTTGGCGAAAAAGCTTAGAAAATTTCTTTCAAAAGTGACTTCTTTAGGTATATGGTTGGAAAATAATTCGCGATGATATTCTGTAAGTGCATTTTTTATATCTTCGGGTTTAGTCGCTAACTGATCATTATATTCAACTTATGTGATGATTATAGCACGCGCATACTTTTTTCCATTGTGAGAAATCGCTGATTAGGCCATTCATCTGCAAGTAACCTGTCTGCTAGAGCCCTTACAACCCCACCTTGGAATTTAGCCACGTCTCAATGGCCTCAAGTTTGTTTTTATTATATCTAATTATTTCGTCGTAAAATCCAGGGTTTTCTGTTTCTGTTTTGCTGTTTTCCACAAGTAACTTTTTTAAACTGTTCTCTTCCAATCGTTCCTGGTACGTATTTCTGCAGCCCTTTCTCTGGCGCACATTCTAACAGTAGATTTAGAGGATTCCCAATTTTCCGACCAGTTACTAAATGCAAGGGTGTTAAGTTTGTGTAATTCTTTATTTATACAATCAAAAAACTTATCATCACTATGTAGTTTGGCATTTCACTTCAATAGGTTCCATGTAAATGCACGTTTAAGCACTTCTTTTTGACCCTAAGGGAAACATAACAAGTGAGGGATCACTGAATTAGACTTGTTTAACACCATGACCATCTCAAACGTTTGCCAGCTGTAATACCACGTAGACTCTGTCCAATGTCGCGTGGCTAGATTTCTGAAAGTGGGTATAATGACGCTGCAATCCACCTTTAGCAAACAAAGCAACATACTGAAGGGCATACTTGTCAATACTCTCTTTTAGGTAATTAGCACTGTCATCTTTTCTATCTAAGCGTATATATCGATCATCTGCACTCAACACACAGTTAAAATCGCCAAGAACAACAAGTAGCCTATTCATCTCAAAATAAGGACACAGTTCTTGAAAGAAAGATAATCGATCACGAGGGTCTGTTGGTGCATTCACGCAAATGATTCGGAATTTGGCCTCTTTATAGGTAAAATTGCACAAAACAAACCTCTCATACAAAGATGTAAGCACTGTTTCTTCAACAATGCCTAAGCATTTCTTAAGAAATATTGCACACCCTGCAGAAGTACCTATTGCATGGCTAACACACGTTATAATGTGTGCTGAATGAAGCAACCATAAGTTTGGTTTGACTCTCGCTTTCGCCCTTTGTCTCTTGGACAGCAAGTATGTCCAAGTCTTTTTCTTCAATGACGCGCCTAACCTGACACTGTTTCCGCCTTGCAGACAATCCAGGGACGTTAAGTGTATCTACGCGAATCGGTGCAGTCAGACGCATCATTTTCAACAACTGTGAACAGACATACATGGTTAGCTCAACACCACCAGCACGCGTCTAGGCTCAAGGCCAGGACGTTCACTGTCTGCGCCGTTTGCCGCGCGCAAGTGACGAGGACGCCGATCGAGACATTGCAGATGTATTGCCCTTTTGACCACCGGCCTTGGGCGACGGACGCTCGCGGCGTTGCTGCTGGCAGTCAGACGCCTTCTCGCTTGGCAAGGTAGCGTCCGTTTTCGGGCGCTTTGTCGGCGCTGCGCTATCCTTCGACAAGTCACAGCCGCGGTGGTCTCCGCATTTCTGTTGCTCCACTGTGTTCTGGTCTTCAGTCGTCTCCTCGTCGGTGACCTCAAGCTCTGTCATCGAACTTTCAGAGCACTCAGGTTGTCCGCTTGGTACGCGTTGCAGAGAACAGACTTCCGTTATTGGTGCCGCAGTCTCTGCCTCGTCGGCATCCATAATGTTCTCGTGGTTGTCGTCTAAAGTAGGAGACGCGCCAATAACGCTGGCATAAGTTCTAGCACAGTCCTCCCTGACATGCCCAAAAGCACCACACCCCGTGCAGCGTGGCGTCTGACAATCACGTCTGATATGCCCACGGCCTCGGCACCTCTGGCAAACTGGCGCTCGTCCAGGCACAACGACAAGTACAGAACTGTTGTAGAACTTGAACAGATGTGGTAGTTCCTTGACTGACACGCCTTCATTGAGGACCGTCCGTACAGCTCGCGTTGTCGATTCTGTGAACTGAAATCTAGGAACACGCCACTTGTCAAGACGCACGTCCTTGACTTCACCAAACTCACTCAGAGCCTTTTGCACAGCCTCTCCTGGGATGTGGAAAGGCACCCAGTGAATTTTCAGCGTAATTTCCTGCTTACAGGGATCAGTGATTGCAGAATATCCACCTTACACACGTAAGCCACCTTTGCCAACCACAGTATCCTTTGCCTGTCGCGTGCGAAACTTGACAAGCCAGACATAGCTCATCTGGAACGCACCTATATTACTGGCAGCCTTGAGCACGCCGGCTTCTTCAAGAGGTTCCCGGAAATTTTCAATTCAATAGGGCCTCTTCGATGGGTCTCCGTGGAGAAAAACACAAAGTTCCATTCCGTCACCAGTCGGCAAAGTCGGAAGTAAAAAAATCACAGCATATCCACGGAGTGAATGATGATTGGTGAGGCGCAGCGTTCGTCAGTCTGTCTGTCCATTCGTTCTTGCATCCGACTATCTGTGTGAACCTTGGTGCATCCGTCCGTTTGTTTATTCGTCTGTCTGTCCGTCCATCTCTTTTTGTGGCCATCCCTCTGTCTGTACATCTGTCTGTGCGCCCCCCTGTCTGTCCGTCCGTGCGTGTGTCAGTCCGTTCGTCCGTCCATATGTCTAGAGATAACTCCAAGCACAGCCATCTCATATCTTTTCATCATGTATTCATCATATAGAAGTGCCCCCATCCAGCATACATGGTAAGGACCGCTATTTCGGGTATGTGCCACTGGTGGTTACGTACTACAAGGGACGCACAAGCCACGCCTTAAGGAGCTTCGCCCCTAAAAGCGGTAGCCGGGTGGTAGGGCACGAAAGACCTTGATTCCGGCTAGCGTCGGCCGTTTGTTCACCTCGAAAGTAGCGAGCCATCCTGCGTGTGGTCTAGTCGAGCGCAAGATGTGGAAATGACGGCACCATACCAACACGACGTATGTCGCGCGTTAAATAGCTAGTTGACATACAAGATTATGGTTCAAGTTCAGTTCTGTTTGTCGTGTACTTGACATAGACAAGATCTGCACCTGCTACTTAAATTTGCACATTTATTAAACACTGCTGCCTGTAACGTTTGCCATTGAGATAATAACACCAGCGATTTTTTTACAATTCACAACTGCAAGAAAAAAAACAACCAAGTGGACTGGGGAGCAGCTAGAGTTTACCGGCGGGGTCTGCCAAGTTTAATATCTGTTTCGCACTCGTTAGAAAGGGCGACATCTGCTCACGCTTTATGACGCCTCTAGGCTCATTCCTAATTCCCACCTAATTGATTGAGTAGTGGGATGCTTTTCGCGCAACGTAGAAGGCAGTCGTGCCAGCGCACTGCTGTAGCTCTTTCGCTATAGCAACAACTACATAACGGCTTGGCCAAAACGAATGCAGTGTGCCAGAAACACTGCGCTATCATATTGGTTCCCCAAGCATACAAATTGCCAAGTCTTTGTTCTCACATAAAAGCTAGAAAAGTGCCGGTGAGTGCGACCGGCGGCTATCGGTGAGGGGAGACGTACGTTCTCTGGGAGTGCTGGAATCGCGTCGCATTGATGTTTGTTGCTTCTTGCGCAGACATCGTACACAATAAAAAATGCTTCATTTAGGTTATTGATGCCAAGGATGTGCTGTATTGTCATTCTTAATCGTCGAAATTCTGTATTCTGAAACCCAGAAGCACGGATAACACAATTGTACGGGCTTGGTCGGTAAGCCTAACCTTTGGTGGAAATCCTAATGGTAGAACATGTAGTGTACAGATCCCGGCTTGGTACACTATATAAATTGCCCGCCATTATAAGCCCACCGTATCTGCTTACTGCTTCCCAGCATAATCGCAATGGAGGGCAGAGCTTCTCAGCTTGGTACACCGTGTGGCCCGCCATAACAAACAGCACCCATCATCTGCTTAGTGTTTCCCAGCATTATCGCAATGGTGGGAAGAGCTTCTCAGCTTTGTACACCATGCGCCCACCATAACAACCACCACCCACCTGCTGCTTAGTGCTTCCCAATGGTGGGCAGAGCGTCCCATGATTGCCCGCTGTCTAGCCACCACTTCCCACCATCGTTTCAACTTTACTCATCTTCTGTACACTATACCACCCAGTATGTACCGGCATAACCATTATAATTTCCACTACGTCCCACCATATTCATCATAATTTCCATCATACCCACTATTATTTCCACTACGCCCAGCGTGTTTTTCAGTATCCATCATGGCAGTTTTTCCGATAGGGTATTCATCCGAACTAAGGGCGCACGTGTAACAGGCAGCTACTGCAAGCTATATCCGAAGTCCAGTGCCTGGCACTCGGACGGAGTAATCGGAATCAGGTCACCCAAACTGAGGCACTCGTACGTCGGTATCGGGTAGTGTGATTGTGACAGCATCGGACATTGCTCTCGACCGTGCTGTTCACTACGTATACTATGTGGCCACTTCACCCTTTGTTGTGGTTGGAGGTGTGAAATCACGAGATCACCCTTGCTTCCTCAGTGCGTATGGCGTAAACAGTCAAATGCCGTAGTCAGGAGCTTCGCATGTTCATGGCCTGAGCGCGACGCGCCAGTGCCGCTTTCAAGGTGGCCGTAGCTACAATTTGGATTAGCTCTTCCAAGAACCCTCAAGCTACTGTGTGGCATATTTGGTGAGCTTGTACGCGGATAAAAGTCTTCAGTGCAGCACGTGAGCGCTAAAGTGATATATCTCTTCGCGTGTGTACACAATTCAATGCCCCTTGTGCAGCATTCCTCACACATCATCATGAATAGAAGAGTGAAGTTATTCCAAAGTGCTGTCCTGCCCAATCATTCTTGTATTTTTGCTGGCGAATGCCCTGCAGTCATAACGCGAAATGTATCGTGGTAATGTGTTTCTAAAGTATATGGCAACTGTTTTTTTTTCAACACAGACGACATATCTCGTCGAGTGGCTGGTTTCAATGGACCTCGACCTTCTCAACGAGACAAGATTGGCGAAAGTGAATCCGGTCAAAACCATGGTGCGGGGCTCTCTTGACCTCGGAGTACATGCCGTGGTTTCCATTCTGTTGAGGCAAAAACTTTTTGCTAACAAGAAGAGAGTGATACACGTACGTGGAAATTACAGCTTCAATATACTGAGGGCATCATTGTAAGTGGCTATACGGTTGGGCCGTAGTTTATATGAACGCACATAAAAGCTCGAAAGAGTCAAATTCGCATTTCAGCTTAAGCATTATCGAATATCTGCTTTTAAAACTAAGTTATGCCGATCACGGAATCGGAATCTCTCGTGCTTGCTCTTTCAAGAAACTGCCAATCAGGCAGTTTACAAGTGCAACTTCGCGCAGCAGGGACAGTACTGGTCAAGAGGGTGCCCGAACATTCATGAAGCGACTGCGAACACATTCAATTTGTACCACTGTGTGTGCACTTGCTAAAACAAGTCAAATAAATCATGAACGAAAGGCAGGGAACTTAACAAATTGCCGGAAAGACGACTTCTACAACGTATAGTTCTGAAAATAGAAACTCATAACTGGGGCTTCTTTCTAATACTGCAGTATTGCTGTTTGCACATGCGCAACCGTTTTGAAAATAAATGCTAATTGAGGGTAGATAGCAATCAAACGGTCCATATTTAGGTCACGTACCCTCCTGTCCTTCCATAAAATTGCTTTCGTGAATGTTAAAGCCCACATCAAATTATGCCAGTGCCCACTTTAAAAGCATAATAATTGCTGTGCCAAGCTCCGAGAAAATGTGCTCGTACATCTGTTCATCTTTCTCCAGTAAGGGAATCCGCGCCTTAAAAAAAACAGACTCAATCTAAAATAACGAATTCGCGCAACAACATGTTTTTCACGATAACGAAATAATTTCCAATTTCCTCTCCCTCGCAAACGCCCACCACACTTATTATGCACGTTGCATGTCAAGACAACTGAGTGCGACACAACGGCAATCCCGCAAGAGAACCAACCAAACGCATGTTGCACTCCCAATATTTGCTCATCAATGACCAGCATTCTCCGAAAAGCGCTTAGCTGTGTTCGCTTCTCACTTGAACTGCGCAAAGTACCTTCGATGGCACTTGCGTAGGCTCCATCTTTTTTTGTACCTAAGACCGGCCCTGCGCCGGCAACAGTTGCACGTGCCAAGCGTTGTAATTCAAGCGTGTATTGCTTGTCGAGGCTGCTTGCTCTTATGCACACTGGCGTCCTCGTTCACGACCATGGTTTGGAGGCTCACTGTTTTCCGTTTTTGTGCAGAACCGGTTTTTTCGGTTTTTCTTGTGGCTTAACAAATGAGTTCGAAGTTCATTTCAGCGCTGTGTGGCAGCTGCAAAACAACGGAGCAGAAACGGCTTCCGTGGCTACACCGGTGCGCTGCGTCCTCTGTGTACTTGCGTCCATAGTTCTGAGTTTGCTCCGCGCTGTCTCGCTGTGTTATGTAAATTTAACTCTAGTAAATCTTGCCAAGCACTTCCGATGAATCTTGCGAGGTTTAGGATGTATGGCACTAGACATAGGTGCGCTGTTGTGTGAGTTAAATGGAAGGAGTAGTGAAAATTCACAGCATATCCACGGAGTGAATCATCAGTGCGATGAAGCTTTGGAGGGTTTAATCGGTATATCGCAAATACGTTTGTTCGTCTGTACAGCCGCCATTTCGTCTGTCTGTCTGTTTATCGAAACACTCGAACTATGTGAGCACCATCTGTTTAACACTTCTCGTTCTGGGTGTGGTTACGACAGACAGCTTAGGCAGACAAGTCTCCGCCTTTGAGAAATATGGAAATTCACCCTTCAAAAATCCCTGCCCAAGCACTACAGCGAAGGCTGAAAAGTGCGGCCCCGATGCTTAGCAGTGGAGTCAACCATGACACTGAAGCGTTTCAGATTTACTGGTTACATGTTCGTGCTTTTAATGAGATTACGCATAGCTCCCGCTCGGGTTTACGACAGTGTTTGTGCGAAGCTGCATAGTGTCGAGCCAATCCGGTGAGCAGCGGGGGCCACTTTTACTGCACATGCGCGTCTGCCCCCTCCCATCTCCTCTTTGCATTCCTCCTGCGGAAATTTCATTCCACTTCTAATAGGCATTCCCTCCTCCTCCTCTCTCTCTCCTCTCCTACGCTCCCTGTCTCGCCTAACAATGTTGTCAAAGGCAGCATCTGTCAAAGGCGAGTCTCTTGATTTAAAACATCGACTGCTCGTGCTGTACAACTGCTGACCGGGGCACTCGTGTATATAGGCGCTGGATCTTGACCACACCTCAATGCCGGGGGGTGATTTCCCTTGTGCGTTGCTGAACAATAGAAATTCGAAGCGTGCGTGTTAACTAAACGCGGACTGCATTTCCTCACGTTTGCTTTGGGGGTGGGGGTGGAGCAATTTTTTTCACATGCCACAGATTGTGTCTGGTATGATCATGGTCATGGAGGTATGCAATAAGCGGTTGAATGCGTTTCACGATGCTTTAATCATAATAGTTATTCTCGAATGACAGGTGGTCAAAGACGTCGCAGACGAAGCAAATGTGCCGCTGAAGAAACTCCCATCTACAGCAGCATTCGTCTCGGCGAATGTGCTCTCACAATCATCACATTGACACCGTAACGCTGTCCTTTTTACAAGCGTCTCACATCGTGAGCCATCTCGGCGTGGAAATGGAGGCGGAAATGTTGTAGGCCCGTGTGCTCAGATTTGGGTGCACGTTAAAGAGCCCCAGGTGGTCGAAATTTCCGAAGCCCTCCACTACGGCGTGTCTCATAATCATAGGGTGGTTTTGGGACGTTAAACCCTACATATCAATCAAGCTCGGCGTGGAAGTCTCAGGAGAAACTGTAACGTACGGGATCAGCGCTTCGGCTGCGATGACGTCGCTCACAACGCAGCCAATAGTGCTCATGCTTGGAAACGACGTAACTGATAACACAGCCAGTGGAGACCGCTCACGACACCACTGCGGAAGAAATTTTGGTTTCTCCTAGCCATATTCAGCGTTCTCTGTAAAAAATTACACCATCTCCCGCTAAAGCGAAAAATGTGTAAACGCGACGCAGCCCCTTCTTGTACACTGCAACGCAGCGGGCGCTGACCCTCTTACTGGTGGCGACTTAGATGCTGGTGCTCGTCGCGGCATTGCGCAGGTGAGAAACCTAGAAAGACATGAAGCACGCAGTGATGGACCGGTGTTTGTTACCGGAACATTTCAATCGCTGCTAATGGGCTAAAAGAGGCAAAAGGTTTTGATTGGACACAAATACATGCAGTACACCCTTAGTTAACGTGCATGCTGCGATTTTTATACTGTATATACCAAAACTTAAAACCTTCGCTGAATCAAAATTCATTTCCATACCGTCAATACTTTTTACACAATAAAATATAGGCATGTACCAGGACTGAAAACGAAGTTCTACCAATCACCCATCACTAATTGCAGTCGGCCATACGAAGTACTGCGTAACTCTACAGAACCACAACTTTATGTTTGATTGTAAGAACAAAAGCAGGAACAAGCGGGGTTCAATAAATCTCGTTTAAGAGCGCTTTTTACTTTAGCTGGCAGCTGTACCTTTATTTATTTATTTATTTATACATGTACCTACATCGCCCTTACGGGCATTATTGTAGGGGGGAGAACAAGCAAAAGAATACAGTACAGTCGATATACCGAAAAAGATGGTTGCGGATAAAAGGCTGTATCGTTTGAAAGAACATAGTCATAAGATAGTCATAGTAAGATGGTGTTGCGAAAATTGACTGTTTCTTGCCATGTTTGCTTGAGGAGCACCGCAAACGTTCGTGTGTTCTCGTTTACTTGCAGCTTGATTACGTTGACGACAGCTATTTATGGAAATCCTATGAGCGCAATGTGGATGATTATGCAAAGTTTATGCTGCTGTACGGTGCGAAGCCTCCTCAAGACAAGAAACTCGCCGAGAAATTATGGCAATACGACGACATACGTGAGGCGCATGCTTTTTTTTTTCAGTGTATATTATCGCGAACAGTGCGCTTGCTTCTCATAAGATGCTGCTACACATTGCCTGGTAACTCATTGCTATGTTTGCCTATGAGCTAGGCCTTGCGTTGTGTATACGCTGCTCTCTTTGTTCGCATGTGCGAGCGATTTATTTTCTATGGGAGTACAGTAAAGAAAGCTTTTGGGGTAATATATATGTCAGCATATGATATACGCTCCACCCTAAGCGTCACTCCAAAGCTACAAGGAGATTCGTCTGCCAGCACATATGGCCTGTCACATCAATGAGTTTCCCGAATATACACTAGAGGGGACTCTGGCGCTCGTGTCTAAGGAAGCTGCAATGCACGGCGCTTAAGCGAGCATGGGAATGATGGGTAGTACACAGATTTGTCTATTATTTGTACTTCTGGCTTAATTTGTGTTTGCGTGGCTTGGAGCTCCTTTGTTACAAATTGAAAATCAGCAAATCTTCAGCGGTTGCGTTTCATCACCATTATCTTTTAGGCTTATCATTTCAAATCGGCTAACGAAGTTCGAAAGAGTTCACTCTTTCCTTCGAAACAAAACGAAAACACAACAATAAACGAAGCCACAAGTGCGATTCGCAATTTACAAGTACGAAAGCTAGGCAAATCTATGTGCTACTCATTATTCCCACGGTCACTGAATGATCGCAGTGCCAGAGCTCTCTCTAGGTAATTTTAGGAAACTATATGTGTTAAATAAGCCAAATGTAATAAGGACTTAGTGTTTTTTGTTTTTTTTTCTTCCTAAACGTAGAACCTAATGAGGTCGAAAGTGCAGTTTCACTTTGAAAAGACAAGAATCATGCGTTCATTTTACTGGGAAAGGTTTCTCTACCAGAGGACTTCTCATAACATGAATTTATGTAGTAGAAAGAACATTCAATTGTGAATATTGCTTCGTGGTCAAAACGTCTCGCACGGACTTATCGGTGTGTGAGTGAGTAGCCGTGCGTCGTTGAAGTCTAGCAATTCAAGCTGACGCTTTGTGGGGAGTGATGCAAAAACTCCATTGCTCTCGCACGATGTTCTCGCCCTTCTCCACTTTCAAAAATTGAAACATTCTTGAAACTGAATTACCATTTTATCCAACCTATTAGGCTAACTGTATAATTATTTATTATTACGTATACCTGACTCCCGACTGTCTACGTCTATATCTATTTGATGTAGTTTAATATACTACTCCAAAATGCCAACAAAATAGAATGCAGCCTTAGAGGCAGCGCGTGCATATTCTTCAGCACTCAGAAACTTTTCGTGTTTAAGTTTCATTCAGTGTAACGGCCCGCGACGTGTACGCTCCACGTCGAAAGCCCATAGAAGTAGCGGATGAACTTGCAAAACAAGCACGCGGTACTCGTCAATTTCACAGAAAACTGCAAAGTTGGAGTTTCACCACTCGACATAAACAAAACTCCAAGATTGTAGACAATTTGAAGCCAACTTTGTCAAAAATGAGCGAGGCAGGAAGAAGTAGAGAAAAAACACGTTAGAAGGTAGACCATTTAGGGCGCTAAGCTGGCCTAGGCTTGCAAGGTCATAGGTTCCGAAGCATGCCCATTTTTGATGGACTTTTAAACAGCTGGAAAGAGGGCCAGGCTACCTACGAGTCAGGTAAGTTGAGCGCTGATAGGTGGTTAGCTGGTATTCTACATTGCCAAGACTGTGCAACAGGACTCCATACTTAGAGATAGCGGAGGAACCTAGCATTCCATGATAAAATTCAATTCGAAGGCAGATACTGGACCTACACCAATCGTATATTTACTTAAAACGCGCCATGAAGGAATCGTCAAAAAAAAAAACAAAGAACAAGATGATCGGTAGTGTGGCCTCACTGGCGACCAGCTGCCAGTAATGCACTCCCTCACGATAGCAGCATTGGGCACTGTGGTGCAGTATCTGGCCACAAACTCCCATGAAAGCAGGAATAAACCGTTGGCCCTCAGTCCCAAGCGGCTGCGAAGGAACTGCGCAAGACAGTGGTCAGACCTGCGACGCAGCGGAGAAAGCTAAGAACTTCTGGGCCACGAACGCCATTGTACTCTTGACTTGGCTACTTTCAACGCTAGAGTGCTATCTAGTGAGGCTAGTCGATCTGTGCTATCCGAGGTATCGGAGGTAGTTAAATGGGATATAATAGGGCTCAGCGAAGCTAGTATGACATGTGAGGTTTTTAGAGTGCTGAAGAAAGAACTTGTTCTATGCTGAGAGAGAGAAAAAAAACTAGGAGTTGAGAAAAAAAACTAGGAGTGGGGGTTTTTTATACATAAGATAGCTGGCGACACGGTAGAATATTACATAATTAGTGAGAGGGTGGAAAGTGTCATAATTAAACTTCAAAAAAGGTACTGATGAACGTGGTACAGGCCTACGTGCGTGCATTAGGTTATAATGACTATTTGATTAAACTCTTCTATGAGGACGTAGAGACAGTCCATTGATAACTTAAAATCACAGTATACTATTCTGATGGGCAAGTTTGATGCCAAGGTAGGCTAGAAAGAGGCTGGCGACTATGCAGTGGGGGAATATGGATTCGGCTCTAGAAATTTCAGAGGAAAGTTATGAGTACAGTTTGCAGAGCGTGCTAATTTACGGATATTCAATACCTTCATCAGAGAGAGGGCAAACCATATGTGGACGTGGCGAAGTCCTGATGGTGAAACTAAAAATCAAGCAGGCTACATTCTGAGCGCAAACCCAGGCTTCGTACAGGGTGTAGAAGTAGATGGCAAGATCCGATGCAGTGACCATAGAATGGTAAAAGCTCGTATTTACCTAGATGTGAAAACGCAAAGAGAAAAACTCATATGCTAAAACTAATATAGAAATAGTGTTGAGAGGGAAAGTACAGAAATTCAGAGCTTCTCTACAGCATAAACTCCAGGTGCCGAAGGAGGTGACCAACTTACGTTAACACAACGAGCGATTATCTTACTGCTATCATCAAAGAGTGTGAATTGTAAGTCGGAGTCACAGTCACTAGACAAGATACTGGCAAACAATCTCAGTAGACAGAAATTCTTATTGAGAGAGGACAAACCGTGATAGCCTCAAATGCTACCGACAAAATAGAGCTAGTGGAGTTTTCGAAGTTACTTACAAGGCGTAAGGTAGCCGACATCTCGAAGTATAACATGGAGAGAATTAAGTAGGCTTAAAAAGTGGCAGAAGCCTCAAATCTTGGAAGACTAGCTTGTGCATTTTGAAAAAAATTGTCTGTTTGCGATTACACTCTAAAAAAATATCGAGTAAAAAGGGTACCTTTTTGTCCCACAACAATAATCATCAGGCTTGCGTTTGCTTCCTTTCTCGAAAACTCGGCGCTGGCCACTTTCCTATCGAGAATGCAACATAACCCTGATAATGGGCATGTCGATCGTGACCGGAATGTACCGGGCGCGAAGCGATAGTGCAAGGACGATTATCGTTGTGGGACAAAGACACACTTATTTTACTCGCTCTTTTTTTTTTTAGAGTGTAGGAACAAGGACAGCGATGCCTATACACCAACGTCGGTATGATAGTCGAGGTGGCGAAGGAGTTTTGCAGAGAGCGTCACAGAAGCCAGAACAACCTGGATATCGTGAGAAACAATAATACTCCATAGAAATTAGAAATACGACCAGTAACTACATGAGAAGTACAAAAAAAAACCTCATAAGGAATGAAAAGAGACAAAGCCGCTGGTGAGGATAAGGTAACAATGGGCCTCCCAAAACAGGGTGAAGAAATTGTGTTATAAAAACTGGCTACCTTATATACGAAGTGTCTCTTGACGGGAAGGGTACCTGAATCTTGGAAGAACGCCAACATGATCTTAATCCATAATAAAGAAGACGTACGTCAAAGATTTGAAAAATTGCAGGCTGATCCGCTTACTGTTCGTTCTCGAAAGCTATTTACGAAAATAGAAGCTAAGAAAATAGGCGACATTACAGTTCAATCAACAAAAGGACCAAGCAAGATTTTATACAGGCTACTTCACATTATACTATATTTATTCTATTAATCAGGTAATAGAGAAATGTGCGGAATACAATGAACTATATACATAACCTTCATAGATTACTTGAAGGCGTGTGACTCAGTCAAGATATCAGCAGTAATGCAGGCACTACGGAATTAGGGGTTCGA
Organism: Rhipicephalus microplus; assembly: GCF_013339725.1. Classification (NCBI taxonomy): domain Eukaryota; kingdom Metazoa; phylum Arthropoda; class Arachnida; order Ixodida; family Ixodidae; genus Rhipicephalus; species Rhipicephalus microplus. Next base: position 81,664,745 of record NC_051165.1, on the reverse strand, counting down.
AGTACCTTACAAGAACATAATAGAAGAAATTTAAAGTGGAACCGCCGCCACCATAGATCACCGTAATGAAAGCCACAGAATCTAATAAAGAACCCGTGTAAGGCAAGGATCAATACACAATCTCTCCAATGTTAATCACTGCGTGTTTACAGAATGTTTTCAGGACCCTAGATTTGGAAAAGTTAGCGATAAAAGGTAATGAAGAATGTCTTAACCTGCGATTCGCTCATGACATTGCCTTGATGAGTAACTCGGGAGACAAAAACGGCTCGTTATTGCTGATCTAAATACAGAAACCAGGAAAGTAGGTCTTATTATGTACCAAATTTAATTAATGTGGAAGAAGTTCGGCAGAAAACAGTGATTTGCAATAGGTGGAAAGACGATAGAAGTTTGAAAGGAGTATGTCTACTTGAGACAGGTAGTAGCCGCGGAGCCGAACCGTAAGAGTAAAATAACTAGGAAAATAAGGGTGTGGTGAATCACAATCGGCAAGCATTCTCAAATAATGAAAGGTAATTGGCACTTACCCTCAGGAGAAATGTATACAACAGCTGCATCTTGCCAGTACTCACCTACGTAAGAGAAACCTGGAGGCTTACGAAGTGGGTTCAGCTTAAATTGAGAAGGACGCAGCGAGCGATGAAAAGGAAAATGATAGTTTTAACCTTAAGAGACAAGAAAAGGGCAGAGTGGGCCAGGAAGCCACCCGTGGTTAAGGATATCATAATTAAAATTAAAAAGACGAAACGGAAAGAAGCCGGGCACGTAGCACGTAGGCAGGATAACCAGAGGTCATTAACGGTAACTGACTGCATTCCCAGAGCGGGAAAACGCACTAAGGGGAGACAGGAAGTTAGGTGGGCCGATGAGAATGAAAAGTTCGCAGGCATAACGTGGCAACAGAAAGCACAAGATCGGGTTGACTGGCGGATCATAGGAGAGGCCTTTTCCCTACAGTGAGCGTAGTCAAGGTGATGATGATGATGATGATGCTTCGTGGTCAGTAGGTTGCGTACCCTGATCATTTGTTTTACAGCGAAAGCTGTTATGCCATAACAACATGGGTCGCGTGTGCGCCGTATTTGTCCGCTGCCGCTGGTGTTCATAACCACTATTGCACAAAACAAAACAAAAACTGTGTAAACAAAAATACCAAGGAATAAATGTGATTTGAACCCGGCTCCCCGGCATGCCGTCCCAGTATTGGCCACCGTGGTGCCTGAGGCATGCTGGTGCTTAGAACTCCATAGCAAACTGACCTCAGGCAGGCTTGATTTCAAGAAAGGAATGACGTTATACGAGTAATAAAGCGTTTTAGAATAGCAAAAGAACAACGAGGTGTCATATAATGAGAATTGCGCAATGAGTGGATCGTCGTATGCTCCAATCTTTTTGCAATACCTTCATCCTGTTCACCTGTTAACTGTGGCACATACCGAATGTGGCGGGTGACGGTAATTACAAAAACTTCGGACGTAATTCTTAATCGCTGTCACACGGCAGAAAAAAACTCCACAATGTCCCTCGCAAGCGTGTAGCGCGTATTAAGCTTTTTTTAAAGAATGATGAAGGATGGCATAGTGAATGCTTTCCTACTACAAAAAAATTGACGGCGTATTGGGTACCCTGCAATTGTGCTTGCAGTAGCTATCCAAGGAGTGGTAAAAAAAGACTCTGAAAGGCTTCTCTTACACCTTTCGCTGTGACAGTGCGGTGCGTTCCACGCACGACTGGTGGTTGTTTGAAAACATGTCCTCTCGAAACAGAGATAAAAATATCGGGTCACTATGAATGAACTGGTGTGTCCTCCACCCGATGGGAAAGAAATATGAAGTCAAATTACTCTATACTTCACCATTCTTACCCGTATCGAGAATTAGATTGCGAGTCGCAACATTTCTCTTTTTCAACCAACAGCCGTGAGCGTCATGGTGAGCGAGAGTGCGCCAATTAATGCAAAGCTCACCCTCTACCTGACCAACATCTACATGCCAGCAGGAAAAAATACTTTTAAATCAAATCTGCGATTGTCCCACAAGTATTGGTGTTCAGGTACAGCCGCTAGGCATACGGTGCACACAAGTACAAAAAAAAACGAAAACCATTGCGGCCTTCAAATACCTGCATGGTCACATGCATATTTGTACGCGCCACTTTCAAGTCATTCAAGTTCGTTATTGTTTTTTGATAGGCGATCATTGGTTTATATTATAGAAACTTGACATTTTATTGAAGTTATTGAGGTGGTTTCTAATTTTACCTGCTCAATCCGATAGAAAGAAGAAAGAAAGAGAAGTAGAGGAGAAATAAAGCACAAAGGAAGGGAAAGTAAACAAGAATACAAAATACGCACACGCTAAGGTTTTGTCTCAACCCATTTTACCGATTAGTCAAGCACCTATGAATTTCTCCTTAAACCAGTCCACTCTGTTACGTTTCGCAGTGCGCCTAGGCATAGACTTCCAGTAGTAGCCGTGCTTTGTCGTCACTCGTAGACAGTGGTTTTCCTTGACTATGAAAGGCCAGAAATGCCTGTAAACCGGTTCCATACTTACAGGCTTTTTTTGTTGGCATTTTGAAGAAGGTAGCCTAATTGATCGGATTCAAACGCCTTTTGCTACAGAAGTTGCGAAGCAAGGACATTCTCGGCCTGATTGATCTCGTTTGAGAGAGTGTGGAGACAGAAATGTTGGGAATCCTCTAAAAGCTCCTTGGTTGCAGGGTCAGCTTTATGAACGCACCCTTAAGGCACTTCGCACTGAGAATATTTGTTGCACTTCTCAATATTTGTTGCACGACTCAATATTTGTTGCACTTCTGGGGAAGTTCATAATTAAGGCGATCATGAGAGCTTCATCGTGCCATATATGATGACGCGCTGGAGTGGCCGTGTCTATGTTTGTTTATAATTTGCCTACTGTATATAGTGCAAAACAATAAGAAAAGAAAATGTCAATGATTCCTCTTTTTTGGAATCGGCAAAACACGAAAGAGAAACTTGTCTTCACAGAGGTAGTTGAGCGTTTATTGTGCATGGTTTCGCCACAAGGCCGAAGGATTGATTGCAGCAGGAAGAAATTGCCCAGTCACGCGAAAAACGGCAAGCTGCAGCAGCTCGAAACTTTCAGCGCACACCGCAGGCAAAATCACACATGAAATGAGCATACCCAGGATGACCGCGCACTAACAACTATCACACCTCGACACTTGAAATGCGCTGTAGAAACAGAAAGAAAGGCGCACGAAACCAGCGCATAAGTGTACACAGAACAAGCACGATCAACTGCTACGATTTCAAATTTTTAATGAGTGAGCAGCATGTACTTTCATAAATACTGCCGCGGCAACGAGCGAAGTGACCTTTGTGCTCTCTCGAAACACGAGTCTGAAAAGCGCGCGCGCAAAACAGACGACGCTCCGTGGAGGCGGCACTCTCCAAAACGCGTGGTGTGACGAACTATACAGCGCGCACATCGCGCTCTAGTCGTGTGTCCTAGCTACTAGTGACATAAACGCAGTAAACCTGCGGAGCTCTGAAGACCACTAAATGGTGTATGGTGAATACAAATGGGTTGCCGTTAGCTTTTTTAATATATGCGCATTGTCGCGTAGTGGTTAGCGCTGCTATTCGAGAGGTCGCTGGTGTGATACCCCGCTGCATAGCTTCGCTTATAGTTTTCTTGTTTTTGACAATCTCATGTACATATTTAGAAGGTCACATCCGTGACGGAAATACGGCAGAGGAGCAATGTTTCACCTCAGCAAAAAACACTCTCGTGTTAAATCAAGTACGATGTTTAACTTTTATTAGCGCATTACTCCTGCATTTCACAGCACTGCATTTTTATGTTATAGATAATGTTCGAAGCCTGACGTTTTATTGATGTTTTGATGCGACTTCTTAAATCCAAGGCCTTGATCTACGGTTTATTCTCTACGATCTTCAAGCTACGTGAACATCGTAAACGTTGGACAGTAACATTGTCAGGTGTTACCACTCAGTCTTTGAATGTTAGCGAGTAAGAAAACCGGCCGTTAGCGTCTTGGCATAGCCGATTATCATCGACACAACATTTTAGGCAGGCTTGTGGTAATAGCTTGCACTTAACGACAAAATGTTTACTTCAGGAGCCTGTCTGCAGATAAAAATTTCAGGTTGGTGGCATGAATACTTGCTGGGTACTTCTATCTTATAATATGCTTCACTTCGTAGCTATTCCGTTACTTCGCAGATAAACTACAAGGAAGCATAATGAATCTCCGTCGTTTTTCAGTGCTCTCTAATGGGAGCCGATTCACTCTGACATCATTTTCTTTAGTTCTGCTTTTCAAATTCACCTTGTGGCGACCCTGCTTCTTGATCACAGGATTGTTACAGTCTATTAACTTGCGCTGAAAAACCTGGAAGCAATTTTTATATTCATCGGGGCATTTTCTTAGCTTTTCTCGTGTAAATTTTAGTTTTACACTTGAATTATTTACTCTTAAAAAGAGCTTTGTAGCGCTCTTTGTGTCCTCTGTACAATAGTCGAAGCATTATAGTTGAAGTTTCCAGTATCCTATCTAATGTCCTTTTTTTTTATTCCTTGTGTAGTTGGACTGTACGCAGCAAACACAGTTGATGACGGACTATTTCGCGCCATTGGTATTGGTGATCTCGGAAACCTCACAGCACCGTTCGTTACTTCAGGTAGGAAAAAAGTTTCAGTATTTGTTTCTTGGACAATTTGGGTAACTTCTAATTTCACCTAGTGCAAATATGTGAGTGGCACGTAAAGGTAGTTTGCAAAAAAAAATAATTTGCTTACTAAGTATTTCATTTTACACCAGAAAAATGAGAGAGGCTAAGAGAGAAACATTTAGAAGCACTTTGACTAGTTGCAGCCTGAAATGTGCACACTTTGGCAAGCCACCAGCAGTCCGGTGCACATTTAGAGCCGAAGCGAAATCCGAATAAGTATTTAAGGAATGAAGAAACTTACTTATGAGCGTCACTGCAAGGCAATTTCTTGTGAAATATCAATTAAATAAAAGCATTACTATTTAGAACTGTACACGTTAAAACAAAAACTCGAGTAAATACAGACGCCAGTGTTGCCCATAGCACAGGTGAAAACAACGCAACCTACGCCACATGGGTTATGAAGAAACAGTCAAATGAGGCTTGAAGGGCATCACAAACTGCAGAAAAACAAGTATGAGTACATTATTGGAGGCTGACTGTGAGGTTAACACAGAAATAAGAACAACTATTACTTTCAGAAAAAGTACGCATTGTTTTTGTTTAAGTTATTTTCAACTCCGTGGTCATACAATAGCTAGGTTCAGTAACTCTGAATAATATTGTGTCTTAACATTTTTACACCATAATTCGTTCGAGATAAGGTTGTTTTGCAGGTCTATGAATGACGAACTGAATACTGCTGAGATCTCTTTTTTCATAGCTGCGCAATAGAAAAAGAAAATGCGCATTATTCGTAATTTACAATTTCTATGACATCGAGAGGCCATGAGGAACAGACAGTTTGCAAAATAGATTTGTTATAAAATGTGATACTGAGGAATGTGCGAAAGTCACGTTACATGTGAGTTTGATATTTTTTGTGACTCTATCATTCATAAGCTTTTGAAGTAGTAGATCTTATTATGATAACAGCAGATTACAACGTAGCAAAAAAAAGAGTTATCTCAAACCTATATCGTGAACGAAGAAATGACCGTCACCGTAGCTCAGTAGTGGAGCATTGGACGCGTTATACGAAGGTCGAAGGCTTGCATCCTGCCAGTGCGAAGTACCTTTTAGTCCACCATAATTTCCTCAAATGTAGATTATTTTGAGTTGTCTGGTAGTTTCTCATTTATAGTTTCTGCAAGCAAGAATGCGAGTTTATGAGTTTACACTTTTTCTGCTTGAACCCTACATAATCATATTAGCATACTTGGGTACGTTTTGGATCTTAAGATAAGTCATCTCTACGATGCTAGATAAATATGTGCAACGTAACTAACATGATCAAGTGAAGATATTGTTTCTGAAAACATTACGAGAATGTTCATAAATGCTCTGCCTCTGCTATTGCTACATTATACACTAAACCTCGATCAGTGATGATATCTCTGTTTATTTACCACAAAGCTATCCCTTTTATTTTCGTAGCAATATGATTTATTACACTCCGATCAGGTTCACTTTACCAGTGGTATTGATATTCTATTTGACGTTTCATTACTGTAACATAAATATACACGGCCAGTTGAAAGCAAAAACTTAGCAGTTTTTTGGTGATATCAGTATATACAGCATTAATTAGAACATACAGTGATTTCAAGTCAAGTATGCGGGATGTTACTAGTTGTACCTGCGAAGAACTGTCGAAATATGGACAACAAATAACTGGCCGCTGCAGTGTGGAAAGTTGTCTTTTAGCTTTTGATTCTCTTGCTGACGAACACCCCAGCAACCCAGTGAGTGCCAGCACTTCCTCCATTAGTTCTGTCTATTTCGTTTTTTATGACCATCTGTAGACTTAAACTGGAAGGCAGGCCCTCTGCTTCGGGTTGTGTCATTTCACCTGCATCGTATGAATGCCTGACCGGAAGCCCATACTGTCAAGATAAAAGATAAAACGAATAATGTGTCATCTTCTCTGTTGCGCTCCTTTCCAAGTTTATTCTAATATTTAGCAGCAACCTGAGCATACGTTGGCATGGCCACAGGATATGAGCTCGGGACAGGTGTGACAGTCATTGAGGCCAGGCTTTGGTGGGGCGTAGGTGCCGTTGCAGCAACGTGAGCATAACTGGGCATGGGATGTGAACTCGGAACTGATGTACCTGTCATCAAGGCCAGTTCCTCCCTCACTACGTCGCGTAAACTAGTAGCGGGTGGCGTCGTTCCAATATAGAGGAGGCGAGGTGAAGCCTGTGCATAAAGTTCCTCGCGGATGATAGAGTGGATCAATGCACGCAGCTCTGTTGTATCGTGACTTGAGCTCAGATCAGACATATCAGGTTGTACCCGAGTGGTCTGAAGCTCCTCGAGGCGCTGACAGGTAGCGACAACATCGGCGACGGTCAGGGGATTCTGCACCACAAGCGCATTAAAAGCGACCATCGCAATGCCTTTTAGCAGGTGGCGCACGCGGTCGTTTTCCGCCATATGGTTGTCGATGCGGCGGCAAGGGGCGAGAACATCTTCAATATAAGCAGTCTAAGACTCGCCGGGGCGTTGAAAACGTGCACCAAGCTTTTTCTTGCAATATCCGAGCGCACTGACGGGTTGGCGAAAATCTGGTGGAGCTGGCGCATAAAGGCGGGCCATGTTAAAAAATCGGTAGCGTGGTTTAAAAACCAGGTTTTTGCGACGCCGCTCAAGTAGAAAGCAACGTGGGTGAGTTTCGCAGGCTCATCCCAGTTGTTGATGGCACTCACGCGGTCATACTACTCGAGCGAGTCTACCACGTCCTCACCCGGAAGCCCTGCGAACAGCGGAGGATCCTTTTGAGGGCTGGTGACCAGGTGAGAAGGGTTTCTTGGCGGTGGGAGCGGTGGCGAAGCTGGCACTCTGGGCTGGGCGGCTTGCGACATTACCGGACCCAAGTCGTTTAAGCGGCAGCCTGAACGAAGCTCCAGGGATGTGTTCTAACAGATGCTGGGGTGTCCGAGAACGCGAGAGGACGCAGGAACCGAGCAGCACCTCCACCACTTGTAAGATGGCATCGAGTGCACTCAAGACTCTCCTTTATTGACTCGAGTATGTGCCCCACAACCTAAACTTGACTGGTGATGATGAGTATGTACAGATGAAAAGATGGGACGCATAAATAATGCTCAGTATATATATATATATATATATATATATATATATATATATATATATATATATATATATATATATATATATATAGATATTATAAACTTCGAGAATAGTGCAGTATAGGAAACAAAACAATAAAATATTTATTTATTTATTTCCTATACTGCACTATTCTCGAAGTTTATTACTTTTATTACGGTAGCCGGAAGAAACTCTGATCATCTCTTTCATCTATATATAAATATATATATATATATATATATATATATCACAGTTGGTAATTTTTTGATCCACTTTTCTTTCTTCTTTCTTCTTATTTACATTCCATTGGTTCTAATAACTTCCCCTGTACATTCCTTGGCATTACTGTCTGTTATATCTCATTAATATTGTGTTAAAACACGGAAAAACGAGCCTTTAGGTATACACTTCTTTCCCTTATTTTATATATATATATATATATATATATATATATATATATATATATATATATATATATATATTTATATATATATATATATATATATATATATATATATATATATATATATATATGTGACGCTATGAAGAATGGGCGACGTGGCCTGGCTCATACCCATGTTTATTCTGTTCTCCACTTCTTCCTTCTCTGCTTCTACCAACATTGCTACCTTCATACGTCACATGATTCCCCCTCCCCCCGAAAGAAGGCATGAGTTACAGCTTACAAACAAGAAAAAGTAAACAAGGAGTGGCTTGGAAGTCACCAATGTCAAAATAACAAGGTGGTCTCACAAAATTTAAAATGCACGTGTTGTCTTCTTCGTCGCTAAGACGTGAGGGGAGAGTGTGGCAGTCCGGTGATATCAATGAGAGATCTGGCGGGCGAGTCTGATGGTTGCGTCCTGGATAACACAAGAATGCTTTGGAGGTGGAGACTGATGAAATAGCTGGCATTATTGCGAGGAGTGGACGCTGTTTGAAAGCGTTGCAGTAGATCGGTCTTCGGCGTCGCTGTCTTTGCTGCGTGCGTGCTCGTTGTCGTAAACTAATGGGATGGTGTCTGAATCCTTGCGTGGTGGAACTGGTGACTTCTTGTCTTGTTCGGTGTTTCCTGAGGTTTCGTAGCTGTAATCTTAGGCGCAGTCTTGATCTTTTGTGCCAAATGCGTTTCTGGCGCCGATCCCTTATGCGAAGATGCCTTGCTTCTTGAATTTGTTTTAGGACGCTTGCTTTGCGCCGTCGTCCTTGTTGGTGTGTCCGTTGTAGTTCCTGGAGTTTGTGGAGTTGCCTTTGCTGAAATTGCTCGTCTTTTTGCGAAAGTTTGTCAGATGGGCCTCTTTCAGGAACGTGAGTCTGCTTTCCTTTAGATGGTGATGTGATCAGTTGATTGTCGGTAGTCGACACGGTACTGCTAGGCTTGTCCTGCGATGAAAGCAGCGTGACAGGCTGATGAGAACGCTCCCAAGATGGTTGTGAGTCATCCTTGATTTTAAATGCTTCTGTCAGTTGACAATTCGCCGGCGTTGGTTGATTCGAAATTCCTGCAGTGCTTTGACTCACATGTGTGTTGTCACTTGACGATGAGAGCACCACAGACATGGCTTGAGGTGGTTCTGATGGCGTATGTTTTTCTTTTTGCAGCGTAGTTAGGCTGACAGTGTCTGTCGAACGACCCTGGTCGGGAACGTCAGGGTGGGGGCTGGTATTGCGAGGATTCACCAGCTCGTCACACGTAAATTCCGTCACACGCTCGAAACCGTTTAAGCCTTGTGTGTGACACGATGCATCAAGGCATTTGGGTGGTTCTGTAAAATCGGAAGTGTTGTGGTGCAAAGAACACGTTGAAAATGCCGATTTCATTGCCCTTGGGAAAGACGGGTTTAGGTTCAGTTTTTTGGCGAAATTTCCTAGATTCCTTTCGGTATACGGACGCTTTACCTTGTCTGTTGCGACGTGCGCGTTACCAATCGGTGTTCGAATGCGTGACGTTTTTTCGGAAGAGTCATATGATGGTACAATGGTGGTATATTTTCTCTGAGATCTCGTTTGGAAAATAGGCTTACTGCGGGAAGACTTCGCGTAACTGTGATGGGTCAGTTGAAAAGCCTTCCGCTGATGAGGTATGAACAGGTCTTCATCGTATTCTTTGAAACGGGTAATTATTTCTTCCCTGATCTTTTGCCATGATTCGTCATTTTCGAATATGTGTATCAGGTAAAACTTGAATGCCTCACCGGAGACGTAGTCGGTAAAGTTGGCGACCATCTCCCGTTCCGACCATGATGCAGCGGCGGCATGGAGCTCGAACAGGTTGAACCAGTCCTGTACGGGTCCGTCGTCCGCTGATCCGGTGTACTTAGGGATGTCAAGGTCATCTGATGCTGCTGTCATGATGCTTGGTGGTCTTGGTGGTCCGCGTTCAGTCACTGCGTCTCGCTGAGGTCTTCGATGATGATGGCCGGGTGATGAAGTGGTTGCGAGGTCTTCATCCTGTCGACTTGTGTGACGCTATGAAGAATGGGCGACGTGGCCTGGCTCATACCCCATGTTTATTCTGTTCTCCACTTCTTCCTTCTCTGCTTCTACCAACATTGCTACCTTCATACGTCACATATATATATATATATATATATATATATATATATATATATATATATATATATATATATATAAAAGGGAAATAAGTGTACCTTTAGGGCTCGTTTTTCCGTGTTTTTTTGACACAATATAATGAGATCTAACAGACAATAATGCCAAGAAATGTATAGGGGAATTTATTAGAGCAAACGGAATGTAATTAAGAAAGAAAAGTGGGTGAAAAAATAACCAGCCGTGAGCAGGAAACGAACCTACGACCTTCGAATAACGCGTTCGGTGCTCTAACCACTGAGCTATCAGAGCGGCCTTCCCTCCATCCATTTTTTTTGGGGGGTTTATATGTGAATTTAGAAGTGGGAGTTTCAGTCAGCGCCATCTGTAAGCCAAGCGGCGAGTGTGAAACACCCTTTTATGCGCATGTGTGGCGTCACGTAGCACGTGAACTTATTACGAGTGGGCGGCTGATCTCCCTCGTATACCACGTAATGACACCAAGTCTGCCAGTACGAGACCCTCGTTAATGAATAAGAGAAAGAAGTGTATACCTAATTGCTCGTTTTTCCGTGTTTTTGACACAATATTAATGAGATCTAACCGACAATAATGCCAAGAAAGTTATTAAAACTAATGGAATGTAAATAAGAAGAAAGAAAAGTGGGTGAAAAAATAACTAGCCGTGAGCAGGATATATATATATGTGTATATATATATATATATGTGTGTGTATATATATATATATATATATATATATATATATATATATATATATATATATATATATATATATATATATATATATATATATATATATATATATATATATATATATATACAGAGTGTCACACATATGTTGAGCCAAGAATATGAAAGTGAAAGCGAGAGCCACTTTGAAGGCGAGTTGAACCAATCGCATACTACTCGCATTAGCTGTAGGTACACAAGCTATCTTTTATTTATCCCCATACTAATTATTTGTAATGGTTCCTTACTACTGTTTTAATTATGGCTTGAAAACTCAAGACATTAACAGTGAGATGTATACCATTTTCAGAAACCACCGACTAAATTGTTTCCTGTACGATGCGTCTCGTGCTCCTATTTTTTCCACGTTGTAAAAAAAGGCCGTGACACGTAAAAAAAAGCCATGTGACGGACAGCAAGTGCACTGATATTGTGCTGCTATAGGCACTCTTTACCACACGAAAAAAATAAAGCCGCTATATGTATCGTGCATGAAACAATTCAGTCGGTAGTTTCTGGAAGTGTTCTTCATCTCAGTTTTCATTTTTTGAGCCCCCAGCCTATAGTTAAATAGTACTTACGAATAATAATTAGTATGGGGATAAATAAAAAATAGCGTGAGTGCCTAAAGACTAGTGCGAGTAGTACGCTTTTGGTTCAATTCGCCACTGAAGTGTCTTTCATTTTCAAATGCTTGGCTCAAGTTATGTGGGACACCTCAAGTTGATTGATATATATGTGGGGTTCGACGTCCTAACCATATGATTATGAGAGGCGCAGGGACACCTCAAATTACGTAGGGTAATATATATATATATATATATATATATATATATATATATATATATATATATATATATATATATATATATATATAGATATGGAAGTCCAATGATATTTTTTCCTCTTTGTCTCTTTCCCCCTCTGATTCAAGATTGTATAAAGCTGAGCACCAACAAACTGTACCCTCAATCCCGATGAAAGCCAGACTCTGGTTGAAATGTCGAAATAAACCACGTAGTGACCGCTCACGGAGGATCTACTTGACTACTTGCAACGCTACGGCCGCTCAACCACCATGCCTGCCTAGACAAGACTGGCCACAGGTGCACCTCCAGTTGAGCAGATCTTACGGAAGTTCCCTAAACGTACACAAACATCAGCCATCAACGGAACCTCGCAAACAAGGTATTTGCACCAGCATGTCAACCTGCATGAGAAGGCGACACCTGCAGTCATTTCTATCCACAGAGTTTTCACTTTCGACATCGAGAAAGAGCTGGCTGGCATACCACGATCTGTGACCACGCTCGTTTTTCACGTTGGTACGAGCGAGCTGGCATCGTATGAACTAGAAGATTCATTACGCCGCCTTCGTCGCCTAGTAAAAAACATGCTTCGGACACGCCAGGAGCTCGAAAGCCTCGTTGTTTCAAGCGTGTTGCCCCGTTATCTCAACCAACAACGGGAAAGATGGAACAAACAATTCGTGCACCGTTTCAACCGGGACGCTCGTCAATTCAACGAGACAGTGAAGGCCTGACGAAGACCCAGGAAATTGTCATATATTGAGTATCGATTCGACCAGCTGCCACCAAGACGCTTTCTTGCTGCGGGTGGGCTTTATCCGAGTTTTATGGGTGTCGCGTTGATTGCCGAAACCCTCAAGAGTGCACTCGGTCGCGGTGACCTCAGAGCTACCACGGGGTGGTGGACTCAACCAGTAGCTCCCATCAATATCCGTTAGTCACAACAAGACACCCACGACAAGAACTCTGCATATCAACATATTCCTGGAGCCCACGACAAGAACACTGCATATCAACATACTCTAGGAGCCCCGCACCCACTTAACATCACAGATGAGTTCCCGACGATCGGCGAAAGTGCGATTCCCGCGAGCCACAAGCGCTCCCTCACAATCATCAACAGCGCACCACTACTAGGGAGGAAATCTGCTGGATAGCCAACACGCGTCCCTCTATGGCGGATGTCGAGACCAAAAGCACTACACGACAACACCACTACACCACTTCTCATAGGGAAGCCTGCCAAACTACGAAGCCGCGTCCCTCTATTGTGGACCCCGGCACCGGAACTCCCAACCAACACGTTCCCTAGGAGCCCAAAGCCGAAATCCTCCCTACAACGACGAAGGCCTGCCGGACATAACTACAATCTGCGGAATTCATCAGTGGCATTCCGCACCCAAAAGAAGATTGACCTCTGCAATGTAAGTTCAGCTCATCGCTTCCCAGTTGCAGTGCCACCTTCCTTAAAGTACGAAGACTTGCTGACAAACGAATAAGACATGAAATGCATAAAGAGCATGGCAAGTGTACCTTCGTGCTAGAATAGCCCCCAAGGGTATGCCACTCTCCCTCAAACCAGCTGCTATAAACGTAGATGAACACGGCCAAAAACATGGAAAAATGTCTTCCTTGGGGCATCTCTTATATTAACAGAAATCGCTTTTAATCACAGTGATCAGCAGGTAAAGAAACTGGTCGCTGTGACCAACACCATTTTCCACCACAACACTTTATCGAACGAAAAAATCACCGGTTAACAGAACTAGAACAGAATAAATACCAAGCCATCATGACCACAAAAATTCATTAGCTCAAAAGAGACCATGTGCCCAAACCCATGTTTCCTGAGATAGTTTCTTATCACTTCAACACCACCAGCCAGGAAACCACTAACGGTACAAACGAGCACCCATCTATGAACACACCCTGAGACACTAAGATTGTAAACCTATCGGCCACAAGTTTTCACTTACCAACTTTAACTTACTAACCAATCACTTGTGTCAAGCAAGACATGCCCAACAGCAACCCTGTGCACAATCTGAAGGCCCCTACTGCACGCTTAATCCAGAAGCGGGCAAGAATTGACAGCGCATCCGCTTGCCAGCCTCTGCGACAATACACGGCGCCCCTCTTTCAACCACGAGATGTCGACGAGGCGTTGAGTAGTTAAAGGCATAAATTCTTGAAAAAGCTCTTTTCCCCCAGACCGAACCACCAGAGCCATGCGGCGCCGTCTGGTCTGGAACAATACGTTAGTGAAAGGAAAGATACACAAACCGCAGACATCCTAAAGGTAAAAGGGAGAAAAGGGAGAGAGAGGGGGAAGAGGAAGGAACAGTGAAAGGGAGCGCCCGGGGAAGTCCACCTTATATTCTTTTTTTCCCTCTTTCTCTCTTTTCCCTCTGATTTGAGATTGTATAAAGCTGAGCACCGACAAACTGTACCCTCAATTCTGATGAAGGCCAGACTCTGAATGAAACGTCGAAATAAACTACGTTGTGACTGCTCACGAAGGATAGGATTTACTCTATTATATATATGTATATACTAGTGGGGACTTCGCAAGGCACTGACTGGTGGGACCAAACCCGGGACTGCCCGAGTATTTGTGTCCGTACCGGCTGTCTGCCTACTACCTACCTGGCGTCGCAATTAAACCCCCTTTCAAAGTGATAGAGGTATTGGGTACGCAAATCTGGAAGCTGCCCATTGCATCAGCAATGCCTGATCAGACGACCGAGCAAAGCGCCACCCACCAAAGACCAAAGCACGGCCCAATCTCTACTGGTCATCGTGCCTCCCACCCTGCGCCAACGGGATCCCCCCTTCTTCAGTGGCACCGAGGACCAAGATGCGGAAGACTGGTTGCTACTGTTTGAAAAGGTGAGCGCCGCCAACAAGTGGGACGATCCCTCGAAATTGGAGTATGTCCGATTTTATCTGAAAGACGTCGCCAGCCTGTGGTTCACAAACCACCGTACTGAACTTACCACTTGGGCCGCTTTCAAGACCAACCTTGCAGCTGTGTTCGATCGCCCTGAAGTTCGCAAGCTGCGTGCTGAACTGCGCCTACGCGGACGTGCACAAAGGCAAGGCAAAAACTTCACAAAATATTTTGAAGATGTTATCAATTTATGCCGGCGCTTTAACCCTGAGATGACCGAACAAGACAAGATCAGGCATTTCTTAATATGAATAGACAATGATGCCTTACAAATGTTGCTGGAAAAGGACCCAAGTACCGTATCCTAACTTGTGACTTTGTGCCAGAGCTTGGAAGAGATTCGCAAACAACGTGCATCAGTTAGGAGGTCGACGACAGCAGACGACTCTTTCGCTGCCCTGGTCATCGGTGGTGACAACACCCTGCTGGACCAGATAAAAATATGTATGCGAAGAAATGTAAAGAAATATGTACGCGAAATATGTACTCGCCTTCCTCTTGAACAAGTCGTCATTCTGTGTCGCCTATGAGTCGATGACCCACCTCCATTGAGACGGAAAACTAACTGCCGCAGCTCCGGGGGCACGATATGCGTTATTGTCTAATTGTTTAAGTCCTCGTCTCTCTCCCGCCAATCTTATCAATGTAATTGTCGAAGGTGTACGAACACTTGCACTCATTGATCCCGGTACAGCGATATCTGTGATTAGTAAAAGACTCTGCCGCTCTCTTCGTAAAGTAACGATGCTTTCTCTCGTAGTTTCTCTTGGCACTGCGAGCACCCAACTAATTGAGCCCGTCACGGCATGTACAGCAAAAGTGGTTCTTCGAGACGTGTTGTACACTATTGAATTTCACGTGTTGGCTTCATGTTCCCACGATGTCATCCTAGGATGGGATTTCTTATCACGTCATTACGTCGTCGTGAGTTGCGCTCAGGCCGAAGTGGAGCTTGATTGATTTGTGGGGTTTAACGTCCCAAAACCACCATTTGATTATGAGAGACGCCGTAGTAGAGGGCTCCGGAAATTTTGACCACCTGGGGTTCTTTAACGTGCACCCAAATCTGAGCACACGGGCCTACAACATTTCCGCCTCCATCGGAAATGCAGCCGCCGCAGCCGGGATGCCGAAGTGGAGCTGTTACCGTTTGCAATGCGCCTTTTGTTGATGCGGCCGTATCTAGTGTGGCTAACCTTGTCGTCGCGATGGACATAGACCTTTCTTCTTTCCGTGCCCAGTTTGTACCTGCCTGTTGTGCTTAACTTTCTGACGCTACCGTCCTATTCACGCCATCTGACATCTTCGGTAGCCACCACCACACATCGCTGCCATTCGCCGTTCTTGCGCTTTGTCAAGACACTTCCGGAATATTTATTTCCAGTCCGAACTCGTGCCCCTTCAGTTTACGCCGCAACGAGACGCTCGGCCTCATTCAGCTTATCAATGAAGGTACTATCGCGCCTGCCGATTTCTTCGACACCATGCCGAATATGAAGCTGAGCGCGTTGGTTCCTCACCTTGCTTCACACAGTGTGTCTTCTGATGCATTTCACGGTTCTATTGGCAGCCATTTTACCCCGTCTCAACGAGAGCAGCTTGTTACCCTGTTGCATGAATTCAGGCGTTCGTTTGACTTTCCCCAAGTGGTGCTAGGAAGAACGAACACCATTGTGTACACAATTGACAAAGGGAAGAGTACTCCTTTGCGCCAGCACCTCTATCGTGTGTCTTCGGCGAAACATCGCGTAATTGCAGAACAAGTAGACGACATGCTACAGTGTGGAGTCATCAAGCCTTCTTGTAGTCCTTCGTCTTCCCCAGTTGTACTCGTCAAAAGAAAGGGATGGTTCGGTCTGGTTCGGCGTAAACTACAGGTGCCTAAACAACATTAAGAGGAAAGATGTTTACCCTCTTCCCCGCATAGACGACGCTCTCGATTGTCTGCAAGGTGCAGAATTCTTTTCCTCGCTTGACCTTCGCTCAGGTTATTGACAGGTCCCAATGGCTGAGTCTGATTGTCCAAAAACGGCGTCCGTCCCACCGGATGGCCTCTATGAATTTATCGTAATGCCATTCGGACTCTGCAATGCGCCCGCCACATTCGAGCGAATGAAGGACAGCATTTTACGTGGTC
This sequence comes from Rhipicephalus microplus, assembly GCF_013339725.1. Lineage (NCBI taxonomy): Eukaryota > Metazoa > Arthropoda > Arachnida > Ixodida > Ixodidae > Rhipicephalus > Rhipicephalus microplus. The sequence goes on along the minus strand of NC_051165.1, from coordinate 81,647,709 downwards.
TCAAATGGAACATATGCTTGTGCTATTTTGATGACGTTGTGGTCTTTTCACCCTATTTTACTTGCGTAGGATACTACAGCGCCTTACAAACGCCAGTCTTCAGCTTAGCCTGAAGAAATGTCACTTCGGGCTAAACAGCTCACCAAACTTGTTCATGTCGTCTCGAAAGCCGGCATTCTTCCCGACCTTGACAAGCTTCGTGCTGTTGCCGAATTTCCTAAGCCGTCTATAGTTTAAGAACTACGGAGCTTCGTGGGCCTGTGCACCTATTTTTGTCGGTTTGTCGGGAACTTTGCTTCCATCATAGCTCCGCTCACCCAAGTCCTTACCGGCCCTTACCGCGTCATTCAGCACCCTTCTTCTGTCACCTATGTAATTGAACCACTCAAGCCGTCCATGGACAAGCGCCGTCTTGGTCGTGAGACAGTCCACGTCAGTCGCCTCAAGCCCTGCTACGACCCTCTTCTTCTCTCGTCACCTTGAGTCGCCAAAATGGCTCGTCTTCATCGCTGGGTATTGTAGAAAGAAATTCGCTAGGCAATGACTAGTGGGACCATCTCTGAGTACGAAGTGCGAGCGTGTGCACGAGCCGTAGACGCGGAGCTTTGTGAGTATTTGTGGCCGTACCGGCTGTCTGCCTACCACCTGGCGTCGCTAATAAACCCCCTTGCAATATATATATATATATATATATATATATATATATATATATATATATATATATATATATATATATATATATATATATATATCATCAGCCTGACTACGTCCACTGCAGGACAAAGGCCTCTCCCATGTTCCGCCAGTTAACCCGGTCCTGTGCTTGCTGCTGCCAACTTATACCCGCAAACTTCTTAATCTCATCTGCCCACCTAACCTTCTGTCTCCCCTAACCCGCTTCCCTTCTCTGGGAATCCAGTCAGTTGCCCTTAATGACCAGCGGTTATCCTGTCTACGCGCTACATGCCCTGCCCATGTCCATTTCTTCATCTTGATTTCAGCTATGATATCCTTAACCCCTGTTTGTTCCCTAATCCACTCTGCTCTCTTCTTGTCTCTTAAGGTTACACCTACCATTTTTCCTTCCATTGCTCGCTGCGTCGTCCTCAATTTAAGCTGAACCCTCTTTGTAAGTCTCCAGGTTTCTGCTCCGTAGCTAAGTACCGGCAAGATACAGCTGTTATATACCTTCCTCTTGAGGGAAGGTATCTGGCCACTACCTCCCACATGCTTACGTCAAATAACTCACGGCCCTCAGTCCCCAGCAGCTGCGAAGCAACTGACCACGGCGGCGGTCAGATCTGCAACGCAGCAGAGGGTGCTAAGAATCTCTGGATCCGGACAGGCCGCCATTGGAACCTGAACTTGGCAACGTTTAACGCTAGAACCTTATCTAGTGAGGGAAGTCTAGCTGTACTATTCGAGGAGCTAGAGGGTGTTAAATGGGATATAATAGGGCTCAGTGAGGTTAGGAGGACAGATGAGGCCTATACGGTGCAACAGAATGGGCACGTCCTTTGCTACAGGGGCTTGGCAGACAGAAGAGAACTGGGAGTGGGGTTCCTAATTCACAGAAACATAGCGGGCAACATAGAGGAATACTATAGCATTAATGAAAGGGTGGCAGGTATCGTAATTAAACTGATAAAAGATACAAAATGAAGGTAGTACAGGCTTACGCGCCTACATCCAGCCATGATGACGCTTCAGTTGAAAGCTTCTATGAAGACGTGGAATCGGCAATGAGTAAGGTAAAAACACAGTATACTATGGTGATGGGCGACTTTAATGCAAAGGTAGGGAAGAAGCAGGCTGGAGACCAGGCAGTAGGAGATTATGGCATCGGTACTAGAAACGCCAGAGGAGAGCTACTAGTAGAATTCGCAGAACGCAATAATTTACGGATTTTGAATACCTTCTACCGAAAACGAGAAAACCGCAAGTGGACATGGAGGAGCCCTAATGGCGAAAATAAGAACGAAATAGACTTTATAATGAGTGCACACCCTGGAATCGTTAAGGATGTGGAAGTGATTGGCAAGGTACGATGCAGTGACCATAGAATGGTACGGTCTCGAATTCGCCTAGACTTGAAGAAGGAACGACAGAAACTGATACGCAAGAAGCCAATCAATCAGCTAGCACTGAGAGGGAAAGTACAGGAATTCAGAGTGTCGCTGCAGAACAGGTATTCGGCTCTTAGTGAGGAAACCAACCTTAGCGTAGATACAATGAATGATAATCTGACGAGTATCATTACGGAGTGTGCAGTGGAAGTTGGAGGCCGGGTAGTTAGACAGGACACTGGCAAGCTTTCCCAAGAAACGAAGAACCTAATTAAGAAGCGTCAAATCATGAAAGCGTCAAGTACAACAGACAAAATAGAACTGGCAGAGCTTTCGAAGTTGATTAATAGACGTAAGGTATGCGATGTAAGAAGGTATAACATGGAGAGAATTGAACACGCTCTGAAAAACGGAGGAAGTGTCAAAGCATTGAAGAGGAAACTTGGAATAGGCAAAAGTCGGATGTATGCACTAAGGGACAAAAAAGGCAAAATAACTACCAATATGGATAGGATAGTTAAAATAGCGGAGGAGTTTTACAGAGATCTGTACAGTAGCCGAGACAACCACGACCTTAATACTATAAGAACTAGCAGTAACCCAGATTACACCCCACCAGTAATGCTAGAAGAAGTCAGAAAAGCTTTGGAGAGCATGCAAAGGGGCAAAGCTGCTGGTGAGGATCAGGTAACATCAGATTTGCTGAAAGATGGAGGACAGATTGTGTTAGAAAAACTAGCCACCCTGTTTACGAGGTGTCTCCTGACGGGAAGAGTACCAGAGTCTTGGAAGAACGCTAACATCATCTTAATACATAAGAAAGGAGATGACAAGGACTTGAAGAATTACAGGCCGATCAGCTTGCTCTCTGTAGTATACAAGCTATTTACAAAGGTAATTGCTAACAGAGTAAAGAAAACATTAGAATTCAATCAACAAAGGAACAAGCAGGATTTCGAACAGGCTACTCAACAATTGACCACATTCATACTATCAATCAGGTAATAGAGAAATGCTCAGAGTTATAACCAACCACTATACATAGCCTCCATAGATTCGAGAAGGCGTTTGATTAGACGACGCTCTCGATTGTCTGCAAGGTGCAGAATTCTTTTCCTCGCTTGACCTTCGCTCAGGTTATTGACAGGTCCCAATGGCTGAGTCTGATTGTCCAAAAACGGCGTCCGTCCCACCGGATGGCCTCTATGAATTTATCGTAATGCCATTCGGACTCTGCAATGCGCCCGCCACATTCGAGCGAATGAAGGACAGCATTTTACGTGGTCTCAAATGGAACAAATGCTTGTGCTATTTTGATGACGTTGTGGTCTTTTCACCCTATTTTACTTGCGTAAGATACTACAGCGCCTTACAAACGCCAGTCTTCAGCTTAGCCTGAAGAAATGTCACTTCGGGCTAAACAGCTCACCATACTTGTTCATGTCGTCTCGAAAGCCGGCATTCTTCCCGACCTTGACAAGCTTCGTGCTGTTGCCGAATTTCCTAAGCCGTCTATAGTTTAAGAACTACGGAGCTTCGTGGGCCTGTGCACCTATTTTTGTCGGTTTGTCGGGAACTTTGCTTCCATCATAGCTCCGCTCACCCAAGTCCTTACCGGCCCTTACCGCGTCATTCAGCACCCTTCTTCTGTCACCTATGTAATTGAACCACTCAAGCCGTCCATGGACAAGCGCCGTCTTGGTCGTGAGACAGTCCACGTCAGTCGCCTCAAGCCCTGCTACGACCCTCTTCTTCTCTCGTCACCTTGAGTCGCCAAAATGGCTCGTCTTCATCGCTGGGTATTGTAGAAAGAAATTCGCTAGGCAATGACTAGTGGGACCATCTCTGAGTACGAAGTGCGAGCGTGTGCACGAGCCGTAGACGCGGAACTTTGTGAGTATTTGTGGCCGTACCGGCTGTCTGCCTACCACCTGGCGTCGCTAATAAACCCCCTTGCAATATATATATATAATATATATATATATATATATATATAATATATATATATATATATAATATATATATATATATATATATATATATATATGTGTGTGTGTGTGTGTGTGTGTGTGTGTGTGTGTCTGTGTGTTGTGTGTGTGTGTGTGTGACGTATGAAGCGATGGTTGGTAGAGGCAGAGAAGGCAGTGCAGAATGGAATAAACATGGCGTATGACCCAGGCCACGTCTCCCATTCATCATAACGTCACACGACCTTTCTTTGTGCGAAAGTGTCTGACGTCTTCAAATGGCCTTTGGTTTGGAGATCTTAGTTTTAGATGTTCTTCACTTGGTGAACGCGCTTCCGTTGAATTTCAGCGTCCGTCGATGCCTTTGTTGCGCTCTCTCTTGCACTCGCATGTGTTTGTGAACTTGGCTTTGCTTGCCTTGCTGATGTTGCTCAGGAAATGGCTGTAGTGGAGCCCCTTTCGGAATTGGGAACTCACTTCTTTCACAAGTTGACATGTCCCGTAAACAGCTGATGCATGGTGAGCTGGTGTCTTGCTGGTCGGTCATAGTTGGCAATGCACCATCATTGCTAAAATGCTCTTCAGAGGCTCCGGTAAGGTGGTCCAGTATGGACGCTTCTTAAAGACAGCTGCGTGCAAGGTTTTATGTTTGTATTCTGCATTCTTTCGGTACTTGGATTGCTGAGCTCTGGATGAGGATACCACAAGTGACGTGGCATTACTAGGCTCAATCTGCACAGTCTGCTGAACAATAGAAATAAAGTCTTGTGATGAGAAAGACCTTTTCGAGTCGTCATGGCGAGGTGGGTTAGTTTCTCGATGCGTCGACAGTTCGCTTATCATGGACATGGTGTCATTACAAGGCAAACGGTGAGCGTTTGACTTATATGCACTGGATGAGCCGCGTAATAAAAACCCGGGTGGTGTACCGTGTATGCGAGACCAAGAATGATGAGTATCAGGTAGGTGAACAACGTCTCGTGTCACACGCTGGAGCGACGACTTTAAAACTAACGACTTTCGTGCAGAAAAGAAACCTGATAGAAAGTTGTGTGTCTTGACAAAAGCGCGAGGACTCTGCCGGCTGAGAGCTATTGTGTCCAGATGGTCGGTGATTAAGAAGTCCTTGTCGTAGTCGTTGAAATGGGTAATCATTTCTTCTTTTATCTTTCGCCACAATTCGACGTTCTCGAAGATGTGGGTGAGGTAAAACTTAAATGCCTCACCGGAGATGTTGATTGATATGTGGGTTTTAACGTCCCAAAACCACCATATGATTATGAGAGACGCTGTAGTGGAGGGCTCCGGAAATTTCGACCACCTGGGGTTCTTTAACGTGCACCCAAATCTGAGCACACGGGCCTAGAGCATTTTCTCCTCCATCGGAAATGCAGCCGCTGCAGCCGGGATTCGAACCTGCGACCTGCGGGTCAGCAGCCTAGTACCTTAGCCACTAGACCACCGCAGCGGGGCTCACCGGAGATGTAGTCAGTGAAGTTTGTGATCATCTCCCGTTCCGACCATGATACAGCGGTAGCGTGGAGATCGAACAGGTAGAACCAGCCCTGCACGGGTCCATCGTTTACTGCCCCGGTGTACTTGGGGATGTCAAGGAAGGCCGATGAATCTGTCATGGTGCTGGTCGTTGTGTTCTGGCTGGAGATGATTGGGTAGTCGATGTATGGTCAGGGCGTCTTGTGGAGAAGTGCATCGATGATGAGCGACTGATGAAGGGGCAGGCAGGTCTCCATCCTGTCGACTCGTGTGACGTAATGATGAATGGGAGACCTGGCCTGGCTCATACGCAATGTTCATTCCATTTTGCACTTCTTTCTTCTCTGCCTCTACCAACCATCACTTCATACGTCATATATATATATATATATATATATATATATATATATATATATATATATATATAATATATATATGTCAGCGGCACTCGAGTTCGCACAGCTGAATTCTCCGGTAGCGTCTCCGTGCTTGCTCGGGAAACGCTGCACTGCGTTAACGTGGACTCCGAGCCCTGAGCGCGTCCACTCGACGCGGTTGCCCATTGGTTCAACGAACATTCAAAAAAACAAAAAGTGAGCCTTCGAGCGAGACCGCATAGCAACGCATCGCCAGAGAGGAGAACGAGCCGAGATTCGAGCCGGGACCGCAGAGCAACGCATCGCAGAGCGAGCCGAGACGCGAGTGGCGTCGGACGTATCCGATCGAGCTCCTGCACCGAGTCCAGTTTCCTTATACATGCAACCACTGCCGATTCACCTGTAACTTAGCACAATACAGTTTTTCTCAAAATTTGAACCTTGCCTTGACCTTGCCTTGACTACATTCATTCGGACATCGCTGACATGGCGCAGCCGACAGGATGTGAATCGACCGAGCTGCATGCGGAGGAGGAAACGATGCCACGAGAAGGAGCAGCGCCACGCCGTGCATCGTCTCGGGACTCCAAAACGACCATCGTTGAAAGTGTGTTCACGACCCTCGACCACAGCAGGATGGCCAATGTAACGAAAAAGCAACTCGTCGACGAGCTGAGAGGACAAGGTCTACGGTGCTCCGGACGAAAGGACGAGCTCATCGCAAGAATCATCCGCGACATCACTCGCCAAGCCCTAGAGCCGACGGACTCACCAACGAAGGACCAGGCTGCCTACGACGACGACAGGCAGGCGCACCTGGAGACGCTGTCCGCCGACAACGCGAGGCTTTGCGCTGAACTGAGCAGCCTGCGAGCCCAGCTTAACCGTGCGACCACGAGTGAACGTGAGACATTGCACGAAGCCCATCAGAACGCTTCACTGCCAACGGAACGGGTTACGACTCCAACCCTCGGGCTGCACCATTCCGTCCCTGCTGACATAACGATGTCCTCGCGTTCGACGCGGCCACCGTCACTGAACGACGGCGCCAACCAAGACGCGGCACGCCCCGCCGCGCCGACCGTTTTAACGCACGAGGGAGAACCTTCCATGGCCCAGATCCTCGCCGCGCTCGTGAACACACAAGCCCTGCTCGCCAACACGCTGTCGAGAGGTCCACCGACGACGAGCCCGATCCAGATTCATTCCACAAGCGACACGTCATCCTCAATCCCCTTGTTCGATGGGACGCCGCAACAAAGTACTCACGAATGGATTACGCAAGTGGAGAGAATCGCAGCGCTCGCCCACTGTACGCCATCGCTGACGTTGGTGACAGCAGCAAGCCGCTTGACGGGATCTGCCAAGGATTGGCACAGCGCCTACGGCTCACAGTATGACACCTGGGAGCAATGGAAGGAAGCGCTCATTTTCCGATTCAAACGAAAGCTGACAATGCAGGAGTTCCTCGAACTGCAGACGAAGCGACGCCTTCAGAGCCACGAGACCATCGTCGAGTACATGTACTCGAAGAACGCCATTCCGAACAAGGCGCCGTACCGTTTAGCAGAGGAAGAACGTATTTCCCTCATTCTCAGCGGCATCGAGGACGACACATGGGCCAACCCACTCGCAGCGCAGCTGTGTGGCACAGTGACCGAACTCATTGACAGAGCGGCTTTGCTCGACGCGAGGCGTCGCACGACCGTGTGTGCCGAGAACGACAAGAAACCGTCATCGTGTACAGCGAGCCGTGGTCAGGGTTCAAACCAGCGGGTGCCAGCCAGCGGCTCTGCCAACTTGCCGAAGGCCAACCCGCGCAGCGATTTCTCGGGAGCTCCACACCCGCGGCCCATCTCTGCTCGTTCGTACTTCAACTGCGGCGACATCGGTCACCTGTCCCATGATTGTAAAAAGCCGAAAACGCCAGCAACGATCAGAGCGGACGAGAAACGAGTGAAGAGGGCCAATAAAAGCCACAAAACAGGGACTACGTCACCTAGGCAAGCGAACTGTTTTTTGCGTTCGACGGGCGGCACATTACCAATAGTGTCCGGTACTGCTAACAACCGACCCGTCCGCGTGTGCATTGACAGTGGCGCCAACTTATTCATCATGAGTGCCAATGCCTTGACGGACGACATTCCCACGCACGCATGGGTATCGCGCAAGAACATTCAAGTTCTCAACCGCAGCATATGCCCAACCCTCGGTGCAACGCTTGATGTGACGCTGGGCACCACGAATGTGCGACTCGAAGACGTCGTGGTAACGGAACTGCCCAGCGGCATCGACCTGATTCTGGAATCAGACTGGCGACGAGTCGCGAACGTCGACGTAACATTTCACACATCAAACGATGTGACTATCGTTCCAGTCGAGCCCTCCGAAAAATTTTCATCGTCCGAAGTGCCACCCCCGAAACAAGGCACACCATACCGCACCGGGGAAACGCTTATTGCGACGTTCTGCCGGCAATCGTACGAGAGTGTTTCCAAAGACGAAGGGTACGTGCGTCTCAACACAAAATGTCCCGCACCCGACGAAGACTTCACGAGTCTAGTCGAAGACGCCACACGGAAGATAACGAAGGATGCCACCGAGGCAGAGAGGGAACAACTTCACGCAATTCTGTTAAGGCATCACCAAGCGTTCACTTCCAAAGGCGACACTTTGGGCGTGTGTCCTGACGCCGAACACAGCATCGAACTCAGAGACAATATACTAGTGTCATCGAGGCCGTACAGGTGCTCACTGGCTGATCGCAAGTTCATCCGAGAACAGGTGAATGACTACCTCTCCAAGGGCATCATAAGGCCGAGCGAAAGCGAGTACGGTGCTCCAACGATAGTCGTCGACCAACCGCACCACCCGACGACTCCACGAACAATGGTACACGACTATCGCAAGCTCAACGAGAAAACCATCAACCCTTCTTATCCAATGCCCGTCATGGAAGACGTTATTGACGATGTCATGCGCGACGGATCGGCTTACTTCACTGTGTTGGACGTGAAGACGGCATTTTTGACAATACGAATGAAGCCGGAAGACGTACACAAGACCGCGTTCATCACTCCTGAAGGAAGGTACGAATACCTTCGAATGACCGTTGGGTTTTGCAAGGCCCCTCAGACCATGCAAGGAGTCATGCGTCGCACGTTGGATGGCTTACTTGGGACAGCTACGTACATGGACGATGTCGGGCAGGGAGCCACAACAGTGAAGGAGGCTTTGGATTTGCTGAACGAAGCACTCAGGAGAGTCGTGATCAACGGCTTGAAGATGGATCTCCGGAAATGCCAGTTGATTCAAGGCAAAGTATCTTTCCTGGGTTACGTGATCTCCGCCGAAGGACGAACACTGGACGAATCCAGAGTTGCCGCTGCCGAGAAGTTCGAGCCGCATCGCAACGCAAAGAAGCTGTACTCCTTCCTGCAGTTCGCTAACCACTACCGAAAGTTCATACCGGAGTTTGCAAAGGTCACGCACAAGCTACGGCACCTTCTGGCGAAGGACGTTCCTTTTGTATGGACTGACGCTCATGAAGGAACCGTCAACGCCATAAAACACGCCTTGAAGAACCCACCGATTTTGGCGAGCTTCCGCCCAGACTGCCCGACTAACGTTCACGTCGACGCTTCGCAAACCGGGCTGGATGCGGTGCTTTCTCAAACTCAAAACGGAAAGGAGCGAATCATAGAGTATGCAAGCAGATCACTAAACGCACATGATCGTGGTCTACACTCTAATATGCTCGAGTGCATGGCGCTCCACTGGGCGATCACTGAGAAGTTTTCGGTCTACCTGAGAGGAGGACCTCGTTTTACAGTGTTCACGGACAACTTCAGCTTGTCATACCTCGTCCAGAAGGGAGCCAGCAACCACAGATTTGCGAGGTGGACGCTCGACTTAGCAGAGTACACCTTCGACGTCAAGCACAAGCCAGGACGCCAGAACTCCGCTGCTGACGCACTCTCGAGGCAGTCGGAATCTGCAGAGGCTTTTGACCAGGGCGTTTCGACCCGAGACCTCCACTGCTACGCAGTAGTGGTCAGCAAACACAGTCACCTACGCGAGTTTCAGGAGAGGGATACTGACTGCAAAAGATTTCGGGAGGAGGCCAAGCACAAATCTTCAGACTACGAGATCGAAAGCGACATACTGGTGAAGAAATCTCTCGAGGGGGGGACGGGTCCGTCGGAGGGTGATCATTCCCGCTGCCCTCCGAAGCAGTGTGATGATCGTTTTCCACGACAACAACGGCCACCTAGGCATCGAGAAGACAAGAGACCTGATCCAGCGAAAGTACTGGTGGCCATCGATGAGAATAGACATACACGAGTATGTTGACTCCTGCCACACGTGCCAGACTATCAATGCCCGCACGACACGGAATGAAGGTTGCCTCATCCCACGCGATATTCCTACTGAGCCAAACGCGGTCATATCCCTGGATCACATGGGTCCGCTAAACGAGAAGGGAGACCACATCCTCGTGTGTATCGACCACGCCACAAGATACATGGACGCCGTGACCGTACCGAGCACTTCGTCGGCGCACTACCTTGACTTCATGACAAACCGGTGGATTCCGCGATTTGGAGTTCCCAGCGTCATTATTACGGACCAAGCCAAGGGATTCGTGAACAAGAAAACCAACCAATTCCATCGCAGACTGGGAATTACTCATCAGAACTCCCCACCGTACTGGCCACAATCAAACGGACTGATTGAGCGAATGGTAGGAACGTTGAAACAGGTGCTACGCAAGATGCTAAACAACAAGGACAAGTGGCAGAAGGAACTACCCCCAGCAACGCTAGCAATCAACGCCACGAAGCATCGTCACAGTGGCCACAGCCCATTTCGACTCATGCACGGCTACGACCCAAAACTGCCAGGAGAGCTCAACCTCGCCTCAGTCGAGGGAGACATCGACGAGTCTCATAGACTACACGACTTGGCAAGGGGACGTGCGGAGACAAGAGAGAGGCTACTGCAGAGTCAGCGCAAAACAACGGTCCGATACGACAAGAAGCGGCGAACTCCGAGGTTCATAACGGGAGACCTCGTCCTGCTTGAGTTGAGCGTTCGAGGCACATTAGACCCTCGCTATGAAGGTCCATTCGAGATAACGGCCCTCGTCGGAGGAAACAGGGCCGAGATTTAAAGAGTACCTCACACACCGGGCATGATCAACCAAAATATCGTCAACGTGGAGCAGCTTCGTAGATATAAGGAGCCGCTCCTAGAAGTTACGGAACCATCGCCATCTAACGACTCGCACGCCTGAGGACAGGCGCAATTTTCGGGAGGGCCGTGTCAGCGGCACTCGAGTTCGCACAGCTGCATTCTCCGGCAGCGTCTCATTCTCCGGTAGCGTCTCCGTGCTTGCTCGGGAAACGCTGCACTGCGTTAACGTGGACTCCGAGCCCTGAGCGCGTCCACTCGACGCGGTTGCCCATTGGTTCAACGAACATTCAAAAAAACAAAAAGTGAGCCTTCGAGCGAGACCGCATAGCAACGCATCGCCAGAGAGGAGAACGAGCCGAGATTCGAGCCGGGACCGCAGAGCAACGCATCGCAGAGCGAGCCGAGACGCGAGTGGCGTCGGACGTATCCTATCGAGCTCCTGCACCGAGTCCAGTTTCCTTATACATGCAACCACTGCCGATTCACCTGTAACTTAGCACAATACAGTTTTTCTTAAAATTTGAACCTTGCCTTGACTATATATATATATATATATATATATATATATATATATATATATATATATATATATATATATATATATTTATATATATAGTCTAGTAGATCCTCCGTGAGCGGTCACAACGTGGTTTATTTCGACGTTTCGGCCTAGAGTCTGGCCTTCATCAGGAATAAAGATACAGTTTGTCGGTGCTCAGCTTTATACAATCTCAAATCAGAGGGCAAGGTAAGAGGGAAAAAAAGGAAAAAAAGAAAAAAAAAGAAAAAAAAGAAAAGAAAAGAAAAGGAAAGAGAAAAAAAAAGAAAAAGTAAAAAGAGAAAAATAATATACGGTGAACGCCCCTCGGGTGCCCCCCTTCCACTTTTCCCTCCACTCCCCCCCATCTCTCTCCCCTCTCTCCCCTTCTGATGTCAGCGGTCTGTGTATGTTTCCGTTCACTAGCGCATTCCTCCCGATCAGACGGTCCCTCCTGGCACTGGCGGTTCGGCGTGGGGAAAAAAAGAGCTTTTCAGGAAGTCCTAAGCCTTTAACTGCTCGGGGTCCCGTAAACAATTCGTCGTAGAAGGACGGGGGCCGCGTATTGTGGCAGAGGCTGGTCAGCGGGCATTTTAGGAAGTTCTAAGCCTTTAACTACTCCGCGCCCTGTCAACATTTCGTCGTAAAAATAGGGGTGCCCCGTATTGCGGTAGGCTGTGCAAGCGCGTGCAATGCGAATTCCTGGCCCGCTTCTAAATTACGCGTGTCGTGGGGGCCTCCCGGCTGTGCACATGGTTGCTGTTGGGCATGTCGTGCATGGCACAATTGATTGGGTAGTAAAATAAAACAGAAAACAGACGACAGCTGCACTTAGGAAGAGTAGTTACACTTGGAATTGTTTTAGGTTGTCCAGTGCCCTTCGCAGCTGCAGTGCCGTGAACTCAGTTACTATTTTCATCGTTGCCGTTATTGTTTTCTAATGCTTTAATTGCTGCAAGTGTACCAGGATTCTCATTTATTCCTCTATCGAGGGTGTTAAATCGGTGGATAAGGTATGACTCTCGTTGTTCACGTTCTCGATTTGATTTAAATACCGTCTCTAAGAGCGTTACTGATAGTTTGTCGAATCCATGGTCGGGAAGATTGAGATGTTTTGATAGAGGTAGACTTGGGGCTGATTTCGCATGGGCTCTGTGATTATTGAAGCGAATCCTAAATGGTGTTTCTGTTTGTCCGATGTACTGCATACCACACACGTTGCATTCGAGTAGGTACACCACATTAGAAGAATCGCATGTTAGGTTTCCTCGTATGTTAATCGAAAACTTGGATTGTGGAAAACACAATCCAAGTTTTCGATTAACATACGAGGAAACCTAACATGCGATTCTTCTAATGTGGTGTACCTACTCGAATGCAACGTGTGTGGTATGCAGTACATCGGACAAACAGAAACACCATTTAGGATTCGCTTCAATAATCACAGAGCCCATGCGAAATCAGCCCCAAGTCTACCTCTATCAAAACATCTCAATCTTCCCGACCATGGATTCGACAAACTATCAGTAACGCTCTTAGAGACGGGATTTAAATCAAATCGAGAACGTGAACAACGAGAGTCATACCTTATCCACCGATTTAACACCCTCGATAGAGGAATAAATGAGAATCCTGGTACACTTGCAGCAATTAAAGCATTAGAAAACAATAACGGCAACGATGAAAATAGTAACTGAGTTCACGGCACTGCAGCTGCGAAGGGCACTGGACAACCTAAAACAATTCCAAGTGTAACTACTCTTCCTAAGTGCAGCTGTCGTCTGTTTTCTGTTTTATTTTACTACCCAATCAATTGTGCCATGCACGACATGCCCAACAGCAACCATGTGCACAGCCGGGAGGCCCCCACGGCACGCGTAATTTAGAAGCGGGCCAGGAATTCGCATTGCACGCGCTTGCACAGCCTACCGCAATACGGGGCACCCCTATTTTTACGACGAAATGTTGACAGGGCGCGGAGTAGTTAAAGGCTTAGAACTTCCTAAAATGCCCGCTGACCAGCCTCTGCCACAATACGCGGCCCCCGTCCTTCTACGACGAATTGTTTACGGGACCCCGAGCAGTTAAAGGCTTAGGACTTCCTGAAAAGCTCTTTTTTTCCCCACACCGAACCGCCAGTGCCAGGAGGGACCGTCTGATCGGGAGGAATGCGCTAGTGAACGGAAACATACACAGACCGCTGACATCAGAAAGGTGAAGGGGAGAGGGGGGAGAGAGATGGGGGGAGTGGAGGGAAAAGTGGAAGGGGGGCACCCGAGGGGCGTTCACCGTATATTATTTTTCTCTTTTTCTTTTCTTTTTTTTTCTCTTTTCTTTTCTTTTCTTTTCTTTTTTTTCTTTTTTTCCTTTTTTTCCCTCTTACCTTGCCCTCTGATTTGAGATTGTATAAAGCTGAGCACCGACAAACTGTATCTTTATTCCTGATGAAGGCCAGACTCTAGGCCGAAACGTCGAAATAAACCACGTTGTGACCGCTCACGGAGGATCTACTAGACTATATGCAACGCTACGGCCACTCAACCACCATGCCTGCCTATTTATATATATATATATATATATATATATAATATATATATATATATATATATATATATATTTTTTTTTATGTATATCTTCTCGCGGCAAGTTGTCTTTCATTCACATTTCTTTTTTGACATTTTCATCGCAATTCGGTCTAATAAGTTCCCCTACACTTTCCTTGGCATTATTGTCTGTTATATCCAATATTGTGTCAAACACAAAAAAGAGCTCATAAGTATACACTTCTTTCTTTATATATATATGTATTAATATATATATATATATATATATATATATATATATATATATATATATATATATATATATATATATATATATATATATATATATATATATATATATATATATAATGTTACGAGTAACTTGTTTAATGAGCTATTTACAGCGCAGAGAACCCGACGAGCAAGATGGCGTCAGACCAGCATCCAACGGAAAAAAAACCCACTTCGTTCTCCTCTTTCTTGCAGCCGTGTTTAGCCGCATTTTCGTATCATAACCCCCGGCGGTAGAAGCACCGTCCCGGTGCTAAATTTATGCAGATGATGTCGAAGGGGGGTAATAGGGCTTCAGCCGAGCCACGTGAACGGTGTCGCTCGGAGCTGACGATGACTTTGTTGGATCGGTTGGAACAATCTCGTACGTGACGTCTGTCACTTGGCGAACGATACGGAATGGTCCAGTGTAGGGCGACAACAGTTTTTCCGACAGTCCCACACGCCGAGTAGGTGACCAGAGGAGCACGAGAGAACCCGGAGAAAAGTGCACGTCTCTATGGTGAGAATTGTAGAGCTGTTGTTGGCGGGCCTGTGAAGCCTGTAGACGGTTACGGGCGACTTGGCGCGCGTGGTCGGCGCGGGCAATGGCTTCACCAGCATATTCAGTGGCCGCAGGTAGTAATGTGTCTAAAGGTAGAGTTGGGTCCCGGCCATATAGTAGATAGAAGGGCGAATATCCGGCAGTGTTATGACGAGATGAGTTGTAGGCGAACGTCACATACGGCAAATGAATGTCCCAATCATATGGTGGTCTGGCGCAACGTATTTGGCAAGCATATCGGTTAGGGTCCTGTTAAGGCGCTCCGTGAGGCCATTTGACTGTGGATGGTACGAAGTAGTAAATTTGTGCTTTGTATGACAAGACCTCAGGATTTCATGAACGACAGCTGATAAGAACGTGCGGCCACGGTCGGTGAGAAGTTGACGGGGAGCACCGTGCACTAATATTATGTCGTACAGCAGAAAGTCCGCAACGTCGGTAGCGCAGCTGGTCGGGAGTGCTCTTGTGATTGCGTACCGCGTCGCGTAGTCCGTGGCAACAGCAATCCATTTATTTCCGGCTGTGGAGAGTGGGAAAGGGCCCAACAGGTCGAGACCAACTCGAAAAAAAGGCTCGTTGGGAACGTCGATCGGCTGAAGGTAGCCGGCTGGGAGGGCAGACGGCGTTTTGCGACGCTGACAGGGCTCACAAGCGGCGACATAGCGTCGAACTGAGCGGGCAAGTCCAGGCCAAAAAACCGACGTCGTACCCGATCGTATGTGCGAGAAACGCCCAAATGGCCCGTCATGGGAGCGTCATGAAGTTGATGCATGACAGTGGAACGCAGGTGCGCTGGGATGACAGGAAGTAAGTCTGATCCGAAGGAATCAAGGTTGCGGCGATATAGGATGCCGTCTTTCACCAAAAACATTCGTAGGGACGGTTCGCGAGGCGTTGACTCCAGTTTGTCAATGATGGCTCGTAAAGAAGCATCCCGACGTTGCTGTTCGCCAATGTTTAACAGCTGCGACACGGAAAAAACGTCCGTGATAGCGTCAGTATCGGTTGCTTCGTCAACAGGGTAGCGGGATAAACAATCCGCATCCTGATGTAATCGCCCTGTTTTGTACATCACAGAGAACGGGTACTCTTGAAGGCGTAGAGCCCAACGAGCGAGACGTCCCGTGGGGTCCTTCAGGGAGGCTAGCCAGCAGAGCGCATGATGATCCGTGACAACACGGAATGAGCGCCCGTACAGGTATGGGCGAAACTTGGCGACTGCCCATACAAGGGCGAGGCACTCACGCTCCGTGATGGAATAGTTGCGCTCGGCTGAAGATAGCAGTCGACTTGCGTAGGCTATAACACGGTCGTGTCCGCGTTGTTGCTGCAATAGCACAGCTCCTATGCCATGTCCACTGGCGTCCGTGTGAACCTCGGTTGGAGCTAATGGATCAAAGTGAGCCAAGATTGGTGGCGTTGTAAGCAATGTCGTAAGTTGTGAAAACGATGACGCTTGGTCATGGCCCCATGTAAACGAGGTGTCTTTCTTCAAGAGCTCTGTGAGTGGGCGTGCAATGGTCGCAAAGTCCTTAACAAAGCGTCTGAAATATGAGCACAACCCCACAAAACTGCGGACATCCTTTGTGGTCTTCGGAACGGGAAAGTTCGTGCCTGCGCGAATTTTCTCTGGGTCTGGACGCACGCCTTGGGCATCGACAAGGTGACCGAGCACGGAAATTTGACGACGAGCGAAGCGGCACTTGGAGGCGTTAAGCTGGAGTCCGGCTCTACGAAAAACGTCCAGAATAGCTGACAAACGATCAAGATGCGAGTCGAATGTGGGCGAAAAGACGATAACATCGTCAAGGTAACACAAGCAGGTTGACCATTTCAGCACTTGGAGCAATGAGTCCATCATTCTTTCAAATGTGGCTGGTGCATTGCAGAGTCCAAAGGGCATCACCTTGAACTGATAAAGACCATCAGGAGTGGTAAATGCGGTCTTCTCGCGGTCCATCTCGTCGACGGCTATCTGCCAGTACCCTGATCGAAGGTCAATAGTTGAAAAATAAGTGGCACCGTACAGGCAGTCGAGGGCGTCGTCGATGCGAGGTAAAGGATAAACGTCTTTTTTTGTAATTTTGTTAAGGTGACGGTAATCGACACAAAAGCGCCATGTTCCATCTTTCTTTTTAACAAGGACGACTGGAGAAGCCCAGGGGCTGCATGAAGGTTCGATAATGTTTTTCGCAAGCATTTCGTCGACTTCGTGTTGTAATATTGCACGCTCTGACGCCGACACACGGTAGGGGCGTCGGCGAATGGGGGTTGCATGGCCAGTATTTATGCGATGGGTGACAATCGTCGTTTGGCCCAAAGAGTTACTGGCAAAGTCGAAAATGCTACGATAGCCCTCAAGAACGTGGCAAAGCGCTGCAGCTTGCTCAGACGTAAGGTCCGATGACACCATTCGCTCGATGTCGGCGCCCCAAGAACGTGATGGAGTGGAACCACTGACTGAGCTGCAGCAATCGTCAACTCTGAAGGGCTCGACATGGTCATCTTGGAGAGCAGTAATTTTTGCCAGGGAGATACCCTGTGGCAGAACTTGGGTGGTGAACGAAAAGTTGACCAGTGGAAGGAAGGTGCGGTTTCTCTTAATCGTCAGAATCATATGCGGCACAGCAACCCCATGTGTAAGCATCACTGCAGGAATCGGGGCCACCATGTAATCACCATCAGGTACTGGCGGCGTGGAGGATAAGTCGACATGTGTGACAGAGTTAGGAGGGAGGCGCGTGAAATCAATGCAGCAGAGGCTGGTTTGCGGAGGGCTGGTCGGGTCGGAAAAGAGGGGTAAATCGAGATGGAGAGAACCAGCTGAACAGTCTATGAGGGCAGAGTGCGTGGCTAGAAAATCCATACCGAGTATGAGTTCATGAGGGCAATGTTCGATGACGGCGAAAAGAACGACAGTGCTTCTCTCCCCAATAGACACTCGCGCAGAGCACATGCCAAGAATTGCAGCAGTTCCTCCATCGGCGACTCGTACAGCTCGGTTGAGGGCGGGCGTGACAACTTTTCTAAGTCGGCGGCGAAGGTTAGCACTCATAATGGACACATGCGCGCCAGTATCTATCAATACACTGACACGAACATTGTCGACAGTAACGTCCAAAAGGTTCCGGTTCGTTGTTAATGTTAATCGAGGATTTCTTATGAAGGTCGTCAACGCAGCTCCACCTCCAGAAGCTGCACGGCCTAGTTTTCCGGTCGGAGATGCTGCGAATAGGTCGGGGAGGCAGCGCGGCGTTGTGGGGGCGACCGGGACTGACGACGAGCAGGGGACGGTGACCGGTCGTAGCGAGGTCTGCTCAGAGGTGCTGTAGGAGCGGAAAATGTGGTCGGCGTTGATGGAGAAAGCGGTGGGGACGCCTGGCGAGCAGAAGTGGTGTGATACTGAGGTGCATAATGGGACGGTGGAGCCCAGCGGCTGCGGCAGTGACGAGCGATATGGCCAACGCGTCTACAGTTAAAACATATTGGCCTGTCATCAAGAGTACGCCATTCGGACGGATTCCGTTGTATGCGAGGTGCAGAAGGGGTACGATAAGAAGGCTCAGCAGAGTATACGGTAGGAACAGGATGTAGGCCGACATTCGATAGCTCTTGACGAACGACCGCTTGTATTAAAGAGATCGTGGTCGGGGAAGGCGCAGGCGTCGGTAATGTCGTGGCTACCGGTTGTGCTGCCTCGACCTCTCGACGGATGATGCGTGTAAGGTTGTCACATCGAGGGGCCTGGTGGAAGGCGTCGTCACACGAAGAAGTGGCCGCTGTGTTCGGAAGGCGCACGATGCTTTGGGCTACGCGGCGGGCTTTAGCTTGTTCGAGCCGTCGGCATTCTTTAAGGATTGTGTCGATGCTCGAGACGTTGTTAAAAACCAGCAAGTTGAAAGCATCGTCAGCAATGCCTTTCAAGACGTGGTTAACCTTTTCGTCTTCCGACATGGACTGGTCGGCCTTGGAACAAAGGGCCAAGACGTCAAGAATGTAAGAGACGTACGATTCGGTAGAAGACTGGGCCCGTGTGGCAAGAGTCTTCTTCGCAGCGAGCTGACGACCAGATGAATCACCAAAGAGGTCACGTATCTTTTCTTTGAAGAGATCCCAGCTCGTTATGTCTGCTTCGTGGCTTTCAAACCATGTTCGGGGAGTGCCGTCCAGGTAGAAAAGCACGTTGGCGAGCATGAGCGTAGGATCCCATCGGTGAGTAGCACTGACGCGCTCGTACCGCTTCAGCCAAGTGTCGATATCGATCGTACCATCACCGGAGAAAGTGCCGGGATCCCGGAGGTGCGGTATTGTGACGTAGGTGGTGGCTTGGACTGATGAGGGCGGCGTAGAGGAAGTACCAGCAGTCGAAGCAGTCGAAAGGTCGCCGATGGTGCGACCGCTGCGCGTCTCCATCGAGGTACGGGGGTCGTCCACCTCCGCCAATAATGTTACGAGTAACTTGTTTAATGAGCTATTTACAGCGCAGAGAACCCGACGAGCAAGATGGCGTCAGACCAGCATCCAACGGAAAAAAACCCACTTCGTCCTCCTCTTTCTTGCAGCCGTGTTTAGCCGCATTTTCGTATCAATATATATTTATATATTTATAGACTGTCATCTTCTCGTCGTGTTCGGACCCTGACAAAAAAAAAACGTCCATCAAAATTGGCATCATGACTGGCGCCACCAAATCACATTATAGCTTGACAGATGGGCGAAGGCTTCGGAAAAGTTGTGGCTGCGTAATGGTTCAGCATTGCTACAGCAAGTGAGAGAAAAAAAAAGATAAATTTCACTTTCGAATCACCTTAATTGATTGATTTTTTGGGTTCAACGTCCCGAAACCACCAGATGATTATGAGAGATGCCGTAGTGGAGGGCTCCGGAAATTTCAATCACCTGAAGTTCTTCTTTAACGTGCACCCAAATCTGAGCACTTGGGCCTACAACATTTCCACCTTCATCGGAAATGCAGCCGCCGCAGCTGGGATTCGATCCCGCGACCCACAGGTCGCGGGATCACTAGCCGTGTACCTTCGCCACTAGGCTACCGCGGCAGAGCTCGAGTCAATTTATGTAATTGCCTAAATGACCATGTGAGTCATCCTTCTCTCTGTGCCTCTTCTGTGCGGCAATATTATCATTATCATTCATTGAACAAATCATTCCTGAAACAGTCATTCCCTGGAAATCTAAAGAGGTATGTCGACCAATGTGTTTTTCAAGTACTTAGCGAAGCATTGGTGTTATAAGAGCCACGGTTGCAGCCAGCTGGTTTACACAGTGTAATATTCTTGCACGCTACAATTAAACAAAGCCTACAAATAAATAACGAAAGAGCACAACGTAAGTGCGAACTGACAACTGTTCGTTTTTAAAGTATCAGGACGCAATACATTGTACACAGGCATTGTAAAAAAACAACAGCACAAAAGAAGCACTCATGATAAAGGCTATCCTTAATGCGACGTTGACAGCTGTGTGAGCGCTGCTTCACTATCACTTACAGAAACGAACGTCTCATTCATTCAGCGCAAAGTAGGTAACATACCCCGAGATACGTGAGCGCTAGATTAGGGACATAGCGTCGCTCCTGGTGTAGTTATTGCCCATGTGTGAGTGTTTTTATTCCCACCGGCCCTTTTTTGCGTGTGTATATTGCGTCATGATTGTCAAAAAACAAACATTTGTCAGTTCGCGCTTGCGCTGTATAGCGTCTCAATCTTTCCTCGTCCTATTGCTGTCAGTGTAGCGCGCAAAACGTTTACACTAATAGTGCTACAGAGACCAGAATGATTACTTCGATGAGGTTAAGGTTCAACTCACTTATATTTCGAATATTAGGTAGGATATCTGACCACATGTACAAAATTTCACTACTGTCTCGCAACACGAACCTAATATAGTCCACGGGGATATGCCGTAAAGACTAGTGAAGCTCTGTATGTATTAGGGGCACTGTTTCACAGACGTACCTAACACAACGGAGCAACATTACCTCTTTATTGGTGCTACGTTTGCTTTGCTCTCTCTCTATTTTCTTTGCAGATGCTTGGAGTGCCTATATTTCGCAATATACCAATGGCACCTATACGTCTTCAGACTACATTTACTACCGAGAACATCCACTTCAAGTCCTCGTGCAAGTCTTTAACGCTATGCCTGAAGACTCACTAAGATATCTGGTCGCCTGGAAGTTCTATTTTGCCTTGGTTCTGTACACTGAGCCCTACATGTTCTTTCACGATCAGCCTGCCAGTAGGGCTTGTTACTGGCACGTCCGGCACGTGATGGACCTGGCGGTACTCAGCCCTTTCTTCCATTGGGGTGAGTCTACTTCTGTGTGCAGCCTCAATGGCGTCTAATTAGGCATTGTTCATATACCTTTACCCAAAGATGCGAGTATTATTCCGACAAGAAAAGTAATCGTAAGGCAATGTACCTCATGACTCAGAGTCACAGCAATGTCAGAGCACCCCGCCGTATTTCCACTGATCCTTGTGCTAATATCGCAAGCGTGGTGAAGAAATTCTTGAGCAGTCGAGAATGAAAGAACGAGTGGAGTGTTATAAGAGTCGAAGGTAAGGCGAAACTTACCAGAGTGAAGCGCAGCGTGCTCAGATTTTTTTATTGCAATATGCCTGCATATTTTCGCCATCTGTCATCAACTGAAACGCGAGGAACTTGAGAACCCACCACAATGTCTACAGTGAGAGTAGTGTGTGATGCGGGAGCCAACATAGCGCGTACGTACAATCTGAAATAATAAAAAAGTGCATATGAAGTCGTTGGGCCCGAAGTACACTAAGGCAAAGTGGAACGCAGTGCTGCGAAGTCCTATCAATGGAGACTAAATTCCGGCCAACGAGGGTGCCCGTGACGGAACCAACAAGCTATAATGGCCGGTGCCATCATAGGATTAGCGAGGCGCGCGTTTTATGGCATTCTGCCTGACCCAATGCGTCTTTGTTCGCTCGGCCACTCACGAAGCAAGTGAAATGTACACCTAGGGTTAGGGGTGGGGTGTAATGTATAGGTAACATAAAGTCTGTCGAAATATATAGCTTTGCATGGGCAACCATATTGCAGATTGCGTGTCATTGCCCAATGAAAACTATTTCGTGAGCATGCGCCATGTACCTATACATGTCTAGATGTATAGTTTCGCGTAGAGGGGCTCTGCAGAAAATAACTAGGCATCACGCTACTCGAAGCGTGCAGTGACATGGTATACTTCAGATCAAATTTGATTAATTTTGATGTAAAAGTGAGTTTTGCGAACTCCTTCGTAATCACTATTCGGCGTCTTTTTTCGAAGAACCAAGAAGCTTCTCGCAAGAAATGGGCCAATGTGGATGCCCGCTGGTACCTGCATTTTAAAAATCGGCCACATGTCAGGGTGATATCGTTTGAACGTACGCCCATGCGCTCTTCGGGCTAACGTGTGGGTGATGGTGAAAGTGCTGTATAATTTTCAGGGTGGGCCCTTTCTCAAATATAATGCATATAAGATTATTTTTCGCTCACAACCAAAGACGTCATTGCCCACAGCGGTACGGAACCCCTGGGCTGACCCACCCAAAGGAAATCGGCAGTCGTCTTTTCCTATCTCTCTCCCCCTAATCTTCGTCTTTATTTTTCACTTTTTATCTGTCTTATCTTATTTCTTCCGTTTACTTTCAAATTTCCTGGCAGCAAGAGTTAACCTGGTGTAGCTATCTAACCTAGGGTAATTATAACATGTTATAGCGGCGATGTATGGCTGGCGTTTCCAAGTGTTTGCTTTCAACCTTGTAGCGTGCCAATGTTGGGCTCAGTGGTGGGTGGCCACCATCGCCAGCAAACTTTATAGTATTTTTATGGTAAAAGCTCCCCCCCCCCCTTTCTTGATCGCTCCTTGAAAAGGTGGCGCACTGAAGACACTTTCCTGCTTAACACATCAAAGCCAACATTCCCAAGGTACTATGTTATCTACAGCCAGAACAAAAAGAAGACAGTCCGAGTGAATTCACCTTTCTTCTTGTCAAAAACTTTCACATAAGCAATAGGCCCAGGTTATAAAGTGACAGAGATGGGAATTGGCGATGTTCTTCTGGAGGTTCGTGACAAAGTTCAATATGAGAAGCTGTCTAAATTGTAGCACTTGGTAAAACCCCCGCTCCGGTAGGCCCACGCAGGTCAATGAACACTGTCCGTGGCGTAATTTCCGATGACGATATACTGAAATTTCTGAAAGGGAACTGCTGGAAGGTTGGCAGGACCAGAACGTGTTCAAAGTCCGACGAATAACAATAAAGCGCAACATCAAACAGACCTCTACAGAACGCACAATAATTACCTTCCGAAACAGTGACCTACCGAAATCTATCGAAACCAGCTATTCTAAGCTCCGTGTGAGACCTTACATTGCCAACCCTCGTTGATGTTTCAAGCGTCAACGTTTCAGTCATGGATTGTAGATTGGCAGAGGGCTTGCCACTTGCGCAAAGCGGACATTCATTCAACAAATAGACGACGACTGCACCTCAGAAACAAATCATTGTTCGAACTGTGAAGGAGTTCATGCTGCCTACTCACGATCGCGCCCCGGATAGAAAAAAGACAAACAAATAGTGGAACTTAAAATCAAATTAAATCTGTCATTTCAAGAAGCACGTCAACGTTTCGCACTACACAACCCATCTTATCCCTCCTTCGCAGATGTGACTCACCGGTGCGCCGCGCCACATGTTTCTGCACCCGCGAATGCCACACAGAGTGTGGCCACGGTCATGCCATCAGCGCCCCCGCCTGGAGCAGCCTGCACTGCTCCGCCACCCGACAAACAGGGGGGCACACCCCCATGTTTGCTGAGCCTAACTGCAAGCGCAGTTAGGTTCGTAAGTTCTGTGACCATGCCTGCCGAGCAGGCACTATCCGCCACCTAACAAGAGCTGACGGATACAAGTCCTACTCCTCCGGTGCCTGAGACGCCGAAAGAGAGGCGAAGCTCTTTGAAGCGCACGAAAATAGAAAAACTACGCATTACAGGGCCTCCTAAGGGCCTCCTAAGTCACCACTTTTTGTACACACAGCACCAGGAAACCTAAGAATGACACGAATATAGCAGTAATACGTGAGAACACTGCAGAAAAACCTCGACGATATTCAAGAACTTTTACACAAACTTCCATCAAAAGTGCTATATGTACAAGAGACAGACTTGAAACCGGAACACACCAACTTTCTACGCCATTACGTTACGTTTCAAAAGGATCGGAACGATGCAGTCGCGTCATCTAGTGGTGTTTGCATTGTTGGGAATACAGGAACTGCATATACAATTTACCACTTCAGACGTTTTTTGAGGCAGTAGCTATCCGAGCCGTTATCTTGACGAAACTGGTGACAATTTGCTCTATTTATATACCTCCTCAGTTACTAACTCAGTAAACAAGAATTCTAGGCATTATTGATGAACTTCCAGAACCGTATCTTCTCCTTGGAGATTTTAACACACAGAGCGGTCTGCGGGGTGACTCGCGTTGGATTGCGCGTGGTTGTCTGATTGAACAGTTTTTTTTCTCCTCTTGCGCGTGTCTCTTCAATAGGAAAGAGACAACGTATCATAGCCTCGTTAACAATACCTACTCGTCACTCGACCTAAGCATTGTATCTTTATTGCTCCTTCCCCTACTCCACTGGAAAGTCATCAATCATCCTTTTGGAGGTCACCCTATCCTGTAGTTCTGGGCTCAGCAGTTCAACATGGATACCCTCCACAGGTTACCGATCGGGTGATAGCAAAAGAGGATGGTGACCAGTTTTACAACGCTGCTAGCTTAGGTTAGACTGCCCTATGATGTTCTAGTTTAGATTCATCTCTACAGTACTTTACTGCTTTTCGTATTGAAGCTTCAGCTAAGTTCATTCCACAAACATCTGGACTAGGCGGAAAACGACAAGTCTTTTGGTACAACAGTGAGTACCGCAATGCTCGCAAACAAAAAACATAGCATGGAGACTGCTACGAGACTCACCAACAGCTGAAAACCTTGTCAATTTTAAAAACATCAGGTCCCAAGACACGAGAATGCGTTGACAGGCCAGGATGGAGAGCTGGTAGAGGTTTATATCTGGAATAAACTCATATACACATGAAGCGAGAGCCTGGAGCATGGTCGGTAGCGTAGTAGGACGAGAACCACATCCTCTTCTTCTCGAAACACACAACGCAACAGATTGGAAGACCATGAAAACTCCCTTGGAGCACAATTCGAACAGGTCTCCAGCTCATCCCAATACAGTCCAGCGTTGCAACGATAAAAAGCAAGAACAGAAAAACAGAAAATAGAACGTAAATGCACAAACATTAAGGGATACAATAAAATTTTCGTCTTAGCTGAGGTACAAGCATCGTTAAACTGCTGTAACATAACTGCCCCAGGCTCCGACCATATAATATAAAAACTGCTCAAACGTCTTGCCTCCCGAAACACAAAAAGCTCTCCTGCCTTTGTATAATGAAGTTTAGTTTTCAGGTGAGATCCCTTCAACCTGGAAAGAAGCAGTTAATAAACCGATTCTTAAAAAGTTCAACAACTCTTCTTCTGCTTCAAGCTACAGGCCCAAAGCATTGACGAGTTGTCTTTGCAAGGTTTTTGAAAAAAAAGGTAAACAGACGACTGATGTAGTTCCTTGAAGGAAATAGCCTACATGACCCATGCCAATGCAAATTTCGAGAGAATAAGTCCGCGACTGACCACTTTGTCCGTATTGAAGCGCAAATTTGTGATGCTTTCATTCATAAACATTTGTTTCTGTCGGTGTTCCTCAACATGGAGAAGGCCTATGACACTACTTAGCATTTCGACATACTCCGAGACTTGTCATACTCCGAGACCTCCGAGAATATTGGCAATGTTCGAAAGCTACCTGTCTAATCCGACGTTCCGTTTTCGATTGGGCACTGTGTTGTCTCGTACATTTGTTCAAGAAACAGGAGTGCAGCAAGAAGGGTTTTGAGTTGTACACTTTTTATTGTCAAAATGAACTCCTTGTGCCCCGTTATCCCACAAAATATGTTTTACTGTACATATGTCGATGACGTGCAGATTGGTTTTAAGTTCTGTAACCTCTCAGTGTGCAAACGTCAGGTTCAATTAGGTTTGAACAAGGTCTCTCAAGGGGCAGATGAGAATGGCTTTAAACTCAATGCGCAAAAGAGCACTTGCGTCTTGTTTTGCCGAAAGAGGGGCCTCCATCATGACCCCGACATTGACCTCCATAGTCAACACTTTTTTTGAAAAGCCAGCACAAGTTTCTTGAATATTAGACGCATAAATAACCTTCATGCTATATATCAAGAATTAAAAAAAACAGGTGGTTTAAAACCACGATTATTTGGAAGGTGTTTCCATGCTCTTAATTTGGTAGTAACTGGAAACGTCTGATGAATTTATATAAAAGCCTCGTACTCACGCGCCTAGATTATGGTGCTATCATCTTTCACTCGGCAAAACTATCAGGTATAAAGATTTTCTACCCTGTCTATCATCTAGGCATTCGGCTCTTTACGGATGCTTTTCAAACTAGCCCCGTAGAGAGTCTGTGCGTAGAATCAAATGAATGGTCGTTCCATCTGCAGAGATGTTACCTGTATTTTACATACTATCTCAAGGTTAACGCTGACGGGGAACAACCCACTCGCATCATAATTAATGATGCGTCCAATGCTGCCTTGTTCAACAACCGTCCTTCACTGAGACAGCCCTACTCCCTTTGTTTGAGCAGCCTCACTGAGAAAACTGGCGTGCCACTTCTAGAGCACCAGTTAATGGCTCCCGCAGCATATCTATTGCCGTGGCAGTGACTGATTATTGACGGCGACGTATCCTTTGTGGAGGTTACCAAACACGCACCTACTGCACGCAATCGCACACACTTTCTCGAACTGCAACATAAATACAGTTGCCCGGAATTCTTTACAGGTGCGTCATAGCCTCGAAATGGTGCGTCTTCTGCAGCTGTTGGCCCATCCTTTTCAAAATCTGGTAATCTGCACCCGCAAACAAGCATCTTCACTGCAGAATTCTTTGCGATATCTGTGACCATCAAGCATATTGCTACAGGCATGTATACTGAAATTCTAGGGGGCGACGCGCGTGGGTGCCTGATGAGGAAGACGAAGGGTGCTCTCCGCTCAATCGCTGGTGAACTCGTCACGCCATTACCGCTGGTTTGAAATACATCTAATCCACAGCCTCGTCGATACGGCGTCTCTTCTTTTCCGTAACATATTCGGTGGAGGTGGAACGTTCCCCGTCCTTACCACGAAGCTTCGCAGTGGCCGCACTGTTCAGTCTCTAGCCATGGCTACCAATAACAACCCATCAGCGTCTACATCTGTAGCTCCAGCCACCACATGCCTAACTAATCCCCACCCCGCGCGATCCCGGTACAATCTCCACACAACCTGGGCTTCACGTTGACTACTGGCTCCGTATGTACGAGCATGTTAGCCAGACACACCGATGGGACCCTACAATGATGCTCGCCAACGTTATATTTTACTTGGACGGCACTGCACGTGTTTGGTTCGACGCCCATGAAACCGAGCTGACCAGCTGGGATATCTTCAAGAAGCGGCTACGCGACCTTTTTGGGGACCCGTCCGGTCGCCAAATGGAAGCGCAAAAAGAACTTGCCACTCATGCGCAGTCCTCAACTGAGTCATATGTCCCGTACATACAGGACGTGCTCGCGTTGTGTCGAAAAATGGACGAGCAAATGACAGAGAGTGACAAGGTGGCCTACATTCTCAAGGGCATCGCGGACGATGCCATCAACTTGCTCGTGTATACCAACGTCACGACAGTAGATTTGATTACTAAAGAATGCCGCTGCTTCGAAATGGCCAAAAGCCGCCGGGCTCTGCCTTAGTTTACGCGGCTACGAAACACGGCTGTTACGTCAACCTGCACCGATCTCGGTTCCGCATCACCCATGCAGGACAGTGTGACACGTATAGTTCAACGGGAGCTTGAGGCGCAAAGTCCGGCACCATTTCCTCCACATCCGCCCGACCATGGCGCCACAAAAACACCTCCGGCGGTCTCCGTTATTCAATCCGTCGTGAGGCAGAAAATAGCAAAGCTCGGTATTCCTGTGGCCTGCTCTGCCTCCCGACCCTCTCCAGACCAATGACAATAAATGGACCACGCCATGACTTACATTTAATTCCGCGATCCCGCAATTCGACAGAATGGAGAACTGCAGACGACAGACCGATCTGCTTCCGCTGCCTCCGAGTTGGCCAAGTCTCCCGCTACTGCCGCGGCACTTGGACGCCCTCAAGCTGGAGCCCATTTCACTCAACTCGACCATACGAGGACTCCAGTCGGTATTCACCCAGTCGTGTGTACCCTTCTTCCGACGTTCCTAACAGCCGCTCCACCGCCCGTTCGCCGTCACCTCAACGCCGCCGTTCCCCATCGCCCCAACCACGCCGCTTTCCGTCGCCGGTCAACTATGGATCCTCTCGGGCGGAAAACTAGATCATGCAGCTCCGGGAGGTAGTGCTGCATCAATTGCGACTGATCTTAATCCTGCGTTGACGCTCCCCACTGATACGAACTTGATTGAAGTGTATGTAGACGGTATTTCTTTGACGGCGTTAGTCGGTACCGGAGGTCAAGTGTCCATAATGAGTGCGCATCTGTGTCGCCTGCTCAAAAAAGTCCTCACGCCCGCAGCAACTAAAGCCCTCCGTGTCGCTGATGGCGGAATTGTGGCCACCATCGGAATGTGTACTGCTCGCGTAGAATTGCCGGACGCCATGTCCCCGTTTTATTTACGGTGCTTGAAAATTGCCCTCACGACCTAATCTTCGGCATGGACTTCCTATTGACGCATTCTGTCCTCATCGATTGGGCCGCCGGTACTCTCTGCCTAGAACTTCCTCTTCTGCTGAATTCTCACCCTGAACTCCCGAACAGCTTGTGCACCACTGACTTCTTCCGGATACCACCTAAAGCTCTCCCTATCGTTGAATCGGTAACACCCTCTCCTGTGTTTGACGGTGAATATATCGTGACGCTGAATCCTGATGTTCTCCTGGCGCGCGATATTACTGTCCCACACTCCGTCGTAACCATGGCCTCTAACCGAACAATGTTACCTGTTATCAATTTTGGTTTCATGAAACAAGTGCTACTTCAAGGAATATCGGTCGCAATGCTAAAACCCTTAATTGATGACAACGTAACCTGTTTTGTGGCAGACGTATGCCCCGATCACCCACGTCACTCGCAGGATGCCACATGCCTCGATGCAACCTTACGCTCCAAGATCGCCCCGGACCTCGAACCTGAGAATTAAGCTGCGTTCTGCCGCCTTCTGGCTTCATACCGTGACATATTCGACATAAAAAGCCGTCCACTCGGCCAGATTTCACTCTTCAAGCACCGTATTAACACAGGTGATTCTCCTCCCATTCATCGGTGACCATACCGGCTGTCTGCCACCGAACGTTAAGTAATTCAACAAGAAGTGAGCAAGATGCTAGCCAAAAGAATTGTTGAACCCTTCTCGAGCCCCATGGCGTCCCTCGTTGTGGTCGTTAAAAAGAAACATGGCACGAGGCGCTTCTGCGTGGATTACCGCCATCTGAATAGAATCACAAAACAGGACGTTTACCATTCACCCCGTATTGATGACACTCTCGATTGTCTCCACGGTGCCCGATACTTTTCTTGAATAGACCTACGTTCTGGCTACTGGCAGATCGCTGTCGACGAAAAAGACCAAGAGAAGACTACGTTTGTAACTCCAGACGGCCTCTATCAGTTCAAGGTTATGCCGTTTGGGCTATGCAACGCCCAAGCCACGTTCGAGCGCATGATGGACTCTCTGATACAAGGGTTCAAATGGTCAACATGTGTTTGTTATATTGACGAAGTCGTTGTATATTCCCCAGCGTTTGAGACCCACCTTCAGTGTTTGTCAGCTATTCTCGACTTATTCCGCACCGCAGGCCTTCAATTAAACTCGTCCACATCGGACGCCAGCAAACTACGGTGTTGGACCACCTTGTTGACGCATCTGGAGTGCAGCCAGACCCGGAGAAAATTCGTTAAGTCACCAGTTTTCCTGTACTCCGGTCAGTTGAAGACGTCCGGAGTTTTGTTGGACTTTGTTTCTAATTTAGAAGGTTTGTGAAAGGTTTCGCAACCATCGCTCGTCCCCTCACTGAGTTTCTGAAGAAAGACGTCACGTGTACGTGGGGTACCGACCAAGCTGCTGCTTTTTCTCATCTAATCACGCTTATGACGACTCCACCTATATTGGCTCACTTTGACCCATCCGCTCCGACAGAAGTCCAAATTGATGCTAGTGGTCACGGGATCAGAGCCGTCCTAGCCCAATGCCAACAGAGACACGACCGAGTTGTCAACTACGCTAGCCACCTCCTCACAGCTGCTGAGCGCAACTATTTCATTAAAGAGCGCGAATGTCTTGCTATTGTTTGGGCAGTCTCAAAGTTCCGCCCATATTTACATGGCACAAATTTCTCTGTAATAACTGACCATCATGCGCTATGTTGGCTTACGTCACTGAAGGATCCTACTGGCCGGCTCGGGCGCTGGGCTCTGCGACTGCAAGAGTGTACCTATACGTGACGTACAAGTCCGGACGCCTACATCAGGATGCAGACTGCCTGTCCCGCTACTCGGTTGCTGAGTCAAGCACTATGCCTGACACCGACACCGAGCCTTGCGTCTTTTCCCTTTCGCAAATGAAATCCATCGGTGACGAGCAGCACTACGATGCATCCTTGCGTGCTATCATTGAGCGCCTCGAATCACCGTCTTCCAATCAGTTAAATCGCTCTTTCGTGCTCCATTATGGTGTATTCTACTGCCAAAGTTTTGAGCCAGATGGACCGGCCCTGCTGCTTGTCATTCCGACACACCTTCGCTCGGAAATTCTAAATAAACTTCATGACCTTCCGACTGCTGGTCACTTTGGTGTGTCACGCACTTACGACCGAATACGCCGACGCTTCTTCTGGCCAGTGCTTGCACGCTCAGTCAGAAGATACGTTGCGGCTTGTGAGAAATTTAGCGCTGCAAAACGCCATCGACACTTCCCGACGGACGCCTTCAACCACTTGACATTCCTTCAGAACCCTCCTTCCGCGTTGGCTTGGACCTGCTTGGCCCTTTCCCCTTGTCTTCCTCGGGTAACAAGTGGATAGCTGTCGCCACCGACTACGCCACGCGTTATGCCATCACACTAGCTCTTCAAAGAAGCTGCGCCACAGACGTGGCCGACTTACTGCTCAAGGACTTGATTTTGCAACACGAAGACCCGGCAGCTGCTTACAGAACGTGGCAGCACCTTTTTTGGAAGATCATAGCTGACATCTTGCAGTACTGTCAAACGAGACACAAGCTGACCACGTAATACCATCCGCAAACCAACGGACTAATGGAGCGTCTAAATCGAACTCTTACAGACATGCTCGATAAGCATGTTTCTACCAACAACACCGACTGGGACCTTGCGTTGCCGTATGTCACATTTACCTATAATTCTTCGCGTCATGACACTGCCCGTTACTCTCCATTTTCTCCGCTTTTTGGCCGAGAACCAACATTGCCTCTATACACCATCATACCGTCCCCTGCAGTACCGACCAGTGAATATGTCATGAACGCTATCACTCGGGCCGCTCACGCATGTGAAATCACCCGTACTCCCCTTCTGACCTCTCAAGAGAAGCAATGGCGTTAGTATGACCAACGACACCGCGACGAACACATTCAGACTGGTTCTTTGGTCCTACTCTGATCTCCAACCCGCCAAGTAGGCTTGTCAGAAACACTGCTTACTCGCTACACAGATCCATACCGAGTCCTTCGTATAGTTACTCCTGTGACATATGAAATAGGTCCTGTCGCCCCGTCGCCCTCATGTGCACAACAGGCTACCGATATTGTACATGTTGCGCGCTTGAAGCCCTACCACTCTCCTAATGACATTGACATTTAGATGCGCCGAGACGGCGCTTCTGCCGCCGGGAATTATGCTACATGCATGCATACTGAGATTCTAGGGGACGACGTGCGTGGGTGCCTGACGAGGAAGACGAAAGGTGCTCTCTGCTCGATCGCTAGTGAACTGGTCACGCCATTACCACTGGTTTGAAATACATCTAATCCACAGCCTCGTCGATACGGCGTCTCTTCTTTTCCGTAACAATATTCAGAAAATTACAACTGCAATGTGTGGTTGTATATACAGATTTGCTCAGTGTCGTAACAGTTTTGAAAACGCTGAAAAAAAACATAAAAATTGGCAGATCCCACGTACAGTGTGAATCGACGGCATGCGAAGCACGAATGAGGAAGGTTGATAAGTCACTTTAAAATCACCTGAACGTTACGAAGTAGAGGTAAATTATGCCGCACACGAATTTCTTGTGATGATTATTATGTTTGAATGTGTTGTTTACCTTCGTCATCTATTCAAGTTACGAGTTGCCTAATTTAGTATATGTGAAGCTAGCGAAACGGCCGTGAGCAGGCTGTGATCGTGGTATGTTGTCATGTTCTTCCATTACATGCCTGTTACCATTGTGACGTTTGTACCAGTTATATATATTTTCGTCATCCAATGACGTCACGTAACACCAAATTTGGTATTTGTGGAGCTATCGAAACTGCCACGAGTGCATCATGAAGGGCCCAATTTACTCCAGTGTAGCGCTGACGCGCGCGCACGCTGGTCACCGACGCTACGTTAGCAAAACGTGAAAACTTTATAGTCTCAAGCCAGGTGCGACCGGCACGACCAGCGTCCATCGGCACGGCCCGATGGGAACCGGCGTGAAATGCGACATGCTGCATTTCGAGCCAATGCTTTACCCAGACAGCACTGCGTCTGCCTCTTTTCGGGACAGAGGGACGCCGGACGTACTGAAACACGCTGCGTTAATCAACACAGCGCGGCACCCGCCTGCGAGTCTATGGCAGAACCGGCGCCTGGCGTAGCCACGCAGGCGTGAGGCGACGAAATGAACGCTAGTGCGCACGCGCGCCGTGTCACGTCGAAGTGTATTGGCGCCTTGACTGTGGCATGTAGTCATGTTGTCACATGACACGCATCTCATGATTAGTATATTTGCACCAGTCACATACCTTCTTCATCCATTGCCGTCACGTAATACCAAATTTGGCATATGTGAAGCTAGCGAAATGGCCGCGAGTGCATCATAAGTGTGGCATGTAATCATATTGTTACTTGGCACGCATGTCGTGATTATCATGTATGGATGTGTCATTTACTGATGTCGTCCGTTCGCGTCACGTAATACTGAATTTCGTACATGTGAAGCTAGCGAAACGGCCGCGAGCGCATCATGAGCGTAGCTTGTAGCCCTGTGGTTACATGACACGCATCTCATGTTTATCATGTTCGAACCAGTTTCATACCTTAGTTATCAATTCACGTCTCGTAATACCAAATTATGTAAATTCAAGCTAGTGAACTGGCCACCAGCGCATCATGAGCTTGGAATGTAGTCATGTAGTCATATGAAGTGAATCTCATTATTATGCTTGCATCAGTCACATACGTTCGTCATCCGTTTACGTACTGTAATACCAAATTTGGTATATGTGACGCTAGCGAAGCGGCCACGAGTGAATCATGATTGTGGCATGTAGTCATGTTGTTACATGACATGCATGTCATAATTTTCATGTTAGGGTTTGTTGCTTGTGTTCGCCATGCAATCATGCCATACCATACCAGTTTTGCAACATGCCATGTGAACGAAACCGCCGCAAGACCTGCAGGACCATGAAATGTAAATCATGACATAATAACATGCATTGCATCATTTTCATGTTATGACTATTCAAATATGCTCGTTATACAGTCATGTTATACCATACCAAGTTTGGTATCAATTCCGTTATCCAAACGGCCAGGAGAGCTAAAAGTCGTAGGGCTAGATAGATAGATAGATAGATAGATAGATAGATAGATAGATAGATAGATAGATAGATAGATAGATAGATAGATAGATAGATAGATAGATAGATAGATAGATAGATAGATAGATACCCTAAAAGTCACTGAAGTTCACTGAGAAATGCTCCGCGTTTATAAATGCTGTCTTGATATCATTTCACTCTCTTTTCCGCACAATCTACGCCCTTAAACGACAGGTTGTGGTGCGCTGGATGCGAGGGCACCGTGAGATCGCTGGAAACGTAGTGGTGGGCAAGCTGGCTGGGTGTAAACTCCGCCATGGTTTAATGATCGGGACCTTTCGCCACCCACTTTCACTGGACATACTCCAGGTCCCTGTCATGATAATACACACTTTTATGTTTTTATGCGCGTTAGCGCGAGGAATTTTAAGGTCCCTATGCAGTCATGCACCATGTCATTGCTACATCTCTGGTCTACTGAAATGGCGCTCGCTGGCCCTCAAATGGTTCTTGCGCCATAAAATACCACACATCATCATCAAAACGCTAGATTGTTCAGATTTAGGTGCATGGCATGCGAATAGGTGTAAGTTCACGTGAAAATAAACCCAGGTGCTCGAAATTTCCGGCACCCTTCTCTGCTGCGACAGAGAATGGGAGACGTCTGCTACGCGCTAAGCATGTGTTGCAGGACATTATATGCCAGTGTAGTCCTCCTCTATTGCTCCCCTCATAAATATATTCTAGTTTTGGCACATAAGGCACTTTCAATCAATATTACTACTGCGTGATTGATGAATACTTAGTTGCTTGTATTTTAATTCGAAAAATTTTTTTTCTTTTTATAGCAATTCTGTCGGTTGTGGCTCGTTTTTGTATTTATTTGCTTGTATTTTAGCTCAAGCGTGCACCCAGAATTTTTACTGCAGTGGTAGTTTTGTTTCTAGAAATGAGGCAATAAAATTGTAATGTTTTTATCATTTCGTAATATGCAGCAAATTATATAAACAGCAATTGAAGGAAAACCATAGTTTACTTTTAGTTAACTGGATCCTGAATAAGGCTACACATATCAATTCAAGGAAATTATGGAGGAAGCTCTAATGCTAGTATTATTCAGCCTTTTAAGTAATCAATACAGCATTATACATTGACCATCAATGGTAGAACGAGCGCGTAGCGTATGTTGTCCGAATCGTCTTTTTTTCTACACGAGGAGTGTTCTCTGCCTCTCGTGAAGAACAAAGTTTCGTTTGTGCAAAAGACTTTCGTTGCCGCTAAAACAGGACATCGCCGCGTGGGCGGGCTCCTATTCCAAGGCACCGCCGGCTCTCACCCTCATTCCAGCCCTCCTGACAAGCCTCAGATGATTTTTTAAAGACAGGGTGGCACAGCATTGCCTCCCACCTCTCTCTGCGGTTATCCTCTTGCTGCTCTTTGGTGTGTGCCGTGCATTCCATGTGGTAGAGCGTCGGTCTCCCTCCACTCCACGGGCATATATGATGTGGGGTTGTACGTATGTAATCTGTGGATGTTTATATATATGATCGTTTGGAGTCGGCGTAAGATCGCACAATCCAGGGCCGAAATGCTCTTGTCTGGTGCTGGGCAAAGCTTCCACAAATCTCTCTATTATTGCACGATGGCCTCGTAACTGGCATCGATGGGTGTCGGGTACTCCACGGTGTTACTATCGGCAGCTCAGTAACTAGCAAAACCTTGAGCCGACTAATCTGCATGCAGGTTCAAGTAATATCATCGTGAGCTGGGGCGCAAGTTACTGTCTCAAGTAGAGCTCATGTCCAGCACTCCTATATGCTGCGTAATTATCCGGCGTGCTTTGTCACCATTTTTTTCATGTCTGATAATTTCTACATGTGGCCTGAATATCTGTGATAGTAGTTAGCGGGGAATAGTGCACCATGTCTTCTCTTATAGCTAACACAACAGCAATCTCTTCTGCTTCTTTGATGGTTGCTTCAGAAACCGAAGCAAAAGCCGAGATCTTTCCTTTTTTGTATTCGAGAACCCCTAACATAATTTTTGCGTTGGCCCAGTATGACAAGTCATCCGTGAATCTCGGAGTGTTAAAATCTTTGTTGTTTTGTCTATGTATAGGCCGCTCATAGTTGTTTGCACCCTGCGTGTAATGTCTGGTTCATGAAGTTTCACTTTTGTCTGTTACATTATTTTCCCCACGAAAAATAGTTATGTTGACGAATTACGGGTAGAAAACCACGGCACGGTGATAGCAAGGTTTTAGTATGGATCCACATGCACTATCTAAAGCTTCGACAATGTTGATTAGCAGTATTGGCGGTGACACGTGGCAGTTAACGACATTACAGGTAACCCTTCACTTTCTTCAGTATCTAAGTAACGCACTCATTGCTGTTTCAGAACGGTAACTGCAGGTGTCACGTTACTCGTTATAGTGCTGTCCGCGACACGCAGGGCTCGAAGGCAGCAAAAGGTCGGGTGCGCCAGCTAGGTCGTTTTGTAACCGATTGGAGAATCCTTCTGTTTCGTTGACCATAGCAATTTTACCTAGAGAGATTCTCGATCACCAGCGCTTGAAAAGTCAAACATGCGACACACCTCCCAGATCCCCTAATGCGCATGTTTTTCCGCACTAAATGAAGTTACACGCAATACATCCAACGCTTGACTCGGCCGTGTTTATGTGTATGTGGCGTTGTGATTGATATACGCCGAAAAACTTAACCAATGTTCTGCAGAAGGACTTGTTCCTGGGCTAGTTGGTGCCGGAATAAACTCATAATGCAGTGCAACAAACGAAAAAACGGACACACGGAATGGCGCACCACAAGCGCCACTGACAACTCTAATGAAATAAAATTAGGAGCCCAGCTTTGAAAAACTGCTGTATAAGCTATCCAAAACCGGCTACCCTCGTTATGACTTGATGTCTTTGGCTGAAATGCTCTAACAGATGATTAAAGTGGGTACTTCAGTGATTGGTGCTAGGGCTGGTGAGCTGAGTTGCTATAAACGTGAAGTTATGCTTTATGTGCACAAACTAAGCCACAATTATAAAAAGGTGTCCAGTAGGTATAGTGTACCATTCTTCTTTCTGCTCTCAATAGGCTACCTCAATAGTGCCCCAAGAGTAGCGTTTTGAAAGGCTGCCAATTAAGTTTAAATTGTTAAGCCGTATGCGCGTTGCGCCACAGGGATTGTGTATTAAATCTTCCTGTTATGGTGCAAGTTCTGCGTACGGTAAGCTGGTCGACGTGTCAATGACAGAATAAAGAGGCACGCGAATAATTTGAACAAAGACATGATTGCGCATGTTTTTGCCCATTTCAAAGCCTGTGCACATTCCCCAA
The DNA here is from genome assembly GCF_013339725.1 of Rhipicephalus microplus. NCBI lineage: Eukaryota > Metazoa > Arthropoda > Arachnida > Ixodida > Ixodidae > Rhipicephalus > Rhipicephalus microplus. The sequence continues at coordinate 81,610,360 of NC_051165.1, read as the reverse complement.
GGTTTTTGATGTCAAGATCCTGGTTAGGAGTAAAGATCGAAATACACACGAACTTTTGGAAGCGTTTTTTACCAACAAATAAGATAATAATTGAGTTAGTCAGACGTCCGTTCTCCTGTTTGCTTCAGAACGTGTATTGTTTCGATCACGTTGTTTATTTGTAGTCTTTGCCTTGCACCCCCTCCAGCCGGTGCGATGTATCCCTCGCGCCAAACTCGCTGGAAGAACTACTATGTGTCTCTTCAACACTTTTTCATTTAGGTTGTTAGAAGCCATTGTGGTGTGCAGTTCTTTGTGTCCATCCTGTCGTTTGTTGCACTACATTGTGAATTCGACTTAGCCAATTCTCTCGGCTAACCCTTAAAACATAGTATGGGGCAGTGGGAGCCCCAGCTCACCAGCTCAGACCCGGGAGTGCAGGACGCTTTCCTGGATCAAGTCTGACGTGCGGCTAAGGCCAGTGAAGCACTGGGCGTAGGGCCCCTACTATGGAAGCTCTGAAGTCCCCTTTCCCTTTTCCTTGAATAATTTTCACTATCATTATATTTTGTTACAACTACGGTGGCTGCCGAAAACATTAATTCAACTTGTAGAAGCGCCGTTTTGAGAGCTCGCCCCGAAGTTAATTTTTCACTGCATGGACTTCCGCTGACCCACCAACGCGTTGACAAAGCGACATCACGTGGAATTACTTTTCGCATCGGGAGACATCGCGATGGGGAATGAATGGCAGAACTGTTTCCGTATATTTGCTATAGCTTCGGCTTTGTAGCTAACCTAAGCTGAAGTTATCGTTGATTGTAAATGAAGCGAAGCGTATGCGGGCATTGTAACTGTCAAAAGCGAGCTGTCGAGGCTTGCTCTGCTTGGACACAATAAGACAGTGAGGAAGCACCAGCACATCAGAAGCTGACTTCTTTGTAAACCTCTGCTCAACATAATCGACAGCTGAAGATGAATGGCCTTCTCGGTACGTTTGGTGCTTTATGACATTGCCATGAGTGGGGTCAAGGAAAACTTTGTTTGCCTTCACCAGCTCTTTCGTAAAATGAATACAAGAGTACCATATGTGGTGCGCCCATAAGGGTCACATATATCGTACGTGAGTACGTACATGCTAATAAGAGAGGTGATTGATTTGACTGATATTTGGGGTTTAACGTCCCAAAACCACCATATTATTATGAGAGACGCTGTAGTGGAGGGCTCCGGGAATTTCGACCAGCTGAGGTTCTTTAACGTACTCCCAAATCTGAGCACACTGGCCTACAACATTTCCGCCTCCATCGGAAATGCAGCCGCCGCAGCCGGGATTCGAGCCCGTAACCTGCGGGTCAGCAGCCGAGTATCTTAGCCACTAGGCCACCGCGGCGGGGCCTAATAAGAGAGCCAAGCTACTTGAATGAAGCTTTCAAATGCAGCAGTTGCTTACATTCGGTCGTTTGTAATTTACATTGGGAAGCTGCTTTATTACTGCATATCATTGTTCGTAAGCTTTGTACTGAAAACTAGTTTTGCTCACTTAACCTTTTTTACCACCATTACGTTTCTAGGAATAGAACTCCTGAGCAAGCGAAGCTGACCTTAGACACTTTTTTACACAATCATAAGATTTGCGGAAATGGTACAGGTCCAACTAAGAAAACATCGCGCCATATTCACAAATCGAATGATGTTAGAAGAGCTTGCAGGTGGAGTTACTTGGCGAGGCCATTTTTGTAGGAAGCTTTGTTAACGAGCCGGCGCAGGAAGTGCGCGTCAAAGGCAGCGTTGTTGGGCGCATGCCACGGCCGGCACCGCACAGTGGTGGCCACATTAATGGGAACTTTAATCACCTGGCCCTTTATGCCGTACTGGCCGCTGCCGTGAGTCAAGTGCCCAACGCTAATAAATGGTACAAATGGAGCTATCAGGCATTCTTCAATGAATTTGAGAGCAGGCAGACTAGAAAGGTTGAGAGAACATCGGTACCCGTGCGTATCATTCAACGTAGGGAACTCGTCGCGTGCCGCTGGAATTCGCCGCTGGTAGGCGAGCGCGCGGGCCAGCGAAAATCGACACTTTGGGGGGGGGGGGTCGTGCCATCTAGTGAGCATTGTTGAAATCACAGGAGATGGGACCAGAGCGGTGACTTTAAACAGGGACAGCAGAAGTGTACACACTGGCAACGCTGGTGTATACGCCGGCCGCCACCGCCGGATAAGGCGCGAACAACAGAAGCTTGCCAACAAAGCAGCTATACACTTGCAAGATTTCAGGAGCTTATTACTCGTACAACATTGTTGCATGAGTACCAAGTTTATGGATCTCGTAAAACACTATATTGTAAAAAAGCACAAGCGGCTTGACGGCGTAGATCACTACGAGGCTTGGTAGACCACACGGTACGAGCGGCAGTACTTCGATGGAAGCTCCCTTGAACGACCGGGGTTAGCTAAAATTGTCCAGAGCCAGTCGCATGCATGCGATGCTGAAAAGCTTCAAGACGTCTTAATGGCAGTGTGATTCCATGAGAGGTCGAACATGCTTTCCCGGCCTACATTTACGTTTTACCTGGGTTTTATTTATGTTATGTGGCCACAATGAATGTTGACGGAACCGATAACATCATTTCCGAGAAACACTCGCAGCACCCCTTAAACATGTTTGAAAGCGGTGGCGCGGGTGTCCTGTTGTAGCACACCGCAATATTTTCGAATATGACTGTGAGATTTCACCCAATTTTACATGTTTGGTTACAAATATTTCATTCTACGCTCAGTACACGTTACTGTGAGCTATATTGCCACCATTGATGAACGAGCCGCTGTGGCTCATACCCGTTTTGGGCTACGAAGAAGAAGAGAACGTTTTTTTTGCTCCGGTTCGGGTGAACTCCTGGCTGCAGATCTTGTTTTTGCTCGCGACATTACTGGTGGAAGTGCTGGGTACGTGTACTTCGGCTGTGTCGGCCATCGTGGAGACAGCTACATCTCCCAGAGCAAGAAGCAGCCGCCGCCTGCGTGGGTTACCTCCTGAATTTGGTCCCTTGACATTGACACTCAGAAAGATGGCAACTCCGATGACAAGCCAGGCGGTCCAAACCAGCGATGCCCATGGTTCTCTTCTCGCCCATGTTTTTCATGCGCCACAGACACCAAAGCCTTTCCATGGAGGATGTTGATGACTGGCTCGACCACTTTGATCGGGTTGCCTGCATCAACGAATGGGACGATGTTCGCAAGCGGCGCCGAGTGTACTTTTACTTGGAGGATTCTGCGAAGACGTGGTACGAGAACCACGAGGCCTCCTTTGCGACCTGGCAAGACTTTAGCCGTCAGCTCCGTGACGCCTTTCGAAACACCGAGAGGAAGGAGAGGGCCGAACAAGCCATATCCAGCAGAAACCAACGGCCGAACGAACGTGTATCCATGTTTGTCGAGGACATGCTTCGGCTCTTCAAGCGCGCGGACCCTGCCATGCCCGAGGAAAAGAAGGTGAGGCATTTGATGCGCGGAGTAAAAGAACAGCTTTTCGCTGGGCTCGTGCGCAATCCACCAACGACAGTCGCCCAGTTCATCAGTGAGGCGAACACAATGGAACGTACGCTGCAGCAGCGGTCATCACAATACGAACGCCAGATCCCGGCCACTGCATGCTCTATCGGCTCTGACAGCGAGAGACAGGCCCTCGCAGACTTCATTCGAAGTATTGTTCGGGACGAACTGCGACAGCTTCAGGCGGTGGGATCCCATCAACCTGTGTCTGCCCTCGCGGATGTAATGAGACAAGAAGTCCGGCAGGCCGTCACACCCCTGACCCCAATCACACCACCGAATCCCGAGGCGCCAGTCCTGACATAGGCAGCGGCATTGCGATCCCCTGCGCCACCGGCTACAGATCCTGCTGTGCGGCCCAGGTACCAGGCTATGCAGTCATTCCACGCCACTGCTTCGAGCCCGCCTCACGGCTCAAGGTTCCCGAGCACACCCACCTATCGGCAGTCTACCTCAAGACAAAGTGGTAGCAAGGCAAGCACGTGGCGCACCTCGGATAACCGTCCGCTCTGCTATCACTGCGGCGAAGCGGGTCACGTATACAGGAACTGTCAATACCGGCAACTAGGTCTCCGCGGCTTCCATCCTGATGCTCGATGCCCGCGCTACGGTGAGCGCCCCCGCGAAATTGAGGCCTATCTCACGGGCCAGCGAACACCTTCGACTGTTCAGCACCACCAGCCGAGATCACCGTCGCCTCGCCAGTCTACGTCACCCAGTTTGCCCTCATCGTCTTCCGCTCCTTTCAGGAGCCGGTCACCAAGTCCCCGCAGGGGAAACTAGGAACGGCGACTTCTGGGGGTGAAGTCGCGGCCCGGCGAAATGTAAAAGACCCTCATTCGACGCAACGACCAGACGAGGACCCTTCCGGTTTTGCAGTGTTCTCTGACAGCAGAAAGATCGTTTCTGCCGAAATCACCGCCTTCGTCGACAATCATGCTGTCAACGCCCTCGTCGACACCGGCGCCGACTATTCCGTAATGAGCGCCGCACTGGCATCTGAACTGAGGAAGGTTACCACACCATGGCAAGGACCCCAGTTGCGCACGGCAGGGGGACATCTGGTGATGCCTACCGGTATGTGCGTGGCACGCATTCGTATACGTACATCGAGATTTGCAGGATCTTTCCTCATATTGCGCTTGTGCTCTCGGCCAGTCATTCTAGGAATGGACTTTCTTCGTGAATACGGCGCCGTCATCGACCTCCGTGGATTACTTGTGTCGTTCGAGGATCCTTTTTGCGCTGCAACTGACAGTACACAATTTCGGAAAAGAGCACTTCGTGTTACCGACGATTCTCTCACTCTCCCACCTCGAAGCAGCCTCTTTGTTGAAGTAGAATTGGGACAGGACATGTCTGACGCGGTAATCGCAGAGGCTAATTTGTCTCTCCTTATTTCACGACAAATCTGTGTTGCCCGAGGAATCATTCAGCCTAGCAATAGGCATGTTCACCTGCTGGTCACGAACTTCAGTGACGAATATCGCCACCTAACGCAACACACTGCCATTGCATATTGTGAAGAACTTGCCGACGCCGATGGTTCGCCAACGTTAGCTTTATTTTCATCGAATGGCCACTCTGACGAGGCGTTCGCGAGCACTCTCGACGTAAACGAGAGACTACCTTCGTCTCAACGAGAAAGCCTTTTGCGTTTACTCGGCTCATTTCAAGACTGCTTTGCCACTACGTCAAAGGTTAAACAGACACCACTTGCTCAGCACCGTATCGTCACGGAACCCACCGAGAGACCCATCCGACAACACGCCTATAGGGTGTCGCAAAAAGAGCAAGACGCTATACGTGACCAAGTCCAGCAGATGCTTCAGGACGACGTCATCCAGCCATCAACCAGTCCCTGGACTTCGCCAGTTGTGCTAGTAAAATTTTTGGTGACCTTGTTCAGTTTACGGTAATCTAGTTGTGCTAGATTACCGTAAACTGAACAAGGTCACCAAAAAGGACGTTTATCCTCTACCCCGGATAGATGACTCGTTGGACCGTATACGCAACGCTAAATATTTTTCTTCCATGAATTTACGTAGCGGCTACTGGCAAATCGCAGGGGATGAGCGCGACCGCGAAAAGACGGCGTTTATTACTCCCTACGGCCTGTACGAGTTTAAAGTGTTGCCTTTCGGTCTATGCTCAGCGCCAGCTACTTTCCAAAGAATGATGGATACGGTTCTCACAGGGCTCAAATGGCAATCATGTCTTGTTTACCTTGATGACGTCGTGGTCTATACAGACACGTTTGAACAACACGTCCAACGCCTTCATGCAGTACTTCAGGCAATCAGAACAGCGGGGCTTTCCCTGAAACCCGAGAAATGTCATTTTGGATATGAAGAACTGAAGTTCCTTGGTCACGTTGTGAGCCATGCCGGCATCTGCCCAGATCCGGAGAAAACCCGTGCTGTTGCCGCCTTTCCCGTGCCCACAAATAAGCGCGACCTACGCCGATTTCTGGGGCTCTGTGCGTATTATAGGCGCTTTGTCAAAAACTTTTCGAAGATTGCTGAACCCCTCAACAAGCTTACAAAAGACGGTGTCTCGTTTGTTTGGGGTCCCGATCAGTGTCATTTGTTCGACACCCTCGGAAACCTCCTCCAGGCTCCGCCTGTACTGGGTCATTTTGACGAAAGCGCTGACACGGAATTACACACTGACGCCAGCAACGTTGGACGAGGAGCGGTATTAGTTCAGTGGCATAATGGCGTAGAGCGCGTGATCGCTTATGCGAGCAGAACGTTATCCCCAGCGGAGAAAAACTATTCTGCAACCGAGAAGGAATGCCTCGCTGTTGTCTGGGCCATAACAAAGTTCCGCCCATACTTGTATGGCCGCCCTTTCAGGGTAGTTAGCGACCACCATTCCCTTTGTTGGCTCGCAAATCTCAAAGATCCCTCAGGTCGTCTAGCACGATGGAGCCTTCGGCTACTAGATTTCGATGTCACCATCGTCCACAAATCTGGGCGAAAACACACCGACGCCGACTGTCTCTCACGTGCACCGGTCGAAAATGCCAACACTGACCTTGAAGACGACGACACTTTTCTTTCTGCCGTATCAGCAACCCGCTTAGCTGAGAAACAGCGTCACGACTCGGAGCTCATTCCGCTCATTGACTACCTGGAAGGACGCAATTCCCACCCTCCTCGAAGCTTTGCACGCTCGCTATCCTCCTTTTGTTTCCGCGATGGAGTGCTTTACAAGAAGAACTTTCATCCTACACAAGCTATGTATCTGCTTGTTGCGCCAACTACGCTTCGTGGTGACATTTTACGTGCGTGTCATGATGAGTCATCGTCCGGACACCTCGGCTATAGGCGCACGCTGCAACGGATTCAACGCTCCTACTACTGGCCACGTTTCGCAAAGACTGTGAAGCATTACGTTCGCACATGTCGCGACTGTCAGCGACGTAAGGTTCCACCTTTACGACCAGCGGGCCTACTGCAACCAATAGACCCACCAAAGGCGCCCTTTCATCAGATTGGCATGGACTTGCTGGGGTCATTTCCCACGTCTTCGTCTGGAAACCGGTGGATTGTGGTCGCTACCGACTACTTAACACGCTACTGTGAAACGAAGGCGCTTCCAAAAGCAACGGCAGCAGATGTCGCCCAATTTTTCGTGAACAGCATCGTCTTACGTCACGGTGCTCCAGCTGTCGTCATAACTGATCGTGGGACAGCTTTCACCGCAGAGATGCTGCAGGAAGTCTTGCGATTAAGTGGCACGGAACATCGCAAAACAACGGCTTACCACCCGCAAGCAAACGGGCTGACTGAACGACTCAATAAGACAATGCAGACATGCTGTCGATGTATGTGGACATCAATCACAAGAACTGGGACGCCATTCTTCCCTACGTAACTTTTGCGTATAATACTGCTGTTCACTAAAGTACCGGTTTCACACCTTTTCGCTTAGTCCACGGTCGCGAGGTCACGACGATGCTCGACGCCATGCTCCTGCCCGACAACTTAGGAATATACCGCACCGATGCCGCCAAATTCGCGCAGTGTGCAGAAGAGGCCCGTCAAATTGCTCGTCACCGTATTCAACATCGCCAAAGCGCAGACGCACGCCGCTACAATCTTCGTCACCGTGAAGTTATTTTCAAGCCCGGTGATGAAGTCTGGGTGTGGACCCCTATCCGACAACGTGGCCGTTCAGAAAAGCTTCTTCGCCGCTACTTCGGCCCTTACAAGGTCGTACGACGTCTCAGCGACGTCACATACGAGGTTCTCCCAAAACGCACTTCGAGACGTTCCCGTTTCACCCCGCGAACTGAAGTTGTTCATGTTTCACGGCTGAAACCATACATTTCGCGCTGTGAGTCACCAGTGAGTGACTGACTTTATTCGTCTCTCCCTTACATTCTTTCCTATTTTTCTTATTTCTCATTTAACTCTTGACTCCACAACCACCTATGTTATTCCGCCTTACGCCATTCATTTTGCTTACATGGTAATTTACATCTCATTTTTTTTGCCTTCATGTACAGCATCGGGACGATGCTTCTTGGGAGAGGGGGTAATGCCACCATTGATGAACGAGCCGCTGTGGCTCATACCCGTTTTGGGCTACGAAGAAGAAGAGAACGTTTTGGTTGCTCCGGTTCGGGTGAACTCCTGGCTGCAGATCTTGTTTTTGCTCGCGACAATATATCAATAATTTTTTTGCTTGATTGATTGACTGATTGATATGTGGGGCTTAGCGTCCCGAAACCACCATATGAATATGAAGACGCTGTAGTAGAAAACTCCGAAATTTTCAACCACATGGGGTTCTTTAACGTGTACCCAAATCTGAGCACATGGGCATACAACATTTCCGCCTCCATCGGGAATGCAGCCGCTGCAGCCGGGATTTGATCCCGCGACCTGCGGGTGAACAGCTGAGTACCTTAGCCACTAGACCACCGCGACGGGGCTTGATTTTTTTTGCGTTGGAATGAAATAGTAAAGAAAGCGATATACTTGCCACCTCGACGCAAATCGGAAACTTGTGCTAACATTGATGCGTCTTGACGCGTTTTACGTCAGATAAAAACTTTACAACGCTGTGAAATATGTCAAAAAGCCTTTTCTTTTTGTTTGCCAAAAAAGAGTATAAAAATAGTTTGGGAATAAAGTTTTTAAACCTGCTACTTTAAAAATAATATTAAAATAAATAACCTCGTCTCAGTTATGTCATACTCTTTAACGAAGAGCTGTTAAGTCAGTACAACATGATTTATTATTATATGTCCTCATTTGCTTGGCTTAAAAATATGACGGGCAAAAATGCCTTGCCAGTGGCAATATTGTTTTCGTTGGAGCAGCCGCTTTCCTTCTCCCCCCCCTCACCCACCGCTTCTCCTCCTGTGCTCCCAGCGTAAACTGGATAAGCAGAGCCCTGAAACCAACACCGCCAGTGTCCTTGTGAATCTCATTTGGGGCGCTCTGAAATTTCCTGTGAAAAGAAATTTCACTCTCAATTTTTATCTTTTGAGGGGAGCAGATCAAAACTTCGCATTATATTGGAGGTGACGTAAGGATACAGCGTAGTTTGGTGGATGCTTCGCCACTTGTGGTGACCTCGCTAAAAGATAGCGGCCACTGTGGTGGTCAGTCAAAGGCCTTATAAATGTGAGGAAGCTGCGACTGAAACCTTTATTATAAAATCAAAGGCCCTGAATCATGTAAGCGCATTTACTTGTCAGTTTTGAGAACGCAGAAACAGCAAGAAGCATAGTGGGATGCGGAAGTGCACTAAATTGGTCGAACAAAGGGCCCAGAAGAAGCCGCTTTCGTGCGCCAAAAAAAAAAAACAGTTATTTTGGTCTACTTGAACGCCATTGGAGCTGAGGCTAGTGATGACCGCTTGAACCTTTTGTTGACGGGTGGCAAAGTTTTTATGAGAGATACTAGTACGTTTCAGGTAGCAGATATGTATCTTCCACTTAGGCTGCGAAGGGTAGCAATCATGCGTCCAATTGCTGCAAGCGCGTAGCATGCCTGATAACGCTGTGTCACTTCATATTTAAGTTAAGGTTCTACTAAATCATGTGCTTGCGTGACCTTTTTCTCTACAGAGATTCTACCGTCCATGGTACAAGAGGCGAAGGACATAGTGCAAGAAATCCGTGATTCCTTCGTAAAAGCCATGCTTTCTTCCACTTGGCTCAGCAGTGACTTTCAAGAAGCTGCTGTGAAGAAGATGATGGCCATGGTTGCCTACGTGGGAAGTGCCGGACGGCGATTAGAACCCGAGTTCGTCGAATCAGTGTACAGTAAGTATCCATACTTAAGCGCACCCCTCATTCAGCACATACATAAATCAGTGCACAGGTAGAGTGAGGGGCGAGGTGGCTTTTTCTAGCATAATGGCGGCTCAAAAACTGCCCCATAAGTTGCTCAATGCAGGCTCTCTGGTTAGAGTTTAGTGAGTAAGGTTATCACCATACACGTTCCTGACCGAAGGGCAGCCTAGGAATCTTTACGTTGCATTACAACAGCTCTTGATTTCCCGCATCTAGCTCTGGAGACTCGGGTGTGAAACGACAACCTCATATAGTTTTTCTTTTTAAACCGTTCGCTACGTTTGTTTTTCTCGGGGCTCCAAGATAGGTGGTGGAATAATATTATATGTTCTTGTAATGCCGCAAAACCATTACATGATTACGAGAGATGCGATAGTGAAAAACTCCGGAAATATCCACCATCTGGCGTTCTTTAGAGTGCCCTGACATATCATAGTACGCGGGCCTCCAAGCGTTTTGCCTACGTCCAAGTGCGACCGCTGTGAATGGGATTGAACCCACGACATTCGAGTCAGCAGGCCAACTCGGTAGCCACTACACCACCACAGCGAAGAGTACGTGAAGAAAGAACGGAGCACTGTGGTGAATTTCCTCCTTCTTGCTTGCTTCCTGGTGTTGGTAGGTGAATGTGTTGCAAGATGACTTACAGTTAGTGGCACCAGAGAAAGCCTGTAATTTCTTCTACGATATCGCAAAAAAGGCATGAGAAATATTTGCTTACTTCACATAAAAGTATTTGCTATTCCTGACATTCAATATACAGTACTGGCAGCCATAAATGTCACCCATTGCTTAGAATTCAAATATTGCGGTAGTACTTTCATTGTACACCACAGAGTTACTACGATGAGCATTGCGCGACCCTTCCATCATACGGAAGACATAGGGTAAAAAAATACAAGGTGACACACAAAGCGAAAACTACCAATAAAAGTTCATTTTCTTGAGCGCGAGATTTCTATACACCGCACAAGCGGCACCAAGGGTGTACAATCTTGAAGTTCTGAAAAACGCTACCTTATTGCTAGATAGTTTATAAACTGTGTGTAGACGCACCCAGGAGCTTATCTAGCACTGCGTTCAGCTTCAATTATGTCTCTTGTGAATTTAAATTTATGAATGAGGCTAGAGTGAACGCGCCGTAAGCAGGATGACAGCCACATGTCTTACAATTTATCGCAAGCGGCCCAAAGTTACATGCTCGCTGTCCTGTGTAATCCCATTTTGAGACCTTTCTGTCTTGCTTGCATGATTCTAATACTACGAGTAATGGGGTTCTTATATATAACTCCCTGAAGGAACATTGGTTACCTTGTGTGTCTTAGTGCACGCATTAGGTTTTCTATCGATATTATTGTGTTGATACAGGCTTAGATGCTTACGAGAGCTGAAAAATCCACTTTGAATTGTTACGCCGCTATTTTTAAGTTTAAGATATCTCGTGAAAATGCGGATTGACAGCAACGTTTTTCGATGAGGCCGGTTCTGTCAATGGCAATTTCAAAAAGACTCTGTGCGAATCTTCAGCTACACAAGCTCTAACACTTAAATGATAACGTGTATCTAATAACTGGTACGCTGGTGTTCGAAACATGTTTAGGGTATTTTGAAAGCAATTATTCACTGCAGACATTTTGGCCGATTTGGTGCGTGCTGATTTGTATGGCAAGACCATCTGATTGCACAAGGTCTACAGTGCCAGCACCAATGATCTTGGAGGATTTTATTTATTTTATTTTATTTTTATTTATTACATACTGCAGTCCTATAAGGACCAAGCTGGAGGGCAGATGGGAAAGTTACATGTATCGCATGGTAGCGGTGAATACATATCAATAACCACACGTGCAGTATAGATATATAAACAAATACACCCATACAGACATTTATACACACATTTTCAGGTAAAGAAAAAACGCTGCACAGTGCAAAACTCATTGTAAACTAGAAAGTTGCAACGATCACACTGTCTCTAGGTCAAGCAAAACAAAACCATTATACAGTAGAGCTCGTATTATGCAGTAGAGGTCGTAAAAGACAAATACGCACTTTTCCCAACAAACAATGAAAACCCACGACTAAAACATCCTCAACCGTTCGAGAGCTACACAAAAACTAGAAAAGCACCAGCAATCGGTCAGCAAACCTCTGAAACAAAGATGATAATTATTCTAGAGCAGCAAGCACCTTCGCTGAAAAAGCAGCCGCAGTTCGCGCAGAGAAAACCGAACTCGATAATGCGTTCCAATCCGCAATTGTCCGCGGGAAGAAAGGGTATTTGAATAGATTTGTGCGGGCCTTGTAAGGAAGAAGATTGTGTGAGTGGCGATGTCTCGATGCTCGAGGTAAGAACAGCTTGACATAAGGGTTTGCGTTAAGCTTCAGGTGGCCATGAAAAAGCGAAAACAAAAATTTTAGGCGGGCTAGTTTACGTCGCTGCTCTAAGGTTGAAATTCCATTTTGCACCATCTACGAAGATGGGGAATCAGTGGATCTGTACTTGTTGAAAATAAAACGCACTGCCCGGCGCTGCACCATTTCTAGCTTTTGCTTGTCTTTCTTAGAAAAGGGGTCCCAAACAATGTTGGCGTATTCAAGCTTAGGTAACACCAAGGTCTTATAAGCCAACAATTTTGCTTCTGTAGGGGCAGCTTTAAGTTTGTGCCTTATGAACCCAAGCCTGAATGTGCTTAGACCACGATAACGTATTGGTAATTGTCACCCCTAGATATTTGTATTCTGAGTTTTCTTTAACAGTCACTCCATCGATACAGTAAGAAAACTTAAGCGGCTCTCTTTTATTTGTGATTCGCAGTAGAACAGTCTTGTTCGACTTTAACTTCATGGGCCATGACGTGCACCATTGGCCAACACGTGTCAAGCTGTCATTTAGGAACATTTGATCCTCAGTACATGTAGTTTTCTAAAAATTAAGCAATCATCTGCAAATAATCGTATTTGAACATCAGACGAGACAATTGAAGTCATATCATTTACATAAATTAAAAAGACAGACAGACAGACAAAGAACTTTATTCAGGTCCTGAGGAACTGCGTTGTAACGGCCCCGTTTAGGGGGAATCCGTAGCAGTCGCGGGCCGCTCCTACGTAGGAACCGGAAGACCGTGGCCCTCCGCCCTCTCGCAGGCCCTCTGGACAGCCCGAAGTTGAACCAAAAGGTCGCCGCTGTTAAGGGCTTCCTCCCAGTCCTCTTCTTTGTTGAACTCTGCGTCACGTAACGCAGGGCCCGCAGGGGCGCCTGCGCAAGTAGGCGTTTGGTGTGTAGCGACACCACGGACCCGAGCTAACGGGGGAGTTTCTACTCCCTCCCACGCCTAGCCGTGCGTGGCTTTGCCGTGTCCGGGGAAAAGGGGATCCTGGGGGTTGAGCCGACGCTGGGTGATTGGACCGTTAAGGCCCCCCGGCAGAGGCAACACACCCCTTTGGCCCCGGCTTCACGTAGACGGCACCCCTGGGCTGACCCACCCAGGGGAAATCGGCAGTCACCTTTTCCTATCTCTCTCTCCCTACATCTTCGTCTTTATCTCTTACTGTTTATCTGTCCTGTCTTCTACTCTCTTCCGTTTACTTCCAAACTTCCTGGCGGCTAGGGTTAACCCTGTGCAAATAGCCTACCTTGGTCTAGGCGCATTGGGTTATAGTGGCGTTGTACGGCTGGCGTCTGCAGGTTTCAGCATCTGTAAACCTGCAGCGTCCCCCCGTTGGGCTCCGTGGTGGGTGGCCGCCAACGCTACCGAACAACATACAATTAGCATGCACAAAGCATTCCCTTTACTAAGTGATCGTGCCTCCTCAAAGCGGGTACGCACCGAAGATATCAACTTTTTCATGCGGCCAAGACAAACCTTTCCTCGATTCCATGTTATACACTGTGAAAAAACTAACAAGCAAGCCAGAACAGTATCCCCCTTCGTAGTGGCTAGGTCCTTAACCGAAACTCTCGGTGCCGGGTACAAGGTTACCAAAATGGCCAGTGGAGATCTACTCCTTGAAATACATGAACAAAACCAATTCGATAAACTGAACACCCTCACAACGTTTGGAGACACACCCATCAGTATTACGCCACACAGGTCCATGAACTCATCTCGCGGGGTCGTATCAGACGTAGATTTGCTTGAGCTGACGGAAGCTGAACTTCTGGAAGGATGGAAGAGCCAGAACGTGACAAACGTACAGCGTATTAAGATCAGAAGAGATCAAAAGGAAATCCCAACCAAACACTTAGTACTGAGCTTTGCTTCGAGCGATTTGCCGGAAACTATTCAGACTGGGTACACAAAGACATCCGTGAGACCATATATTCCCAACCCCCGCCGTTGCTTCCAATGCCAGAAATATGGCCATGGCTCCAAAACGTGTCGTGGTCGCCAGACTTGTGCACAATGTGGAGTTCTAGGCCACGTGTCTGAGAACTGCAAACAACCACCACACTGTGTAAACTGCGAAGGAAACCATGCCGCATATTCACGCTCCTGCACATACTGGAAAAAAGAAAAAGAAATAATTACGTTGAAGGTGAAGGAAAACATTACATTTAAGGAAGCACGGCGAAGAGTCGCTCCATTCTATGGAGCTACATACGCTGATGCGGCGCGTCAGGGGGCACCGCCGCACCAGCCCTCGCCACTCCCTCGGCCCGCGCATACCGAGCCGGTGGTTGTGGCACCTGCCCCCAAGGCGGCTGTAGCCCAGGCTACACCGCCTACTCCCAAACAGAGACCGGAGACTCCAGAGTCCTCCAGTCTCAAGGCCTCACCTCCGCAGGTGAGGCCCGAAATTCGAACTAGCAGCCCGCACGTGCGGGCATCCAGTGCCTCCGAGGAGGCAATGGATACGTCGGCACCCTTGGTGCCGAAAGAGCGGCGTGGCTCCTTGGAGCGCGCCAAGAAAACAAAAAAAGCCGATAACAGGGCCTGGTGACGGCCCTGTTAAGTGAAGTCAAACTCTGTCTAAACAGCCACTCGCTTTTCGTACACACAGCACTATTTTACATTCACCATGAACACTCAAATTATACAATGGAACGTCAGGGGCCTTTTCAGAAACCTTGACGACATCCAAGAACTCTTACACGAATACTCACCAAAAGTGCTGTGTGTACAAGAAACACACCTTAATTCAAAGCACACAAATTTTCTCCGTAAATACGTTATATTCCGAAAGGACCGTGTTGATGCTATGACATCATCCGGAGGTGTTGCCATCATTGTGAATCAAGGAATTGCATGCACACACTTACAACTCCAAACATCCCTTGAGGCAGTGGCTGTTCGAGCAGTTCTTTTTGATAAACTGATCACAATCTGCACTATCTACATTCCTCCTAGCTATCAGCTGCAAAAACGTGATTTACACTCTTTAATTGATGAACTTCCGGAGCCCTATGTTCTCCTTGGAGACTTTAATGCGCATAGCAGGCTATGGGGTGACTCTCGGTATGACGCGCGAGGTCGACTGATTGAAGAGTTCCTTCTCTCCTCAAGCGCGTGTCTTCTAAATCGAAAAGACTCAACGTATTATAATCTCGCCAATAACACCTACTCCTCCATAGACCTAAGCATAGTATCCCCATCTCTTGTGCCCCTACTCCAGTGGAAAGTCATCAGTAATCTGTACGGAAGTGACCACTTCCCCATAGTTTTGAGCACAAATACAGTAACTGAGTGTCCATCACGTGTTCCCAAGTGGCTCATAAACAGAGCCGACTGGGAACACTTTTATACCATCGCTCGTCTAGGTTGGAATGACATAAGTACTTTGAACATTGATGTTGCTGTCAACTACTTCACAGCATTTTTGATTGATGCTGCAACAAAATGCATCCCACAAACAAATGGACACCCTGGGAAAACGGCGTGTGCCATGGTGGAACTCTGAATGCCGAAACGCGCGCAAACAGCAAAACAGAGCTTGGAGGCTGCTTCGGAACTCACCGACAGCCGAAAATCTTGACACCTTCAAGAAAATAAAGTCTCAAGGCAGGCGAACGCGTCGGCAGGCAAGAAGAGAAAGTTGGCAGAAGTTTTTGTCAGGGATCAATTCATACACACAGGAAGCTAAAGTGTGGAACATGGTCGGTAGGATAGCAGGAAAACAAGTACACACACTTCCACTCGTAAACACTCAGGGTGACACCTTGGAAGATCAGGCAAACTTCCTCGGTGCACACTTCGAACAGGTGTCCAGCTCATCCCACTATACTGACACTTTCCAAAAATACAGAACAAGAATAGAAAAGCAGAAACTCGAACACAAATGCACTGGATACGAGGCATATAATCAAGCGTTCAGTCTAGCTGAGCTCCGAACATCCCTAAACTCCTGCAGTACTTCTGCCCCAGGTTCTGACCGTGTCGTTTATGAAATGTTAAAAAACCTGCCGATCGAAACGCGAAAAACCTTACTTTGTTTGTACAATGCTATCTGGTTTTCTGGCACTATCCCTAACTCCTGGAAAGAGGCTATTATAATTCCCGTTTTGAAAGAGGGCAAGGACCCTTCCTTACCTTCCAGTTATAGGCCTATTGCACTCACAAGCTGCTTGTGCAAAATCTTTGAAAAAATGATAAACTGCAGACTTGTACACTTTCTTGAAATAAACAATTTGCTCGATCCATTTCAGTGCGGGTTTCGAGAAAGTAGATCCACCACAGACCACCTTGTTCGTATCGAGGCACAGATCAGGGACGCCTTCGTCCATAAACAATATTTTCTCTCTGTATTCCTCGATATCGAAAAGGCTTATGATACAACATGGCGTTTCGGAATTCTAAGAGACCTGTCCCACCTTGGCGTGCGCGGAAGAATGTTTCACATAATCGAAAGTTACCTGTCAAACCGGACATTCCGTGTCCGAGTGGGCACGGTTCTTTCCCAAACATTCGTCCAGGAAACAGGCGTGCCACAAGGTGGTGTACTTAGCTGCACACTTTTTCTCATCAAGATGAATTCCTTGCACTTGTCCATCCCTCGCAATATGTTCTATTGTACATATGTCGACGACGTTCAGCTTGGCTTCAAGTCATGCAACTTGGCCATGTGTGAGCGGCAGGTTCAGCTTGGTTTAAATAAGGTCTCCAAATGGGCAGATGAAAACGGATTTCGACTTAACCCACAAAAAAGCACATGTGTCTTGTTCTCTCGAAAGAGAGGCATGCACTCGGAACCCGACATTCAACTGAACGGGCAACAACTGTCCGTCAAAGCCGAGCATAATTCTTAGGCTTAATCTTGGACAACAAGTTGACCTTCGTACCCCACATAAAGTATTTAAAAACAAAATGTTTAAAAGCCATGAATGTTATAAAAGTGTTGTCACGTACTACGTGGGGTAGTGACAGGAAATGCCTCATGAACCTGTATAGAAGCCTTATTCGCACCCGCTTAGATTATGGGGCCATTGTTTATCAGTCAGCGACTCAAAGTGCTTTGAAGATGCTGGATCCCGTGCACCATTCGGGCATCCGCCTTTCTACGGGTGCTTTTCGCACCAGCCCCGTAGAAAGCCTTTACGTTGAGTCAAATGAGTGGTCCCTTCATCTGCAAAGAACCTACATGTCCTTTATATATTTCCTTAAGGTGAAAGCAGACAAGAGGCACCCCTCATACTCTACTATTAATGACTTATCGAGCTCCATTCTTTTTCAAAACAGGCCTTCAATGAGGCAGCCCTTCTCAGTTCGCCTGAAGGGTCTAGCTGAAGAAACTGCAGTATCACTTGAACACAGTTTAATGGCTCCTGTTGCATACCCGCCACCGTGGCAGTGGCAGACTATAGATTGCGATGTGTCTTTTTTAGAAGTTACAAAACATGCGCCTATTGCCCATATTCGAACATACTTCTTGGAACTTCAATACAAATACACACGTCCTGAGTTTTTCACAGATGCCTCTAAGTCTAACTCTTCTGTGTCCTACGCTGCTGTTGGCCCTTCCTTTTCGGATGCTGGCCCTCTACATCCAGGCACAAGTATCTTCACAGCGGAAGCTTACGCGATACTTGTGGCAGCTAAACACATCAAACAATCACAAATACAAAAAGCAGTAATTTATACAGACTCCCTCAGTGTGGTAACGGCTCTGCACAGTCTTAAAAAACAAAAAAACCCTGTCCTCGTTTCACTTTACTCCATTTTATGCACCCTCTACACACTCAACAGACATGTTGTTGTGTGCTGGGTGCCAGGGCACCGTGAGATTCAAGGCAACGTGATGGCGGATCAGCTTGCTGCATCCGCCCACGAAAGCACCGCCGTTACACCGACATCAATCCCGGTCCTTGATCTTAAGCCGTCTCTCAAACGAAAACTCAGGGACTACTGGCAGAGCAAGTGGGATACACACACACAAAACAAACTACACGTTATCAAGCCACACCTTGGCCATTGGCCACCAGTATCAAAATCGCGTCTAACAGAGGTAACACTAACAAGACTCAAGATAGGACACACATACACGACACACACACACCTTTTGTCTGGTGGCAATCCACCATTGTGTGACAGATGTGGGGAATACTTAACCGTCCTTCACATGTTAATTCAGTGTAAACACTTAGAAACTCTTAGAAAACAACATTTTCCAATACTCTACCGACAACATATACCTTTACACCCTGCAATGTTTGTCGGTAGGGAACCACTTTTTAGTCATAATTCATTGTTAGCGTTTTTAAAAGAAATTCACAGCTTTCATGTCATATACCCGGGCATACCGTAGCGGGACCTCTCCAGAGAGGTTTTTGCTGCGGTGGCTACACAAAAAAGCACATGCCTCACGGCCCTTGGACGCAAGGGTTTGAACGAGTGAGGCACTTGTGCTATTGCCATACATATCCACCATCGTCTTTTATTATCACCAACTTTTGTCATCTGTTCACATCACACACACCTTTCACGGCATGGTCATGATTTTATTACCTGTATGTTTTTACCCGCCTTACTGCGAGGAATTTTATGGCCCTTATACAGCCGCTTATCACAATCATTGTCCATATTTTTTAGTAAGATGAACTGGCGCTCTTTGGCCGTGAATCGGCCCTTGCGCCATAAAACATCAAACATCATCATCATCACGTAACGCAGGACATTGCCAGAGCATATGAGGTAATGAGCAATACGCCTCACCGCAGTCCGGACAATGCGGCTCGATGTTGGGCGAAAAATGGCTGAACCGGCCACGCGAAGGGAAAGACCACGTTTGGAGAATCCTGTAGGCCGATGATTGCGGTCGCGTAAGTTTAGGATGAGGAAGTGAAAAGTCCTCCGAGATAGATGATAATGAGTCATGATCTCGTGGAAAGTGAGTAGCGAGTCCCTGTATCTTCCGGCGTCCCCGCCTGCGAGTCCGCCGGGTCCGCCGCGGTGAGCGATACCTCCCGCACGGTCATGGGCAAACTCATTGGCGTTGGGGACATCAGGATGTACGTTGGCCCCCATGTGGGCCGGGAACCATGTTATGGTGTGAAACCCGGCAGCCCCCTCACAGCCGAGGATGGCCGCTGCCTCACGCGAGATCGAGCCCGAGGCGAAAGCCCTAGCTGCGGAACGCGAATCTGTAGACATTAGGACGCGATGGGTCTTTCATTGCTATGGCGATGGCGATTTGCTCAGCCACCATTGCCGAAACCTTTCTAACCGAGGCAGAGCATAGGAGTGTGCCACTATGATCGACCGAGACCACTGCGAAGCGATCCGAACGCCTGTACCGGGCTGCATCGACAAAGGTCGCGAGATGCGGTCTGTTTGCAACTGATTTTAATAAGGAACAGGCCCGAGCTATGTGGCGCCCTACATTGTATTGTGGGTGGACATTTCTTGGAAGTGGAGCTACCGAAAACGTGCCTCTGATCGAGGGTGGTAGTGTTACATTACGCTGGTTAGTCGCCATAGGACCGCAGCCTATGGATTCCAGGATGCGCCTACCAGCCCTCGAGGACGATAGTCGCACGACCTGAGCCATCTGCTGGGCCTCGATCACCTCCGAGAGAGAGTTATGCATGCCCAATTGTAGGAGCTTCTCGGTGCTAGTGTGGATAGGCAAGCCTAGAACTGGCTTTATGCTTTTGCGCATTAGTGTATCAATTCTTGCCTCTTCTATTTTGGACCAGCGCAATGCCGAAGCGACATAATTAATGTGGCTCATGAGAAATGCATGATAGAGCCGAAGGAGATTGCTCTCGCTCAGCCCACCCCTGCGGTTCGAGACCCTGAGTATGAGCCTAAGCATGTTCTCCGTCTTGGAGGTGATGCGGGCTATAGTTCGTGAGTTGCCCCCCTTGTACTCCAGCAGGAGTCCGAGGACCCCGATGGAGTCCACCCTGGGTATTTTCTGCCCATCCCGTGTGTATAAAGCTATGAGAATCTGTTCTAAAGGAGTGAGGTTCCTCAGTCCTTGTCGGGTGGGTCTGTATAGTAGTAACTCAGACTTTGCCGATGACAGGCTCAGGCCCGAACCGACTAGAAAGTTCTCCGTGATGTCTAATGCCTCTTGGAGCGCCTGCTCTACTCCGGCGTCGGACCCTCCCATGCACCACACGGTGATATCGTCTGCGTAGAGAGCATGGTTAACCCCACGCACCGTAGCGAGTCGCTCCGAGAGGCCCTTCATGGCAATATTGAAGAGTAGAGGAGA
The DNA here is from genome assembly GCF_013339725.1 of Rhipicephalus microplus. Classification (NCBI taxonomy): domain Eukaryota; kingdom Metazoa; phylum Arthropoda; class Arachnida; order Ixodida; family Ixodidae; genus Rhipicephalus; species Rhipicephalus microplus. The sequence goes on along the minus strand of NC_051165.1, from coordinate 81,589,852 downwards.
AATGACTGCCCCCTGTGGGGTGCCTCTCGCTCCCAAGGTAAATTCTATGGATTGGATTTGACCGATCCTAATGGTAGCCCTGTGATCCCTGAGAAAAGACCTAACGTATGCGTGGAACCGTTGCCCTAGACCCATAACCGAAATTGCCTCAAGCACAAACTTGTGTGAGATATTATCAAAAGCTTTGGCTAGGTCTAGAGCTAGTATGCCTCTAGTATCCCTGGTGTTGTTGTCAATGATTTGTCTTTTGATAAGGAGCATCACGTCCTGTGTGGATAGTGCAGATCTGAATCCTACCATATTGTGTGGAAATAGCTCTCTGCTTTCTATGTACTCGGATACCCGATGGTGAATCGCATGTTCGGCCACCTTGCCTACGCAGGACGTAAGCGAGATGGGTCGCATGTTCTCCAAAGCCAGAGGTTTGCCTGGCTTTGGGATAAGCGCTACCGAAGCTGTCTTCCAGGATTCGGGGACGTGCCCCGTCTCCCAGATCCTGTTGACTTCCTTGGTAAGCTTCTCGATGGATTTGCCATCCAAGTTACGTAAGAGCTTATTTGAGATTCCATCCGGGCCCGGTGCAGAGCGTCCGTTGAGCTCGTGAAGGACCTTACAGATTTCTGGTTCAGTGAAAGGTGCGTCCAGCTCCGCCACCATTCCACCCCTGTAATGCGGATAGTCCGCATCGCCGGAAGGGCCCAGCGGAAGATAGCTGACCGCTAACCTCTTCAGGAGGGCCTTTTCGGACACTCCCTTCGCTTTTTGGTTGTGAACGATTCTGTCAATAGCCAATCGCTGATTTCCCTTCGACTGTGACTCATCAAGTAATTGTTTGAGGAGGTTCCATTTGGCCCCCACTCTCATCTGTCCGTCAACTGAAGAACATACTTCATTCCACTGCTGTTTGAAGAGTTCAATAGAATAGGCTTCAATCTCGTGATTGAGTTGCGCAATTTTCTTTCGAAGTCGGCGATTGAGCCTTTGCGTCCTCCACCGGGACAGGATGGAATTCTTAGCCTTTAAGAGATGCGCGAGGCGTGCGTCCATCCGATCAAACCTCAGGTTCGTTTTGACAACCTTGGTCGCAGCATTAGCATCATCCTTGAGCCTTGCAAATAGGCTGCCTAAGCTGTCGTATTCATTCTGGTCCTCCTTCCGCAATTTACGAAAGACATCCCAGTCCGTTACTTTAAATTCCCTGGTGGGAGCTGCATTGACTGCTAAGGTAATAGCCACTATGAAGTGGTCGCTACCTAGATTCTCTTGCAAATTTTGCCACCCTTTTCCTGCGACGTTCTTGTCGAACGCCAAGTCTGGAGTTGTGTCTCGGACCACCGATGTGCCAATTCTTGTCGGGTTTTGCGGGTCCGTAATCAATTCAAGAGAACAGCTAGATACGGCCTTTAGGAGGTTGTTGCCTTTGGGGGACTGCCTGGCGTATCCCCAAGCGTCGTGCGGAGCATCAAAGTCTCCCGCTACCACGATGGGGGCCCCCCTGGCCAGAGCCACCGCTTTTGCCATGATCGAAGCGAACCCCTGCCGCTTGTCCGACGGCGAGCTGTACACATTCAGGAGGAATACGCTGTTCTTGAGCCAGCTGTTAGGAATTATTTCGAGGGTAATGACCTCAGCCTTACTGTTGCCAAGCTGTAGTTTGTGTTCTTGAAAGGAGCACTTTTTTGCGACCAAGGTTGCCAAACCGCGCTTCCCTTGCTCGCGCACCGAGACGACTCGATAGCCCGGGAAAGTTAGCGCATCACCGAGACTTTCCTGTAACATAATTACGTGCGGTTTGACCGCCTGAGAAGCAATAAAGTGCAGCAGTGGAGCCCTGCGCCTTTTGAAACTGGCACAGTTCCACTGCCACACGACCAGTTCATTAGTGTTGTCCGCCATAATTACTGTTCTGAGACAGCCAATCTCCTGTCGGGTTGACTGTTACCGCGCCTGCAGGCGACTGTGCCCTGTTCGGGCCTATCAGAGGCGAGCTACCCGTAGCTAGCGCTGCCTGTGCACCTTCAAGATACGACACCCTTTTCAGTAGGGTAGTCATGCTATCAGCGAGTTGTTTAATCGATTGCTGCATGCTTTCCAGAGCCTTGCTGTTGGATTCTGTCTCCATAGCATCCCACTCCCCTTGGGGGGTGAGGCCCTACGTTTTCCCGAGCGCGCCTGCACGTCCCCTGGTGGGGGAATCTGTTGTCTCTCACCCTGCGAGGAGTAATGTTTGCGGAACGACTCAAGGTCAGCCCTCAGCTGTTGAATCTCTGCCTTAAGGCAAGCATTCTCTTGGATCAACTTAGCTACCCTGGGGTCTTCCCTATGCTCTGGCAATGGTACCCGCGTTACCTCTGGTGGCGGCGCCGCTGGCTTCGGCTTGGCTCGATCCGCCCAGGTAGGTACTTCCTGGATTCGTGCTCGGGAGCGAGAGCGCCCTTTGGTGCGAGCGCGGCCCCTGGAGCGGTCGCGCCGGCGGCCAGCCGGCGTGACGGAACGCCCCTGCCTGGGAGCACTTGCCACACTGGAATCCCTTGACCGGTCCTCTTCGGCCAGCTGTTGCTGAGACTATTTGACGCGCTTTCGGCGCCGTCGTCTTCTCCGTCGCACGACGTAAGGAACTTGAAAGCGTTCTTTGCACGTTCTGTCCGCCGTTGGATGTGGGCCTCCGCAAAGGGCACATTTCGGCGAGCACTGGTGATCGTCGGGTGGGGACACGAGCCCACAGCCCCTGCACACCCTCTTGTTGGGGTTGGGGCAAACATCTGCCCTGTGACCAAGTCCTCCACACGCGTAGCACACGTCGGTTTGGCGCTTGTGGAGCGTGCAGCGCAGCATGCTGACGCCGCATATGACATAGTTTGGTACCTTCATGCCGTCGAAAAGCACTACCACAGTGGCGGTGTTCTTGATCCTTTTGGCTTCTAGGGCCTTCGGATTTCGCTGGTTGACGATCATCGTTTGGAGCTGGGCCTCGCTGATGTCAGTGTCCACTCCTCGTATGACTCCTTTACAGGTGTTATCGGGGGCCGCGACATATGCCTCCACATGGTACATTCCTTCGCTTATCCGAATCTGTTGGATCGCGGTGTAGGCGTTTGCGTTCTTCTGCTCCGGTGTGGAGACTACGAGAATGTTCTGGGCGATGTTTGGGCAAACGATGTCCCCTTCCGTCTCTGCCGGGGCAAGAGCAGCCGCCATGGCAATAGCCTGTGCGAGCCTAATTTGGCTTACTTTTCTGACGTCAAGTCCGTCCTTTGGCCTGACGATAATTCGTATGTGGGCCCTCGGCAGCCGGGGGAGCCTCGATGCAGCTGCGAGGCGCTTCATTGCACCTCGCGGGGCTGCCGTGCGGCGGCCTCCCTTCGAGCCTACATGTGATGCGTTGCCCGCGGAAACTGGCGTTTCTACACGAGCTTTCTTGTTCCTGCCCAGCGCTGTCGTACAACCCGGGCAATTGGCTTCTTCGTGAGAGATTTCCTCTCCTTCCACCATCGCTACTTCGGGCATGTTGCCCCTTTCCTCCCGCCCCTCGCCGTCGACGCTAGGCTGAGCCCGGTAGGGTTAGCCGAGCCGCGGCGCGTTCCACAAGAAAAGTTCCAATAATTCAGCAAAAGGACCACTCACCGAAAAACGTCTGGTATCGACGTGATCCTCAGAAGAAACTGCGTCGAATTAAATGCAGCTCGAGCACAGGCACCACAAAAATTCTAACGAAAACATTGACAGAAACTGGAGCCGATCTTCTCGCGTTCCCACTGGTCGGCGCCCCCTGGCGTCCTCAAAATTAAAAAGAGAATTGGGTCCAAGACGCTTCCCTGTGCAACACCCGATAAGACAGGTAATGCGCCTGACGAGCACCCAGAGATCTCCACATATTGAGTCCTGTTGGAAAGGTAAGATTTAATCCAGTTAACAAGAAAATCGGGTGTACCAATGTTTAGCAGTTTGCCTATAAGCTTACCATGAGGAATACGATCGAATGCTTTGCTGAAGTCGAGGAATACTAAGTCAATCTGGCTGGCCGAATCAAGGGCAGAGGCAATTTCGTGCACCGTAGCTATCAGCTGTGTGTGCGTCGATAGCCCTTTACGGAAACCGTGCTGATATTCGGAAAGTAAGCCGTTACGTTCAAGAAAGTCTGTCCATCAATTTACAGCATGTAGACGTTAAAGAGATCGGGTGGTAGTTTTCTATCCGTAATCGATCGCCCTTCTTGTGTGTGGCCAATATGCGAGCAACTAGCCAGTCATAAGGCAAAATGGCAGACGCTAAGGACAAACGAAAAATTTCAGTTAAAATGTGAGATAATGGTTCAGCGTATCTGCGCAAGAATGCATTGGGTATGCCATCTGGTCCACTAGATGACTTGTCTCGCACACTGACCAACAGTGATAACACGCCGTTTTGACATATAAAATCTTCAGGAGGGCAGGCTGTAGGAACCAAAAGATAACTGTCATCGTGTGGTGCAGAAAATACTGAATGGAAGTAGTCGTTTGCCTTGTCGGCCACTAAACGGGCATCGGTAATAAGAGAATAATTATGTTGGATTTGTTCTAGTTTACCAGTTTTGGAGGCTAGATAACGCCAAAATTTTTCCGGGCTTTCTTTTATGAAGTTTGGCAGCGTTATTCCAAAATATTTGTCTCTAGAAGTCGCCAGAGCTGTGGAGAGCTCAGTCTGCAGCGTCTGTATCTGCTGAACACTTACGACCTGTTTTTTCTTGCGCGTTTTAGTCTTCTTTTTAAGTGTATTACGTTTCGATCAATCCAGGGACTTTTGCGCCGTGACTTGATGCGGCGTAAGGGAACGTGCTTGTCAATACAGTTCTTCAGAGGTTTCTTGAATGTTTCCCAAAGCGTCCGTGGATCAGTATCAGAAATATTGTCAACAAGCTCCCACAGTCTGTCAAGTACGGATTGATCATCAGCACGCGTAAAATCTTTCATTGTTTTAAGTACTGGCCTATTAGGTACACACTTATCAAAATCGCATGTAAGAAGTACTATTTTATGGTCCGATACTCCCGGCTCCAAACTTAATTCATACTCGGTAAATGCGTTGCTTACGAAAACAAGGTCTATTACTGAGCCACCATGTTTACGCGCGAGGGTGCGTACTACTTGTTGTACATCGCATGCTAGCATTATATCCACCAATGGGCAATCGAGCAAATCAGTAGCATTTTTCCGAGACCAGTCGATTAACGGTAAATTAAAGTCACCTGCCATTATAATTTTTTATGAACCAGGGAAGACATGTATCTGTACAGAGAAGATAAGTACTGAGATGGCGATGAGGGCGAACGATATGCAGCGCACACTGTAAGAATGTGGCCCCAGCAGTTGACTTTTAGAAATAAACTTTCATGTTCATCAATTTGGGGCAACAATGTAGCAGAAAACGTGCTCTTCAATATTATCGCTACCCCACCACCACGGGATACGCGATCCCGGCAAAATATCTGGTGCGAGGGACCGATTAGTATATCATCCGTGATCCCCTCGTGAAGCCAAGTTTCTGTTATGATTGCTACATGCGGGTCGTATTTCAGAAGCAGATCTTCCAGTTTATCAATTTTATTTACAACACTGCGGAAATTTGCATTTAGGACACGCAGCTGCCTCGAGTCACGTTGATGTATCTGTCAATTAGTTTTCCGTGACCTAGGAGCATTAATGATAACACGGCAGTTCTTGGAATCAACCCACGCATAAAGGGTCCCATCAATTTTCAGCTTATCATGAATAAGATACGCTTCCTTGCCGTTAGCTTTATCATCCTTCACTGTTTTCCACAAAAGCTTACGCTTGCGCAGCGTAGCTCTGCTAAAATCGTTTTGCACAAATATGTCTGTGCCTTTCAAGTTCTTCGCTCGGCGCAAAAATAAATAAAAATAAATAAATTCGCAGAGAGACTTTTTGAAATTGCCATTGACAGAACCGGCCTCATCGAAAAACGTTGTTGTCAATCCGCATTTTCACGAGATATCTTAAACTTAAAAATAGCGGCGTAACAATCCAAAGCGGATTTTTCAGCTCTCGTAAGCATCTAAGCCTGTTGCCAATGAAATCGAATACGAGGTCAATAAGACGTTGCTAGTAGGCGTCTCACCCCTTGAAGCTAGAGGCATAAAGCTATCATTAACGCTAAAAAGAATATCCAGTGAGTGCAGTCGGTTAACGTCGGTGTCGTTCTTAGATAAAGGTTGAGGTAGTCATCAATCATCGGTACACCTTGATATTGTTGAGGTTGCCTACATTTCAGCCGCAGCTTTCTGAACTTTAGCCAGGTGATATCGCCGAGAATACGGTCAATGCTCAACCTCACTCAAATACCTTCCTTTTGGAAGAACGGCTTGCTTTTTCATAAAGCATACGTTGCATTTAGGCAAAAAGGTGAAATCTCTAAACACCTGCTCACAGTCCGCCACACATATTTCGAAAACTTTTGATGCTTTAGGGTCAATGCATTCTTTCGCCGCAATTACCTGTTGATCTTCAGAACAATAATAGTAAATTTCTTTGGCATCTATTGAAAAGGACTATGCACTACGTCCTGTACACACATGGTCCACTTTTATGTTAGGTGGGTTATTCGAAGGAAGGATCAACCAGGATTTTTGTCTCTTTTTTCATGTGAATGCTTTGATTCAGAACCGTACCCTGATGCACCGCTGGACCTAGAAGCACTTTTTCCGACGTGGATAAAGGCATTAGGTTACTCTACTCACTACATGTGGATGGACACGACAACCCCACTGTACGACGAAACATGGAGAACTCCGTTTTACACGCACATTTTCAATGATTTTACTATACCGACAGTATTCATGCTTCGTCCGTTCATGTATTCGTACGGAGTAAATGCGCTGAACTACGGAGGCCTCGGAACGGTTCGTACACATTCTTTCATTACCTCTTTGCCGCGCTTACCTAAATGTAATCATTCCGTGAGAGTCACTGCTGTGAAATTGCAAATTGCAGAAATCTTGTGCAGGCTCGAAAATGTCAATTTATGTTCTGCAGACGCCCCTCATGCATGCGCATAAGGAAAGAAAAACTGACGCCTTTTTTAAAGTTGCACATGAGTAAAGTAGCTCCATCCTCGTAGGTTTCTGCACGTACATCTTGAAAAGTCAAGCTATCTGCTTCAGTATAGCAGCGCCATTGGAGTATTGCTTCCCAATTGTTTCATTGGGGCTGAAGAAACAAGTAGCATATATATATATATATATATATATATATATATATATATAATATATATATATATATATATTATATATATATATATATATATATATATATATCTTTCTATATAATATATAAATATATATATATATATATATATATATAATATATATATATATATAAATATATATATATTATATATATATATAGGAAAGAAGTGTATATACACCTAAGGCTCAATTTTCCGTGTTTCGACATAATAATATGAGATGTAACAGTCAATAATGCCAAGGAAAGTATAGGGAAAGTTATTAGAACCAATGTAATGTAAATAAGAATTAAAAAGTGGGTGAAAACATACCGTGCCTGTAACAGGAATCGAACCTCCGACCTGCGAATAAAGTGTTCGATGCTCTACCACTGAGCTATCATGGCAGCCATCCCCCACGCCACTTTATTGGGTATATATGGGAATTTAAACGTGGGAGTGTCGGATTGATTGATTGATTTGTGGGGTTTAACGTCCCAAAACCACCATATGATTATGAGGGACGCCGTGTTGGAGGGCTCCGGAAGTTTTGACCACCTGGGGTTCTTTCATCATCATCATCATCAGCCTGACTACGTCCACTGCAGGACAAAGGCCTCTCCCATGTTCCGCCAGTTAACCCGGTCCTGTGCTTGTTGCTGCCAATTTATACCCGCAAACTTCTTAATCTCATCTGCCCACCTAATCTTCTGTCTCCCCCAAACCCGCTTCCCTTCTCTGGGAATCCAGTCAGTTACCCTTAATGACCAGCGGTTATCCTGTCTACGCGCTACATGCCCTGCCCATGTCCATTTCTTCTTCTTGATTTCAGCTATGATATCCTTAACCCCCGTTTGTTCCCTAATCCATTCTGCTCTCTTCTTGTCTCTTAAGGTTACACCTACCATTTTTCTTTCCATTGCTCGCTGCGTCGTCCTCAATTTAAGCTGAACCCTCTTTGTAAGTCTCCAGGTTTCTGCTCCGTAGCTAAGTACCGGCAAGATACAGCTGTTATATACCTTCCTCTTGAGGGATAGTGGCAATCTACTTGTCATAATTTGAGAGTGCTTGCCGAATGTGCTCCACCCCATTCTTATTCTTCTAGTTACTTCAATCTCGTGGTTCGGCTCTGCGGTTATTACCTGCCCTAAGTAGACATAGTCTTTTACAAATTCAAGTGCACTATTACCTATCTCGAAGCGTTGCTCCTTGCCGAGGTTGTTGTACATTACTTTCGTTTTCTGCAGATTAATTTTAAGACCCACCTTTCTGCTCTCCTTGTCTAACTCCGTAATCATGAGTTGCAATTCGTCCCCTGAGTTACTCAGCAATGCAATGTCATCGGCGAAGCGCAGGTTACTAAGGTATTCTCCATTGACTCTTATCCTTAACTGTTCCCATTCTAGGCTTCTAAAAACCTCCTGTATGCACGCGGTAAATAGCATTGGGGAAATTGTGTCCCCCTGCCTTACACCCTTCTTGATTGATATTCTGTTGCTTTCTTTATGAAGCACTATGGTAGCAGTTGATCCCCTGTAGATTTCTTCCAGAATGTTTATATATACTTCATCTACGCCCTGATTCCGCAGTGTTTGCATGACGGCTGATATTTCTACTGAATCAAACGCCTTCTCGTAATCTATGAAGGCTATGTATAGTGGTTGGTTATACTCTGAGCATTTATCTATTACCAGATTGATAGTATGAATGTGGTCAATTGTTGAGTAGCCTGTTCGAAATCCTGCTTGTTCTTTTGGTTGATTGGATTCTAATGTTTTCTTTACTCTGTTAGCAATTACCTTTGTAAATAGCTTGTATACTAAAGAGAGCAAGCTGATCGGCCTGTAATTCTTCAAGTCCTTGTCATCTCCTTTCTTATGTATTAAGATGATGTTAGCGTTCTTCCAAGACTCTGGTACTCTTCCCGTCAGGAGGCACCTCGTAAACAGGGTGGCTAGTTTTTCTAACACAATCTGTCCTCCATCTTTCAGCAGATCTGATGTTACCTGATCCTCACCAGCAGCTTTGCCTCTTTGCATGCTCTCCAAAGCTTTTCTGACTTCTTCTATCATTACTGGTGGGGTGTAATCTGGGTTACTGCTAGTTCTTATAGTATTAAGGTCGTGGTTGTCCCGGCTACTGTACAGATCTCTGTAAAACTCCTCCGCTATTTTAACTATCCTATCCATATTGGTAGTTATTTTGCCTTCTTTGTCCCTTAGTGCATACATCCGACTTATGCCTATCCCAAGTTTCCTCTTCAATGCTTTGACACTTCCTCCGTTTTTCAGAGCGTGTTCAATTCTCTCCATGTTATACCTTCTTACATCGCATACCTTACGTCTATTAATCAACTTTGAAAGCTCTGCCAGTTCTATTTTGCCTGTTGTACTTGACACTTTCATGATTTGACGCTTCTTAATTAGGTTCTTCGTTTCCTGGGAAAGCTTGCCAGTGTCCTGTCTTACTACCGTGCCTCCAACTTCCACTGCACACTCCGTAATGATACTCGTCAGATTATCATTCATTGTATCTACGCTAAGGTTGGTTTCCTCACTAAGAGCCGAGTACCTGTTCTGCAGCGACACTCTGAATTCCTGTACTTTCCCTCTCAGTGCTAGCTGATTGATTGGCTTCTTGCGTATCAGTTTCTGTCGTTCCTTCTTCAAGTCTAGGCAAATTCGAGACCGTACCATTCTATGGTCACTGCATCGTACCTTGCCAATCACTTCCACATCCTGCACGATTCCAGGGTGTGCACTCATTATAAAGTCTATTTCGTTCTTATTTTCGCCATTAGGGCTCCTCCATGTCCACTTGCGGTTTTCTCGTTTTCGGTAGAAGGTATTCAAAATCCGTAAATTATTGCGTTCTGCGAATTCTACTAGTAGCTCTCCTCTGGCGTTTTTTAGTACCGATGCCATAATCTCCTACTGCCTGGTCTCCAGCCTGCTTCTTCCCTACCTTTGCATTAAAGTCGCCCATCACTATAGTACACTGTGTTTTTACCTTACTCATTGCCGATTCCACGTCTTCATAGAAGCTTTCAACTGAAGCGTCATCATGGCTGAATGTAGGCGCGTAAGCCTGTACTACCTTCATCTTGTATCTTTTATTCAGTTTAATTACGATACCTACCACCCTTTCATTAATGCTATAGTATTCCTCTATGTTGCCAGCTATGTTTCTGTGAATTACGAACCCCACTCCCAGTTCTCTTCTGTAAGCCAAGCTCCTGTAGCAAAGGACGTGCCCATTCTGTAGCACCGTATAGGACTCATCTGTCCTCCTAACCTCACTGAGCCCTATTATATCCCATTTAACACTCTCTAGCTCCTCGAATAGTACAGCTAGACTTCCCTCACTAGATAAGGTTCTAGCGTTAAACGTTGCCAAGTTCAGGTTCAAAAAAAAAAAATCCGCGTGTTGATGGAACTGCATTAAGAGGGCTGGGGTGCGGCCTCACCGGCAAACACCGCCGAGAACGCACTCCCTCACCAGAGAAGGATTGGCCACCCTGGTGCAGTATCTGGCCACTACCTCCCACATGCTTACGTCAAATAACTCACGGCCCTCAGTCCCCAGCAGCTGCGAAGCAACTGACCACGGCGGCGGTCAGATCTGCAACGCAGCAGAGGGTGCTAAGAATCTCTGGATCCGGACAGGCCGTCATTGGAACCTGAACTTGGGGTTCTTTAACGTGCACCGAAATCTGAGCACACGGGCCTACAACATGTCCGCATCCATCGGAAATGCAGCCGCTGCAGCCGGGATTTGAACCCGCGACCTGCGGGTCAGCAGCCGAGTACCTTAGCCACTAGATCACCGCGGCGGGGCGTGGGAGTGTCAGTCAGCGCCACCTGTAGCCATGGCGGCGAGTGTGGCACACTCTTTTTTAAGAGCCTGTATGGCATGATGTACCACATGAACTTATTACGAGCTGGCAGCTGACCAATAGTCCCTCGTATAGAACCCATTGCACCAAGTCTGCCAGTACGAGACCCTCGTTAATGAATAAAAGAAATGAGTGTATACCTAAGTGCTCGTTTTTCCGTGTTTCGCACAATATAATGAGATCTAACAGACAATATTTCCAAGGAAAGTATAGGGGAAGTTATTAGAAGGTCGTAGGTGTGATTGCTGCTCACGGCAAGGTATTTTTAACCCACTTTTTTTTCTTCCAAATTACATTACATTGGTTCTAATAACTTCCTCATACTTTACTTGGCATCATTGTCTGTAAGATCTCGTTAATATTGAGTGAAAACACGGAAAAACAAGCCTATAGGTATACACTTCTTTCCCTTATTCACTTGACAAGCTTCTCGTACTCGCAGACTTTGTGCCGTTGGGTTGTATACGAGGGATATTGGTCAGCTGCCAGCTCGTAATAAGTTCGCGTGCTACGGGACGCCATACAAGCTCATAAAACAGAGTGTGCCACACTCGCCGCCATGGCTACAGGTGGCGCTGACGGACACTCCCACGTTAAAAATTCACATATAAACCAGATAAAGTGGCTGGGGGGATGGCCACCATGATGGCTTAGTGGTAGAACATCGAATGCGTTGTTCGTAGGTCGTAGGTTCGACTCCTGCTCACGGCAAGTTATTTTTTCTTCCACGTTTATTTTTTTCTATTGGTTCTAGTAACTTCTCCTATACTTTCCTTGGCATTATTGTCTCTCAGATCTCCCTATATATATATATATATATATATATATATATATATATATATATATATATATATATATATATATATATATATATATATATATATATATATATACAGGGCTTTATACAGGGTCGCTCAGCTATTTTCAGCCAGAGTTTAAAAAATATGCAAACACACTCAATTACAATGCAACCAAATGCATGTTGCTGAACATTGCATGAAGTGAGGCTAATATTTGTGTTTCAAATTATTGTTTTATTAAGTTGTCATGAAATAACTAAATTTGAAGAAACGAAGGTACATAAAAATTTCAATGAGAAAGCTGTAAATCAGTTGGCCAAACGTCTGATTAAACAGTATTGAACTTTATATAAGTTAATTATTACTGTTTTTATGATAACTGCAAAAGCCCGCGAAATACAAAAAAAGCCTCGTGACAATGTTACCGGCGCGCCTACGCGCAACGTGATTCGGGTGCTCCTAGCGTTCCACGTGTGAACAATTCGCTTCACTCGCACCGGTTGATAACAGGGATAAGCATTCACAGCAGTTATCGCTTTTGTGGCCGATAGCAAAACGTGTTTATCGCAAAGCCACCACCGAGGTTGCGGCCCTGCCGAGCTGGCACAATCGCGCAAATGCTATGGTAGTTTGTACTCGAAACGTTAAGTAGCACCTGAATCATCGTGCGCACTGGCACGCGAGTGGTTTTGTCACTTGGTTTTTGTTTGTATTTCGCGGGTATTTGTATTTAGCATAAAAACACAATAGTTAACAGATGTGAAGTTTGAAACTATCTGATCGGACGTTTTGCAAAGCGATCTACAACGTTCACATAGCAACTTTTTATCTATCTTCGCACCTTCTAAAGTTTGTCAATTAAATAACCTAACTCCAGGCCACCATCAACAACATGCATTTGGTCGCGTCGTAATTGCGTTTGTCGCCATAGTGTTCTACTGTTGGGGTACCCAATATATATATATATATATATATATATATATATATATATATATATATATATATATATATATATATATATATATATATATATAATAAATAATAAAAGCCATAACGTATTCTTTAGCCCAGTGACGCATACTCCGGGTATAGGTTTTGAGCTCATATATCTCAGCTGCCCACCCAACATTCTGTCTCAACCTCGCGAGAAGGCAAACACGTCTGGGAGAGACAAAGTTAGGTAGGTAGACGAAATTATTGTGTTTGCAGGTATTAGGTGCAAGCAGAAAGCACATGACTGGGTTGACAGGCGGAATGGGGGAGTGATCCTTGTCCTGCATTGCGCGTGGTCAGGCTGATTATAATGATGAAGATGAAGATGACAAAGTAAAAATTCTTCTTTCGAAATAGTTTTCCAGCAGACATTACATTTCATTCAACTCACCCCTCCCCTAGAAGATTGATTGTTGCACTTCTAGCACGTTATCAAGGCTTGTAGTGATATTGATTATGTAACCTGAGCGCAAGTGTCTCAATTCGCTGAACGAGGAATGGTCTTTGATGCAGCCAGCAAATTGACAGAGATTCTTGTTCTTATAAGACCAGCAGCTACTTTGCTCTACAGCAGGGTTCAAATGCTGAATATTCATGGCTAACAAAAATCTATCTATCTATCTATCTATCTATCTATCTATCTATCTATCTTTGTCGTTACACGTCCTCATTCTCGTTATTTACATTCGTACTAGCATTATTATACGTCTAAACCGATACGGTTGAAGTGTCATAGAAATATTTGCAGGGTATGCCCATAGCATCCGCCGGAAAACCGTTTGCCCCATTAACGTGCCGTGAAACATTGTTATGCGTCAAACGTGATTTACATGAAAATATCAAAAGAACCATGAGCTCGGACATTGGAAATTTATAGGTAACTTTTCCGAGCCCAAATCTCGCAACGCAGTGTACGGAGAGGCGGCAGAAAACGTAACAAGGACGCCCAGTTCATACACTGACGTAGACTACGCCCTCCACGAAATCACCGCGGCAACGATAGAGTACACAGGCACTACAGGTGCTAAAGATCCAACCACAGCCGTACACATACTTATACACACCTGCTCCACTGACACAAAAGCAACCACAATCGCAAAGACAACATGGCCTGTTTCTCTCGCCAGGACACACAGAACCATCGCCTGAGCTGTAGTGCACACTCAACGAGCATCACAATGAGGTGACTGCGAGGACGAAGGTTGTTAACGATTACAGTGTTTTAAAGTACATGTCAAAGTTGTTACAATGTACGTTACAGTGTTTATATACGAGCAATTCTGAGCGTTTTTTCCGTTAAAACATTTGCCAGAAGACATAAACAATCGCGAACTTAGTGCTTCGATGCAGACATTCTTGACAAGAGCAGCTGTACCATCGCCGAAAGGGCGCTGATTCCTGTTACCTTCTTGATGGAATAAAAGAAAAAAGTCAGCGCTGTTCGTCCCGCCGAAAGATCCATAAACTTCACTCATAAATTAAGTGTGTCTAAGCTGCTAATAGGGGTATGTTGCGCGTAAATTGTATTTGTATCCTGCCTTTAACAAAGATTTTCTTATCGCAGATGATTGGCCACGAGATTATGCACGCATTTGATCCACATGGCATAAAATATATTGAAGGATATCAACCGCATGATATGGACGATGTGATAAGAAAATACACGAAAAAGGCGCTGTGTCTGCGCAGATCACATAAGTCGGTTGTGAGTGTCTTTTTGCTTGCAATGTTTGTTTTTAATACAAAGCTTTTGGTATAATAATCCTATACTTCAATTGCAAATGCCTAAAACAGTATTTCTCAGCTGTGGTGGTTTTGAGGACGCTTTGATGGCTAGTAGTACTGAAGAAGGACCTCCTTAAATGAAGATAAAAAACGCTGGTGGGGAGGGAACGCCTAAGGTAATATAACATACAGCGTGGAATGGGTGCATTTTATTTCATATACGCAAACAATGATCTGTAGCGAGGTCAGTGGTTATGATGACAGTTGCAAGTAACTTGTGATATAATGAGCGGCCATCTTGCGTCTGTGGCACGTAGGGAAAGACCTGATGTATACATATCGAATCGGTACATACCACACTAGCAGAACCTCAGCTGCAAGCGTGTTTATGTTTTAATACACTGGCGTGGCCACACTGCGGACCATCGTGGAATGTGAAAACTTGTGGAACGTGAACACTCTGTACCACACCCATTCAATCAACTATTTCTGAATAAGTTATGTGGTCTGCAGCCACTATGAACTTGTTTTCATGTATTTTTGTTGCTTTATTTTATTTGAAGCAAGGGTTTTATGACAGGCCGGATGTTTTCAGGTAGCGTGCGTGGAATGACTGGTTTAGAGTACTGTATATCATCATTATTTATTATCCCTTAAGGGCCCTGGGTTGGGCATTACATAAGGAGGGGAGCATCGAAATATGCATACAAGGTCACATTTACAAAGGAAAAAGGCATGTTAGCTCTGTGCACTGCTACGAAACTGAAAATAAAAACAAAAATGACACATACTACGCGTTTCCGCGTGCGTTTGCAAAGAATTTGCATTGCGGTTTGACATGCATATGCTACCTAAATGTGGAAGATACAGTAACTCTTGACTTGTTAGCTGCCAGCTCATAAAATGTTCACGTGTTTCGTAACTGCGGCAGGCAGAAAAGTCTGTCATCCTCACCGCCATCGCTACTAGTGGTGACACTAGCTCTCCCAGAACTAAATGCCCATAAAATGAACAGGGATCTACCATCGCTGTAGCTCACTCGTTAGAGCATCGGATGCGTATTCAAAAGTCACAGATTTAGTCCTTGACAGCGACAAACTGTTTTTGTACACATTACGTTGTCACATTCAGTATTTAATTACTAAAGATTACATTCCCTGTAGATTCCTAAGCAGGCTTGTCTGTTATTTCTAGTTCATATTGCCCCTAACAAAAAGAAGCGCCCTAAAGTTTCCCTATTTGTTGTGTAAAACATCGTTGTCGCAAACTTGAAAGAAGACAAAAGAAGAGACACAAAAAAAACTTACTTGTTCCCTGTAGGCACTTTTTGCTTGATATTTCTACTTCTAGACGTCACCGAATATAATGCGTTTCCGGTATTACGATGCAAGTACTTCAATATAGTGAGCTGAGCACTAAAAAACTGCATACAAGTTTTGTAGTATTCCCAGTTTTAGCAGTAAATAGTGAAACACAAGTGAGTTTACTAGCACGTACCCCAACTTTTTAGGTTAAAAACTTTCTCGCGAGATCGACGAGCGTCTGCAGCACTGGTCTCTGCAGGTCACAACGGATAAATGTCTTCAAGAGCGGAACATTTTGCGGGACAAGGCTGTCGTATGTTGTTGTCATTGCTTCGCGTAGGAGAGGAAAACCCAGCTATAGCATAGCAAGCTCTACGATGTATAGCAGACGCGGAAAAGGTAGAAGACTTCATCCTCTCTTTTTTTTTTTTGAGCACCTCGATCATGACATAAAAAGCTGACACTACTACTGTGGCTAGGGAAACACGTGAACACAAACTGCAACAAATATTGGCTGAAGAAGCAGGTGAACAATGGAAAGAAAAAAAGATAGGAAAAACGAAAAGAAGTAGAATTAAAGTGAAGATACATAAAAACTCAGAAAAAAATGAAAAAAAACTATTAAGAAAAAATACGAAAAGACAGAAAGAAAACCAATCACAATAAAAGAGAACTGCCCAGCTGGGCAATTTCTTCAGGATCGGCACCGTCAGGGTGAAAAAGCTACCCCTAGTTTTTATCTTGAACGCTACACATATGAACATGAATAATTTGCGTGTATTTTGAACTTGCGTGACATTTGCACGCGCAAATATACTGTGAGCAGGAATCCACCGAAGAAACTGAATAATTATTGAAGCATTAGGGACGTTTTGGCTGGTCTATGCGTAGGGTGTGTTAGATATTTAATCACCTGACTGAAGGTTTTATGTATTGAAGTCTCTAAGGTGGCCATACGTAGAATGCCATACGTGGAATGCCCGCATAAATTATTGCCCCTAATCACAATAATTTGTGCCCACATGTGCCTTGTAATTGGGGATCATCAATAGCTGCCTTATGAAAACGAATCAATTCCCGTTAAGTCGCAGTGTACGCGTCAGAAATCCATGCTGAAACAGTTTTGTCAATTTTGCGCTAACACAGAACCGACAGAACAAATTCAAGAAATAACTAACAAGTTCATTAGTTCACTAACCTCGTATCTCAATGTGGCCTACCTACTATAAGTAATCGAAATAGTGTATGTCATCTAAAATTATTTTTTCAGTTGATGAAAGGTCAGTACAAGAAGATAGACACGTGACATCGTGCATATACGAAGGGTTACGCTACCAGGCACTCACACTCACTAGAAGTTACTCCACCCAATACACGTGTCAACTGTTACAAGTACTCTTCCTTTCCAAGAATAGGTGACTGGAATGAAACTGCCGGATAAAACTGTTACACAGGACTCACTATCACAATTAAATAGTTCAATGGAGTCACGCCTTCAATAGTTATCAGTTTTCTTGTCTATCAGATACGTTTCATGTGCTTTTTTGGTGCTAAACGAATCCTGTGTTCGATTTGAAATTTGTTAGAATAATATTGCTTGCCTTTTTTTTCTTTCTCGAAAGCGCGTGTATAAAGATATTCATAAGTTCATTTCCCATTGTTAATATTCTGCTGAGTTCAGCTGTTATGTACCACGCTGCCAAGACCTTGAAAAAATATTGCAGTATCTACAAATTAAATAAATCTGTAAATAAATAAATTTACTGAACGATTTGAGTCATCTGCATTAACTGCATATTGATTACGACACTTGAAAGCTGGGAATCGCTGCGACTCAGCCAAACGCGTTTCCAACCGCTCATTCACAGAGCGACACACTCGGGTAATATGACGGCACCGAGGCTACTGACCTGATTGGCTGACGAATGCGGTCAAGCATGATCAGGTGGTAGGGTGATGGCACCTCTCGAAGTATATACGAACCACTCCACGGTCTTCGACTTTTTGGCGAGAGAGCGTGCGTACGGCCGAGCACACTGGATAAGGGACTGCGAGATCGCGTGTAATTCGTCGGCATGCAATCGCAAGTTTCGACACGAGGGAGCTCAAATCGTCAAGTGCGCTCATGAATGCCGTGCGATCACCAGCGTGTCTCGCGTGTCGAGGAGGCCCGGCAGGGTTGAAAGTGAAGTTACGATATAATTGTCTGTAGCAGTCTTGGTACGCCCCGCCGCGGTGGTCTAGTGGCTAAGGTACTCGGCTGCTGACCCGCAGGTCGCGGGTTCGATTCCCGGCTGCGGCGGCTGCATTTCCGATGGAGGCGGAAATGTTGTAGGCCCGTGTACTCTGATTTGGGTGCACGTTAAAGAACCCCAGGTGGTCAAAATTTCCGGAGCCCTCCACTACGGCATCTCTCATAATCAAATGGTGGTTTTGGGACGTTAAACGCCACAAATCAATCAATCAGCAGTCTTGGTACATGGCGTGTGGCTAAATTTGTGATGCGAGCGGCTTGATGATGGTCTAGCCTAAACACTAATAAAACTTCAAAAAAAGAACGTTTCAGAGTCCCTTTTAGTTACGGCATGCTCCTCTTCAACAGACAAGTACTGCAATTTAGATAGTTCGTATTTATAAGCTAATAGATGTGACGATCTGATATGAGTTGATACCTATGTTAGGGTCAACTATATATGCATTACAAAAATAGAGAGAGGGAGTTCTTATCAATCACTTGTTAGGCACAAGTACCCGGTCTAACCACACGCATCCTGGCATGACATAAGTAGCCTACTAGAGAGTGCACATTTTACTCCGTTACTGCATGAAGACGACTGTGGAAAGACAAAGTAGTACCCACCTTCAAGATTCAACAGTCCCATCGCTTTTCCGCATATAATGAGAACACATACCCCAATGTCACGAGTGTGCTAAGAAGAAACTTTGATTGAGTACGTATTTCTCAAAATAACCCCTATTTGCAGCTCTCCGTAAGTGACCAGGATGGAAGGTTGAGCGACGAGCTGGACAGCGAGAACCTAGCGGACTTCGTGGGCACCCAGATGGCGTATGAAGCCTTCAATTCTTTAGCGAGCAAGTACAGGGACATCCAGCTTGGAGGACTGAACATGTCAGCGCAGCAACTGTTCTTCTTAAACCACTGCGTGAAATTGTGCACTGAAAAAGACAAACAGGATGCGCGCTACGCACCAGAACGTTCGCGTTGCATAGTTCCACTAATGAACATGCCGGCGTTTTCCAGCGCTTTTGGCTGCTCTTCCGGAACGCCTATGAATCCAGAGGAAAAATGTACCTTTTGGTAGTAAGAAATGTACCAGTCTATATGTGTTGAACCATCTGTTCAGATTTTTTCTTTAATGCTTATGACTCAAAAAAGCAACAGTTTATAAAAAATATATTGCAATTCAATAGAAGCATCGCTGCAGTGCTTTCTTTCATTGTGTAACTAGTTTTTAGGCAAACAATCTTTTTTTATTGGGCTCTTCAAAATGCGTATTCTCCTACTGTACCTAGGCTACCATTATTGCTTTTGCAAAGCCGTGCACATCTTTGTACCATGGCCAGCGAGTTTGTTATAAGGTAAAATGCAATTTTCCGAACTCGTTGCAGGAGCACGTGTTGGAGCCATCAAGGGAACGAAAGATAGGACAGAAAGTTAGAAAATAAAACGAGCGTGATCACTGCTTTGAAAACGTGACTAGGGGAGCGCCTCTTGTTGCAACAGCCAGGGAATCACGATAGAGGCGGGATGGGAGGACATCTCAAAGTAAGGCAGTCACATTAACAAGGCTTATTTATTTTAAATGGAAAGGTTGGGTGCGCGAAATGTACGAATGAAAAACTATTTCAAGCATTTTTTGCGGCAAAAGTGGAGCACTTAGTCGATAGCCCCTGTGGCGTTTGCCGTCTTGCGAGCCTTGTCGATCATCTTGAGCTCTTCATGCTTCGACCAGAACAGTGCAGCCTCCCCTTGCTTGGAGACTGTGCCGGCCGTGAGGAAGTTATTTTTCTGGGTCACCAGAACTTACTGCGCACCAAGCCAATTCATTAGCACAGGTCGATTGCATCCCCAGAGGGAGGAATTTCCTCATTGGGGGATTGAATCCTCATCTGGGGAAGGAACGTAAAATAGTCAATGAAAAGGTAAGCAGCGAATTATTTCTAATTGTAGAGAGCGGCGAAAATCAAGACATTTCGTACGAAAGGATTGACGTGTTTGCATCACTCACCGCATACCGTCCGATTGAATTGATAGACATCGACGATTCTCGGCAACACGGGCATACACAACAATTTGTCCACGCGACACGTTCAGCTTCTCGAAATAGTGCGAGGTATAGGTAAAATCAATCATATTCATGTTTGCGAAAATTTTTATCTCTAACCCATTGTAGGTTTTACAAAATATTCATCATTACGCAGTCTGTATGATCCGTCCGCCTCTTGCTCGATAACCTAAGTGGGTAGGTGGGTCTCTGTATCCAATCGGAGTTTTCTGTCTCTGATTGCCCATTACAAGCGATTGGCATGTTTCAGTAGGAAACACTGGTTCTTCAGTACGTACATTGCGCCTCCCCAGGTTTCACTCCTGCGAAATGTCATGATGAGCGCCAGCACAAGCGCCGCTGCCAGTGTTAGCGTTAGCGCCCGCTGCTTCACATTTACACATGATTCCCTTAAGCGGAAGATGGTGTAATTTACTTATGCAGCTGTTCATGTCCTCTTTTAGTGCAATTTGCCCCGTGTTGTGGCCAGGCGTTCTCTCTGTCAACACTTTCTTTCTCACGTCTACTTATCTCCATGGTAGCAGACCGGATTCAGCTGCCCCTCAAGGAAAGGGGGCAGCCCATCCAGCCTAGCTAAGTCGGCGCTAAGTTATCTTTGCCATTTGGTAACAACTACCTCAAACAAAAACAAAAAAGCACACAACGGTACACGAATGAGGAATTATGCAAACATGAGCTTTGGTGTGAAAAAAAAAACAGGCAGTTGGAATAACAAAATACTTCCTTGTCTAGGGATCAGAGCGGTTTCGCTCCGAAATCTCCAAAATAGTAAAAAAATTCTTATAGCTCTCTTAAAAGTAATTACATAATACTTGCATATCTAAAACAATATGACATGGTTAGAAGAAACTCAATTTACCAATTTACAGATTTGCGAGCGATAATAGCCTGGTTCGATTTAAACTCTTTTTACAACGCAACGTAAATCAAGGTGACAACGACCTAGTGAGGAAGCTCCCGACAAGAAGATATTAAAACAATGAAATCTAATTTAAAGCGTTTAAAAGCAGCTTTAAGAGAGTTTTCCTCGGTAGCTTGTAGCGGCTATGCAATAAAAATATTGCGCGGTTGTTTTATCTTTGTCTTTGCTGATGTGTAACAAATACCACGCTTCTTAAAAGTATGGCGAAGGATGCCATAGTGAAGACAGTTCGTAAAAATTTGAAGTAGCGTCGACCACTCCCCTTCAGCTCTGCCTTTCCACTGAATGAATGAATGGATGGATGGATATGGCTGTACCCTTTAGATCGGGCGGTGGCTAGCGCCACCAAGCCGTAATGCTTAATGAACCTAAAACGATTTTTTTGCCTTTAAATATTCAGGTTCAGGATTCGTACTTTGAAGTGGAGGGTTTAATTTTCACTCGTGCCTTGACTTGAGCCACAAATCATATAACTTCCTTCTAGTTAATTCTACCCGCTTAAAGTTTAATTTTCCCTCCCTGTCCCTAAACCCCAGTGTTTTGAAAAACTCTGCGCCATCATCCTGAACTATAGGGTGAAGCCCTTTACAGAACATTATCAAGTGTTCGGCAGTTTCTTTTTCCTCTCCACAAGCACTTCATACTGTGTCTACCCCTTCGTATTTGGCCCGATAAGTCTTGGTTCGCAATACTCCCGTCCTGGCCTCAAACAGTAGAGAACTACCACGAGTATTACCATAGATGCTTTCCTTGGCAATTTCCTGCTTAGAGGTTGTATAGATCTCTAGTGTGGACTTCTTAATCATGCCAATTTTCAGCAGCTGCCGCAACGCCCCTAGAACGTCCTGCAGGAAACTATGGAAGGAGACATACCCTCTCTCGGTGCCCAGGGGAGAGTAAGCTGGAGTCGTCCTGGAAGCAAAAGAAAACACGCGACCAAGGACAGTGAGGACGTACAAGATGGCGCTTCCACAACCAAGCACCAGGAAGAAGAGAAGCCTACACACTGATGCAAATGACGTTTCTTTAGTTCGCTCTAGAGACTTCAATTATTGAGTGATTCTCTGCTACACATAAATTATGACGAGTATTGGTGTCGCGGGAACCCTGCAAATACGCTTGTAGTAGGTACCGAAACAGTGTTTACAAACGGTTATGAAACGCCACTCTTTCAACTTTTGCTGTGACTTAGCTGCGCGTTCTGCGCAGGCCTGGCGGTTTTTTAACACTCGTTTTGTAGCTACTGCATGCGCACTTGCAGGGTACCCACTACGCCCTTAATGATTGTGTAGTAGGCTGGCATTCACTTCGCGAACCTTCGTCATTCTTTGTGGAGGCATAGCACTCGCTGCACACTTGCGAGTAACTTTTCGCTCTTTTTTGTGCCGTGTCTCACGACGATGAAGAATTGTGCCATTCGTGCTATGCAGGATGGCCCGAGCTTCACGGGCAGCCGAGTTGGCTCCGAGCTTGCTTGCGGTGGCCGTGGCACAAGACAGTGGGGAGTGCGTGATAGCAGTGTTGATAAAAAATTGGTCCCGTATCTGCATGTAATCTGCCAATGTCGTCGAAAGACGATAGTCTTGCGTGTGGAGAGAGTGAACAATTTATTTGATGTTCTGCGCAAGAAAATCGGTGAATGATATTCTGAAGGCACTGCATTAGAGCGCCTCGAGCATGGAGCGGAGGCTAACGAGCGCATCAAGTCACGTCACACGTGAGACATTACCGCCATCTGGCAGTTTTCTCAAAAAACAAAGCGCGTGCCTCTGAGAAGAGTGTGCGCGCTTGTCTTAGAGGTGATAAGGTGTAGAACGCAAAGCGACGGGTAGATGCCACCACCATCTCGTTCTAGCAAAGCGTTGTGAACACTCGCCTTTTCGAGCAAGCGTTGTATGGTCAGTGCAGCATGATAAGAGCTACGGTCCTTAAGATTACTTTTGTATGTTTTTTTCTAGTAAAAGATGCATATGCAGAATGTGTTCGTGGTGTTATAGTGCCCCAGACATGCGCAACAATTGCTTATAATTGACAATTGCACAAGTATGAACGCAAAGCCTTGAGCAACATTGGTGGGCGCGGCGGATGGGGTCGGCCATTTCAAGTACCCGGTGCCAGTAAGAGTAGACAAACAGACAAATGTACAGATCAAAGTTTTTGTGTCGAAAGTACCCAAGAGAGACTGTCGCCTTTAAAAGTGAATACATGAGCACGTGTGGCGTTGAAAACGCATGTGGGACATTCGCGGTGTTTATCGGAGAAACACCGCGTGCGAGCACGTCAGCGTCGCCACTCACTCAACATTTTAGGAGTGCAGCGACATGAGCGTGGTTGTCGTGCTGTCTTTTTACCATCCAGCACGCGCCTCCAACACGCGTGTTCGTGACGTATGCCCTCTTTCGCACAGGTTTTTTCGTTCTGCCTGCAGCATGAAAAATTCCACTCTACAAGGCAGCAAAGGTGCACACGCAGAACTCTCGTGCTGCTCGTTTCGCTTCTATCAAGTATTGCAGGTAAATACAAGGACAGGTGGTCACCATGGGCGCTCGCATCTTGTCGGCGTTAAAGTCCCTCTATCTACGAAAAGTAGCGAAAGGTCTTGATCCAGCCGCCTCGCCGCGCGATTCGCCGGTTGGCGACACGTGACCTTTTCTCCTTCGCGCCCCGCCCTAAGGGTCCAGCAGTCGTTCACTGTGCATGCGGATCGCGTGGTTGTTTGCGTTTCCGAGCGTGGAATTGGACGTTTCGGTAAGTAAAAAACAGTTCTTGCGCCTCTGATGCATTGTTTTTGCAACGTAGAGGTGCTTATTTACCTTTCCCTTGAGTGGGCGTGGGAGTTACGTGTTTTTATTCAACGTTTGCAGCATGACACGCTAGCATGCCGGGCTGCTGTGCCTACGGTTGCCGCAACCGTACGATGGATGGAAAGAAGTTCTTTTCTATTCCTCGCGTTGATGATAACATCAGCAGACGGAAGATATGGATGGCTCCACAGAATCGGGTGCAAGGATTTCGTGTCCGCTGAAAATGCCCGGCTATGCGAGGTAAGTGACTTCGTGGTTTTTATAAAATGTAAACACTGTCGTAGATTTCATCCAGCCATGTGCCTCGCTGGCGTGCCTTTGTTCGTGTATATACTGTTTCATGGACATTATCTCAACAACGCTGTTATTGTTTTGGCGTTCTTGATGCGGCTGATTTGCGCATTATAGTTATTTACGTTTCACATCCCGTATTTCTCACAGTGATTAGCTCGAGACCCCAATACAATTGCGTTTGTTTATGTCATCATAATGCGAGCTTTGTCAAGGGTAAACGACTAATGTGTTGGCTGAGCACTGAATAGGAAAGCCTAGAGCAATGCAGAGTGTCCCTTGCCATTTAGTTGCTTTGACCCGTCTGCTTGAAACAGCCTTTCGTTTGTGCATTACGCATCAGGGCGTGTCACATAAAGTTATTTTTCAGGTGTGGGCATCCTTTTATAACGTTTAGATGCGACAGCATGTATAAGTGAACTTATTGCAGTTTTCCTGTTCATGCAGTGCTTCCCAGATCACGTGAGCATAGATGTAAATGTGTCAATGTGCCAAAGGCTGCTTTTATTCTGTCAATTCAAGGTATTCATGGTGATATTACCATGTGCCCGAACCACACAGAGGCGGCTGTTATTCTGAGATCTTTTTCGGTGGCTTTAAAACTCGAAACTTACAATAAAAGGTTCGTTCTTGGTATTTCTTATTTATTTTGTTTTGCCACGCCTTGCTGTGTTTTGCAGCGGGGCTCTGCGCGAGGTCGATTCAGGCTGGTTCGTCTGAGCACTTTGCATATTTTTTTTACAGGACCACTTTGATGTTGAAGAGTTTGAGCCATTAATCCTACAAAGCTATGGCCAGAAGAAACTGAAGCCGTATGCCACGCCGAGCATCTTTACTCATCTGAACTATAAAACAAGCACTTTCAGTTGACCCAAATATCGTCTTTACTTCAATGTAAGCTGAATTTCAGATCGTGCAAATGACCGTAAAAAAGCGCCGTATGACTACCGCTGTGAAACACCGTTCAATAGAATGAGATGCTTCGAAAGTACGAACGTTTTATTGCAAAGCTTCACGCGCCCCGAGATCGTTAGTCGTTGTCCCTACTGCTTGAAGTTTCCTGGGCAGCTTACGCCACAAAGGGCAATAATTAACCGGTTCAAACGCGCACTGAGAGCGGTTTCAGCCGTCCGCAAAATGCACGCGAGCGAGCGGAGCGTCGTCTGCTAGCGCTGCTCCTTGGACCCCTCCAGAGGGCGCGCGTGTAGTTGTCGCTACCTTTATATATATAGGGACCTTAGTCGGCATCGCGGCTGTGATTAGATTTGTCGGAAGCGCTGTGAAATGGAATGCGAGACATCGTAGCCGCGTGGTGATCTTTTACTTCTGCGGGCGTAAGTGCATAGTCTGCGTGATAAAGCTGATAGATTAATCCTGCCGCTAGACGTGAGTACTGCTTCTCGGCAAAACAAACGGGGGGAGGGGGGGGGGGCGTACCCGACCTTCGCCGCGGGCGTCTGTCAATCAAACTGATGGACGCGTGAACCCGAATGCAAACTCGTAGATACTGAGAAAGCCCGGCTTCAACTTGTGACTGTAATGATGCCAATGTGACGTTCAAGCTTTTGATGCGGTGAACGCTAAGTGGCAGCTTCTTTACATGTAACATAATTGGTGAGCTTACTGTGGTTGTGCAAAGCTGAAGCCCAAGAGGAGTTTGTGATAACCTTGCTTCTTGCAGCTTTTTAAGCTAGTCGTCTACTCATGTGCTTGGTTGGCTTCGAAGTGAACACCACATCAGCTCTGTCTTAATTTTATTGTACTAATTGGCCGAGGCTTAACGACCATTACACTAAGCTGTTTTGCCTTCATTGGTAAGACATTATTTAAAGGCTGTTTTCTAGGGCGCAATTACCAAGACCAGCTATTAAACTTCATCCTGAATAGCAGAGTATGAATTTTCGTCATAATAATAAAGGTCAAATCGCAAGATTTTAGTTTGCCTGCTCATGATTAACGTCACGTTAATTAGCATATTTTAGTTAGGGCATCAAGTCGCATGCCCTAACTAAAATACTGTTAGCCACTTTACATGGCTTCATTAGCACAGTCTTTTCAAAATGTGGCTTAATTACCTGGGCCTTACCAGGACTTGGCATAATTAGCTTGGTTACAGCATGTCCGGGCCTACCTCGCCTAGTATATTGTCCATCCAAAAAAAATAACAGCATATCCACGAAGTGAATGATGATGAGTTCGGCGAAGCTTCGGAGGTTTTATCAGTATAAACGGTGAATCGTCTGTCTGTCTGTCTGTCTGTCTGTCTGTCTGTCTGTCTGTCTGTCTGTCTGTCTGTCTGTCTGTCCGTCTGTCCAGTCCGTCCGTCCGTCCGTCCGTCCGCCCGTCTGGCTGTTCGTTTGTCAGTCTGTCCGCTCTCCTGTCCATGCATCCACAACTGCTTAGTGAGTCATTAACTAGGCGGTCGGTCACGTCCCACAAGCTAGGAGAGACAGACCCACGGCTTCAGGAACTTCGCTCCTCATAGCTAATAAACCCGCCCACGAGCTTGGGTGCTAGTGGGCGATGACAACAAAGATTACGCGCACCGGCTGAACAGCGCCCTAGAATGTACAGGCTGACCATGATGATTAACACGTGACCTCATGTTTAGCTGCGGTTGCGATGTTGTAAGATGCTCGGTTGGTACTGATCTTAGAAGCCACCGTTCTGATTATTTAAAACAGACTTACTTCAGGCAATAAATGATTCAAAATGAATTTAAACATTCCGTTCCTCTAAAAAAAAAAAGTCACCAGGAAGTGTTTCTGACACTTTATTGCATGTGTGCACTTCTGCATTCAGTGGAACGACAAACAAATGAAAGAAGCTACCCCTCGTTTGAAAACACCGCCCAACTTAGTCGACCGTCTTTGACATGATGAGTGGTTCTATCATAACCAATAAAACTCAGCGCGCTGGGTTGTGGACTTGACTTTTCCGTACTGTTGGCTCGTTCTTAAGAGGGTGTCGCCAGAGCTTGGGAAGATGCCGAGTTTCGCGAAATGCGGGCAATCTTGCAAGGTGCCCCAGAAGCTCCGTTCTGCCAGAAGCTTTTCTGGACCAAAATAAACTTTTCATCATCATCCTAATCAAGCTTTTGTAGTTCCCACTATCCCCCCCCCCCCTGTTATGTGCCACTGTTATTATGTGAACAAGATGAATTTTTGTAAAGGGCTGGAGCATTCAACGGCTTACTCGTTGTGCAATTCACGATATGATATGTGGCACATTGATTTTTGGGAGTTCTAAAATGCATTATTATTCACTACTAACTCGTTTCCTTTCCCGACATGAAGCCTGCCCAAGGCCAGTTTGCAAAGGAGTTCCAAGCACCGGCGTGGCTTAGTGGTAGAAAACTAGGCTTGTGCACAGGAGACACGGGATCGTATACAATTGTGTCTTTGGAGTTTTTTATTGATGGAGTTTTTTTTTGTATATCCTGTGATAGTGGTTGCATACACCTGCGGCTCGTGTTTTGATCTCATAGCACTAGTCAAGTTGTGATCTCGTAACAGCTTTAACACCGTAAAAGTGATAACACTGAAGCACTGCTCATGAGCGGTAATTGCTGGAGCTAAAGAAAGGAATAAACTCTTGCTAGAAGCAGCATGACTGATCTTTCTCCCAGGATGAAGCCCTTAGTTGAGGGCCCCGTTATCTCACGCTATCAAACTTTCCCGCTAGGTAAGCTGACACTCTTCTTTTACCTATGGCATGGAGGAATGTGATCGTGATTCGGAAGAAATATGGTGATAGCTTGGGAGGCGGGGACATTTACTAGGTGGAGTGAGACACTGTGATACAACTGAGCTTATATGGAGAATATCGGATCTCGCCACGACGGTCTAGTGGCTAAGGTACTCGGCTGCTGACCCGCAGGTCGCGGGATCGAATCCCGGCTTTGGCGGCTGCATTTCTGACTGGAGAGCGGAGATGTTGTAAGCCCGTGTGCTTAGATTTGGGTGCAAGTTAAACAACCCCAGGTGGTCAAAATTTCCGGAGCCCTCCACTACGGCGTCTCTCATAATCAAATGGTAGTTTTGCGATGTTAAACCCCACATATCAAATCAAATCGATGAGATATCGTGTAGGAGGGAAGCGATGAAGAAAGGAAAGCAAGTGAATGAGTTAGTCTGAAAATATGATCATGCCGTAGCGCTTTCGTGGTTAAAGGACGTGTGTGGTGGTACAAAATACTTTCAGCTTATCCTGAGCTGATGTAGCGCTTCTGCTCAGTTAAGCGATTTCGTTGGTGCATCGTTCGAGTTGGGCCGATCTTTTAATGGCGGGTGCTTTCCAGCTCACGGGTCACAAAATTAGCCTGACCCTCTGCAGTAGCTTTAATACAGGCATGTTCCAGTGCTCTGACGGTAATCACCCTGTGTAAAAATGTGTGATGAAATGTGAATGCATTACAGCTATGTTGAACGTCCAAGCCAGTGAGCAGTAGTAGTAGTATGCAGAGCCAAAGTCACCCCCACCCCCCCGCGGTGGTCTAGTGGCTAAGGTACTGATTCATTTATTTGTCAATATAGATAGATAGATAGATAGATAGATAGATAGATAGATAGATAGATAGATAGATAGATAGATAGATAGATAGATAGATAGATAGATAGATAGATAGATAGATAGATAGATAGATAGATAGATAGATAGATAGATAGATAGATAGATAGATAGATAGATAGATAGATAGATAGATAGATAGATAGATAGATAGATAGATAGATAGATAGATAGACAGACAGACAGACAGACAGATAGATAGATAGATAGATAGATAGATAGATAGATAGATAGATAGATAGATAGATAGATAGATAGATAGATGATACTTTCATAGATCTCATGACCACGAAACTACCAGGGCGGTTTTATACGAACCTAGCAGCAGCCGCCAGAGATGCAGCTGTGGAAGAAAGAGCATATGGACGTTGCTATCACTGTGGTTGTCTTTGCGACAGCCTCAGTGGTCGAGCTCCCTAAACTTGCTCGACTGCCACTTCGCTTTCACACAGCTACTATAAACATACAACATGCATAAACGAGTGTCCCATTGCATCGTGAGTATTGTAATGGGCACCCGCACGAAAATGAGGGGCAGCTCAAAACGCGATGCTCGCGAACGTTTTAAGGCTAAGGACGAAATGCTTCTGGTTTCGAAGCACAATAGTTACCATATGACCGTCCCCACCGTCGTGGTCTAGTGGCTGAGGTACCTGGCTCATGAACCGCAGGTCACGGAATGGAATCGCAGCAGTGGCGGCCGCGCTTTTCGATGTAGGCGAAAATGCTTTAGGCCCGTGTGCTCAGATTTGAATGATCATTAAAGAACCCCAGGTGGTCGTAATTTCCAAAGTCTTCCACTACAGAGTTTCTCATAAATAATCGTATAGTGAATTTCGGAAGTTAATACTCACATATCAATCAATTAGTTGGGAAATGACTGTAAGAAATGGCTGAATGGGAGAATGGGAGACACCAGATCCACTTTTGCATCATGTATAGCCTCGATCAAATAAAACGAGACATTAATTTTTCTCACTTTTTTTCTCTTCACACTGAGCAAAATGTGGCCGCCATGGCGTGTCAATAAGTTCATATTCTTTATATGACCCTAAACTTAACTACAGTGCCCTGACAACAATGGCACAGTGCTTTCACTTGTAAGAGATAGGTCAATTATCTAGGCTGTCGTCTCCACATTCAACCATTAGAAATCATGATTTAAGAATAGCATCGAAAGCCGGTTCGTTGCTCAACGCCGCTGTCCTATTTTCTGTTATACTGTGTGAAGGAATGTAACACGAGAATAATGGCTCATTACTGCAAGGGCATCTTGGCTATAAGAACTTTTTCTAATCAGCAAGTAAATAAAAGTTAAGTAATTCGTCACTTATCAAATTTCCGCCGACAGGTTGCCATTTCTGCGCATGGATTAAACCCGGGATCGATAACCTTTGGCGCGCGAGCCAGTAATAAGCGGCCCCCGAAATAATTTCAATACCCCTCCCCTCTCACTAACCAATTGAAACTGGCAGATTTGGGAAGCTGGTACATTCTAAAGATATTCACTATGTACACTATATACAACTATATACAACAGTGCTAGACATATATGAAAGAAATGAGGAACTATGCATAAGGAAACACTTCCTCAACGTTTATGAAAGAAATAAGGAACTATGCATAAGAAAACACTTCCTCAAATTTTCGACAGATGACCAGGCTTGTTGTAGGTATTTTAGAGCTGAATAAGAATTCTCAGCGCTAAAATTCAAACTGATAGATTTTTTTTTGTTGCGCGTACCCTATTTATGTAACACGCAAGATTGTGACCCGCTTAGCGAAAATAAACACGATTTGTACTGTAGTTTTGTACATACTTTTCAGGTCGCCTAATTTATGTTCCTGTGTGAATTTGTGTTTCTGTGGTTGAAGCATGGAAAAAAAATAGGGCAAGGCGGTCTCGCGGGAGAAGCCTGGTTTTACTTTCTGGCTGTCAACGGCAATAGTGTGTTTCAGCTGCGTGCCTTGCATTCGACAAGTAAGGCCGAAGGCGGCCTGAGTGTGTGCTTATGTACGCGAACTTCCCGCAATTCCTTTCGAAAAGTACATTGGGTAAGCTCAAGTCTCACATAAGGGACCACAGCGCAGATCAAGAGTCGATCCGTTGGGCTAGATAACCTTGACTATGTGTTCTTCCTTGACATGCACCTAAATCAGAGTACATGGGTCTAGCATTTCACCTCCGTGGACATGAGGCCGTCCAACCTGAGATTTCATTCCGCCACCTTCGGGTCAGAACTTCGTGGTTCAAGAGACGTCGTGTATGATTGTTAGACACAGCAGTGATGTGGCTCTGTAGTTACGGAAACAGTATGGGACATTTTTGAAAACAGTGACAAAACGTGTTAGGGAGCCTGCACAAAAGAGAATCGTCTATGCTATATATACCATGTGCCTTTAAAGATAATTTCGTCATTTCGTTCGAAAACTGAGCCCTGTTTCCTCGCTACACTAGCAGAAATATTTCTACCAATGTAGTTTGTCCGGAACACGCTTTTTTCCGAAAGCGTGGTTCCGATTTCTGGCGTAAAATTTATTCAAACAGGTGAGCAACACTGTGATATATGCATGTTTACATTAAACAGGCTATTGAAAATTTTTAATGGACAGGATTTTCATCCAATAAAACGGCTACGTGTGTTATCGCTGGGCGCAAGCCGTAGCGGTACGCATCGGAGTCTTCACGAATTCTTTTGATTTTTCTTATCATTTTGCGTGTTGACCCTAATCATTTGCTGCTTCCCCACATGTGTCTTAGCGGTAACATATGCTCAAAAAACATATATTTGCGGTGCGATTTCAAATGAGGTTTGTCGTTGTGAGCTTTCTTTTGTGCACTTTTTAGAGTGTTCGGAACAGAACCCTCTTCGAAGCCAGCACGTACAAATTTAGGCATTGAGTGAGGTAAGTAAGAACGTACACAGGTCGCAAAACTCATTCGAAAGTCGACGAGGTTGAGATCGAACCTTGGGTGTGAGTCCGGGTGAATGGTATTCTTGCGAGTTGGAGCCTGAGTCAGTCCAGGTAGAGAAAGTTTTCGCGAGTGTGAGCTCAAAGTGCAAAACATATTTCTTGAGTGGTTCCATTGCTTTTTTTACCCACCCCTATCTACCGACTCTCAGCACTACTACCAGCCTTGTCTAGATTAAAGTTTACACTCACCGTGACTCAAGTGTACTAAACAGTATCGTTCACTTAAACTCGTAATTGAGGGTACAGTATCAAAATGCCCCAAGAAGAGCACCAATGACGTGAGATATTCGTGTTGAAGGGCACCGACGCCTTGCTGGACTCGTATGAGTCATGAGCCGATTTATTTTCGCAGATTCTGATCGAGCCGTGAGTGTGCGTCTGAATGAGTACGGGTGAGTAATATTTTGGGAAGTTTGAGTCTGAGTGAGTTTGGTCGAAGAAAAGTTTCGTGAGTGTGAGCCCAGCTCAGGAAAAGTTTTGTTGAGTCCGAGTCCGAATGAGTGCTAAGCGTAAGGTATATTTCATGAGTGAGTGTGAGCGAGCTTCACAATTTTCGTGAACCTATGGTGAGGTAGGTCACATATCACAGAAGGCGATGCCAACGCCGCACAATATGGCTGCAGTTCGATGAGCCGAGTAGAACACGCGTGCACAATCAACCACTTGCCAGCTAAACAATCCTCATTAAGCCATAGCGTTGTCCTGCGGATATTATAATGCATACAGTTAATTCGGTTCTTTCCAAACAGCTTTTGTCTAACTTTTTTATGCTACCTTACGTGTCGTTTTTTTCCTGGTACAAAACCACCATTGAAAATGAAGTTGAAATCAAAACTTGTGCAATTTCAATTTTGAATCACTATTATCATTATGATCATTGCAACACACTGGCATGGAGCATCTTATTTTCGTGTGTTTTCGCTCTGCATTCTCGGTCAAAGGCGTTAAGTTAGGGTGGCCTAGTCAAGCGTGAGGAGTTGTTCAAGTGTGACTGATAACGACAGCCTCTAGTGAAAAAAGCAGAGTACCTTCACACAACAGCTAAGCATCCTCAGTGATCTCACTTGATGCGGATCTTCCTACACAAAATACGGTCAACCGCAGATACATCTGTGTGCGTAAGTGCATGATCGGTGATTTGTGGGTGAACAGGAGGCTGTTCACACAGCGATTTCAGCTTTATTTCACCGTTGAAAGTCAAGAAACTGCATCTATTGAACGGGCGGTGATTCTCCGACTTTCCGTAGCCGGCGGACCTGTTGCCTTTATTTGCAACAGTTCATATTTTGGTCCTCCAACTGAGACGACTCCACAACCAGAAATGAGCCCTTCATGCACACTCTACGCCGACGCGCAAGAAAGCGTATACCCGCTACACCCTTCGCTGCTTAAAGCGGCAAGCTAAATTACGTCTCGGCTCTTCCCCCGCTGCCTCAATCATAGAAGCGCATGAATGTAACAATGAGCAGCAGCGTGACAAGATGATCAGACAACAGACCTTTCCAGATCTGAATCACCATTTGTGCGAACTAGCGACAATAGTCCACAATTTTCATGTACAGAGCTCACCAGTGGCAGCTCACACACAACTTCCAGCTCAAATCAGCCTCAGTCTAATTTAATAGTTGACGGTGGGATAAATGCAGCTAAGCATTCGTTGTATTGTGACTAACGAGAAAATTACTGCAGTTGACCAAATGTATTAGCCGTCCAGACAGCTGCATAAACGTGGCGCTACTCATGCATGTACACCACGCTGGAACAGAAAGAGAAGCTCGCCTAACTGCTGACAGGTTACCATACCTTGTCTGTCGACAACAAACATGCTGCTTAAAAAACCTACCTTGCACTAGCAGAGTTAGTAGAAAAAACAGAATTGATAAGGAACTACTAAAAAGAGAGAGCAACGAAGCTTCTTTTACTGCAGAAAGAAGACTCCACTAAGACTGCAAGCCGTTCACGCCTCGGAATTCCATAGGAAAATTGTGTTGTTGTGCGACCAGTAATGACCAAACTTTACAGCATTGAAGTGCACGGCAGCGTGTTAAGGAGAAGGAAAGCTCACCTGTGACATATACCTCAGCCATTTGTGTCGTGACCAACTTGAAAAACACTGCAGTTGACTAAATGTATCAGACGTCCAGACAGCTGCATAAACGTGGTGCTACTTCTACATATACTACATAGAAAGCTGTGAGAAGTCATGTGAAGAAAGAATCACATCTCATTGGCAGCTTTGCCTCAATCGTGTGTTTTCTCGCTCGACCTACTTGAGCAAGGGAATCACAATCGGTAGGTGCCTTTGTTAAAGCTACTATAAGCCCTACAGTCAAAGTGAAGCTAAAGCCAGGCCTTGTACAAATGGCAAGAAGACTGCAGTGGTCTGGTGTTATTTCTGTGCTGTGTATTGTGTTTTGCAGGCTTGGCACCTCCTTGTTGGCGTCTCCCAGATTGGTTGTGCGTGATGTTGTTTGCAGATTACTGTGCCCTTTCAAGATACTGCCAATTGTGGTTCGGTTTTCTTACCAACAACACGGTGTTTTCAGCAGGCGTACTTTCTATATGTAGGTGTTTACTGTGTGTGTTGTGATCGGTCGTCCTTGTGTATTAGTGTGGTCGTTGATCACGATGCAGTTTCATTTTTATATTTGCTTGCAGACAGTGTGTTCAGCAGGCCTGGTGTTTTTGCTGTGTGTGCCGTGAATGATAGCTTTGGCAGTAACAGATAAACACACTTTTTTACGATTGTTTAATTTTTGGCTGATGTTTACTTACACGCAGTTCTAAAGAAGATATGAAATGATTCCTTGACGATGTGAGTTCGCAACAAAGCTGTAAAAGCAGAGCACGTGAAATAGCTGCTCTATTGCATTTTCATCAGCCACAGACACTACCAGATACCTGAGTACTGCAAACAGTGTCAAGGCAGTTTCGAGCCAGAATGGGCAACCTTTTTTGTACGAAAGCTGAGCATATTTATTGTGCGTACGACGGTCCTCCTGAATTCTCAGCGATTGACCCGCCTCATTGAACGTTGGTAACAATCTAGTGTGTGTGCGTGTTTTCGCTTCCTCCCACTCTCTTCTTCTCTCTCATTTCATTTTCGTTACTTTTCTGTCTCCCATTCCCCTTCCGTAGTGCAGGGTAGCAAACCAGACACTTGCTTTCCAGTGAACCTCCCTGCCTTTTTTCATACTGTATCTCTCTCTCTCGATCATGATTTTACTTTATTACTATGTCGAGTCGCAGATTTTTCTGTTTGTATCTTTTACACAAATCATTGCATTGCCTTTTACGTTCCCCAAGAGTAAGGGCTCTGTGAAACTGTAGCTTTTCTAGCTCCATAGTTCGTATTGTTTCTTTTTTCATAGTTCTTGCCAATCATAGGGTTGGTTATGGCTGTTGCCTTGCATCATGCAAGCATGTCGGCGCCGTTTCAGTAGATCTGTTTCTTGTCTCTTTATTCTGAAAGCATTCTATAAAACATGATTGTGGTGATGCATCGTAATAGAGGCACAGTTTTGTTTAACTACTGCTTGCTCACTTCATGATGTAATGGTTTTCATGCTGCTTTTGAAAGCTACAGTAATATTTAAAATAGACAGGTAATTTATTCTTCAAGTCTGCATGCCTACATGGTAAGATGAAGCCTGCCTACAGCACGCTTTTTGTAGCCTGGAAATTTGAGGTACTAAAAAGCTTGCTCTTGCACATATCTTTCTCACATATGAATTCACTGTGTTTAGTGCATCTAGCTACAGACGTAACAAAGTAACGCAATTGTCTCCATCATGTGATTATGTTCTTGCATTTCTCTTTCTTTTTTGCCAGTGCAGTCACTCTGTGTGAAGAACGTATGGTGCGGAGCTATAGAGGCCCAGTCAGGCGACTCATGATGTTGTTTTTTATCTCCTAAACTACGCCAATCGTGTATTGTCAAACAAACAAATAACTAAATAAAAACAATGTGTGCAGCTCTGTAAAGAAGTCAGATTCATGGAAGGGTTACTGTGTGAAGAACATAAGCTGAACTGTTGTAGGTATTGTTCATGCTTCTTCTATTGCTTACTCAACCACACTAACTCGTCACTGTCAGCCATTATTGAAATGAGTACACAAAGTTAAAAAAGCTCCCGTGTGTGTTATTGGATGTTTCAGCGATTGTGTTCTCCATGTTGTCTGTACGTTCGCTGTTAAACATGGGTTTGATGTCTCTATACAACGTTGATGCAATGTGACTATTTGATTGTTGTTGCCACCAACACTTTAGGGCAAGGTGATAATTTGAATGTTGTTACCTCGTTAAAAACATCACGTTAGGACAACGTGATTTCATGAATGCTGCTACAACACTAAAACAATGTTTTATGGCAACGTAATACTTTAAATGTCGGTGAAATGTTATTTTTCACCATCTAACGTTGCCTCATATTTGTTACATCCAAACTACGTTGACTCAACGTTCTGCGTTACCTGGGACACGGTGATCGTTTTGTTTCTTTGATGTAGTCAAGCACAGTACAGCATCAATCCATGTGGAAGGAACCTGAAGAAGCCCCGCCAAGTGATAAAAGTATTGTAACATTTACTACTATTCCTAATTTCAGCAACGGGGCTCCTAGAAATTTTTTTCTAATAAGAATAGCAACGGCATAACAAATAAATGTTCAATTGTATCCATTTCGCTGCAAAAAGTTCACAAAGGTGATGTATTGACTCCAGCTTTGTTTAAGCAATGGTTTATTTGTAAACTGCACAGCGCAATCCGGTATAAGTAATTCTTAACTGGTGAGATATACACCACTGTTTATTCCAGCAACGCCTTAAATGCTTGAAATCTTTAAATCTATCTAATGATGATTTACCTATATCGCATTTCTGAACCTTAACGCGGTCACGTAGGCCGTATCAAGTAAAACTGTGATGATGTACCCCCTCGGGTATACTGACGCAAAAGAGTTCACCATTTCGTTCAAATATATTCCATGGTGGCTAGGTACCCAATGCAATTATAGTTTTTCGGCGTTTTTTTCTAATTAATGACGAAACATATTCATCAGTCCTACATTTGCTGCCGCAGAAAGTGCAGTACATACTCATAGTGAAATCTGCAATTATTACTGCTGCTGATTGCAGTAAGTTAGAGTAGGTGGAGCATCTTGTTCTTGCTCACCTTCTTCTGTGGCTTGCAGGTATTGTGGGGATTTGACTGAGACTTGATTGATCTTATAAAATGTTATGCATTTTTATAATAATGAAGAGTATAGAGCGAAAGTATTATAAACTTTATATAGAACCCTATTGAAAATCATGGGTTGGTAGATGCTAGAATCGCTGGTGGATATGGTGCAAATAACAGTTGATATGGTGAAATTTGTAGTGGTCATAATGGCTGATGACGGCGAGAGTGGAAAAAAAATGATGGCAGGTGGTGGCGAAGGTGTCGAGCCTGTGGTGGAGACTGTGGAAAATTCCGGCTGATGACAGCGAGAGAAGAATAAATTGGTGGCAGATGGTTGTGGTTGTAGGTGGTGGTTGATAGTGGTGAGCCAATCGTGCTGACACTGGGCAATGTCGGCTGATAGCGGCGATGCAAAACGTGTTTGGACGAAGGCTTGGTGAGCAAGCTGGATGATGGTGGCATTATGGAAGCTTGTTGGATGATGGTGGCATGATGAGAAAGCCCATGACCGTATGTTAAATCTCTTACTTTAGGTGTTTCATTCTTGAATGCGCAGAGATATATGTTTACGGTCAAATGAAACAAAGGCTGTTTATTACGCTTTCTAGCACATTTTTATTCCTGCAGTGTCAACAACGCTTCAATTGTTGTGGAGCGTAGAATGCGGCCATGAATGTGTTTTCATTTCGTGCCTGTACTTGCATAAGTTTGACACCCGCGATGTGTTTCTTTGTTGTGATGTTCAGAAGACTAGAGGCGTCCGTAGGAACAGTGACAGTCAATGTTTTACATCGCCGCGCAGTTGTGAAGAAATAAATTAGCTCCAGTTCACAATTGCCCTTTTCAATGTTAGAGCAGAATACAGTGGTCACAAGATGTCGCCTTTCTAGAAACGCAACGCGGGAAATTATTGCACACTCTATTGCTTGAGTCGTACTTTTAAGCTAACAAAGAGCGTACGACACTAATATGCATAAAATTTTACTTTCGACACGAGCCCCAGCGAGTTTGACTTTCATCCTTTTGTTCTACCACTGTGATTTCCACCAAA
Source organism: Rhipicephalus microplus (assembly GCF_013339725.1). NCBI lineage: Eukaryota > Metazoa > Arthropoda > Arachnida > Ixodida > Ixodidae > Rhipicephalus > Rhipicephalus microplus. Next base: position 81,551,815 of record NC_051165.1, on the reverse strand, counting down.
GGTTGGGCGTACCGATCGAGCCCGTACAAGTGTGGTCGGTGCTTCTGGGTTTCAGAATACACAAGTTTGACGAGTAAGATTAACAATACACCACAGCCGTCGCATCATTTACCCTAAAGGAATCTTTTTTTATTGATCACGGTGTCCGCGCAAGAAGAGACAAACATCGATGCGACACGCTTTCAGCACTTTTACGAAATGTAGGCCTGCCGTCACCGACTGCCGTTTCGCTCTCACCGGCACTTCTCTGGATCATATGCCTGCACACAGACTCGTCAATTCGTACGCTTACTGAACCAATAAGATTGCATAATGTTTCCGGCACACAGCTTCCTTTTTAGACACGCTGTTATGTAGTTGTTCCTAATTATAAAGCAACAGCAGCGCGCTGGCACGACAGCGCTCTGCGTTGCGCAAAAAAAAAACATCACAATTAGTTGTGTGGATGTATCTATCGATTGAGCCTAGAAGCGTCATTAAGCCTGAGCAGATGTCGCCCTTTGGAAGGAATGAGAAACACATAATAAACTTCACAATACCCACCGTTAAGCTTTACCTGCTTCTCAGTCCACTGAGTTGTTTTTTGTTCTCGCGGTTGTAAATTGTAGCAAAAACATAGCGCTGTTGCCATTATCGCAGTGGCAATCGTTACAGGCAGCTGTTGTTTTTGTTTATCAAACATGCAAATATTAGTGGTAGGTGCACATCCCGTCCATCTCGAGTACGCGACAAAGAAAACTGAAGTTGAGCAGTTAGTTTTTAAGTTGAATAGTAAGTGAACAACTGGTATTCAAGTGTCGACATGGCCAATGAGACGCGATCTGGTGTTGTGTGAGTGCGGACGCATCATGGCGTGCGCCGTAGACAGCGTTTCAGCGGCCACGTCTGGCCACGCTGTTGAATGTTCTGGCCCACCTGCGGGCTACAACTCTGTTCTGCCAACCTTACCAAAGAAAGAGACAATGAAGCCATGTGTTTTTCTGCATTGCTATTTGGGAAGGAAGACCCTACAGGATTAAGGATTTCGGAGCACCTCTGGAAGATCTGGGTGTCATCAAAGCGGTGAGTGGGATTGTGCCCTACCAAATGAGTCACATTTAGATGATCAAGCTACGCACTTCAGAAGCAAAAAAATTTTGTGTGAGCACTAGTGAGATTCGTGTGAAAGGCCGGTACTGTGCGGTGATTGACTTCATGGAGCAGGAGCTTACAGTGAAGGTGCGCTGGGTAGCTTTCGACGTGCCTAACGAGGCTATCCGAAAGGTTTTGAGCGGATATGGAGACGTGAAAGTAGTCAAGCTAGAGGATAGAGGCGTGGAGTTTACCAGGATTTGAACAGGCTGAATCGAGAACCCGCGTCGCTCGTATCACTTTTCAAGACGGCATGATTGCGCACGAGTTCCAAGGTGGAGCACTTTTGGTAGTGGTACCCGGCAGAGCACCCTGTATACGCTGTCGAATGAAAGGGCATACCCGACGTGATTACAGAACCAGATGTGTACCACATGCCATGAACGGCAAGATTGTGTACGCACTTATTCTACAGCGTTAGGTGCCACGCAAAACCGACACAATTTTCATGGCTTAATTGATGATGTAGAAGCGAAAGAGGCAGCTTCACCATCGATCAAAGAAATAATCGAAGCAAGCCAGAGTATTAGTTGCGTAGCAGGAACGTTAGTGGTGCCGCAGGAGACCGAAAACCGATGCCCCGAAAAATTGGAAGATCCCAAGTACAGTGAGAATCAATGATATGTGAAGCACGAAGGAGAATTGTTTATATATCTCGTAAAAATCAGCACAACGTTGCACGGTGGAGGTAAATGATGCCGTTCATAACTTCCATGTCACAATTACTATGTTTGGTGTGTCACTTACCTTCGTCATATATTCACGTCACGTGACACAGAATTTAGTGTATGTGGAGCTAGCGAAACAGCCGCGAGCACTCTATGAGCGTGATATGTTGTCATGTTCTTACATGACATGCGTGTCAGGTTTATCATGTTTGCACCAGTCATATATTTCTTCAGCCATTGATGTCACGTAACACCAAACTTGATATATTTTGAGCTAGCGAGTGGATCATGAAGGGCCGAATATACTCCCATATAGCACACACGCGAACGCACGATGAGGACAGTGACGCTACGTTAGCAAAGCGCGAGCACACTATAATATGACGCCAGGCACGACCAGCATTTGTCGGCACGGCCAGACGACAACCGGCGCGAAATGCAACATGCTGCGTTTCGCGCCGATGTATTACACAGACAACACTACGTCTCCGTCTTCTCGTGATGGAGGGATGCTGGGCGCGCTGAAACGCGCATGTGTGAAAGCAACGTAGCGTGACGTGCACCTGCGAGTACATGTTAGGACCGGCGCCTGGCGTGGCAACGCCACCGTGACGCGTCGTAATGAACGCCGGCGAGAACGCGCACAGCGTCACGTCGAAATGTATTAGCAGCTTGACTCTGGCATGTAGTCATCTTCTCACATGACATGCATCTCATGTCTTTCACGCTGGCACCAGTAACATACCTTCGTCATCCATTGGCGTCACGTAATACAAAATTTGGCATATGTGAAGCTAGCAAAACGGCCGCGAGCGCGTCATCAGTGTGGCATGTAGTTTTGTTACATGACACGCATGTCGTAATTATCATGTTTGGATGTGTCATTTACTTATGTCGTCTGTATAGTCACGTAATACCGAGTTTAGTACATGTGAAGATAGCGAAACGACCCCGATGGCATCGTAGCTTGTATTCATGTTGTTACTTGACGCGCATCTCATTTTTATGATGTTTGCATCAGAATCACACCTTCGTCGTTCATTCTTGTTCCGTAATACCAAATTTGGTATAAGTGAAGCTAGCGAAATGGCTGCCAGCGCATCATGCAGTCGTGTTCTTACAAGCACGCATCTCATGGTTATCATGTTTGCGCCAGTCACATACTTTCGTCATCCATTCACGCACTGTAATACCTAATTCGGTGTATGTGACGCAAGTGAAACTGCCGCAAGCGCATCGTGAGCGTGGCATGTAGTAGTGTTGCTACATGACACGATTGTCATGATTTTTATGTTAGGGTCTGTCGCTTGTGTTGGCCATGCAATCATCTCATACCATACCAGTTTTGCAACATGCTATGTGAACGAAACCACCACAAGAGCTGCAGGACCATCAAATGTATATCATCACATTTATGACATGCATGTTACGATTTCATGTTATGACTGATCAATTATGTTCTTCATACAGTCACGTTATGCCATACCAAGTTTAATTCGATACCATTATCGGAACGGCCCGGAGAGCTAAAAGTCGTAGGCGGCTAGATAGATAGATACGCTCAAGGTCACCGATGTTCGCTAAGAAACGCTTCGCATTTAAAAAACATGGCAGCATATCCACGGAGTGAATGATGGAGAGTGGGTCGAAGCATCCGTCCGTCCATTTGTTCATGCTTCCGTCCGCCCATGCGTCCGTCTGTGTGACCATTCGTGCGTCCACTCACCCATCCGTGCGTGCGTCTGTTCTTGCGTCCACACGTCCATCTGTGCGTCCGTCCCTGCGTTCGTCCATGCATCCACCCCTGCGTCCGTCCATGCGTCCATCCATCAGTGCAGCCATCCGCGAGTCCGTCCATGCATCTGTCTGTGTGTCCGTTCGTTCATCTATTCAACACTCCAAGTACCACCATCTCACATCCTTTCATCGTATGAATGGATGGATAAATATGGTTGTACCCTTTAGATCGGGCGGTGGCTAGCGCCACGAAGCCGTAATACTTAATGAGCCATAAACTAGATTTATTTTTTTTTCTTTAAAAAGTGAGTTTGAAGATTCGTACTTTGCAGTGAAGAGTTTAATTTTCACTCGTGCCTTGACTTTAGCCACCAATCAGATAACCTCCTTCTTGTTAAGTCTACTCGCTTAAAGTCTAATTTGCCCTCCCGGTCCCTAAACCGCAGTGCTTTGAAAAACTCTGCGCCATCATCCTGAACTATAGGGTGAAGCCCTTTACAGAACATTATCAAGTGTTCGGCAGTTTCTTCATCCTCTCCACACGCACTGCAAACTTTGTCTACCCCTTCGTATTTGGCCCGATATGTCTTGGTTCGCAGTACTCCCGTCCTGGCCTCAAACAGTAGAGAACTACCCCGAGTATTATCGTAAATCCTTTCCTTGGCAATTTCCTGCTTAAAAGTTCGATAGATCTCTAGTGCGGAATTCTTAATCATGTCCATTCTCCACATGTCAGTCTCCGTTTCCTTCACTTTCTTCTTAAGCGATAGTTCTTTTTGGCTTGGCCACCTGCTGTTTTCTAAGTATTTACCAGTCAATTTCCTGGTTTGCTTCCTCCATTTTGTATCGACATTCTTCATGTACAAGTAGCTGAAAACCTTCCTAGCCCAGCGCTCATGCCCCATTTCTCTCAATCGCTTTTCAAATTTTATCTTGCTGCTAGCTTCCCTGCCCTCAAATGATGTCCATCCCATATCACCTTGTACTCCCTGATTTGGTGTATTCCCGTGAGCTCCCAAAGCAAGCCTACCTATTGCACGTTGCTTAATTTCTAAGCATGCTTGAACTTCTGATCTCATGCACAAGACCGTATTGCCGAACGTCAGCCCAGGAACCATGACCCCTTTCCATATTCCTCTCACAACATCATACCTATTGTAATTCCACAGTCCCCTATTTTTCATCACTGCTGCATTCCTGTTACCTTTAGTCGTCATGAATATTTCGTGTTCCCTCAGGTACTCGGTCCCATTGCTTATCCATACGCCCAGATATTTGTATTTATCTGTTATCACTAGCGTGACCTCCTGTATTCTAAGCTCACTACTTTCATTGTCATTAAAAATCACGACTGCCGATTTTTCCTTACTGAATCTGAAATCTAACCTATCTCCCTCATTACCGCAGATGTCCATTATCTCTGCAAATCTTCTTTGTTGTCGGCCATTAGCACTATATCATCTGCGTACATCAATGCTAGTAGTGCCTGTTCAATGAGTTTTTTTTTGTTTGACGAAAGAGAGGTTGAAGCCCAGTCCACTTCCCTCTAATTTGGCCTCTAATCCTTGTAGGTACATCATGAATAATAAGGGTGACAGAGGACATCCCTGCCTAAGCCTCCGTTTTACCTCTGCAGGCTTGGATACCTGTTTTTCCCACTTTATAACTACCTTGTTACCTTTATAGATATCCTTTAAAAGATTAGTGAGTCCATCTTCCACGCCTAGCGTCTCCAGTATTCCCCACAATTTCTCTTGGACCACGCTATCGTACGCTTCCCTTGATATCCAAAAATGCTAGTCACAGGGGCCTGTGTTCCTTTTCTGCTATTTCGATGCACTGCGTCAGTGAGAACAGATTGTCTTCTAACCACCTGTGTTTCCGAAACCCATTCTGAAGTTTCCCCAGCACCCCCTCATCCTCTATCTATGCCTGCAGTTTTTCCTTTATAATCTGCATCGCCAGCCTGTAGACCACTGATGTCACTGTTATAGGACGGTAGTTCCGTATAGGCACCGCATCCGCATATGCACCGCATATGCACCGCCATCCAGCGGACAGGGGGCGCTGCGAGCGCTCGATGGTGACGGACGCACTCCACATCGCCTCCGTAGATTTTCTGCTATTTCTGCGGACATCCACCTTGGTACCCCTGAAACTTGGATTTATCGTCACCGCCAAGTTCTCCGCTTCGCCTAGACAACACCCTGTCCAGGTGGGTCCAGTTTTGACAACTTGAGGGACATCCTTCACTCCCGGCTACAACGCCGCCTCGCTAAGGGCTCTCAGCTCGGCGATGGCGGCCGCCAACGTGGTTACGGGCTATGATCCTACCTCAAGCCAAGTGCTGTCCGTGGAGATTTCATCCTCCGTAAACACTATGCCAACAGAAGATGAATACCTCGAAGACATGGTGAGACTGTGGCAACGCAAGTAAGCCAAATCAAAGTCTGCGTCTCAACAACAACGAGACGCCACAGCTGGCCGCCATTAACCAGCCTTGCAAAAAACGCCGGCGCTCCATCCCTCCGGTGGTGTGCCTACCTCTGCTCCGTCCTCGCAGCCAGCGAAGCAACGCAAGTGGCGTCCGCGTCAGACTCCTCGCCTCTCTCGCGATGACTACATCGTAGTAGTTAAACCTCGCGTTCCCTGCGAGCTACGCACATTTGTCCCGGCCGATCGCGCGGGCGACGCCATCCGCAGCTACCTCGGCGACCGGACTACCACGCAAATTCAAGTGTGGCCAATCTGGGAACAGAACATCTTGGTCTGTAGCACCACCATTTTGCCTATGGCACAGCGACTCCTCGGGGACTTGCAGCTGCAAGTGGGGGATCAGCAGCTGCCCGTTCGAGGCCACGCCAAGGCACCAGGGGATACATGCAAGGGCGTCATGAACGTAAACCCTGCTGAAACCCCGGAGAAGATAAAGTCTGAACTGTATTGGCCTCGAGGTACTATCCTTGCGGTCCGCAAACTCGGAGATTCCGCGGCGGCGGTGGTGACTTTCGAGGGCACGAAGTTACCCCGCTTCCTCTTCTACCACTGCGTGGCGACGTATATCCGCGCCTACAAGAAAACGGTTCCTGTTTGCACCAAGTGCGGTACCATCGGCCATCGACCACCTCAGTGTCCTCACCCCGCTCCAACGCAGTGTGCCAAATGTGGAACCCCCGCACCTGCAGGTCTCAATTCCCATGACTGCCACCCCAAGTGCCTCCTCTGCCACGGCGCCCATGAGACTGGGACCAGTGGCTGCACGGCAAAATATCGAAAATATCGGAAACGCAAGCAACCCTCAACTTCTCCTCGAGGGACCACCTCATGTTCGTCACAGCCAGACAGCAGCACCAACCTGCATCATTCGGCTCCACCACTCCACGCCGACACTCAAGCATTCCCACCGCTCGAAGCACCAGCGGCGGTACCTCAGGTGAGCAGTTGGGCAGGGAAAGCTGCTTCTAAGCCTCTCTCACCCCCTTCTGTCGATCCTCCTTCTCCCGAACTTGCGGCCCTTCGCCAGCAAGTTGCGGCACTTCACAAGCAAAATTCTCTTTTAACTAAACAACTCGAACTCTTAAATAAGCGACTTCAACCCCAACAACAGTGTACTACAAGGCCATCGGTATTGCCTCCTCTGTCCAGGCGGCTATGCCAGCTACGTCCAAGCTTAGTCCTCGCGCTAAGTCCACTCCCATTAAACCGCCGGTTCAAGCTGCCATGTGTACTGCAGCACTCGGAACCGGTGCCACATCTACTCCAGAAGCTCTTGAGGCTCCTGGGGCACCCCAGATTTTTTTGCCCGCTAACCAAACTCTCCCTAGCGAAGAGCGCACCCCGCGCGTAGAGGAACGCCTCACGCACGTCGAAGCTTCGATTAATCACCTCCTCACCAGCTTCTCGGTGCAACGCATAGTAGTAGAAGTTACCCAGGCTATTCAAGCCTGGGCAATCACCCAGTTTCAACCCAAGGCATCGCATTCCCGCTCCTGCTCGGTGAGCAGTGAGGGTACAGCTCCACGGCGTCGTCGTAAGGTGGCTACCACCACCCCGTCATCGGACAATCCGGCCTAGGTGCCCCTCCCTGCCTCTGAGGATTCCGAGCGGGACATGGAGGACCAAATATAAAACCTAAGACAGTCACGATGGCTACCAATTGTACGTCCCGTTCAAACATTGCGTCTAAATTCGAGATCATACAGTGGAACCCTGGAGGCTTCGGGAACAGGCGAAAGCGTTCACATCTTTCTCTTTTCCTCAGCTCACTTAGCTCTCAGCCGGCCGTCTTGGCGCTCCAAGAATCTGGCCCTGCTACATCCCTTTCTGGATACTGCTCCTATGTAGGCGGCACCACCACATGCCTCCTCGTGCACAAAGCTTACACGGCGATACAGGTTGACCTCGATCTGGATCTTCCTTACGACTACTGCATGATATCAGTGCTGTCTCAGCGGAGGGGCCAACCATCAATACATATCTTAAACGTGTACTGTCCCCCTCGCCTTGCGAGGGCTTCGTTTGCGCATCTCTTCCATCGGGCGCTGGGTATAGCGGCCCGACAACCACTGGTGATTGTCGGGGACTTTAATGCCCCCAGCCCTCACTGGGGTTACCACTACGAGAAGGCCCGGGGCAGAGAGCTCAAGGAGCTCATTTCATCGCTGAGCCTGACGCTTCTTACCGATCCGGCACAACCCACACGTTCCGGTAACTCGGTCACGCGAGACACATGCCCCGACCTCTCCCTCACCCGTCACATCCGCGATGCTACATGGGAAAATTTAGGCGAAAACCCTAGGCAGCGATCACTTTTTACTCCGCATTTCAGTTCACACCGCGGCCGAAAATGCGCCAACACTGGGGCCAAGCCCGTCTCACCGATTGGACTCAGTTCAGAATGCAACCATTCCCCGCCGGCCTCTCCTCGACCGAATATGCAGCGTGGGCATCATACGCTCTCCATATGAAACAAGCGAACACTCGCACCCTTGCAACCTCTAATTTAACTCCTGCAATCGATCCACACCTCCTACATCTTTGGAACACTCGCCGCGGGCTCATAAGGCGCTGGAAACGCAACAAACTTAATCGGAAACTTCGCGCTCGCATTGAGGCGCTCACTGCAGAGGCGGCCGCACACTCCGCACAACTTTCTGATGCTAACTGGGCAGACACTTGTTCGAAGGCTGCAAACCAGATGAGCTCTAAGAGTGCGTGGCGACTCTTTAGAAGCCTTCTCGATCCCTCCACCACCAGGGGAGAAACGCAACGCCAGCTCCACCGTGTTCTGCATGCCTTTCAGGGCACTACGGATGAACTCGCGCGAGAACTTTGTGACCGCTACATCTGCCGCACAATTGATCCCGCAGGCCCAGCATATACGTATTCCTGGCGCCCCTAACACCGACCTCGACGCCCCATAGACGCTTTCTGATTTACGATTTGCACTCACGAAAATGCGACGGGGCACGGCCCCTGGACGCGACGGAATCACAATATCGCTCCTGGCAAATCTTCCCGACCAAGCACACCTCTCGCTACTCCATCTTATAAATTCGATATGGGACGGCTCTCCGCTTCCAACGGAATGGACCACATCGGTAGTGACATTCATTCCCAAATCGGCAAAGTGCGTTAGTATTGAGGCACTGAGACCCATCTCACTTACGTCTTGCGCAGGCAAACTCATAGAAACCATGGTTTGCGAACGCCTTTCCGCCTACTTGGAGGCCAGGAGGACCTTTGCCGACACGATGTTTGGCTTTCGCCCGCATCTGTCGGCGCAGGACGTCCTGCTGCAGCTTCTACACGATATTATAGAGCCGACTACTATGCGCCATAACGATAAAGCCGTGCTCGCTCTCGATCTCCGCGGGGCGTTCGACAACGTCAAACACAGCACTATACTCACTAACCTGTCTACCACAAACGGCGGGCAGAAGACTTTCAACTACATTCGCGCCTTTCTATCACATCGCACCGCCTTCATTCGCCTTAATTCTACCGAACACGGCCCGTACTTATTAGGCACGCGGGGTACACCTCAAGGGGCAGTCCTGTCTCCTCTGCTTTTTAACCTGGCGATGATGAACCTCCCCTCTCTTCTAAGCGAGGTCGAAGGAATACAACACGCACTATATGTGGACGATATCACAATCTGGATCAACACCGGCTCCTTAGCGGAAATTGAAGAACGCCTGCAAAAGGCTGCCCCTCTGGTGGACACCTACGCAGGTTCATGCGGCCTGGAGTGCTCTCCAGCTAAATCGGCTCTTCTTTCAGTCTCTTTGCTACCGCCGCCTCAAATTTTTCTTCCGTCCGGGCCCGTCCCGTCAGTGCAAAATATTCGGGTTCTTTGCCTTCACCTCACATCGTCCTTGGATCCAAAGGGCACAATAGCAGGCCTCAGACGCACCAGCGAACAGGTGAGCCGCATAATACGGCGAGTTTCTACCAAGCGCGGCGGCCTCCGCGGGTCTCAGTCCCTCCGATTGGCCCACGCGTTTGTGACTAGTCGCGTCCTCTACGCCTTGCCTTACCTTCGCCTGCGTCGTCGACATGAGCACCAGCTGGACGTCCTTCTTCGTTCAGTATACAAACGCGCTCTGGACCTACCTATTGCAACTTCCAACAGCCGATTCGCGGCTCTGGGGGTACACAACACCTTTGCAGAGATGCGCGAAGCTCATCGCGTTAACCAAATCAATCGACTGTCGCAGACGCCTTCAGGGCGCCGTCTTCTACACAGACTTGGCCTTAACCCGATATCTGACCAAGACCCTATGCAGCCGGTACCAGAGCTCTGGCGTCAAAAGCTATGGGTGGAACCTCTACCCCGTAATATGAACCCCGACCTCCATCCTGGCCGTAGACTAGCACGCGCCGCGGCCCTTCATACGCGACACTCCGATCGTCCTGGTGTTTTCTACGAGGACGTCCTCGGGTCCCTCCCCCTCGGGTAACTTCACGGCTGCCGTGATTACAGAGGGCAAACACGTAGATAGCCTCTCCTTTAGAGCAGACACAGTAACGCACGCTGAAGAGGTTGCCATAGCTTTGGCCGCCTCTCACCCTGCCTCACGCACCATCCTGACGGACTCGCGCTCGGCCTGTTCTCAGTACCTTCAGGGTTCCATTGCCCCGCTGGCGGCTAGCCTACTACAGGCAGCCTCTTGGCGCTTTAATCCTCATCCCATTCGTATAGTCTGGACCCCAGGCCACTCGGGCCTGCACGGCAACGAGGCGGCAAATGCCGCTACCAGCGCTTCTCCTGTCCGGGCCGTTGCCCCTCCATGTCCCGAGACGGAATCTGGCAATACCAACCTGACGCGCTTTCGCGAAATTTTGGCTTATTACCGGGCTTCGCGCCGCCTCTACCCGCACCCCGCACGCGGTTTGGAGAAAGCGGACGAACGACTGCTACGCCGCCTGCAGACGAACACCTTTATCAGTCCGGCGGTCGCCAGGCACTTTTTGCCGGAAATCAATGGCACCTGCTCGACCTGTCATGTCCTCGCCGACACATATCACGTCGTAGCATCGTGCCCAGTTAATCCCGTCCCTTTTTCATCCCCTTTTCCTATCCCAACTAGAGAGGCTTGGGAGGAGCACCTGCTCGGCTGCTCTACCTTGGCTGCACAACGCTCCTTGGTGGAGCGCGCACGGGCAGCTTCCAGCTACACTGGCGTCCCGGAATAGGGTCTTGCCACTCTAGCACGCCGATGGGCCACGTCGACACTCTCTGGTAGACTTTTTCTGAAATAAATGTTTTTTACCACCACCTACCAGCGGACATTCCAAGCACTAAACGAGAGGTGGCACACGCACACTTTCTTACAGCGTGCGCTTCGTGTCTACTTCCCACCGTTAACCACCCCTAGTTCATGGTATATACTAGTTCACTGTATTCAGTTGCACTGCGGCCCAATGCTCGATAAACCTTTCTAAAACAAAGGAGGTTATGTGCAGCGAGTATAGTGTAGCAACCCTTTCTGGTCAAGATTGTGCTCAATGTACATGCCAATGGCTGCTAAGAGGGAATGAGAGACAGGAGAATTCGGCTTTTAGTTAACGCGCACGCTGCGAACTTTTATTGTTCAACAACGCACAGAAGAAATCTCTTACCGGCACCACCTTGGAGGTAAAAATCTGACTGGTTACGCACTACGACGACTACTACGAATACGAGGGACGAATGGGTGCCGCTTTAAAGACCTTCGCCCATAAAAATGGCAGCATATCCACGGAGTGATTGATGGAGAGTAGGGCGAAGCATACTTCCGTCCATACGCTCAAAGTCGCCGAAGTTCGCTAAGAAATACTTCGCATTTAAAAAGGAGCGCGCTAAACCTGCGGCCGATGTGCCTTTGGGCGGATTCCCGGAGACGCGTTCATCGCTGTGTCAGCGGGCAGCGCATCAAGACGCATCAGTCAAGGACAGCCATAAGGCAAAGGTGAGAGGCACTACTTCAACAGACGCGCTGAACAGAGAAAAGACATGAATCAGAGCTAAGAGGGCAGCTTTGGAGAAGATCAAGGCGCTTCGGCAAAAAAAACTCCCAAGCATTTCCCCGAGGGTGAACATGATTAAGTGCGAATGCACGGGGTGGTGCTATGAGGGGTATTTATTAATTCACACTATTATATTTATTAATCACGCTATGGTGCCTTTATGGTGTAATGGTTCCTTGGAATCGCAATTTGATCACACGGGGGAGTTTACGATAGCTCACTGGCGAATGCCAACGGATTTTAACTTTACTCCCCCTCACGACCCGCTCTCTACGGGAGACTGAGAGAGAAGGCGGGCGTGCGAGAGAGAGGGGTGCGCGTGCAGCTGCAGCTAGCGAGGAGAGCGGAGGAGCGAGCGAAGGGGGATATCAGCGTCGGGTCCGTGGCTTATTCGGTATAGCGTCACGCTGCGGCCCGCCAAGTCCTCTTTCTTTTAAAGATAGAGAAAAGACTGCGGACGCCGCCGACGGCTGTGGATGGTTTGGGGTCGCTTATAAAGTGTATTCACACTTAAAATAGATGTGGACCCAGCACTTGTGAAGAGACGCCGTGAAAATGATGCCGTGGATACGGAACGGGAGCAGCGACTGCTTTACTGCGAATGGAAGAAGGCAACTGTCATAAAGGGGACGTACGTTCTCCGCCCCCTATCAGCATTGCTAACTCGTGGCAGCTGCTCTGACGAGTGAAGAATACTGCCTGTCGGTGTCACCGGTATGCGCTAGGCTCCCGGCGTTATTGTAAAACGCAAATGGGGGCGCCTAATAAATCCAATCTTGTGGCCATTCTGAATATCCGAGGATTAGGCGCTAGACGCAGGTAGTATCAGCTAAATCATCTGGTGCTTGATCTGGGTTTAGATGAGCTCGCGGTTCAGGAAACAAAGGTAGAGAGTGATAACGATACCGACAGAATGCTTGCACTTTTTCGTGTCAACTACTACTTGAGAAGCAGTCACGCTGTTGGCTCCTCCGCCGAATGTTGTCTCCTCCTGAAGAGCTCGATCAGCATTACGGTAGAAAACGTGGTGTTTTGTGGCCACGGTAAATTTGTGATGTGTGATTTCAAGTTTACTGGGTGTGCCTTCCGTGTGGTGTGTGTTTATGTAACCTAACGTTGCCAAATGAGCGTTCGGTGTTCTTTCATGGTATCTCTTAGACTGTGATAGAGCAGCAATACTGCTACTTCAATTGTGTGTTTGAAGCGGACGATCTTTCTACTGTAACACGCGTAAGTGATGCCGGTCCAGTGTACTTAAGGGATATAATAGGCAATCTTGCTATGATAGATGGGGGTTATACAGCTGTCGGCGGAAAACGCCTGCACTTCACTCATCTTGAAGGTAGCACTAATGGTCGGCTTGACCGAGCTTAATTGACCTCAGACCTAGCATTGAGCTGCAAAAACTATATGGTGAAACAAATACCGTATACTGATCAGAGTTTGGTCATGTTTGAGATAGGGGCCAAGACTAGAAAGAAAATTGAAAGGGAACATTAAATGTTTATTCAAAAGCTGTTAATTGTCAAGGAATTCATTGAGCTCTTGAAGAGCAAGATCAAATATTTCGTCGCTCAGAGAAAATAGAATAATTTCGAAGAATGGATAGCTTCAAACAATGGAATTAAAATCAAAACAATAGAAAGAGGATGCCAAATAAAGTTTAAGACACGTAAGGAAGAATGATGCTTGAGATCCTATCTATACAGTTTAATAATTGAAAAAAAAAACAAGTAGTCCGGGGTTGTTCATAAAAAATAAGGAAAACTAATACACAATTGGAAGCTATAGAACACAAAATTACAAAGGAGAAATGGTTCGGACTATATCTAAGAAAGTTCGTGTAGGAGAGCTGCCAAACAAGCGTACTTTCTCAGACGAGAAGACCTATGGCCGTAGTAATGAAATAAGTGAAATAGAGTAGGCGGGCGCTGTAGCGAGGGAGTGAATGCAATCAACCTAGCGTTCGTTGACTGCTCTAGAAAGCTCTTCGTTTTGCGCACATTGTGGAATCCGAACTTTTGGCAGGATTTTTTACCTCAACTACCACGACTGGAAAGCGAACTATCGAATTTATTAGAAACAGAAATACCGTGAAAGAAGTGGAGAAAGCTATAGACGACCCGAAACCCGGGAAGTCTCCCAGTCCTAGATGGCTTAACAGTTGTCTTTTATAAGGCGTTTGGGCCACGCTATGCATTTATTCTGCAACAAGTATTTGTTGAGGCTTTTCGAAGAGGGCACTTAACATCTTCTTTTGCGCGAGCACACACGGTACTGATTCCAAAGTCTATTGATAAAACGCATCGTAAAACAGTGAAAGGATATAGGCGGATAACGTTAACAAATGTAGATTACAAAATATTTATGAAAGTCTTGGCTAGTAGGATGCAAAGTGTAATTACGGATTTATTAGGATCACATTTGACCTGTGGACTCAAATGTAGATTTATGTTTACAAACATACATATAGTGAGGATTTTTCCGGAATACTGTGGGCTGATTTAAGAAGAGCAGTGATGGTACAAGTAGATTTTTCGAAATCCTTCGATAGGATTGTGTCATGTCATACTTTTTGATATACTGGAACATGCTGGCCTCAAATCTATTTAATGTAAAGGAGCTCGAATGGCATATCAAAACTATACCAGCAATTTGGTTGTAAAAGGGGGAATTCACAGAGCGCATTGATGTTAAATCATCTGTGCGGCAGGGATGCCATATGTCACCATTGTTGTTTGCTTTGTTTTAAAAGCCCCTGTATATGAAAATTATTAACAGTGATCAGTTGAGAGGTTTCCAGCTGCAATTCTGTGATGTACGAGTGCTTACCTATGCTGATGATGTTACATTTATACGTATTGACAAGGAAAGTGTCAGAACAGCACTGCAGACCACGCAGAGGTATTGTGACCAAACTGGCAGTTTATTGAATAGAAACAAAAGCTCTTGGTCCCCTGTCTTTGAGAATCTGCAGTGGAGCACCGTACCCAACAAATACCTAGTAGTGCCACTAATAGATATAGGGAAAAAGATTGGAATATCCCTCGTACAGTAGGAATCGATGATATGCGAAGCACGAATGAGAACTGTTGATATGTCACTTTAAAATCAGCACAACATTACGAGGTGGAGGTAAATGATGCCGTACATGACTTCCGTGTCATGATTATCATGTTTGGATGCGTCGTTTACTTTCGTTGTCTGTTCACGTCACGTGATACCAAATTTAGCTATGAACGTGGTATGTTGTCATGGTCTTACATGACACGCGTGTCAGGATTATCATGTTCGCAGAAGTCATATATTTCGTCATTCATTGACGTCACGTAACACCAAATTGGTATATGTGGAGCTAGCAAAACGAACGCGAGCGCATCATAAATGGCCGAATATACTACAATGTAGCGTTGACGCGCGCGCACGCTGGGAACATCGGCGCTACGTTAGAAAAACGCGAGCACTCTATAGTCAGACGCCAGGCGCGATCAGCGTCCATCGGTGTGGCCCGACGGCAACCGCCGTCAAATGCGAGATGCTGCATCTCGCACCGGCGTGCTACCCTGACAACACTGCCTCTCCCTGTTTTCGTGACGGAGGGACGCTTGGCGCGCTAAACGCGCATGCGTGAAAGCAACGCAGCGCGGCGTGCTGCCTGCGAGTATATGGCAGAACCAGCGCCTGGCATGGCAACGCCGGCGAGCACGCGCACCGCGTCACGTTGAAGTGTATTCGCGCCTTGACTGTGGCATGTAGTCATGTTCTCACATGGCACGCATCTCATTATTATCTTGTTTGCACCAGTGTTATAGCTTCGTCATCTATTGGCGTCACGTAATACAAAATTTCGCATATGTCAAGCTAGCGAAGTGACCGCCAGCGCGTCATTAGCGTGACATGTAGGGTGTTACATGACACGCATCTCATGATTATCATGTTTGCACCAGTCACACATCTTCGTCATCCATTCTCCTACCCTAATACCAAATTTGGTATTTGTGACTCTAGCGAAACGACCACGAGCGCATCATGAGCGTGGCATGTAATCATCTTGTTACATGACACGCACGTCGTAATTTTCATGTTAGGGTTTGTCGCTTGTGTTCGCCATGCGATCATGCCATACCATACCAGTTTTTCAACATGTCGAGTAAACGAAATCACCTTGAGAGGTCCAGGACCATGAAGTGTAAATCAAGGCATTCATGACATACATGTCATGATTTTATGTTATGACTAGTCAAATATATTCTTCATACAGTCATGTTATACCATACCAAGTTTGGTATAGATATTATAAAGAAGATTTATTGAGCAGAAAGGTTGGTGCTTGTAAGGCGATGCACTAGCCGCAGTTCACGAGCTCGAGCCACTTCTGCGCGCTCGATGCTACTGCCTCTGCGCTGGAGTATTTCCCATTCTTTACATGGCCCCGCGGAAAAAATTGAGCCATCCTGGCGACTTAGTCCTGTGCAGGCGGCGTAGAATCATGGTACTGCTTGAGCCTCTGGACGTGTACAACCTCGCGGTGGCGACGTCGCAAGTCTGACGGTGGCGTAAGGTGCTCAATAAGGTAATTTACTGTCAAAGTTTGTTCGATAATACGATATGGCCCAACGTACATTGGCAGGAGTTTGGAAGAGAGCCCAGGTGTGCGATGCGGCACTGACAGCCAGCCATGATGGAGTTGAAATCTGGACATCATGAATTGCTTTTTGCTTGTTTTGGTCATCGGAGGTAAAGCGACGAGCTAACTGGCGACATTCGGTCGATAGGGCAGAACGGTTTCAATGGTGTGGGAGGGGTGACAACCGTAGAGGAGGTAAAAAAGGGAAAAACCTGTTGTCGCTTGCGTTGCCATATTATAGGTGTATGTACTGAATGGGAGAACTATGTCTCAGTTAGAGTGATTAGGCGTCACATACATAGATACCATGTCACCGAGAGTATGGTTAAAGCGCTCGGTAGCCCCATTGGTTTGAGGGGGTAAGCGGTACATGTGCGATGTACAATAGCACACTCAGCGAGCAATTGTTCAATGAACTGGGACAAGAAGGCGCGGTCACGGTCACTGAGGAGTTCTTGAGAGCCTTCATGAAGCAACACAACATGACGCAGTAGGAAAGTGGCTACCTCGTGTGTTGTAGCGGTTTGAAGAGCAGCGCTCTCTGCATAGCGCTGTTAGGTGGTCGATAGCAACTATTATCCACCTGTTGCCAGTCGGCGTCAATGGAGGGGGCCCATAAATATCTATTCCAACCCTTTCGAAGGGTTGGAAACCGCATGTTAAAGGCTGCAGTTCACCGGCGGAGGCGTGTGGTGGAGATTTTCGGCGCTGACATTCGGCACAAGAGCGGACGAAGGTTGCGGACTAAGGTATACATACCATGCCATTAGTAACGATCTCAAAGCCTTTCGTAGGTCTTGAGGACTCCTGCGTGGCCACATTGTGGATCAGCGTGGAAAGAGGAACAAATCCACGACCTAACGGTTCGTGGAACGACGAGCAGCCACTTGCGTCCTTCTGGTGCGTAGTTGCGTCGATAGAGAAGCGTGTCATGTATCGAGAAGTGTGGAACTTGGCGCCGGAGCATTCACGTCTTTGGAAGTTCAGAAGTGTCGAAGAGATGATTGAGAAGAGACGCAGTCCACGGGTCATTGCGTTGTTCGATAGCAATGGTGTCAAAGTCAAGAGATGGCAATGTGGGATCGCAAGTCGGAGTCCGCTCTGGCAATCTGGAAAAGGGGGAACGAGAAAGGGCGTCGGAGTCAGCATGCTTCCGTCCTGACTGATAAACCACGCGTATGCCATAATCTTGAATTTTCAACGCCCAGCGAGCGAGGCGGCCAGATGGGTCTTTTAACGTCGAAAGCCAGCAAAGCACGTGGTGGTCGGTCACGACGTCAAAAGAACGACCATATCGATATGGGCGAAACTTTCCAAGGGCCCAAACAATGGCCAATCATGAAGCTGTAGTTGCACTCAGCCTTGGTAAGTGTGCGACTAGCGTATGCTACGACGTATTCCTGATTCTCCGGTTTACGCTGTGCGAGCATAGCACGCAGGCCTACACCACTGCCGTCTGTGTGGATTTCAGTTGGAGCTTCAGGATCGAAATGGCGTAGAATGGGTGGCGTCGTGAGAAGCCGTCTCAAGGTGGTGAAAGCCTCGTCACAGGCAGGGCACTACGATAAGAGGTCCTTACAGTTGCCGAGGAGTTGCGTGAGAGGTGATACAATAGACGCAAAGTTTCGGGACGAATCGCCGGAAATACGAACACAAGCCAATTAAACTTCAAAGTTCTTTGATGGTGGCAGGTTTAGAAAACGCCGTCACTGCTCGCACTTTCTCGGAATCTGGGAGGATGCCTTCTTTGGAAACGTGGCCCAAAATGTTCAGTTGGCGCATGGCAAATTGACATTTTTTAAGGATTTCATTGCAAACCGGCGTTAGTCAAGCAAGTAAGGATGTCCTCAAGGCGACGTAAGTGAGTGTCGAAGTTAGGGGCGAAGACAACGATATCATCGAGGTAACAAGCATATCTTTCATTTTAGTCCATGCAGGATGTTGTCCATCATTCGTTCGAACGTTGCAGGTGCATTGCAAAGTCCAAAGGGCATGACGTTGAATTCATATAAGCCATCTGGCAGTGACATAAGCGGCTTTGGGGCGATCAGCCTCCGCCATCGGCACCTCCCAGTAGCCTGACCGCAAGTCTAACGAGGAAAAGAACTCGGCACGCTGTAAACTGTCCAAAGCATCGTAACTGCGTGGCAGTGGATAGACATCCTTCAGCGTGATCTTGTTCAATCGCAGTAAATCGACACAGAAACGTATAGAACCGTCTTTCTTTTTGACGAGGACCACCGGAGACGCCCATGGGCTCTTAAAAGTCGAATAACGCCTCTGCGAAGCATGTCGTCTACTTGGTCAGCAACGAAGCGGATGTTCTGTAGCGGACACGCGATATGGTCGGCTGTCACAGTGGTTAGCTGGACCCAGTGTCGGTGTGGTGTTCTACTGCTAAGGCACGGCCGAGAGATGTTTGTGCAACGTCGAAAGAATGGCGGTGGCACTCAAGGATGGTGGAGAGTTCTGAACGCTGTGAAGATGTCAAATATTCAGCGAGGAATGGTTGAATATGTTTGCCGACGTTGGGTCAGCCGTGGAGACGACAGCCAGTTCACAGACGGAGGTAGAAGGCACCTCGTCGGGGACGGATATAATTCTGGTAGAACTGATTGTCTCGACATGGCCAAGGCACTCGTGACAAAGTAGGGATAAAGGCGACGACTCATGATTATAAATTGGCATTGTGGTTGAGCCTTCCACAAGGTCGAGAGCAGCAAAAGGTAGGGCGAGTGCTCTTTGGGCGACGAATATTGGAGATGGTGTGAAGAAGACCGTGTCGTCGGATATGGCGCTGCATGAAACTGGTACGAACGCAAAGGAGCATGGAGAGACGTAGGTGCCGTCGTTAACGGCAAGTTTAGCGGCAGACTGAGTGTTGACAGACGCTCGATCATCCAGTGAGCAAAATTCAACCTCAGTCCTTGCAAAGTCGATTACGGCGTTATGACGCGACAAAAAGTACCTTTCCAGGATAATGGTGCGGGAACAGAATAAAAGAATGATGAACTCTATCATGTATAGAACGGCCTGAATGGTCACGAAGGCTGTACAGACTGCGGTCAGTTGAACAGGTGGAGCACTTGCTGTGCGAAGCAAACATCCGAAGAAAGGCGCCGTGGTCTGACGAATTGAGCGGCGAAATTCAGCGTGCACAACAGAAACAGCTGTAGGAGTAGCTACAAGATTGACAGTAGCGACATTTTCAAAGAGCTAGCAATAAAATTGGTAGGTGACGAATGAGGCTTTGGAGAAACCAAAATGTGAGCAGTTTCGCCTCAGGAACTGTGTCGTCTAGTTTTCCTCCTCGTGAGGCCCGGGCCATTGACGCATAGGAGAAGGCGAGCGGTGGCGTGCAGAGCGCGAGTGAGGACGTCCCGACCGAGCGCGGTGGTCGTCCTGATAGCGGGCTGGCATTGGAGTGGAGGAACCGTATCGCGCGTTGGAGTCAAGCGGGAAGAAAGGCTCACGGCGGTCTTCATCAGTGATATGCGTCCGGCGGTAGGCAATACCTTGCGACGTGTCCGGAGTATCGACATGCGCAATATATCGGGCGATTTTCGAGGGTGTGCCACAGGTTGGCGGTGTTAGTGGTGGTCCAGTGAGCTGGAGGTGGGGGATAGCTCGCGCGAGGCTGGAACGGAGGCGCAGGCGCCTTGCGAGTTTGCATGGCTGCAGCCGCGGCGTAGGTGAGAGGAGCAGCCAGAAGATTAGGCTCGCGAGCAGCTGGTAGGGCCTCGTTGACCTCTCTTTGAATGACGCCACGAAGAGGCGACAGTAACGTTATGGTAGGTTCTGGTGTGAAGGGAACCAAGGAAAGCTGTCGTGCGACTTCTTCGCGGACAAATGCTTTTATTTTGGCTATTAGTGACGCTTGGTCATAACCATTGATCACACGAGACAGTGATGTCAAATCGTACGCTGGAGGACGTCTTGTCAGAGCTCGCTGCTTCCGCAATTCATCGTAGCTTTAGCACAGGCTAATTACCTCGTTAACCGTGGTTGGGCTTTTCGCCAAGAGCATTTCAAAAGCGTCGTCATCAATCCTTCTGAGGATGCGCTTACATTTTTAAGCTTTCATCATTGCGGCGTTCACGCGTCTGCACAAATCGACGACGTCTCCGATGTAACTAGCGAAGGTTTCACCCGTTTCTTGTGCGCGTGTGCGTAAACGCTGCTCAGCACGAAGTTTTCGGATGGCAGGTCGATTGAAGACTGCTACAATTGACGTTTTGAATTGCGGCCACGTTCGGACATCTGTTTAAAGGGCTCACTCGTTCGAAAGTCGAGAGCCAATCTTCAACGTCGCTGTCATCTGTTCCGCTGAATATTGGAGGCTCCCGCTAAAGAACACTGCCTGGACAGGTGGCCGGAGGAGATGGGAGCGTCTGCTGATCGGCGTCCGGCATAGCAGAACGTAGCCGTCGAGAACGGAGTTCCAGGATGATGGGAATGTCTAGGGGACGGTACCCAGCACGGCTCCACCAATTACACAGAAAATTTATTGAGCAGAAAGGTTGATGCTTGTAAGGCGATGCACCAGCCGCCATTATTGTCGTTGTTGTTGTTGTTGTTGTTATTATTGTTGTTGTTGTTGTTGTTTCCCTGTGCAAATAGCTCGCACCCAAAAGAGGGGATTGGCCGAATAAAGGTGAATTTGCCCTATACTTTCAGCATTGCGTCATTCCTACAAATTTTTTGTAACTTAATATTGATTGGAAATGCGGAAATCAAGTTTGCAGAAAAAAATGAAGAAAAGTAGTGAGACCGTAATTTAGCTAAAAAATCGTTTATTCGCAGTGATGTCTTCATGAACGGCGAATAAAACATCCCTGTGACTGAAACCCAGTGTAGAGGCTCCAAATGAAAGAAGATCAGGTTGTGATAATTCCAAGCCCAGTCTTTGAAGAGGTGGTGCTAGTATGCTTTGCCTGAATAAATCGAAACTGCAACAATGTAATAAAAAATGACTGATCGTTTCTTCTTGATTACAGTAAATGCACATAGGATATTCAATATAGCTGATCTATGCAAGTAGAGAGAGAGAAACGAGAAAAGAGGAAGGCAAGGAGGTTAACCAGATGCTAGTATCCGGTATGCTATCCTACACTGGGCTTGGGGCAATAGGGGGTTGAAAGAGAAAGGGAGAGTTAAAAAAAATAAGAGAAGAACACCGACACACACGCACAAACAAAATCAGTCCACTCAGAGGCGTTCCGACAGGCCAGTAGTTCGTAAGAAGCCCAGTAGCGCTTGCACGGCTTTCTTCTGTGACGATGAGTCATGACGATGGCGCAGTATGCTTTCTTCTGACAGCGGCTGGTCATCTAACCTGTTTAGTTTATTAGAAAGGTGTTGTCTTTCCAGGTTGTATTTCGGGCAGTCACACAGTATATGTCGAATTGTTTCTTCATCTCCGCAGTGTGCACAGTCGGCGGTGTCGGCCATACATATGCGGAACGCGTACGCACGGGTAAACGCGACTCCCAACCATAGTCTGCAAAGGCAGTAGCGTCGCCTCGTCGAATTTTTGTTGGAAGCTGCATACTTAACGTTGGATCAAGGGATCGTAATCTTGCATGCGTAAAGAGAGGCTCATTCCAAAGAGCCATGGAGCGTTGGCGAGCAAGCATGCGGAGCCTCCTAGCAGCGTCCGTTCTTGAGAGAGGTATTGACTGGTCGTTGTCTTCTGTATGGGCTGAACGGGCTGCTTGATCAGCTCGTTCGTTACCGATAATTCCACAATGGCTTGGCAACCACTGCAATATAACGTGGTGCCCTTTCTCTGCTTATGTGGTGTAGCATTTCTGCTGTTTCAAATACCAACTGCTCGTGTGGACCACGGCGTAGATTTGACAGAAGTGACTGCAGTGCCGCCTTGCAGTCGCAAAAAATCGTCCACCGTTGCGTGCTTTGGTCGTTAATGAAACGCAGCGCAGCGCGAAGCGCTGCAAGCTCTGCTGCCGTTGTTGTGGTTGCATGAGCTGTCCTGAATTTCATGATTGTGGCGTGCGTTGGAATAACGACCGCCGCAGTTGAGCTGTTTGGCAGGACGGAGCCGTCGGTGTAGACGTGGGTGCAGTCTTGGTACTTCTCGTAAAGCAGAAGTAATGCGGGCTGCTTGAGGGCTGGTATTGAGAAATCACCTTTTTTTCTGGATGCCTGGTATTGTCAGGTAGATGACTGGCTGTTTGAGGCACCATGGAGAAATTGAAGGTCTCGCCGCGGGCGTAAAACCAGTTGGTAGGGAGTCACCATGTGTAGTTATTGTTCGACAAAAGAAAGTATGAGGTCTATCCACTGGTAGAGAGGCTAGGTGGTGATGGGGATTCCGGCCCACATGCCTTATGTGTATCCTCAAAGCTTCAATTTCAATATGGGTCTGCACGAGGTGGTCTTTGGCTATAGCTATAGTCGCCATTGTTGAGGCACCCTGAGGCAGACCTAGACATATTCGAAGCGCCTGTGCCTGAACGCTTTGTATCATGCGTCGACTTGTTTTGCCTGCGTTTGATAATGCAGGTAGACTGTATCGTAAAAACCCAAGGAAAAGCACCCTGTACAGTCGTAACATAGCATTAGGCTGCATTCCCCAAGTCTTTCCAGCGAGAAACTTGAAAAGATGGCATATGCCTGTCAATCGCTTTTTCAAATACGACACATGAGGGCTCCATGATAAGTCTCTGTCAACTATGACACCCAAAAATTTGTGAGATCGACGATATGGTATATTTTGACCATTAATTGACGCTCTGTAATTCGACATGGGTTTGCGCGTAAATGCCAGAAGAGCGTGTGATGTTATTGGGGCAGGACCGCTCCAGAAAGAATCAGACAGCACGCCAGTGCACAAACACACGTCCAACTTCTATTGTACCCTTCACACATGGACAACCCACACATTACGAAGTTCCTAACACAAAAACACGCGGCTAAACTAAATGAATAAGTAGAACGTTCGGCCTACAGTTCAGGTCGTCGGGGTAGTAGCCTGGGCCGTCGTTGATGCCCCGTCGGCAACATTCAGTGGCGAAGTCGACGTTGGGCGGCGTCGTCACCTGCAGTGACGAAGTCGGGAGACGCAGGGTCGCCGCGTCGAACTCCAGTGGCTCAGCGCCACTGTCGACGAACTGGAGCCGACGACCCACGTGTTCCGGCGGCAGGGAGTTGTGCCCTTGAGCACCTGTAGTCCGCCTCGGAAACCCACGCCAGCTCTCCACGACCAGCGGGACAAGGACAGGTTCAGGAACCTGGCGCCAGCTCTCCTAGACCGGTCGTCTAGCGGAGGCTGAGCTGTCCACTCGGCTAGTACGATTGTCGCGACGTGGCCTGGGTCGTACCTATGGGCCAGACGCCCAACGAGGTAGTCCTGCCTCGAACGACGTACCTCGCGCACTGCCGAAGGCACAGGTCACCCACGCTCGAGGCCGCGCCTCACGAGCTGTCGTCTTCCTCGTAGGCACCGCCCGGCACATACACGCACACATCACATCCTCTTCGCCACCGCACGGCACACTATTGTCGTTTTTTTAGTTTCTGTTTCGCGCCCGCGCAGCACATATTATGACATCACCCCCTTTTCCGAGAAAGTTGTTTGCAACTATTCTACTACAAGGGCGCGGGGCGAACGAATGGTCACTGCACTGCACAGTCACTGCACGGTCCCTGCACTGCACTGCATTGTCTTAAGGGTCGCATGTACATAGTAGCAGAATGTTCACAGAAGGCTGCTTACAGTTCTGTTGGAAAACTACCGTACAAGTAGGGTTGCTATGTCGCAACTAGGAGTCAATTATTCACGACTGAGGGCTAGTAGTATTAAGAACCACGTTGCTACCTAAACGGCAGTTATGCGCGACTTTTCTTGTCATAATAGGTTTTCTGCTTCACACGAGCCTTCTCCAGCTGTTCATGGGCTATCTTGCAAGTCTCCTCTAGGCGATTGCGCAAATCAAAGACGTAGGTGTAAGTCGTCCGCGTTTCTGCGTCTAGCCCCTCATTTGTCCACAGTTCTCTCAGCACGGTTAGCGGTCCTCGGACGTGGCGGCCGTAAATGAGCTGAAACGGAGAGAACCCGAGGCTTGTCTGTGGAACTTCCCTATATGCAAAGAGTAGCGGAGATAGGTACCTGTCCCAAGATCGAGGTCTCTCTTGGCACATTCTCTTTAGCATTGTCTTCAGGGTGCCCTTAAATTTCTCCACGAGACCGTTCGCCATCGCATGATATGGGGTTGTCTTTAGCATCTTCACGGAGAGAAGCCTGCTAACCTCGTTCATTAATTCTGAGGTAAAACTTGCCCCTTGGTCGGTGACGATTTCCTTTGGCAAGCCGATGCGGGAAAAAATCTCGATGAGTGCTTCCGCAATGTGAACTGCATCGATTGCGGGCAATGCTACAGCGTCAGGGTAGCGAGTCGCAAAATCGATAAGTGTCAGAACATATCGGTTCCCACGGTCCGATCTTGGTGAAAATGGGCCGATTAAATCAACCGCGACCCTTTCAAAAGGTGTCCGGATAAGAGGCATGTTGCCTAGTGGTGCGACTCCAACTTTTCCCTTAGGGGTAGTTCTCTGGCACTTGTCGCAAGACTTGACAAAGCGCTTTACGTCTCCGTTCAGGTCAGGCCAATAAAATTCTTCTAGGACACGATCAGTAGTTCTTTTGATGCCTTGGTGTCCCGCCATGATACTGCCATGAGCAATGTCCAGTATGCCTACCCGGAACGCTTTCGGAGTGACCAGCTGTTTAAACGTCCTGCCAGTGGCAAGGCGGTAGCGTCGATAAAGCAATCCTTTATCTTCGATGAAATCGTAACAGTGGCCCTTTCCCGATTTGAACTCTTTATTCACTTTAGCAAAGACAGCTTTGAGTGTCGGGTCATTTCGCTGTTCCTCGGCGAGTTGGGCTCTGGTAACGTCAGGTAAGAGCGTTGTTGACACGTACAAAGGCCTGATATTTTCTTGACCTTGTTGATTGGCTTTGGTTTTTGCCACGCTTGAAGAAGCAGATCTTGAGGTGACAGGTGACTTGGTCGGGTGTGCTTGCGCAGGTAACTCATCCACCTGGGTATGAGTCGCCTGCTTCCAGTCAGAATCTGGATCGTATGGTCCTCTGACGCCTGGAAGATTTCCCAGCACAAGGTCATAGAGGGGTTGATCCATACAAGCCACTTTCAGCATCCCTGTGAAGTACGGCGTGTTGACTTGTACAATAGCTTCCGGGAGATGGCTAGTTGACCTGTCTAGGAGAACGACACTGATTTTCTTGCCTGTCAGGCACACATCAGGAACGAGCTCCCGTCGGACGATTGCCGTGTTGCATCCCGTATCGCGTAAGACTCGAACCTCTCTTCCTAGCAGCAGACCTTCGACCACTGGCATCCCGTCGGCCAGGAAACGTATTGTACCCTGCACGTTCTTGTCGTCATGGTGACTTGAGCAAGGAATCTTCCCTCCTGGACGCTTGGCTGTTTTTCTAGCACCAGCCCGGGCAGAGTCAGGTTCGCTAAATGCGCACGAAGAACTCGGTTTGTTGTTCCCATGCTGGTTTCGGCAAGTTTCTGTGACATGTCCCGTTTTACCGCACAACTTGCATTTCAGCATCTGCTTAGGTGGATTGCGGCAGTCAGGAGCCAAATGTCCGAAACGATGACACAGGATACACTTGAGTTGCGGTTTCCGCGACGCTTCGGTAGGCTTTCCACTGGATTCTTTCGCGGGGTCAGGACCTTTTCCTATATTAGTCAAATTCTGCGCCTCAAGGAAGCGATCCGTCAAATTAGCGAGTTCATCTAGTGACTTGCACTCTCGCTCTTTTAAGAAAACAACCAGCTTTGGATGGCAACAACGCAAGAATTGCTCAGAGATTACGTGATCCCTTAGACCTTCATAGGTTTGGGATACGTTTGCCATGTCTATCCAATGGTCGAAATAACTGGTAATTCTTGCTGCTAACTGTCGTCCAGTTTCACCATCTGCTGCTCGTGCTTTCCGAAACTTATCTTGGTAGCCTTGAGCCGTAAACTGAAATCTCTGCAGTAGAGCTTTCTTTACTTTTTGGTAGTCCAGCGAATCAGCGGCAGTCATTCGGCCTATCACGGTTAACGCGTCACCCGTTAGGCACAGGCTAACAGCGAGACCCCATTTTTCTTGCGGCCAATCCTGTCCTGTGGCTACGCGCTCGAATCGCTGCAGATACGCGTGCAGATCATCGCGTTTCTCGTC
This sequence comes from Rhipicephalus microplus, assembly GCF_013339725.1. Lineage (NCBI taxonomy): Eukaryota > Metazoa > Arthropoda > Arachnida > Ixodida > Ixodidae > Rhipicephalus > Rhipicephalus microplus. The sequence continues at coordinate 81,524,914 of NC_051165.1, read as the reverse complement.
AAATACAGGCAGTAACTTCTGCGGATTGAGGGGTGAGGAGGCGCTGGGCGCAGTCAAAGCGTCATTAGCTGCTACAGGCATATTCTGAGCTCCTTCCTGAAGCTTTAGCTTAAGCTGCAGAATTTCACGCTGCCTCTCGTCAGCTTCTTTGGCTGCCTCTCGCTCTGCAGCTCTCTCACCCCTTAGCTTAGCCTGTTGGGCCTCAATCCACTTGTTTAGCTCTGCACCCGAGAACCCTAGTTGGAGCCCTATAGCGGCGAGTTTTTCCAAGTCCATGGTGCAGTCTGAACGTGTGTCTGCCTCGAGCGAAACTGTCTTCTTTCCCTGGTTTAACGAGCGGATCCTGGCAGGCTCGCCAGTTTGTGATGTTATTGGGGCAGGACCGCTCCAGAAAGAATCAGACAGCACGCCAGTGCACAAACACACGTCCAACTTCTATTGTACCCTTCACACATGGACAACCCACACATTACGAAGTTCCTAACACAAAAACACGCGGCTAAACTAAATGAATAAGTAGAACGTTCGGCCTACAGTTCAGGTCGTCGGGGTAGTAGCCTGGGCCGTCGTTGATGCCCCGTCGGCAACATTCAGTGGCGAAGTCGACGTTGGGCGGCGTCGTCACCTGCAGTGACGAAGTCGGGAGACGCAGGGTTGCCGCGTCGAACTCCAGTGGCTCAGCGCCACTGTCGACGAACTGGAGCCGACGACCCACGTGTTCCGGCGGCAGGGAGTTGTGCCCTTGAGCACCTGTAGTCCGCCTCGGAAACCCACGCCAGCCCTCCTGGAACAGCGGCGCAATGGCAGGTTCAGGCACCCGGCGCCAGCTCTCCACGACCAGCGGGACAAGGACAGGTTCAGGAACCTGGCGCCAGCTCTCCTAGACCGGTCGTCTAGCGGAGGCTGAGCTGTCCACTCGGCTAGTACGATTGTCGCGACGTGGCCTGGGTCGTACCTATGGGCCAGACGCCCAACGAGGTAGTCCTGCCTCGAACGACGTACCTCGCGCACTGCCGAAGGCACGGGTCACCCACGCTCGAGGCCGCGCCTCACGAGCTGTCGTCTTCCTCGTAGGCACCGCCCGGCACATACACGCACACATCACATCCTCTTCGCCACCGCACGGCACACTATTGTCGTTTTTTTAGTTTCTGTTTCGCGCCCGCGCAGCACATATTATGACAGAGCGCACTTTCCGGAGGAAATTTCCAGGCTTCGATTGCGTAGATACAAAGCAGTAGAAGTAGCAGCTCTCTGTATTCTCGCTCGTAACTGCAGGCGAGTTACCGCAGATGTCCATATGCAGATGTCATCAGCGTATGTTGATAGATAAATATTGTTTGGTAGGTGCGTATGGAGAGCGATTAGTGTTATATTGAATAGCACGGGGCTCAGTACACCACCCTGAGGGACGCCACGACAACTGAAATGTGTAGACGTGTTCCCAGTCTCTGTACTCACAAAATAGGATCGCATTTGGAGATAACTGCGTATCCACTTAAACATTCGGCCACCCACTCCAACCTCTTCTAGTGCGGCAAGGACGGATTCATGTGTCACGTTATCATAGGCTCCTTTGACGTCAAGGAACAGAGAGGCGCAAAGACGCTTATGGCCTTTCTCGTGTTCAACGTACGTGACTAGGTCGATGACGTTATCGATCGATGATCGACCACGTCGAAAGCCAGCCATGGCATTTGGGTAGATCTGATGATACTCCAAGTACCACTCGAGTCGGCCGAGAATCATTCTCTCCATCACTTTACCCACGCAACTGGCCAATGCGATCGGGAGATAGGAGGAGAGTACCAATGGTGATTTGCCAGGTTTCAGTAATGGTACTAGACGACTAGTTTTCCAACTTAAGGGGACAGTGCCCTCTAGCCAACAATCATTATATAGCTGAAGTAGAGCTATTCTCGCGCGCTCACCCAGATGACACAGGGCTCTGTAGGAGATTCCGTCAGGTCCTGGTGCAGAGGTACGCTTGCATGAAGCAAGTGCTGCTTTGAGCTCCTGAATGGTGAACGGGAAGTCTATAGAGGAATCACGTGGTGGCGGACAACTGCTCGAAAGTGGTGAGCTGCTGATGGCTGTAGTTTGCCCTGATAATCCGGCACAGAACTCTTCAGCAACGTCCACATCTGGTCGATTTTGGTGAAGGGCTAAGGCCTTGAATAGTGACTTCTGAATGGGCGATGACCGCAAGCCTCTAACCGTCGTCCAAATGTGCGATAAAGGCTTACGAGGGTCGAGTGACTCGCAGAAAGTAATCCAGCGTTGGAATGCTAGCTTTTCCAACCAACGTTTGATCTTCTTCTGCATACGTCTAGCAGTCCATAAATCTTGTATGTCCTTCGTGCACCGGTACCTTCTTTCAGCTCGTCGTCGCAAGGCTCGAAGCCGCTCCAGCTCTATGTCGATGTCCATGAATCTTACAGGGCATGGGATCGTACACACAGTCTCTTTTACAGTGCTCTGGATGGCCTCTTGTAAATCGGATATGTGTTCTTGGCATTGGTCTTCCATACGAGACTAAAATTTTTTCCAGTCTACTCTTTTAACCATGTCGCGCACTTTAGGAGGCGACAATCCTCTGATCTTGACGTATGTTGGAATATGATCACTCCCGTGCGTTTCTATATCCGTGAACCATTCAGTATGTTTCACTAGGCTTCGCAAAACAAAAGCCAAGTCGAGACAGCTACTGTATGTGGAGCCACGTAAAAATGTAGTACTGCCGTCGTTCAGTAACCAAAGTTGGTTGTCGGAGGCAAAAGACACCAAGCTTCTGCCCTTCATGTTGGTATTCTGACTTCCCCATAATGTATGATGAGCGTTAAAATCCCTGATGATAACAAACGGGTCAGGAGTTAACGCTATGATGTCTCGTAGTCTTTTTTGATCGAAACGGCTTGATGGTGATAGGTATGCGCCAACCACCGTGATGTTGAGCCTCCTCTTTTTCACTCTTAAGCATACCTATTGGTTTCCGTCATGAGGCGGTACAGGTTGAAAGATGTAAGTGAGGTCTCGGCGAATGTACACCAGAACCTTGCTGCTTTCAGTAACAGTAGACGACATAAAAGGTTCGTATTCCGAGAGTCGTATTGCACTCGATAAGTTCGGCTCACAGATGACGATTACGGGAAACATATTGACGTACACAAATTGACGAAAGTCACCAATGCGCGATCTCAGTCCCCTGGCGTTCCACTGCAGTATTGCTGCTTTACGAACCTCATCCCTGAAAGACAGTGGTGGGTTAGCCATGGTCTACTCTAGGGCTGCTAGCACTGGACTAAACGCGTCCCGTACTTGAAGGGCACTTTTGGCTGACGGTGTATTCATGTCGTTTAACAACATGCGAATGGTGTCCACTAATGATCTTAGCATCACCATCACGCGATGATCTGGCTTCCCGGCTGTTGCAGCATTTTGTGCTTCTTCTTGAGGCGGCTTCTGTTGAGGTTCAACAGGTAGTGTAGGCGGCTTCTGTTGAGGCTCAACAGATCGTCTAGGCTGAAGGAGTGGCCATTCCTTTGGAGAGAGAGATCTTCCGGCATCTTCTCTTTCAGCGCAGATGTTTGCCGTGCTAGGAGCCGCGCCTGTCGATTTCACCTGAGTTTCTGACTTTGTCGTCAGATTTTGCACTGTCCTTCGTGAGGACCTTCGACGATGGCGGCGCCTTCACCTTACTTTTTGCGCAGCTTCTCTGTGAGTCGAGTTGTCTCGCACCATTTGCCTCAGAATATAAGTCTCTTTCTTAATCTGAGGATAGTCCTTGGAGGAAGCACTGTGAGCGCCTTGGCAGTTGGGGCATTTTAACGTAGTTGCATTACAGTCGTCTTCTGAGTGGTGTTCAGCGCATCGGGGGTACACTGCGGAATTTCTGCAAACGCCCTGCACGTGGCCAATCTTCTGGCACTTGAAACACTGCATAGGCTTCGGAATAAATGGGCGAATCTGGTGACGGGAATGGCCTACCTTCACGTAAGAGGGAAGACAGTCACCCTTGAATGTTATTCGCACACGACGAGAGTTGCCTAGGCAACCAGCATGCACAATGACGTTGTTTTCGCTCACTGGTTTTATCAGTACAGGAAGATCTTCATTGGTGATTTCAGTGTCTATGTCATAGATAACTCCTGTGACGGTGTCACCATTCGCTGGTATGATGGATCGGACTTTGATGTTTCCCAGCTCCGACACATGCTGTAGCGTGTTCAGTGCACTCGGGTTCCTCACGTCGATTGCCAAAATATTCTTCCTCGTGTTTATCCTGATGTTCTTAATCTCGTTAGGCACAATGTTTTCAAGGTACAAGGACAATGCTTGCCTGTTGAGGAAGCGTAGATTGGCAGTAGTAGTCCGTGGCACAAACAGAATGGAGTGAGGCCATCGCTGAGGCGCTGTCCTCACAGTGGCTGTACTTGATGCCGATGATGCGTTCATGATTCTCCGTTTGGCCTTGCGGTAGAGCACAGGTTCGAAGCTGTCTTCCGAAGACTCGTAGTCTGATGCAGAGTACGGCTCGGTGTCCTTGCTCTCACTAGATGGATTACCACGCTTTCTTGAAGCAATGCCCGTGGATGAACTGGTACCGGGCGGGATCTCCGGGGATTGTACATCCATGACCGCGATGTAGGGGGCTGGAGACCCCGCTGTTGCACTGTGGAACGCAGAAAATACAGCACAGACCGAAAGATGTGTTCCACAAGAGAATCACTTCGTCTTCCTCCCATCTATGCAAGTAAAAATTGGGGAAGGTAATGCGGCAACGAAATTTCGCAATGACAACTTCCGTAATCCCTGAATTAGTTAGTTTACTGCGCCAGGGAAATAACAAGGGTTTGTACTCTGGAGAAGCCGTCAGTGCCGGGTCTGATAAATTTTGCCTGATTTGAAGTGTGCGAAATCGCGCCACCGTAATGTATACTGTATGAGGGATAATAGGAATAATTGGTGTCGAAATTGATACCTTCGCACGAGAATCAGCTATTTTGTTTAACAACAAACCTTTGTGCCCTGGTGTCCAGAATGAATGAATACTTCGGAGATGATAGAGAACCAATGATTTAAAAAGTTTCAGTATGGGTGAGTGACCAGATGCGGACAGAGAAGAGCACACTGATGATGAATCAGTTATGACTGCTACGACTGGAATGGAAATATTTACCTTTCGCAAAGCTAACATTATTGCCATGAATTCAGCCAGGAAGACAGTAAGAAAATCCGGTAAGCGCAGTGAAAGTGACCAATCAAGTACGGGGCAATATATTCCAACGCCTGATTTTTCATGTGATTCAGATGCGTCCGTTGCTATAATGACATTTGTTGGCAGAGTACTAAATGGTCCTGCAATCAACCATTTAAAATGCCTGTAGGTAATAGCTTCGCGTGAGTTGGGAAGATATCATGATAAACAATTTCTGGAGAATTTGGTTGCTCAGTTAAAGGAATCAGATCACGAACGTGTGCATTTAGAGGCTCAAGTAACGATTGAACAAATACTATTTGTGGTTTGTGAAATCTGGGCCAATGCATGGAGAAGAATAGGTCAAGATAGGAAATAAAAATAATTTGTTCAGGGTTAAACGGTGCTTCATATAGTCGTAAAAAGGTCTGCACAGTGAGAATGTTAAAACGACATAATAAGGTTGGTATTCGTGCTTCAAGGTATAACACTGCATTTGCAGTATACTTTGGAAGTCCTAAGCAGAGCCGTAAAGCCTCTCTTTCCAATAGAACGAGCGGCCGAAGTTTGTAGGCTGGCGCACCAGAAAAAATAATGCAGCCAAACTCTAACACACGTCGGACATACATTTTATATATAATCAAAAGTGCCTTCCTTCTCATACATGATCTACAATTGCTCAACCTCCGCAATACAGCCATCGCGCTTACTGCTTTTGTCGCGATATATTCAATGTGAGGGCGCCAATTTAGATGTTCATTATACATAACTTCAAGATATTTCCATGATTGTACTTGTGGGATATCTTGAAGCTTGTAATTAATAGATATGTGCACGGGATCTTTCATAGGAAAAACGAGAATAGCACATTTACCGGTATTCAGGTTCAACAGTCAATCCATCCAGCCAATGTTCTAATTCATTTAGATATGCTTGCAAGATAGGGTAGAGACAGTGGAAGTCATATGCCATAGCAAACAAAGCAATGTCATCGGCATAAACATAGGTTTTCACATCTGGATGAACGGGGATGGTTCTAAGCAATATGTTGAATAATACCGGAGAAAGTACTGACCCTGAGGTACACCTTGGGTTTGCTTGTACTTACAGGAAGAGAAACCGCCTTGATAACAATAGAATTATCTTCTAATTAAAAATTCTGTCACTCATGCTACTATATAAGGTGGAAGTCCATAACTCCATAACTGATTAATCAAGATAGAATACTCTACACTATGGTATGCTTTACATATGTCTAACGTTACTAAAGCCGTGAACTGCTTTTTGTGACGGGCAATATGAATACGACTTTCCAGATCAACATGTGCATGCCATATGGAATATCGAGATCTAAATCAAAATTGGGGAGAACTCAACAGTAGTTTTCGTTAATAAACATAATTATACGACCATGAAGTACCCTTTCAATAAGCTTTACTACATTAGATGTTAAGGCTATCGGTCTTATGTTGTCTAAATTATAGCCTGCCCCCTGTTTCTTAAGCAATGGTATAATTTTCGCAATCTTCATTCAGAAGGGATCCATGCTCTTCTAAGGAAATAATTGACGAGACCTAACAGATCATTCGGATATTCCCTGTGCAGTATTTTTAGCATTGTATTTGTTATTCCATCGGGGCCTGGTGCTGCATTTGGCAATCTTTTCATAGCCTGATTTAATTCGGAAGTCAATATTTCTGTGTAGACATAGATGGTTGTTGTGTAATCCGAATCAGGAAGATGCGTTGAGAACCTGTTTTCTAATTGTTCAGCCAAATGATTCAATGATTCCTGTAGTTCCTGTGAGGTGTGAACTACTGAGTCAACGTTTCCTGGTATAGGGGTCTTCTTCCTACCACGAATGAAATTGAATAAAGCACGTTTGTTATTTGATTTAGACAGGTACTCGAAGTGTTCTTGGTCATATTGCTCTTTCGCTTGCGATACAGTGCGTTTATATGTTGCCGCAATGAACTGATAATCCTTCCAATTTTTCGGACTCTGATTACATATAAGTCTTTTCCATGCAGCTTTTCTTCTTCCATAGTCTCGTGTGCACTCATTATTTCACCATCTACTAGGTTGGGCACTTTTGGATGACGACAAAGCAATTACAAATTCTGAAGTGTTCTTGGAGATTTTTAAAGCAGAACAGACATTTCTGCCGAGGTCTTCATTTTGACCACTGGGCACTGCCCTAATGTTGGAAAGCAAGCAATCTTTAATTTTTTTGTAATTGTCAATGTTTTCTCTGTCCTTTCAATAGATTTCACAGCACATGAGATTTCAAAGTATACAGGAAGATGGTCACTGTTTGAAGACAAATCAATTGTTTTCCAAGACTTTAGTGAAACACTTGGGCTGCAAAACGTGAGATCTAATACCGATCGTGTCCACCCGCGAATAAATGTAGGCTGTCTATCATTTAGGCTGGTAGGGTTTTTATTAATCCTCCTAATCCCACAGAATAGTACCAGAAGGGTCTGTTCGAAATCTCAATGAAACATTATGTGAGTTTAAATCACCAGTCAGAAGGAAATCATTCTTGCAAATAGCTAAGGCAGTAGTCTAATTGTTGAGTATTATGCAAACCCGTTGGAAAATATGCGTTTATAAGTGAAAAACGGTGGTGCCCTGGCAGACAGAGGTCTATTGCCAGAATTTCACAGTCTGTGGACATAAGCTGAAAAGCTAATGCTCGCTGTGTGGCAAACTTTATTCGAGACCAGTATAATTAGACCATCTTATAGTAATGGACGGTCTAACCGAAATGCTCTAAAATTATTTAAATGATAATTCTTAACAGGGTTGCACCAGGTTTCTTGTAATAGGATTATATATCCATAAAACTGATTAATTAAGCAAAGTAAGTCAGTAGAAGCAGAAATCAAAGACCTACAATTCCGCTGTAGAACTTGATGTGTTCGAATCACGTCCGGGTCACCACCAATAAATATAGCACTCTGAAACGCGGTTCCGAAAACACAGCACGGTTTAATACTTGCATCTCCGCTATTGTCCTAACTACTTCTTCCTCTCCTCAGCAGACTATCCACAACTAGATTATGTCCCATGTGTGTCATGCCAGAAGAAGAAGAAAAGTATGCCACACTCGTAAAGGTATTTCTAAAAGAGTTTTTCGTAATGCGTTATACCGCCTGCTGGTCAAAAAGAAATGATCTATTGTTTCCAGCTTATCCCAGAATGCACACAGTGGCGAAGGCGCCTGAGCAGACCTCTGTTTATAGAAATTTGAATATGGTACCCGGCAACGCAGCCTTGTGATAGCTACTTCTTGCTTTCGAGTGCGGAAAAAGTCTCTTCGCCAGGGATATAATAAATGGCGATAATATGTAGAGTTTGTTAGTGTTGAACCTTTAAGGACTTCCATAAGCGTACGTCTGTGGAATCGAGCAGCAGTCACATAAGGGGATGAGGACAGAGCGGTAGAATTGGTTCGCTGATTGACGACTTAGCTAAGGAATCGGCTATTTCATTTAGAAACAAACCTTTATGTCCTAGGTACCCAAACTAATCGTACTTTTCTGAAATGCGCAGGTACTAGTGCATGGAACGCCTTTGTTACATGATTATCAGCACCAACAGAAAGTGCCGCACAGAGAGATAGGGAATCTGTTATTATGACAGCTGATGTAATTGCTGTATCCAACTCGCTTAAGGCGACCACTACTGCCATAAACTCAGCTACAAAAACGGGTACGAAATTGGGTAGTCGAAGGGAATATATCCAATTTAAAATCGGGCTGAAAATACCAACCCCTGACTTTTCGTCATTCTGCGAGGCGTCCATAGCAATCATAACGTTCGTTGTAATACGGCGCAGGTGATCTTGTAGTAAACCATCCAAAATATTATGGGGACGTAATTTGGCATTATTAGGGAATAATGTCGTCAAATTGAATTTCCACCGGGGCTGAATTATCACGACTCGGCATGATGTCGCATATACGCACGTTTAGAGGCTCGTTTAGAGAAATTTGCACAAATATAATTTGTGGTGTGTGAAATCGCGGCCATCCAGCAGCAAAAATATGTCTCCGGGATAGAAATAAAGGCAGTTTTTGAATGTCGTAATGGTGATTCATTAATTCTTAAGAATGTCTGAACAGTCAGAAGGTGAATTCTACAAGAACGCGGAGAGACCCTCGATTCGAGATACGACACATTGTTGGCAACTGTTTTGGGAAATCCAAGTCATAAGCGCAAAGCTTCTCTTTCCAGAAGAATTAGAGGCCGCAACTTGTAAGCTGGAACTCCAGAGAAAAGTACACAACCAAATTCCAAAATGAGACCAACGTACATGCAGTATAGCATTACCAATGTGTCCCTTCTCATACCTATGCGGTAGTTGCTTAGCCTAGGTAATACGCCAATGGCTTGCACACCTTTTCCGGCGATATATTCAATATAATGTCACCAGTTAAGCAATGTGTGATAAATTACTCCAAGGTATTTAACAGATTCCACCTGTGGTATATCCTCACGATGGTAAGACAGAGAGATGTTCACAAGGTATTGCAGCGGGAAAACAAAGAGGGCACGTTTACTCGGATTAAGTAGAAAGCAGTTGCCATCGAGTCAGCTCTCCAATATATTAAGGTAAGTCTGCGGCCGTTCATATAAGGTCTGAATGTTATCTGCCATTGCAAAAAATGTGATATCGTCTGCATAAGCATAAGTTGTTATATCCTGTTTACGTGTAATGGTGCACATTAGTAAATTAAATAGCACCGGGGAAAGCGCCGAGCCTTGCGGTACTCCCCTCGTTTGGGTATGAGTAGATGATGAAAAACCATCTTTAAAAGAATAAAATTTCCTGTCTGCAAGAAATAAATTGTGAACCCATGCTAATATGTCTGATGGAAAATCAAGGTATTCTAATCTATCTATCAAAATACAGTGCTCCACGGTATCATATGCTTTAGCGATGTCTAAGGTAACTAAAGCTGCATATTTTTTATGTAGCCGAGCTAATTAAAGCCGACGTTCTAAATCAACGTGGGCATCCTATATTGAACAACCAGCCCTGAACCCAATTTGACAGGGACTTAGAATTGACCTCATGGTAAGAAGTTCATTAATTCGTATATTGATGATCCTCTCAACCAATTTCACTAAGTTTGATGTCAGTGAGATCGGCCTTATATTATCCAACATGTATGCATTATTTTCATTTTTTAGCAACAATAAAATTTCGGCAAGTTTCAACTCTGGAGGTATCCATGCGTTCCCTAACGAATAATTCACTAGTTCTAGCAAACGATTAGGCGATTCCTGGAGTAAACGTTTCAACATAGAGTTCGTAATCCCATATGGTCCGGGAGCCCTTCTCGGTAAGCATAATACTGTCTGACTCAATTCAGCTAAAGAAATTTACTTCTGGAAATTCATGCATGTTTACCGGAATGGACCGAATAGCCAAAAAATTAGCAGTGAAGCGGCGTTCTAAACCTTTCGCTATGTCTTCTAGAGAGGTGTTCATTTCTTCTTGCGTCAAGACACATGACTGCAATGTTAAAGGTGCTGGCAGTAATTTTCTTGTCCGAAGATAAGCGAACAAAGCATGCTTATTTTCAGATTTAGACAGATAATCGAAATATCTACTGTCGTAATCTTCTTTCGCGTGGTTCACTGTACGTTTAAATACGCCAGGAAGGAATTGATAGTCCTTCCAGTTTGTTGGGCTCTGATTATGAAGAAGTTTTTTCCAAGCGGCCTTTTGTCTTCTATAATCGCGCGTACATTCATTGTTCCTACAACGAGAAGAGGATTGTTTATTCGATGAAATAGAAAATTCTGAATTTTTTCTACATCCTTCCAGCATTGAACCAATCGTAGATGCAATATGCTTAGTACTGGCATTTCCAAGCTTGGAAATGACAGAACGGAGGCAGGCTTGAAATTTGCTATGGTTTATGCATGTGTGTTTTGGCTGATCTAAAGTTATTGTTGGACAAGTAATGTCAAAAACTACAGGTAGATCGTCGCTGTTAGTTCGCGAATCCAGAACAGCCCATGATAAAACCTTGATTGCAATGGATCAAAACGTTAAATCCAATACTGAGCTAGTCTGACCTCGGACAAATGTTACATGACCTTCATTCAGACGCGAAAGGTTGTGATCGATAATCCATTCCCACAGTCGCCTACCACAAGAATCTGTCCTTATACCCCAAGACAAATGATGTGAATTAAAGTCTCCTGTGAGTACAATTTCCTTTCTACATGCTACCAAAACGCTGTCAAGATGACGCGTACTTTGCACACCGGAGGGGAAGTAACAATTTACAATTGAAAAAGGGTGGTATCCGGAGAGACACAAGTCTAATGCTAATATTTCACAATCCAAGTTTAAGATTCTGAAAGAAATTTTCACCCTATGGCATAATATACTAAATACAAGGATGATTAAACCACCACCACGTGATGCGCGATCTAATCGAAAAGAAGGAAAACCTGCAAGATAGAAATTTTTATGTGGTGTGAGCCAAGTTTCTTGAAGAATCAAAATATCAAGATTAAAGTTAGTGCAAAAATAATGTAAGTCAGTTGAGGCATAGAATATAGAACGGAAGTTCCACTGTAGTACCCTCAACTGACCTATGTAGTTGGGTGAACGCAGAGGCGCATGTCGCGCCTTTGTTAGCGTCTTCACGCGAAATGGCTGACTCATTCTGTTTAAATTTGGGCTTGAGATTAGTGAAGATAGGAGATCTGGTACGTTTATTAGTTCGTATACCGAGTTTCATATCTGTAGCAGCACTTGTGCTCGGCTGAGGCGTATGGTGGTCCAATTGCGCCTGTGTTCCTGACTGCTTAGCCTTGCCTGCAGATGCAGAAAGTTCGTCCAACACTACATTGCGTAGCTGTGTGGCATCGCTGGTAATGTCCGATACTGCAGGTTCTGTACTAGTCTGTACTGTTTGTCCAATCAGAATTGAAATAATTTGCACCAAACAGTCGGAAAGCTTAGATACGAATTTATCCATTGCCCTACTCAATGCTTTTTCCACAGCAGTTTCAATAGCCTGCGATAGGTTTGAGTTCATACTGGAACTGCAGTGCGCTGTAATACCAGAGTATCCAAAAGCCCTGTCTCTAACTATGTCAATGGCTTCCCTTCGAGAACAGCGGCGGCGGTCAATAACTTCTAGAATTTGAGCCTCCCGGGAACGAGCGGAACAGTCAGAGTTGTCGGCGCAGTGACTCCCCCCACAGAGACAACACTTTTCCGCTGTTGCAGTACACTTGCTTAAAGGATGGCTCTCCCCGCAAGTGCTACAACGAACGTTAAATTTACATCCTCCCACACTGTGGCCGAATCTCCAGCAGTTCTTGCACTGAATCGGACGAGAAGCGAGGGGTTCTACTCGGAAGATCAGTGGCCATAATTTTATTTCTGACGGGCATTTCGTGCCCACAAATGTCGCGATGACAGATTCGGTTGATACCCTCTCTTTGTCGATTAGGCGATTACACCGGTAAATTGAAATACGCCTGCTCCAGAGAGCCTGTCTAGGGTCTCAGCTCGACTCAGCTTGGAGTCGACTCCCCGTACAAGGCCTTTGGTACATGCAAGGTGAAGCGGAATAAAAGCACTCACCGGGGTAGCAGCAAAGGAGGTGCATTTGAGAAGATCCTGCATGCAGGTCCGATCCGGCGACCTACACACGATACGCTCAATGCTGCTGCCTCTGCGCTAGAGTACCTCCTCTTGTTTACAATATCATTATCTAAACTGCCAGGAGAGCTAAAATTCGTAGGCAGATAATTGATTGATTTGTGGGGTTTACGTCCCAAAACCACCATATGATTATGAGAGACGCCGTAGTGGAGGGCTCCGCAAATTTCGACCACTTGGGGTTCTTTAACGTGCACCCAAATCTGAGTACACGGGCCTACAACATTTCCGCCTCCATAGGAAATGCAGCCGCCACAGCCGGGATTCGATCCCGCGACCTGCGGGTCAGCAGCCGAGTACCTTAGCCACTAGACCACCGTAGCGGGGCGTAGACGGATAGATAGATAGATAGATAGATAGATAGATAGATAGATAGATAGATAGATAGATAGATAGATAGATAGATAGATAGATAGATAGATAGATAGATAGATAGATAGATAGATAGATAGATAGATAGATAGATAGATAGATAGATAGATAGATAGATAGATAGATAGATAGATAGATAGATAGATAGATAGATAGATAGATAGATAGATAGATAGATAGATAGATAGATAGATAGATAGATACGCTCAATGTCACTGAAGTTCGCTTAGAAATGCTTTGCATTTAATAAGCAGTTTTGAAGAGACAAGGACGTTGAAATGGCATCCAAGACTTTATTCTGGGGTGGGCGGGATGTGTCAATATTCGCGGGATCCTTGGTATGCAAGGTTTTTTTTTGGGAGCTAAAATGTGGTACGTTTACAGATTCTTTTCTGCACAAAAAGTAACATTCAGCGGTTTCATAACATTTTTGCAAGATTTGTCTGAAAGCCGACGTATGAGTGTACTTCTGTGACCAATCTTTTCCGCAAGGATAGAGAAGGTGGGCGGGGGTTAAGTCACCTGTTCTAAAGTACATTCATGTTCTTAAGAGATCAGTAAGATCCTTTCAATCGTAGATTATTTCAGGTTGTGTTACCGGGAGCTATACCAGAATTTGTTGTCTTCACTATGAAGTACATTCTGTATGCGATGATGTTTATTCGAACAGAGGACTCGCAACGAGGTCGCGACGGAAAATGGGCGAACAGCAAGTCTGGAAAAGGCGGCAAAGGTTCTCGCGCAATCAGAGCACGGGCTTTTCGTTGTCTTCCGAAGGCGCATACGCGTTGGTGCGTATGCTCCACTACAATACCCCCGGGTTGAAGGGTAGCCATCCTGGCGACTCAGGCAGTAGGCACAATGAGGGGGTCGTAGTAGGGCTTGAGACGGTCGACGTGTACGGTCTCGCGTCCTCGACGGCGCAAATCTGGTGATTGTGTTAATGGCTCGATGACGTAACTCACCGGGGAGGTCGCGTCAATGACACGGTAGGGACCTGGGTACCGGGCCAGAAGTTTAGAAGACAGGCCAGGAACGTGCGGGGGCACCCAAAGCCACACAAGAGAGCCAGCACGAAATGTAGGAGCTTTGCGGTGAGCGTCGTCGTGTCGAGTCTTTTGTAGACCTTGAGCCTCACTTGTCAGAGACCGAGCCAACTGACGGCAGTCTTCAGCGTATCTGGTGACTTCCGAAAGCGGGGAGCACTCAGATGCATCAGGGCGATACGGTAGTATAGTGTCGAGTGGGTGGGAAGGTTCGCGGCCGTACAATAGAAAGACCGGGGAAAAACCGGTAGTCGCTTGCGTCGCGGTGTTATAAGCGAAGGTAACAAAGGGCAATACAGCGTCCCAGTTAATGTGGTCGGAGGAGGTGTACATTCTCAGCATGTCGCCAAGTGTGCGGTTGAACCGCTCAGTAAGACCATTTGTCTGTGGATGGTATGCGGTATATTTCCGGTGGATAATGTTGCATTCAGCGAGGATAGCTTGGATGACCTCCGAAGGGAACACTCGACCCCTATCACTGAGTAATTCTCGTGGAGCACCATGGCGTAGAATGAAGCTGCGGAGAATGAAGAGTGCAACTTCGTGGGCGGTCGCTGCCGGTAGAGCGGCAGTCTCAGCGTAGCGTGTCAGATGATCGACTCCGACAATAATCCACCGGTTTCCAGAGCTACTATATGGGAGGGGGCCATAGAGGTCTATACCCACGCGGTCGAATGGGCGAGCCGGGCACGGGAACGGCTGTAACATGCCAGTAAGGTGCCGCGGAGGTGTCTTGTTCTGTTGGCAAGTGGTGCAAGACTGAACGTATTTCTGCACAAAGCGATACATTCCTCGCCAGTAATAGCGTTGGCGCAGCCTTTCGTAGGTTTTCAGGGCACCTGTGTGAGCACTTTGGGGATCTGCATGGAAATTTATGCAGATGTCAGAGCGCATATGAGTTGGGACAGCAAGGAGCCACTTCCGACCACCAGGCATGTAGTTGCGGCGGTACAGAATGTTGTCTCGTAAGGAAAAGTGGGCTGCTTGCCGGCGTAGCGCTCTCGTGGAAGGGACAGCAGACGGATCGGTAAGGTAGTCGACAAACAAGGCAAGGTATGGGTCTTTACGCTGCTCCGAAAGCATGTCAGTCGTGTCGAGTGGTGACAAGGTGGTAAAAGGGGGAGACAGAGAAGCCACATCTGGTATTAATGGCGATCGCGAAGGTGCATCGGCATCCGCATGCTTTCGACCGTAACGATATACGACACGGATGTCGTATTCTTGCAATCGAAGTGCCCAACGCCCCAGGCGTCCGAACGGGTCTTTCAAGGTGGACAGCCGATGGTGCTGGCTGTGCTGGGATGGGCTGGTTGGCGACTGCGTCAGTCATGTTGTACGGTGGTCTTTCGGCCAACTTGCGAGAGCGGAGCTCCAGGTCTGCTTAGGGATCTCAGCAGCCTCCACCAAATGCGATGATGTTTATTCGAACAGAGGAGTCGCAACGAGGTCGCGACGGAAAATGGGCGAACAGCAAGTCTGGCAAAGGCGGCACAGGTTCTCGCGCAATCAGAGCACGGGCTTTTCGTTGTCTTCCGAAGGCGCATACGCGTTGGTGCGTATGCTCCACTACACGTATAAAATATCCCGCTTCTTAGGCCAGGTAGTCTTTTCATATTGGTTTTGAATGAGTAGATTTTCTCTTAAATACCTAAGCAACATTTCCAGGAAACGCCTACGGGAAGACCTAACAGACATAGTTTTCCAACCCCACTCTACAGAACAATTTATGGGGATGGATTGGGTAGAGATGTCCTGAAACGCGTCAAAACAGTATTAGTTTCACCTGGGCCTTAAAACGTTTTTATTTAAACTTCACACGGGCTGTGTACTTCATCTGTGTACTTCACACCTGTGAAAACATGGCTTGAACAACGAGATATGTTGTGCCGTGAGGAGGGAACTGTATTTTATGTAACAAGGCAGTAACTGTAGAACACTTTTTTATTTACTGTTGGAACGCAATATTTTATTGGGATGTACTGCAGAGAATTTTGAAGAAGGAGCTACCAATCGACGCCTACAGTATTTGTTTTGTGCCTGTTCAAGAAAATTGTGTCATGTATGAGCTCTCCATGCTTCCTGGTCTTCATAGCATTTGGAGGTTACGTATGAATGTTACGTATGGAGCTTACATATGGATGCCCGTTTTGTTGAAAAGGTAACGAAGCTATGAGATGTGCTGGAACACCAAAGGGCAAGCGATGAAATGCTTAACATATTACACATGTTGAAAGCTTTGAAGGTGCATAAGTGAATACAGCCAGCCTTACGCACGCTGATGGGTGATGTGTGGCATATGTATATACGAGTAAAATGTATTCAAAGTGTAATAACGAAAAAAAAAAGTTTGCATGCCGCAGTGGTTATTGTGCTCAGTTGAGAATTCGTAGGTTGCACGTTCGATACCGCGCTGTTGTATTTTTAATAAGTGTTTTCTAGATCGCTTTTTTACAATAACTTTTATTATTTTTCTTAGTTGCAGCTCGTCATGGTAGTTTTAAAGCTGCTTTGCGCTCCAGCATTGCTGGCGTTCCACCATCCACCATACGCCACCCTACACCATGTGTCACTATTATTTCCAGAACCATAATCCACCAAAATAGTGGATTGTGGTAGTCACCTTTCCTATGGTGGGAGTTTCGTTGATAGGGAAATTCGGTGCTCACTCATCTACCACCTGCTTTGAACAGCATGATAACAAGTTTTGATGATAATAGTCCTAAAGAAATCACAGCACATCCACGGATTAAACGGTGATGAGTGGGCGAAGCTCCGGAGGTACACCTGTAAGCCATGAATCCCACTCGCAGCCATTCCGGAGCTTTGAGGAACTTGTCTTAGTGCACTTTCACGTCAGAAAGCGTGAGGAATGCGTGCGATTCGCCCAGCTGGTGAATAATGACAAAGAGTTTCTTTCGGATTTTCTTGCCTGTATTGCGTCGTGTTGAGTACGCCCCGCATATAGGCCGGGTCTCTGTTGAGCACTCGGTCTACAAACTCGTGCCCGACGCTCTCGAGTCACTGCCGCGTGAACGAGCTGGTGGTGAGAGCAAGCGCCGCGGCGCTGTCTTGTGAGCACTCCGAGTACTGGCGGAACTCGCGCCCACCACTCTCTAGTTGCTGCTGCGTGAACCGAGCTGGCGCGGCAGGGATCGCCACAGCACCAATTGGTGAGCACTCCAAATACTAAAGCTGGCTACGACAAACAACGGCGGACAAGCCCACCGCCTAAGGAGCTTCGCCCCTTAAAAATACATAATACCAACAGGTGATTGTGCAACAAGAGTATGAGCTACTAATCTTATATTCACGATTTCCTTGCTGTGAACGACGAATGCGTATTGGTACGCATGATGATCAATAAAAAGTATATTTTCTAAGAAAATGCAAATACCCCCTTCTCCCCCCCCCCAAAAAAAACACGCGAGAAGCAACTGCAAAATTATACAAGCGACAGCAACCCTGCGAGAAAAGGAGCCCAAATCGGTGTAATCTGCTAACTCTTACAGCAACTATGCTGCAGCTGAATAAACAAAGTTGGCTTGAGTAATTGAATAAATAAATTCTGTTTTTTGCGCCACAAGTACAGTATAATTGAAGGCGCTCTGTTAAGGTTCTCAAAATTTCATAACACAGGGATTTTTTAGATGCACGTAAAACGACGTAAATGGGCTTCTAACATTTTCGCTTTCATTAAACACTTAGCGAAGCAGGACAGAAGCGGCACCATAAGGAGATTCGTTTGAAAATACTTACCACTTGTACAGGGCATTTAAGGGTACAGGCGTGAAGTGTAAATTGAAGGGCTCGTTTTTCTTTGTGCGACAATGTAATAATGATAACTACCAGACAATTATGGACAAATAAAGTATAGCGAATGTTATTAGCAGTAACTGTTTACTGTTGAGAAAACCCGTACATTTACAGGAGTAAAGAAGTTGAATTTACCCACCGACAAACTTGCAGAAAACCCAACGTTTAAAGACCAGCTAGCTCTCTTCCTCTGCGGCCTAAGAGACTGAAACCGCACAATCGCCGTAGGTGGCGCAACGTATAGCGCGACTCAACTGTTCGCAACTGATCTGACAAGAGAATTTTGTGCAGGAGGGCGAGGGCTTGGGGCAAGATGAGCACCTACGTTGACTGTGATTCGTTTTTCGTCAGTGCGGCTATGTTCTACTATTTCAAAGTGCCCGCACCACAGCAATTTTGCTGTTCAAGCATTCAAAGTCCGAACGCATTGCTGCTTTATTCGGCGTTGAGCTATCGCATAGGTAATGTCTGTAACTATGGTTTCAATCATGTCTTAAGATGTAAACGGAACTTTCCGGCATGAAAAAACCTGTTCTTTTACCATAAGATTACGGCGATATCTTAACAGTGATAACGTAAATGGGAAAATTAAATGTTGGATAAAAGATAACTAGCCGCTGGTAGGTGTCAAACCTGCAAACTTTGAATAGAGCGTCCGATTCTCTATCAATTCAGCTACAGGAGCGGCCATTACCCTATTTTTTATGGTCTATGTATCTCCGTTCGACCTTCGGAGTTTTGCCCGCCGCCGTGATCTAGTGGCTAAGGTATACTCGGCTGCTGACCCACAGGTCGCGGAATCGAATTTCGGCTACTGCGGCTGCGTATTCGATGGAGGCGAAAAGGCTGTTTTCCCGTATGCTCAGATTTAGGTACAGGTTAAAGAACCCCAGATGGTCAAAATTTCCGGAGGCCTCCCCCACGGCGTCTTTCATATTCATGTGGTGGTTTCGAGACGTTGAATTCCACATGTCAATTAATAAATCAACCCTCAAAACTTTAGTCGGTGCCGCCAGTAGCCGTAACACATTTATGCCGAATGATGTGCATATGGTGCTGACTCCCACTGTAGCACACAATTGGTAGACTATCACACGTGTTATTCGTAAGCCGATGATTTGGTCCCTGTAAGTGACGAGTTACATTTGCGTCCACTTTTTTTTCACATTTACGCTAGAATTGCTACTGATAACATCCTATACACTACTTGCCTTCACTCTCTGTCACTTGTGAGTATTATATTGTCTAACAAAGAAAAATGAGTCCTGGAATTTCCGCCACTTCCCATGATTCATAGCGAGGATATCATTCTAGGGGACCTGGCGCTTTCAGGTCTTCAGGTGTTCAGGTTTCCAGGTTCTTCAGGGGTTAATGGTCAGCTGCCAGCTTGTAGTGTGATCACCTGCTATGTGCAACGCTACATGTGTTTTCAAAGAGATAAACCAGACATAATAAATAGGATGATGTAAAACCCTATCTACAACGCCATTTTTGTCTTTGTAGGGTTCTGTATACACCGCTCTCTTTCTGTCACTTAAAATTTTGCTGTCTATACATTGTCTTTTTTTTCTATGCAATCCTTTACGTTCTCCCCTCCACTTTTCACTCCCGCTCACCCTTACTTCCAATTCCCACTCTCTTGCGACTTCATACGAGACTTTGCTGGATCTTGTACCACAAAATACTGCGCAGTAAAATAAAAAAAACATGTAATATTGCTGACACTATAGACCTTTATTTCGAGAAAAAAAATGTTGTAGTGAAGCAACATACATTGTGGCTAATGCGAGGTTAAAGATAAAGAGTTATATTATAAACGAATCGAAACATCTGAAACAGAATATGTGTCAAATAATTTTTGCCACTGTGTAACGAAACAAAATACTCTTGCTTAGGCGTATAGTTTCAACAGCATTTCAAGTGTCCCTTCTTGACAAATGGTGAACATGGAGGTGTTCAAAGTAAAGGGCGAGAAAAGGCAGCCGCGCAGAAGAAATTTGATGTGCGCGTACAGGCCCGTCAATTTATTGCCAGAAGTCACACTTTTCTGGCGGATTCATATTCTCGCCCGCTGCGCAGCCGAACGCGTACGAGAACTCCGGCATGTTCATCAAGGGCACCATACACCGAGAGCGTAACGGTGAATACTAGGGCTCCGGTGCGTTTTGTTCGGCGCACCACTTCACACAATGAGCAATAAAGAAGAGGTGCTTGGATGTTATGTTCGTGCTGGCCAACGTTCGCGTCCGCCTGCGTTCGGGCAACGCAGAGAAGACCTTGTAAGCAGTTCTGACGCCCACGAAGTCGGCCATGTTTTTGGAGTCCATTGCGTGATCCACATACGAACGCGCTTTTTGCCGTTCCTGCGAAGAGCGAGCACGCCAAAAGTGGGAAACATTGCGCAGCCGAACGACATGAATCTCAACTACAGCACCTGGAACAAGCCGTCAATTTTGATTCACTATACTCCGTTTAGCGGTTATACACAGCACTAGCGGTGTTCAAGGTGACTCGCTTCTCTGCAGTAATTTACAAGTCACGATACGATATTCATTTGATGTTATTACCATGGTTCTGCGACGCTATACAGGGGAGAACATGCGAAGAAAAAAATATATTAGCACATGTTCGGAAACTCAATGCGGCCATAAAATACAAAAAAAAGCCGCCCGCAATTTCCCACTGGGGAACTCGAGTAAACGCGTCGCAGAGTGGTGGGGGTATCGCGTGAATTTTGTGCAATTGGGTATGGTTTGGGAATGCTCAATTGTTTTCGTCTTCATTGAATGAAAAAAAAAGCGTTGCCTTTAAGTGGTGGGGTGCAAAGGTGGGTTGTGCGCCACTGATGGTGGAAGACAGTGTTGCTTCCATCACTTCACTCGAGTCAAGCATAGCGTCAAGTGAAGCGAGAGCTAAGTAAAGACCCTCTTGATTGAATTTTTAACGCGCGATCCAGTGCCTACACCTAAGAGGTGGCCACGCTTGCGCAGTGCGAGCAGTCAGTTTTTCAATAGCAGATGCTGTCCGCGTCGGCTTTGCGTGGTTAGAGAGGGGGAGGGGAGCGACAGTTGACACAAGACGTGGCAGAAGACGCAAGCATACGCAGTGGAGGTGTGAACGGCAACGCCGGCGACGCCAAAGGGCGATATCCAACAGCTAAGAAATGCTTCGCATATAAAAAATCTACAAAAAAGACACCGAACTATGCAATGTTCTTTCTGTGTAGTCCGAATGAAAGACTAATCGATCTATGTTCGGACAGAGGTAAGGTGTACATTGCCCAATAAAATGGTAGTTAATAGTATACAGTGCTTCTTTAGTTGACAATCCAACAGGTTGAAGCGTAGTGGCAGTGTGTGTTCTCTCACTGGCTCGTGCCTGGAGCCTCGTGGGATGAACACCATGAAAAATGTTGTGCTGTTATAACACGTGATTGTGAAAAGGACAGATAATAATGCCACATTGATAAAACATTCGTATGAATACTACTCGGGCCGCTGATGCATAATGTCGAGCTGCATGTACTCACGACAGCTCTATGGGAGCGTCGTAGACACAGCGTCCTCTTCGTGTATTCCCGCATGAACGCGGCTGACCTCCAAAAACCACTTTGCTGCTGCTTCGTCGTATTCGATACCTCTCACATCGTATGCGTGCATCATCTCGTGGCCCACAATCTGTAACTGTACAGTTTTCATACATATTAAACATGGGTGCTTATAAATGAATAGAAGGACGACGTTTGTTAGCGCACAACACAATAACTTGCCGAAGTGCTAAACTGAATGTTTATGAAAAAAAATATAAAGGACGCTTAATTTTCGCCTTCACGAGTAGAAAGCGGTAGCGTTATCGGGTCCTGTGCATATTGTTTTCAACCGTGCCGCAAGAGAAGGAACATTCGTTAGCTTAACATTGGCCGTTGCCTACTACATAAGCAAGTTAACTGGACGTACATATGTTCACTACCGCAAAGTTCTTCCATTTGCCAACTGCCGAAGTACCCACTACACGACCGTAAGGTGCCACGCGCACTTGCGCAGCTGCACACTTTGTAAAGGCTAGGTAGCGCAGAATCACTGCTAAGTTCACTTATTGTGATGCTTGTTATGACTCTAGGATTCTGCCACTGATTATTTCACGCCCCAAGGAGACTGACTCTACCACACTACATTCATTTAGCGTTCCCTTTGAAAGCACTTTAACGCCATGATGTGGTTCTATTGCAAAAAACCAAAAAAAAAACGACGTACCTGCTTAGTATAACACCTTCTTGCCACGTAGAATGAACAGGGTTACATTCGCTCTTCTAACCGTTAGTTAGTTATGTTGGGTTTAGTGGCGCAAAAGCAACTAAGGCTATGCTGCGCCAGCCACATGGTGAAAAAAAGGAGAGAAAAAAGAGCAAAAGAAAACGTCACTAGTTAGCTCGGCATACATTGTGCTGTGAAAGTCTGATTGAAAAACTATTTTCTCTGAGGGAGTAAATCCGTCAGTCAGGGGAAATTGTGCTTCGTCGTCCAGGTGATTTTTCCTTTACAATGGTCATGACTATGAATGCGCGGTTGACGATGACTAATGGAATAAAATGAATAATGTTGTGCGGCTGTATAGAGACCTAAAACCAATCGCGTAATGTGTATACTTTTAAAATTATGGACATGGTACATGGCGTGGTCAATGGGTATGGTATGTGCGTGAGGTGATTTTGTCAAAAAATGTGAGGGGATCGCTCCAGCACTCCCGCCTCACCTGTGTCCTTGTGCGCAAGGACCAGGAGGTAAGTGCTGTGTTCAAAAGAAGCTGTCACAGCACTGACCTCTCGCAAGAGGCCGTGCTGTGGCCACACAGGTTCGTGAATCTTGCAGATCTGTACCGTACAAATACGATGGCGTGCTTCTTATAACTTATTTAGAAATTTGGTGTCATCCAGGAAGTTGACAACGTCAGTTAGGGGTATCAGCGCGTCATCTCCTAGAAGGAACATGGGGTGACGTGGAATGCGTAACTTGTACAAGGTGTAAAAATGTTTTCTTCGATGTGCTTCCAAATGTGCGCATGTAAGCAAGATGTGCAACACTGTTAGAGGTTCATCGCATTTATCACATGTTGGCTGTTTTTCTTGTTTTAACAAGTAATTATGAGTGATGTGCGTGTGACCAATTCGAAGACGGCACAGGATTACTTCGATAAAACGTTCTTGGTGGTAACATGACTTCCATTCATTTAGGAATGGCTTGATTAGTTGAAGTTTGTTGTTGCCTGTCATATTCCATTCCTGTTGCCATTTAGATGTTAGCGCTGTACGGATTGCGCGGATACTATCCCTAACGGGAACATTTACTTGCGAGATACTTAAGTTCTTTGCTGCTGCTGCGCACTGATCTGCCCTTTCATTTCCGGGTATCCCGACGTGACTTGGGACCCAGCAGAACCGGATATTTTGTCCTTCACTTAGACGCGATAATACGCTTAAAATGTCGCCGATGAAGGGTTCGTATTGAGAGCGTATATGGAGGGCCTTCAATGCACTCAAGGAATCCGTAAAAAGTATTGCTTTCTTGTATCTAGCACTTTCAATTCTTTTTACTGCCATCCACAAGGCATAACATTCAGCAGTAAAAACTGAAACAAACCGTGGTAATCTGACTGTTTCTTCCCACGCACCTTGGACGACACTGCTACTGACATAACTAGCCGTTTTGGAGCCATCAGTGTAAAATTCTTTGTATGTGCTGTACCTTTCTTGAACGATGCGAAATTCTTGCAATATGTGTTCACGTGGTGTACCTTGTTTTTTGAGATGTGTCAATGAGAGGTCAAGAAATTGCGTAAAGTTTTTCCAGGGAGGCAGCCTTCTTGGCCTTTTAGTAACAGAAAGGGCATCTGTAGGGACGTTACACTCGCGACATTTTTCTTCGAATCTGAGTATAAGTGGCCTTATTGCGTTTGGTTTGTTTGTGTAATGGAGTCGTTTGTCACAGTGTGTGATAATGTTGTAGCATATATGGTTTGGCGATGAGCGAACTCTTAGGACATATGTAAGCATTAGCTGCGTTCGTCTGCTGTCCAGTGCCGGTTCGTTACTCTCGGAGTACAAGCTGGGAAGCGGCGAGGTCCGGTATGCACCGGTTGCCAAGCGTATCCCTTTGTTATGTACGGGGTCGAGTCTCTTGAGGTAGGATTGTCTCGCTGAACCGTAAACTACACTTCCATAATCTAATTTGCTACGCACCAATGAACGATATATGTGCAGAAGGCACTTACGGTCAGCGCCCCACCGCTTCCGCGACAGAACTTTGAGGACATTGAGTGCCCTAGTCGCTTTAATTTTTAGACTGGTAATGTGTGATAGAAAGTTAAGTTTCTTGTCAAATATGACTCCTAGAAACTTGTGCTCTTGTTTAACTGGTAGGACTGTTGCATTCAGTTCAAGAATTGGGTCCGGCTGCAAGCCTCTTTTCTGAGAATACACTACGGCAACTGTCTTTTCCCCGGAGAAACAGAAGCCGTTTTTCTCCGCCCATTGTGTTAGTTTGTTCAACGTGATTTGAGTCTGTCGTTGACATGTCACCATGTTAGACGCGCGGCACGCAATCTGGAGGTCATCAACGTACAGAGAATGCATCAGTGTGGATGGTATAACTTTGTTTACAGAGTTCATTTTCACAACAAAAAGTGTAGTGCTCAGAACGCACCCCTGAGGTACACCGTTTTCTTGAGTAAATACACGAGAGAGTGTCACGCCAAGGCGGACCTGGAAGGTTCGGTTGGACAAAAAGTCGAAGAGACAGTTAAGCATTCTGCCGCGGATTCCCAGATCCGCCAAGTCTCGTAAAATACCATACCTCCTAGTGGTGTCGTAGGCTTTTTGAAGATCAAAAAAGACTGCTAGGCAGTGTTGTTTGTGTAAGAAAGCTTCTCGTATTGTGTTTTCCAGCCGAACTAGGTGGTCAATTGTTGAACAACCTTTTTTGTACCCACATTGGTGGATATCTAGTGAGTTTTCTGTTTCGAGGACGTACGTAAGCCTGATGTTAATGACACTCTCGTAGGTTTTTGCAAGACAACTTGTAAGTGCGATTGGCCTATAGCTGTTTGCTAATGTAGAATCTTTTCCCGTTTTTAGGAATGGGATTATAATGGCCTTCTTCCAATCCGTGGGCATTCGACCAGTTTGCCAAATAACGTTGAAGAAAAACAGAAGGGCCTCGACTGTTTTTGGCAACAGGTGGGCGAGCATTGCATAGTGTATTGTGTCAGGACCAGGCGCTGTTTTTTTACCTGTGGAGAGTACTGTGTTCAGTTCATGGATGGTTAAAGGCGCATTGTATGGCAAGTCTAAGAAACCTGCTGTAGGAAGCTTTTGTTTTTCTATAGATTGCTTGTGCCTTAGGAACGTTTCTGAATAGTTTGCTGAGCTAGATATGTTGTAAAAGTGAAGCCCTAATAGGTCTGCCTGTTCCTGTAGGGATGTCTGAGTACCTGTTGTTGAAAGAAAGGGGATGGTATAGGCAGCGTAGTTGCCATTAAACTTGCGAACCTGATCCCACATTCTTTTGGATGTGACCGAGCTGTTTATGGATGAAACGTAGTTTTGCCAGGAGATTTTCTCGGCTTGCCTACGAACATATCTAGCTTTCGCTTTCGCCTTTTTGAAGGAGATGAGGTTATCGTACGTCGGGTACCTCCGGAAGATACCCCAGGCTTTATTTTGGAGTTTTTTGGCTTCTGTACATTCGTGCGTCCACCAGGGCTTCAAATTCTTTTTTAAGCAACCAGAAGACTGAGGGATAGCTCTCTTTGCTGCCGCGATTATACACGTTGTAATCCTTTGATTCATTTCATCTACGCTCAGATTATCTAGACTCTCTTTATCCAGACTGGCTTGATCGGTAAAGAGAGCCCAGTCTGCCAAATGAAGTCGCCAGCGGGGTGGTCTGGAGGGTATGGTAGGAAGTGCTGTGGTTAGACTGATGAGTGCAGGCATGTGGTCACTACCGTATGGATTATCTATTACCTTCCATTTAAAATCTGTGAACAGCGCTGGAGAGCATAGCGCAAGGTCCAGGCAGCTCATAGCTCCTGAACTTGGGGAGCAGTAAGTGGCAGCGCCAGAATTTAAAAGACAAACATCGTTGGCTAAAATAAAATCTTCAAGTGTTTGTCCTCTAGAGTCAACTGTTTTACTACCCCAAAGCGTGTTATGTGCATTAAAATCACCTGCTATCACAAAAGGTTCGGGTAGTTGGTCTAAAATTAATTCTAAATCGCTTACGGTGAATTGCGTGTGCGGTGGAATGTAGAGGGAACAGACGGTGATGGTTTTGTGCGCTACAATGGTAACGGCGGCGGCCTCTATATGACTATTAATATGAATTTCTCTCACTGCTATACCACCTTTAACAACAACAGCCACACCGCCCGACAGTCGGCTTGCCTGCGTACGATCGCGCCGCACAACAGTGAAGCCTTTTAGGATGTTTTGATATCGGTCACCTAGGTTGGTTTCCTGAAGGCACAAGGCTACAGGAGAAAAGTCGTGTAGTATTTCCTTTACGTCACCAAAATTGTTTAAAAGCCCTCTGCAGTTCCAATGAATTATAAAAGCCATGTTGAATGTAAAAGTTTAAAAATCGAAGGACAAGTGAGTAGGATATAGTAGAATGGAGGTGACTTGCTTCTAAAAGAACTAAAAAATGCGAGTTCCAAAATGGTGCAGGTTCACTTATTTTACAGGGCCCTTTTCTGGCCCTGTAATTGGGGTTTTGCTTTTTTGGAGCGGTCGAGAGTGTCTCGCCGCTCCTTAGGCGCTGCCTGCACCGCTGGGCCAGAAGTAGTGTCCATCGCCTCGTGCAAGACGTCGGACAGTTGCTCTAGCGAGCGATGATGGCGTTGTGTTGGCTTCGTCTTGGCAGACGAGGCCTTTGACCCCACCAGAGAAGAGGTCGGCAGGACCTCTTTGGCCTCTGAGCTGTCCCGGCTGGTGCCAGGTCTAGGAGAGGCCTCCAGTGTGGCCACGTTAGGGGAGGGTAGGGCAGCCGTGGCTGCTCCCACCGTGGGGGCGAGGGGCGGTCGCCTCAGCGCACTACGCGTGGCCTGGACGGCCGCCTGATGCCGTTGTGGTGCTGGCCCCCGTTGCACCACTTCGGCGAATGATGACTTTTTAGCAAGGTACGGTGAGAGACGCTGTCTGGCTTCGCGGAAGCTTATGTTTTCCTTATATTTGATAGTGATGACCTCCTTCTCTTTTCTCCAAGCTGTGCAGGATCTCGAGTACGCCGGGTGGTCACCATCACAATTTGCACAGTGAGCTTCAGCATTGCAGTTGTCATCAGCAGAGTGTCCCGTAGCGCTGCACTTAGCACAAGTAAGCTGCCCTCGGCAGCTCTGTGATGCATGGCCAAACCTTTGGCACTTGAAGCAGCGCCTTGGGTTCGGAATGTATGGTCTGACGTGCAACTTCAAGTAGCCTGTTTCTATTTCGTCTGGGAGTGTGCTGGAGTTGAAGGTGACGATTATGTGCCTAGTGAGTATTTCCCTGTTGTCTCGTCTGATTTTTATTCGTTGTACCTGTACAACATTCTCATCCTTCCAGCCGGTCAGGAGTTCATCATCAGTAAGGTCCATGAGGTCATCGTCTGACACGACACCCTTCACCGTATTCATTGTTCTGTGGGCGGTGACAGTTATCGGTTGGTCCCCAAACGCTACAAGGTTCGTCAATTTTTGATATTGCGACTTATCTTTAACTTCAACCAGCAGGTCCCCACTGGCCATCTTCGTGGCTTTGTAGCCGCTTCCGATGGTCTCAGTGAGACACCTTGACACTAGGAAAGGTGAAATGTTACGGACTTTTTTGTCGGCGTTCTCACAGTGGATGACGTGATACTTGGGGAAGGTGTCTTTCTTTTTCTGGAGGATTTCAGCGGTTGCATCGGTGCGCCCCCGCTTCGGGGGACGATCATTTGCGAAAATGTTGGACGATCCCATTAAATGAGTACATTGTTCGGCAACAATGCCAGTCACCCACCACCGAGCCCAACAAGGGGACACGGCAGAGGTTGTGATGGAGCAAGCCCTGCCATGCCAACTGTACATCGTTGCTATAACCAAATATGGTGTACCCAAGGTAGGACCACCACACAAGGTTAACCCTCGCCGCCAGGAAAATTGGAAGTAAGTAGAAGAGAGTAGAAGACAGGACAGATAGATAGCGAGAGATAAAGACGAAGATGTAGGCAGAGAGAGATAGGAAAAGGCGACTGCCGATTTCCCCTGGGTGGGTCAGCCCAGGGGTGCCGTCTACGTGAAGCCGGGGCCAAAGGGGTGTGTTGCCTCTGCCGGGGGGCCTTAAAGGTCCAATCACCCAGCGTCGGCTCAACCCCCAGGATCCCCTTTTCCCCGGACACGGCAAAGCCACGCACGGCTAGGCGTGGGAGGGAGTAGAAACTCCCCCGTTAGCTCGGGTCCGTGGTGTCGCTACACACCAAACGCCTACTTGCGCAGGCGCCCCTGCGGGGTCTTCTAACCGGATCTGTTTGTTACATATACTCTATTTTCATTGTTCTCGATTTTTA
Organism: Rhipicephalus microplus; assembly: GCF_013339725.1. Taxonomy (NCBI): domain Eukaryota; kingdom Metazoa; phylum Arthropoda; class Arachnida; order Ixodida; family Ixodidae; genus Rhipicephalus; species Rhipicephalus microplus. The sequence continues at coordinate 81,496,204 of NC_051165.1, read as the reverse complement.
TAGTGATACAAAAAGTGACGATTTTTTTCTCACAATCAATGACACTGATACCCACGCCAGAATTTCAGCCAAAGGAGAAATTTGAAGCTATCAGCACAAAATTATGACAGTGATACATTACATATGAATGGTGAGCTCTGCCTTGGAGCAGAGATTTTGGTATGAGGTCAATTGGCGCCATTTTCAAGAATATATGCTATATACTTTTAGCACAAGAAATATTGAAATGTAAATACTTTACGAATCGGTGGTCGCGTGCTCGCATGAGTATGCACCTTATGACAATATTGCATGAGTAAAAGCTTTGAAATCCGCGGTGACAACAAGGCTTCGAGGTTACTCCACTGACGCACGTGCGTATCAAGCCAAGATTGCTACTTCGCCCTTTTATAAAGATATCGAGAATTCGGTCTCCACTTAAGATAAATAGTTGAGCATGGTAGACAATTCGCATAAGTAAGCCTAATTTTATCCCGGAATATGTAGCGTCGGAACACTGTGAGGACATGACACACCGCTGCGCGGAAGCAGAATCAGCTTCGGGAGTTTGTCAAATGACGCATAAAATCAGAGTTGTATTACAGAGAATTTTATTTTACCAGCTACTCTTTGAACTATGTTGCGAGGTTCCGTCGGTGCCACTTACTTCTGGTTCTAGGGCTCACCGATGCTTAGAACTGTGTGATTGAAGGTCCATTCGGTGTCTAGTGAAACGTGTGTCTGATATAAATTTGTGCAGGCAAATATTTTATCGTCTCTATAACCCTCCTTGTCACCTATACCATCTTTCAGAAACAGGCACCAATTTTACGAATACAGAACTATATTACGAGACCTTAGAAAAACTGCGTCTTTTTCTCATTTACTGACCACCATCGGTACGAAATGCTTATATAGTTTTGGTATATGATTAAAGTGCAAGCGCTGGTGCTTGATTGATTGATCGATTGATTGATTGATGTTTGGGGTTTAACGTCCAAAAACCACCATATGTTTATGACGGACGCCGTAGTGGAGGACTCTGAAAATTTTTACCACCTGGGAATCTCTAACGTGCACTCAAGTCTGAGCACACGGGCTTAAAACAATTCCGCCTTCATCGAAAATGCAGCCACCGTAGCCGCAATTTAATCCCGTGACCTTCGGGTCAGCAGCCGAGTACTTCAGCCACTAGACCACCGCGGCGGGGCAGGCGCTGGTGCTTGGGCCAAATGATCATACACGAGGTTTTAGAGCGTGACAACCGGCGTTCGCCTCCCATCAGCTCACGCTATTTTATTTTAAAAGCGGATCCGTTGAACTAGATCTTCAGTCCCTCTTGAGGGTCTCTCCTGAAACTATCATCATGACATGGCATCAGCTCTCTTCGTTCCGTTCTCTATGTGCTTCGCTCTTAAAACACGAGTTGTTCACTGTGGGAGGCAAAAGCTCTGCTGAGCGAGAGAAAGAGTACAACGAGAGAGTCAAGCATAAAACCAACAAAGATGGGAAAAACTGCCAAAAATCATAACCTATTGAACACATATGCCAGGCAAGTTGGTATGAATTCATTTTGTTAGCATACACAGAACTTCATATTGAAGGACACGAAAGAAGAGACTCAGACGCTTAGTTGAAATCAAGCGCTTGTGTCTCTTCTTTCGTGTCCTGGTGTAAAATATGTGAGCTTTTTACCGAGAAAGTGAATGATGAATAAGAAGCATACAAATCAACACGTGCAGAAAGTGACTCAGGAAGAGTGAAATCAAGAAAATGAGATAGAAAGAGGAAATGAAATTAGAGGTACAAAAACAGCAATACAGATCAGGAAAGCCGTAGAAAGGATTAAAAAAAACATAGGGAAAGAGGAAGAAACAAAATGTGTAAAAAACTAAAAGCTCTATAGAAGTGCTGAGCAGTGATTCGTCTACAGCGCCCTTTATTAATGCTCGTCTTCACGCGCAAGCGCAACGTCTTTCCAAGCATGCAGCCTGTCAGACGTCTGCGGCGGGAAAGAAAACCGGCATTTGTGATTCAGCGGCCAATTCTGCCCTCTCTATATTAACTAACACATTTTTCACTCTCCCTTTACTAGACAAGGCTATGCTATAGATTAGTGCTCTATGGCCACCTAAGACGGAATCGTCCGCAGTTGATTACTAATGAAGTAAACTTTTACCATCAACCATCCATGCGTTATACATTATTTTGCCTGCGAGATGCCATGCATGGTTATGTTGTGCTTGAACCTCTCCCCTGCTACTTCTCATCCTCCGATTTGCCCTCACTTCATTTTCTCATCGCTTCGTGTTCTCATGGGTTGTTATACATTGTTTCGCCTGCGTCACAATAAATGGCATGAAACGATGACGTGCACACGGTTTGCTTGAAAAACGTCTTTCCAAGCATGCAGACTGCCGGACGTCTGCAGCGGGAAAGAAAACCGGCATTTGTGATTCAGCGGCCAATTCTCCCCTCTCTTTATTAACTAACACATCTTTCACTCTCCCTTTACTAGGCAAGTCTATGCTATAGATTAGTGCGCTATGGCCACCTAAGACGGAATCATCCGCAGTTGATTCCTTATGCAGTAAACTTTTACCATCAACCATCCATGCGTTATACATTATTTTGCCTGCGAGATGCCATGCATGGTTATGTTGTGCTTGAACCTCTCCCCTGCTACTTCTCAACCTCCGATTTGCCCTCACTTCATTTTCTCATCGCATCGTTTTCTCATGGGTTGTTATACATTGTTTTGCCTGCGTCACAATAAATGGCATGATACGATGACGTGCACACGGTTTGCTTGAAAAACTTTTATTGCTGGTGACAATAGGAGTAAGTTTGAGGGGCCATGCAGCGTACGAAAGCCTGGGCACGCATAAAGTGATTCGAACGTCAACCAGAGCAGAAAAATGAAGAAAAAACACGGCAGTCCGCTAACTCTGCATTTAAGGCTTGACACCTCTAATTCTTAGCTGTCCTAATTTTGTTTTGTGTATTCATTTCGTTAGAGCAACTGGTCTTGCTGGCAGCGGGCCTAACGGACATATTATTTTCGCGTCGTTTCAACACAGAAATGCTTGTTCATTGATCTCAACAGACTAGCTTATCGCTGACAACTCGGGTGTTATGAAAGAGAAAACAACCTGTCAAGCACCTGTAAAAGTCATTTTCTAAAACAATAGCGTGGAATAGCTATAGCTAAGAACAAGTCATATTGAGATTCTCCTAGACCCAAGACGAATGTGTTCATTAACTAGTAGAAGGGCGCATTTCTATAACCACTTTTGCATGCTCTCTAAACACTTACCGTTCCAAGGGCACCATTGTTGAGAGCCTCTGGGACACGATGGCTATACAGAGGACGTGAGATTATGGCTGTCGATACAATGAGGGTATTCAGATGTGTAACGTACTGTGCGTTGACTTCTGTATCGTCGTAAAGCCATGTTGTCTGGTCAGACCACAAATAATGTGAGGAAATCCCGAGAGCCTTAATCTATGTCGGGAATAGACAATCGTGTGGCACGTCGGGAAATGATCCTGTGTAAAAGAGTAGAATATGCCTAATCTCACGAAGCAGCTTTAAGTGTGCTTTTAATGCTACAGTGCGCATTCTTTCAACGGACACGAAAGACAGTAATAAGACAAATAATAAATTAACCAAGTAGCAACTCTTCTGAAGGGCTCAACACTAGCTTTCGGCGCTAAACATAAGCGATCGTAGTATTTCAGTTTCTCGGTGGTGATAAAACCACGCAATAATAAAGTGTTCCATTGAACGAAACGCTTTTATAGAGTGGACTGCGGTGAAGACAGAAACACACACCGATAAACGTACGAATGTTTGAACAGGCAGGATTTATGGGCGTTACGTAAATTAGGCGGTTTAACGTGCCTAAATTACATAATTTACGTGATTACGAGGAGCACCACAAAGTAAGACAACAGTAGTGGATGGCTGTCGATATTTTAGCCACCTATAAGTTCATCAAAGTGCGCCTGCATATAAGTACAAAGGCTTCAAGTGTATCAGCAGTTACATTATATTATTCACATCTGATCAGCCATGCCACCTATAATCATCTATATGACTGTAATATAATAAATGTGCCTACTAGCAATAAAGTGAATAATGTATTGCAGTCTTGTCTTTCTGCTGTATGTCATCGGCGTGCAAAGTCGCCAATGAACCTACACACGGACAAGTAGAAGAAATAAATCTGGCGTGTAATTAGAAGCTCGACCATGTGCCCTATTTTCTACGCTAATACTATCTGCATGCCATGAACACTTACAACTAGTGTCAGGAAGTTCATATTACAGATAATATATGCTGGTCGCTGCATATTGAATACGACAATTATCGCTAGCGGCATTCTTAGTTGCTAACGACGTAACTTTTTTACTTGCCCATGAGGCTTGAAATTACAGCTTCGTAGAACACTAACAAGCCCTAAACGTGAATATGAAAGACTGCTCTGGCACTCTTCTAACTTCTCTCGTACATTTCAAGAATACATATGTATTAGCAAAATAGAAAAAAAACAGCTGCGATGTGTCTGTCTGTCGGTGATGCTGTGTCCGTCTCTCGGTGACAATCCCCTCCCCAGCCCCGCCTTCTTCGCATGCGCCAATTCACCACTCTCTCCTCGCGTGATGAGGTTGGATGAAGGAGATGGCAGAGTGCTGCCTCCACTTGGTTTCCCTCTGCCGTTTATCTCTCTTCCGCAGCTGTTCGTGCGTATACAGGGTGTCGCAGGTAACCTTAGCCAGAGTTTAAAATTATGCCGGCAAACGCAATTACAACGCCACCAAATGCATGTTGCTCACCGTTGCCTGGAGTTGATCAGACTATTTTTCCGGTTCTCAAGTATCGTTTGATTAGATCTGTTTCATTAACTAACTTTTAAAGAAACGAAGATAGACAAAAAAGTTAAATGAGAAAGTTGTAGATCGGTTTGCAAAATGTCTGATTAGACAGCTTTGGACTTCTTGCCTGTCAGGTATTAATGTTTTTTTTGCTAATTACAAATGCCCGCAAAATGCAGAAAAAAATGCCACGTGATGAACCCACTCATACGATTGTGCACACAGTGATTGTAGTGCATCCTAACGTTAAACGTACAAACGACACGCTTTCCTCGCACCAGTTCATGACAGTAATAAGCAGTCACAGCGGTTACCGTTTTTGTGGCCGATAGCAAAACGTGTTCATCGTAAAGCCACCACCGTCGTTGCGGCCCTGTCGAGACAGCACAACGGGGCAAAAAGCTATGGTCGTTCGTACGTGGAACGTTAAAAAGCTCTAGAATCACTCTGCGCACTGGCGCAAGAGCGGGTTTGTCACGTGGTATATTTAGTATTTCGCGGGAAATTTGTAATTAGTAGAAAAACACTAATAACTAACAGATATAAAAATTAAAATTGCGTAATCGGACATTTTGAAACCGATCTACAACTTTCTCATTGAACTTGTTTACCAATCTTCGTTTCTTGAGATGTTAGGTAAATAAACAGATCTAAGTAAACAGTATCCTGAGAACACAAAAATAGTCTAAATCCAGGCAACGGTGAGCAAGATGCCCTTGGTCTCGTCGTCATAATGTGTGCCGGCATATTTTTAAACTCTGGCTTAAGTTACCTAAGGACCCCCTGTATAATGCTGCGCGCACTCGCACCGTCGCTCTCTCCTAGCAGCGCTGGGTGTTCACTTTCCGGCACGCAAAGTAATACACACAAAAGGGAAGAGGGTGGGTAATATAGGCGGTGCACAGCCTATACCCAACTCCACACAAAAATGAAACATATATGGACACACAAAAATTGGAATAACAAATTGAAACACAAGTGAACACCAGTGCTGCTTGGCATCCCAACATGATTCCTATTACTGGGAAATGGCGTAATTTTTCGATATGTTCTAGATTTCTGCGAATAAAATTATAGAAGGACGTTGCTTTTGAGTATTGTTCAGCCGACGTAGGAGGCACCACGAACAAAGATACGCCTATCAATTGTTGGAATAATAAAATGTGTGGCTGATTAATATTTGGAAAGCTTTTTCAAGGTTGTAACAGCACCTTCAGGTTGAAGCACTACATTCAATTTTTAGGCGCACAAAACTGTATGTTTCATGCAGCTACCAATCTAGCTTGCTGTCTAGGTATATGGATTTTTCGTCGTGTGCTTCATTTTGGAATGCACCATTAGCCATTCCTATATATTGTTATATATGAAATAATGTTATATATTGTATAGATTCGAAGGAATAAAGCATGTACATACCATAGTAGCCTTCCACAAACTTGGGTTTGAGGCGTCGCCTTGGCCTTCCCACGTAGGTTTTCGTGTTTGTTTTTTAGCTTTTGGAGGACAATGCTTCGATCATGCCCTCTTACCCAACTTGGTTCAAGTATGTCATGGAAGCTGTTGTGGATGCTCGACACCATCGCTTTCGCCGCCTGCAGCATTGATGGCACCGCTGCGCAGAACGCCAAGAAATTCTGCTGTATTCCGTATACTCTCAGTTTCGCCTACGGAGCTGATGCAGTGAATGCGTAAGCAGCAACTGTTATGTGGTGAATTCGTGTAAAGTGCTTCGAACGTGGCGACTGTACTTCGCATGTTACGCTGATAAACTTGTTTTTTTTTTCAATACCGACTGGAGTATTGTAGAAAAATATTTTGGCTAAAACAACAATGTCACACCCATGACACCCTCTTAAGGGTCGCACTATTTTGTTTTCCTGTTCATAATAAAACATGTATGTAAGGTATTAATAACTGCATCGACCTTTAAAACTGAGTTTGCGCTAATGCAGATGTCTCGCTCAGTAACCGGTCACGAACTTACTCAGGCTAAGCAATATAAATACCTAGGTCTCATATTTACACCCGACTTGCGTTGAAATCTTCATGTTGAGGAACTTTGTTCCAAAGCTAAAAAGGTTTATGAGGCCTGAGACGTAACCTCCACTGTGCCTCTCCCGAAGTTATAACTTTATCTTTGTCACGTGTATATGTGCGGATGCCTGGTTCGCTCGTCGGTCGTTGCGAAATGAACCATAGACGCTGATGGTACCAAACGAAAACTATCACTTCATTACCATGAAAATCACAAAAATATACAACAACACAAACACGCACACGTTGAAAAACACAGAAAACGAGATGTCTTAGTTGACGCGCGTTTCAACGTCCCATTCCGTTGGCGTTCTCTATTTCTTGCGCTTACAATTGTGGCGCGGGCCTCCTGTCCACTGGGAGTCCCTCTCAGGCGTGATGACACGCCATATCGATGCTCAACGATGGTGACGATGTTGAAGAACCACAACAGCGGTAGCTCCAGTGGTTTCTCGCCGAGGCAGGTGCTCGGGCGGCATACACTGCAGACCAGGGTCGGCGGTGGTTCCGGGGCTGCTCGCCGAGGCCGGTGCTCGGGCGGGAAACTGCAGCCCAGGATCCGTGGTTGCTCTGTGAGCTGCTCGCCGAGTCAGGTGCTCGGGCGAGAACCATGGCCGTCCAGGGGCTGTGGTACTTCCTTGCGCTGCTCGCCGAGTCAGGCTGCTCGGGCGGGAGCCTGGAGCGAGACCCAGTCCGAACTTCCGCAGCCCTTGGCCCCTCGAACGCCACGTCCCGGCTCTCACGTTCCTCACTCGCCCCGCGCCCTCTTCTTCTTCCTCTTCTTCCCCCTCCTTCCAGCATTTTAAACTACCTATTCAAGACAACTTCTTTCTCTTCTTCTTTTCTTCATCTTCTCATTCTTGACAATGGCCCCCAGTTTTTTTAGTTTTCGCTCCACGAAAGCTGTCGTCCCCACTAACACCATACACTTCACTGTACAACACAACACTTCCCTGCACGACACTGGCACTTCACTTCACGGCACATCTCGGCACTTCCCTTCACCGCACAACACTTTAATTCACGGCACATCACGTCACTACATGGCATACTTAAATCCACAGTGGCACCACTAGACTTGCCTACACTAACACGCACATCCATCTTCGTGAGTCACAGTCACACGTCACTGTCACTCGACATCAGCAATGAAACAATGATACTAGGTATGTGTTCGCGCGGAGTTTCCTCTGTGGGACACTGGTTTTATAGGTCCTGCAATGTCCACTGCGACTTTTTGAAAAAGTTGCTCAATAATAGGCGTAGTCCTCAAAGGTACCTTCGAGACCAAACCTTTTGGTGTGGTTCTCTGATATGTGTCACAAGATCACACAAACCTTTAAATGTCGCTTTGCATGCACGGCCAAAAAAACTCTTCAGCAACCCTGCTAGTTGTCTTCCTTACTCCCTGATGGCCAGCCATAATAGTGTCATGTATCAAGTCTAGAACAGCCCTTCGTAAACTCACCGGCACTGCTAACTGTCTCTTTTCTCCTCCCGCATGGGTCTTGACTATTTTGTACAACAGCCCTGAAAACTTCTTAAACTTATGCACGACCCGACTCCTCTTACAATAGATCCATTTGCCCTGAATCTCAAAACACCGTCGCAGCGTACTGTCCGCTTCCTGCATTCTCCCCATTTCTGCTGCAGTTATGTCCATGGGTGCTACTGAGTTGTTCTCCTTGATGCCCTCCTTTTCCTTTTCACTCTTGTTCCTTGTAGCTTTCTCCAAGGCACAGGCGGAATCTTCCCTGGTATGCTGATCAACAAATCTCTCGTCACGTTCATCCATAACCTTATGAGGTTGGAACTCCGTACCCTCAGCACGCGTTATAGTAGGCAATCATCTAGAGGGGATCCGGATCGTCAACTCCTCTGACCCCTGGCATATTACCGAGAATTACGTCATAAAGAGGGTCATTTGACACATCGGGCTTCAATCCGACCGTAGTAATACGGCGACAAAATCAGTACCCTAGCAACTGACATCCGCCGTACTGTCCCATCAGCCAACCAAACCGGCTTTTCTGTACCCGTGATATCCAATTCTGGCACCATGGATTCTCTTACAAGTACAATGTTGGAGCCCAGCGTCTCGAAGTACCGACACTTTACGTCCGTGCAACATCCCCACGGCCACTGGCATAGCATCTTCGGCTTCTCCCGCCTTGACAGATGACGTAACAGCACTTGTCTTTCCTTGTCCTCCTGGTCACGTTGTTTTTCCCGGTAAGCATCAGCAGATCTTTCATCTGCAACCATGCAAGCCGTTTTATTTCCTGACCGATCATAACAGGTCTCTGTTGTGTGCCCACGCTTTCCGCACAGATCGCATTTCGACGATAAACTGTGAGTGCGACCCGCGGCACAATTTGCTGCTCTATGCCCAGTCTTGCCATAGGGGTAGCATTTGATTGCACTCCGGGTTTGTTCTTTCTCCTCCAACTTTTCTCATCTTGGGCTTTCTCTAGATTTCTTTGACCTTGAGCTTCCAAATAACGGTCGGCGTGTTCGGACAGCTCAGCCACCGTCTTCAAGTTCCGCTACTTTAGGAATATTGCCACTCCCTTGTGACACGATGCCAGGCATTGTTCCGCAATCATGCTATTTCTTAGATCCTCGAATGATCTCTCTATGTTAGCCATCTCCAACCACCAATCGAAGTAATTGGAGATTCGAGCAGCAAACTGCTGGCCTGTCGCATTTTCCTGTGGTTTCGAGCTCCGGAATTTCTCTTGGAAACCCTCGGCAGTTAATCTGAAGTGTTGGAGCAGAGCCCTTTTGACCTTGTCGTAATCTAGCGCATCCGCTACTGGCATCCGGCTAAAAACAGCTAATGCCTTTCCCGCAAGACACATGCTCAATCTAGTCACCCAATCACTCCTCTGCCAGCCTTGTCCTATCGCTATTTTCTCGAACCGCTGTATATAAGCATCGAGGTCATCTCGACTTTCATCTAAAGGTGCGATTAACTTAGGCGGACTCACTTTTGGTGGCTGGGGTACCATCTCTGACCTATCTGGTACTTCGACACTAGTGCTTGCACGCAACTGCCATTTTTTTCAGTGAGCTCCTTTTCCAGCATTAAGTTTTTATAAGTTCGCTCGTCTGCGGCTCTCGCTCTCTCTTCAGCGGCTTTCGCTCGTTCTTCATCTTCTTTCGCGGCCTCTCGTGTATCTGCACGCTCTTCACGTATTCTTTTCTGTTCCTCATGATAGAGCGTCATTACAGCCTCAGCCAATAACGCCGCAGCACTACCAGCTGCCGTCAAGCGTTCCAGATCGATTTAACGGCTCCCGACAGACTTAGGCGTGTGACAAAGTTGCATGGATCCTGGCAGGCTCGCCATTGTCACGTGTATATGTGGTGAGACCTGGTTCACTCGTTGGGAGTTGCGAAATGAAGCATAGACTGATGGTACCAAACGAAAACTATCACTTCATTATCATGAAAATCACAAAACTGAACAACAACACAAACACGCACACGTTGAAAAACACAGATAACGAGATGTCTTAATAACGCGCGTTTCAACGTCCCATTCCGTTTGCGTTCTCGAGTTCTCGCGCTCACAGTTGTGGCGTGGCCTCCGGTCCGCTGGGAGTCCCTCTCAGGCGGGATGACACGCCATATCGATGCTCAACGGTGGCGACGATGTTGAAGAACCACTACAGCGGTAGCTCCAGTGGTTTCTCGCCGAGGCAGGTGCTCGGGCGGAATACACTGCAGACCAGGGTCGGCGGTGGTTCCGGGGCTGCTCGCCGAGGCCGGTGCTCGGGCGGGAAACTGCAGCCCAGGATCCGCGGTTGCTCTGTGAGCTGCTCGCCGAGTCAGGTGCTCGGGCGGGAAACTGCCGTCCAGGATCAGCGGTTGCTCCGTGAGCTGCTCGCCGAGTCAGGTGCTCGGGCGGGAGTCTGGAGCGAGACCCAGTTCGAACTTCCGCAGCCCTTGGCCCCTCGAACGCCACGTCCCGTCTCTCACGTTCCTCACTCGCCCCACGCCCTCTTCTTCTTCCTCTTCTTCCCTCTCCTTCCAGCATTTTAAATTACCTATTCAAGACTTCTTTCTCTTCTTTTTTTCTTCATCTTGTCATTCTTCACAATCTTATAAACATTTGCTAAGACCCATAATCGAATATGCTAAAGTAGTGTAGGATCCCTATACCCAAACTAACTGTTTGAAACTCGACAAAATACAGCGACTCAGTTCTAGGTTTAAATTTAATAAATACCGTCGTTTCCATTCACCTACCGAATTATGCAAACTTGCAGAGCTCTTACCTCTACAAAAACGCACCGAATATGAAAGGCTGAAATTTCTTTTCTTAATAGTACATAATCACGTTAAAACAAGCTACGACAGGTACTTTGAAAGCAAAACACAAGAAACGTCAAGACACAGACACAGTATGTACATACCACCCCCCAAAGATTCATAATGACTGTTTCAGGTACAGCTTCTTCCCCAGGGCGAATTCAGCAGTGAATTCATTACCAGATTCGGTTGTGTATATCAAATCGCTTACAGACTTTATAGAAGCAATAAAACATATAGTGCACTGTGATACCATGCTCTAAGATTGTGAATATGTGTGAATTACGTACTTTGTAACTAGGCTATAATAGTTATAATGTGTTTGTATGCGCAAAATATGATGTGTATTTTGGCAGTGATGCTCTCTTTTCTTATTTTTTCACTAACTGCTCTGTTTAAACTATATGCTTAGCCATTATGATATAGTTATTGTATGTGCACTGAAATGATGTGTTCCAGTAGTGAAGGTTCTTTTTCTTATGTTTCTAATATGCACATTTCTGTTTTATATGAGTCAACTCCACTCCTGTAATAGCCGCAAGAGGCTGACAGTATCAATAAATGAAATAAATGAAATAAATGAAAATAATCACACAGTTTAAATTGAACATAAGCTTCCGTGAAGCGCGACAGCGCGTTTTCCCGCATTTTGCTGGGAACACATCGTATGCCAAAGTGATGCGAGGGGGGTCAGCACCACTTCGGTTTTCGGCAATGCCTTGGACCACGCCTAGCGTGCCGAGGCAAACGCCACAAGCCCCCACGGGAGGAGCAGCCTCGGCTGCCTCACTCTCCCTGAATACAGCCCCACCAAAGGCCCCTGTGAACCCTGGCAGCAGCCAGGGCACCACATAAACTAAAGAGGTCTCCTCGACCTCTAGCCCGGTGGGGTCAAAAGCTCCGTCTGTTACGACGAAGCATACAATGAAAACAACATTGTCTGTCATCTCTCCTGAGGCGATGGACACATTCATTGCACCAGGCGCAGACTGCGTGCCAAAGGAGCAGCGAGGTCCTCTCAACCGCTATTAAGAAGGCAAAAAAGTAATTACAGGGCCTCCTAAAGGCTTTGTAAGATAAGTCACTTCGGTCTTTAGACACCAGGCACACTGATTTCGTACACACAGCACTTCTTTACTCCCATAATGGAGACACAAATTATACATTGGAATGTCAGAGGACTACTTCGAAACCTCGACGATGTCCTAGAACTTCTACACAAACATTCTCCAAAAGTGCTGTGTGTACGCACTTAATCCACTTAAAATTCAAGAATACAAATTTTTTGCGTCCAATATGTTGTCTTCCGAAAGGACAGAGATAACGCTGTGGCGTCATCTGGTGGTGTAGCCATTATTGTTAATCGAGGAGTAGCATGTAGTCATGTACCACTACTAACATCCCTACAGGCAGTGACTGTTCGAGCAGTTCTATTCAATAAGCTTGTCACCATCTGCTTTCTATACATACCACCGCAAAACCACCTGGAGAAACATGATTTCCAGTCTTTAATAGATGAGTTACCAGAACCTTATCTGGTTCTAGGGGACCTGAATGTGCACAGCGGTTTATGGGGTGACTGTCGATGTGATGGACGAGGTCGCCTCATCGAACAGTTCCTCTTTTCATCAGGTGCTTGTCTGTTGAATAGGAAACAGGCAACATATTACAACCTTGCAAACAAAACTTACTCCTCCATAGACCTCAGTATTGCATCTCCTTCACTTCTACCACTACTTCAATGGAAAATTATAAATAATTTCTGCGGAAGTGACCCTTTTCCTGTCATTTCGAGTACACCAACATCATACGAATGTCCTTCACAAGTTCCCAAATGAATGACATACAAAGCCGACTGGGAACAGTTTTATAACACTACTCATTTAAGTTGGGCAGACATATGTGCGTAAAGCATAGATGACGCTGTGGCGTACTTCACAGCTTTCCTTATTGACGCAGCAGCCAAGGGCATCCCGCAAACACTTGGACGGCCTGGCAAGCGACGCATACCACCGTGTGCCGTAATGCGCGAAAGAAGCAGAACAAGGCATGGAGGTTCCCTCGGAATTCAGCGACAGCCGAAAATCTAGACAGCTTTAAGAATATAAAATCTCAAGGCAGGAGAACGCGCTGGCAGGCCAGGAGAGAAAGCTGGCCGAGTTCATATCAGGAATCAATTCATACACACAAAAAGCTAAAGCCTGAAACATGGTTCGTAGGGTAGCAGGAAGACAAGTACATTCACTCCCACTCGTTAACACACAGGGTGACAGCCTGGAAGATCAGGCGAACTTCCTCGGTGCCCACTACGAGCAGGTGTCTAGCTCATCACATTATACTGAAGCTTTTCAAAGATATCAAGCAAGGATAGAAAAGCAGAAACTAGAACAACAGAAACTGTTGAAAAACCTGCCGCTCGAAACGCGAAAAACATTACTCTTTCTATACAATGCTATCTGGTTTTCTGGCGTCATCCCTGCTTCCTGGAAAGAGGCTATTGTTATCCCTATTTTGAAACAGGGCAAGTACCCTTCCTCAGTTTCAAGTTATCAGCCCATTGCACTAACCAGCTGCCTTTGCAAACTTTTTGAAAAAAATGATAAACCGCCGACTTTTACATTTCCTTGAAACACACAATCTGCTCGACCAATTCCAGTGTGGGTTTTGAGAGGGTAGATCCACGACCGACCATCTGGTGCGTATCGAGGCACAGATCCGAGACGCTTTCGCTCACAAACAATACTTTCTCTCTGTGTTCCTCGATATGGAGAAGGCTAACGACACAACATGCCGTTTTGGCATATTAAGAGACTTGTCTCACATGGGTGTGTGCGGTAGAATGTTTTCCATAATCGAGAGTTACTTGTCCAATTGAACATTCCGTGTCCGTGTGGGCAGTGTTCTGTCCCTAACATTTGTCCAGGAGACGGGAGTTCCGCAAGGTGGTGTACATAGTTGTACACTTTTTATTATCAAAATGAATTCCTTACACCTGTCCATCCCCCGCAATGACAATATGTTCTATTGTACATATATCGACAACGTTCAGCTCGGCTTCAAGTCATGCAACTTGGCAATATGTGAGCGGCAGGTTTAGCTGGAAACATTGTCGCCAAGTGGGCAGATGATAACGGATTCGGACTTAACCCACAAAAAGCACGTGTGTCTTGTTCTCCCGAAAGAGAGGCATGCACTCTGAACCTGACATTTGACTGAACGGGCAACGTCTGTCTGTCAAAGCCGAACACAAATTCTTAGGCCTAACATTATACAACAAGTTGACTTTCATACCACACATCAAGTATTTAAAAACAAAATGTCTAAAAGCCATGAATATTCTAAAAGTTTTGTCACTTACCACGCAGTGTAGTGACTGGCAATGTCTCATAAATTTGTATAAAAACCTCATTCGCACCCGCTTAGACTATGGGGCCGTTGTTTATCAGTCTGCGACTCCAAGTGCTTTGAAGATGTTGGACCCCATGCACCAATTGGGCATTCGCCTTTCAACGGGGGCGTTCCGCACGAGTCCTGTGGAAAGCCTGTATGTGGAATAGAATGAGTGGTCACTCCACTTACAGAAATGTTACAGAACTTTTGTGTACTACCTCAAGGTGAATGCAGAGAAAGAACACCCCTCTCATTTCACAACCAATGATCGGCATTATTCTGCCCTTTTCCACAGCCGGCCTTCAATGAGGCAGCCCTACTCACTTCGTGTGAGAGGGCTCGCTGAGGAAACAGATGTGCCACTTCTGGAACACTGTTTGATGGCCCTTGCTGCATATCTACCGCCGTGGCAGTGGCAGCTTATAGACTGTGACATATCTTTCGTGGAAGTCACAAAGCATGCACCTGTTGCCCATACCCGCACATACTTTCATGAACTGCAACACAAATACTGTTTTCCCATAATCTGCACCGATGCTTCAAAAACGGACACTTCTGTCTCGTACGCTGCAGTTGGCCCATCCTTTTCAGATGCCGGTATTCTTCATCCTAACACAAGCATTTTTACTGCAGAAGCTCATGCATTACTTGCGGCTGTCAAACACATCAAACAAATAAAACTACAACGGGCAGTGATAGGCACAGATTTCTAAGCGTGGTAAAAGCCCTCAAAACCCTGAAAAAACTCAAAAATGCTGTTCTTGTATCTCTTTACTCACTCCTATGCACAGTATACGCACTCAAACAGCTTGTCGTAGTGTGATGTGTGCCAGGACACCGCGAGATACGAGGGAACGAATTGGCGGACCACTTGGCTGCATCTGCCCAAGACAACGCTGCTACCATTACATCCATAGCTGTCTCTGCGCTTGACCTGAAGCCCCTCCTTCGACGGAAGCTCAGGTCGTGTTGGCAGCGGCTATGGGATAGGCAAACACAAAAAAATTACATGTAATAAAACAAATACTTGGAAATTGGCCACCAGTATCCAAATCACGCTATACGCAAGTAACGCTCACCAGATTACAAATAGGACACACACACAGCACATATGCATATTTGTTGACTGGCGGTGAGTAAGCCATCTGTGAGAGATGTTCGGAGCCGCCTACGATTTTTTATATACATGTTCAGTGCAATGAGTTGGACTCTCTAAGAAAAAAAAACACTCTTTAGTACCCTACCGGATGCAACTTCCACTAGATCCAGTCATGTTCAGTGGTAGAGATCCTTTTTTAAGCTTGAATCGCTGTTCATGTTTTTAAAAGATGTAGATAGCTTTCACTGCATATTACAAGGTGATCCGTAGCACGATCTCTATACAGTGGTCGAGGCTTCGGTGGTTCCATTAAAGACAGCACCTGCCTCACTGCCCTTGGGCTTAAGGGCATGCATTTACGAGGCATTCGTGCTAATCTCATTTTCTTATATTGTTTCATCACCATAAACACGGTCTTTTACTTCCGCTACACATATTTCATGTCACTTCCATCATTTTAAATGCATCTATGTTTTAACCCAGCTTAGGGTGCGGAATTCGAGGCCTCTTTACAGCCATGAAACCTTATCATAGTTCATACCCTGTACCTATTGCATAAAATTATGCACCCTTGCCATTCTATAAACATTTTTCATGGCGCCCTTTAGCCAAGTATGGCCCTTGTGCCATTAAAACCCTATATATCATCATTATCATCACAAGTTTCTTAGAATAACATTAGACACAAAACTATCCTTCATCCCACACATCAAGTACTTAAAAGACAGGTGCTTAAAAACAATGAATATTTTGAAAGTGTTGTCCCGCACTACGTGGGGCAGTGACAAGAAGTGCCTAATGAATTTATATAGAAGCCTCGTACGCACACGCCTAGACTATGGTGCTCTAATCTATCAGTCGGCAACACCATCGGCCTTGAAGATTCTCGACCTTGCCCACCATCTAGGAATTCTTCTCTCTACGGGTGCTTTTCGTACTAGCTCTGTAGAGAGCCTGTACGTGGATTCTAATGAATGGTCGCTCCACCTACAAAGATGTTACCTGTCCTTTTGTAATTTCTGAAAGTGAAGGCAGACAAGAAACACCCCTCTCATTTTACAACTAATGATTTGTCTTGTTCCGGCTTGTTCTGGCTTGTTCGAGAACCATCATTCGTTGCGGCAGCCTTACTCGCTCCGTGTAGGGGGCCTTGCCGAAGAAACAGGTGTGCATCTTCTCGAACACAGTTTGATGGGTCTTGCAGCATATCTGCCACCGTGGCAGTGGCAGCTTATAGACTGTGATGTCTTTTTTTTTAAGTCACAAAGCACGCACCACTTGCACACATACATACATACTTCCGAGAACTACAACATGAATGCACGTGCACTGAGTTCTTTACCGATGCCTCAAAGTACCGACGTCTCAAAGTTCAACACTTCTGTGTCATATGCAGCGGTAGGCCAATCCTTTTTCGAGGCCGGCGTTCTTCATCCTGATGCAAGCATTTTCACAGGAGAAGCTTATGCAATACTGGCGGTCGTAAAGCACATCAAGCAGATAAAATTACAAAAGGCGGTAATATACACAGATTCCCTAAGCGTGTTCATAGCCCCGAAAACTACTAAAAAACACAAGAACTCTGTGCTCGTGTCACTTTACTCACTTTTCTGCACACTGTACACATCAAAACAGTGTGTCGTTGTCTGCTGAGTTCCATATCACGATGAGATACAAGGGAACGTTTTGGCCGAACTACTGGCTGCTTCCGCCAACGACACTACTTCCAATGCATTAATTCTAATACCTGCTCTTGACTTGAAACCCTTCAAAAAACGAAACCTCAGGGGGTATTGGCAGAGCACGTGGGATAGACACAGACAATAAAGTCCATGCTATTAAGCCGAAACTAGGTAATTGGCCACCAATATCAAAATCGCGACACGCAGAAGTAGCACTAACAAGGCTCAAAACAAAACATACACACTCCATACATTCATATCTTTTATCTACGAGCAATCCACAATATTTGAGAGATGTAGAGAACCACTTATGGTTCTCCACAATCTCGTCAAGTTCAATCAGCTAGATGCTCCAAGAAAAAAGCATTTTTAGTGCCCTACCGACCGCAGCTCCCACTGCACCCTGGGATGCTCATAGGTAGGGATCCGCTTTTTAAACTGCAAACGCTTTTCACGGTTTTAAATGATGTGCATAGCTTTCACCCGATATTTTGAGGTCACACGTAGCATGACCTCTGTACTATGGTCGTGGCTGCGGTGACTAGATCTCCATCATGGTTTTATTATCATGACATTTTCCCATCCACTTTCACTACACATATCTTACGCCTCTGTTATGATTTTATTACTTCCATGTTTTAACCCGTGTTAGCGCGAGGAATTTTAGGGCCCCTTTACAGCCACGCATCATATCATTGTTCGTATCTCTAGTCTATTGAAATGGCGCTCTTTGGCCATCAATTGACCCTTGCGCCATTAAAAACTACTCATCATCATCATCATTACGTGTCACAGTGGGCCGTGTTCTTTACTGATCATTTGTCCAAGAAATAGGAGTACCGTGAGGTGGTGTACTTAGTTACTCTTTTTATTGTCAAAATGAATCCTTTGCGTCTTTCTATCCCAGAAAATATGTTTATTGTACATATGTTGATGACGTCCAGCTTGGATTTAGGTGATGTAACCTGGCAATTTGTGAGCGGCAGGTTAAGCTTGGCTTGAACAACGCCTCCAAATGGGCTGAAGAAAACGGATTGTGATTAAACCCCCAAAAAGCACGTGTGTCTTGTTCTCTAGAAAGAGAGGCACTCACCCCGACCCTGACATTCAATTGCATGGTCAACGCCTGTATGTTAACGCCGAATACAATTTCTTAGGCCTAATTCTGGACACCAAGCTAACCTTCGTACCACACATTAAATATCTAAAAAAAGTGCATCAGAATCATGAATGCTCTAAAAGTGCTATCACGCACTACGTGGGGGAGCGACAAGAAGTGTCTCATGAACTTGTACACGAGCCTCGTACGCATTCCCTTGGATTATGGAGCAATAATCTATCAGTCTGCGACACCCACCGCCCTAAAGATGCTTGACCCTATTCACCATCTAGGCGTTCGCCTCTCTACGGGTGCCTTTTGCACTAGCTTCGTTGAAAGCCTGTACGTGGAATCGAACGGTCACTCCACTTAAAGAGATGTTAAATGTCTTTTCTATACTATCTCAAAGTGAAGGCAGACAAGGACCACCCTTCACATTTCACAATTGATGACACCTCTACTTCTGTTCTTTATGAAAACCTTCCATTTTTGAGATAGCCCTATTCATTATGTCTGAGGGGCCTTTTTGAGGAAACGGTTGGGTCGCTCGAATATCGTCTGATGGCTCCCACAGCATGCCCGCCACCATGGCGGTGGGAATTGATAGATTGTGATGTGTCTTTTTTAGAGATTACAAGGCATGCACAAAAATCACATATCCGCACATACTTCCTAGAACTACACCAAAGTAAACATGCCCTGAGTTCTTTACAAATGCCTCAAAGTCCAACACTTCTGTTTCATACGCAGCCATTGCCCCATCCTTCTCAGATACTGGCGTCCTGCATCTTTATGCACGCATTTTTACAGGAGACGCCTACGCAATAATTGCAGCTGCGAAACACATTGCAAATATGAAACTACAAAAAGCGGTAATTTACACGTATTCTCTGTGTGTGGTGAAAACCTTGAAAACACTCAAAAACGTGAAAACCAAATTTTTAAGTCCCTCTATACATTCTTATGCACAGTCTACTCATCCAAACAGCATGTTGTAGTCTGCTGGGTGCCAGAGCGCCGTGAGATACATGGAAAAGTTTTGGCAGATCAGCTGGCTGCATCCGCCCGCAACGATGCCGCTAATGCATCAATACAAATCCCTGCCCTTCACATGAAACCTTTCCTTAAACGAAAGCTCAGAGGTTATTTGCAAAACTTGTGGGATAGACACACAAGTAATGAACAACATGGTATTAAGCCACAACTTGGTCATTGGCCGCCACTATCAAAATCGCGACAGACAGAAATAACACTTACAAGGCTAAGAACAGGGCATACATACTGTACACATTCATATATTCTTTCTGCCGGTGATCCACCATTGTGTGCGAGATGTGGAAAACCACTTACGGTTCTCCACATTCCCGTCGAGTGTAATGAGTTGGACGCCCTAAGAAAAAAGCACTTTTTTACTGCCCTAGCGACAGCACCTCCCACTACACCCTGGGATGCTTATCAGTAGGGATCCAATTTTTTAAATTCACTCATTGTTTACGTTTTTAAATGATGTACATTGTTTTCACTGCCTATTTCAAGGTGATCTGCAGCAGAACCTGTGGCCACAACATCTCCGCCTTAGTCCTATTATCATGACCTTTCGACATTCACTCTCACTGCGCATATGTTACGCCAGTCATGATTTTATTACTTATGTTTATACCCGCGTTAGCGCGAGGAAGTTTAAGGCCCCTTAACAGCCACGCATCATATCAGTGTTTATTTCTCTAGTCTATCAAATTGACGCTCTTTGGCCATCAATTGGCCCTTTCTATATTAAAAAACCACTCATCATCATGATCATCATCAAGCTTGAGATTCATTGGGAAGGGCCTGCCAAAGTAATATCGAAGCTTTTTGATACCAATTGCGAAGTGATATTAGGAAGGCGGCCGAATATAATTTACCGCATTAACTTGATGAAACCATACTTCCAACGTCAAGCGGTCGTAAATCTGCTTTTGAATGCTTCAGAAGAAAAGAAGCGCAAATTTTGACTTGTAGTCATGTGATCGAACGGATATTCGATGTAATCTTGGATCAGTTGAACCTGGAGCCTAGGTTAAGTGATGTTCAGAAGGAGGTCTTGAGGAAGATTTTGTCCGAGTTTAAAGACGTGTTTTCAGACCCTCCCGGTAACACGACGGGGATTGAACCTGATATTGTGGTAACTTGTGAGGAGCGATCCGAAGCAAGCCGTATTGATGTTCCCCTATGCAAAAGCAGATCTTGAAAGAGGAGATTGATAAAATGCTGGAGTTAGTCGTAGTACCTGGCGAGAGTGACTAGACATCCCTTTAATATTAGTTCTAGTGCCGGGAAACGTTTCTAGGCCATGCATCGTTTATCTGCACCTTAACGCCATAACTAGAGACCAAAATTACCCGATACCAAATCTAGATGAGAGGGTTGAAACTGTGTCACAGCCTAGTTATACTTCCACTTAAGACATCGTGTGGGGGTATTGGCAAGTCCCCCTTACGGAGCGCGCTTGCCGCTATGCCACGTTCGTTTCTCAATTCGAAACATATCGTCCTCTTAAGCTGAGCTTTGAATCGAAAAATGCGCCCTTTTGTTTTTCATGCTTAATGGCCCGCTTTCCTAATGACCTCTTTAAGTTCACTCTGCAGTATATTGACGACGTCCCCATCTTCTCAAACAGCTGGGAAGAACATGTCGAGCATTCAGGAGCCGTGCTGAACAAGTCGAAAGAAGCTAGTCTTACCGTGAAACCTGCTAAATGTCACTTAGGGTGCGGCGAGGTGTCTTACCTGGGACACGTTATGGGGCGTGGCGGACGGATACCTTCAGAAACAGAAGTAACCGACGTCATGAACTATACACGACTAAGCACAAAATCACAGATAAGGGCATTTTTGGGCCTAGCTGGATACTATCAGCATTACGTGCAAGACTACTCTAGCATTGTGAGCCCTCTAACTGACGTACTTCGAAAGACCGAGCTGGTTAAGGTGGTATGGGAATAAGAAAACAGAATGCGTTTTGCAAGATGAAACAGGCCCTAAGGGAAAAGCCCGTTCTCATGGCATCCGATTTATCTAAGGGATTTTTCCTTCAATGCGACGCGAGTGATCCTGGCATGGGAGCTATATTGTGCCAGGAGGACAGCGCTGGTAATGACAGGCCAGATTTGTACTTAAGTCGAAAACCGAGCTGCAGAGAAGAGGCATGCAATGCCTCTGAAAAGTAATGCGCTTGCTTCGTTTGGGCCGTTCAAAAGCTAGCCTGTTATGTCTCCGGTTCGAGGTTTGTGGTCGAAACGGGCCACTGTCCTCTAACTTGGTTGGATAACATGTCGCCTGAAAGTGGCCGGTTACTGAGGTGGAGCATGATACTCCAACAGCACAACTCAGACGTTCGCTACAAGCAAGGAAAGCTAAACGCTAATGCAGATGCATTGAGCCATGCATTTTAGTTAGTACCTTCTCCACCTTTCGGTCTTTCGCTGGCGAGTCGGGGCAAAATTTTGTCC
The DNA here is from genome assembly GCF_013339725.1 of Rhipicephalus microplus. Lineage (NCBI taxonomy): Eukaryota > Metazoa > Arthropoda > Arachnida > Ixodida > Ixodidae > Rhipicephalus > Rhipicephalus microplus. The sequence continues at coordinate 81,474,236 of NC_051165.1, read as the reverse complement.
TCATCACGGCCTTAGCGAAGCGCTTTCGTCTAGAGTGATCTCAAGGGACCATCTTTATGTTGTATTCTATTTCATTACGTTGTTGTACGTGTAAAAATTTGAGTTCGCAATTTAAGTCTTAGGTTCAATGTGCCTCTTGATATAGAAGGAACTAAATTTTGATAGACACGTAGCTAGGTATATGTTGTACTATACTTTGTCTATGTTCTGTCGCGTAACCGAGAGCACTTGCTTGTGTCGTGTGTTGCCTGTTGTCAAACTGTTCTTGACAAGTTGCAGAACCATCGAAAAGTACTGAGCCCCAAAGATGGTCAGAAGAGGCGAGCGAAGCTAGTCGACAAGTTTTGGCGACAAGCTAGTGGAGCTGGGATCTGCCCTCAAGAATGGGTTGTGTTCAAGGAACTAGTCTGGAGCCACATCCTTCTCCTGGCCCTGGAGACGAACCTGGAGGGACCTGGCGAACGAGCGTGCCCGAAATGTGATGCCACGCGGAAGCAGCTCGTCTTTTTGGCGCATTGCCTGGCGGTGGAGGTGGTGTTATGCGTGGGAGTCCACACCGAACGTCATTGCTTTTGCAAAGGCAATCTGTGTCAAGGCCAGCGAGCGAGCCCGCCTGACGCCATCATCTCAACGACGTCATGTAGACCTGGCGCCGCCAGCCTGTTTTACGCAACGCACGGCGAGCTTGCTCAACCCGTAGGCCCGATAGCAGCCCGATGATGCAAACGGCGCCATCCAATCTGGCGAGTCTTACGCAGAGCGTGGAAGCATCACTCGTGCTTGGGTGCAGCCCAGCGCAGCGGCTCCGAACTTGAGGATCATGACGCAACCCAGCGACGGGTCCCCATTGGATTATTCTGACGTGACCCGACGGCAGTTCTTATTGGACATTGATGACGTAAAGGATCGCCTGGGGCATATAAAGTACTACGCGGCACTTCGCCAAGCAGCCGACGCATGCGTCGGAGAGAATACATCTCGGATCTTCGAGCCCTTGCGCTGTTGGTCTAGCCGGTAACCTTGACAGCGGCACCCTTCGGGACCGTATTGGCGTTGCGCCTCGTAACAGTGCACAAGACAAAGCGCGTTGTAGGCATGTGCAAAGGTCTACGTGCCTGTGTAACTTAACATATTGTAACGGCATCTTTGGAGCGACAGACATGGAGCCGTCTGAGAAGACGTTGAGGACTTTGTGGTCATTACCGTAGCCTCAACCCATCTAGCGTCCCATCACTGCACGTTCGCAATAAACGCCTCCCTAATCATGACATCATGGTGGAGGTAATAGGCTCGTGAAGACAATGATTAATGCATCGACACAAAGGGTGAGCAATAAATTAAAAAGCAAGGCTTGTAATTCATAGTTTTTAAAGTGTAATAATCACTACATGACAGGCATACATCTTATTACGGCCGGAGTTAAGATGAAGATGGGGGTTGAGTGAGTGTGATAATATTAAATAAAGCGTGTTCTTGGAGCAAACGTTTGAACAAAACAATCTGTCTCAGTTATGGCAGCAACCTCGATGCAATTTTCTGCCCCAGTAAAGAAAAGTCCTTTTGTCGAATAACAAGCTCTAACATACGTCCATTTTTTTTCATCAGGTGTACATCGCATTATATTCATTACAAACACTCAACTTCAATAAATGCTACTGTTTTAATAATGGTGGGTGCAAAAATTGAGCTGCAGAGGACTAGCTACTTTACAGGGGTCTGGCTACGCAAACCTTTAGTGACACTAGGTTCATGATAGAAAATTCGAGTGATTCCACAAGAGGACTTGTATTTACCAGGGCAACGAGGCGCATCGAGGTTGCTGCCACAACTTAGACAAAAACTTTTTGTTCAAACATTCAAAACAACCTCAATAAAATTTTAAATCTTGATTGGCTTTAACTAACTTTCTTCAATGATTTGACTCTCATTCAAGCTTACCATCATCACCTTAACTTCTGCCGTATTAAGATTTACAACTCTCATGTAGTGTGATAGATTTGTAGAAGATATGGAGAGCAAGCGTTGCTTCTCTCCATACTAAGCATGACAACCGCTGGTCATTAAGGGTAACTGACGGGATTCCCAAAGAAAGCATATACACGTGGGAGATAAACCGAAAAGCAGATGGTTAAATGAGAATTAAAAATTTTGCACGTATAGCGTGGCAGCAGGAAGCACAGTGACTGGTTTGATTGGCGGATCATGGGAGAGGCCTTTGTCCTGCAGTGGGCGTAGTCAGGGTGATGATGATCTTGATGAATACGTATCGAAATAAGGTGTACGTAACGCACAAGTAATCGGTTACTTGTGATAAATTGCACTTTCTTGTAATTTCACAGCATCATCAATTACTTTTTGAAAACGAAAGCGTTCTGGGTTATTCAACTAGAATAATTTTTTATTACCGGTAATCAATTTGTTTTTTCCACGTCAAGTTGCAACCATGCTCCTATGCCAAAAATATGCGACTGCCCTCTACTGAGCTGATCCTTTTGTCAGACAGAACGAGGGGGAGCTGAATAAGCTATATATTTTAACCTTCTTTTTTTCTTGCCGCACCCGGAAAGATTTACCCTGGCAGCAGCAAGGCAAAGCTTATTGAGAAAAGTTGAAGTGCACATGTTCTGGCGTAATGAAGGTGCCTTTTTTGTTTATCGTGCTTTTTTTTCTTCTCGTGGTTGGTGATGAACACTTGCATCGAAGTTCAGCGCAGCTACAAATTGTTGCACAAAGTGCTCTTGTATACGCATTATAATACTGCCCTTCTCTCCAGCGAATGCACCAAAAGAGGGTTCAATGTAGCAGCTGAACTCCTAACGAGGAAATGGGGGATAATCGGTGACGACAGCTTTGAGAAACAGTTACTCAGAAGTTTAGAACGTGTGACCCTGCATCTCAGAAGCCACAGTAAGCCTCCCAGCTTTTACACAGGCCTCTTTCCTTCTCTCTGATTGATAGTGAGGGTCTTGTTCTGCAGACTGCGTGCCTTCAGATAGTATGTAAAGATTATTGGTCATCAGTCAGCTCACAAAAGATTACGTGCTTCGTGATGCCATTATCGTGATACCATCCCCAGTGATGTGTTTTGTTTATTTTTTTTCCTTCGGAATGCGTTGGCAGGCATTGTAGCAAAAGCAAGCGTTGTTTGCCGATTTGAGAAATTGTTGAACATGTATTTGAGTGGCTGAGCTGCCAGATGATATGCCCGCATGTTTCCTTGGTTTGTGTTTCTTTGTGTATTTTTTTCTCAACTGTCATTAGGCCTTGGAATGCGTTGATGTGGATATGTAGATTTTAACGTCCCAAAACCACCATTTTATTATGAGAGACGCCGTTGTGGAGGACACCGGAACTTTCGACCACCTGGGGTTCTCTAACGTGCACCCAAATCTGAGCATACGGGCCGACAGCATTTTCTCCTCCATCGAAAAGTCTTGGAATACGTAGCCAGGCATTACTGTAAATTCAGGCAGTGTTTACCGCTTTGATAAATTGTTGCACATGTATTATTTGATTGTGCTGCCAACTGACATAGCTGTAGATGGGTTTGTTTGTATTTGGTTGTACCCTTCCTGTAAGAGCCCTCAAGAGAAAGGTGACACTGTTACGAAATAGATAAAATAAATAAAAAGTGTTACACTCGCCCTCTAGGCTACTAATTGGGCTGCTTCAGCTCATGTAGTTGGTACAGCACCGGACTCGTTATTCGATCCCACACACTTTGGTCGGCATTATTGTCTGTTGATTCATATTATTAGCATATCTAACAAAAACGCACGAGCTAATTAAATTCACATTTCTTTATTGTTGCAGATCGCAGCCATTCACTGTTGTTTGATTAAATTCTTACTATTGTGTTAAGGCAATAACATTCTGAAGGAAATCAAGGCAAGCTAAAGTAAACAAATAAACTTGTGCAATCACTCAGTTCGATCTTCGGGGCTTTATTTGATGACTCTAAGCGACCACAGTTAAAAAGGAGTGGCAGTAAGTCTTATTGCTTATGTATTTTCTGTATGGTGTACCAGTTTATAGTATGGAGATAACGTGACGTTAGTGACGCAAACGAAGAAAAAAAATCACGTGTTACGAAACGCAAACCCTTTATTAGTTTTTGTTATTCTGAGTACACATGCCACCGAGATCACAGTAAAACGCACACGCATTTCTGAACAAACATCTCAAAAAGCGCAGCAGTCAGCTGTGCTTCCATTTACCGAATAAGCACTGACCCGCGTAGCGTCAGACCTACAAAACGAATTGCGCGCCTTTGTTGATTCTGCACAGTTGCAGACACCTACAGTGCAAGTTACACGGTGCCGTTCACCGTGATATTCCACGAAATTTCTCCGTTTCCCTCTTCGTACTCATTGTGGGCTACTGCGAAGAACTCACTCTCGTTGAACGTGGTTCCTTTGTCCTGGCTTTCGTGCCAGAATGTCAAGACGAAGCTCCAGTTACGAATCATAGAAAGTTCGTCATGTGCAGCTCGGTCAGTCTTTACTTCAGATAGATTTGCCGAGGATTGGTGCCATCCCTTAGTGCGTTGATCTTCGAACGAGCCGAAGCCGAAAACGAAGATGACGACGACGAGGACGGCAGCAGCGGCTACGACGCATCGCTCGACCCATCCTATCCAACGGTCTACCGGGAGCCTGCAATGAAGGTAGACAAAATAGTGCTATAGTTGTGGCACGCGGATTTGCTATAGACGTGTATTATACAATGACTGGACTGAGCGTCTAGCCTCATCACCACGTTTTATTGTACAGCCTACATGGTGGTCTAGATGTTAGAGTATTCTCATCGCAACTTCCAGGTACCTTAGAAGTGTGGCAGACTAGGCTAGTTGGTATGACATGTCGATAGTTATAGCGCGAGAATGGAACGACGACACAGAGACAAGAAGGACACGAAGTTCGTGAGCGCTCGTGTCCTTCGTGTCCTTCTTGTCTCTGAGTCGTTCAGTTCTCGCGCTATAACTGTCGTTCCAGGTACCGTGGCGCCGCTGAGCGCTGGTGGCTGGAACCTCTGTTAAGATGATTGAAGTTTTAAACCTGCTTCAAACAGCAGACGCTGCTGCTCGTTTTCACGCGTCTGTGGTCGTTTTTCAATGTTGCGAACGGTCTAGATAATACCGTAACCCTTTGAGTTTCTCAAGTTTTTTGAGGGAAAATAGAAAGAAAATAATGCCCACTGATTTCACCTCGAGCCTCGATGCACACAGCCTATATACACTGGGAGGGTAATTAAGCGTCTCATTCAATTTAGCGCCCCCAAAAAGCCATCAGGGGTTAAGAGCGTTACATTGAGCAGGCAAATAACTATGGCCCATGAATGTATGCAGCCCCCATTTTTAGCACGAGTACAAGAACTTCCAGATTTACAGTTACAGTTCTCGCGCTTAGTTTGTCTGCTCGACGCGTTCCGATTTTAAAACATAATGAAAGGACCGGTTCGAAAATGTTCATCGCATCGTACACATCTGAGGCGTTCGCGAAGTGCTTCCATGACCTTCAAATCTGCAGCGATTTGTGCAGCGTTGCGCGCGATCACGTACATACAGCAAGGCGAAGAGCGTACGTGTGGGCCTTATTTACAATTTCGTGTATATTTATCTTCCCAATATGCTACGCGACATTTATTTGCTTAACATAGTGTGTTAGTTCTCTCCTAATTTCCCAAGAACATACATACAAGGGCCACCTAAGCGGGAAGAATTGCAGTCTTCGCCAAATGTGTGCTTTCTGCGATCGTATATTTCGGGCGATCATCTCAATGACCGCCATGTTGGATGTATAGTCGCACCATTTATGGGTCGTGAACGTTGCGAATAGTTTATTTTTACATATACAGTTTTTCAGTTACTGAAAATCCCATCTTATTATTGCCGTGAATCACTATCATCTTAACATTATAAGACTCGGGAAATTGTTTGCCATCACAAATTGATTTGAGAGGGAAATTGCTTTGTGCACAAAAAGGCATACAAACAAGTTTGTTGGGTGTAAGACGTGCGTTAATTATCGTGTTTCATTCTAGTGTGGGCAACGATATGTCAGCCAAACCAGCTGGTGCTGGAATGAGCGACTGAGAGTACACAATTGCAAGTCAAATAAACTGCTGCCTGACGGGTTTTCTTGCTCTTCACCTTCATGCATATGGTTGCCGGCCTTTGTTTCTTTGTTTTAGAACACTATCATCGTTGGTCAACGTAAGGATGAGATCACTCGTTTGATCGTGCAAAGGCCAACTTATCGACGCGCTCTGAGACTTGTGCATCAGCAAGCCTCCAATAGCATTTTCAGCTAAAGAGCTGAGTGTGCTGCGCAAGTGATGATACACGAGATTGCCTGTTCCGATTTTGTTTAGGTAAAGCTACACTGTCGCGCATATATTTTATCAATCCCACGGGCTTCCTATCTGCCTGGTGACAAACAGGTATAGCAGTGGTATGATTCTGAAAAGAAACATGTTGTTGCTAGTAGCGTTGTCTGGTGTCCATATGAGCCTTCTTTATTGATATGTGGGGTTTAACGTCCCAAAACCACTATATGATTATGAGAGACGCCGTAGTGGAGGGCTCCGGAAATTCCGACCACCTGGGGTTCTTTAACGTGCACCCAAATCTGAGCACATGGGCCTACAACATTTCCGCCTCCATCGGAAATGCAGCCGCCGCAGCCGGGATTCAAACCCGCGCCCTGCGGGTCAGCAGCCGAGTACCTTAGCCACTAGACCACCGCGGCGGGGCCATATGAGCCTTCTAGTCTCTGTGCTTAGCTTCGCGTTGCATCAAATCTTTCAAATGCATCACCGACCAGCCTACACGAAGGTTTTGTAGGTCAGCAGTGGAAGTATAAACGCGTTCAGACAAAGGGCGCACAATATTTTTTTTTTGTAGTAACAAACTCTGGTTTCAGCCGCCACAGTTGCAAGCACTGGAAGGTTTAAGGAGTTCTAAGCATATATATCGTGAGATAAGCAGCAAAAGAAAGGTGGAAAGAAAATGGTGTTATGTTGATGGCACAAGCGCTTAACTTTCAAGCCAACTTTGTTGGCAACCGTAAAGCGGGGTAGGTATGGCCACAACACTCTCACTCGAGAAATCAAAAAAGCACTAAAGCCGAAGTTCACTTTCGAAAACACGACATCAAACACCAAGTTTTTGTATTGTAAGTTGAACAATAACTTCACTAAGTTTGGGTTAGAGGGTCCAGCAAGCCAACTTTTTATTAAGCACACAACGCTGCCTTATGAACACCAGAGCGCGATCTGTGACTAGGTAAATGTTGAAACATTTTTCATGTGCAGCATTTTTTTGCGTACTGCGGACACTGAGCGCTCCTGTCTGCGTATCTCTCGAGCCGCCTACGTCCGGTTGCCCTCGTGATCACCTCCTTAACTTGGGGTCGACCAAAATTACTCTCAAAAAGTGAGAGGGTTTGACGGTCTTAACTGGCTCCTCATGACAAAAACAACGTGAAAATCTCGTCTTGTACGCCGTCCAACCCTTTCTTTCTTACACGTGTGGCACAGGCTGTGTCAAGGGCCGCGGTATGCGCCACATGTCTAAATCTACCTAGGAACGGTCAGGACGGACATTGATGTAACGCGTTACCGGCATTGGCAGCGTTGTCTCCACGAGTGCAAAGAATTCTATCAAAGAGCTACGCCAAGTCAAGGAACACCCTTTGAAGAATACCATATGCAAACGTATTGTTGGTGAAACGTCAAGTGTAGTTGATGTGCTGTCCATCTAGTTTTCTAAGTAATACATAGTACTCCAAGAATATTGGTATCCCATGGGTTAGAGTCAATTGTAGTTAAGAGCCGTGCACATAAGTTGGTCTAGGTAGCACTATCCACCACCCTCGCAAGCTGAAACGCTACATATCAGCTTCCCGCTTCTTGTGTTGGTAATACGCATGTAGATATTGTCATCGTAGCGCAACTGTAAACAAGATGTTATACGAAACACATTCAACTGTTCAACAGCCATGCGTGTGTGCATGGCATACGTACATATATGTTTAGCATCATTTTGTAACATTTTGTTAAACAATCAAATTACATCACAGTAACCTTCCCTCCACATGCTTCGCATGACGTCAATTCCTATGCTACGTAAGATCTCCCGAATTTCACAGCGGAAGGTGTTATTAAATCGGAGTGAATCAAATTGACTATTTCTTCGTTCATAACAGAAAAGAAGCAGAAACTAAAGGCCGTGTGGCCCTGCAAAGCCTCCTACGACAGTTCAGCACGCAGGCCGTCCGAAGCACAAATCAATACAAAATATACTGTACATATATATATATATTCGATAGATTAGTCAAGAAAATAAAAAACACGTGTACAAGAGAGTAGAAAATTGAGAATGAAAACATTATGTCTGCAACGAAACAGCGGCAAAAAAGTGCTACATAATACACTGATAGGTCATTTTGCCCCATAAACTACTAAAATTTGCAATTAAGACATGGAAGTGGAAAATACACACAGCAGCTTTGCAGACAAACCAAAATTGTGAGAAATGAGCAATGTTTTGATTGATTCATTTGACGCTTCCATAACTTACTCATGAAAAACCTTTATTCTGTTGAGTAGTGAAGGTGCTTGGTAGCTTTGTGACTGTTTCCCATAATTCGTTCTTATTTTTCATGTATTTAGACGGTGTTGCCGAAATCTGTAACGCGGGTTGGTGGGTGCGTCCGTGATATAATGTGTCCTGTTTTCTTTTTATATGTTGCATCAATTGTAATAGTACACCTGATTTGCCTTCAACCTAGAGTACTTGATAAAAACAGGCTGCATTCTGATAGGAAGAAGAAGAAGTGGTCACAGAGAACAGCCCCTGCTTCGAGCTCTGTGAGTTTCCTAATTCTTTTGCCAAGATTTTTCAATAATCGACACACCTCGGAGGGGCGTTCCCCCTTAGAATGGTGGATGAAAACCCTATCCAGCAACTGGGACCGCGCCGACCACATCATAGTGCGTCTGACGCAAGTTCTCACCCCGGCCTAATCATGGCCCACGTCAACAATTCTGATGACTTCTCCGTTGAAGATATGGCTTCGGACAGTGACTACGTGGTCGTATCAAGCCGACACCTGAAGAGGAAAATCAGCCGGACATCGCCGACTGGCCGGCAAGCGCAGACAAAGGCGAGTAGCATGCGGTCGTACACCATTTCGTATGTGCCGACATCGAAGACAGACATCTTGAACTCTATAAATAGGCAGAGCCTGTCAGAGTACTTTGAGCTCATCACTCCTGGGAAAATACCCGAAAGAACATACTGTCCGTGGAGGTCACTACGAAGGCCTTATTGGACACGCTGAAAGCGATTGTTCGATTAGGAAACATTCCGGTTCGCGCATTCTCCGCAGTACGACGAAGAAACGACAACAGGTGTTATATACGATGTGGATGAGGAGATAACAGACTCCAGTCTCGAGAAACTGCTGTCATCGTCGGCTCCCGTGCTTGGCTTCCACCGCTTTGGACGCACGCGATGTGTTAAAGTAGTGTTTCAGTCGAAGACGTTACCCACACATGTAAAAGTTGGGTACGTGAAGCACTCGGTACGTCCTTACGTACCAAAACCTCTGCAATGTCATAAATGCATGAAATTTGGGCACGTTAGTGCAGTTTGCAAGGGTGCAGTAACCTGCAAGCATTGCGGTGGCCTTCATGATGGTGATAACGGCAATTCTGTGGCGAAATGCCCGAACTGCTCAGGCGCCCACGACGCAACATCAAAGGAATGTCCCAAAATGAGAAATGAAATTAGTATCCCGAAGAAGATGGTTCGAGACCACTCCACTCACAGAGAGGCTGCAAGGGCTGTATGGCGCCGTAAACATCGTTCACGACACCGACGCAAACGAAGCAGCAGCGCACATAGCTTATCGAAGTCGACACACAAAACCGTGCCCTCACCACCTCCTAGCCTACTTTTGTCGGCCAGAAAGGAGGATACAGATGCTCAAATGCCAATACAGTCCACGCAAGTACAATGTAATCATTCATTGGCTCTCCCCACGTCGGAGACTCAGTGGCCTTCACTACCATCAAGAGCTACGCTAGCGCCATCATCACATAGTGCCCCTACCCCCAATGAAGAAAACAAGAAGATGGACAACGCATATGTCAAGGCTATGCTTAAAAATTTGATGGGTTCGATGCGTAAGATTCTCAGCAGCCTAAACACTCCCGCTGCTAAGGCGGCTGTGCAGCTACTTGGGGTTTTGGAGCCTCTTCTACTGGTTCTTCAGTAAGTGAACATGGCACTGATGTTCGAAGAACGCATGCGCCAGTCGCTTGTTATGCAGTGGAATGCTCGTGGCCTACGTGGCCGTTTATCAGAATTCAGACAATGGGTTTTTAAATATTAATTTCCTGTTATCGTTATATGTAAACCGAATATGGTTTCAACTTTTCGTATATCTGGATATATCCAGATTTGGTCCCGCAGTGACCAACGTATGAGCAAAGTTCTCGTTTGTATACGCCGTGATTTGACGTTCTTGAGACATGAAGTGGCGTCGCTCACCAGCAATGATTACGTGAGCCTGACTATAACACATAAAAAGCGGACATTCTCCGTAACAGGAGGCTGCATACACCCAAGCGCACAGATAGACTGCTTCCACCTGGGGACCATTCTTCAAGCAGCACGAAGGCCACACATTGGGATCGGTGATTTTAATGCACATCATTCTCTCTGGGGTAGCACTACAACGAATTATCGTGGAAAGGATTTAGCCAATTTTATATACAACTATAGACTAAGCCTACTCAACGACAGATCACCTATATTTGTTCGTGGCACGTCCTACAGCAGCTGCCTTGACCTCTCTTTCGTTTGCAGAAGCCTTCTGTCTTCCGCATGTTTGTGCACAGATTCGGACACTCGTGGCAGTGACCACCTTCTAACATATGTTCAGTTCAGGTGGTTTCGCCGCACGCACACATGCTACATCCGTCAAACCGACTGGACACTGTTCAAGGCATCTGTCAAGTCTGGCTGTGAGCACACGACTGATCCATCCGAGGTAGAGAACATCATTGCTTCTTCACTGCGTGACACAACCAAACAGGTTAACCTACCGATGCAGAGATCAGCAGTTTACTCCCAATACGAGGCCCTTCGTGCAATTCGTCACCGTGCCGAACGCCGATACAAACGAACGAAGTCGCCTTCAGACCTTTCCGCCTGTCGTCGAGCTTAACGACATGTTCTTCGGCATCTTTAAAAGATTGACAGGCAACGTTGGAGAAATTTCTGTGGATCTCTGGACCCCAGGCTACCTCTATCTAAGATCTTGCAGATGGTACGAAGTTTGCAGACAACTCCCCAACAACGTCAACCATTTCAAGCTGTTGCTATACATCAGGGACGGACAGAAGTTGAGATAGCCAGTGACTACTGTAGCCTCATCGTGGACACCACTGATGGTCTTGCCACTAATCAGCCTCTTACTACCATTTCGCCTCCATCGTCTAACGAGCGACTTGATGTACGTTTTACAATACATGAGCTTGACGCTGCGATTTCTGCCTTCCGCCGATCATCGGCACCAGGACCTGACGGAATCACGTATGATGCACTCAACCATCTTCATACAGAAGCACGACGTATCCTGATATGTCATTAAAACACCTCATGGGAGTCAGGAGAAGTCCCAGCTAATTAAAAATGCAGTCGTATTATTGCATTGCTTAAGTCGGGGAAGTGTCCTTATGCACTTTCCTCCTACAGACCAATCGCGTTATCCAGCTGCGTCGGAAAAGTAAAGGGAAGAATGGTACTGGCACGATTAGAGTGGCTTCTAGAGAGCAACAACTCCTTTCCTGCATTTATGAACGGCTTCAGAAGAGGCCGATCTGCCATTGATGGTGTGGTCGACTTGATCGCCAGCGCTGAAGAGGAAAGAAGCCGATGCAGACTAGTGGTGGCGGTGTTCTTAGACATTAAGGGTGCCTACAATAATGTGCTGCATTATGCGATCCTTGACACACTGGAAGATTTCGACATTGGTGGATGACTGTACGCTTGAATTTTAGCTACCTTAGAGACCGCACCATTTACATGACAAGTAACGGAGACACCGATCGATATAAGGTTCATCGTGGTGTTCCCCAAGGAGGAGTTCTCCGCCCGATCCTATTCAATGTCACAATGATCGGCCTAGCAGCAGAACTTCACAGCACGGTGAAGATTACTGCATACGCTGATGACATCTGCATATGGGCATCCGGAACTACTCGTCCGCAATTGCGAGCTCGACTACAGCGTGCAGTGGCAATCACGTACAAATATCTACGACGTCAGCGGCTCACTCTTTCAATCGACAAATGCGCAGTGCTTGCGTTCACGCGCAAGCATATGTCGCAATACCCGATATTTATTAATGGGTCAGCGATACCTGCTGTAACGCACCACAAGTTCCTTGGGGTTGTCGTACACAGAGATCTATCGTGGACGAGGCATGTCGCAGTACTTACATCTAAATTGAAGAGCTTTGCTCTCATTCTTCGCCACCTAGCAGGAGCAAGATGGGGCCCATCAGAATCATCGCTACTTCAATTGTACAATGCTCTATTTGTGGGATTCATTCGATACAGCATGCCGGTGCTCTCCAATATGAGACCTAGTTATGTGAAGACACTAGAGAGTGTTCAAGCTCACTGCTTACGAAGATGCTTCGGTCTACCGTGCTGTACTTCCGCAAATGGGACAATCGCAGAGGCTCGGGCTTGTCCCATCAGTGTATACATGCTCTGCGAGTCACTTAGAGTTCACCTCTGATTACTGAGCCGACACAGGTAGCACCCACTGTCAGTACTACCCGCCACTCACCTAGATTGCAGTTTCTCAAGAGTAATATCGCGCCATGAAAATATTATACCATCAAGGTTTTCTCCGCTAAAAGCCCCTGCAGTGCCTCCATGGGTCCTGCCTATACCACCTGTCTCTTTTACGATACCTGGAATTACGAAGAAGTCACTCATTTCTTCTGTTGGCTTCAGACAACTGACCTTATATCACATTTATACAACGTACAGTGATTCTCTGCACGTGTACACCGACGGATCCACCACGCTAAACACCTCTGCCGCAGCCTTAGTCATCCCAGACATGGATATCGCTCGACGATTCAAAGTGGACCATAAAACCACATCAACTGCCGCAGACCTTGTCGCTATCCGGGAGGCACTAAGGTTTATTTCCGGAGAGCGACCTCGAGCCTGGACGATTTCCTGTGATGCCACACCCGCTTTGCAAACCATTAATTGCATCATGAAGCAAGGTCCGTATTACAGCTTGGCAATAGAAATCAAAGAACTTATTCAGGTTGCTTCAACAAATGGTCATCTTATAACTTTCCAGTGGATTCCCGCTCATTGCGGCGTGATGGGAAACGAAGAGGCAGACGCTGAAGCTAAAAATGCCTTAAGCAGTGCCCCTGAAGTACGCATTGCGTTTTCACGAGCTGACACGAACGCCCTGCTTCGCTGCGTGATGCGCAGCTACACACTTCTGCACTGGACCAAACCGGAACGGCGACACCAACAACTTGACAAATGGGAACCGGAAATGAGGTTCCGCATGCCTCATAATTGAAACGGCAACTCACAAGTATGATCCACCGCATTCGTCTTGGTGTAGCGTACACCAGACGGTATACGCACATATCATCGGTCGCAGTGACACCGGTCCTAATTGTGAACACTGTGATGCGCCAGAAACACTTGAGCACATATTTTGTGTCTACCCAGCATACGCACATGAACGACAAACACTGATTTCTTCTACTGAACTATATTGCAGTAGGTCATTATCTGATGAGACCATGTTGGGCCCTTGGCCAGACAACAACAGTGCAACTGCGGTCACAAGAGCAGTTATTACCTTTTTAGAAACAACTGGACTATGTGCGTGGCTATAAAATGTGTCTCAGCTAGAAAGAACACTACATACTACTCTATCTCGCCATTGTCATTCATTAATCTTTTTTCCCCTTTTCCTTCCCCCAGTGTAGAGTAGCAGGCTAGAGCAAGCTATCGCTCAGGCCGACCTCTCTGCCTTTCTGTAAATAAACTTACCTCCTCCTCCTCCTCCCCCTCCTCAGGCTGCATTCTAAAGTTCTGTATAGCCACGATAACTCTCATATGTCCATAGGACTTTTTTTCGCTGTACACTCAGCCTCTTACAATTTTTGTGTGGTACTGCCTCAAATTATTATGCAGTAGGTAAGTCGGGAGCAAAATAGTGCGTAATACAACAAAATTTTCAGCCAAGTAGGAACCAGAGTACTCAATTTGTGTAAACAACCAGCAGTTTTTCTCAATTCTGTTACAGTTTCGTCCACATGTATGCTCCAGGCCAGATCTTCTTGAAACCACACCCCTAGAATTTTTCGACATTTAACCTTTTCGATTAATTTGTCATCAAAAACAATAGTTGCGTTGCAGTTTCATGGTTTGAGCTCTCAAGAGTCATTTTTGGTGTCGTGGTTTTCCACCCCCACCACCACCGCTGGTGTCCGAACCATTATCGCGCGAAAGAACAAAAAAACTGAATAAATAAAAAAGCCACCGGAAATTGATCGACATTCAAAGCAGGGCCTCTTTGGTGGCATCTCGGTATTCTACCACACAGCTTCGCTGGTGCTAGAAACTCCATTGCTAAGTGACCTCACAGGCAATCTTTATGTCGGGTAAGCAATCGCGTAAACATGTGTAAAACATTACACAAACTAAACAGAGCTCAGGTTGTAACGCTCAAGCGACTGCAAACAAAAACTTATCAGAACCAACTGTTAATTAACATGATCTATCCGGAGTTCTGCGTTCTTACAACATGCGATAGAAGCCACGACTCCATAGATATTGCCCATATGCTCTGACATTCGTGCGTGTTACGCAGCGACGAGGAAAATACTGAAAAACAATGGAACGCAGCTTTGCGCAGTCCTACATTAGAGGGACAATTATAGGCAGTCCATTGGGCCCGCAAAGCGGCTGAGAGGCTAGGTCTTTCGGTCCCAACGTGGGAGTGGCCTCTTTCAAGCTAGGACACTAACACGACCTTTTGTACCTTAACAAAGTTTTTTCATCCATCTATTCATCTATCTCACATTAAAGAAACTATGTGGGGATGCGGAGCAGCGGAGTGTGCACATGTGCTTCAATTTGTATGTCTTTTTATGTTGTTAGCGATTCCGCTACAACTGGCGCCAACGTTGACGTTCAAAGTTGTTGCAAAGGATAGTGGAGCGTCGCGAGCACGCGCATAAATATATAGACGTCAGACTGGAGTTTAGCGGACACGCAGCGCCCCCTGTTGACGCAGTTTTGAGTAGTGCAAAGCACGACTCCCTTGCGCAGTTTGCTGCGCAACCAAAGGCAACTATAGCGTACGAAACAACGATTGAGCTAAATATTAGGTGTGTTTGTACATAGATCGCTTAGAAAAGTAGCTGTGAATTTCTCTCCGCTAGTCCGACGCGTCTCCGAATCGCCGTGAAGTGCTTGCTGGTTCACTCGCCTGAACGACGGCGAAAACAAGAACAGACGCAATGGCGCCGCGCTCTACAAAAAAATTGACCCCAGACTGCGCTACTGTTGCTTTGGGAATTGCCGCAGACGTACTTTATTTTCGTTTCAATAATTTCCGCAGCTTTCGCAAAGCACAATGGCAAGAGCGCTGAATACAGGCCGTTGTCAACGTGTTGGGTAGGCGAAAACTCGCGTTCTCCACACCTGTTCGCATGAGTAAGTGTGATGATCTAAGTCTCCTGTTATTGTTTTGAGTAGCCTTGGCGGAGAACCGTGGTAAATTTTATTATAAAGCTTAACAGACCCTCCGACCATGGTGCGCGACGTGCAACAGTAGACAGGTATACGTGAAGCCCGGCCGCGATAAGCACCGCAAACGCTGCGACCACCGATAATCTGAAGTTATCGCCACCACACAGCCTTACGCACACTAGGGCTTTGAAGGCTCCAAGTGCCGGCTTTAACTAGGAAATGCGAACACATGCGTCATAGAGGTTAGCTTCAAGATAGCTTCGGCATTACCGGAGCCATCTTGGAGGCATCGGTTCTGCCTTTCGTTGTACACTGAGAAAATGGACACGCACGTATCCCCATTCGCAGTATATACACACGGAAGACAACCGTCAATATACCATTCCAGCACGCGTAATAAAACACTTCAATGCACAGCAAGCAACTGCTAGCAAGATTGACACTGCGAAACGAAAGTCACCATGGGCCATTCGAGCAGAATAAAATGAGCTTCATACCACTGATCGCATAGATTGTTCGTGCGTGCACTTTGTTTAGTGCTTGCCTCAAACTAGATGTCATGTGATGCTCGCTACCACTTAAATTGCAAAGTGCAGCACGCCGAAATAAATTTCAATATTTTGCATTCTGCCAGCATTTCGTTTCGATGAGCTGCCTACTTTTATGAAGCAAGCTTGTATTAAACGAAGAAGCTTGCCAGGTCTTTGATTGTCAGGAAACCGCGCCTCAAGACCAACAAAAGAGTAGCGCCTATACACGTTTGCTTGCGGACGGCTCTCTGTGCACAACCCAATTATGGCCGGCGCGGCGACAGGGGTGCTGGTGGCGGCGTTTTTCGCAGCACTGCCTGAGCAGAGTCTCACGTTGTGGGCAACTGTGGGCACAGGTTAGCCAGATGCGGACAGAGGACGTTCTAGGACAACGAGAGACTTTTATATACACGAAGACGGACAAAGGGATACACACAACATAAACTCACACATATATACACGCATTCACGGCCCTACGCGAAAGGGAGTTAATGTTCCTGTTCGTCCACTCATATTCTACTCTTGGGGCGTGAACGTTGCGCTTGACCTTGAGCTCTCTGGTAGTCAGGAGGCGGTGTGCCTTGTGCTTGCAGAGTTCGTACCGAGGCGGGGCCCGGTCTAGAAGATAACCACTAGGGGCATCCCAGTACGGTGGTCAACGCCTGGGCTTGCCTGTACACCACCGAAAACAGCGTACCGCCGACTGCCGCGAACAGACCTGGGACAGCGTCTTGCTCCGGGACCAGAACAGCAGCTGGCCGTGACGAACGTTGCTTCAGACCAACGTGGAGTTGAGGTGGGGCGACGCCCAGTCCAGGACGCACCCGAGGACTTCAACACCGAGACGAGGCCCGGACACGGAGGGTCAGAACGAGCAGCCGCGGCATGGCCCGAACTTGTCCTTGCTCTCTGCTCTCTGGGGTTAGCCGAGCTGTCCCCGTGGCTCAGGAGCTTTGCACGTGGTACGCGCACGAACACGCGCATAGGCGAGCTCATAGTTTTACCGCTATCACCATCATGATGATTCCCGCGCACCCTGACATACTATATCGGCCCCGCACGCCGATTTTCTACGTCAAAGCATGACGCACACTCTCCAGGGCAGCGTTTTTTACATCTTCCCCACAGTTCAAGAACAGCGAAACGGTGGGATAAGAAGGGTAGGCATGTACATAGAGTAGACAACGTATTACCCGCGTCATGAGTTCTTTGTGTGTTTATACGAGTAATCGGACAGCCTAGTCAGTAGTAAGAGATGTGCGGCTAAGATAGTCGGCACCGACATTATCTGAGCCCTGAATGTATTGTACGTGGAAGTCGTAGTCCATCAAGAGTATACTCCAGCGTAGCACTCGTGTGTTGATTTGTCGGGCAAAGTTGATGTATTTCAGTGTCTGGTGGTCTGATTGCAAAACGAAGGGCCTGCTGTAGATGTACACATGAAATTTCTGGACACCCCACACGATGGCGAGGCATTCTCTCTCAGTTGTAGAATATGCCACTTCACACGGTAGCAGCTTTCTACTGGCGTAGGACACTGGATGCAAGAGACCATTGTGTTCTTGTAGGAGGACAGCTCCCAAACTCCGTGATGACGCGTCAGTGCGCAATACGAAAGGCCTTTCGAGGTTAGGTGCTTTCAGTATGGGTCGCCTTGACATCATTGCCTTGAGCTTTTGAAATGCATCCTGATGCTTGTTACGCCAGTCCAGCTTATTAGGACTTCCTTTCTTCGTGAGCTCGGTAAGTGGATGTGAAAGCTCGGCATAGTTGGGCACAAACTCTCGGTAGTAGCTGGTAAGTCCGTGAAAGGCTCGAAGCTCTTTCTTACTTTCCAGCCGTTTCGCTGACACGATTTTGTCTGATGTGTCCTTCTGAGGTTGTAGCAGCCCTTGTTCCACAATGTGACCAAGGAAGCTAGTCGTCGGGGAACCTATCTCGCTTTTCTTCGGCTTGATAGTTGAACGCGCCTCGCGCACACGTTGAAATATATGGCGTAATGTGACCATGTGTTCGTCCCGTGTTGCGGTCGCAACAAGAACATCATCAAAGTAGTAATAGACATTGGGAATGTCGCCGAAGACTTCTCGCATCAATCGGTTGAACACGGCAGGTGCAGTCTTTATGCCAAAAGGCATAACCCGGAATCGGTATAGGCCCAAGTCACAGGAAAATGCTGTAGTTTCTCTTGACGTACTGGCCATGGGATCCTGCCAATATCCTTTTGTGAAGTCAAACTTCGAAAAGTACTGACGCCCACTAAGTCGTGCAAACATTATGTTAGCGCGGGGAATTGGTTCCGCGTCCGGAACGACCACATTGTTAAGTTGACGAAAATCAGTGGAAAGGCGCATCGTACCATCCTTCTTCTTGACAACCACAATCGGCGCTTGATAGGCAGATGTAGACTTCTCTATTATGCCCAGCCGTAACATTTCCTGGATCTCTTTCTCAATGACTTCCTTAACAGCGAAAGGTATGGGGTATTGTCGGACATGTATGGGCTGAGCGGTGGTCAATTTCAGCTGGCACTCCACAACATCAGTCTTTCCCGGTAAAGCAGCAAATATGTAGTGGTAGGCGGAAAGGACTCGTTGACTTGGTTTCTTTGTTCTCTACTAAGGCTAAGTGCTACAGCCACATCCTTCCAATTCTGTGTTTGTGCAAGTGGGGCATGTAATAAATTTTCTGTGCCTTCGATTTCCATTTGATGGATTGACGTTACAGCAGCAGCTGTCGTCGTTGACGTGTCCGAGGCATTCCGCAGCTCGTACTTTTTTGAGCATGTTGAGGTGGAAGACAGTTGTTCTGTGACCGAGGTCAACAGCATAATCCAATGGGCTTTTCTTGTCTGTCACAGTAAAGGGGCCCTTCCATGTTAGTATCAGTTTGTTGTGATCGGCGGGTAGCAGCACGAGAACTTTGTCACCCACGCTTAAGTCCCGATTCTTCGCCTTGCGATTATAGTAAGTATTCTGACGAACATGTGCCTTCGCAAGGTCCTGAGATTCTATTTCACAGGTTCGTTGCAGACGTTCCCGCAATTCTACGATGTATTCGTAGGTTGACTTGGTCGCGTCATCCAACTTTGGGTTAGTCCACAAGTCTCTCAAAATCGTCATTGGGCCGCGAACGTATCGGCCATAGAGCAACTCGAACGGCGAGTATCCGGTACTCTTTTGTGGCATCTCCCGATACGCGAAAAGGAGAGGGCCGAGGTAGCGGTCCCAGTTTTTCGGGCTTTTCCGACTCATTCGGCGGAGCATTTGCTTCAACGTGACGTTGAATCGTTCCACTAACCCGTTTGCCATCGGATGGTAAGGGGTTGTCGGTAATTGCCTGATAGATAGTAGCCGGCTAAACTCCTTCATAGCCGACGACATGAAGCTTCTTCCGTGGTCACTTACAATTTCGCGTGGTAGACCAACTCCCGACAGCATTTCCAGTAGTCCCTCTGCCACGACCTTGCTTGCACTCGAAGGAAGTGCGATGGCATCTGGATATCTCGTTGCAAAATCCACCATGCTTAGAATGTACCTGTTGCCCTTGGAAGATGTCGGTGACAAAGGACCGATGATGTCGATGCCCACACGTGAAAACGGGGTCTCAATGATTGGCATGGTACCTAGCGGAGCCCGACTAACCAAATGGCGTGGGACAGTCTGCTCACAGATATCGCAGGACTTCACAAACCTCTTGGTTTCTGATTGGACACCTGGCCAGAAGAATTCGGCAAGAATACGGTCAGTTGTTCGGGATATCCCTTGGTGTCCCGCGAGGATACCTTCATGGGCTAGTTTGAGCACAGTCTCTCGCAGTTGTTTCGGCACGACCAGTTGTTCGAATTCCTTCTCCGAGAGTAGCTTGTGCTTCCGATACAAAATACCATCTACAAGAAAGAAGCAGGTTTTGCGATTCTTTACTATTAACTTTTTACCAAGACTCTCATAACAATGCCGTAACGATGGCTCATTTCTTTGGTATTCCTCAAGTGTCACTTTATGTATGATTGTGGTAGTGGCTTTCAGAACAGGTAGCCTGGTTGTGGCGCGTGTTTCTTTCACTGCTGCAGCACTATCACCTAGTGGTACTTGATCTGCGGGTCTATGAGGTGTGCAAGTTGTCTCTACTGTCATTGGTATGTAGCCTGAATCGTTTCCGACATCACTTTGCGTGTCGTCCGCGATGATGGGCACGGGCGAGTTAGTGAGTTTTCTGACTAACTTCCCTCCGCTGTAATCACGATGCCTTTCCCGATGATGTTGGGGCTTGTGCGAATATTCTAGCTCTGTAGATTGCGCACCTTCGATGTTGCCTAGCACGACATCGTATAGAGGGTTCTTCATGCATTTAACTCGCACGACACCGGTGAAAAACGGTGTGTCAATAGAAACGATTGCCTCCGGCAAGTTGTGCACTGTTCTGTCGAGCAGAAAAACTGGACTTGTAGTGCCCGTAAACTTCTCTTCCGGGACAAGCCTTTCTCGTACCACTACCGTGTTGCATCCCATATCTCGAAATACAGATACAGTATTGCCCTCAAGCAATCCTCTCACTACAGGCAGGGTTCCGACATCAGCCACAGTTGGGGTATGCGTCGACGTCATAGTCATGACCGGGATAGTCTCCCCAGTCTGGAGTACGACGTACCCTTCATCCGGTTTCTCCGGTGTGTCAGCGTTGTCTCCTTCTTTGGGTGACAGCGTGCACGACGCCGACTGCTTTTCCTGGGTTCGAGTTGTCTCCACAGGCGAACCGTTTCTTCCACTCGACCAGCCTGTTGCTGACTGGTTATTTCTTGTCTGAGACCAACATTCTGACGCACGGTGCCCTGTCTTGTTGAACAAGAAACAGAGACTTTGGCCCTTAAACTGGCGCTTAGCAGTTTCTGCTTTACGAGCATCTGCTGAGCTTGTCTTTGCCCAAATTGAACAAATCTTGGGCTTCCAGAAAGCGGTCTGCGTTCTGCGCTAAAGAGTGCCATTTCTTACAGTTCCTCTCCTTCAGAAATACCCTCAGGGTGGGTGAGCATCCTTTCATGAACTGTTCTGAAATCATTACGTCGCGAAGAGCGTCGTATGTTTTCTCGACATTTGCCAGCTCCATGCAACAGTCGAAATGACCTGCTATGCGAGAAGCATATTGGAGCCCCGTCTCATTGTCCTCTGGTCTCGCCTTGCGAAATTTCTCGCGGTATCCTTCAGCCGTATACCGGAATCGTAACAGCAATGTTGCCTTCACCTGATCATAGTCGGTGGCGGAAGCAGAGTCAAGTCGGCTAATCACGGATAACGCCTCTCCCGTCAGGCACAAGCTGAGCGAAATGGCCCATTTGCTCCGAGGCCACTCCTGAGACACCGCGACGCGCTCACAACACTGCAGATATGCGTCGAGGTCATCTCGCATCTTGTTGAACGGTGGCAATAGCTTGTGCGGGCCACAGCTGTCCATTACAGCTGGAGACGCTGCGTCATCGCTTACCGGTCTCCCTATCTCTCCCGCGTTCGAACCAGTCTTCTGCTCTCGCACCTTTAGCTTCAACAGCAAAACGCACTCCTCGGCTTGCAGCCGTCTTTTCTCCAGCGCTATCTTTTCTCGCTGTTCGTCGCGAACTTGCGCATGAAGGTCCCTTTCGATAACGCGCTCCGCGTCAACCCATTCCTGCAGTGCCGATCCTGCTAGACCCATGTCCGTTCCGATGGCGTGCAATTTCTCTAAATCCATCGGTTCGTCCCGGCCGTCTGGCTCTCGGCAAGAAGGTAAGGCTGATCTATCCTGGCAGGCTCGCCAAAATTTGTGCGCAACTGTGGGCACAGGTTAGCCAGATGAGGACAGAGGACGTTCTAGGACAACGAGAGACTTTTATATACACGAAGACGGACAAAGGGATACACACAACATAAACTCACACATATATACACGCGTTCATGGTCCTACGCGAAAGGCAGTTAATGTTCTTGTTCGTCCACTCACATTCTACTTTTGGGCGTGAATGTTGCGCTTGACCTTGAGCTCTCTGGTACTCAGGAGGCGGTGTGCCTTGTGCTTGCGGAGTTCGTACCGAGGCGGGGTCCGGTCTAGAAGATAACCGCCAGGGGCATCCCAGTACGGTGGTCAACGCCTGGGCTTGCCTGTACGCCACCGAGAACAGCGTACCGCCGACTGTCGCGAACAGACCTGGGACAGCGTCTCGTTCCGGGACCGGAACAGCAGCTGGCCATGACGAACGTTGCTTCAGACCAACGTGGGGGTGAGGTGGGGCGACACTCAGTCCAGGACGCACCCGAGGACTTCAATGCCGAGACGAGGCCCGGACACGGAGGGTCAGAACGAGCAGCCGGGGCGTGGCCCGAACTTGTCCTTGCTCTCTGCTCTCTGGGGTTAGCCTAGCTGTCCCCATGGCTCGGGAGCTTTTCACGTGGTACGCGCACGAGCACGCGCATAGGCGAGCTCATAGTTTTACCGCTATCACCATCATGATGATTCCCGCGCACCCTGAAATACTAAATCGGCCCCGCACACCTATTTTCTACGTCAAAGCATGACGCACACTCTCCAAGGCAGCGTTTTTTACCACACACGTCTATACTAGCGCATATCTGTGGCGAAGAGGTAAAAGAGAGAGAAAAAACAAAGTGGAGGCAGTGCTCGAGCCACCTTTTTCACTGCACTTCCTCTCACCTCCTCGCACTCGCGTGAGGAGAGGGGGAGAGTTGGCGCAAGCACGAGAAGTGAGCGGATGGTAGCCGATGGACGGCCGAAGGCGTGACCAAATGCGGCTTCGTATCTAATAAAGCGTTTCAGAACAGAAAAGGAACAGCTAGGCGTCACACAGTGAGAAATTTGTAAAAAAATGACCTTTGAATACACCAACCAATTACAAAGACATCAGACATAACTTTTCATACAATCAACCACAGCATGAACAAAATGCACATCGTGCCTTACAAGATCCACGAAGAATGACGAAGAATGGCAAAGTGGATGCTTCTCTACTAGACATATATTATGACGGTTTATGGCCTAGTGTGTGCCATGCAAGTGTTAGGTTAGGTTAATTTCGCTTTTTATGGCGCAAAAGCAGCTAAGGCTATGCTGCGCCAGACACAACACTTTCAGGAATGGACACTGAAAAGATGAAATTTTAAAGCTTATTTAACAGATTACATTCTTTCAGAAAGTTTAGCACGTTATGCAGAGGTACTAGAGGGTCATCTCCTAGGAACAAAGCAGGGTGTAAAGGTACGTGTTGTTTGCATAGCTTGCTCAAACATTTTTGTCTCCGTGTTTCAATGGAAGAACATGTGATTAGGATGTGCATAATTGTTAGCACTTCTTGGCATTTTTCACACGTTGGTTGTTTTTCCTTTGCGAGTAAGAAGTTGTGTGTCAAGTGTGTTTGTCCCATGCGAAGTCGGCATAATATCACTTCGATAAACCGTTGTTGGTGACAGCAGGTCTTCCATTGCCCAAGTATGGGTTTCACCAGGTGGATCTTAATGTTCATGCAAGTGTCCCATTGTTGTTGCCATTTTGCTAGTAAAGCCAGCCGAATTGTTCTCTGGATATCATTAAGGTAATTTTCACTTTTGTTACTGTTTTATGGGCTGTCTGGGAAGCATACTTATCTGCTTTTTCGTTTCAGGGTATCCCAACATGACTTGAGACCTAGCAGAAACGGATGGAGGCTGCCTGGCTGTTTAAGTATACAATGTTTAAAATGTCGCCCACTATTGGCTCACATTCAGATTTTATATGTAGTGCTTTTAGTTTGCTTAATGAGTCGGGGTATATGATGGCTTTCTTGTATTTTTCAGCAATGATTTTCCGAACTGCTTCTTTCAAGGCATAAGCTTCAGCAGAAAAAATGAAAAACTACGAGGTACTTTCACAGAAATTGGGCTTTTCGTCGTCGTGATCACAATGCCCACGCGGTTTTTTTTGTTTTTGAGCCATCTGTGTAAAATTTTTTGTAATCCCAATATTCGTGCTGAAGTGTATAAAATTGTTGGATCATGTGTTCTGGTGAATACTTTCATTTTTAGTTAAAACGGCTCAGCGAAAATTCGCATAGCTGCGACAGGTGGAACCATGGCGGCAGTGTTGGTGGCTTAATAGCGACATCTAGTGATCCATCAGGGATGGTATAAAAGCGGCAGTATTCCTCGAAACGTAGGACAAGTGGTTTGATTAGGCTCGTTTTGTTGAGGTAGTGTAAGCGTGAGTCACATTTTGCGGCAATTTCGTAGCAGATGTGTTCAGGTGACGACCTTATTCTTAAAATATATGACAAGGTTAGTAATGCTCTTCGATCACATAGAGGGGCTCATAGCATTCCTCGTATAGACTTTGCACAGGTGACAAGCAAGTGTGCTTGTAGTAGCTGCTTTGAGAGCATTGGAAAAAGGGTATAGAAAAGCCTCTCTTCCAGCTTTCACTGACAGTGTGCTGCGCGTTCCGCGCAGGCCTTGCGTTTTTTTTTTACGAAATAATTGTTCTTTCGTGCGTAATATAATGGGCCCATGTTCCTGCAGAAGATTGCTGGCACATTAGTGGTAACCCAGTGGTGAAACTGGAGAAAGACTAAGTTTCATTAATGATACTGTATATGCTACCCTATACATATACATAAATGTACAGTAACTCTAAGTAACTCTAAGCATATACAGTAACTCTAAGTTTTATCAGCGGAACTGATCAAGCGGCCTGTAAAAAGTTTTGTGTACACAGAAAACCAGATGTGTGTATGCGTCACTGTAAATAGGCAACCTCAACTACCGAGTAAAAGAGATGCTAGCCTAAAACAAAAGCTCTGCTTCGCGAATGGGAGCTCGTGAAACACGACTGAGAAATAGAAAGGAAAATTACAGAAATAAAAATAAATAAATAGAGGAAGAGTGAGCAAAATAAAGCGAGGCAAAGAAAGACAAACATATAGACAACTCATGGCAGAGACTGATGTGGTAGATACATGGTTAGAGCGTCCACTTCCAGTGCGGGAAGTACCACGTTCGATTTCCAGGACCGATCGAGAACCCACCGGTTTTTCCCAAATGAATAGAGGAGCACAGCCCCGTGGTGCTCGGTTGTTTTGGGGTAATCATCTCGAAATATAGAGCCACATAAGGTTCTGCGAAGGCCCCTGGGTGCACCTTGTTTCACCACAGCCTTGTTGATATAGGTGAGCATCCGCCGCTGCTGTGGGAGACCGAGCGTTGTTGCTGCCAGGCACATACATGGCTAAATACTTACTTGTTGCTCGGCAGAACACAGTTCATAGTCACTTGGGAGGTCATCTACTCTGTGGGAAATTGGCGGAATGGCATACCTGAAATGAAGGTCATCTTTATTTTCTCCAGCTATCCCAATCGCCGCGCTCCCTAACAAAACCAAAGAGTTTCGCCTCGTGCACCCGGCTACCGCGAGAGGGCGCATTCACTGTAGATTCGGCAATGCGGTCTTGTGCATGAGATCAGAAGTTCAAGCAACCTTATAAATTAAGAAACGTGGAATAGGTAGGCTTGCCTTAGGAGCTCACGGAAATACGCCAAGTCAGGGAGTCCAAGGTGATATGGGATGGACATCATTTGAGGGCAGGGAAGCTAGCAGCAAGATAAAATTTGAGAAGCGATTGAGAGAATAGGGGATAAGCGTTGGGCTGAGAAAGTATTCAGCTACTTGTACACGAAGAATGTCGATACGAAATGGAGGAAGCGCACCGGAAAATCGGCTGGTAAATACTTGGAAAATAGCAGGGGGCCAAACCAAAAAGAAGTATCGGTTAAGAAGAAGGTGAAGGAAGCTGAGACCCATAAGTGGAGTATTGGCATGATTAAGAAGTCCACACTAGAGGTCTATACAACCTTTAAGCAGGTGCCCCGCCGCGGTGGTCTAGTGGCTATGGTACTCGGCTGCTGACCCGCAGGTCGCGGGTTCAAATCCCGGCTGCGGCGGCTGCATTTCCGATGGAGGCGGAAATGTCGTAGGCCCGTGTGCTCAGATTTGGGTGCACGTTAAAGAACCCCAGGTGGTCAAAATTTCCGGAGTCCTCCACTACGGCGTCTCTCATAATCATATAGTGGTTTTCGGACGTTAAACCCCACAAATCAATCAATCAATCAATCAATCAAGCAGGAAATTGCCAAGGAAAGCATCTATGGTAATACTCGGAGTAGTTCTCTATTGTTTGAGGCCAGGACGGGAGTATTGCGAACCAAGACATATCGGGCCAAATACGAAGGGGTAGACACAGTATGCAGTGCGTGTGGAGAGGAGGAGGAAACTGCCGAAAACTTGATAATGTTCTGTAAAGGGCTTGACCCTATAGTTCCAGATGATGGCGCAGAGCTTTTCAAAACACTGGGGTTTAGGGATAGGGAGGGCAAAATAGACTTTAAACGGGTAGAATTAATTAGAAGGAGGTTATTTGATTTGTGGCTAAAGTCAAGGCACGAGTGAAAAGTAAACCCTTCACCGCAAATTACGAGTCCTCAACCTCACTATTTAAAAAAAAACAAATATAGTTTTTGGTTCACTAAGTATTACGGAATGGTGGCGTTAGCGACCACCCGATCTAAAGGGTACAGCCATATCAATCCATCCAACTATCCGGCGGTGACGAAAATCGAGGCAGAAAGCAGAGCACATGGGATTCCGTGTACGTATTTTTTTTTCTGCGTACGAGCAAGAATCACTTCCAGAATATTGCAACTGCACCAAAGGCAAGTATTTTTCTCCTGTTATACAATTAGTTTGATCCAATTTACGAAGAAAGGCATGGCAATTGCTCATTTTTCAAGATATATAGATCGTTGCTAAAAGGTATCGATTTGTCTATGGCAGCATCACTTTTTTTCATTACGCTTGGTTTTGTCTTAGCGCTAAATACCCCAATTTGTGAAATGAGCAGGCTGAAGAAGTGCGTGGGTCAAAACTTGGCTAAATATTGTTCAATGATATTGCTCTCTTATTGTGACACATCGTTTTGCTCTTGTGTCTAAAACGCATTTATATGAGGTAGTCAACCGAAGTACGGTAACGCTCTAGATAACGCAGTAACCTGATCATGTTACTGAAGTGCTAAGTAATTTTCAGGAATGTTATAAAAGGCTTCGATTAGCCTACCTACAATTGCTACCCTCGTCTTTCGTAGTAAAAGTGCCTGAGTTATCATCGTCACCTTTTATTTATGTGTATTTTGATTCGCTTTTGGTATAGCCCTGTCAATATCAGTATCTAAATTAAAGGGCCGCACACGCAGCTGTAGTGCGTCTTCCTGAAGAGAACTAAGTATTTGTCGAAATAGACAAAGAAGAAAAACAAGTGCAATTTGTCACTGCTGTGCAAAGCGTCGTGTCTCACGCCAGGTGCACCAAACTCTGAACGTGTGTTGCGTTCTTCTGGAAAAAGCAAAATATTTTAAGGTTCCTTCTTACATCGCCCGACGTATCCACAGAACACCGTAAAACGTATTGCGAATGGGTGACCATAAGTGACCAAAAGGCGCCTGTATCCAGCCCGTGGTCGTCGCACAACCGGTGACGTACTAACGTTTAGACGTATGTCAACCGTCTGCACCCTCCTCACTGTATCCTGCGTTGGTGGCGCGTTGGGAGGAAGCTGGAAAGGAGAACTGGGGCAGCCTTGCGGGCGAGTGCAAAGCGCTATGCGAGCACAGCTTTCGCGCCAGCTGCGATTGAATCAGTGCGTCTGCAAGAATTCTCAAAAGGCGTTATAGAATGAAAAGCAGCGCTCGTTCCACGAAATGAAAGACAAAGTCATTTAATCGAGTGTTACCCGCGAGCGTGGAACGCTCCATTCTTTTGACTTCGCTTGCAGATCAGGCTGCCTTTTTTTTTCAACGCGATAGCGTTAGGGAGCGCGTGTGGCAGAAATTCCACCATCGGTGCCGGCACCGTTGGCTGTCAGGGAAAACTCGTCCGTGAGGGAAAACTCGAGAAAAAAGCAATTAAAATAAATAATAACCTTTTCGATCCCACTGAGGGTCAAACTCGAGCCATTCACGTGGCAAGGAGGTGTCCTACCACAAAGCCACGATGTTACTTGCAGCTGCTGGAGGAAAAAAACACTACATAATTGCCATGTCTTGAAAAACGTCTCCTTGACGCATCTTATTCGACAGGTGCCACGACGAACACGACGAGCCCATTCGGTGATTTGTAGGTGCATTTGGGAAGCCATCAAACTACGTCGAAAAAGGCAGGGATAATGCAGTCATCACCACTAAAAACACACTGGAACTTTAGAACAGCTCTAAAAATTGACAGCTATGTCCATCTAGCGAAAAACAAATCATGCCTTTCCAGAGGCGTTGATCAAGCAAACAGCAAACGCTAGATAAAGTACTGCTATCTGTCAGACATTGTGAGACTGTTTATGGGCTCTGAAATGGCCAGCGTGCGGCGTGTATCTTGGAGGCCATGTGACTCTTGCTTTAGATTAAAACCTGTATGTAACATTCACGCGCGCGCGTTGATACAATCTACTGTGTGTGTGTGTGTGCGTGCGTGCGTGTGTGCGTGTGTGTGTGTGTGTGTGTGTGTTTGTGTGTGTGTGTAACAAAAGATATTGCCACGCTGTGTTGGTGGCAGAATTTGAAAGCGAAGAAGTGAATGGCAGCTGTGGCTGAGTAAACAGTCCTCCACTTCAAGTTCCTGCCTATCGTTTGCTCTCGCGACAGACTGGTGGACGTGCTGGGTACTGTACTGCAACGTCTTATGCCTGCTGGTCCTGAACCAGAAGCAACCACCGCCAGTGCACCAGGGTCTGCTGATACCTATCGAAGCAGCCGCCACCTTCAAGGACTACCACCACAGTAAGGCCCCTTGGCAAGTTCCGTGAGGACAATGTTTGCACATCCGCAACCCAAACCGAGCATGACCGACTCGCTAGCGTACCTGGTGTCATCAACGCACCTCGCACACCCAACCCATTCAAGGGTGATGCCGGTGAGGTTGTCGAGGACTGGCTT
Source organism: Rhipicephalus microplus (assembly GCF_013339725.1). NCBI lineage: Eukaryota > Metazoa > Arthropoda > Arachnida > Ixodida > Ixodidae > Rhipicephalus > Rhipicephalus microplus. The sequence goes on along the minus strand of NC_051165.1, from coordinate 81,444,893 downwards.
GACCATTTCGACCGGGTCGCTGCCATCAACGACTGGGACAATCGCCGTAAGTTGAAGAACGTGTACATCTCCCTCTTAGACGCGGCAAGAATGTGGTATGAGAACCACGAAACTTCATTCACAAGTTGACAGGAGTTCCAGCGGCAGCTTCGCGAGGCGCTCAGTAACCCTGAACAGAAAGAGAGAGCGCAGCAGGCACTTTCTTCGTGATTTCAAATGCCGAACTAGAGCGTCGCCATGTTTGTCGAAGAAATGTCGTGATTGTTTCGAAGGGCTGACCCCCACATGCCAGAAGACAAGAAAGGGCGCCTGCTAATGCGAGGCGTAAAGGAGCAACTTTTCAAGGGCCTTGTGCGCAACTCTCCTACGACTGTGTCCGAGATCATACGTGAGGCCACAATTATGGAGCGCATGCTTCGGCAGCGGGTGTCGCAGTATGAGCATCAGACGGCCATGTCCACTGCGTGCTCGCTTGTACCAGGAGGTGATAACAGGGAGGTCCTCGCAGAACTCATACGGCAAGTTGTACGCGAAGAACTTCAGAAATTTCATGCAGCGTCCCCTCTCAGTATCGCTGCTCTCATGGACGTCGTTCGTAACGAAATCAGGCAGTTCGTTCACACCTCACCATCATCGCAAGTCGAACCTCCCACGCTTTCCTACTCGGATGCCCTACGCGTCTCTACGCCGTCGACGGCACTATTCGCTCATCCACCTACTGGGACCCCAGATGCCTTTCAAGTCCAGCCCATCGCCTGCCTTCTCAGGCCGATTTTCGTCCTGGCCCGCGGAAGTCCGCTGTCTGGCGTGCACCCGACAATCGTCCTTTGTGCTACCATTGTGACGAAGTAGGACACATGTACAGCGACTTTTACTACCGATGAATAGGCCTACGCGGATTCCACCCAGATGCACGTTGTCCACGCTATGGTGAGCGCCCACAAGAAATTGCGGATTACTTGGAAGGTAGTCATCACGCTCCTGTCCCGCCGCGACGACAGTCACGGTCACCATCACCCCGTCCGTCCACATCAACGCTCCGCGCCCGACCCGCCTTTGGGTCCCCTGGTGTCAGTGGCGCAAGCCCACGCTGGGGAAACTGAAAACGGCGACCTCCGGAGGTGAGGCCGCTGTCACGCGAACCGAAAAATACCCTCTGCCACTGCCTTACGACGTGCCATTAAACCTGTTTGTGAAACCGCCAACAGAACGTCCGCTGCCATTACCGTTTCCGTCGACTGTTATCCGGTGACTGCGCTTGTCGACACGGGAGCAGATTAGTCGGTGATGAGTGCTTCATTGGCCACCCGTCTACACAAGGTGCTGACAACGTCGGACGGCCCTCAACTAATCACCGATGGTGGACACCTCGTATCCCCTATAGGAAGGTGCACCGCCAGGCTTGAGATTTGTGCATCGGCTTTTGTAGCATCACTCCTTGTAGTGCCCAATTGTTCTCGGCCGGTTATTTTGGGCATCTATTTTCTGCAAGAGTATGGAGCGATAATTATTCTGCGTGATTTGTTCGTCAGTTTTGTTAACTGTGCTTCTCTAGACTCCGACATCGAGAACGAACATCGTGGCGTCGCCTTACGCGTAGTCGATGATTGCGTCACGTTGCCACCTCGCAGTAGTATCTTCGTACTTGTTGAGTGTCCACGGGAGCAGTCGAATACGGGCATCGCCGAAAGTAGCCTGACGTTATTGCTTGATCGGGAAGTGGCCATTGCTGGAAGTCTCGTTTAACTGTGAAATGGCCAGACTACGGTTTTAGTTACGAACTTCGGTGGCGAACACAGGCATTTTGCGAAACGCACAACCACAGCTTACTTGGAGGCATTGGATTATTTGGACGCTTTCCCTTTGATTACGACGATCTCGACTGAAAACAGCTGTGATACTGACGTGGCTAGTCGCCTCAACGTCAATCGCCAGTTGGAAGAAACTAAGAGGGCAAGGCTCCTCAGTCTCCTCTCATCCTTTAGTGACTGTTTTGCCACTACTTCGAAAGTCCGGCAGACTCCTCTAATGAAGCACAGAATTATCACTAAGCCCAACGTGCAACCCGTGCACCAACATGCTTACCGCGTGTCGCAGAAGGAGCAAGATGCTATCCGTCATCAAGTGAAACAAATGCTCGACGACGACGTAATTCAACCATCGACTAGTCCTTGGGCGTCACCAGTTGTTCTGGTTAAAAAACTCCCAAGTATTTCCCCGAGGGTGAACATGGTTAAGTGCGAATGCGCGGGGTGATGCTATGAGGGGGAGTAAAGTTAAAATCCGTCGTCTTGACGCCGGTCTTCATCATCCTTCTCCGCCTGACGCTTGCGTTGTCGTTCCGCTTCTTGGGCCGCGTTCGCGGCTCGATGCTGTCGCCTCATCTCGGCCTCGCGAGCGCGCAGTTCGGCATCCGCTGCACGCTTCGCCCGCTTGCACCCGGCCTCGCGAGCACGCTGTTCGGCATCCGCTGCACGCTTTGCCCGCTTACGTTCGGTCTCACGAGCCCTTCGCAGCGCCGCCTTGTCTTCCAACGTCGGCGAAACCACCACGGTACCGTCACCTCCAACGACGGGTGCAGTGCTGGCATTCGGTTGTACTGCATTCGTTGTTGATGGTAGCGTTGCCTCCAGGACATCCATCGCACGACCCGCTCTCGACGGGAGACTGAGAGAGAAGGCGGGCGTGCGAGATAGAGGGGTGCACGTGCAGCTGCAGCGAGCGAGGAGAGCGGAGGAGCGAGTGAAGGGGGAGGGGGACGCGCGCAGCGGCGTTAAAGATATAAGGCGCGTTACTGACACCGATATCAGCGTCGCGTCCGTGGCTTATTCGGTAGAGCGTCACGCTGCGGCCCGCCAAGTCCTCTTTCTTTTAAAGATAGAGAGAAGACTGCGGACGCCGCCGACGGCGGTGGATGGTTTGCGGTCGCTTATAAAGTGTATTCACACTTAAAAGAAAGACAGTTCATTACGATTCTGCGTCGACTACCGCAAACTGAACAAGATAACGAAAAAAGACTTATATCCTCTTCCTCGTATTGATGACTCCTTGGCTCGCCTGCGGCACGCCCGTTACTTCTCTTCCATGGATCTCTGTAGCGGATATTGGCAGATTGAAGTAGATGAACGGGACCGAGAAAAAACAGCGTATATTACACCGGACGGTTTCTATGAATTTAAAGTACTCCCTTTTGGCCTGTGCTCCGCTCCAGCTACGTTCCAATGAATGATGGACACAGTTTTATGTGGCTTGAAGTGGTACTCTTGTTAAGTGTATTTAGACGACATTGTCGTTTTTTCTACGACTTTTTAACAGCACATTGAGCGGCTTGAGGCGGTTCTTCTGGCTATTCGCACTTCCGAGCTCTCTCTGAAACTGGAAAAGTGTTATTTTGAATATGAGGAATTAAAATTTCTTGGCCACATTGTCAGCAGCAGTGGTGTTCGCCCCGATCCTGACAAGGCTATGGCAGTTGCTTTGTTCCCGATACCGAAAACAAAGCATGATGTACGCCACTTTCTGGGACCTTGTGCTTATTACCGCCGCTTCGTGCCGAACTTTTCGAAAATCGCTGACCCTCTACAACAACTTTTCAAGGATGACGTCGCCTTCGTCTGGGGCCCCAAACAATCCGGCACTTTCTGCGACCTTCAACAACGCCTACAAACGCCACCGATCTTAGGTCACTTCGACACCGAAGCAGACCCAGAAGTCCGCACTGACGCGAGCAACTTTGGCCTAGGAGCTAGTCTCGTGCAATATCAAGATGGCGTGGAACACGTCATCGCCTACGCTAGCCGCACGTTGTCATCTGCGGAGAAGAACTACACGACGACTGAAAAAGAATGTCTGGTGGTTGTATGGGCCATAACAAAATTCAGGCCCTACTTGAACGGACGCCCTTTCCGAATCGTCAGTGACCACCACTCTCTCTGCTGGCTAGCGAACCTGAAAGATCCTTCGGGCCGTGTCGCAAGATGAAGCCTTCGGTTACAAGAATTAGATATAACGATGGTTTACAAGTCTGGTCAGAAACACACCGACGCTGACTGTCTTTCCCGCGCACCCGTCGAGGTCACTGAAGAAGACAATGATGAAGACTTCAGCTGCCTTGCTATTCTCGCATCATTAAACGTGGCTGAGCAGCAACGCGAACACTTAGAATTACAACCACTGATCGAATACCTTGAGGAACGTCGCCCACAACCCCCACGTCAGTTCGTGCGTGATTTGTCATCTTTCTGTCTACGCCAAGGCATCCTCTACAAGCGCAACTTTCATTCAACGAAACCTGTTAACCTCCTCGTCGTTACTGCTGCTCTCCGCGATGATATTTTGCGTGCTTGTCACGACGAGCCATCGTCAGGGCATCTTGGCTTCGCGCGTACTCTGGCGCGGATCAAAGACAAATACTACTGGCGGAAACTTACGAAAACCAGTCCGGCAGTACGTCAAGACATGCACAGCCTGTCAACACCGCGAAAACTCCAACCACGAAACCAGCCGGTCTGCTTCTGCCTTTGCGACCCCCTCACGCACCTTTTGAAAAGGTCGGGATGGATTTACTCGGCCCATTTCCGAAGTCTACGGCTGGTAACCACTCGATTGTGGTTGCCACCGACTACTTGACCAGATACTGCGAAACACAAGCCGCCCAGCGAGCAACTGCTTCCGTGGTGGCTGACTTTTTCATCAAGAACATCGTTCTCCGCCACGGTGCTCCCGCTGTAGTCATCACAGATCGCGGTACTGCTTTTACGGCACAGTTGCTCCAACAGATCCTGTTGCTGAGCGGCACGACGCACCGAACAGCAACTGCGTACCATTCGCAGACTAACGGGTTTCGATGTATGTAACGGGTTTCGATGCTTTCGATGTATGTCGCCAAGGATCAGAAGAACTGGGATGAAATCCTCCCGTATATAACATTTCCCTACAAAGCGGCTTTGCAGGAAACCACCGGCTTTGCTCCTTTTCATCTGGTTTACGGCCGCGACGTCACCACAGTGCTTGACACCATGCTGCAACCAACTCTGCCGGACACGATTACCCCGGACACAGATGTATTTGTTCAGCGTGCCGAAGACGCCCGGCAGCTGGCGCGCTTTCGCATTTCATCGCGGCGAAATCAAGATGCTCGCCGATACAACACCCACCACAGAGCAGTAATATACGAACCCGGTGACCTAGTCTGGGTTTGTACTCCTATACGTCAACGGGGACGCTAAGAAAAAATGTTATGTCGGTACTTCGTACCCTACCGAGTTCTTCATCGCCTCGGCGAAGAGAACTACGAAGTTGTCCCAGTAGATACGTCACACAGCTCTCGCAGACCACGCTCCTCGGATGTGGTTCACGTCTCCAGGATGAAGCCGTACTATTCGTATTGACTGCAAGTCAAGAACTTTGTGATATGGCAATAGCCTTCAAAACAATTGTACATTACTTTCTTGCTTGCTTCTTTATTTTTCAATTCGTCCTTTTTTTCAATGGACACAGACATTTCTGACTACCTTTTGTTGTTTTTCGGAGCCGTTGCATTCATGCGATGCTTCTTCTTCTTTTTTTTCTTTGGGGAGAGGATAATGCCACGCTATGTTGGTGGCAGAAGACGAGAGCGAAGAAGTGAATGGCAGCTGTGGCTGAGTAAACAGTCCTCCACTTCGAGTTCCTGCCTATCATTTCCGCGACAATATTATTAAGTATGCACTTAGCTGGTTGAAGGGCGCACTAGGGGACAGATTTCGCTATCGCGTTTAACTCGTATAGGCGAAGCTTAAGGGTCCCGAATTTTCTCTTTCGCCAGTGCCCCACATACCGTACAGCCCGCAACCTCCGTGGTATAATGAGTTTCTAGCACATGCGTATCTCTTGCAGAGGCCTCACAATTATATATGCTCTAATTTGGGCGGTGCTAATCTATAGCAAAAAAGGCTAATTTGAGAGTATGTAAGACCCAGAGTCGACATTACCTCTCGTACACACTGACCCAATATTTCCCGATGAGCGCGAGGTGTTATAAAAGCGCCGAAACATTTCTTTTTCTCGCCACATGCAGGTTTCGCCAACAGCGCTGCAGCCTTATGGAACGGACGGACGGACGGACGGACGGGACGGACGGACTAATCCGTAATAATTAAGAACCAAAAACTAGCTTTATTTTTTTTCCTTTAAGTAGTGAGGTTGAGGATTCGTACTTGGCAGTGAAGGGTTTATTTTTCACTCGCGCCTTGACTCTAGCCACCAATCAGATGACCTCCTTCTAGTTAATTCTACCCGCTTAAATCTATTTTGCCTTCCCTGTCCATAAACTCCAGTGCTTTGAAAAACTCTGCGCCATCATACTGAACTATAGGGTGAAGCCCTTTACAGAACATTATCAATTGTTCGGCAGTTTCCTCTTCCTCTCCACACGCACTGCATACCGTGTTCACCCCTTCGTATTTGGCCCGATATGTCTTGGTTCGCAATACTCCCGTCCTGGTCTCAAACAGTAGAGAACTACCCCGAGTATTATCATAGATCCTTTCCTTGGCAATTTCCTGCTTGAAAGTTCGATAATCTCTATTGCGGGCATCTTAGTTGTGCCAATTCTTCACATATCGGTCTCGGTTTCCTTCCCCTTCTTCTTAACCAATATTTTTTTTAGTTTGGCCCCCTGCTATTTTCCAAGTATTTACCAGCCAATTTTCTGGTGCGCTTCCTTCATTTTGTATCGAAATTCTTCATGTACAAGTACCTGAATACCTTCCTAGCCCAACGCTCCTCCCCCATTTCGCCCAATCGCTTCTCAAATTTTTCTTGCTACTAGCTTCCTTTCCCTCAAATGATGTCCATCCCATACCACCTTGTACTCCCTGATTTGGTGTATTCCTGTGAGCTCCTAAGGCAAGCCTACCTATTCCACGTTGCTTAATTTCTGATCTTGCTTGAACTTCTGATCTCATGCACAAGACCGCATTGCCTAACGTCAGACCAGGAACCATGACCCCTTTCCATAGTCCTCTCACAACATCATACCTATTGTAATTCTACAGTGCCCTGTTTTTCATTATCGCTGCATTCCTGTTACCTTTAGTCGTCACGTATATTTTGTGTTCCCTTAGGCCCTCGGCCCCGTTGGTTATCCATACGCACAGATATTTGTATTTATCTGTTATCTCTGGCGTGACCGTCCTGTATTCTAAGCTCACTACCATCATTGTCATTAAAATCATGACTGCTTATTTTTTTGTCACTGAATCTGACATCTCGCCTATCTCGCTCATTACCGCAGATGTCCATCGATCTCTGCAAATCTTCCTTGTTTTCGGCCATTAGTAGCTATATCATCTGCGTACATCAATGCTGGTAGTGCCTGTTCAATGAGTTTTCCTTGTTTCGACCGTAAGAAGCAGCGCCGCGATGCCGAGAAAAGAGCGGGCCACGCCAACCTTTGGAAACGCGCTCTCTACGCGGGATTGGTACTGCCGGAGAAACGCGCCCGCCATCTCGGAGGCCATGGTCAAATAAAGGAGATAAATACGTAAGAAGATATAAGACATAGAAAGACACACAAAAAAAGAGAAAAGGATGAATAATGGAAGAGACACGGACGAATATGGAAGAGACAAAAGGAGATAGAAAAGGCAAGGCTAGACTAAAGGTGGAGAGAAAAAAAATGAACAAAAACACAGGAGTGAAAAATAAGCAGAGAGAAAAAAAATAAAAGACTTAGAAAAATTATATGAGAAGAGAACAGATTTCAGAATGAGACAGAAAGCCGAGAGCTCGTCACGAAACACCCTTCCCATCTAGTCATATAAAAAATTGAGAACTATGCTAAAATGAAAATACTCGAACAGGAACTCTAAACGCTGGACTCAGCCTGAGTATTTTCGTTGCTTAAAACAGTAGGCTCTTATCTATCAAGCATCAGCACCAAAGTGATGAACATTCTCCAAAGTGTGTTTGGGAACACAGAGATTTGGGATAATGAATAAACGGATTGTACTGAAAGCGTGCACCGCGACTGCCTGTTTTCTCTGCCCAAATGAGAATTCTAGAACTTATCTGTGTAAGTTTAGATATTTTCTTCCTTTATTTTCCTCGCATCGCAACCGCCAAGATTGATTGATATGTGGGGTTTAACGCCCCAAAACCACGCTATGATTATGAGAGACGCTCGCAACCGCCAAGAGGTAGCCGTCTCCAATGAATGGTGACAACTCCTCTATTCATTTTTCTATTTCAATAAAAACGGGAGCAAAACAAGAAAGACAAAAAACGATATACATAAAGAAACAAAAAGAAGCATACTGAGAAAAGTAAAGTGGAAAGATCGAGAAGAAGAACGAGAAGAAACAAAAGAGGCCAAAACAAAGAAATTGAAAGCAACATAGAAAAAACAGATGCATGAAATGGAGAGAAAAAGAAAAGGAAGAGACTAAAAAAACGAGGAAGACAGCTCCTTCCCGCTCATTCGTTAGATTTGGCAGCACTAAAGCGAAGCTGGGTGGATGGATGCGAAACTTTATTGCCAGTCCTGAGGTGCACGCTGAACGCAAAGTTGGCCGCTCCCCATAATTATTTAATATAATGCTCACGTGGCCGCATGTTCACAGACCGGCACGTACATTGCTCAAAGCAATCGCTTGGGATGTGTTATTTCCATGATGTTACTTCCATTTCGTATACCAAGGCCCTAGATGCCTCATCAAACGCCAAAAATGACGTTGGTGTTCCAAAGCCCACGGCATCAACACGTGTGAGACAAAAAAAAACAAACAAAAGATGACATCCCATATTGACGACAACAAATAACATGGCCACTTTGTAGAAAGTAGGATGAACACTGAGGCCACGTAAAACCAGGTGAGGCTCAGGAAGCAGGCAATGTCACCGATCTTGGAGTCCGTGCTATTTCACGTGAGGCGCAGAAAGCTTCTGAAAGGGGTGGCAGAGGATCAACAGATCGAGCGAAGAAGAGAAGAAAGGTGATTTTAATATTCGAGTGGGCTACGACGACTGCAGTAAAGAACGTGTGATTTTTTGGTTACTGTGAGACTGCTGTATTTACAAACAATTCCGAAACGCTCAAAAAAAAAAACTTCTGCGCTGCTTCGGCTCACGTCGTCTTTATTTCCCAGATATTTGATACAATGGTTATCGTGCACCATGGTAGGCCTAGCATCGTAATTCAAGCTTATATTCTCTCCATGTGATGAGGGCGATAAAAAACAACAGAGGTGAAGATACAGGCGTAATGACTGATTGAATGACTGAAGGCGTAATGACCACATTCATACTATCAATCAGGTAATGAAGAAATGCCCAGAATACAGCCAACCACTACAGATAGCATTTATAGACTACGAGAAGGCGTTTGATACAGTGGAAATATCAGCAGTTATGCCGACACTGCGGAATAAGGGCGTCAACGAAGCAAGAATAAACATCCTGGAAGACGTCTACAGGAGACCAACTGCTACCACAGTGCTTCATAAAGAAAGCAACAGAATACCAATCAAGAAGGGTGTAAGGCAGGGTGATACAATCTCCCCAATGCTATTTACCGCATGCTTACAGGAAGTTTTCAGAAGCCGAAAATGGGAACAGTTAGGTATAAGAGTTAATGGAGAGTACCTTAGTAACCTACTCTTCGCCGATGACATTGCGTTGCTCAGTAACTAAGGGGACGAATTAAAACTCATTATTACGGAGTTAGAGAAAGTGAGCAAAAGGTAGGCCTTAGAATTAATATGCAGAGAACGAAAGTAATGTACAACAACATCGGAAGAGATCAGCGCTTCGAGATAATAGAGCACTTGAAGTTGTAAAAGACTATTTCAACTTAGGACCGGTAATAACCGTGGAGCTTAACCACGAGATTGAAGTAACTCGAAGAATAAGAATGAGGTCGGAGCACATTTGGCAAGCACCCTCAAATCATGACAGGTAGATTGCCGCTATTCCCCAAGAAGAAGGCATATAACAACTGCATTTTGCCGGTACTTAGCTATGGAGCAGAGACCTTGAGACTTACAAAGAGGGTTCAGCAAAAATTGAGAACGGACGCAGCGAGCGATGGAAAGGAATATGGTAGGTGTAACCTTAAGAGACAAGAAGAGAACTGAGTGAATCAGGGAAGAAACTGGGGTAAGTATCATACTTGAAATCAGGAAGAGGAAATGAAAATGGGTCGGGCATGTAGGGCGTAGACAGGATAACCGCTGGTCATTAGGGTAATTGACTGGATTCGCAGAGAAAGGGATTCGGTTACCGGGACACAGAAAGTTAAGTGGGCAGATGAGAAGTTTGCGGGTAGAAAATGGCAGCAGCAAGCATAGGACCGAGTTGACTGGCGGAACATGGGAAAGACCTTTGTCCTGCAGTGGAGTAGTCAGGCTGATGATGATGATTTCTAGAGCGTTGGGCTGCTGTGCTGAAGACCGGATGTTTGATATCAGGATCGGGAGCATCAGTTCTCATCTTTACTTGTGCGACTAGAAAAAAATATAAGCACCACGTTAGCACACAAGAGCCATGGTCATAAGAGTCTGGTTATTCTTGGAAAATGGTATTGTGTTGGGAGATAGCGTCCTCGTCTAACGAAGAAATTTCGTTGTGTGCCTAGTGCGGAATAGTGAACCCTTATTTCCAGGCTGTAACGTGGGAATATTACGATGCTATGATGAGCTATATAATAGTTGAAGACTCCGCATTACTTATGATCACTTGAGACTATTAACATGGACCTAAATATAAATGTATAGGCATTTTGCTTGCAATCGGCCTGCAAACAAAGTATGGCTTCATCGAATGCCAATATGCTCAATTAGTTGGTAAGTATTCATTCTAAAAGCTAAAAGCCAGAGAGTAAGAACACTAGTGCAAAAAAAAAGAAGAGTAAAGACACCTTAAACGCCAACCAAACATGCCAAAACGCGCAACGGCAAAAAAAGAAGCCAGGGGAACCTATGCGTTAGGTTGACGGCGGAAACTGTGCTAAACTTTGGTGCCTCGGTTTTTGGACATTGGCAAAGGGACCCACTCAATGCGGTTTGCAATTTTATTCAAGCTACCAAACGTATCCCACTGTAAATCTCGGCTCTAATAAATATATTTTTGTGCAAGTTTAATACATGTTCTAACACATTGGTTCTGAATGACTAGGTGATATAAACGCAGCTGTCTGATAATTCAGAATTTCACTTTTTGTTTTTTCTTAATTTCTTCTTTCCTGTATGCTACTTGTTTCTTTAGCCGTAATTTATTACAAATTCATTCATAAGCGTGGTTTTAGTGCTCCTGGAAAAATTACGCTACGCTTTTTATCCAAAATAGGTATGTGCGATTTTTGCTTTTTTTTCATAACGACCGCTGTAATGAGATCACAACTCCAGTCATGCACAGCGCCGTAGTTGTCGGCTGCCGCTACCGGTGCCCGTAACCACATCACTCGGTATCAGAAATAGGCCTAATTCACTTACACAGTGGGGATCGAACCCGGGTACGCTGGGGGCCAGCCCCGTATTCTACAACTGAGCCACACCGGTGCTTGGGACTTGTTGGCAAACTTGCTCTTAGGCAGGCTTGATGTAGAGAAAGCACTCGCGTTAATACGACTTATAAAGCCTTTTAAAACAGCAAAAGAACAACCAGTCGTCACACAATGCGAATAGCCTAACGAGTTGGTCGTCCACTGCTCTAAACCATTACAAAAGCTTGTTTCTGTTCAGCTAATTGTTGATGTTGAGGACGATTCCCGAAAGATTAGTTAGTTGCGTTGGGTTTTATGGCGCAAAAGCAACAATGGCTATGATGCGCCAGACACTAGGGGACTTTCATAATAGAGTTAAAATGTGAGGTGAAAAACAGATTTCTGGTTACAATTTGTTTAAAAGACCTGCGGTCTCTAGAAACCGAAAAACATCCTGTATGGGGATGGGTGCATTTTCTGATAGTATTACCCTTGGGTGTAGAGCTGTTTGTGTTCTGTAAAACTGTTTAAAATAAATGTGTCTACTTTTTTCAAAGACTGGGCATGTTATTAAAATATGATTGATAGTCAGAGGTTCCTTGCAATGTTCGCATTCTGGCTGATCTTCTCCACGCAATAAGAAGTTGTGGGTGAGGTGAGTGTTACCTATCCGTAGGTGGCATAGTGTAACTTCGATGAGGTGCTTTTGGTGATTGCACGATGTGATGGTTAAAGGACGTTCGTCACTATGTTTGTTGATAGTGGACGAGAAAGGATTAACATGAACTTTTTATTTCATGGCATGGGTGGAACGGCTGACGGCGCACGGATACGCTACCGTGTGCAGCGCCGTTGAGTCGGACGTCACGGCCAACCCAGCAGTCAGGGTCGCAACTCCGGAGGTCCAGGATCAGGCCACGGCTCACGACGACCACATCCGCTGGGCCTCGTCCACGAACCTGCTCCCGGCCACTGCATCCAGGCAGGAGCCATTCAGCAGGTCTCGGCCTTGGACCTTGAACAGACACACCGGAGGTCGACCTGGCCGACACGTACGGGTCTCACGTCCGGCTCGGGAACTCTGCCAGGAACTCGTCCTCTCGAGCGGCGCACCGCTTCCTCTGCCTTCGTGGCCTCCACGCTCGAGCTCTTTTTCGCACGTTTCTCGGTACGGCTCGGCACCGCTGGCTGATCCTCGATTCCGCCAGCAACTCCCCTGGCCCCTCGATCCTCGGTCACCCTGGACCTCGCCCGGCTCCGTGGTCCTTCCGAACACACTCCCGCGTCTCGTCCGGCAGAACGTCTCGCTCGTCCCTTGCCGATGTGCGACGCTCTGGTGACACCGGCGCTTGATGGCATAGGTGCGACTACTGAGCAGTAAACCCGCATCGGAGACGCGATGCTCCATGCGGGGAATGGCCAGCCCGCCCAGCTGAAGAGCGTGCGCCGAGACGCGGTGCTCGACGCAACCGTGACCATTAGCCAGGCCACGTTCATCGCTGTGTTGAACGGCTGACCGCGGAGACGCCTCGCCGAGATCCGCGATGCCCTCCGCAAGGAAGGAACAGCAGGCCACGCCGCGCCCCGAGATGCAGTACTCGTGCGGGCAATGCCGCCCCAGCTGGTAGTTGGACGACAGTAGCGTGGACAGCCGCGTTCCCTGGCCGGAACCTGGATCGCCTGCGTCCGACGCTTCGGCCCGCTGTCTCCCGTCTGCCGCTGCTCCGGCTCATCCCCAGCCACAAAGCCCACTGCCACGTGATGGTCGCCCGTGGCCCAATCGTGGCACGCCACCTCCATGGGCCACCACAGGTCATCAGCTGATTCACTGACACTCACGCGCACATTACACGCGCCTTGCCCCGCACTTCCGTCGTTGTCATTTTCTTCACTCATCACACACGACTTCCATTCTTGTAGAATAGGCTTGACAATTTGAAGCTTGTTATGCACTTGAGGCTGCCACTCTTCTTGTCATTTTGCCCTAAAGGCTGTCCGACAACTGTTGAAACAGCTTCTGCATGGTGCCCTTATTTCTGATATATGCCTTTGATGACCTGCCCTTGTTGCTATCCTGTCTGCCTTTTCGTTTCCTGAGATACCAACATGGCTCGGCACCCATACAAGTCGGATTGTCTTGCGATTTTTCTCAGCTCTTTCTAGCTTCTGTAAAATGTCCCCAAGAAACGGTTAGTTTTCCGACCTTAAATGTAGGCATTTCCATGTGCTAAGTGAGTCAGTGTATATGACAGCTTTTTTGTGATTTCTTTAAAAAATTTCTTCGAGAGCAATCAAAAGAGCATATACTTCTGCTGTGAAGATAGATACAAATAGCGGCAGTCTTATACATGTTTCTGAGTGTTTCGATATGACAGCACTTCCTGTATATTCTTGTTTTTGATCTATCAGTGTAGTATTCAGAGTGCGTGTTATATTTTTCTTGTACGGCTAGGAAATCCTGCATAATTTGTTCCTGTGGAGAAATGAGTTAAAGCAAGGTCAGTGTAGTGCGAAAAGTCCAACCATGGAGCCAGTCTTTTCGGCATTCGGACAACGCTTAGTGCCTGATTCGGTACTATTTAGTCTAGACATATTTCTTCAAAGCGCAGGAGAAGTGGTCTTATCGTGTGCGGTCTGTTGTTCTATTGTATTTTGGTACCGATGTGAGAGACAATAGTGTGACATATGGGGCTTGGTTTAGATCGGGTTCTTAATACATAGGATAGAGTAAGTAGCGCTCTTCTCTGTTCTAGGCAAGGCTCGTTGCTCTCAGCATATCAGCTCTGGACAGGTGAGGTTCTATACGCTCCAGTCGCTAAGCGTAATCCATGATTATGTGTTGGGTCAAGGCGTTTGAGGTAAGATTTTCTGGCTGAACCGTAAATAACGCTGCCGTAGTCAAGTATGCTGCGCACGATCGAGCGGTATATGCGTAAAAGGCAGATCCGATTGGCACCCCAGTGTTTCCACGATAGTATTTTCAGAGTTTTGAGCGCCTTGTTTGCTTTCTTTTTTGTGCAATTTATGTGGGAAATAAAATTTAGTTTCTTGTGAAAGATTAGGCCTAGGAACTGGTGTTCTGACTTGAGTGGCAGTACACTGTTGTCGATTTTAAGAACAGTGTCCGGATATAAGCCACGCTTTTGTGAGAAAAGTAGGGTAACGGTTTTCTGGATAGAAAAGCGAAAGCCGTTTTGATCCGCCCATTTGGTCAGTTAGTTGATGGTTAACTGCACCTGCCTTTCACATGTGGATATGCTTGAGGCTCGACATGCTATCTGAAGATCATCAACATATAATGAGTGCATAATGGAGGGTGGGATTACTTCATCAACTGAATTCATTTTGACTACAAATAGTGTAGTGCTTAACACGCAACTCTGCGGCACACCGTTCTCTTTGACAAAAACACGCGATAGTGTGGAGGCCAACCGTAAATGAAAGTTTCGGTTTGATAGAAAGTCAGAGAGGCAGTTAAGCATTCTTCCGCGTATTCTGAGATTCGCCAGGTCTCTCAGTATACCGTACCTCCACGTAGTGTCGTAGGCCTTCTCCAAGTAAAAAAAAACACTGCTAGGCAGTGTTGCCGATGTAAGAAGGCCTCACATACTATGTGTTCGAGACGGACAAGATGGTCTATTGTTTAATGGCCTTTCTTATACCCACACTGATGATCATCTAGTAGGTTGTCTATTTTAAGGGTGCATGTTAGTCTTATGTTTATTACACTTTCGTATGATTTTGCAATACAGCTTGTAAGTGCTATGGGCCTTTAGCTACCCGGTGAAGTGGGTAGTTTTCCAGTATTTATACATGGCACTATGGTTTGCATTTTCTAGTTTGTGGGAATTTTGCCAGTTTTACAAATCACGTTAAACAACTTCAATAATGCTTGCACGGCAGCTTGAGACAGGTGCGTCAGCATTGTGTAATAAATTCTGTCTGGCCCGACTGCTGTCTTTTTTCCCACCGAAAGCATAGTGCTTAACTCTTGGAATGTCAAGGGAGCACTGTACGGCTCATCTAGGCCACCGGTTACTGGTAGTTTTTGTTTTTCAGTTGTCCGTTTGTATGCCAGGAAGGATGGCGTGTAATTAGCGGAACTTAATATAGTGTAAAAGTGTTCGCCTAAATTTTCGCCTGCTCCTATAGAGATGTCTGTGTGCCTGGGTCTGTAAGTATGGGTATTGCATATCAGGAGTAGCCGCCGCTGAATTTTCTAACCTGGTTCCACATTTTCTTGGATGTGTTTGTGCTATTTATTGTAGATATATACTTGTGCCAGGATGATTTTTCTGCATCTCTACGAATATATCGTGCTTTTGCTTTAGCTTGTTTGAACGCGAGGAGGTTGTCACATGTGGGGTACCTACGGAAGTTGCACCATGCTTTCTTTTGTATTTTTTGGCTTTTGCACACTCAATCGTCCTACCATGGCTTTAGCTTTCTTCCCACTAGTCCTGAAGACTGGGGAATAGCTTGCTCTGCCGCATACAGTATGCAATCGGTGAACTTGTCATTTATTTCATCTACTGCTAGGTGTTCAGAGAACTCATCCCGTAGATTAGCTCTCTGTGTAAACAAACGCCAGTTAGCTTTGTGAAGCTTCCATCGCTGTGGTCGAGAGCGTATTGTCGGAAGTGGCCATGTTAGTTTTACAATCGACGGTAGATGGTCACTACCATAAGGGTTGTTTATTGTTTCCCATGTAAAATCAGCAAACAGTGAGCTAGAGCACAGTGCCAAATATAAGCAACTCATGGTTCCTGTGCCTGGAAAGCAGTATGTTGGTGATCCAGTGTTTAAAAGACACACATTGTTAGTAAGAATAAACTCTTCAATTACCTGCCCTCTACTGTCTGTCTTTACACTACCCCATGGTATGTTATGCGCATTGAAATCTTCTGCCATTAAAAAAGGTTTAGGTAGCTGTTCTGTGATCAATTCTAGATCTTTTAAAGTAAAATGTGTATGAGGTAGAATGTATATGTAACAAATAGTGATAGTTTTATGTGATAAAATGGTGACTGCAGCCGTTTCAATAAAACGTTAACTTCTCTTACTGCTATACCACTTTGGACAACAATGGTGACGCCGCCCGACAGCCAGTTGCTTTGCGAGCGGTCGCGACATATAACAGTGTAACCATTTAGTATTTTGGTGTTTTTTGGTCGCAGGATCGTTTCCTGCAAGCATAACGCTACAGGAGAGAAGCTTGTAAATATGTGCTTAATGTCGCTTAAGTTTCGTGTCATGCCTCTGCAGTTCCAATGGATGATTTATGTCATTACGTGAAATGATGTGTGTAAAATTTAGTGTTTTGAGTTAGTTGTGCACAAGCTAAAAAGCGACCCTATCTGTGTGCTTCGCCACTCCTTTTTTTGTGGGGCCGAAAGCGTGTTTCGGCTCCTTTTTCCTCCTTTGCAGGGAGGGATGATGGGCTGCCAGATCGCCCTGCTAGTTGAAGCAGGGTCTGTCAGGCTTTTATTGTACGATCGATTCACGTCCATGGACACAGCACCACTAGGGTGCTACAGTGTTCGTGCCTGGCAAGAATGCTGGCCTCCTCCAGGGAGGCTGGCTACGTGGCACCGTTGTTGAGACCTCTTTTGCCTCGACATTAGGTTTTCTGGCACCAACACTGGTCGAGGCTTTGTGCCTCCCTGAAAAAAGGTACTTGGTGCCTCTTTTTTCGCTTTTGTCTGGTGGACGGACCGTGGCCACTAGGTCCTGGAGTTCGACCTGTGTGCCTACAGAGACCATCGGCGGTGCCTTCCTCCTTCGCACCGCTTCAGCGTAGGTGCTCTTTGGGCAAGAACCACTCGCTTGCGCGCTTCTGGATACAGTATGTTTACTTTGGTTTTCAGTGTAAGTATGTCTTTTTCTTTTTGCCATTCTGGTAGCTATAGTAGCTAGCTATAGTAGCTATGCTGGCCACCCACCATGGAGTGTAACAAGGAGAACGTATACACAAGTTAGCCTTACATTGCTACTATAAACCTGCGGTCCTGACCAAGGGAGGTCAGTCCCTCAGGGTTAACCCTAGCCACCAGGAAATTTAGAAGTGAACGGAAAAGAGAAGACGACAAGACAGGTAAGAAGTGAGCGATAAAGGCGAAGATGTAGGCAGAGAGAAATAGGAAAAGGCGACTGCTGATTTCCCCTGGGTGGGTCAGCCCACGGGTGTCGTCTACGTGAAACCGTGGCCAAAGGGGTGTGTTGCCTCTGCTGGGGGGCCTTAAAATTCCGATCACTCGGCGTCGGCTCAACCCCCAGGATCCTCTTTTCCCCGGACCCAGCAAAGCCACGCATGGCTAGGCGTGGGAGGGAGTCGGAACTCCCCCGTTAGCTCGGGTCCGTGGTGTCGCTACACACCAAACGCCTGCTTTCACAGGCGCCGCTGCGGGGGATTCCCGAAAGAATGACACTACCCCCCATGGGGGATCGGCCACGAGGCGTGCTAATGCAGAGCTTGTAAAACAAAGTAAAATAAAGTAGAATTTATAAATAAAAAGAAGAAAAGAAAAGACAAGAGACAAAAAAGGGAAGGGGAGAATATACCCTCTTCCGGCATAATTCCTCATAATCGTCAGCCTCTGCAAGATAGATTGGCACAGAATTCCTCGCAATTGTTTAGCGCATACGACGCTTCTAAGGAGAATGACGGAAAATAGCATAACGAATGCCGGCCTACTACACTAAGATTTTTATTATTAATGGCGCTGTGGGCGTCAAGCTAGTGCTTGCAGCAGCTGCCCAATGAGTGTTTAGAAGAGGCTCTGAAAGGCTTGAAAGGCTGCTCATCTAGTTTTCGCTGTGACTGTGCTGCACCTTCCACGCAGGCCTGATGTTTTATTTGGGGAATCAAATAAAATTATCTGCCTTTCTCTTGAGGCATTCCCGGTTAAATCTGAATTGAAGCGAAGATTCGGCAATCAGTGTGGTACAAAACTTTCTGGCGTGTCCGATAGATTGTTGCAGAAAGCCGCACAAATGTGTAACTTCAACACGGCTAACTTTATGCTTATAAAGTCATGAACTACTGCTATAGCATAAAACAAACAGTAATTAAAAAACCAAAGAAGCAAAACTCTACCAATAAGACGAAAGATAAATGATTGAGAATAGTGGAAATAAAAAATAAGACAGAGCTGGTATACACGTGCTCTCATTCCACCGTGTGTCTGCTCTCTCCCCCCTTACCTTAGTAGGGCGGAGGAAGTTGTGCTTAGGAGGCTTGTGCTTAGGGGTGACCCTTACACCGGCCGTTATGTCATCATGGAACTGGTCGCATTTACCAGTTGGTGATACGTGTCCATATTGTCCCACTCCATTGATGCAAGCAGATTCATACCACTCTGTATGAATATGTCAAAGGTTACAGCCAGAACGCCCCCATCGCCTCCTTCAAGCCGGCTTTCGCTACAGCCTCATCACCAGTTACAACCTCTGGATACATGACAACACATTCCACAAGACACCACTTCATACACAACACCAGCCTAACGGAGCACATTTACAAACATACTCGCAAAAATATTGTGCCTTAAAGGCAAGTCTTTGTCGCAAATAAAAAAAACTTGTTCGTACCTATTCACTCTAAAAGGCTTCTTTCTTGTGTCTCTTTTTGCACAGAGACAGAAAAGGAGCCTTTCAAAACGAATATGTACGCCTTTTATAATAAATGACTTCTTAGTCTGGCAATCAAACCCGCGTGCTCGAGCTTATGAGTACATCACCTTAGAACGATTGCGGCGATTATAAACTTCATCGGTTGGTTGTAACCTTCTGTTTCCGCGGGATCAAGAAGTTTCTAGTTTTATGCTAACGAAGTGCCTTGAGTGTTACGGTGAAGCGAGCGAACTGTACACCAGCAATACAAATCCCGCTACATGAAGCGTAATTATCTTTTGTGCAAAGGCTTTACCGGCAAAACGCGCACTGCTCCCAGAAAAACGGGATTGACTAATTCCGACAAGGTGACACAATTTCAGTGCAGCCTTCCAAAGCAATCGCTTCTTTTTACCAGGGCAACACAATCGTGACGATATTTTTGTACGTTTTTTTACTCATATAGGTTGATTAAACCATTTGTACTAGTGTACATATATCTATACTTACCTAGAACGCATGGATGGAGTCTCTAGCAGCGAAGTAGTGAAGCTGCTGTCTTCACCGGTGCCACCCGACGCTTGCTGCTGGGGCAAGGATTCGGCAACGGCCGAATGTTCAGAACGGCGGATGCATTCACGCTTACCCGACATGACGGGTATGGATTGCACGCTAGTAGACAGAGATGTAAGCACTGAGTTGCTATTTTCCTGAAGTCTGTTGTCGTTTTTCTTGTTTTTGTTGCCTTTAACATGGCTCATACCCACTGAGGGGGATTGGCGAAGAGTTTATTATATGTATGTGTTAGGTTTTTTCTGTTACATGATTTTGGTAACTACGCAACAGCATCCGAAAGAGTGCAGTAATTTTTTTTACCAATTCAGATCTGACGCAATGTTTTTCTTGACAATAACCTAAATAGAAGGTTCAAAAAACAAACGAAAATGAAAGAAAATAAACGTTTTGTTTTTCATTCAATACTGCAATTACGGTGCATAAACAAGTATGAAATGTAAATTCTCATTCCTTTCGCTTCCTGAAGTTAACTACAAACGATATGAAAAGCGTTCTTGTGGGCGTAGTTGAAATTCTGTTGTTATATATATATATATATATATAACAACAGAATTTCAATTTATATATATATATATATATATATATATATATATATATATATATATATATATATATATATATATATATATATATATATATATATATATACATATATATATATATATATACAACATCATTCCAATAGTGTCCATCATTCTTTTGAAAGAAAGAATGATGGACACTATTTTACGAGGCCTCAAGTGGAACACATGTTTATGCTACCTCGATGATGTAGTTGTCTTTTCCAACCGATTTCGACACCCATTCAAATCGTCTCGAGCCCGTCCTCACACGCCTCACCGACGCCTGCCTTCAACTCAACCTCAATAAGGGTCGTTTTGGTGCCCGGGAGCTCACCATTCTTGGCCACGTCGTATCGCGGGACGGCATACTTCCCGACCCCGCCGAGCTTCGAGCAGTCGCCGATTTTCCGAAGCCAAAGAACTTAAAGGAACTTAGAAGTTTTGTCGGCTCATTGTCATACTTCCGACGCTTTATTAGAAACTTTGGTTCCGTTTGTGCGCCCCTTACGGACCTTCTTCGCGGCGAACAAGGACCTTTCCACCTGGTCACCAGCATGCGACGATGCGTTCACCAAATTACGCCGCCTGCTAACATCAACACCCATCCTCCGCCACTACGATGCTACCGCTCCCACGGAGG
This sequence comes from Rhipicephalus microplus, assembly GCF_013339725.1. Taxonomy (NCBI): domain Eukaryota; kingdom Metazoa; phylum Arthropoda; class Arachnida; order Ixodida; family Ixodidae; genus Rhipicephalus; species Rhipicephalus microplus. The sequence goes on along the minus strand of NC_051165.1, from coordinate 81,424,042 downwards.
TTCATACTGATGCCAGCGGTGTTGGACTTGGCGCTGTGCTTGCGCAACGAAAGGCAGGGTTTGATGAATATGTCACCGCCTACGCAAGCCGGACTTCGACGAAAGCCGAGGCTAACTACTCCGTGACCGAGAAAGAGTGTTTAGCTATTATTTGGGCCCTTAGAAAATTTTGCCCCTACCTGTATGGTCACACATTCGACGTCGTCACTGACCACCACGCCCTTTGTTGGCTATCCACACTTAAAGACCCTTCCGGACGACTTGCTCGCTAGGCGCTCAAACTTCAGGAATACGACGTCCGCGTTATTTACAGATCCAGTCGTAAGCACACGGACGCCGAGGCCCTCTCTCGATCACCCATATCGGGTGAAGGTGTTTGCCTCTCTTCCCTCGAGCCTGCACTTGCGTCATCCGCCTTGCGCAACATGACCGCTGGAACAACGAAAAGATCCCTGGATCAGTGGCCTCATAAGTATTCTTTCTGATCCTCTCACTCCTTCGCCGTCTCGCGCTCTCCGCCGCCAGGCTAGCAACTTTTGCCTAAGGGATGATCTTTATCGACGCAACTACCTTTCTGACGGTCGCAAGTGTCTCCTTGTGATACCCCGCCATCTTCGAGCTGCTATCTGCGAAGCTTTTCACGCAGACCCACAGTGCGCCCACGCAGGCCTCTTCAAGACATACGCTAGGCTTCGACTAAGATTTTATTGGCATGGCATGTATAACTACGTGCGGAAGTTCATTCGCTCGTGTGCTCAGTGCCAACGACAAAAGTTACCTCCCGGGCAAGTCTACCCGTCACAACCTCTTCCTTGTCCTAGTCGACCTTTTGATCGCGTCGGCATTGACATTTACGGACCACTACCATCAACTCTAGCTGGTAATCGCTGGATTAATGTTGCGATAGAACATCTGACACGCTATGCCGAAACAGCCGCGCTTCCAACTGCCACAGCCCGTGACGTTGGAACGTTTCTGTTGCAACGTTTCATTCTGCGTCATGGTGCCCCTCGTGAGCTCTTATGTGACAGAGGCCATGCCTTCCTTTCTGACGCCTTGAAGGCATTACTCAACGAATGCCGAATCGTGCACCGCACAAGTGCAGCATACCATCCTCAAACTAATGGCATGACGGAGCGCTTCAACCGTACTCTTGGCAATATGCTGTCGATGTACGTCGGCTCTGATCATTCAAATTGGGACCAAGTTGTCCCGTTCGTCACCTACGTCTACAATACTACCGTACAAGCTACTACTGGGTTTTCGCCATACCTTCTTCTGTACGAACGAGAACCTTCAAATACAGTAGACCCTATTCTCCCATATAAACCTTATGAGTCCGAAAGTACAACTCTGTCCGAAGCTGCTCGACATGCTGAAGAATACCGCCAGCTTGCCCGCTAAAGACCACGCTACCGCAGCCGTGACACTGTCCACGACTCTCGCCTCAAGCCATATTATGACCCATTAGTCGTTTCTTCTCCCTAATCCGCCAGGATGGCGCCTTTTTCTGCGGAGGGCGATTGTAGTGAAGAAGAGGGGCTTCAGCGGCATTTCTCGGCGCCTCAGGGGTATCGCCATCAGCATAATCTCGTGCTTGCTGCGCTTGGCCGGACGCTGCTGACTGCTTCGTCGCCTTCTGCGTTCTGCTCTGCAAATAAACCCCGTTAAAATATCTATATATATATATATATATATATATATATATATATATATATATATATATATATATATATATATATACATATATACATATATATATATTGTTGCGCACATGCACGACGACAAAGAAGCGTATACGGTGAACGCACTTGTCGCCGAGAGCGAGAAAGGAAGAAGAGGATCAGGAGGATCTTTAACCAGTCAGCCGCTTCTGAGCTGCCTCTCACGACCTAATAAACGGCCCCTTTCAACGTCTACCAGTCTCTTTCAAATGTAACAGAGTGGTGGAGGGGCTGGGTAGGCGCTTCAACTATGGAACGATCACTGCCACAGCTTCGACGAAGCCATCGGCTTGCCGGTCTCCCACCATCTGCCGTGAGTGACTTCGACATGCCCGAAGAAGCAGGCGTTTCCAGGACGGCACCGTCTGGCCCGCTTCCGTACTACCGAGTTCCACCGCCCTTCGGAGGAAAAGCTGAAGATGAAGTCGACGCCTGGCTCACCAAGTACAAACGTGTGGGCAAGTCCAACGGTTGGGATGCAGCCGCTATGCTAGCCAACGTAGTGTTCTCCCTGACCGACACCGCACTCATATGGTACGAGAACCACGAGGACGCACTCATGACGTGGGATCTTTTTGTTGAAGAGCTCAGGGCGTGTTTCGGTGACTCGGTTGCTAGAAAAAATAGGGCTGAGCAAACACTGTCGCAACGAGCACAGCTACCAGGTGAGACATGCACCACTTACATAGAAGCGTTAAGGCTGTGCAAGGTGGTCTGTGCTACCATGTCGGAAGAGGGCAAAATTGGGCATCTGCTCAAAGGGAGTGCTGAGGATGTGTATAATGTTTTATTGGAAAAGAAAGCCTCAGTTCTGTGTCCGACTTCATTCAGCATTGCCGAACATTTGAAACGCTCACGATGCGTCGAATTGCGCCCAAGTTTGGTCGACTGGCTAACGTTACAACTGTTCCTCAGTGTTCCCCCGAGGGAAGCTGCGGGCAATTTTTTTCTACCATTCGACAGATTGTTTGTGAGGAACTGTCCCACCGAGAAATGTTGTGTTTGACAGCTGACCATCGCGAGTTGTGTCTGCCACGTGAGGCTATGGATGTGCCTCCTTTGACCCCATGGCAACCGACGGTAAGCGTGGCAACTGTGGAGTACAGCCCAGCCCCACAGTCTAGGATGACAACCAGATTTCCCGCGTCGCGGTATGACCGACGGTCTCAGCGCATGCCGCCGCGACACCCGACGTCTCGTTACGATGTACCCGACCAGTACATCCGTTACACGAGAACAAATGATGACGCTCGTTTCAACGACGAGCGACCAACGTTTCGACCTCGGCCGGTGTGCTATTCCTGCGGTGTGCCAGGCTATATATCGCGATTTTGCAATGGTCGGGTGACTCCTCGGTATCACCAACCATCTGACTTTTCACGACCCTTCTAACAGCCTCATGGTGTCCGGCGGCCGGCCCACATATCACCTGATGACAACTATTAGCCCAGCAACTTCCGCAACCACTCGCCGGCATCTGACAGGAGTTCAACGCCCCCACCGCGACCTCGTGCTCATCGTTCTCTTCACCGGTGCGTCGCAAAGCGCCCTCTTTTGCCACCGGAAAACTAGCCAGCGCGGCCAATGGGGGTGAAGTCACTGGAAACGTGCTACTGACAGAAATACCTCCTGTGTGTATGTTTAAAAACAAAGTGCGTGTTTTGGTGTATTATGTGCCTGTGATGGCCTAGGTGGACACAGGTTCAACGATTTCCGTGATGAGTGCTTCCTTTAAAGACGCGTTAGGGTGGAAAGTTGTTTTTACCTGGGATGAAACTTCGACGTTCTGTGGAGTGAGTGGAGAGCCGTTGCGCCCTATTGGTGTGTGTAGTGCCTGAAGTATTTTTGGGAGGCCTTATGATAACGACAGAGTTTGCGATTATTCCTCGGTCGACATATGATGACATTCTCGGCATGGACTTTTTGCGAGAATGTGATGCCACTGTAGACTGTCACACGGGGAAAGTCTTTGTGAATGGCCAGATGCCGTCAGAACTTCTGGAAACTCCAGCGAATGATCAAACTACGCTGTGTATCTGTGGCGATACGTTCATACCTGCGTTGTCTACCGTACGTGTTCCTGTTGTTTGTCGTGGCGCGGATTCTGACAGCATCGATGCGAGGGAGAACCAATGCACATAAACTGCGTGAAGAAAATTGTGTTGGTTCCTCATTGTGTGGTGTCGATAGATGGCGGACGAACTGGCATATGGGCTGTAAACTGTTCCTCTGAGCCCGTGACGCTACTCAATGGTTTGAAATTAGCTTCGGTCAGCAAAGAACACGCGACTTTATCAGTGGTCGAGCTCACAGACGTGCCGGAAGAACGTGACGAAACTGGTTGTCATAATTCTGACGGGATGCTTATGACAACGATAAATAAGTCGCTTAGCTCAAGCGAGCACCGAACTTTAATGAATGTGCTGTTGAAGCACGTTTCGGTATTTGACTTTGCGCAGAAGGGCAAAGGAATCCCTATCCCCCTGTCTCAAACGCTCCATACTATCAACACTGGCGCGGCAAGTCCAATTCGCCAAAAACCATATCGTTTTTCCCCGTCAGAAACACAAATTATCAAAGACCTGGTACAGGAAATGATGCAAAAGGGGTGGTACAAGAGTCAGCCAGTCCGTGGGCAGCACCGGTAATCCTTGTTAAGAAGAAAGATGGATCTTGGAGATTTTGCGTCGGCTATCACCGAGTGAATGCCGTGACTAAAGGGACGTTTACCCGCTGCCCCGTATATAGGACGCAATAGACTGCTTACATTCGGTGTCTTATTTTTCCTCCGTGGACTTACAATCCGGTTATTGGCAAATTCTGATCCACCCAGAGGACAAGGAAAAGACTGCCTTTGTAACCCCTGATGGGCTCTTTGAATTCAACGTGATGCCATTTGGACTGTGCAATGCACCCGCAACGTTCGAAAGGTTTATGGACACATTTCTGCGTGGCTTGAAGTGGAACATCTGCATGTGCTACCTCGACGACGTCGTCATCTTTGGCCGCACGTTCAGTGAAAACAACTCTCGTCTGGATACTGTTTTGAACTGCATCCGAAATGCTGTCCTACTTTTAAACTCGAAGAAATGCCACTTCGGAGACCGCCAGACGCTTGTGCTCGGGCATCTCGTTGACAAGGATGGCATTCGCCCTGACCCCCAGAAGACAGCAGCAGTTGAGGCGTTCAATGCGCCGCGTTCTGTCAAGAAGCTTCGTAGTTTCCTGGGGCTTTTTTCGTACTTCCGCCGCTTTATTCCAAAGTTTGCCGACGTTGCGTATCCTCTCACATGCCTCTTACGAAAGGACAATTCCTTTGAGTGGACTCCGGAGTGCGATTCTTCATTCCGTCAATTGAAGTTTTTGCTGACGTCACGACCCATCCTTCAGCACTTCAGTCCTGCTCCGAGAGAGCTTCATACGGATGCTAGCGGCATAGGTATTGGAGCCCTCCTAGTACAACGTTACGGCGACCGCGAACACGTCATCGCATACACAAGTCGCTCCCTAAGCAGGCCGGAGCAAAGCTACACTGTTACGGAACAAGAATGCCCGGTGGTATTATTCGCAATTCAGCGGTTTAGGTCTTACCTGTACGTACGCCCATTCACAGTCGTAACCGACCACCACTCGTTGTGTTGGCTTGTCAACCTTCGTGACTCTTGTGGCCGCCTTGCACGCTAGGCACTCCGGCTACAAGAATACAGTTTTACCGTCGCTTACAAGAGTGGTCGTCGACATGCTGACGCGGACTGTCTTTCACGTATGCCACTTAGCACAACAGACTGTGAATCCGATGACCTTGACCAGCTTGTAGCGTCTGTGTCGCCTACGTTCCTGGACTATCCCAGTTTCAAAGCAAAACAGCGGAAGGACGCTAAACTAGCACCACCATTCGCCACTGCATCCGCTTCCACTAGTGCCCGCCGTTTCTGTATGCGTGATGAACTGTTGTTCAAAAGGAACCTCTCCAGCAGGGGCGCGCGTTTCCTTCTAGTGGTCCCGGAGAGCCTGCGAACAGTTATCACGAGTGTCATGCACGACGATCCTACATCTGGACATTTTAGGTTTGGCGCGGACACTTCACCGGACTAAAGAGCACTTTTATTGGCCTGGTATGCAAAAGTCCGTTGAGAGGTATGTGGCAAGCTGCATGCAATATGTCAGCGTCACAAACGTCCATCAACTGGCCCAGCTGGTCTTCTACAGCCGATGCCCGCTCCAAGCTCACCTTTCAAACAAGTGGGGATTGACTTTCTGGGCCACTCTCCAAATCGGCTAAGGGCAACCGATGGATAATTGTTTGCGTCGGCTACCACAGACGCTACTGCGAGGCGGTGGCCATCCCCTTCCGCAACTGTCAGTGAAGTCTCGTCGTTTTTGTTACATGCAGTACGTCATCCTCCGACACGGCCCACCACGCCTGATTATCAGCAATCGTGGACGACTATTTACAGCGGATATCATGGCGGAGCTACTCCGTTTATGTGAATTCCCGCCTGCGTCACTCGACATCATACCATCCCCAATATAATGGGCGGACGGAGCGTACCAACCGCACGATTATCAACATGTTGTCTATGTATGTCTCATGCGACCACAAGAACTGGGATGACGTACTCCCGTTCATTGCTTACGCGTTCAACACCACGAAGCATGAGATTACAGGCTATAGCCCTTTCTTTTTGATTTCTGCACGTTCGCCCCGGCACACAATCGACACAGTATTACCTTTCTGTGACCACTACAACGTCACTGTCGCCGAGACTCTCTGCCTCGCCGAAGAGGCGCGTCGCATAGCTCGACTTCGCACATTGGCATCGCAAGACAAAGTGAAGGCACGCTATGACACTCACCATCGACCAGTGATTTATCGCCGTGGTGATCTGGTGTGGTTGTGGACTCCGATGCGCAAGCGCGGGTTATGCCAAAAGTTTTTCGCCACTTACGATTGACCTTTTGTAATTGTCGCCACACTTACAGAGGTCAACTATGTAATAGCTCGTCTCACGGCTAGTGGTTGACGAGCTGCCAAAACTCAAGTGAATCATTGTGCCTGCCTGAAACTGTACACGCCACGACAACTCGACTGACTCATCCGGCGGCCTTCGTCTGCGCGGAGAGGAATGGTGCGCATTCCTCGTCGCGCAGACAAAGGAACGAAGACAAAGAAGCGTATACGATGAACGCACTTGTCGCCGAGAGCGAGAAAGGAAAGAAGAGGATCAGGAGGATCTTTAACCAGTCGACCGCTTCTGAGCTGCCCCTCACGACCTAATAAACGGCCCCTTTCAACGTCTACCAGTCTCTTTCAAACGTAACAATATATATATATATATATATATATATATATATATATATATATATATATATATATATATATATATATATATATTATGAAGTCTTGGTTTGGAAGACCTTTATTAGGCCTGAGGAACCAGCAGACGACAGCTGTGATAAACTAACCAAGATGACGATGCTACGTCATCTTCGTTAGTTATCATGTGTCATGGTTAGTTATCATGTGTTGCTCATGCATCGTCATCGTTGTCACGATGACGATGCATGAGCAGCACATGATAATGATGATAATGGACAGATGAAGAAGATCGGTATACTAAATACCCACACTAATTCCATCCACGGAAAGCGGCCAGCCTGGCCGCGGCAAATCAACGAGACAAAGAACGTCTCATGAAGGGCTTCATACGGGAGACATTGACGACCTCAGTAGTTCGATAACGGCGATCTGCTGGGGCTACAAGTGGCGTCACGCGATAATTCACTGGTGAAGTTTCGTCAAGAACTGTGTACGGCCCGATAAACCGTGGCTGGAATTTGTCGCACAAACCAGGTGTGCGAATAGGCAGTCAAAAGGAGCTTTTCGTCTCCAGGTTGAAAGGATACAGCAAGATGCGATTCATCATAAACCAGCTTTCTGTGTTGCTGTCGGGCTACAGTGTTTATACGAGCACGTTGGAGGCTCTCTGCGAGCCGTAAAACGTATCCCTTTGAGGAGCATGGAGATGAATCCGCGTGGCAGGTAAAGAAAGAGACGTTCAGGAAAGTAGTAGGGCAGCGTCAATAAACTAGGTAAAATGGTGAGCTGCCGGTTGTCCGCTGAATGGCCGTATCGCAGGCGAAAGTGACGAATGGTAGAACTACATCCCAGTTCTTGTGGTCTGGTTGAATATAGGTGGCGATCATGTCAGCAAGAGTGCGGTGGAATCGCTCAGTGAGGCCGTTAGTCTGGGGATGATAACTTGAGGCAGTCTTGTGAGTTGTGCCAGAGGCTCGAAGAAGTTCGTTCACTAGTTGTGAAAGGAAGGCCCTTCCACGGTCACTGAGTAATACACGTGGAGCACCATGACGCAGTATAATGTCTCGGAGGACTGAAATCGGCAATTTCAGAAGCTGACCCGTAGTGACGGATGCCGTCTCGGCGTAGCGCATCAAATGGTCAACAGCTGTTACTATCCATCGGTTTCCAGCAGCACTGACTGGAAGGGGGCCTTAAAGATCGATGCCTACAACTTCTAATGGTGTGGCTGGGCACGGAAGAGGCTGTAGTGTACCGGATGGAGCAGATGTGGGTAGTTTTTTATATTGGCAGGTAGTGCAGGACCCGACGTACCGAGCTACACTAGATGGTAATACCTGGCCAATAAAACCAACTTCGAAGGCGGTCGTAGGTTTCATGGTAACCAAGGTGACCAGCAGTCGGATACAGATGGTGTCGGCGTTCCAGCACTGGCTGTTCTGACAAGGGTCTGTCATCAAGGCTGGCTAGCGCAGCAGTTAGCGACTGCATTTACACGCTGTAGTCGGGGTCGTGAAAAAGAACGTGCTTCATCGTTTCATCGCGGCCACAAGGATCTACTTGTTTATTGCAAAGTTAAGGAAACAATCATGGGGGCGCACAAGGTGTAAAGACGTGGATTGAGAGCCTTTTATAAATATACGGCTAGGTAAAAACAGCCAAGGCGCGTTTGTTCGGCAAATATAATAACTTTGGAAACATTATTGCCGTCCTATATTCTTTACCAGAAGATATAAATAGTTTCAAAAAGAGCACTGTTGCGCACAATAGCATCATTGGTAAAGCAGATCTGAAATGCATGTATTCTAAATAAAAGCACCATATAGGCTGTAAGAAATCATCTCTGTCGCCCGAAAGTAGCCATCATAGGACATTTCAAACAAACAGACAAACAACAAGGTTAATCTCTGCTTCAGAGGAATCACTATAACACGAAGCTGAAGCACCTCTTCACAGAAGTATCTGAATGTTGATTTTATATTTACATATTGCCAGGTTTCTTTCCTTAAGTTCTGTTATCACCCCACTACACTACGTTCAGCGCAAACCACGCCTACGATGCTCGAGAGGCTTCGAAGCTGAAGTAGATTGTTTTAATTAGATTACGCCCACTTTGTGAACAAGACATATTATTCCAGAACCTGCGTCGCCACTAGCGATAACTCTAGAATATTTGATGGCAAGGGTATAAATACCAACACGCTTCACCATTTGTCATTTGATCGACGGCCGACGCTCTGCTCGCCGCTACAGTGCCAGTGTCTCGCTGTAATCTAACTTTTTTTTTACGTGGCCACAAGTTCGACTTGGATAAACAGTTCAACGTTCGACCTGCAGTTTTCTCCCGTCATCTACGTCATGACTCCGTGACATCTGGTGGAAGTGCTTTACGTCCATGTACCTAACGACCCCCTTCAGTCGAGAGCCAAGCCTCAACCGTGAACCAAACATCCCCGCCAACCTCGACCTGCGAGCCAGCAGCCGGCAACAAGGGCTACTTCCAGAGTACGGGGCTCTACCCGATAAAAGTTGCAAGCCGAACGCCACAACTACTGCATGAACTTTGACAGCCCCTGTACCAACACCCACCATGGTCGTAATGCAGCAGCCAAAGGAACCATCTATCTTCCGTGGGTCTTCATTTCAAAAACTAGAGACCTGGCTCGAGACGTGCGACCGAGTAGCAGCCTTGAACCAGTGGGACCTGGAAGAAAAACTGCACCGCGTCTATTTCTACGTGAAGATGCGGCGAGGACCTGGTTCGAGAATCGGGAGTCTGCACTTCGCTCCTGGGATCTCTTTCGTGGCACATTCCTAGAAACTTTCACGAGTGCCTGCCCGCAAAGAAAGGGCCGCTGCTTTGCTGGAGACCCGGGTACAGCTGCCAAACGAAAATGTCACCATCTTCACGGAAGAGAGGACGAAACTGTTTCGGCACGCCGATCATGCCATGACTGAGGACCAGAAGTTCCACTTCCTTATGCGGGGTGTGAAGAAAGAGTTGTTTGCGGGACTTGTTCGCAGCGTGCCCAAGATTGTTGACGAATCACCCACCGAGGCCACGACAATGGAGAAGGCGCTTGAGGTGCGCACCAGGCAGTATGACAACCGCTCTTTAACAGCCAACTACGCCGACGCCCATGCCCTCAGCACGGATGACCTGCGTGAGACGATCCAACGGATCGTGCGGGAGGAGCTACGGAGACTGTTGCCTTTGTCGCAGCCCAAAGTAGATTGGATTGCCGACACTGTCCGCGAAGAAGTTCAGTAATTCGCTTGAAGTTTCCGAAGCTCCTGCAGCCTCCGCCACAAGCGACGAGTTACACTGCTGCAACCCGACGCTATGCTCCCCCTCCACGGCCACGTCAAGAGGCCGCACCGTCGCAGTTCAGCCACCAGCCACCGCCGCCGTCGACGCTATACCGCCTATCCTCCGGTCAGCGCAACGCTCTGAGAAAAACCGACGTGTGGCCGTGCCTCCGATCACCGACCTCTCTGCTACCATTGTAGAGAAGCAGGCCACACTTACCGCCGCTGCCAGTATCGTCAAATGGCACTGCGCGATTTCGTTCCTAGACGCGCCGCATCCACAGCGGGGAAAAGACCCCGTGTCATCGCCGACTACCTCGCAGAAGCGCAGTGGACACCCCGAATAACTTCCCATTCGCCGTCCCCCGGCCGCTACATGTCGTCTCACCGCCGGTCGTACAATGGACCAAACCGGGGTTGGTCTCCGAGTCCTTTCCCTGGAAACTAAGGGCAGCAACCGCTTGAGGTATGGTTGCTTTGCGACGAATTACCGAAGATCCTCCGATGACGACACCGCGGCGGTATACTCTACAAACACCACGCGAACCAGGTAAAGCCTTGACGACGAAACTCCATGTACGGATGACGACCTGATGACGCAACATGGAAGCAGAAGGACAAGTCGACGTAGTCGACTTGTCCCTCTGTTTTCATGTTGACCCGACGTCGACCCGACGTCGGGTCAACAAGTTCAACCCGGCGCCATGACTTGACTACAACGCAAGACGACGAACTAGTGACCTCGACGTTCTTATCGACAGCCACAGTGTAACAGCTCTCGTCGACACCGGAGCTGACTATTCGGTCATCAGTGGAGCGTTCGCTACGAAGGTGAAAAAAAGTCAAGCACGCCTGGGAAGGCCCAGAATTAAGAACAGCTGGAGACCACCTAGTAACGCCGGAGGGAATCTGCACAGCGAGATTCTGCGTTAACAACCGGATTTACCCCGCAAACTTTGTAGTGCTACAGCGGTGCTCGAGAGATGCGATCCTTGATATGGACTTCTTAGGCCTTCATGGCACAGTCATCTGAAATCCAAGTCGATAACGCTATCAACAGAACAAGCCCTACCGCCGCACAGGCCACCCAGGAAGCAGGCCTTGAATGTACTGGGAGATTAAATCATTGTTCCCCCTCGATCCAGCATCAGCAATTGCATCGGCTCTCAGAAATCAGCATGCATGCAAGGCGTCGTTGAAAGCGACCAACAGCTGTTGATCAATCGCGAGATTTGCGCCACAAAAAGAACAGCAAAGCTTAGAGGGGGGAAAGCAATAGTGATGCTCACGAACTTCAAAAACGAGTACAAACACGTCAGCAAAAGCACCAACATTGCCTATTTTGAAGAAATTGTCGTAGCCAGCAACCTTATCGCACTCGTCGAGTCTACTGAACCTGCTTCGACGAAACGAGATCTCCACGGGAATGTCGACGGCAATCCGACTCTTCCTATGCATAATCAAAAAGGGCTGAAAATCCTGCTTCAGCAATACGAGGACGGCTTTTCATCGTCGTCGAAAATTCGGTGGACACCAGTCACAAAACATCGCATCCTAACAGAGGTGAGTACCAGACCGCTCCGTTAGAGCCCGTACGGAGTTTCAACGCGAGAGCGGGAGGCAATAAGAAAACAAGTCAACGAAACGCTACGCGACGACATCATACAACCTTCCAAGAGTCCTTGGGCGTCACCTGTGGTGCTAGTGAAAAAGAAGGGCGGGCACCCTACACTTCTGGGTCAATTATTGTCGCCTGAACAAAATCATGAAGAAGCATGCGTATCTGCTCTCATGAATAGACGACTCGTTTGATAGATTCCGCAACGCGAGGTATTTTTTGTCAATGAACTTCAAGACCGGCTATTGGCAAAAAAATGTTCACGAGCGAGACCGAGAAAAGACGGTCTTTGTAACGCCAGATGGCCTCTTCAAATTCAAGGTGATGCCGTTTGGTCTTTGCTCGGCTCCCGCAACTTTCCAACGCGTCATTGATACCGTACTGGCTGGATTGAAGTGGCAGACTTGCCTCGTGTACTTCGACGATGTCGTCGTTTTTCTCTAGGTTCGACAAGCATCTCCGGCACCTTGAGACTGTACTTTAAGCAGTCAAAACCTCTGGGCTCACCCTTAAGCCAGCGAAGTACCGCTTCGGGTACGAGGAACTCATGTTTTGGGCCATGTAAATAAGCAAGTCCAGTGTACGTCCCGACCCGCAGAAGCCAAGCTCCATCGCGGCATTCTCTCCACCCGCCAACAAGAAAGCGGTCCGCCGATTTCTCGGCCTCTGCATCTACTACAGGTGGTTCGTCGAAAACTTTGCCCGGATCGCCGAGCCACTCACTTACCTTAATAGGTCCAACGTGGAATTCAAGTGGGAAACGCCGCAGCAGGAAGTATTTAAAGAACTAAAACGACACCTGCAGACGCCTCCGTTGCTTGTGCATTTGATGAATTCGCCGAAACAGAAATATATACCAATGCAAGCAGTGTAGCACTCGGCGGACTTCTTGTGCAAAGGACTGACGAACAGGAAAGAGTCATGATTCATCTTTTATGCCAGCCGGTTGCTATCAAAGGTGGAGGCCAACTATTTTACAACAGAAAAGGAGTGCCTCAATTGCCATCATTTGGCCTTACTCAAATTTCGCGCGTACCTTTACGGCTGGCCTTTCAAAGCTGTAAGCGATCACCACGCCTTGTGTTGGCTGGTAATTTTGAAAGACCCTTCGGATTGCCTCTAAAGATGGGGCCTAAGACTACAAGAATTCGACATTTTTGTCATTTGCAAGTCCGGAAGAAAGCACTCCGACGCCGACTGCCTGTCTCGTGCCCCCGGCGACGCACAATCGCAGGATGACCGGGATTATGGCTGCTTCGTAGAAGCTGTAAGTGCTGCCGACTTCACTGAACGACAACGAGCCGATCAGCCTTTTTAGGAGTCTTGTGGAATACCTCGAGGGCAGTGCTGCCGTTGTTCCGAAGGTATTCAAGCAAGCACTGACGTCGTTTATCTGCGAAACGGTGTTCTCCAAAAGAGGAACTTCTCGGCACATTGAAGCCAAGTAGCTTCTTGTCGTGCCTTTCGCATTGCGACCGGAAGTACTCCAGGCCCTGCATGACTACCCCATGGCCGGACACCTGCGTGTTTCCCACAAGCTCGCCAGAATACAGGAAAATTCTTACTGCCCTCGCCTTGCGGCCGGCGTTGCTCGTTACGTGAAGACTTGCCGAGATTGTCAGTGATGGACGACACCGCCGACTAGGCCAGCTGGACTTCTACAGCCCGTCGAGCCACCACGCCTACCATTCTAGCGAATTGGAATTGACCTACTAGGGCCATTTCCTACCTCGACTTCAGCAAACAAATGGATCATCGTCACTACCGACTACCTCACATGCTATGTCGAGACAAAGGCCCTGCCTAGGGGCAGTGCATCAGAGGTATTGATTGATTTGTGGAGTTTAACGTCCCAAAACCACCACATGATTATGAGAGACACCGTAGTGGAGGACTCCGGAAATTTTGACCACCTGGGGTTCTTTAACGTGCACCCAAATCTGAGCACACGGGCCTACGACATTTCCGCCTCCATCGAAAACGCAGCCAAGCAGCCGGGATTCGAACCCACGCCCTGCGGGTCAGCAGCCGAGTACCTTAGCCACTAGACCACTGCGGCGGGGGTGTGCATCAGAGGTAGCCAAGTTATTTGTTGAAAACATCGTTCTTCGTCACGGCGCGCTGGAGGTTCTCATCACCGTCAGGGGTACGGCTTTTATGGCTGACCTAACACGGGTGATCTTGAGGTACAGCCAGACGAATCATCGCCGCACCACCGCCTACCATCCACAGACCAACGGCCTCACTGAGCTGCTAAACAAGACTATCGCCGACATGCTGGCTTTGTACGATGACGTCGAACACAGAACGTGGGACGCCGTCCTTCCGTACGTGACCTTTGCATACGTACGTGACCTTTCCGCCAATGATTCAAAGATCGCTGTTTAGAGACTTGAACTGTGAAATTAGCATTATTTAAAGATTGTTTTATAATATTATTAAAGTTCATAACCCTCGCAGGGGCGTCTGCGTAAGCAGGCGTTTGGTGTGTAGTGGCACCATGGACCCGATCTAACGGGGGAGCCTTGACCTCATCCCACGGCTAGCCGCGTGTGGCTGAGCCATGTCCGGGGAGAAGTGAATCTGGGGGTTGAGCCGACGCCACGTGAATGGACCTCTAAGGCTCCCCGGCAGAGGCAACACACACATTTATTTGGCCCCGGCTTCACGAAGACGGCACCCCTGGACTGACCCACCCAGGGGAAATCGACAGTCACCTTTTCTTATCCTTCTCTCTTTCTTTCTACATCTTCGTCTTTGCCATCACTTTTTTTACTTTTCTGTGTCCTTGTTTATTCCTATTACACCCAATTTTCCTGGCGGAGACTGTTAACCCTGTGCATATGGCCTACCTTGGCCGAGGCGGATTGAGTTATAGTGGCGTTGTACGTCTGGCGTCGGCAAGGTTTTAGTACTTAGAAACTTGTAGCGTCCCATCGTTGGGCTTCATGGCGGATGGTCACCAACACTGCTGAATAAAGATACAACCGGCATGCATAGAGCATTCTCTTTACTTACCTATCGTACCGGCTTGAAGGGGGTCCACACCGATGACCATTTCAACTTTTTCAGCAGGCCAGTCGAAAGATTTCCTCACTTTCATGTCATCGACTGTGAGAAAACTGGAAAGCAATCCAGCAATGTGTCTCCCTTCGCAGTTGCTAGATGTCTTGCTGAAACTCTTGGCGCTGGATACGAGGTAACCAAAATGGCTAGCGCCGACCTCCTCCTCGAAACTCGGAACAAAGAACAATTTTGAAAGCTAGACGGTCTCTCAGCTTTCGGCCACATACCGATAACCTTAACACCACACAGATCAATGAGCACAAATCGCGGAGTGATCTCTGACACGGACTTACTTGACATAACTGTGACTGAACTTTTGGAGGGGTGGAAGAGCCAACATATGACCAATGTACACAGAATCATCGGAAGAGACAGCAAGGAAATACCAACAAAGCACCTAATACTCACATTTGCTTCTAGTAAATTGCCAGAAACCATTCAAACAGGGTACACGAAGACCTCTCTTAGGCCCTACATACCAAACCCCCGTCATTGCTTCCAAAGTCAGAGGTATGGCCATGGCTCTAAAAGCTGTCGTGGTCGCCAGACCTGTGCACAATGTGGAGTACTGGGCCACGTGTCTGAGAACTGAAAAGAGCAGCTGCACTGTGTAAACTATGACGGAAACCATGCTACATATTCACATTCTTATTCATACTGGAAGAAAAAAAAAGGAGATAATAACGCCGAAGGTGAAAGAAAACATTTCTTTTAAGGAAGCAAGAAAAAGAGTTTCGCCATTTTATGACCCAACATATGCTGATGCGGCGCGTCAGGGGGCACCGCCGCACCAGCCCTCGCCACTCCCTCGGCCCACGCATACCAGGCCGGTGGTTGTGGCACCTGCCCTCAAGGCGGCTGTAGTCCAGACTACTACACCTACTCTCGAACAGAAACCGGAGACTCTAGGGTCCTCAGGTCTGCAAAATTTGAACCAGCAACATGCACGGGCGGGCATTCAGTGCTTCCGAGGAGGCAATGGATACGTCGGTACCCTTGATGCCGAAAGAGCAGCGTGGCTCCTTGGAGCGCGTCAAGAAAACAAAAAAGCAGATAACGGGGCCTAGTGACGGCCCTGTTACTCAGAATGAAACTTACCGCCTAAACAGCCAACTGCTCTTTGTACACACATCACTACATTACTTTCACCATGAACACTCACATTATACAATGGAATGTAAGGGGCATTCTCAGGAACCTTGACGATGTTCAAGAACTTTTACACGAACACTCACCAAAAGTGCTGTGTGTGCAAGAAACACACTTAAATTCAAAACACACCAACTTTTTGCGTAAACACGCTATTTTTCGAAAGGACCGTGATGATGCCGTGACATCATCCGGAGATGTTGCCATCATAGTGAATAAAGGGATAGCATGCTCAGACTTTCAACTCCAAACATCCCTTGAGGCAGTGACTGTTCGAGCTGTGCTTTTCGAGAAACTGATCACAATATGCACTCTTTACGTACCTCCGAGCTATCACCTACAAAAACATGACTTCCTGTCCTTAATCGATAAACTTCCGGAACCTTTTGTTCTCCTTGAAGACTTGAATGCACATTGCAGGCTGTGGGGTGACTCTCGTTGTGACGCTCGAGGCTGACTGATTGAAGAGTTTTTTCTCTCTTTCAGCGCGTGTCTCCTGAATTGAAAAGAGGCATCCTATTGTAACCCCGCTAACAATACCTTTTCCTCCATAGCTTTAAGCATAGTATCTCCATCGCTTGTGCCTCTACTTTACTGGAAAGTCATCACTAATCTCTACGGAAGTGACCATTTTCCCGTAATTTTGAGCACACCTACATCAACTGAATGCCCGCCACATGTTCCCAAATGACTATTAAGCAAAGCAGACTGGGAACAGTTTCATACCTTCACTACTTTACATTCCCCGCAGGGGCGCCTGCGCAAGTAGGTGTTTGGTGTAGCGACACCCCGGACCCGAGCTAACGGGGGAGTTTCGGCCCCCTCCCACGCCTAGCCGGGCGGGGCTGAGCCGTGTCCGGGGAAAAGAGGATCCTGGGGGTTGAGTTGACGCTGGGTGCTTGGACCTTTAAGGCACCCCGGCAGAGGCAACACACCCCTTTGGCCCCGGCTTCACGTAGACGACAACCCTGGGCTGACCCACCCAGGGGAAATCGGCAGTCGCCTTTTCCTATTTCTCTCTTCCTACATGTTCGTCTTTATCTCTCACTATTTTTCGTCCTGTCTTCTACTCTCTTCTGTTCACTTCCAAACTTCCTGGCGGCTAGGGTTAACCCTGTGCAAATAGCCTACTTTGCTCTAGGCGCATTGGGTTATAGTAGCGTTGTACGGATGGCGTGTGCAGTTTTTAGCATCCGCAAACTTGTAGCGTCCCTTCTTTAGGCTCCGTGGTGGGTGGCCGCCAACATTCTGAAGAATATTAAACTAGCATGCATAGAGCGCTTCCCTTATTAAGTGATCGTACCGCCTTAAAGCGCGTACGCATCGAAGACCTACGTTTTTCCAACTGATCAAATTAAAACTTCCCCCATTTTCATGTTATGCATAGTGAGATAAGTGGCAAGCAAGCCAGAACTGTATCCCTCTTTGTAGTAGCCAGGTGTCTCACAGAAACTCTTGGTGCCGGGTACAAAGTTACCGAAATGGCCAGCGAAGACCTCCTCCTTGAAGTTCGAGAAAAAGAAAAGTTGAGAATTACAGAATCTTTGAATACAACCCGTGGAGTGGTATCTGATGCTGATTTGCTCAGCTCGACCAAAAAGGAACTTCTGGAGGGGTGGAAGAGTCAGAATGTGACCAATCTACAAAGGATCATTATCAGAAGAGACAACAAAGTAACACCAACGAAACACCTAATACTCACGTTCGCTTCCAGTAATCTGCCAGAAAGTATTCAAACAGGGTACATGAAAACGTCGATCAGACCATACATACCTAACCCACGTCGTTGTTTTAAATGCCAGAGATATGGCCACAGCTCACAAAGCTGCCATGGTCCCCAAACAATGTGCACAATGTGGAGTGTCAAGCCACAATTTTGACAACTGCTCAAGAACCATCACACTGTGTGAACTGTGGCGGAAATCATGCCGCATACTCACGGTCTTGTTCATTTTGGAAAAAAGAAAAAGAAATCATCACATTAAAATTAAAGAAAATATCACATTCAAAGAAGCAAGACGAAGAGTGTCGCCATTTTACGGAGCTAAATATGCTGATGCGGCGTGTCAGGGGGCAACACCGCACCAGCCCTCGCCACTCCTTCGGCCAGCGCAGAGCGAGCCGTCGGCTGTGGCACCTGCCCCCAAGGCGGCAGTAGTCCAGTCTCCTCCGCCTCCAAGCAACTTGAGGCCGGAGACTCCAGGGTCCTATGGTCTCAAGGCCTCACCTCACCAGGCAAGGCCAAAAATCCGAACCACCAGCTCGCATGTGCGGGCATCCAGTGCCTCTGAGGAGGCAATGATTACAACGGTACCCTTGCTGCTTAAATAGCGGCGCGGCTCCTTGGAGCGCACCAAAAAAATAAAAAACCAATAAGGGGTTCAGACAACCATCCTGCCACCTGAATTAACAAGCTCACTCCAACACAGGATACTCTGTACACACAGCAGCATCTTTTTTTTTAATATGCAGACAGAAATCTTACAGTCGAACATTCGAGGCCTTCTTCGAAACCTCGATGACTTACAAGAACTCCTCTATGAACACAATTCTAGAGTGCTGTGTGTACAACAGACACACTTAAAACGAACAAACACAAACTTTACGTAACTAAGTAATCTTCCGAAAGGATAGAGATGATGCCATGCCGCCCTCCGGTGGTGTAGCGGTTATAGTAAGTCAAGGTATAGCATGTACACAATTACCCCTTCAAACTTCCCTCGAGGCGGTGGCTGTCCGAGCAGTTATTCTAAACAAACTATTGCCACATGGTTTGCTTGGGTGAGATCGAAGAGTGAAAGAAGACGAAGACGATCTCTCTGAGCCGCTGCTTGAGTAGTCGACTAAACGAGCCCATTCTTTATCAAGTTTGTCGAGAGTAACGTGACAAGACTGGTGGAGTTGCTGGGTACAACGTCTCGCAATCCACCCGATGCCCAAGACCCCGTCCAGCAGCCGGAACACAAGCCCTGCACCCGTGGACACTCCTGTTCATAGAGTAAGCCGCCGCCAACGAGGCCTACCGCCTGAGACACCAACCACTGACGCAGCGACTATGACTTCGACACAAGATCCCATGCAAGCTCCGACACCTTCCACGCCGATCTACTGCACCGTCCAGAACCCGCTCATGCCTAGCCCCTTTCACGGAGCGCAGCATGAAGATGTTGACGACTGGCTGAGTGAGTTCGAACGTGTCGCAGCGATCAATTACTGGGATGATGCCGCGAAGCTCCGGAACGTGTACACGAGCCTAAAAGACGGTGCCAAGACGTGGTTTTTGAACAGGGATGATGTTCTGATGTCTTGGCGCGAGTTCCCGCGTCGCCTCCTGGAGACCTACAGGAGTCCCGATCGCCGCGAACGGGCGGAGCGTGCACTTCAATCACGCATCCAGATGCCCAACGAGACCGTCTCGATGTACGTCGAGGACATGACACGGCTTTTCAAGCGAGCGGATCCTGCTATGGCAGAAGAAAAAAAATTGCGCCACCTCATGCGTGGTGTGAAGGAACAACTTTTTGCTGGTTTGGTGCGTAGTCCCCCCAAAAGTGTTGCTGAGTTCCCTACTGAAGCGGCAACAATGGAGCGAGTACTGCGCCAACGGTCTGCCCAGATGATTGATTGATATGTGGGGTTTAACGTCCCAAAACCACTACATGATTATGAGAGACGCCGTAGTGGAGGGCTCCGGAAATTTAGACCACCTGGGGTTCTTTAACGTGCACCCAAATCTGAGCACACGGGCCTACAACATTTCCGCCTCCATCGGAAATGCAGCCGCCGCAGCCGGGATTCGAACCCGCGCCCTGCGGGTCAGCAGCCGAGTACCTTAGCCACTAGACCACCGCGGCGGGGCAACGGTCTGCCCAGTTTGACCGTCAAGTGAATGCTGCCTCAACTGCCGAGATTTTCGCCAGCCCTGGGAGCAAGAGCCCCGAATGGATTCGCGAGATCATTCGATCTGTCGTCCGGGAAGAAATGGAAAAGATGTACGGGACAAGGCAAATCGATGTTGGTTCTATCACCAGTGTCATCCGCGACGAGGTCCAGCAGGTGCTGCACGCCCATCGTTTTCCGCCCACGTCGGTTGATCTGGAAACGGCTCCTGTGTCTACTGACAGTCGCCGTCGTACGTACGCGGAAGCCTTGCGATCTGCCACTCCTCTTTCGGGTCAAGGAGTCCCGATCCAGCCAGTGCCGCACGTCCCGATCCAGACAGTGCCGCACGTCCCGATCCAGACAATGCCATACGTCCCGATCCAGACAATGATGCCGTCAGTCGCGATTCAGTCAGCGCACGCTGATTTGGACATCGATAGTCGCCGTACACCGACGCGCAAGTCTGATCTCTGGCGTACGCCAGACAGACGACCCCTCTGCTATCATTGCGGTGAGGCTGGTCACATTTACCGCGAATGCCCATACCGGCAACTTGGACTGCGCGGATTTTCCGTCAATTCCCCTCGTCCCCGAATTGGTCAAAGGCCAAGAGATATCGAAGAATATCTCGCGCAACAGCGTGCACCCTTTACACGACGGCAATCGCGGTCACCATCTCCGAGGAGACCCGCAGCCACTGGACCACGTTTTGGGGTGACGGCACGGGAACGCTCCCCGAGCCCTCGTCGGGAAAACTGAAGGCAGCGGCCTTCGGGGGCAAGGTTGCTGGGACTCAAAGTGCGGAAGACCTCCCATCGATGCTTGCACGCAACGCCGAAGGCATTTCGTCAGAGAATAATCGCAGTGCCGAAGAAACGCCGACATCCGCATCTGAACTTAGTGACCGCGTGTCGCTCGACATACCTGTGCTGGTTGACGGTCTTCAGGTCAGTGCATTGGTAGACACTGGTGCAGACTATTCGATCATCAGCGGGAGGCTAGCGAAAGATCTCAGGAAAGTGATCACGCCGTGGAATGGAACGCGAATTCGAACAGCTGGAGGACACGTTGTAACAGCGCTGGGTCGCTGTACCGCAAGAGTGAAAATTCGTGCGTCAACGTTTGTGCTCAACGCCGCCGGCATCTTTTCCGTGGAACCACCCTAGCTTATGGAGAACCTGTTGCCGACGTCACGGAGTGCTTCGCGTCCGAGGAAACTCATGAGAATAAGGAATTTCTAGACCACATCGACATTAATTCGACGCTGTCAGACGAGAGAAAGGCTGCACTTCACCACCTTTTAAGGGAGTTTAGATCTTGCTTCGCCTCTTCTTCTAAAGTCCGTCAAACACACCTCACGAAGCATCGAATTATTACCGACGATGACGTCCGCCCCATCCGGCAGCAGCCTTATCGCGTTTCTGCCAAAGAACGCGAGGCTATTCAGACACAAGTAAAAGAGATGCTCGACGACGGGATTATTCAACCATCCAGCAGCGCTTGGTCCTCGCCAGTCGTTCTAGTAAAGAAAAAAGACGGAACGCTGCGATTCTGTATTGACTACAGGAAGCTTAATAGCGTCACAAAAAAGGTCGTCTACCCGCTTCCACGAGTAGACGACTCCCTCGACAGGTTACGACGTGCGAAGTATTTTTCGTCCATCGATCTAAAGAGTGGCTATTGGCAAATTGAAGTGGATGAACGAGACCGAGAAAAAAACCGCGTTTGTGACTCCAGACGGACTTTACGAATTCCGAGTTCTTCCCTTCGGCCTCTGTTCTGCACCAGCCACTTTTCAGAGGATGATGGACACAGTTCTCGCTGGCTTGAAGTGGCAAAGCTGCCTTGTCTACCTCGATGATGTGGTCATCTTTTCCGAGAGCTTTGAAGAACATCTGAAGCGTCTGAGAAAGGTTCTGGAAGCCATTCGCACAGCTGAACTTACGCTGAAACCCCAAAAATGCCATTTCGGCTATGAAGAGCTGAAATTTCTGGGACATGTCATTAGTGCAGATGGAGTGCGACCTGATCCAGACAAAACTGCTGCTGTCGCCGCCTTCCCTGTCCCATCAGATAAAAGAGCAGTACGCCGTTTCCTCGGCTTGTGCGCGTATTATCGCCGGTTTATCGCCAACTTCTCTAAGATAGCTGAACCTCTTACGCGACTCACCCGAGATGACGTGCCCTTTACTTGGGGCGCAGAACAAGATACAGCGTTCACAGAGTTACGACAGAGAATGCAAACAGCCCCTGTTCTTGCCCATTTTGATGAGGACGCTGCTACAGAAATTCATACAGATGCCAGCAACGTCGGACTTGGCGCTGTCCTTGTACAACGACACGGCGGCGTTGAGCATGTGATAGCTTACGCCAGTCGTACTCTTTCTCGAGCTGAGACCAACTATTCTACGTCAGAAAAAGAATGCCTCGCAGTCGTATGGGCGACGACCAAATTTCGGCCTTACCTCTACGGTCGTCCCTTCAAAGTGGTGACTGACCACCACTCGCTCTGCTGGCTGGCAAATCTCAGAGATCCATACGGCCGTCTCGCACGGTGGAGTTTGCGTTTGCAGGAGTTTGACATTACGATTGTGTACAGGTCGGGGCGCAAACACGAAGACGCCGACGTGCTTTCTCGAGCACCTGTGGAAAACGCTGTCAGGGGCTCCGAAGCTGAAGCCCTACTTCACACAGTAGCCCTTGTGGTTTCACGTGCTACGACAGGCCGTGACATTGCGTTGCTGCTGCTGTTTGTGTTCTCGTGTGTTTTTATGCCCTTTCTTTTTGCGCTTGGCGGAAGCGTTGGCGAAACTTCCTCATTTGCGCTGCGAGTAGTGGCACTCTCCCTCTTTTGGTTCTCTATATCTGCGTGTGCATACCTTCATTTTTTTTTATTTACGAGCATCGAGTCGGTGCTTTCAAAGGGGGGGACTATTGCCACATGGTTTGCTTGGGTGAGATCGAAGAGTGAAAGAAGACGAAGACGATCTCTCTGAGCCGCTGCTTGAGTAGTCGACTAAACGAGCCCATTCTTTATCAAGTTTGTCGAGAGTAACGTGACACTATTCACCGTCTGCTCTTTGTACATACCTCCGCACCCCCATCTTGAAAAACTTCAATTCCAGTCTTTAATAGACGAACTACCTGAAC
This sequence comes from Rhipicephalus microplus, assembly GCF_013339725.1. NCBI lineage: Eukaryota > Metazoa > Arthropoda > Arachnida > Ixodida > Ixodidae > Rhipicephalus > Rhipicephalus microplus. Next base: position 81,400,824 of record NC_051165.1, on the reverse strand, counting down.
CTCATCTGGTCCTAGGGGACCTGAATGCACATAACGGTCGGTGTGGTGACTCTCGCTGTGATGCACGAGGTCGTCTCATTGAACACTTCCTCATTTCATCAGGTGCTTGTCTGTTGAATAGGAAAGAGGCAACATACTATAACCTTGCCAACAAAAACTTACTCTTCCATAGATCTCAGTATCGCATCTTCTTCACTTGTACCATTACTTCAGTGCAACGTCATAAATAATCCATAAGGAAGTGACCATTTACCTTTAGTTTTGAGTACACTAACATTATATGAATGTCCTCCACATGCTACCAAATGGCTGGTAAACAAAGTCGACTGGGAACAATTTCAGAAGAATACTCACTTAAGTTGGACTGACAAATGTGGATTAGGCATAAATGAATCTGTGCCGTACTTCACGGCTTTTCTTACTGACGCAGCAGCCAAGTGCATTGCACAAACATCTGGACCTCCCGGTAAACGACACTTCCCATGGTGGAACACTAAGTGTCGTAATGCGCGAAAGGAAGAGAGCAGGGCATGCAGGTTGCTGTAGAACTCGCCGACAGCGGAAAACCTTTAGAGCTTTAAGAAAATATAATCTCGAGGCAGGAGAACGCGTCGGCAGGCCAGAAGAGAAAGCTGGCCCAAATTTTTTCAGAGATATTGTCACGCAGCAAAGGACGACACAGTTGTCTATAAGGAAAACAAGTTTAATGGAGCGAACCTGTGCTCCCCCAACAACTGAAAGAATACACAGGCGGCGAAGCAGCGGCTGGCAAAACGACGGGCACGCTAGTGAGCGTCGGCGATCGAATGACGCGGCATCGGCTGTCCGGGAATTTATATCCCTCGGCACGAGGGTTTTTCGAATAGTCCAATTATATCGGGAAACCGTGATAGCGTTTCTAACAAACAACGCTTGAAGCGTTGTTTCTATCGAACAACGCCTGAAGCGTTGTTCGATAGCGTTTGTTCGAAACGCTGTGGTAGCGAAACGCTGTGAAAACGGCGATAGCACAGGCCGGCGCTGCCAGGCCGAAAAAACAAAACACAAATAAACAAACCCAATGCATGGTTCGCGGCATTACCCCCCCCCCCCCCCCTCTAAGAGTGCATCGACCTGATGCTAACATAAGGGACAGTCCACACAAATTAAAAGTTCGTCATCGTCCGTAGAAAGGTTTTAAGCGAACCACATGGACGACTTCGGGCCGCGTGCGTCGTCAGGATGTACGGGAGTCCCCATCGGGGATCACTTCGTACGTTAGTTCGCCAACACGTCGTAGAACCTGGTAGGGTCCGAAATAGCGTCGTAGAAGTTTCTCACTGAGTCCACGTCGTCGAACGGGAGTCTAAACCCACACACGATCTCCAGGATGGTACTCGGCGTCTCGGCGTCGGAGATTGTAGCGTCCGGCATCCACCAGTTGCTGGTCCGTTATACGAGCTCGAGCGAGCTGGCGGGCCTCCTCCGCACGTTGGAGGTATCCTTGGACGTCGGCGTTGAGGTCGTCGTCTTCTACGTGCGGAACCATGGCGTCGAGCATCGAAGTCGGCTGTCTTCCGTAGACGAGCTCGAACGGTGTCATCTGCGTGGTTTCTTGAATAGCCGTGTTGTACGCAAACGTGACGTACGGGAGGACTTCGACCCACGTCTTATGTTCAACGTCGACGTACATAGACAGCATATCCGCGATTGTCTTATTGAGCCGTTCCGTTAGTCCATTCGTTTGGGGGTGGTACGCCGTCGTTCTTCGGTGATCTGTGTTGCTGTAGTGTAAGATTCCTTGCATGAGCTCCGCAGTGAAGGTCGTTCCGCGGTCCGTGATTAGGACCTCAGGGGCTCCATGTCGCATCACCATTTGGTTAAGGAACTTTGCAACTTCTTGTGCAGTTCCCCTAGGAAGAGCGGTGGTCTCTGCGTAGTGCGTCATGTAGTCTGTCGCTACGACAATCCATTTGTTCGCGGAGCGGGATGTAGCGAACGGGCCCAGAAGGTCCATTCCGATCTGTTGGAAGGGCCTCGTTGGGATGGCGATCGGCTGCAGAAGTCCGGCTGGTCTCGTCGGTGGTGTTTTTCGTCGCTGGCAGTCACGGCAGCTCCGGACGTAGTGGGTGACATCGGATGTAAGGCGGGGCCAGAAGTATTTCGCCTTGATTTTTGTAATCGTGCGAGCTGTTCCGAGATGTCCGGAAGACGGGGCGTCGTGGCACGCTTCCAAAATTTTGTCACGAAGGTCTGCGGGGATGACAAGTAGATAATTCATTCTTGTTCCGGGGTTGAAATTCTTCTTCACTAGGATGGAGTTTTTGAGGCTGAATGCTGGTAAGTTTCGCTTGAACGCCCTAAACACGGCGACGTTGCGTCCTTCGAGGTAGTCGATCATGGCGCGGAGGTCAGGGTCGGCACGCTGCTGGGCGGCTAGGTCGCTCTCTGTCACGACTTCGAAGAACGCGCTGTCTTCGTCGGAGTCCTGTGGTGGTGGGTCGATGGGGGCGCGGGATAGGCAGTCGGCGTCGGAGTGTTTCCTGCCGGATTTGTAGAATATTGTAACGGTAAACTCTTGCAGGCGCAAGCTCCACCGCCCAAGACGGCCAGAGGGGTCCTTCAAATTGGCGAGCCAACACAGCGCATGATCGTCTGTCACCACCTTAAACGGTCTACCATAGACGTATGGGCGAAATTTTGAAATGGCCCATATGATAGCCAGGCACTCTTTCTCGTAGGCAGAGTAGTTTCTCTCCTCCTTCGACAGACCACGGCTTGCATAGGCGAATACCTTTTCGTAACTGCTTTGCTTTTGGACGAGGACGGCACCCAAAGCGATATCACTAGCGTCCGTGTGCATTTCCGTTTCGGCGTTTTCGTCGAAATGAGCGAGCACAGGCGGGTTTTGCAGGCGTTGTTGCAGCTCGCAGAATGCCTTTTCTTGGTCATTTTCCCAGCTGAAAGGGGTGCTTTCTTTCGTCAGGCGCGTGAGTGGCTCTGCAATGCGTGCGAAGTTTGCGACGAAGCGCCGGTAGTATACGCACAGTCCGAGAAACCTTCGCACACCCTTCTTATCTTTCGGCCTTGAGAAGTTCGCAATGGCTGATGTTTTTGCCAGGTCAGCTAGGACTCCTGCGGCGTTCACGACGTGACCCAAGAACTTGAGTTCCTCGTACGCGAAACGGCACTTCTCAGGCTTTAGTGTTAACCCCGACGTACGAATGGCCTCGAGTACAGATTCCAACCTTGTGAGGTGTTTGTCGAAAGTCCGGGCGAATACGACAACGTCGTCGAGGTATACGAGGCAAGTGTGCCACTTCAGGCCTGCTAGCACAGTGTCCATGACTCTCTGAAACGTTGCGGGCGCCATGCACAGCCCAAACGGCATCACCTTGAACTCGTATAGACCGTCCGGGGTTATAAAAGTAGTCTTCTCTCGGTCTCTCTCGTCCACTTCAATTTGCCAGTAGCCGGTCTTCAGATCCATGGATGAGAAGTACTTGGCGTGGCAAAGGTGGTCGAGGGCGTCGTCGTTTCGTGGCAGGGGGTACAGGTCCTTTTTGGTGATTTTGTTTGGTCTCCGGTAGTAAACGCAGAATCTTAAAGTGCCATCTTTTTTCTTCACGAGTACAACCGGCGCAGCCCACGGACTTTTTGATGGCTGTATTGTGTCGTCGCTGAGCATGTCATCAACTTGAGTCCGGATGGCTTCGCGCTCGTGTGAAGAAACGCGGTACGGTGACTGTCTGGTAGGTCGGGCTCCATCTTCGGTTACTATGCTGTGCTTCGCCAAAGGTGTCTGACGTAACTTCGAGTTCGAGGAAAAACATTCGCTGTAGCGACGGAGCAACTCCAGTAATCTGTCCCGATTTTCTTGCGACAGCGCCGGGTTCACGTCAAAAGAATGTGGCAGCCTGGAAGCATCTGCGCGTGCGCGTTCAAAGGTGGCGACCGCGATCACTTGACTCGCTTCTTGCGTTTCTTCGAGGAACGCAATTGCAGCGCCATTGTTTAGATGCTGGTACTCCTCGGTGAAATTGGTGACCAAAACTTGGGATCTGTTTTGCTTAAACCACGCAATGCCTCTTGCGACAGACACACCGCGGTCTAGAAGCAACCTTTGGTCAGTCTTCACGATAGCGTCGACGTCAGGAGCAGCACTTTCACAATAGACGGCGATCATCAAGCTTGCGCGGGGTGGCAGGGTGACGTGATCGTCGGCGATCCTTACAGCAGCACGGTGTCCGAGGTTTGGCTGCGGCATCATGGAGTGATCGGAAGAAAACGTTATCGACCTGGTCTGCAGATCAATTATCGCGCCATTGTCCGTCTAAAAGTCCATTCCGAGAATTACGTCGCGGGAGCAGTTAGGTGAAATGACGAACTACGAAGGGTACGTAGTGCCGTCTATGGTGACGCGCGATGTGCACATTCCACTTGGGGTCAGGAGGTGGCCTCCTGCTGTGCGTATGTGCGGACCGTCCCATCTGGTCGTAACTTTCTTTAGCTTGGACGCGAATGATCCGCTCATGACCGAGTAGTCGGCTCCCGTGTCGATGAGGGCGACTACGTCAAGGCCGTCGATGGACAACTGGACGTCGGATGCCGCTTTCCTCGAATTTCGGGTGCGCCGGGGCGTCGTATCGCGGCTTGCACGAGTTGATGGTCGGGCACTGCGTCGTCATCGTCGTCTTCTCAGCGGCAGGCTTCGTCATTTCGGGTACGCGTCGCGCAGCGTAGCTGTCGTCGTTTTCGGGGGTCTCGTCAGGGTGTCGTCGGGTCGTCGGGATGAGGGCATGTCATGAGTCACGGTCTTGCGTCGTTGGAGGGTTTTCATTTTCTCGCCGTTGTGCAAACTCACCTCCAGAAGTTGCTGCTGTTAGTTTCCCCCTCGTGGGATGGGGGACCTTCCACGGGCGAAGTCAGCATGGCTGCGACGGTTGGGGGATTGGTACGGGTAGGGCGACGGCGAACGGTTGAAACGGGATGGTCCACGGCTGGTGTTCGACAGGTATTCTTCGATCTCAAATGGGCGCTGGCCGGCTCGCGGGCGGGGTGCGTCGACGGAGAACCTACGCAAACCCAGCCTCTTGTACGGACAGCGGCGGTAGACGTGGTCGGCCTCTCCGCAGTGGTAGCACAGCGGACGATTATCTGGCGTTCGCCACACCTCGGTCTTCCTGGGCGCCTGGTTTCGGGTTACAGGGGGTCAGGCGGGCGACATTGGGCGGCGGTACGGCGGGTCCTCTTGATAATGGGTTGGGACGGGTCGGGGTCGACGAGCAGCAGCGGAGTAGGTCATCGCTTGTGGTTCGCAAGATGCTTCCGACGGCGTGGAATTCCCCAGTGCTTGCTTAACCTCCTCGCAGACGACGTCAGTGAGGGAGGCGACTTTGGGCTGTGGCGTTGCTGGAAACAATTTCCTCAGTTCCTCGCGAACAACGGCGCGGATGGTCTCCCGCAAGTCTTCCGTCGCCAATCCAGGGGCGTTTACCGGGTTCACCGAAAGGGTGTTGAGTGGTCTATCGTATTGCCGCGAACGCATATCCAAGGTCCTCTCGATCATCGAAGCCTCGGTGACGAACTCAGTGACGGTCTTAGGGGGGTTGCGGATGAGTCCAGCGAAGAGCTCTTGTTTAACTCCCTGCATCAGAAAGCGCACCTTCTTCTCTTCTGCCATTTCGGGGTCAGCTCTCCGGAACAGCATATTCATCTCCTCAGCGAACAGTACAACACCTTCGTTAGGGTGTTGCATTCGCGTCTCCAACAAAAGGGCGGCTCGTTCTTTCCGCACAACCGTAGCGAATGTTTTGAGGAATTCGCTGTTAAAGACAGTCCAGTCGGTCAGGGAGCCTTCATGGTTCTCAAACCACGTTCGAGCTGCATCCTCCAAACAGAAGAAGACATGACGAAACGTTTCTTCGTCATCCCACCTGTTAAAGATGCGGACGCGCTCCAGCTTCTCCAGCCACTCTTCCGGGTCTTCACCAGGAGATCCTCGGAATGATGGGGGCTCACGAGGTTGTTGCAGAACGACGGGAGGGTTGGTAGCGCTGGTCATGGTGCCTGCGTTGATCATCGTGGTTTTTACGTCTTCTTTCCTTTTTTTATCCGGGAGCAGTCCAAACTCTGGCTGAAGGCCTCGCTGTCAGCGGCTGACACGAGTTGGGCGTGCTTGTCGTGTTGGGCTTGCTTGTCGGCTTGGCAATGGCTTAGGATTCATGTACCCCGCGCCTCCACCAGATGTCACGCAGCAAAGGACGACACAGTTGTTTATAAGGAAAACAAGTTTATTGGAGCGAACCTGTGCTCCCCCAACAACTGAAAGAATACACAGGCGGCGAAGCAGCGGCCGGCAAAACGACGGGCACGCTAGTAAGCGTCGGCGATCGAATGACGCGGCATCGGCTGTGCGGGAATTTATATCCCTCGGCGCGAGGGTTTTTCGAATAGTCCCATTGCATCGGGAACGCCGTGATAGCGTTTGTTAGAAACGCTGTTCGTTCGAACAGCGTTTCTAACAAACAACGCTTGAAGCACTGTTTCTATCAAACAACGCCTGAAGCGTTGTTCGATAGCGTTTGTTCGAAACGCTGTGGTAGCGTTTGTTCAAAACGCTGTGAAAACGGTGATAGCACAGGCCGGTGCAGCCAGACCAAAAAAAACAAAACACAAATAAACAAACCCAATGCATGGTTCACGGCAATATATTCATATACACAAGAGGCTATAGTCTAGAACATGGTTGGTAGGGTAGCAGGACGACAAGTATACTCACTCCCACTCGTAAACACACAAGGTCATAGACTGGAAGATCAGGCGAACTTCCTCGGTGCAACTACGAGCAGTTGTCTAGCTCGTCACACTATACTGAAGCTTTCCAAAGATACAAAGCAAGGATAGAAACACCAAAACTAGAATACAAGTGCACCAATTACGAGGCACGCAACCAACCTTTCAACTTAGCTGAGCTACAAACATCACTAAACTCCTGCACTAATTCTGCCCCAGGCTACGACCATGTCACATATGAAATGCTGAAAAACCTGCCACTCAAAGCCCGAAAAACTTTACTCTCCCTATACAATGCTATCTGGCTTTCTGGCACCATCCCTTCTTCCTGGAAAGATGCTATTGTTATCCCTATTTGGAAACAGGGCAACGACCCTTCCTCAGTTAAGAGTTGTAGGCCCATTGCACTTACAAGCTGCCTTTGCAAACTTCTTGAAAAGATGATAAACCGCCGACTTTTACATTTCCTTGAAACACACAATCTGCTCGACCGATTCCATTGCGGGTTTCGAGAGGGTAGATCCACCACCGACCATCTGGTGCGCATTGAGGCAGAGATCCGTGACGCTTTCGTTCGCAAACAATACTTCATGTCTCTGTTTCTCGATATCGAGAAGGCATATGACACAACATGGCGTCTTGGCATATTAAGAGACCTGTCTCACTTGGGTGTGCGAGGTAGAATGCATTCCATAATCGAGAGATTCTTGTCCAATGGGACATTCCGTGTCCGTGTTGGCAGTATTCTCTTGCAAACATTTGTCCAAGAAACAGGAGTACCACAAGGTGGTGTACTTAGTTGTACACTTTTTATTATTAAAATTAATTCCTTGCAGCTGTCCATTCCCCGCAACATGTTCTACTGTACATATGTCGATGACGTCCAGCTTGGCTTTAAGTCATGCTACCTGGCAATGTGTGAGTGGCAGGTTCAGTTATGTTTAAACAAGGTCTCCAAATGGGCAGAGGAAAACGGATTCCGACTGAACCCACAAAAAAGCACGTGTGTCTTGTTGTCCCGAAAGAGAGGCATGCACTCAGAATTCGACATTAAACTGAACGGTCAACGTCTGTCTGTTAATGCGGAGCATAAATTCTTAGGCTTAATCATGGACAACAAGTTGACCTTCGTACCGCACATCAAGTATTTAAAAACTAAATGTTTAAAAGCCATGAATGTTCTAAAAGTGTTGTCACGTACTACGTGGGGTAGTGACAGGCAATGTCTCATGAACCTGTATAAAGCCTCATTCGCACCCGCTCAGATTATGGGGCCGTTGTTTATCAGTCTGCGACTCAAAGTGCTTTGAAGATGCTGGATCCCGTGCATCATTTGGGCATCCGCCTTTCTACGGGTGCTTTTCGCACCAGCCCCGTAGAAAGCCTTTACGTTCAGTCAAATCAGTGGTCGCTTTATCTGCAGAGCAATTACATGTCCTTTGTTTATTTCCTTGAGGCGAAAGCAGACAAAAAGCACCCCTCATACTCCACTATTAATGATTTGTCGAGCTCCATTCTGTTTCAAAACAGGCCTTCTACGACGCAGTGCCTTCTCAGTTCGCCTGAAGGGTCTAGCTTAGGAAACTGGAGTGTCACTTGAACACACTTTAATGGCTCCTGTCGTATACCCGCCACCGTGGCAGTGGCAGATTATAGATTGCGATGTTTCTTTCCTAGAAGTTACAAAACATGCGCCTATTGCCTATATCCGAAACTACTTCCTGGAACTTCAACACAAATACACACGTCCTGAGTTATTTACAGATGCCTCCTAAGTCTAACTCCTCTGTGTCCTACGGTGCCTGTCGGCCCATCCTTTTCGGATCCTGGCCCTCTACATCCAGGCACAAGTTTCTTCACAGCGGAAGCTTACGCGATACTTGTGGTGGCTAAAATCACCAAACAATCACAAATACAAAAAGCAGTAATTTATACGGGCTCCCTCCGTGTGGTAACGGGTCTGCACAATCTTAAAAAACAAAAAAAAACTTGTCCTCCTCTCACTTTACTCTAATTTATGCACACTCTACACACTCAAACAACATGCTGTAGGGTGCTGAGTGCCAGGGAACCGTGAAATCCAAGGCAACGTGATGGCGGATTAGCTTGCTGCATCCGTCCACGAAAGCACTGCCACTACACCCATATCAATCCCGGCCCTTGATCTGAAGCCGTCTCTCAAACGAATGCTCAGGGACTACTGGCCGAGCAAGTGGGATAGGCACACACAAAACAAACTACACATTATTAAGCAACATGTTGGTCATTGGCCGCCAGTATCAAAATCACGTCTTACAGAGGTAATACTAACGAGGCTCAGGATAGGACACACATACACGACACACACATATCTTTTGTCCTGTGGCGATACACCATTGTGTTAAAGATGTGGTGATGCATTAACAGTTCTTCACATGTTAATCCAATGCAAACAGTTAGAAACTCTACGAAAACAACACTTTCCATTACCGTACCGACAACATATACCTTTACACCCTGCAATGTTCGTCGGTAGGGAACCACTGTTCACTCATAAATCGGTGCCACCTTTTTTAAGAGATGTCCACTTTTACCGTGTCATATACCCAGGCATTGCGTAGCGTGACCTCTCAAGAGAGGTTGCTGCTGCAGTGGCTGCATTGAAAAGCACTTGCCGTCGCGGTCCTTGTACACAAGGGCGCTGATGAGGCACTTGTGCTAGTGCGAAAATATTTTTACACATGTTTTTGTTATCAAAACCATTTGTCACCGATTTTTACTGTCCATATCACGCCACACACACGATTTTATTACTTATGTTTTTACCCGCATTATAGCGAGGAATTTTAAGGCCCCAATACAGCTACGCAACATATCATTGTCCACATCTCTAGTCATTGAAATGGCGCTCTTTGGCCATCGAGTGGCCCTTGCGCCATAAAGCGCCACACATCATCATCATCATTACTTTACGTTGACGCGACATAAGCGCTTTCAGCATTGATGCCGCTGTCAACTACTTCACAGCGTTCCTGATTGATGCAGCAACAAAATGCATTTCACAAACTGATGGACACCCAGGAAAACGACGTGTGCCATGGTGGAACTCTGATTGCCGAAATGCGCGCAAGCAGCAAAACAAAACATGGAGGTTGCTTCGCAACTCACCGACAGCCGGAAATCTTGACATATTTAGGAAATAAGTGTCATGGCAGGAGAATGCGCCGGCAGGCCAGAAGAGAAAGTTGGCAGAAGTTTTTATCAGGGATCAATTCATATATAGAGGAGGCAAAAGTCAGGAACATGGTTGGTAGGGTAGCAGGAAGACGAGCCCACACACTGCCACTTGCAAACACACAGGGTGGCACCTTGGAAGATCAGGCGAACTTCGTCGGTGCACACTTCGAACGGGTGTCCAGCTCATCTCACTACACTGATGCTTTCCGAAAATACAGAGCAAAAATAGAAAAGCAACAACTCGAAGACAAATGCACAAGATACGAGGCGTACATCCAAACTTTCAGCTTAGCTGAGCTCCAAAGATCACTAAACTCCTTTAGTGATTCCGCTCCAGGTTCTGACCGTGTGGTTTACGAAATGTTAGAAAACCTGCCAATCGAAAATCAAAAAACCTTACTTTGTTTGTACAATGCTATTTGGTTCTCTGGCACTATCCTTTCTTCCTTCCTGGAAAAAGTCTTTTGTTATTCCCATTTCGAAACAGGGCAAGGACCCTTCTTCAGTTTCGAGTTACAGGCCTATGGCGCTTGCAAGCTGCCTGTGCAAACTTCTCGAAAAAATGATAAACTGCCGACTTCTACAATTCCTTGAAACAAACAATTTGCTCGACCAATTCCAGTGCGAGTTTCGAGAGGGTATGTCCACCACCGACCACCTTGTTCGTATTGAGGCACAGATAAGAAATGATTTTGTCCACAAGCAATATTTCCTTTCTTTGTTCCTCGACATCGAAAAGGCTTATGATACAACATGGCGTTTTGGAGTATTAAAAGACCTATCCCCCCTTGACATGCGTGGCAGAATGCTTACTATAATCGAAAGTTACTTGCCAAACCGGTTATTCAGAGTTCAAGTAGGCAGCGTTCTTCCTCAAACATTTGTCCAAGAAACAGGCGTGCCGCAAGGTGGTGTACTCAGTTGCACTTTTTTTAGTAGTAAAAATGAACTCTTTGCGCTTGTCGATTCTTCGCAATATGTTTTATTGTATGTATGTCGACGACCTCCTGCTTGGTTTTAAGGCTTGTAATCTGGCCTTGTGTGAGCGGCCGATTCACCTTGGTTTGAACGAAGTCTCCAATAGGGTAGAAGAAAACGGATTCTGACTGAATGCACAGAAAAGCACGTGTGCCTTGTTCTCCGGGAAGAGAGGCATTCATACCGAGCCCGATATTCAACTGCATGGGCAACGTCTTTCTGCTAATACTGAACACAAATTCTTAGGCCTATTTTTGGACATCAAGCTAACTTTCATACCTCACATCAAATATTAAAAAAAGCAAGTGCATAAGAGCTATGAACGTTCTAATAGTCTCGGCACGCACTACGTGGAGAAGTGACAAGAAGTGTTTATTGGATTTGTATAAAAGCTTCATACCTACCCGCCTAAACTATGGGGCAATAGCATATCAGTCTGCGACACCTACTGCCCTTAAAATGCTGACCTTGTTCATCATCTAGGCATTCCGTCCCTCTACGGGTGCTTTTCGCACTACCCCCTTGGAAAGCCTGTACGTGGAATCGAACGAATGGTCACTCAACCTACGGAAATGTTACATGTCTTTTAAATATTATCTTAATGTAAATGCAGACAAGGATCACCCATCATATTCTACAATTGATGACATGTCTACTCTTGCTGTGTTTGAGAAACGGCCTTCAATGAGACAGCCCGACTCCCTCCGTGAGAGGGGCCTAGCGAAGGAAACCGGTGTGACACTTGAACACCGTTCGATGGCTCCCACAGTAGGCATGCCACCGTGGAAAAAGCAGGTGATAGATATCGACGTGTCTTTCTTGGAGACGATAGTTATAGCGCGAGAATAAAACGACGACACAGAGATAAGAAGGACACGAACTACACGGTCATAAAACGTGACTAATTGCACACCTGCAGGCATACTTCCTAGAACTACAATAGAAATACACATGTCCTGAGTTCTGCCCCGCCACGGTGGTCTAGTGGCTAAGGTACTCGGCTGCTGACCCGCAGGTCGTGGGATCAAATCCCGGCTGTGGCGGCTGCATTTCCGATGGAGGCGGATATGTTGTAGGCCCGTGTACTCAGATTTGGGTGCACGCTTAAAGAACCCCAGGTGGTCAAAATTTCCGGAGCCCTCCACTACGGCGTCTCTCATAATCAAATAGTGGTTTTGGGACGTTAAACCCCACAAATCAATCAATCAATCCTGAGTTCTTTACGAATGCTTCAAAGTCCGACACTTCTGTCTCGTACGCAGGCCGTCGGCGCATCATTTCTGGAAGCCGGTGTTCTGCACTCTGATTGAAGCATTTTCACCGGCGAAGCTTACGCGATACTTGCGGTCGTTTCTCTTTGTCGTCTTTTATTCCCCTCACCCTTTTCCGCAGCACAGAGTAGCCAGCCTGTCTAAGAACTGTCTAACCTCCCTGTCCTTCTTCTTAAACTTTCCTCCTCCTCCTTTTGCGGCCGTCAAACACATTAAACAAATAATTCTACAGAAGGCCTTAGGTATACAGATTCCTTAGGTATAGTATAAGCTCTCAAAACTCTTAAAAAGCACAAAAACTCTGTCCTTGTCTCGCTTTATTCGCTTTTATGCCCATTCTACTCATCCAATCAGCATGTTGTAGTCTGCTGGGGGACCGGACACCGCGAATTACAAGGAAATGTTATGGTGGACCAGCTAGCTGGATCCGCCAACAAAACCGCTTCAAATACATCGATACCAGTTACTGCACTCGACTTGAAAGATTTTCTAAAACGAAAGCTCAGGCGTTATTGGCAGAGCACATGGGGCACATACACAGGTAATAAATTGCGTATCATCAAGACACAACTTGGTCATTGGTCGCCAGTATCAAAATCACGCCCCACAGGAGTAATCATTACAAGCTTAAAAACAGGACATACACACACAAAACATACATTTCTTTTGCGTGGGGGCGATCCACCTATGTGTGATAGATGTGGAGAAGCACTCATCGTACTTCACATTCTAACTCAGTGTAAATACTTAGACACACTGAGAAGACAACACTTTCCGTTACCCTACCGACAACATATACCACTTCTTCCTGCAATGTTCGTCGGTAGGGAACCACTTTTCACACATAAATTGTTGTTAGCTTTTTTAAAAGATGTTCGTACTTTTCATACCATATACCCGGGCATTCCGTAGCACGACTTCTCCAGAGAGGTCTCCGTTGCGGTGGCTGCAGTCAACAAAGCACTTGCCTCATGGTCCTTCGATGCAAGGGTGTGAACGATTGAGACACTAGTGCTTATGCCATACATGTCCACCATGGATTATGATCGCAAACTTTCGTCCTCCATTAACACCACACTTTTCACGGCAAGGTCATCATTTTATTACTTCTATGTTTTTACCTGCTTTAGGGCGAGGAATTTTAAGGCCCTTATACAGCCGCTTATCACAATAATTGTTCATATCTCTAGTTACATGAACTGGCACTCTTTGGCCATGAAATGGCCCTTGTGCCACAAAACATCAAAATCATCATGAAGTTGATAATATTCCGCTCTTCATTTTCCTCGGTTCGTTTCGACAAAGCCACACGAAGTGTCTGTTCAAAGGTATTGGCAATATATGTGAGAAGTGGGCTGCTTGATTATTGAAGTTGCAGGACATACAAGCTCGGACAATATAGAAAAATGGTCGCTATTTGTACGCAAGTTCAAAGTAGGCCATGTGCAAATAGAGAGGCTAGAACTACAGAAAGTCATATCACTCGCTGAATGAGACTGATTGCACACAACCGGGGGGGGGGGGGGGGGTTGCTGGTTAATGCATGTAAATGATTTTTAGCAACAATGTCCCACGAACACTTTCCATTCATATATTTTCGGAACCCCCATGAAGTGTGATGAGAATTGAAGTCTCCTACCATAAATATGCTTTTTCGGAAGACGAAATAACGGTATCTAAAACACTAAAATTTTGAACACCTGACGGAGAATAAGCGTTCACTAATGAAAAGAGAAGGTGTCCTGGAAGACACATATATAATGTTGACATTTCACTTTCTAAATTCATTATTTGACTTGTTACTTTTACCCGATGAGCAATATGTGAATAGATGAACACTGATAAATCACCACCTCGAGAGCGTCGGTCCAAGCGAAATGTTCGGTAGTTTTCAAGATGAAAGATTTTCTCTTTGATGGAGCCAAGTTTTTGATTGATTGAAATGTGGGGTTTAACGTCCCAAAATCACCATATGATTATGAGAGACGCCGTAGTGGAGGGCTCCGGAAATTTCAACCACGTGGAGTTCTTTAACGCGCATTCAAATCTGAGCAGACGGGCTCATAACATTTCCGCCTCCATCGGAAATGCAGCCGCCACAGCCGGGATTTGATCCCGCGACCTGGGGGTCAGCAGCCTGAGTACCTTCGGCCACTAGACCACCGCGGTGGGGCAGCCAAGTGTTTTGCAACACTATAGCATCTGGGGAATGCTGATTACACAGGCAAAATAAATGTGTAGTTGCGGAAAAAATTGACCGCCAATTCTACTGCAAATTGTTAATCTACATATTTTGAAGATATACCGGCCGTATTCACTGCCTTCTGCAATAAGTTACCTTTCCGAAAATCCCCTTTTAATGCTATTTCTTTCTGATATTTCTTTTTACTTTTCCCTCAAGGACTCAATGGAGATCTATGTTTTAGTGGCAACGCCCGCCGTTTCATTTTTTTTTAGTCAAATTCCATTTGTGAGTCCTGCGAACGTGAATCAGAGTTCTAATCAAAATGTTCAATGGGGATTATTTTACGGCCGCAGCCCGACATACCAGCTCTTGGTGAATATATTTATGTAACAGGTGTTGTTTTCGTGTGGCTGGGTTTGAAAGGCCCTGTTTCTGGAGATCCTGTATTCACCTTTTTAGCTGAAGAAAGCATATGCTGCATGTGGATGATGAACATTGATGAGGACTAGCGATTTGTGCATTTGCTATTTGAGCAAATGACTTCGTAAACACCACAAAAAGGTTCTTCAATAGCTTTGTCATTGTTCTCTCAATGATAGAGGCTATCACTTCAAAGAGTTCCCAGTCCGTGACATGGTTATTACGGATCACAGCAACCCACGAGAACGCTCTGTGATGGCAATTCGAGCTTCGCGTCTTGAACAAAGTTTTTGGTCAATTATTTCTATAACCTGAATCTCCTGAGCTCTCGCAAGGCATGTGCCATCATCAGATTGGTGAGGGCCACCACAGATACAGCAACACCTTTTCTGAGCTGTGCATTCTTTAGAGTTGTGTCACCTGCTCCTATTTGACACTGCTCTACTGATCGGCAACCCTTTATGCTATACCCAAAACACTAGCATTTATGGCACTGCAGTGGACGAAGAGACAGCACTTCTACCCAATATATCAGTGGTCACGCTTTGATCTCTGTTGGTCTAGTAGTTCCAGCAAAGGTAACTATCACCGACTCTGTCGGGATCCTCTTTAGGTCAGCGCTGCGTGAACAGCGAAAGACTGCCACCACACCTGCTGTGGAAAACAACTCCAGAATTTCGGGTGGAGACAGGCTCAAGTACACCCCAAGAACTGAATCTTTCACACAGGCCAAGTGAGGAGGAACAAAAGAGCCCATCGGGAGGGAGGCAAACGATGCAGCATTTAAGCAGATATAATACGCAGACCTGATCTGGGGAACAGCACAGAATACTTCTACGACCAAACTGTTGCACCTCAGTGATGAATTGAAAGTGTTCGGTCACGTTCGTAGCTCCTCGTGGGTTCTTTTTGATGTTTTCATGAGAATAGAAGCCCCATTAGTTGGGACCAGAGCCACTGGAACGCTGCTGAGACCACTTCACAAGAAAAGATCAATGGATAAATTATCATTACTGAGGGATGCCGACCACGCAGAGTTTGCCTGGCTGGGAGACATGACAGACATCAGTCAGATGAGCTCAAAGCAGCGCCGCCCGCAATGGCCGTACACCCCAGGAGGATGCACCCAGGTGCCGAAGACAGCCAAACAGGAATGTGAAGAGGCACCCAGACCAGGCAAGCAAGGTCCACCAGAGAGCGGCGACGGTCCTGGAGCTTCGTACTTCTTCTTGTCAGACCGACCACCACCGATGGCAACGGGCCGCTTTGCCGACTTCTTCTTCTGGCTTCCGAGAACCGTTCTGTCGTTGTTGTTGGTTTTCCTCGGCACATGACTGGTACCCAAAGGAGGGGATTGGCCGATTGTAAGGTGAATTTGCGCGATACTTTCTGCATTGCTTCGTTCCTAAAAAGCGTTATTTATTTGTGATTTGAAGTGCCAATTGCGACTTTGAAAGAAAAAAGAGAGAAAAAGAAAAGCAGTGAGACCAAAATATAGCAAGGAAATCGTTTAGTCGCAGTGATGTATTTTTGAACGGTGAATAAAACATCCCTGGGGCTGTAACTTGTTGTAGAGGCTCTAAATGGACGAAGAGATGGTTCTGATAATTGCAAGCCCAGTTTATGAAGAGGTGGTGCTAGTATGCTTTTCCTGAATAAGTGAAAATGGCGACAATATAATAAAAATGACTAATCGTTTACTCTTCATAACAATAAACGCTCATACGGGAGTTCAATAAAACGAATGCTAAAAAACGGAAGTAAAAATTGAGAGAGGTTACGTGGTAACGAAATTTGATGATGACAACTTCCATCATCCTTGGACAACACATGAACTTAGCGTGTATTAGTGCGGTACATAAAAGAAGGGGACACGACACAGACGTCGAGATAGGTACGCGCTAAACTTCCAACTCATCTCTACGTCTTACCTATATCTACGTCTGTGTCGTGTCCCCTTCTTTTATGTACCGCGCTAATACACGCTACGTTCATGGATGACCAACTCACCCGATCAGCAACCCTTCTTGGATTAAACAGTTCACTGTGCCAGTAAAATAACCAGTGGTTGTACTCCAGAGAAGCCATCAGTGCAGGGTCTGATAAATTTGGTGTTTTTAAGCGTGCAAAATCGCGCAACCGTATTGTGTACTGTAGGTGGGAAATAGGAATGATGGGTGTCGAAAGCGATGCATTCGCAAGAAAATCAATCACTTCGTTTAACAACAAACCTTTGTGGCCTGGTGCCCAGAATAAATGAAAACTTCGGAGATGACAGGGAACCAGTTATTTAAGTAGTTCCAGTATGGGTGAGGTGGAACCTGAACTTGGCAACGTCTAACGCTAGAACCTTATCTAGTGAGGCAAGCCTAGCTGTACTGATCAAGGAGCTAGAGGGTATTAAATGGGATGTAATAGGGATCAGTGAGTTTAGGAGGACAGAGGAGGCCTAAACAGTGTTACAAAATGGGCACGTCCTTTGCTTATCAGACCTAGGATGACAGAAGAGAACTGGGAGTGGGGTTCCTAATTCACAGAAACATAGCTGGCAGCATAGAGATGTACAATAGTAATAATGAAAGGGTGGTAGGTATCGTAATTAAACTCAATAAGAAATACAAGATGAAGGTAGCACAGGCTTACGCGCCTACATCCAGCCACGATGACGCGTCAGTTAAAAGCTTCTACAAACACGTGGAATCGGCAATGAGTAAGGTAAAAACACAGTATACTATACTGATGGGAGTCTTCAATGCAAAAGTAGAAAAGAAGCAGGCTGGAGACCAGGCAGTAGGAGAATATGGCATCGGTACTAGAAATGCCAGAGGGGACCTTACTACTAGCATTTGCAGAACGCAGTAGTTTACGAATTTCGAATATCTTCTACCGAAAACGAGGGAACCGTAAGTGGACATGGAGGAGCCCTAATGGCGAAAATAAGAACGAAATTGACTTTATACTGAGTGCACACGCAGGCATCATGCAGTATGTGGAAGTGCTTGGCAAGGTACGATGGAGTGGCCATAGAATAGTACGGTCTAAGGTACGGTCTGAAATTCGCCGTTTTGAAGCAGGAACGACAGAAACTGACTACGTCCACTGCAGGACAAAGGACTCTCCCTTGTTTCGCCAGTCAGCTCAGTCCTGTGCTTGCTGCTGCCATTTTACACCCGTAAACTTCTTAATGTCCTCTGCCCACTTAACTTTCTGTTTCAATGAGCTAGCACTGAGAGCGAAGTACGGGAATGCAGAGTCTTCCTTTAGAACAGGTACTAGGCTCTTATCGAGGAAGCTAACCTTAGCGTAGACGCAATGAGTGATAATCTGACAACTATCATTACGGAGTGTGCAGTGGAAGTTGGAGATACGGTGCTTAGAAAGCACATTGGCAAACTGTCCCAGGTAACGAAAATTCTAATTAAGAAGCGTCAAAGCATGAAAGCCACAAGTACAGCAGATAAAATACAGTTGGTAGAGCTTTCGAAGTTGATTAATAGGCGTAAGGTATCCTATGTAAGAAGGTATAACACGGAGAGAATTGAACACGTTTCGAAGAACTGAAGAAGCGTCAACGCAGTGAAAACTTGGGATAGGCAAAAGTCGGATGAATGCACTAAGAGACAAGGAAGGCAAAATAACTACAAATATGTCAGGGTAGTTAAACTAGCGGAGGAGTTTACAGAGATCTGGGCAGTAGCCAGGACAATCACGACCTGAATGTAAGAACTAGCAGTAACCTAGCTGGCACCCCACCAGTAATGATAGAAGAAGTCAGAAAGTCTTGGAGAACATGCAAAGAGGCAAAGTCTCTGGTGAGGATCAGGTAACATAAGATCTGCTGAAAGATGGGGAACAAATTGTGTTAGAAAAACTAGCCACCTTGTTTACGAAGTGTCTCCTGACGGGAAGAGTAGCAGAATCTTGGAGAATGCTAACATCATCTTAATACATTAGAAAGGAGATGACAAAGACTTGAAGAATTACAGGCCGTTCAGCTTGCTTTCGGTCGCAAAAAAGTATTTACAAAGGTAATTGCTAACACAATTATGTAAACATCATAATTCCGTCAACCAAAGGAAGAAGCAGGATTTCGAACAGGCTATTCAACAATGGACCACATTCATACTATCAATCAGGTAATAAAGAAATGCCCAGAATACAGCTAACCACTAGACATACCCTTTATAGACTACGAGAAGGCGTTAGATTCAGTAGAAATATCAGCAGCCATGCCAACACTGCGAAATCAGGACGTCGACGAAGCATGTATAAACATCCTAGAAGAAATCTACAGGAGATAAACATCCTAGAAGAAATCTACAGGAGATCAACGGCTACCGTAGTGCTTCATAAAAAAAGCAACCGAATAACAATCAAGAAGGGTGTAAGGCAGGGTGATACAATCTCCCCATTGCTATTTACCGCATGCTTACAGGAAGTTTTCAGACGCCTAGAATGAGAACAGTTAGTTATAAGAGGTAATGGAGAGTATCTTAGTAACCTATGTGTCACGGACGGCTATTTTCGGCGACACCGCGTCACGGCAATTAACGGGCGCCGTACTCCCCGACTGACCGTGAGAAACGGCGGCACATGAAAGGGAACCGATAAGTGCAAAATGGGGGTGCTCTCCTTAGAACGTCGCCGCCGACAGTTAATCCTTTTATAACCGTGGCGACGTCTGCAAGGTCGTAGAAGGCCGCGGTATACCCTGTACAAGGATTAGACTACAAGACGCCCGGCTGAGAGCTAAGTGGTTGACCGTTCCCACGGAAAAAAGCGTGGGAAACGCTCTGGTGGCCAAGCCGTATGACAACAACCCGACAGGTTGTCACTCTCGCTAGTTGCGGGCCCTCTCCCTATTAAAAAGGGGTGGGGTCAAAATATTTTTGGGGCGGAGTTTCCCCTCAATTAAACGCGCATGATTGGACCCAGGTAGAGGTCTCTTGTCCCCAAGGAAGAGAGCGAGGAGACACGAGGGGGATTTAAGCGCAAGATTTTGCCCTGCTAGGCAGACTAGTCGCTGACCAAGATGGTGTAGAAACAGATCAACAAGCATCTCTTCTAGAAGTTTTTAGTGTGGCTCTGTATCGGCTGGCCACCTAAACTTAGCCGTTCGTCTAGCTGTGACGCGATATTAACGTCTGCAACGTAGACATCGGGACTTCGCTTCGAGTTAGCTCAACCTGCTCGAAGTCACCTGCAAGCACTAGCCTCCCGGAGCCACCAGCGTTGCAACACCGCCGACATCGCAGTCGTGCCAGAACTCTCTTCGACTTCTCGCTTCCGATCGTCGGGGACGCAACGCTGCCGGTCATCACACGTATGCCTCCACCTGTTTATATCTTCGAACTTTCTCCTCCGTCGTTCAATTCTTGTTAGTGTGTGTAGTTTGCAATAGTTCTCTCTCGTAAGCTGATTTATTGTCTCTGTTATATATTTCTTTAGTTGTATCAAGTGTCGATGTATTTTGTTAGTTGTATTGAAGTGTTGTATTAGATCCCGTGTTGCTGCATTAGAGTAAAGTTGTTTTGTTTTCTCACGTCTCTGATCTCTTCACTGTCTCTGCTTGCGTACGGAACGAACCAACCTGCTGTCATTCCCGTCGCCGACTTCGCGCTGGCGACGCTAGAGTGGCAGCTTGTAACAAAACTGGCGTCCGCGACAAAACTGGCGTCCGCGAGACAGGACGTTCCGTACAAGAGTAAGACAGTGAGGGGTGAACGAGAAGCGTGCGGACAGCGTGGTGATAGAGCCGCACAGTTGAAGCGGTTGTATCCTGCAATGATTGCGCTGTTTTTATAGGGGCATTATAGTGACAGTTGCAGTATGGAGTGTATGGATTTTAATAAGTGGATCGCGTACAGTAAGCAGTTAGGCCTCGAGGGCGCCGAACTGAGACAATGGGTTAAGGAGCTGCAGGAACAGGCGCAGGCCAGAGAAAAGCGGGCACGGGCCCGGGAGGAAAAGGAAAAAGAAAGGGAGAGAGAACGCGAAGAAAAGGAGAGAGCGCGCCAAGAAAAGGAGAGAGAGCGCCAAGAAAAGGAGAGAGAGCGCCAAGAAAAGGAGAGAGAGCGCAAAGAAAGGGCGAAAGAACGAGAAGCGGCAAGGAAAGCGGCAAGGGAAGCCGGAGAACGGGAAGTGCAGTTACTGCAATTAAAGATTCGCCTCATCGAGGGTAGCAGGGTGAGCCGATCCAGCAGTGAGCACGGCGATGCCGGCGAGGAACTGTCATTTGAGCGAGACACATGGTGTCAAGGGCTACTCACGGTTCTGCCTTACGAGGCAAATGAAGCGGTTGCGCGACTCAGTCAGCAGAACGCGAACAACTACGAGGTAGTTAAGGCAGAGATGCTCCGGATGTTCGGAACTTCTGTCTGGACAAAAGAAGAGCAGCTCAGACAAGAGTCTGAAAGAGAGCGCGAAGCAGAAAGACAAGAGTCTGAAAGCAAGGCGCGCCGGAAAGCGATGGACGTAAAAGTGTGGCAGGAACCGCTAGAATCAGAAATCGCGCTAGAAAAGGGTCCGCATATTCTCGAATGCATCCATATAAATGATGTAGAGAACGAGGCCTTGGCCGGTCTCGAGGTAGAGACAGCATCAAAAAACGGTCCTGGCGAGGATGAGGGGTGTGCCAGCAGCCCTAATGGACCCAGTAAGAAGCCGGAAACCATCCTCATGCCTCGAGAGGACGTCTCGAGATCGTCACATGCAGATAGGGTTAGCACAGTGGCTAAACACAGCGAGAACGCGACAGTTCAGGAGTGCAGCGATGCCACCACAGAGGGCCCAGTTAATGATTCTATCAGCGTTAACAAAGATAATTTGGCCCGGCAGTGCGTCGTGACACCGAGTTCAAAATGTTTGAGCGTGGGGCAAAATGTAGCACAAGCTCCAACGAGCTTCCCAACCACTCAGTTCCCGACGCGACATGATGATGGCATCGAGAGAAAGGGGGCAAGCAAACATCGCCGGAAACGAAAGAAGCGGAAGCGCACTGCGCTGCGCAAGCCTAGGTCAGGCCCCACTCAGTCGCAAGAAAGACGAGAGGGTAGGCCATTAGTCCGTTTCAAGGAACGTCAATGGTGGCGTTCAGGGAAGCACAAGGGGCGAGCCAGGTGTAGAGGGAGGAAACGAGGTACGCCACCCCAACGCAGCGTGCGGTTCAGTTCGACAAATTCGGGAAAGCGGCCTTTGCCGAAGGGTCAGAGTCGAAAGGGCAGAGGGGCTAAATACCGCATAGGGGAGAACCCAAAAGAAAAATGGCACAGGCTTCCCCCCTGCTTCTCGTACCCCTTTCACATTACCGAAGAAAGCCGGCCGAAGTGCAGAATGAGGCGTGACGGCAAAACACAGCCTAACGTTCGTGTTTTTAGTAGCCTCAGGCCTGATGGAAAACCGCCGGGACCGCGACCCCATCGTGTGCGATTAAAAGCACGATGAGAAGAGGGTTCACGTTCAGTATGAGTAACTTTTGCACAGGCATGTTAAATATTGTTACTGAGTGTTGCATTGGAGATGCAAATTTGAGTCATTTTAATTTTGTAAGTTACATGATGCGGAGTAAATTTTTGAAAAGGAAAACCGCCGAACTAAAGGCTGAAAATTGAAGTCCGGTAATCATTTGTACGAATATACCGAGAAGGTAAAAAAACTAAAAAATTGTTCTGTTTTTTTTTAGTGTTTCAAAGGTTTAGTTTGATACCGTATGCCTTTACTGTCATGTGATTATGGCGTGAATTGGCATTTAAGGAAGAAGATATTAATATAGACCAGATGATTTCGTAAAATGGTTAAGCTTGGCGCAACACAGTGGAGTTGTTGTTGCGCGCATTGAGAATTGAGGTCTATGAGCATGTTATTTTTTTTTCCTTTGGTCGGTTGTTTTCCGTTTGTATGTACGTATTTCATTGTATAAGAAGTGTATTTTGAGTTATTTTCTTGTTGCTTGGTGCATTGGTTGTTTTTACTTGCTGTAATGCACATTGAAGGATTGCACTACAGTTGAGGAGCGCACCTGTTCCGTTTTATTTCGTAGTATACATTCGTGCAGTGTATTCTGTATTGATGGCTGCCGTACACGGCTATTTCTTCTTGTTGTTTGTATGGCGCATTGATATTGTTGCGTATAACTGAGGCTGGTACTCTAACAATTGGTTGTTTTTTCTTTTGTTGTTACTTTGATGCACTCTGCCTAATGATGTTGTGTATGAGAGGGACAGCCCACATGTCTCCCTTGTTGGTGGTGTTTTGTTCCTTGTTGTCGGAAAAATTCCCCTCCGTGCGAACAAATGTTATGAATAACATTCTGAAAGTGGGGGGCAATGTCACGGACGGCTATTTTCGGTGACACCGCGTCACGGCAATTAACGGGCGCCGTACTCCCCGACTGACCGTGAGAAACGGCGGCACATGAAAGGGAACCGATAAGTGCAAAATGGGGGTGCTCTCCTTAGAACGTCGCCGCCGACAGTTAATCCTTTTATAACCGTGGCGACGTCTGCAAGGTCGTAGAAGGCCGCGGTATACCCTGTACAAGGATTAGACTACAAGACGCCCGGCTGAGAGCTAAGTGGTTGACCGTTCCCACGGAAAAAAGCGTGGGAAACGCTCTGGTGGCCAAGCCGTATGACAACAACCCGACAGGTTGTCACTCTCGCTAGTTGCGGGCCCTCTCCCTATTAAAAAGGGGTGGGGTCAAAATATTTTTGGGGCGGAGTTTCCCCTCAATTAAACGCGCATGATTGGACCCAGGTAGAGGTCTCTTGTCCCCAAGGAAGAGAGCGAGGAGACACGAGGGGGATTTAAGCGCAAGATTTTGCCCTGCTAGGCAGACTAGTCGCTGACCAAGATGGTGTAGAAACAGATCAACAAGCATCTCTTCTAGAAGTTTTTAGTGTGGCTCTGTATCGGCTGGCCACCTAAACTTAGCCGTTCGTCTAGCTGTGACGCGATATTAACGTCTGCAACGTAGACATCGGGACTTCGCTTCGAGTTAGCTCAACCTGCTCGAAGTCACCTGCAAGCACTAGCCTCCCGGAGCCACCAGCGTTGCAACACCGCCGACATCGCAGTCGTGCCAGAACTCTCTTCGACTTCTCGCTTCCGATCGTCGGGGACGCAACGCTGCCGGTCATCACACGTATGCCTCCACCTGTTTATATCTTCGAACTTTCTCCTCCGTCGTTCAATTCTTGTTAGTGTGTGTAGTTTGTAATAGTTCTCTCTCGTAAGCTGATTATTGTCTCTGTTATATATTTCTTTAGTTGTATCAAGTGTCGATGTATTTTGTTAGTTGTATTGAAGTGTTGTATTAGATCCCGTGTTGCTGCATTAGAGTAAAGTTGTTTTGTTTTCTCACGTCTCTGATCTCTTCACTGTCTCTGCTTGCGTACGGAACGAACCAACCTGCTGTCATTCCCGTCGCCGACTTCGCGCTGGCGACGCTAGAGTGGCAGCTTGTAACACTATGCTTCGCCGAAGAAATTGCGTTGCTGTGTAACTCAGGGGACGAATTGCAACTCATGATTACTGAGTTGGACAAAGAGAGCAGAAAGGTAGGTCTTAAAATTATTCTGCAGAAAACGAAAGTAATGTACAACAATCTCGGAAGAGAGCACCGCTTCGATTTGGTAATAGTGCACTTGAAGTTGTAAAAGACTATGTCTACTTAGGACAGGTAATAACTGCGCAGCCGAACCACGAGATTGAAGTAACTAGAAGAATAAGAATGGGGTGGAGAACATTTGGCAAGCACCCTAAACTATGACAGGTAGATTGCCACTATCCCTCGAGAGGAAGGTATGTAACAGCTGCATATGCCGGTACTTAGCTACGGAGCAGAGACCTGGAGACTTATAAAGATGGTTCAGCTAACATTGAGAACGACGCAGCGAAAAATGGAAGGGAAAATGGTAGGTGTAAGCTTAAGAGACAAAAAGAGAGCATAGCGGATCAGGGAACAAACCGGAGTTAAGAATATCATAATTGAAATCAAGAAGGGGGAACGGAAATGGGCCAGGCATGCAGCGCATAGACAGGATAACCACCGTTCATTTAAGGCAACTAACTGGATTTCAAGAGAAGGCAAGCGGGTTAGGGGGAGACAGAAGGTTAGGTGGGCAGATGTTATTAAGGAGTTTGCGGGTATAAATTGGCAGCAGCAGGCACAGGACCGAGTTGATTGGCGGAACATGGGAGAGGCCTTTGTCCTGCAGTGGACAGGGTTAGGCTGATGATGATTATGAAGACGATGATGATGATGACAGAAAGAGAAACCGGCTTCTCTTTCTCTTTCACCTAAAATTCTGCCACCCATGCTAGAATATAAGGTGGGAACCCGTAACTCCATAACTGAT
This sequence comes from Rhipicephalus microplus, assembly GCF_013339725.1. Lineage (NCBI taxonomy): Eukaryota > Metazoa > Arthropoda > Arachnida > Ixodida > Ixodidae > Rhipicephalus > Rhipicephalus microplus. The sequence goes on along the minus strand of NC_051165.1, from coordinate 81,375,622 downwards.
TAATCAAGATAGGAATCTCTACAGTATCGTATGCTTTACATATTATGAACTTTTCCATTTCAGGCCGCGCAGCACGGTATCTATCATGCGCTCAAAAGTCGCGGGTGCTTTGCAAAGCCCGAAAGGCATCACGTTGAATTCATATAGCCCGTCGGGGGTTGCAAACGCCGTTTTCTCCTTATCGTCCTCATGCATGGGGATCGGCCAGTACCCAGAACGCAAGTCGATGCTTGAAAAGAATTCCGCGCCTTGTAGGGAATCAAGGGCGTCGTCAATGCGTGGCATAGGGTACACGTCCTTGCGTGTGATCTTATTGAGCGCCCGGTAGTCCACGCAAAAGCGCACAGAGCCATCCTTTTTGCGGACCAAAACAATAAAAGACGACCAAGGGCTAGATAAAGGACGAATGACTTCCCGTTTAAGCATGTCCGCAACGTTTTCTTCTATAATTTTTCTTTCAGTTAGAGACGCGGTAGGCTCGGCGGTGTACGATAGATGTCCCAACAGTTTGAATTCGATGTGCTGTAGTATTAGTGCGGCCCAGCTTAGACGAGCAAATATCGAAAGAATTTTCATGTTTCTGCAACAATGCGAGCAGCTGCTGCCTCTGTGAATATGTCAATTCGCTGCTGATAGCGGTGGTAAAGGCGGAGGAAGAAACATGCTCACCGAGGCAAGGTTCTTTGGATGCGATGGCCTGAAGTGGCGTGACAAATACAGGCTCGAAGTCAGCAACATGGGCCACAGTAGTGCCCTGTCACAGTAAGATCTTCTCCGGTGTAGAGTTGACAGCGGTGACAAGTGCCGAGCCATTGCAAAAACGAACGACACCGGACGGAAAACTATACCTTTACGAACGCAAAGTGGTGACGGTGAGACCAATACATCACCGTGATAGATGTCATTGCACGTAATGCTGACAATTTGCTCTTGTAGTGGCGGCAGTTCGATGTCATTCGCAGCGACCAGATGAAGTGGCTTCTGATTGTCGTCGTCAAGCATGTAGTCGGTGTCAGCGAGGTGAACGACGTGTTGTCCACAACAAATCGCCGCGGAAGCAGATGATAGAAAATTCCCACCCTAAAATTAGTTGGTGAGAGCAGCGGGACAGGACAGCAAACTGGACATGACGGCGGACGCCGTCGATGAAAACACGCACAGTACAAAACGCGGAAGGGCGAATGACGTTCCCCTGGGCAGCAACTAACGTGGGGCCATCGTAAGGCGTCATTAATTTCCTAAATGTTCGCACAAATCAGCACGTATCACAGACAATGTCGCACCTGTGTCCACTAAAGCGTCGACTCGCACTCCTTCCACTTCCACAGAAAGCGTGTTACACGGGCCTGATGGAGGAATTTCAGTTCTAATTCCGAATGCAGTTTTTCCTCCACAAACTGCATCACTTAGTTTCCCGAATGAATATCAGATGAGGATGAGGCGGGCCGAAGTGGAGAAGTGGAACGGCGGAAGGGCGAAGGCGAGCGGCGTCTCGTGTTTCGGCTAATTCGTGGTGCAGTCGATGCCGGAGGAGATGGAGACCGGTGCGGGGAAGACGAATAACGCCGACCTTGATAAGACGCCCCATTGTACGAATCTCGTTCGCGCACGTCGTTCCGACGCTCATCTTGCTGGTACTTTTGGCAGAAACGAGATATGTGGCCGCGATCGCCAGAGTAGTAGCATACAGGGCGAGGCGAGCGCCATGGTGGGGAATAAAAGGCATTCGGGGCACCTAGAGATAGCGCGGTAAGGTGGGCCGAAGGGTCAGGGAGCACGGAATGGTAGTTTACCGGAGGAGCGGCAGCAACTGATGCGTAGGATGGACGCAGCAATGTCGCGTGGGCGTCGCTGGGAGGCACGGCAGCAACTTCAGGGTACGTGGGTATAGGGCGTGAAGCAGGTGGCTGTACGGGTGCAAAGCCGGTCAGCGATGTAAGTTCCTCCCTGACGATGTCACGCGAGGGCACTCCCGAAGACTGTGTAGGACGCGGTGTAGGAGGTGTGAAGCCCTTAGACCGCAATTCTTCACGTATAATGTCCCGGATGAGGTCACGCAGGTGGCCATGAGACGTAGAGTGGTGGTCGTCAATGTCCGGTTGGATACGAACAGAGTCCAGCGTATCAAGGCGCTGGCATGTCGTCACGACATCAGCGGTGGTAGCTGGATTTTGCACAGCAAAGTGCATTAAAGGCAACAGGCCCAATGCCTTTCAATATGTGGCGCACTTTGTCCGATTCCGGCATGGATTGATTGACACGCCGGCACAGTGCGAGGACATCCTCGATGTATGAAGTGTACGATTCACCGGGATGCTGTCGGCGAGTATCAAGTGTCCTCTTCGCAACGGCGGATCGAATGTCCGGGGTCCCAAACACGTGTCGAAGCTGCTGCTGGAAGGTAGCCCAGTCGGGTAAGTCAATGACGTGGTTAAAATACCATGTCTTTACGACTCCGGTCAGATAAAAAGGGACGTAACGCAGTTTGGCGGCCTCGTCCCACTGATTAGCGACACTTACGCGGTCGTAGTCATCGAGCCAGTCTTCTACGTCTTCTTCACGAAGACCAGCGAAAAGCGGGGTTCCCGCTGATGTCCGTGTATGTAAATAGGAGGGGCAGCTTGCGTCGGTGCGTGGTTGATGACATCAGCGCCGGTAGGCTCAGTCTGGGACATGCTGCCTGACAGTGCGCGCAATCTGCGGCCTGAACGAAGCTCCAGCGGGTAGGGCGGGCTGCGGGAGGTAAGAGGAACGAAAATCCACTTCCACCACGTATGAAGTCTTGGTAGTCTTGGTTGCGACATCGTTTAATTGAGTAAAGACCTCGCAAAACGAACGGACAGAGCCAGTACACAGACGATGACGATGATGATGACCCAGAGTGGCAATGAGGACAAAGAGACAAGCGGATGATGGTAATTGTGATCATGCAGGGATGAGGACGATGTAAGTAACAAATGCCCACAATATGTCTAACATTACTAAAGCCGCATACTGCTTTTTGTGACGGGCAACGAGAATATGGCTTTTAAAATCTACATGTGCATGCAATATGAAATATCCAGATCTAAAACCAATTTGGGAAACATTCAACTGTTTTTCGCTATAATAAACCTAATTATATGGCCATAAAATACCATTTCAATAAGCTTTACTACATTAGTTTTTAAGGCTATCGGTCGTATGTCGTGTAGATTATAGCCATCCCTTTGGTTCTTAAGAAATGGTATAATTTTCGCAATCTTCTATTCATAAAGTATCTATGCTTTTCTAGGGAATAATTGCGAAACCTAAGAGATCATTCCGATACTCTCTGTGTAGTATTTTTAGCATTGTATTTGTTATTCTAACGGGGCCTGGTGCTGCATTTGGCAATCTTCCCATAGCCTTATTTAATTCAGAAGTCGTTATTTCTGTGTAGCCACAAATGGCTGGTGTGTAAACTGAATTAGGAAGACGCATTGAGAACCTGTTTTTCTAATCCTTCAGCTAATTTGCTTAATCCTTCCTGTACTTCTTGTGAGGTGTGAACTACTGAATCAACGTTTCCTGGTATAGGGACTTTCTTCCTATCGCAAAGGAAATTCGATAAGGCACATTTGTTATTTGATTCAGACAGGTAATCGAAATGTTGTTGATGGTATTGCTATTTCGCTCACGATACAGTGCGTTCAAGTGTTGCCACAATGAACTGATAATTCATCCAATTTTTTGGACTCATCTGCTAGGTTGGACACTTTTGGTTGGCGCGGAAGCAAATACAAATTTTGAAATGTTCTTGGAGATTTCTAAATAAGAACAGACACTTCTGCCGAGGTCTTCATTTTGACCACCACGCACTGCGCTAATGTTAGAACGCACACAGACTTTAAATGCTTTGTAATTGACCCATGTTCTTTCTGTCCTTTTAAGATATTTTATAGGACACACGATTTCAAAGTACACAGGAAGACGGAAGATGGGCACTATTTGAAGAAAAATTAATCGTTTTCCAAGACTTTATCTAAACGCTCGGGCTGCAAAACGTAAGACATAACACCTATCGTGCCCGTCCACGAATAAATGTAGGCTGCCTCCTAATTATGCAGGTGAGGTTTTTATGAATCATCCAATCCCACAGAAGAGTACCGGAAGAGTTTGTTCAAAATCCCCAAGAAACATGATGTGAGTTAAAATCGCCAGTCAGAAGGAATGCATTTTTGCAACTAGCTAAGGCAGTATCTCATTGTGGAGTATTATGCATACCCGTAGGAAAATATGCGTTTATAAGGAAAAAAGGGCGGTGGCCTGGCAGACTGAGGTTTATATGGCCAAAATTTCACAGTGTGAGGATATGAGCTGAAAAGCTATGCTCGCTGTGTGGCAAAATTTATTCGAGACTAGTATAATTAATCCACCTCATAGTGATGGACGGTCTAGCCGAAATGCTCTAAAATTGCTGACATGATAATTCTTAGCAAGGTTAAGCCAGGTTTCTTGTAATATATTATGTCGGGATATAATTGATTGATTAAGCAAATTAAGTCAGTAGAAGCAGAAATCAAAACCTATAATTCCACTGTACTACTTTCAATGTATCTATGTTGAACGAATCACTTCAGCAACGGCCGCTTCTAAAATACTCTCTTTGATAAGTGCACTGGCATTATGCCCCTTTTAGTTTTTGAGCTTGGGCAGGGAGATTTTACAGGAGATCCAGTGCGTTTCTGACGCCTGACATCTCGGGATACGTTCATTTCATTCTGATCCTCCGGGTGGGTTGAGGTGAAAGGTTGAGACAAAATTGGGGTTTCCTTTTCTGGAGATTGCCGCTGTGGGGCTAAAAAAAAGGTGTCGACTTGGCTATCGGTACTGCTACTGCGGAAGCTAGATCTATCATTTGTGGGCAAAGCACTTGAGAAATGCTCTCACGCTCGTAACTATGTGTTCCGACGCTTTCGACGTTGCCTTTTCCACTGCTGCTTCAATTAAATTCAAAAGCTTCGTCTCACTCAGTGGCTCATGCCTCAAAGTGAGTCCGGCATATCCAAAGGCCCTATCCTTCACAACTGTTATCGCTTCTCGCCACGAGCACCGACGTTTGTCGATGATTTCTAGCGGTTGGGTTTCATTGGATCTTGCAGTGTAGTTCAAATAATTGGCCGCATGATTTCCTGCACAGAAGCAGCCCTTTTCTGTTTCGTAAGTGCACTCATTCGATGGATGGGCATCGCCACTGATCCGGCAACGTAAAATTTACAGCCCCCTACACTGTGACCAAAACACCAATAGTTTTTACACTGGAGAAGACGAGAAGTGAGACGTTCGACCCTGAAAATTAGTGGCCATATTTTCAACTGTGACGGATGAGAAGTGTGGCAAAGGTAGCAATAACCTACTCAGTGGGGACTTTCTCACCGCTAACTACGCGGTTGCACCAGTACACAGCTATGACCACAGCATCAGACAGTTTTTCCTGAGTCTCAGTGGGCGGTAGTATAGAGTCGACTCCTCGAACAATTCCCTTAGTGCACGCTAAATGAGTCGGGATAAACGCACTCACCAAGACCGAAGCAAATGCCTTGTACTTTAGGATGTCAGAAACGCATGAAGGATCTGACAATCTGCATACTAAACCAACTCTTATGAACTGCAGAACATCACTTATGAGTAGAAAGTGCGGCGTCATGGCCTGCAGCTCTGCCTGGATTACCTTTGGATTGTTGAGCCTAATAAATCCACCATTCGAGGGCACCAGCGCAACAGGGATGCTGTCAACACCACTGTGGAAAAAATATTCCAAAGGCAAGTCATCATTCGGCAAGGAGGCTGACCAAGGGCTGGGCCCTCGGCCAGGAGACAAATTAGACATTACCACTGATTCGATCGCCTAAACAAGTAATATGCAACGTCAGTTAGTTTCAGAGTGTCAAATTCACCCGAGACTCATCCAAGGAGGATACATAAAACTTGCTGGCGTGGAAGCTGCCTATGCGCCGTTACGGGAGAGAGTGAAGCACCGAGCGTGCGGCGGTCATGTTGCCAGTGGCAGAAAAGAGCCGAGCGCTGCGATTTTATGCTTCATCGTGCTGCGGGTGAAGTGACTCGTGTGTTTATAAAGCAACGAAAACAAGTAATTCTGGTTGTAAATGTTTATTGCGACTTGTACGCAGCCAAATGGCATGTAGAGAACTCAATTGAAGTGCATATGCATCAAATAGCGATGCCTAAAGCAAACACATCATCGAAAACATAGGTGTCCTATTGGTGGTTGAAAATTATTGCCCTTGTCAAAAGTGTTCCCACCTCACTTTTGACCGATTCTCGGTTTTTTTTCCTTCGTAATGTGTTGTATCCTCACTTTTACGTATTGTTCGGCGATTTGCCTGCACAAACTGTAAACCTGGGCCCGAATTCACAAAGGTTTCTCTTTGGCTACGCATTTTCTTAGCCAAAAATTCTCTTATCTGGAGGGATTACTATAGCGCGGGTATGAATTTAACTTATTCGGCACTTAAGAGGGCAAGAAGGACAGACGATAGCCGATGAAACGACAAGGAAAGAAAGAAGTGTGTGCCGATAATATCAAGGTAGCACGCAAAGCGTCTAGCATCGAGAGTATACGATGATAGCCAATGATTTGCTGCATCTAAGTTTCAGTTCCGCGAGCGTCTGCTACAGCGCTTACGGGATGCCGCGTACGTTGTAATAGACGTTTTGGTGGGCTGTGCAAAGCCAAGCACTCGCCTTTAATCAACGACTGTAGCTAAAAAAATAATTGCTTGATGGCCTTAAGCCACCGAGCAATCCATGCACTATCTCGCCGAGTACCAGTAAACAACACTCCAGGTGCACCACATAAATGAAACCACACATAAATCGATGCATGCAATGTTTGAAAATGTGCCTTGAATGTCTTCCCTTATTTAAAGCGACCACTTACCTTACATTTCGTTGAAGCTGCGCTGCTACTTAACTAATTCGGTGCAATCTAGCACGGTATAGTGGAGAACGTAAGGGTGCTTTGTACCTATAGTCAAAGGTAGCCTTTGCTACAATATTCTTATTACAAGACACATGAGCGACTTTGGTGCCTGAAGACGAATTGTGCTAAAATAGATAACAGCAGTAATCAAATGAAGTTGTGAGCGCAATTTCGCTGGTTCCATGCACCGCAGCATTTTTATAAAGCCGGAATGCGAGAATGTGCATACACTTGCGCTTAGGTATATTCTACGTAAAATGAGGGAGACTGGTCGGGTGGTGTCTCAGTACTAATGCTTTTCACAAAACACGGTGCAAATATTTCGTCCAGCGTTGTTTGAGTGCGCAAACAAAGCAAGGGACGTGTATACGAGTCTTGAGGTCGAGAGACGTTATCACATGTGCGAAAAGGATGAAGAGAGAGAGAGAGAGAGACTCTCGTTCCGGCTTCGCGAAAGCTTGAAATTGATAGATAATAAAGACAATTTTCTGGCCCAGCAGACGTCAGGGAAAGTCTCCGCAAAGCAGCGTCAGGTGCTCGGAGAGAATAAAAAAGAGGAGTACGCGTTATATGGCAGTGACAGCCACTCAGAAAGCGAGATGAAGTGTGACTGTCCTTAGATGTGAGAATTATTGCTAATTAGGAGAGTTGAGTTAATGAGCCAAAACTTTCCTAAATAACGATAATGGAAGCAAACTGAGCATTCATCTAGTGAAAGTGACACTAGTGACAGTGAACCTATAATAATTGATTAGCGTTGTCACAGGCTATTATATATTTTTATTTTCTTATTTATATTTGGCAAACAATGACAAGGTAGCCTACGTTAGAGCCGGCTATCCCAACGTCATGACAGTAATGTACAAGAATTAATAGCGCACGGTTATAGTCACACGTGGCGGTTTCTATCTTCTAGTAACCTTGGGCAAACGCATTCTAACTATTTTTTCTATTTTCGACAAAGTTTCACCGGACGTTTTTGCATTTGACTTCATTCGAAGAAATGACGATATATCAGCAATAGGGCGAATGCAAGCACTGCTGCAGTGGACGAGCGGTTACAGCGCTCAACTACAATCTAGGAGGTACTTGGTTCGATTCGCAGAATCTCTGAGCACTTTTTTTTTTCAAGAGGTTGCCCGGCCTGACATTACGCGTGGTGGCGGGTACTAATTTTTTTAGAAGTAGGCTTTCACACTTGCTTCTTTCACTCCCCTTTTGACCCAAAAGCGCTGTACTGTGCTCCTTCAAAAATTAAACAATTCAGGGTTCATAATTTTTTCCTCCATTCTCTCTTATCGCAAAAGTGTCCAGTGCTGAAATACCAATATATATCTGGTATATTATTTTTCACGTGTTTGGATAATCGACCAGCAATCAGTCTTCACGGTGTTTTGAAGAAAATCTACACATGCAGTGAGCTAACTGCTTGCAGCCATGTTGACTGCCTTTGTAGGGACACACTTTCGTGCTAATTTGGTGGGCATCATCACATGCAGCAAGACCAAAGAGCACGGACAGTTAGAGCTGACACGAACAGAGTGATTAGTTTGTGTCTTCTCTCCCGCTATTTGTCATGCTGCACGCTTCAGTGTAATGTCGCTGTCAATGGTTAAAATGAACTATAGCAGTTAATCGAGTTCTGCTGAGAGGGTCCCCTATTGTCCAGAATGGAACAGAACAATGGCAATTTGATTTGTGTGATAAAGAGATACCCTGCTTTTGGTTACTAGAATAAATTTCTAAACTGAAGTTTATTTTTTATTAACAACAGTTCCAGTGCAGATGAAAGGTGCATGGACAAAATTCGTGTATTCAGCTTGACTAGGTTTGTGACCTTAATTGTAATTGCGAACCGGTATCACAGTATGCATAAATATTACACACATATACAACCACGAGTAATAACTTGCTTGTTCTGATTAAAATTGAAAGGTTGAAATCGACATATTCAACCAACGCAATGTGTACGAGATATGCCATGTAGAGTAGCTATGCTCTAAACTAATCTTCGCAGGTTCGTTCCATTTTACCCAATTTCTTGCCCATGACTGTAGGTTGGTAAATGAAACAACTTCTTCGAACACACATGTTCTGTGTAAGGTTACATTTATTTTTATGCAGTACAAAATAAATTGAAATATGTAATGGCTCAAAAAAAATAGCTAGAAACAAATTCAGCCAAATCATTACCAAACTTACTCACCAATGATAAACAGATTCTCATTTAAAGATACATACATACATACATACATACATACATACATACTACATACATACATACATACATACATACATACATACATACATACATACATACATACATACATACATACATACATACATACATACATACATACATACATATACACACACACACATATACATATGTACACCCATACATACATACATACATACATACATACATACATACACACACTCAGGTGTAAATATTAAAATGAATGGCTATAAAACAACAATTCTAATAAACCCATTTTGAATATACTACAGAAAGTAACTTAAGAGAGAAATCCACCGTCACTGTTATGTCTGAACACGGTGTTTCTCGAATCATCTGGCAAAAGCTTGATGCATAGTTTTCCGCTGATGCCCAGTAACAAGCACTCTTTATAAAAAACACAAGTATAAAGCCCTTCACAATGTCATGCTAAAGATAAGGGCTGTGCATCACTATTTTGTACATGTCTGCCATATCACTCTGTTTATTTACATAGCTTGGCTCATTCACAACCCACTAACAAAGCATGTTAGGACACTTGGGCTGAAAGTTGGCACAGCGCGAGTAAATTCTAGACAATACATGAATAATACAATTATAACCTACTAAGCTCCTTGGTGCAAACAGTGTTTATATTGACAGCTATAGGTGCCATTTCGTTTCCCCAAAACACTTCTCAAAAGTAGAATCAACTTTATTTAGCTAAATGTTTCTATTCTGGCGCGTCGTGGTGGCTCAACGGTGGAAGTCACTCTTCCGGCGAAGAAAACAAAGACCAATTATTTTTCCAGTTCGTGAATTCACTTCATGCTAACCTTGAGGCAGCTGGTAGGAGTGCTTTTGGAGAGAGGAAACCACCACATTCCCACCAGTTGTGGCCTTGGGTAGCTACTTCACTTGGACAAAAATGATGAAAAACACTCCTCAAGAAGACTTCAAAGTTTGCACACCAACACAGTTCCCATACAGCTGTCTATTAGTCTGCTTGAAAAATATTGAGTTTACTGGTTGGCAAAGACTGTACGCTATGTGAGGTGATGCCCCAGTGCACTGCATGTATGTCTTGTTGCTGCCCTCAACTGCGATGTTGCTCAGCACATATGTGTAAAATAACAACTAATACTATGCCACTGCAAAGTAATTATGTGTCATTTGCATAAAACAGGGACCACAATAAAAGAACATAACAACATTTGCCTTCACAACGTTCAAAAACTGTAAATAAATTTCCACAGAGTTTTCAAAGTTCATCTGAGGATAGTAATATTGGTTGTAAACACATTCTTACTTCCACTAACAAACTATTTTAAGATGCCAGATTCAATATTAGAGTGTACCAGCACTTTTGTGGGGCTAAACAATTGTACAGGCACCTAGAAAAACACAAGTGAATGCATGCTATAGCTACATATAAAAATAAATACTTTTATTTCTAGTCTGAGTAGAGCTGCATAGAGGATAAGTCACTTGCATTACATTATGAACAAACCTATCCGAGCAAAGTATACATTTAAAAAGTTACACTTACACAGTAGATAAGTAGACTGTTGAAGGACGGACAGGCAGTGGGATAATACCCAAGCACTAAAATCTACTGTTAAGATATACTAGGAGTAGTGATGATCCTCTTCCTTCCAAATAAAATAATCTACATAGATTCACTTCCCAGATCTTACACACTCATGAAATCATTGGTGCTATACAAATGAGTGTACACTGAAGGATTACATCGACTAAGTACATGATTACTGCATCCATGGCTTTACTTCTTGTACAACAAAGAATGCAAACACAGTTACCATTGGAGACCATGGATGCTGTGATTTCTGGCATGCAAATGTAGAGGCACGCAGGCACTTAACACACATGTTAAAAACTTCAGCTCAAAAATATTTGCCCACTAACACTACAGCAGCCTTTAAATTAGTGTCATAGTTTCGTATCTTCCACGCAAAATTTAAATAATTTCGAATGCAAGCAAAAAAACTGCTGAATAATGCACTGCTAAGAAGTTAAGCAGCAGCTGCTCCTGACATCACAATATGCTCTTTCTGCTGTTGTAAACTTTGAGCAGGAGAACAGTCACTGGCAGTCCCTTTATACTTGTTGGTCTTCTGTGCTCTGTTCTTGATACACTGTACATAACCGTGGAGCACTGAACCCCTTGTTACTGCTGGAACTTAGAAAAATACAGATCATTGTTACAACCATGCTACATGCAAGAGCGTATAGTTGTCAATTATGTGCTCATATTTACAGATATTGTATTTCAGAAGCCAATGACAAGCCTCTACACACACACACACAAACAGTGAAGGCTGAAAATATATTTAATATGATACAAGAGCAAAACCACAATGTTATAGATAAAGGCATGAAACTTCTGACAGGCATAAAAAGCCAATAGAGTTTCTTTTATTTCGACTTTACACTACGTGCGAGAAGTAGACCACAAATAAGTTCCCTAAGAAACACAAGTTAGACTGCATTACAACACAACAGCCAATGTTGATAACTTTAAGGCTGTCTAACATAGCCAGCTCACCATACCGCTTATAGGAGCAAATGGGCAGTCTAGAAGACACAAAGAACTTGTGGATTATGAGTGTGCTTGTTACTGACATCTATTATTCTAAATGAAGAAAACCTTTCGAAAATGCACTTCATCAGGGGAAATAATCATACGCAACAAACACAACGGGCTCCTACAGGTGCCACCAACACTCACCATTATTGTTGATACCAGTGTCTTGCCGGATGGATATGCTGTGTCCTGCACAGAACACCAAAGGAGCGCTCCATGACTTGGATTGCATGTGTGCTAGCTGCATCGCTCTGCTGCTGAAATAGGCTAGCCACAGACAGAGAAATGAGAAGCCATGGCTTTGAAACACACTGAACGTCACCTTTGGAGATCAACAATGCATACTTAGGTCAGGTACAATTTGTAGAAAAATATATATCACTATGCAATCGTGGTGATCATATTCGGCTGAAACACAAGCAACAGCACTGAGAGAGAAAAAGCTACATTAGGTAAAAGATGCAGTTACTGGCCCTATGTGATCTGAGGCTTCTTCAATAGGTCTTTCTCCTTGCAAGTTGGGAACAGCCAGGCAATTTTCACCCACTTGCTATTTCCTTCCAGAACACTTGATCCACAGAGGGAGTCACAAGCTCGAGAGCTCAATAAGGAATCAAAGTATTTGTGCTCGTTTCAAAGCACAAGCTTTTGAGTCTCAGATTATTGGAGTTTCATTCATAAGCTGCAGGCTTTCAGCTTTCAACATTCTCAATTATCTTGCAATTTAGTTCTATAAATGTTGATTAAGAATTATGTGTAAGAATATTACAGGTATCCACTGAAAGCAACCATGCTTGGGTTTCAATTTGTGCACAGTAAGTGGTGTTCACGTAATCGTATGTATTAAAGAAAAACTAACCTTGCAGCCAGCCGTTAGGCAGTTCTGTGCCCTCGAAGCTCCCAAGCAGATCGCAGTCCTTCCAGATGAGGCTGCCATGCATGCTTCCACGCCACATTCGCTGAATGATAATAGTCCGAGCATTGACATAGGCTTGCACAGTTAGGGAGAACGTGCCCTTCCTATATTTGTACAGGTGCTCCAATGTGCCAGAATGTGCAACCGATGCATCACAGGACCTTAACAAACCAATCTCTGCGATCTGTGAAGAGCCAAAAACGAGATAATAAAAAACAATCATTAAAAGCACTCACTTCTAATACTTATTTGAGCAAGCTATCACTTCGTTAAAGTGACCAAAATCTGCTATAATCACTTTGAAATAAACTGAAGCCTCGTGTAAAATTTACGTACCGCAATATATATGTCCTACTGAAGTATAGTACTACCACAGTGGTAATCGTCTATAGAAATAATTTTACAAAATAACATAAATTATTTAAGTGCAACCTGGCTCCTGAAAAATAAATTCACATTAACTTTCCAACTATCAAACGTGGTCAATCGACAGGCCCAACCTCATAATCAAACAAGAGCTCACTTGTATCAAATCACAAAAAACTTTTTATGTATTTGCTCTATAATAGATGTATGTATATAACAGTAGTAGTAGATTTTTCATGCTTCAACTTACCATAGAGAAACATTACATCTGATGGGCTTAAAAACTTGCACACGTTATAGAACTGCGTGAATTATAGTACCGGTGAAATTTAGTTCTGCAAGGTGAACTCACCGATGGCAGCATTTAGTAGCCGTCGGTGTCATAGGGAACCGGGTACGGCCAACAGGCAAAGGGCATCTGCAGACTGGAAGCTGCCAATGACAGCAATGAAGGGCTGGCCAGGCGTGCACGTCCATTGATAAAGTGTAAGAACTGGCCATGACCGGCTGTTGTCAAGGCTCTAGTGCCGTGCAAAACGATGGCCAGACGAACTCGGAAACCTGTAGTTAGGTGATATTGGCCTACAACTTCATGCAAAGCAAGGCACCGGTGAAATCTTTGCTTTTTTGGGGGGCTGGAGGGAAGCTTGACGTTCACGGGCTCTCGCTGCCACATAGAACTCTCAATTTGTTACCGAAGAACAGTCTAGGCGCGCTTCCAAAGTAACACGATCCACAACAGAATGTGGCAAGGTTCCATTTGGCGTTGCATAAGTGGTTGCCAGACTGGAAGGGTGGTTGTTGCCAGACTGCTGCTAAATATGGCAAAAAAATTTTTTTTTGTAGTTGTGGCTTCTCCGCAAGAGTTTGGTGCTATCCGCGGTGCACTTCTTCGGTGCGGAGCCTAGCAGAAGTCGAGCGCGGTGCTGCTGTGCAATTAAGAGGCCGTTTCAATTCCGTTTTAATTAACGGAAAGAACCGAGCCTAGCAGAAGTCGAGCGCGGTGCTGCCGTGCAATTAAGAGGCCGTTTCAATTCCGTTTTATTCAACGGAAGGAACCGAGCCTAGCAGAAGTCGAGCGCGGCGCTGCTGCGCAATTAAGAGGCCGTTTTAATTAACGGAATAATCCTCCCATTACAGAAGTCGAGGCGCGTTCTCTTGCTGTGTGCGCAGCTGTGCGATTAAGATATCGCGTCTCAGTATTAGGGATTACGGGGAAAACTGATTAGAGTCGCAGGAGGGGATGCGCTGCCCCCCTTCCCCCTTACTTTTCTTTTTTTTTCTCTCTCAGCTGATCGTGTCGCGTCGACAGCGCGCTACGACGGGGGACGCTATGCTTCCGCGGATAGCACCAAACTCTTACGAAGAAGCCACAACTAGAGGAGAAAAATTTTTTGCCAAATTTAGCGGCAGTCTGGCAACAACCACCCCAAAGTCTGGCAACAGATTTATGCAACGCCAAATGGAACCTTGCCCAGAATGTAGCATCTCGCAGTTTTGGTTGATCACATCACAGCGCTAGGACAATCGTTATCACAAAAAGGAGAAGTGACGACTTAACAAACAAAAGCGCCAAGCTGCCCCACCACGACTTCGCCGGGCAAAACAGTTATCAACGCTGTCTTTCAATTTTCGGTCACACGAGCACAGCTTGTTCACAAGTCTTGGAACGTCAACACAGCACCACTGTTCACCAACGAACATCGTTTCTCTCCCGAACAGTACATTGCTCTCAAGTAAATAGAAGCGTACGGGCTAACTAGTGGCGAAGCAAGAACCGAGCGCGTAGTTAATACGTTTCCGTACGTACATACTTGGGGTCACTCAAGTAACGTGTCAAAACGCTGTCAATCCGAAATGTCGCACAGCACCAAACTGAGAGACTGGAAAGTCAAGCGAACGAACTGTTTTCGGCACACAAACACACATTGCAGGCTTCTCGAGTGCTAGTTGCCGTCGATACATCGACGCCGATCGCCGCTTGATAACCACACCGACGCACAGGCTTCGCTGCGCTTCACCGTACACCATTGCACTGCCACAGCTTTCCGCACTGCTTACAGCACCGAAAGAGCTGCTGTAATCACAACACATCCGGTCAAAAGCTGAAGTAACTCGTGCGAGAAGCGTTTGCTGAAAGTCGCACCGACCGATATGCTGTTTACGACGCCATGTTGTTTTCGACAACTGCGCAGCACATAAGATGATAAGAGAGCTCTTAGAAAGTACTTGCTCTATTTTCACGGCGTGACAAAATTCTCTCTTATGTGTGAGGGGGGTGATATGACGAACAGGACAGGCGTGCCAGAAGAAAGAAGTGTTTTGGCAACGTCACGGAGTGAGCTGATGTGGAAAGTATTGCTTCACAACCAATCACAAGCTGTGCCTGTCGGCCAAGCCGTCGTCTGCTCGCGTTTGTCGTCTGCTTCGATCAGAGCGTGCGACAGGGGATTTGCCTTCGTAACGCTATTATTCTCAGGTCAAGTGGTCCCTACGTCGCACAAAATACATGTCAGTGGCTCGCTCTACCTTTGAATGATGTTCGTGCGCCAAGTTAAATGGCTGGTAATTGACGCAGGGATGAATTCAGCCAAGGTTTGCTCCAGAATCGTGAGGGTTTGCATATGTTCGGTGTCATACAAAGTTACTAGGGTCATTTCATTCCGATTGCTTGCCATAATATCACGGTCTATATCGGTGTCTGAACAGTGAAGGTGAAGATGCATGATTTGTTTGTAGTTCCTTGCGTAATCACGCGCACCCCTAATACGCTTTTGTTTACAAAGTACGCTTTGTTCCAGATCGTCCAAAAGTGTATCGACAGCTGTATTTCAGAGATCACAACCATTGGACAGTTAGAGCCAATGAAAGTACACTAGAGCACAAACTTTAGGAACCACTCACTGAAAATTTCCTCTCATTTTTATTTCCTATAGCGTGCAAAGAATGTGCTCCCGTTAACCTCTTTGGTGGTAATTTCCACCAATGAGGCAAGGATCTCGAGTCGCACTTTTAATTGGATGAGATGGGGCGCAACACAACAACATAACAAATAAAGTTGATCCTATGCCATGTCGCGTTCGAATGCACCGACCATTCACGTATCACATTGGTTTTCATCCAACCACAAATCTTTACATGCGTAGTTTTATGCCATTGACGCCCAATAGAATTCTTCAATTACTGCGACTTCGAACTTATTGGACGATGGTGGTTGTCAACAGCATCCACTGCGTACAAGGGAAACAACACGCGAAGCTCAAAGCGCCAAAAGAAAGAAAAACGCACCAGCAGTCATCAGGCAGCCCTTGATGGGCGTGAATTAACTCAAAACCAGCCAGGGCACCAAAGTATACCGCTGCGGCAGCAGGTTCCAAGTAGCCACATTGTTCCTAAGAGTGGTCCGGACCACTCTTGGGATTTTCTCTCAGCCATGCTGTTTTTACGCACAATTTCGCTTCGTGAATCCACTTACGAGCACTTTTCGGTGACGTAAGCAACTATAGCAACTGCATCACCATCGCTGACATGTTCCCGGGCAGTCACGGCGCGCTTTATTTGCAGCGGCCGATGTGACAACTATGGCTTCTTACGACGTTTTTTCGTTTCGTGAATCGACTTACGCAAGAAAATTTCTCTTGCGCAAAAATGTTTTCGTAAGTGAGTTTTGTGAATCCGGGCCCTGATTATCAAGCGTATCAAAGTCTGGGACGTTCTGCTCTAGTTTAAGGAACCAATTTTTCTCGAAGGAAGCTCATAGAACTTTCAGCATGAGGTGTTTTGCTCTTGACTTCACCGTTGTGATGGAATCACATTCAGCCTGTTGCCGCCTCAGTCCTCGACTTCTTTACAGAGGCTAATGACATCTCGCGACGGTGAAACATCACCACCTCGCCTCTTACATTTAATTAAAGGTGTCAGCTCATCTGACTGCATGGCTGCTATGCACTCTTCACAGGTAGTTGCAGTTCGACCTTTCGAACAATGAAGCCTGATATGTATGGCAATACGGAACTGACAAAAGCAGAAAAGCTTTCAGGCTAGTCAACGCAATGCGTATTGTCGTGGTCATCGGGCTGCAGGACTGAGGCCTTGCGCATGTCAGTGAGATTGCTTTTTGGATCTACCATAGCTGCAGGAGTCGTTGCATTCAATACGGAGAGAACATCTTGGGAGCAGTGTCCAGAACTTGAAGAGGTGACTTTCGTCTGAACCAATAGACGCTTGTATGCAGCCATAAACTGCGAAGCTGTTGGGTTGTTGTTATGGCCGCCTCATCCACGTATTGATTCAAAGAAGTTTTCGGCATAGTATTGACTGAGTTTGTGCGTCAGTAAGTATTTCAGCTGACCCTGGCTGACAAGTCTGTCAAACATTCTTTCCGTGCTTGCCATGCGTATCCAAAAACCAATGAATCCGTTTTTTTTTTTTCAGTCCTTCTGTCACTGCCGGGTCTCTCAGCCCGTTTATGTACGCTCGAGTCTCCACAAAAAACGACTTCCAGAATGCTTCGTTCCCCTGCCGAAAGGGCGCTTTGTACGACCTTGCCAGTGGGTTCCTGGAGTTTAAGATGTCAAACAAGCGATCAAAAGTTCTAATAAACGTAGATATTCTGCTCGCACCCTTTAATTGCGGCAGCTTTAGCTTTTGTTCGCAGAAGTCCAAAGCGTCGGCAACTAAGGCACTTTATCAGTTGTACAGCATATCATACCTTCATTTTCTTGCTTTTCCCATTGGACGTGGACTTTCATAAGTTTGTTTCTGAGCCACAACCCTTCTTCACGTTGAAGTGCCTTCAATGCCACTTCATAACACCATTTCACATGCTTCCCTTCAATGTCAAAGAGGTGGTCAAAACACTCTGACGCGAAGTGCACAGAGCGAAGTGATCTTAGTCTTTCGCATTCTACTCCTCACGGCGAGCAGCCCACTCCCAGAGGCTCCTCGTTACGGGATCTTCAGGAAACCTGTAAAACGAATCCGGAATATTATGTTTTGCACGCTTAGATCGCATTAGCTATAACTCCCTTTGTAACGAGCGCGGAATGGCTATGCCGAAGGCGTTTTCGTGTACGTACAGGTGTAATGTGAGGCCACGACAATTTTTTAACCTGTTGGCACATCCGTAAACGACGCAAGAGGCAACCATTGTAAACCATTTGTCTTTACATGCTGACAAGGTGAAACAAGAACTACCGAAATCAGCAGCTCGCCATGGCGCTGAGCACGCTTTTTGCCACTGGCAAGATGGCGGCGGCTGGCTTCACTCGCACAGCGCCCCTTTCACTCCAGCAAGTTTTATGTATCCTCTTTGGACTCAGCCAAACCATCGTCCGAAAGAATCCGAAGCAGGTGTTCGCCAGTCAGTTGAAGCAGGCCGTGAGCTCAAGAACAGCGCCGATTCTTCATCTTCGTCTTCAAAGTTCCGGCCTGTCTTGTCGTCGTATTTATTGACGCAACACTCAGCACAAAACCGCAACCACCACGCATTGCACGAGAATACCACGCACGCCATGATAACATGTTTCGCCGTAGGTGCCACGAAGGCAGCACTGTTTCTTTACGTCAACTCCTTGTGAAGTCTTACATAGCCCGACATAAAGCGGAGATGCGTGAGAATACATATACTCGAAGTTCCCTGTCACGTTAGAAGTGTGGCAGCTTGGGCTAGTTGGTATGGCATGACGATAGTTATAGCGCGAGAACAAAACAACGACACAGAGACAAGAAGGACACGAAAGACACGAGCGCTAACTTCCAACTTAGTTTATTGCGCAGAGCACGAAAATTATTAGAGGATACGGTAACCATGTGATAAAAACCATATGGCACAAAGAGCAGACCATGAGTAAGAGAAAAACAAAAACAAAAAACGAGAGCACAGAAAAACGGCAAAGAAAAATTTACAAGAAAACGAACGAGAAAAGTAAAGATAATATAACTACTTGCGCGCAACGAAACCTTCGAGGAACCTGAGTTCCTTCTCAGACAGAGCCACGGAGGGCTTGCTAATACAATGCACCTGTTCGCGTGCCATCAGCGCGGCCTCGACAATGACTCGGGTGTGCTCATCTCTGTGCTTGTACAGCGTCGCTGTGTCCTTGAAAAGGGGCGCACTATTGCACTCAGTGCAGTGCTGAGCAAGAAAATCATCTTTCCCGTTTCTAACATTGTTAGCGTGTTCTCTCAGCCCGTTTATGTACGCTCGAGTCTCCACAAAAAACGACTTCCAGAATGCTTCGTTCCCCTGCCGAAAGGGCGCTTTGTACGACCTTGCCAGTGGGTTCCTGGAGTTTAAGATGTCAAACAAGCGATCAAAAGTTCTAATAAACGTAGATATTGTGCTCGCACCCTTTAATTGCGGCAGCTTTAGCTTTTGTTCGCAGAAGTCCAAAGCGTCGGCAACTAAGGCACTTTATCAGTTGTACAGCATATCATACCTTCATTTTCTTGCTTTTCCCATTGGACGTGGACTTTCATAAGTTTGTTTCCGAGCCACAACCCTTCTTCACGTGGAAGTGCCTTCAATGCCACTTCATAACACCATTTCACATGCTTCCCTTCAATGTCAAAGAGGTGGTCAAAACACTCTGACGCGAAGTGCACAGAGCGAAGTGATCTTAGTCTTTCGCATTCTACTCCTCACGGCGAGCAGCCCACTCCCAGAGGCTCCTCGTTACGGGATCTTCAGGAAACCTGTAAAACGAATCCGGAATATTATGTTTTGCACGCTTAGATCGCATTAGCTATAACTCCCTTTTGTAACGAGCGCGGAATGGCTATGCCGAAGGCGTTTTCGTGTACGTACAGGTGTAATGTGAGGCCACAACATTTTTTTAACCTGTTGGCACATCCGTAAACGACGCAAGAGGCAACCATTGTAAACCATTTGTCTTTACATGCTGACAAGGTGAAACAAGAACTACCGAAATCAGCAGCTCGCCATGGCGCTGAGCACGCTTTTTGCCACTGGCAAGATGGCGGCGGCTGGCTTCACTCGCACAGCGCCCCTTTCACTCCAGCAAGTTTATGTATCCTCTTTGGACTCAGCCAAACCATCGTCCGAAAGAATCCGAAGCAGGTGTTCGCCAGTCAGTTGAAGCAGGCCGTGAGCTCAAGAACAGCGCCGATTCTTCATCTTCGTCTTCAAAGTTCCGGCCTGTCTTGTCGTCGTATTTATTGACGCAACACTCAGCACAAAACCGCAACCACCACGCATTGCACGAGAATACCACGCACGCCATGATAACATGTTTCGCCGTAGGTGCCACGAAGGCAGCACTGTTTCTTTACGTCAACTCCTTGTGAAGTCTTACATAGCCCGACATAAAGCGGAGATGCGTGAGAATACATATACTCGAAGTTCCCTGTCACGTTAGAAGTGTGGCAGCTTGGGCTAGTTGGTATGGCATGACGATAGTTATAGCGCGAGAACAAACAACGACACAGAGACAAGAAGGACACGAAAGACACGAGCGCTAACTTCCAACTTAGTTTATTGCGCAGAGCACGAAAATTATTAGAGGATACGGTAACCATGTGATAAAAACCATATGGCACAAAGAGCAGACCATGAGTAAGAGAAAAACAAAAACAAAAAACGAGAGCACAGAAAAACGGCAAAGAAAAATTTACAAGAAAACGAACGAGAAAAGTAAAGATAATATAACTACTTGCGCGCAACGAAACCTTCGAGGAACCTGAGTTCCTTCTCAGACAGAGCCACGGAGGGCTTGCTAATACAATGCACCTGTTCGCGTGCCATCAGCGCGGCCTCGACAATGACTCGGGTGCGCTCATCTCTGTGCTTGTACAGCGTCGCTGTGTCCTTGAAAAGGGGCGCACTATTGCACTCAGTGCAGTGCTGAGCAAGAAAATCATCTTTCCCGTTTCTAACATTGTTAGCGTGTTCTCTCAGCCAATCATTCAGACACCTTCCGGTCGTTCCGACATAACAAGCACCTACGAACCTAGTCTAGTAACGTTGACAAGCACCGCATGAAAGGGCGGTCCTATAGACAACTTCCCGGGAGCAGGCCGCATACCTGTTTCTATGTTGAACTCTGCATTCCAAACTACAACTCTGCATTCCAAATCTCTGCATTCCAACTCTGTTGAACTCTGCATCCCAAATCTACAAACCCCCTGAAAATGGAGTCATCAACGGAATGCAGAGTTCAACATAAAAAACAGGTATGCGGCCTTTTCCCGGGAAGTTGTCTATAGGACCCCCCTTTCAAGCGGGGTTTGTTATGTCGGAACGACTGGAAGGTGTCTGAATGATCGGCTGAGAGAACACTCTAACAATGTTAGAAACGGGAAAGATGGTTTTCTTGCTCAGCACTGCACTGAGTGCAATTGTGCGCCCCTTTTCAAGGACACAGCGACGCTGTACAAGCACAGAGATGAGCGCACCCGAGTCATCGTCGAGGCCGCGCAGATGGCACACGAGCAGGTGCCTTGTATTAGCAAGCCCTCCGTTTCTCTGTTCGAGAAGGAACTCAGGTTCCTCGAAGGCTTCGGTGCGCGCAAGTAGTTATATTATCTTTACTTTTCTGTTTCGTTTTCTTATAAATTTTTCTTTGCCGTTTTTCTGTGCCTTTGTTTTTGTCTTTGTTTTTCTCTTACTCATTGTCTGCTCTTCGTGCCATATGGTTTTTATCACATGGTTACTGTATCCTCTATATATTTTCGTGCTCTGCGCAATAAACTCAGAAGTTAGCGCTCGTGTCTTTCGTGTCCTTCTTGTCTCTGTGTCGTCGTTTTGTTCTCGCGCTATAACTATCGTCATCCCTGTCACCATTGTCGAAGCGGGCTGGCCCATCGAACTCTACTGAATTTTATGTATACCAAGTGTGCCTAGCCACACATTTTTCCGTGTTCACTCATGCTTGTCTAGGGTATTGTTATTTTGTTTTTTTTTAGGGGCGAAGCTCCTTAGGGCGTGGGCTGTACGTCCCCTGTATGTAGCCACCTCTAGTTTAGTTCTTGCAGTGTTCACTAGATGGCGGTACCGTCCCCTGTATGTAGCCACCTCTAGTTTAGTTCTTGCAGTGTTCACTAGATGGCGGTACCGTCTCCTGTATGTAGCCACCTCTCGTTTAGTTCTTGTAGTGTTTACTAGATGGTGGTACTTGTAGCTGATGATGAAAAGATGCAAGATGTTATAAACTAGAAAGCGGTACTTGTAGTTGATAAAATACGCGAGATCTTATAAAATAGGAATGATGTCACATATGGCGCGTGTCATTGATTGAAGGCAATCATTCGATTTAGTGCGGCGACGTACGCTAGGGGGAGCGATGTAATAAAATCGAGTGGGCAAAATGTACAGAGGATTCATGGTTTACCAGGTTTACCTTCGGAGCTTCGCCCACTACTCATCATTCACTTCGTGGATATGGCGGCATTTTTTTCCTTTGCTTACCTCTTTTCTTTTTTCTTTTGCCACTCATGTTTTTGCACTATCTTTTCCCTCCTCCCGAAAGGTAAGCAGGCGTTGCGTCCCTCCAGCTGGTAGTTGTCAGCTTCCTTTCTCCCTCTTTTCTCTATGTTCTTATGTATCGGTGTATGCAGATCAAACAATAATAATAATAGTTAGCTTGAAGACTAACTATGCTGCGCATAAGAGCAGCTGACGGAATGACTCAACAGTGCGGAATCAACAGTTCTTTGCTGCTCTATGTGAAACGTTCTTTTTTATTTTGTCCTTGAGAACTCAATTCAATCAAATAGCGAAATCGATGCTTCAGCCTGTTTCCGTAATATTTTATTTTTTTTCATTGCGGGAGTATATATTCCCATATTCCAGCGGGTTTTGGGTCACTTTATTGAATTACAGATCGTTGCAGCTTCTGGAGACTTCCTCTGCAGCATTCATTTTAATTATAACATGGTTAGGGTGCGCAAAATACCAGAACTTATTACTTGAGCGTTTTTAGTTCATGTTTATACGCGGTATCGCACTACCTTCATATTTAAAGAGGAAATTCATCTTTCGGTTCGCAATCATGAGCTCAAATGAAAACACGACTACGCAACTACCTAGAAACACTACATAGAGAGCAAAAAATCTACTCAGCTCTTTCACTTGGTTTGACTCATTATGTTCACCGTTTACTGTGTGTGAAGGCTCCAAGTGAGTGCAGTCAACCGGCCCTCCTAAAATAGAGGTTTCCACAATTCTCATCACAAATTTATGAAAGGCGCCTCTTCAAGAAAAACTTCTTCGTACCGGAAAAGTCAAGAGTACTCTGTGAACTTTGTCTTCAGACTTCAAAAGGTCAGGGTATTTTTTACGCAGTTTACACTTCGAAATTGTGTACATTAAACAAACGTGTTCGCGCTTGCGTGCACACAATAAGCAGTCACTCGATCTGACTTTTTTTTGTGAATTTTCGTATTTGCTCGCTTTCATAGCTAAGATCAGCTTTTTGTAAAAGCTTGTGTCATTTCGGTCTTCCTCTACATAAGCAAGCATTTGGGTTCCCTGAAGTAGATGTAGTGACCGTTCGCCTTTCGAGCGCAAGTTCAAGTTCAGAGAGCGTGTCCACCACATCAGCTGGGGATCGCAAACTCAGGCGCGAAACCAGTTCAGAGTGGATATAGTTTGATATTGGTAACATTGCCATGAGCCATGTGGTATACACAACAGAGCGAGTTATAGGCCACCTGATTCTCCGGGGGACAATTGATGAAGTTGCGTGAAATGATGCCAAAAGGAATGAGATGCTGTCGATAAGTGATGCTGAGTAGCACACGCTCATTTTCTTTACGTCAGCAATAGCTAGGACAAGTGTTGCAAAAGTTAGTGCCAGTGACATCAAGAAGAATGCAACACTACACTCTAAAATAATGTTCTCAATAGGAACTAGGAAAAACTTACCACGCTGATAGTAAAATGTTTCATACTGCTCTTCAAGGACAGCGGAAAAATCTGCCACATTTCCGAACTCAGCGTACATTGCCCATAGGTGCCCTATTATATCGAAATATCCACGACTGAGCTTCATGGTTAGGTTGGCTGCATAAGGTTCGAAAATCCAATGTAATGACACATTGTAGAACCGCAGTGCAGAGAATACAGAAACGCTGCGGCTTTGTTTGCAGGCAACGTTGTTTTCTACGTCGGTATTGCAGCCGACATATATGTCTGAATTTCTTAAGTGGTTTTCTCCACTCAATTTAGGATTGATGTCACGATACTTTTGACGGCACTCCCTTGTATATATGGACAGATTACTGGAAGTCCATGGTTCAAGAAAATAATTTCCATTCTTCTTGCCATTCGTCGTTCTAAGGACATCGCAAGAAAAGTTTCTGGTGGTCTGTGCGGTGACGTATTTCTGAAATATACCTTTCGCTTCATCACTGCCTTGAATCACAATCCAATCGACTAACTCTAAAGCTCTGATGCGGCTTAGGCACGTCGCCAGGCAACTTGACACTCCTCGACCAAGTCGTGGCACAATCACGTTCGACCTTATACCATACTGTGCATGCGCACCGAGATAACGAAGAAAGTTTTTACTTGGCAGTGTCCACAGGGCGACAAGCCACGGAACCTGACGCAGCAGCTCTTGTTCCTCGGTGTCCCATTGGCCTCTGCAAGTAGCGATTGCCTGCCGATCATGCCTGTCGATGAAAGGCTCAAGAATTTTGATTAAGTTCGAAGTTTTTTTCTTTTTGCGAAACTGACATGTTCGACTGAACATTGTAGAGAATGATTAATAACACGGACACAGCACGCCTCATTTTTAAGGACAGTTAGTGTATGACAATGACAAGATTCGTACAGCCGTAAAAGGAGCTTTTTGTTAGGTCCTGCATATATTCCCGGTAATAATTATTTCTTTTTTTTATCACTGCCTGACAGAGAAACCTAAAATAATGTGAAGTACACACACACACACGCACACACACACACACACACAAGCACACACGAAAGAAAGCTAGCACGCTTATAAAAAATAAAAAATATAAAATTGCATATAGAACTTGTGAGAGATATAACTTTGTTCCGGAATAACAGCCACAAAAGCTGGATTAAATTCTTCAACTTTACCAGTACAGCGACGCCAAACTTGCTACCACTCCCGAAAGCACGCCTATAGCAGCAACATGCTCTGGCAATAAAACTACACCTCGCTAACAGAATCATCCTCTTCCAGAGTAAAGAAGGCCGAAATGTACGACCGGAATATAAATTATAATTGGCTCCTTCTACATGAGAGGCTCCCTTTAAATCTAAGCTCTGCATTGCATGAAGAGCTCGGCACCTAATTCTGCTTCACACGCTACGATCACGTCAGCAAACAGACACACCAGTTGGTGTGTACATTGGTCGGCAGCACTCCTGGAGGGACAATTTACATGCAGAGTTTCTAGGCCTTGGCGCTTGTCTGAGCATGTTCACAGCAGTTGCTGAAGAATTTTCGCCCATCGGGACAAGATGGGTCTTTCGGAAACTTCGCGCACCTCTCTTTGTTCACCTTATGATTCAATCTGAAAACACTTTTGTACTCATGAAACGCTCATCAACGACCACCTGCCAGGGCAACTCAAAACATTTCTCTCTCTCGCACAAGCGTGGTTGTCGGTCCCAAAAGTCACTGTCCTTTATCGACGTCATTATTTACACTAGCTTACGAGAACATTAGCAATGCCATGACCATGTCGGTACCAGATAACACCACGTGTCCGCTTTGCTCAGTGACCTGTATAGATAAAGAGAAACGACATTGATTAGTCCAATGGGGATAAAGAATGTGTTGCATAAAGCGAGTTGTAACGGCAGCACCATGCGCTGACGTCATTCAACGTAAGATTTTTGGTAGAATGTCTTTTTTTTCAACAATAAACTACATGCCAACGAACCATAATCACACACAGTTGGAAGCGAAATATAAATCAATAACCACTAGCACGTATGCAAGCGCTTCCATATCACTCTTTAGAATGCAGAAAGCACCTTCTTGAAGCTCACTTCAATTACTATTAGAAAAGTTCACGCAACATGTAAGTGTTATTACGTTTCAACTACCAGGTGATATGCAGAACATCACTGTCTAACTTGTAATTCCCGCATATATTACACGTGTCATATCAAGGAGGCGGAACAACTCCGAGTGTTATCCACACCATACTTTAGTATATCGTCTCTCCACACAAAATACTCAAGTAAGCTACCTAAAATAGTCTCACTATTCTTAAAACAAAAAGAACCCTAGTATTAACCATGGGCGCGATATATGTAAGTTGCTACTTGAAAGGGCATTATTTGTGATCCAGCTTTCGCAAAGTTTCACGCCGGGTATGTTTTGAAATTTCGCCATTATTTTATGAGACGTTTGCAAGTCTCAAGCACGCATAATGGCGTTTTGTAAATTGTGATGCATGGGCACCTACTGTCGATCTCCTCGTGCAGCTGCAGCTTTCAAGGTAACAGGACTTATGCTTAAGAAACTCACTCTTGTCGCCGCCATAAGGAATGTGAAACAAGCACGCGCGTATCAGCAGTCTTTTACAGCGAAAGCTGTATAAGGGTAGAAGAAACGCAAAACTCCGGAACAGGTGTCAGGAGCGGTCTCCATTGGCAGCCCTATCAATTGCGTCATTGTCTGCGTCTTACCCAAGCACGCGTGCCATTGACTGCGTTGTGAGTGACGTCGATCTCGTCGCAGCCATGGCACCGAGCACGCTTGCCTAACGGTGTCATCATTTGACAGATTTGGAGCGGCCGACAAACTCTGCGCCGAAGCACTCCACTCATGCGGATGGCAACAGAAAATATCCACCAATGGAACAAATGCGCTTCCGCTGTAGCAAATGGCAGGGTGCAGAATAGAAGGCGACCCGGGCGTCTTCTTGCATGAGTGGGCACACTGGGCACCGAGACGCTTCGCTACGAAACGTGAGCTCCAACACGAGGCGCAACTGACGCGACCGCGTTCGTTGGCGTGCACAAAGTCTGCACCGTTTCAAGGCACGGGGCGCTTGCGACTTCCAGTCGAATCCGACGATTTTCTCGGAGTAGAAAAAGTTACTCCGTGTAGTGGATCTAGCGACGGAGCTGCTCTAGATCTGCCAATGAAACATACAGGAAGCACTCTGAATCTGCCAATGGAATAGACTTGCTCCGCATGATGCAGAAGAAAGTTTTTCCAGAAGTTCTCCAAATCTGCCAATGAATGGCACCCTAAGTTTCTTCTGAAACGTTCCACATGATTATGATCTCCAGAAAACCGCCGACAGTGTAAACGTGAGAGAGCATATTCGCCGGGCCAATAGTGCACTATTGGCACAAAAACGGCTCCGGGAGGCCAAGTGCTGGCAGCAACTACACACCTATGACCCCGCAGCATTTCGTGCAGCGCTAAATCGCGAGCTGAAATGCAAGCGCCGGTAGCTGGTGTATCCTTGAAACCACGCCGCCTAGTTACGTCGCGATGTCAAACGCTTACAACAGCGCCGCGCCGAAAAACGAATGTGTCGTTCTTGAAAAACGAAAAAAAGGCGCCTCATTTCTTTCAGTCTAAATTCTACACGGTGCAGGGCCTATGCCGAACGAGTGGCGTAATGGTGTCAGCGTGATAATGACGGGAGCGCGTTCGCCGGGGGTACACCTGCTTTCGGCGTCAGTTACTGTAGCGACACTCTCGCTCTGGCTGCGACGTCTGTTACCGCCTGTAGTTCGAGAACAGCCACTGCGCAACACATTTAACTGCTCGTTACACTCCTCCGTGACCATGATCATGCGAGGCTCAATGTGCGTCTTGTGAAATAAACACTGCGGTAAACCCAAGCCAAACGTTGATACAGGGTTTAACGTCCCTAAACCACCATGATCATGAGAGACGTCGTTGTGGACGGCACTGTAAATTTCGACCACTTGGGGAACCCCAATTCTGAGCACACGGGCCTACGGCATTTTCGCCTTCACCGAAAATGCA
This sequence comes from Rhipicephalus microplus, assembly GCF_013339725.1. Lineage (NCBI taxonomy): Eukaryota > Metazoa > Arthropoda > Arachnida > Ixodida > Ixodidae > Rhipicephalus > Rhipicephalus microplus. The sequence goes on along the minus strand of NC_051165.1, from coordinate 81,347,602 downwards.
GCCGCGGCAGCCGAGATTAAATCTTGCGAACTGCGGGTCAGCAGCCGTGTACCTTAGTCACTAGACCACCACGGTGGGGGACCCGAGCCAAGCATGTGTCTAACCTAAGAAGCACCAACATGTAACCAATATTGGTTAAAGGCTTCAGTGCCAGGTCGGGTTGACCCCACTGCTAAACACCGGGTGCGCCCGTTTCAGTGTTGCTTGTTAACGATTTGTAGGGAGCACTTGGGCGGTTATTATTTTTTTTACTTCCCTCCTCGTTGACTTTCGGGCACATTGGCGGACTGCGCTGCTCAGTTCGGGCCTGGACAGGCAACTTTTGGGGATCCAGTAGGCAAAGGAAGTCCGGGAGACATGGTCCCTCCGTTGGTCCCTAAGTGGGAGCCCATCCCACCAATCTGCCAATAATGAACAAAGTCTACATCTCTCTCTCTCTTTCACTCCTCGTTATGTTCCATCTTTTTGCTATAACCAAACTTTTTGGTATTTGAAACAGATGTAATCGATGTTTTTAAGGACAAGTTAGAAGAAACTGCATTATTATAAATTTGCCCGGGGCTGTAGAAGACTGAGCTTGAGGTTTTAATGGCCGGTCTATGTAGGCAGGCCGGCAAGAAAACTGATCAGTTGATATAGTGACTATAGGAAACGGGTGTCACGCCACAGCCGCAACAGAAGCTACCGGTCTTTTGCGCAAAAGCATAACTACTCTAGATTGTTTAAACAATACAACATACTTGCTTTCATGCTAAGGATGCATACATATGGTTTTGCCAGAGCCTGCCGGTCTCTGGCAACATTGTGCGTTCACTAAAAAACCACCCCTGAAAACTTCCGGTTTAGCTTGTTCTTGCGTGGTTTTAGCGTTTGTTGCTGGCCGCGGCTGCTTGTAATCTGATGTTTTATGTAGATAAAATTGCTTTGATGAAGCGCTGCCAAATCGAGCACAGCTGTGTCAAGCCGGGATGCAGTCTACATGCCTGAACGATTGTAAAAATGTTGTTTTCCGACCGATGACGATAGAAAAAGCGTCTGCATTGCAGCAACCACGCGAGAAAACTGGATTCCCATTAAGAGCGCGTAGGTTTGTTCTGCCCACTTCATCAAAAGCATTGTAAAGCTCGGCGCAGACTAATGGCACTGAAGATACACACAGACGCTAAACTAGTCGAAGGCCCCCTGTTACCGCAAACACATCAGTGACTGCCGTCTTCCACCCGTGGCAGATGAGTGTACTGACGCCTCAAATGGGTAGCAAAACGGTGAAAGCTAACACTGAAAATTCATTGCAAAAGTGTTTGTTTTATAGTTTAAGCGATATCAATGATGTTTACTGTTCGAAACAACAAGGGACACACAGAAGCCGCGCTCAACATGAATCGTCGCACAGTATACGTCAAGGTGTCCACGTTTCGGTGTCGTTGCATTTTTTTTTTTAAGCGATGCCGGCGAGTGGGCTTTATGTGTGTGACGAAATGACTTATCGCCTGTCCTTTCCGCCGCTAATGAACATCGCCGCATCCTAGCTAATTTATCGTTTGGGTGTGAACATGGACTGCAGGTTTAGGTTGGTTCAACTTGATTCAATAATAGCTTACTCGTGAGTAAACCACAATACAGTCTACAGGGTCACGCGAACAAAAGTTCGCGTGACACTGCAGCCGCAGTTGACGTCAGCACATCAGTACACTTTATAAGTTCTCAGTTACATCAACTCTTCGGATCACGAGCACTATCGATCGCCTATGATCTCTTCAAAAAGTGCCCGGTGAGACACAGGCGCAGAAACAAGTGTTTTATCCTGAGGTTCTGTGCTTAGACGAAAACACAAATATGCTCGGGGTTCCACAGGAGGAAGGTTTTCAGTTCTTGTCGAAAAGGTGAATTGGACAACTCCACTACGAATCAAGCAACTCTTCTCCTGCATGTCAACGATGTGGGTGCGCTTTGAAGACGCGGACAAGGAAAAGACAGGTGTGTGCTGTCCATTCCCGGTCCTGGTCTTCAAAGCGAACCCACTTTGTCGACACGCAGAACCAGCTGTCTCAGTTAGGTTGGCTGAAATACTTCTGCTATTTATGCATTTTCTGTCTGTATATGCACGACTAGTATCAGAGGTAACACGGAGCAGGCGGCCGCATTCGGAACGCCACGACGGGTACTTTGCGCGGCACCCGTCAGCCACGCGAGCCGTGTTATCTGCAGCAGTGGCCGCACCTGTACGTGCCGTGCGCTACATCGAGCCCCTTCATGTAGCTGCAAGACGTCGCTACAAACACATCCGAAGGAATGCGCGAGAAATAATAGGGCAGCAAACTCAGACACGTCATAAAAACACCGCCGAAACCATTGAAAAAGCAGTGCCGGAAGTGCTGAACCGGAAGTCTGCCGGGGTAGGCCGTTTGGTGCGAGGGAGTTTGTTTACAAACACCGAAACAGTCTATAAGCAGAATAGTGTATTATACAATGATGATCTGTAAATAAAGGCAGTGAGTAAACACAGTCTGGTCTACTTTTCCAAGTTATGGGTAGCCTACAAATAATCAAGCCGAAGGAATTCCCCCCCCCCCCAAAAAAAAAACGCCATTCGTTGAATTCTGTGCAATCTCTGTAGCTGTTAAATAAAGCAATATGTAGGTGAACGCGACAGAAATTTCCGTTGATAGGGCCTGTACAGACAACCTTACCACTGATCGTGCGGTGTGATTCAGTCAACCTATAGAAGATGGCGACTAACTGCATACATTTTTCACTTGGTTTTAAACATACAAGAGTGTGGAAAATTTCAGAGTTGATATTTCTATACCTGGACATGTGGCAATATAAGCCTGCACCAATTGTTGGTTTGCGGCTAAATACGAAACCTTATATTATTCGTCATATGGCGTGATCAGCGTTCTCTAGAATTTGCATGGTGGGCCCAGACAAAAATATCTGATCACGTGAAGGATCTGGTAACCACAGCTTTGGTTCAGTCATTAAAGCACAGTGGCATGATTGATATGTGGGGTTTAACGTCTCAAAACCTCGATATGATTATGAGAGACGCCGTAGTGGAGGGCTCCGGAAATCTCGACACCCTGGGGTTCTTTAATGTGCACCCAAATCTGAGCACACGGGCCTACAACAATTCCACCTCCATCGGAAGTGCAGCCGCCGCAGTCGGGATTCGATCCCGCAACCTGCGGGTCAGTAGCCGAGTACCTTAGCCACTAGACCACCACGGCGGGGCACAAGCACAGCGGGATGCGCGTAGACTCGATAACTACTAACGCAAAGTTTTTTTTTTACTTTGAATAACCATTATTTTGCAAACAATCAACTTCAATAAAATCACCACCTTCATTAGGGGTCTTCTGATTTTCAAAAATTTGACACTAGTAACTACCCTGAATACATGCCCCGAATTAGAGCATTTTCAACACAAAACAAAGTGGCATTATGTTGGGTCTATTTTTCATTTCGTGACCTAGTGAAACATGAGCAATTAATTTATATGAACTGCGCAAATCAGGCAAGAAGTTTAAGTGATACACATAAATAAGGACAATAAGGTATTGCAGATGTGTTGATACAAGTTGGCCTAAAGGTAGAATGCAGCTAGTTAGTAGCCTAGAGCTTAATTGTGTCAAAAGTATTAAATAAAATTTGCACTGCCAAGCAAGACTTTACGTTGAAGAAATCAAAGACATAGTCTACAAAATGAAAGAAATCAGGATACATTGAATATAGCATCCGAAGTTTTCTTAGAGGACTTTCTAGCACCATCTTCGGCGTCTCCAGTTGGGTGGCCAGAACCTGAAATGAGTGAATAATATCTCCCCGCGAGCTGAAGTCTGTCGTTCGGCAAGTTGAGTGCCCAACAAGATAGCCTTGCGAGTCACCAATTCGAGGCGTTGATGTAGGAGGAATCTGCAAACGCGTATGTGTATGCATGCCTACTAAACCGAGAACTCGGGGTGCCAACGTATCAAAGGACGTTTGGAAGAATCGAAAATCTACATAACCTCAAGGTTGGCAAAGAACATTGTAAGCGACTCAAGGAAGCATCAGACTTTTGTTAAAGTTTCCACATATTCACCGAGTGCTGATTCCTTACGGGCATGTGTCCCACGTGAACAGTCGACGCTTTTCAAGTCTTCAAGAATTAGTGTGAAAACGCTGTCATGATAACTGAGGAAAAGAAGAAGAGTCCCGGTGTGCCAAGAGCACGGTTAGAAATTACGAATTTATTATGCACCCGGCTATTGCCGATTCCAAGGATACAGGGACAATATTGGGTATGACACACTGACGCAAATCATGACACCAGTCAAGATCAGGAAGGGAAATACCTTACTTTTTGTGCAGCTGAAGAATCCATGGAAATACTGATTATTGTTCGACAACTGTGCAGGTAGTCCTGTAAGGAGCTGCAAATGAATAAGCGTCATGAGGAGAAAGAACGTCGAAGTGAACGTTAATAAGATATGCGTCCTCGTCAATCGTGTGTAGATCGCATCTATAGTCTTGTGGATAAGAAAAAACAATTCACGTATTTTGTAGCCGATGGGAATAAGAGAGCGAAATGATGCCAGATGAGATGTGCAGTGTCTCAGAGTGTGCTTTGAGCGACTAATCAGTTCACAAAAATATCTGCATACTCCAAATGTTGAAGCTGCACAAAAGGGAAGCATTTCTGAGACCTCAGATTAAATGCGACACCTGAATCAATTTAGAAAGCTGAATTATATACAACAATAGCGCCATTCCCAATCATTAAAGAGCTGAACATATACTTGGCAGATCCGGGAAAGAAGCGTGCGAGTAAAGTCTAAAATCGATCGAACATGCATACGACACATCATGAGTGGGTCTCTTCACTGCCTATACCAATTTTCTGTAGCGCAGACTATGGGTGGTTCTTACGAACGTCTTTATCACCGTATAACCAATGTCTGATTAGTGTTCCTGATGATTATGTTGATGCCTTGAACATGATAGATAACCACTAAGAGGGGCGGCCAAGAATTGATTACATCGCCTTGCACGGTTTCACAGAATTCTGGGTCTGAATGACACGCTATGTTCCCAATAGAGCTGTAATGTGATTACGAATATTTTTGGCATATGTCGCCAGCGGTAGTCGATGAATACCACTGGGGCGTGGAAAGGCTATTTTAGTGCGTGTGACACGTTTTTCACGATGGCGACAACAATGCACTTCTATTCGCAAGTTCATTTTCATTAGGTGATATTATGAGCCACATAGGAGCGGAAGACACAAAATTTAGATGTCTAATTGAAGGGTAAGCGGTGTTAAACGCCGGCCACCTTATATGCTGTGGAAAGAAAAGCTGCGACACGTTGTCTGTTACGATCCAAGGCCGCTGCGTCCAGATATCGCAGATGAAACAAAATCCACACGAACTTGAGTGCCGAATCAGTCGCTGCTACACAATAAATCTTGACCGCGATCAGGCACGATCAAGACCAAGAGGATTGATGCTTTGCTGACGTCTACGCAGAACTCATTGTGGATCAGTTTGGACTAACTGGAATTAAATATGGCCATACAATACGGTTGTAATGAATCGCTTTTACTAGATCGTATCAAATACAGATTTTTGACATTACAATCGAGCCCGATCGGGATCATCCTCGCCTTGTTCAAACGTGCCCGGACTGCGTTGGAACTTTGTGAAATATTTTGCAGAATTTGCTTTTGTGTATTTGTACAAACCATCGCGAAGATCATACAAAAAAACAAGCGACTTTCCATCCTATGGATTAGCTGGCTTGTTTCTTATGAAAAGGGGTTTATTCACGTGTGTTGCGACGGCGGCTCTATGATGAAAACACAATTGGGAAAGGGCAACAGTCAAGCAGATGCCGGCGATGATCAGCACGAGCGAGAAGAGCCCAGAACCCAGTACCCAAGCGGTAGCGATGTTGCTTGTCAACGCTGCGCTTTCTTCTTCACAATTTGCCCCCGCCGAAAAAGAGCCAACTTGGTGACCAAAGAGTCTGGAGGCAGAGGGCTATGATATAGCTTGAGGTGGGCGACGTGGACGATGTCAAGTCCACGCTGGCGCATGTCAGATACGGAAAGTGGCTCAATGAGAAAATTCGTTGGCGAGGTTTGCTGCAAAACGCGGTAAGGGCCATCGTACTTTAGGACGGGGGGGGGGGGGGTAAACAACAAGAGGGAAGGCAGGGAGGTTAACCAGGCACATGCCCGGTTTGCTACCCTACGCTGGGGGAATAGGAAGGGGGCATAAAGATAAGAGAGAGAAAAGAGAAGAGAAAGAGAGAGAGAGAGAGAAAAAAGGGAGGATTGTCAGTGTATCGGCTGGCGCGTATGCAGCGGTAGCACTACACAAAAGTTAAAGGTGGTCACATAGGCCTGTAGTCCTCAAAAAGCACAAGACAGCTTTGACTGCTTTTTGAGCCGACGAAAGGCGGTGACGGTGTTCCAGTAGCATCTGCACAGAGAGTGGCCGATCGTCCAATTGTCGCAATGCGTCCGAAAGCTTCTGTCTTTCAGAGGCAAATCGAGGGCAATGGCATATCAGATGGTCGATGTCTTCTTTGGTGCAGCAGACGTCGCATTCCACATCGTCGGTCAATCTGATAAGGGTTCTATATGCTTTTGTGAAGGCAACCCCCAACCAAAGGCGACAAAGAAGTGAAGCTTCACGTCGACGAAGTCCGGATGGAGGTCGAAGTTCCAGTCGAGGGTTTATTTGGTATAGTCTCGTATGTCTTATGCTTGGGGTGTTCCACTCCTGCAGACTCAGACTACGTGCCAGGTGACGAAGTTGCTTTGCAGCGTCAGTCCTTGACAAAGGAATCGGAAGGGTGTGTTCATCTTGGTGCGATGTGCGAGCCGCGTTGTCTGCAGAATCATTGCCACTGATCCCACAATGACCAGGAAGCCACTGAAACTTGACCTCGTGGCCTGTTTCTGTTACGTGGTGAACGAGCTTGACAACTTCCTAAGTTAATTGTTCATGGCAACCTCGACGAAGGACTGACTGCACGCTCTGTAGGGCTGGTTTTGAGTCGGAAAACACAGCCCGTTTACTCGGTATTTGGGATTTGATGTACTCTATGGCGCCACGCAAAGCCGCAAGTTCTGCCACTGTAGACGTAGTGACATGTGACAGTTTGATTCACAGAGTGCCTCCTCTAGCTGGAATCACCACAGCACCACCAGAACCAGACGCTGTGGTTGAACCATCGGTGTATATGTGTACGTGGTTGTTGTACATTTCGTGCAGATGGCTCAAGCTCAATTGTTTTAGGGCTGATGAAGGCAAATTTGATTTTTTCTGTATCCCTGGAATCGAAACACGTACTTGTGGAAGTGTCAGGCACCACGGAGGATACACCAGTTTCTCAGCAGACGTAAAACCTGACGTAAACAACGCACGATGAGCACAGACAATTGCACCAAGTTTCGTGTGGGGCCTCTCAGTAGCGAGGGTTGCCAAGTGGTGGGAAGGATTCCTAGCATGTTGCCTGAAGTACGTACGCATCGTTTCAATGGTGATGTGCATCGTGATCGAGTAGTCCTGTGCAATGGCAATTGTTTCAGCTGTCGTTGCGTAGCGGGGTAAACCAAGGCATATCCTAAGCGCTTGGGCTTGAATATTTTGGATTGTGCGCAGGTTCGTTTTGCACGTGTTAGATATAACAGGTAGGCTATACCGCAGGAATCCAGTAAATAATACCTTGTACAGCTGTAACTATAGACTCGACAGACATTCGCACAACTTTTCCCAGCAAGAAACCTGAATAAGTGACAAATGGCAGTCAGCCGCTTTTTCACGTAGTTTACGTGGGGTGTCCAAGACAGGCTTTCGGTCGATTACGACTCCCAAGAACCTGTGACTCCGTCTGCATGACACCAACTGCCCGTTAATTGATATGCCGTAAGCGGACATTGGTTTTCTAGTGAAGGCCACTGACTGCACACTTCTCACTTGCGATTTCAAGCCCTTGTTTGCGTAAGTGGTACGATGTCACTGATGCTGCCTTCTGAAGTCGAGCGCGAAGTTGAAGTCGAGTCACACCTGATGTCCACACACAGATGTCATCAGCATAAATGAAAGTCGGGACTTCCTCGGCTGCAGTAATACTCGGGTGTCGGGCCATTCTCTGTCTGCACGTGAAATGATCTATTTTGTAGGTAGCTCTGAACCCACGTATATATCCTGCCACCGAGTCCCACTCCTTCTAGTGCGCTGAGAATGGCTTCGTGGGTGACATTGTCGTAGGCCCCTTTAACGTCAAGAAACAGAGCAGCAGATAACCGTTTGCAGGCCTTCTGGTGTTCTACATATGTCACCAAGTCAACCACATTGTCAATTGACGAGCGGCCTCGTCTGAACCTGGACATGGCATCTGGATATATTTCGTAGAACTCCATTCCAGACGCGTTAAAATCATCCTTTCCATAACTTTTCCCACACAGCTCGCGAGGACAATCGGGCGGTAAGAGGAAATGTCCAAGGTGACTTGCCGGCTTTGAGAAGTGGGAATCAGGCGACCTGACTTCCATTCCTGTGGAACCATGCCAGTTTGCCAGGAGTCGTTGTACAGCTGCAAGAGTGGTGCCGAACTTGATCTCCTAGGTGACACAGAGCGCGGTAAGTGATGCCGTCAGGTCCTGGCGCTGAAGAACGTCTACACAAAGCAAGCGCAGCCTTTAGTTCGTTCATTGAAAACGAAATCTCCATTCGGGGATCACGTGTGGATACAGAAAAGTCGGGCGTCTTTGTCCCAGTTGAATTTGAGCCGCAGGCAATCCTTCGACAGAAGGAATCGGCGACATCAATCTTTTCGCAGCGTAAGTGAAGTGCAGAGATTTTAATGGGTAGCGCTGAGTAATGGTTGTACGAAGACCCCGGACAGTTTTCCAGATTAGTGACAGGGGCTTTCTGGGATCCAAAGACTCGCAAAATGATACCCATCGTTGCTTGTCCAACTTGTACATGTGACGCTGTATTTTATTTTGTGTGCGTCTGGCCACTCTGAGATCATCAAGTGACCTCGTGCGTCTATAACGTCGTTCTGCACGACGACGTATCGCTCGGAGTTTCTCGAGATCAATGTCTATATCAGTGTGAGATGAGCTCACCGGAAGCGAACGCGTCGTTGACTGTAGGGCACTCTTCATTGCGTCCTCTAGGTTGAAAGGCGAGGCGCCAACATAGTCTTCCATGATTAACTTGTGTTTTTGCCACTCGGTGCAAAGGACGGCTCTGGAGGACTTAGGACTTGGAAAGCCGTCAATCTTCAGGTATGTTGGGATGTGGTCACTACCCTTTGTTTCCAAATCCGAAAACCAGTACACTTTGCGTGTGAACGAGCGTGAGACGAAAGTGAGGTCCAGGCAACTGCTATAGGCCGATCCACGCAGATAAGTAGGGCTGCCATCATTCACGAGGATAAGTTCACATTCAGAAGTGAGAGACACTAACTGTCTACCTCTAGTGTGGACCCTGAAGCTTCCCCATAAGTAGTGGTGGGCATTGAAGTCACCAGTTATCACCCATGGCTGGAGAGTTGAATTCAAATTTCCGCGCAAGCGCTCTTGGTCTAGACGACTTGATGGATGTAAGTAGGCTCCGATGATGGTGAATGTGGTCTTCTTGTTTTTTACTGTTAGGCAAACGTACTGGTTTTCTTTGTCAGGGGGTACAGGGTGATGAACATAAGTTAAGTCGCGCCGTGTGAACACAACGACCTTACTGCGCTCTCCGTGGGTAGAAGACATAAAGCACTCATATCCAGACAGTCTCATCTGGGCTGACAGGTTCGGTTCACAAATCACAATTATGGAGAACTGGTTCATGAATACATATTTCCTGGACTCGGACATACGCGCCCTAAGTCCTCTGGCATTCCACTGAAGGACAGATGCGTTCTTGATCTCCTCGTGAAAGGATAACATGCTGCGGGCCATCGTTTTACCTTAGAGGTGCAAGCACCGGACTCAAAGTGTCCAGCACTTGGAGTGCGCTCTGCGCTGATGGGGTGTTCATGTTGCTTAGGAGCATGCGCATTGCGCTCATAAGGGTCTGCAACATGTTGATGACCTGGCGATCCTCAGTTGTCTTTTCATCAGCGGTTCTTGATGGTATCGAGGTTGGCGGGGATCGATGCACCTCTGAAACAGGCTGTGTTCATGGAAGTGATGGCCACTCTTCACGAGGTGGGAGTCTTGACCCTGATTCTGTTTTCGGTGTATCCGTCTTCGCAGAGCTTAACGATAGGGGGCCAGTTCTTCTTGGTTGAGATGACGGGTCTCTATCGGCAGATGCCACGTTGCGTGATGATTTCTGTGGTGACGCCGACGTCGCCTGACAGTATCAGCGGCTTCCCTGTGCGTTGAATTGTCGCGCACCATGCGTTTCAGCACCGCGCGTTCATTTCTCACTCGTGGGCAATCTTTAGACGACGCTTTATGAGCGCCGTGACAATTGGAGCATTTGAACGCAGTTGCGTGGCAGGTGTCTTCTGAATGAGGGTCGGCACACTTCGGGCACACGACATTGCTGGTACATACTCCTTTGACATGTCCCATCTTGAAGCATTTGAAGCATTGTAGGGGCTTCGGTATGTATGGACGGACCTGATGGCGAACGTGGCCAACTTTGACGTGTGGGGGAAGACTGTCTCCCTCAAAAACAATCTTCAGGCATCGTGACTGACCAAGCCTTGTGATGTGCTTGATGAGGATGTCGTCTGTAGTTGGCTTTATCAAGATTGGGAAATCGTCAGCGGGAATGGAAATGTCCACGTCATAAATGACGCCAGCACTGCCCTTACAGTCAGTGGGGATCACTGATTTAACTTTTGGCAGCGGCGGCGGTGGCACCGGCATCATCACTTACCCTGACCATCCTACACGCAGGCTTTTCATTGTTTCCACGTGCGGAGACTTCAGTGCTGCCTGGGGACTTCACGGCTGCGTCTGCGCGGGATGCTTCCTGCGTTGCCACATCATACCGTCCAAACAGCGCTTACCCTCGGCCTGGCTTTCTGAGTGACGTCAGTCCCCGTGACCTCGGATTCGCACATCTTCTGGCTTTAAAGGAGCCACATGTTCTGCTTGACCGGCATTTTTGGCAGCGGCGGCAGTGGCACCGGCATCATCACTTACCCTGACCATCCTACACGCAGGTTTGTGCAGGACTTTTCATACCCCTTCTGGAACTTTTTTCCGCTGCTGCTGCCAAACTAGGAGTGTAGATGCCCAGTACTCAGATGCCCTCTGAACTCACGAAGTTCCTTAAAGATATTCGACAGAAAATGCGTGACATGTGAAGCGCTATCGAAAAAGAACTCAGAAAAGAATTCAAAGATATGAAACAGTCAATCGACTTTTTCTGCACTCAATTTGATGCGATGGCGACACGCCGTTCGGCAATTGAAAAAGAAAACGCTTCTCTCAAAAAGGAAAACACTGCTTTAATAACCAAATGTCGGGAACTTGGACACCAGGTTGCTGGCTTGGAAGAGAGGGTGACTACCCAAGAGCAGAATTCAAGAAACAAAAACATTGAAATTAAAGGTGTACCGTTTGTAAAAAATGAAAACCTTTCTGCAGTTTTAGGGAAGCTTGGTAGCCTTGTAGGTGAATCCGTCTGTGACAGCGATGTTGATGTTTGCCACCGTGTATCACGACAGGATGGTGGATGTCCGAATGTTGTCGTTCAGTTTCGTTCGCGTACGAAGCGAGATGGTTTCATCGAAAAAGCACGGAAAAAGCGCATATCTGCCACTGATCTGCGTCACTCTGATGACACTTCCATTTTCATAAATGAACACTTGTGCCCAACGCTAAAGAGGCTTCTCGGACCGGCTGTAGCACGAAAGAAAGAAAGGCAGTGGAAGTACGTGTAGACACGAGAGGGCAAAGTTTTCGCTCGGAAAAGTGACAACTCACGTGTACTTCGCATATCTGTCGTTCAAGACCTTGAAAAAATGGAGTGATCTCACTCGTGAATTAGACGTTTTCCCCACTATGGCCCTTCATCATGGCCGATACACTACACACACCTAGCGACGTTAGCAGAATACTTTCTTCAAAGAAAAACAAATGTACGTCCTTCTTGCACTTGAACACGCAATCGGCGCGCAATAAGGACGATCATCTGAGCGCGCTGCTGTCCTCTTTTGGTTTTCCATTTGACATTGTAATGTTGAGTGAAACATGGTATCGCAACGACGAAGTACTGCAGGTGTCTGGTTATGTTACGCATTAGCTGAATCGACGCGATAAAAAAGGAGGCGGCGTTCTACTGGTAACTAAGAGTACCCTGCATTGTGAAGTGTTGAAAGATTTTACTCGCACTACTACTGACTTTGAAATCTTGACTGTTCAGCATGGTCGTAGCATTTTTTCCGTAGTATATCGCCCACCTGTAGGAAACGTGGTAAACTTTCTCGAATACATTGACAATCTACTGTCCTGGGTTAATGATAACGATTACAGACTAGTTCTGGGTGGTGATATTAATATTAACATGTTTCATGACAGCCCGCTTCGCAGACGCACAGTACGGGTGCTTGAATCAAATGCATGCACTAATACAATTTCCACACCTACTCGTATCCAAGGTAACTGCGAAAGTTTACTCGGCATTTTCGTCACAAATATTGATGCACAAAACGTTGAATCGGGTGTCATCACGGCTCAGGTCAGCGACCACTTGCCCATATTTCTCATTGTGAATTCATCTATGTTGCCCTTGCATCCTTCCGCAGATCAGCACTACACATTTCAAGATATTAACCCATTCACTCTTGATAAATTCCGCGACGAAATCTCGTGCATAAACTGGCAAGACGTGTACGACGAAAGCGACTGCGACAAAGCGTACGAGTTGTTTTTATCCGCATTTAAGAACGCTTACGCAAAATCATTCAAGCGTAAAAGAAAAAAAGCCAGAAAAGCAAGAAAGCCATGGATTAATGACAGTGCGTTGAAATTGATAAAGCAAAAAGATGGTCTTTTTAAACAGTTCTTAAGGACAAGAGACGCAGTAGTTTTAGCCGCGTTTAAAAAACTCCGGAATAAAGTTAATGGGTTCCTAAGGGCAGCAAAGACACAGTACTTCGAGAAATTGTTCCCTGCCGAAACGATAATGCGAACCGATGTCACATGGAGAAAGCTAAATAGTTTACCGCATGGAAACCAACAGGCAGATAATCTAGAGGAATTAACAGCAGACAGTGAGCTCATTTCAGGCACGGCCTTAGCTGACGCCTTTAACAACTATTTTGTGTCACTTGTAAATAGCTCCTATGATCCCCAATGCATAAAATATTTAAAACCCAAAATCGTTCACAGTGCATTCCTAAACCCGACCGACACTCAAGAGATACAAAGCATGTTTCGCAGTATTCGGAATAGTAAAAGCTGCGATATCGATGACCTGCAGATTCGCCCAGCAAAGCATGTACTAGATCTAATCGGTCCTGTCTTGGAGCACGTGTACAATCTTTCGCTGGCGAACGGCACATTTCCAAGACGCATGCAAATCGCGAAGGTAACAGCACTTTTCAAATCTGGCGACAAAAACAAGTTCTCGAACTATAGACCAATATCAATTCTGCCTATTTTTTCTAAATGTCTCGAGAAGCTGATAAATGTAAGAATAACCTCATTCTGTAACAAGCACAATCTTCTTACAGATTTTCAATTTGGATTTAGAAAAGGTCGCTCAACTGAATTAGCATTATTGACCCAAAAAGAAATAATTCTGCAAGGCTTTGAAGAAAATTTGGTTACCCTTGGCATATTCATTGATTTTTCAAAAGCCTTCGATACCATCAATCACAACACTTTACTAACAAAACTTGATATTTACGGCTTTAGAGGAACATTTCTGAAATAATTAGAAGTTATCTGCAGTATAGGTATCAAACTGTTGTTATAGGCAATCACTATTCAAAAAATTTACCGATACGTGCTGGGGTCCCGCAAGGGAGCATACTTGGACCACTATTGTTTAACATTTATATAAATGATTTAACGAATATTAAGACTACGGCGCGATTTGTTATCTATGCGGACGACACTAGTTTATTTATCACTTCTAGAAACGTTGCCGAACTCATCAGCACTGCCAATAATACTCTAGAACAAATAAACAAATGGAGTTTATCAAACTCGCTAACTATTAATGTTGCCAAAACAAAAGGCGTGCTTTTTCAACCAAAGAATAAAAAACAAGTAGTCCAAGGATGTCTCCAGATAAGAACTTCCGGGATAGAAGTAGTACCTTCAGTCAAAAGTTTAGGTGTCATTTTTCAGGAAAACATGTTATGGAATGAACATGTCAACACTATTGCCAATAAGCTTGCTCGAGTCACAGGTATACTAGTAAGATTACGCCTCTTGCTGCCATTGAAAGTGAAGCTCTTACTTTATAATTCTCTTTTTCTATCACATATCAATTATTGTCATCTCGTATGGGGCAACACGACCAGCTCAAACATCAACATTTTATTCCTTTTGCAAAAGAAAGCCGTTCGAACGATTTTAAATGCTCCATTCGATGCACACACGGACCCTATTTTTGACCAGTTAAATATGATACCATTAAAGGCAGTGTACAATACAATTTTGCAAAAACTGTTTTTAATAGAAAGAAAGAATAGCATGGGTTTTCTAGAGCAATTGTCAAGGCTCACATTAAATTCAAGCACGTTCAGTACACGTCACAAAGAAACCCGGCATGTTCCACATTGTAGAACAAATTATGGAAAACAAATGCTACGTCATGCCTTACCATCTTTGCTAAACTCTCTTCATTAACTGCCATATTTCCCCTCCCCAAGGATCTGGTTGTGCCGATCATACATCTCATTCGCTATTGTGTTTTAAATGAACATGCATTTTATGTTAAAAGTACAAGGCGAAGCGTTTTTGAACTTTTGTATATTCATTAGTGAATACTTCTTATGCTCGTATGTTTACTATGTATTTTTGTGTAATTTTGTGTTGAAGGTGTATAGCGACGCGTTTCAAACTTTGTATATAAATTTGTTCATTGTTTTCGGATGCAAGTGTTTTAAATTATCTCTATTTCTTACTGTGCGTGTGTGTACATGAATCTGTTCTTGCATTGCATTTTTGATCTTGCCCGCCAACTGTTTGTTGCGAAAGAAAAGGGGCACAGACCTCATCAAGCCGTAATGTGGCTTTTTGTCTGTGTCCCTGTTATCTGTACAAGGTATAGATGCGAAATAAAGTTCAAGTTCAAGTTCAAGTTCAACTGTGACTCTGTCGATTTCCGAGATGTTCTGTAGGCTTTGCAGCGCACTACGGTGTAGAACATCAACTGCCATAATATTCTTCCGTGAGTTGATCCTGACGTCTTTCATTTCATTTGGAGCGAGTCCTTCGAGGTATGCAGAGAGGACTTGCCTGTTAAGCCGCCGTAGGTTGGCTGAAGGGTCCACAGCCATGAAGAGTATAGTGTGTGGCCAACGCGGCGCGGTAGCCTGCACGATGGATATACTCGTCGTCGACGATGTTCGTAGCAGTCTTCTTTTTGCATTGCGGCTCATGACGACTGTGTAGTCGTCATCCGATGACTCAAAACCGTCGGAATAGAGCTCCGTTGCCTCGCTGTCTGTGCCACTTGAGGTGGTCCCACGTTTCCTAGCCGCTGCCAGACGTAGCGGTTGTCCACCTCGAAAATCCTGAGAGGCTTCTTCATCCATTATCGCAAGGAGGGAGCAGCAGCTCCCAGAATTTGCGGTAAAACAAATAGAAACTTTGAGACAAGGGTACAAGCTTTCTATGAAATAGACACTTCGTCGTCGTCGTCCCGTACTTTAGGACGAGTTTTGAGGAAAGACAGGGGGTTTGGTAAAGAACAGCCAGCCATACAAGTGATCGCGGGAATAGCTGTGGCTTCGTGAACAGTCTGTCTTGTTTTCTTTCTGGCGCTGCTGTTCTTGTAACGTAAAGGTACGTGCGAGCTCACGGCAATCTTCCGCTTTTCGGGCGGTTTATGGTGCATTCAGATGACGGATTGAATCAGGATTTGTCGTGGACGCGGACGGCTAATCCGCGGATGATCCGCCTGCAGGCACATCCACACGACGGACGGTGTCCTAGGAGAAAACAGCTGGATTACCCTCGACAGCAGATTTGGCGCTCACCTGCGCCGGCTGGCAGCAGACCGGTTAGAAAGTACTCAACATGGATGCCAGCAAGAAGCGACGCGTGGCTGCGATGTCTGTCGCATTGTGACAAATGAACGCGGAGTGTTATTTTTTCAAGAGAAAAGAGAGTTGCTGGCATAATGTTTTTTCGGGCCTACGTGCGACTTGAATTAGTTTCGATTATCAGTGAGTACAATGTCCTACTTGTTTCATTTATTGATCACTGTTTAGTATCAGTTTTAATAAGCAAAAAAAAGATGCGTATACTAGTATTTAACAGTGATATGTGGAGGTTTCATTCTAATCTCTTGGAAGAAGACATATTTATGGACAGTGTTCGAGAGGCGTTCGTAAACAGAGGTGTTCGTAAACAGTGGACAGCTATAATGTGGAGTGAAATGGGAACAATTTAAACGGGTTATTAAATTGAAAGCTATAGAGCGCTCAAGTGTAATAAACACGCAAAGAGTAAAGAAAAGCCCTACGCCTAAATATGAAAGAACTGGTAGCAGAGGAAACCAAAACCCCAGGCTTATTCATTTATGATTAAGAGCCAGTAAAGTCAAACTTAATTGGAACAAATTGACGAGGAAAAGTATCGCGTTGTGCAGATAAAGGCAAGGGCAGAGAAAACGACCGCAGAAAAGAAGCCGACCAAAAGAATGCTCGGTCTCGAAAAACGAAACGCTCAGCGGAACGCTATAAATCAGATTGAATACATGGATAATGGTACAAGTGAACAGATATAATATATATATATATATATATATATATATATATATATATATATAGAGGAGAGAGAGAGAGAGAGAGGATGCTTTCAATGAGTACTACATCACACTATTTGATAAAAGTGAAGTAAATGTAGGTGAATTCAAGAATGAATTTTTAAAATAAATGCAAAAGTTTGAAGATTGCAGGAAACACAGCTTAGAACTTCCTTTTTCTGAACTGGTAGTGGCAAAAGCAATCATTGCCCTCCATTTGAGAAAGTCCCCTGCACCCGACGGGTTAACGGCCGCATTTTATAAGGAATTCAAACACGAACTAACAGCGATCCTAGCAATGGTTTTTAACGAAGCTTTAGACATAAAGGTCATGCCACCTTCTTTTCTGCTATCTCATACTACATTAATTCCAAAAACTGAAGACGCAGTTAAATTACTTGAAGTGCAGTAGTACCGGCAAATCAGTCTATCAAATAACGACTGCAAGATTTTGATGAAAATGTTAGCAAGAAGACTGAAAACAGTGTTCAATACGCGACCACCAGACATGTACGCGACCACCAGACATGTGGAATAAAGGGCGCACTATATCCACAAACATTAACAAGACGCTGGAGTGTTGTGATGCCACAAGCGATCACATCGCGAAGATCCAGATAGATTTATAAAAATCTTTTGACCAAGTACCCCACGAGATTCTTTTTTTTTCTGCTAGACTATGTCAATACTAGTAACGTAATTCGCGGTGCAGTTCGAATGGTATATACTGGGTGTAAAACTCGGCTATTCATCAACAAAGTACTTGGAAACGAATTATTGTCAAACGTTCTGTGCGACAAGGTTGTCCTTTCTCTTTCCTTGTATTTTCAATTTATATAGGGTCATTTTGCCAAAAATTCAGGAAAAGCAGTGACATAGAAGGGTACAAACAACAAGAACCTGAATGACGGGAACTGGCATACGCAGATAATATAGCAGAGTTTTGTAAAGATTATGAAAGTAACGCTGAAACTATAAAAATTGTGAACCTTTATGGTAATACGAGTGGCAGTTCGGTAAACTGGAGCACGTGCTTGGGTTACTGGCACGGCGGATGGCTTGTGACTCCGAAATTCGTGGCTGGTATTTCAAGGACTACTACATAACTACGATACCCAGTTTTGCCCTTGGAATATTATTGTGACAGTGAACCGTACTGGCGTCAGTCCCTAGAGCTACGAGAAAACGCTGAACAACTTAAAGGTCCCCAGCTATCAATTTTTGCCAGAGCGACCTTTTGTAACATATTTTTAGTCAGCAAGCTCTGGTATGTCCGTCAAGTATTGCATGGCTCACGTGTGAATCTACAATAGCTTCATCGAACATTTGCCGCTTTCTTCTGGGGTTCTTCTTGAGAGAGAAGAAGTAGAACTAACCGATTCAGACAGGTTCGCTCTGGTGGGCTTTGTCTGTGTCACTTTTACGTTCGTCAGTTAGTTAACCAGTTGATGTTCTTTTTTTCGAAATAGTCGAAATTCATTCATACGTACTGTTATACAGCTTAGGCTTGGGAGACAGTTGCCAGAATTTGTGGTAGCATCTGGTCACATGAAAGTAAGCGAGAGAGGTTACCTAAATGAAGTTGTTGATTCATGTCTCTTTCTAAAAACACATTTTTCGTTGGAATATCTCAGTACAGTTTTGCGTAAAAAAGTTATACAAAGATCTAGTACAAACAATGCTTCCTGTTCCCCTATATAGAACATTACACCGTGTAGGCCCAGGCGAAAGTGTCTTAATCCGTGTAAAAAAATGGAGGTATCACCTGGAACGAAATCCCTTTTCTTTAAATTGCACACTGAAACCTTGCCCGTGAAAACAGAGATGCAAGAAAAAGGATATATTCGTTCCTTGGGGCGATGAATCTCTTCTCTGCCGGAAACAATCGAACATGTTTTCCTTGACATCTGGGATGCAGTCTTTTTCTGGGTTGTTCTCCAGAAGACTTTGAAAAAGTATCTGCCTCTTGATGCCTATGGCGTCAGAATTCTTCCAGTATCGGATGAAGAAGAAATACCTTTTGACCTAGTTATGTTACTGCGCCTGCACGGTATATGGCAATCTATAATGGCGGTGCACCATGCCGATGCTAATGCACGTTCGGTTCAGCAATACTTCTTTCAATCTCTCTTTTCATTCATGGAACCACAAAAGGTTCAACAAGATGTGCGCGAATGTTTTCATCAAGTAGAAGGCTTTTTACAGATGAAAGATTTTTGAAAAGCATGTTAACTTTCACACTTTTAATTATTTTCTTTCGTTCATGTTTGCCATTTGTTTTATGTGTATTTGTTTGTGAATGTTGTATGTATACAGGCAATAAACACATAATAAAAAGCGCGTGGCTAATTAGTAGAGTACTGGGCTGACATGCAGCGAATCCGGGTTCGAATACCATCGTGCCTTAAAGTTTATTTATCGAGGTCTCTTTTTTTTTTTTTGCAGCAAAAGCTGTTATGAGAGACAACTCGGGTTTTGCGCAGTGCCGTAGTTGTCCGCCACCGCCGGTGTCCGTAACCACATTGCGCGAAATCAGCAATTATCTCAGTAACAATGACTCAGTGGGGCTCGAACCCGGGTCCACTGGGTGCCAGCCCAGTATGGATGGATGGATGGATTGATATGGCTGTACCCTTTAGATCGGGCGGTAAATAACGCCACCAAGCCGTAGTACTTCGTGAACCAAACACTAGATTTTTTTTCCTTTAAATAGTGAAGTTGAAGACTCGTACTTTGCAGTGAAGGGTTTAAGTGAAGGGTGAAGTATTATACCACTGAGCCGCGCTGCTGCTCGGGATTTGTTGGCAAACTTGCATTAGGCAGGCTTGGTGTCGGGAATGCAATCACGTTAATACGACTCGTAAAGCGTTTTCTAACAGCGAAAGAACAACCAGTCGTCACACAATGCGAATAACGTAACGAGTGGGTCGTCCAATGCTCCAACCCATTACAAAAGCTTGGTTCAGCTATTAACTGTGGCGCATACCCACTTCAGGCATAATTCATCATCGTCGTCAGCCACTGCATGAACAATCAGAACAAAAATTGCTCGCAATGGTTTAACGGATACCACGTTTCTCAGACGAATGACGAAAAAAGAATAGCATAGCGAATGCCTCCCTACTACACTACAATTTTTATTAATGCCGTAGTGGGCATCAAGCAAGTGTGATTGCAGCCGTTACCCAGCGAGCGTTTAGAAAAGGCTATGAAATGCCGCTCTTCAAGCTTTCGCTGTGACCGTGCTTCGCCTTCCGCCCAGGCTTGGCGTTTTTTTCTTATTTCTTGCGATATCGGTTACGGACACCGGCGGTAGGCGGACAACTATGTTGCCGCACGTGACCTGTGCTCCAATTTCATAACAACTTTTGCTGTAAAATGGCGCTATGAAAAAGCTGATGTCTAGAAAAAAATTAGCATCGAAATGGTTAGCCAAATAATCTATAAATGAGGTCGTAGATTTTCCTTTGTTTATGATATAGAACCCCTCAGCGCGCTTGACACGTTCCACTGTTGATATGTACCTAACTTATTACTATATTAAACAGTACTTAGTTGCAAACAAAGCGAAGGGTCGGGTACTTTTTTGTTCTGCATTGTTTATGCGCTGATTTCTGAAGCAGTCACGCTCGCGTCACCACTTCCGTCATGTCGGACTGGTGCCACGTACAGGTGTTGATGCTTACAGATGGTGTAAATATACATCTTACAATTGTGTCTGTAAACGATGTTACAGCTAGAACAAAAGTGATCGGTCCTCGCCTCTACTGTCGTGGCGACTTGAACGACGATGGTGTTGTAAATATTCAAGGACGTTAACAGTTCGTTCTTCTGGCTACGACGATTGATGTCCTATAACCTTATCAAACTGAAGTGGAGACACTAGAGAATTGCCAGCACGTACTGTGGAGGGCATGCTGGTCAGTGCTGTTGCGTACGGCAGAGCACACAGAAACATGGGCGACAATAAAGAATTGGCAAAAGCAAAACACGGGAGTTGTGAATAACGCTTTATGTTTTTGGCACCTCAGCGTCGCCCATGTTTCAGTGTGCGCTGCAATAATCTGTCAGGATTCTTTGTAAGCAGAAGCCCTTTTCTTCTACAAGTCCTGAACCTAAGCCTGATCTGATATGTCGTTATCGTAGTCCTAATGACTACGCAAGCTTTACCGCCAAATGCGAAGTGCGCGCTCACTCTGCATCGGTTCTTCGTTGGCATTGCTGTCGAAGGCGGCGGGTTCCGTGGTCAGCTGGACATGACTACCAGAGGCGCCCCTAGTCCAGGGCTCCAGGCTTAAGGGTGACTCGACATACTCCATGAGAGTTTGATTCTTCGGCAGCACTGAACTGGCGTCATTTTGCATCAGCGTCTTGGACGGAGAATATATGCGAGAACCAATCTTTCGCCGCGTACTTCGCCCTTCGACGTCTTCAGAATACACACTCCCACCAGCCACAGCAACGGCGCCGTCGAATGGCAACGTTCTTGTTGGTGGTGCCTCGGAAGATGTCCAAGAGACGGTGCTCGTCACACCCGACTGCTTCGTGTCGTAAATGCCACGTATCGGATCTGCGGCGGCGGCCTTCGTAGCCTTCCGTGCGTCTCCCGACCAAGACGACAGGCTGCGTGAGGTCGATCGTCTGCTGTGTCTGCGACACTTCCTGGTGACAGCGAAACCAGGTGCGCTTGAAGTGGCATCTAGAACAGAGTGCTGCTTGGCAGATCGACTGGTAATGCTAGACCTCTCTCTTCTCGATTCTGCAGCTCGGTCGACGCTTGTGTCGCCACCAGGCTCGAAAACTTCTTGTGAGGCTTCCTTCTTTGCGCCATGGGTGCGCTTGCGGCTGGATCTTTTCCGCATAGTAGATGTTCTTGAAACTCAGAAGTCGGACGGTCACGAAGCGATTGGACTATTCGTCTTCTTCGATAAAAATGCGTGTGGCACGTTCTTCTTTTTGCTTTATTTTAAGCCGCTGTGCTTCTCTTAACGATGATACTCATGATGTCTTCACTAAAATGGTGCTCACCCCCAATAGGAATGGGCCAAGAACCACACAGCAAAATATTTATTTTAAAACCTATGGAGCTAACAGCAGGTATTAGAACAGTAGATTAAACATAACATATAGCTAATAAATGAAAATGCTCAATGAGCAAATGATAAGATTATTAGACGGGGTTTTTGACAAGTATGATGACCGGTTCACAACCAATTACATAACTAAGTAATTAAGTAAACATGCACAAACTGCTAATCTTTTTTGTTTCATTTCTCTACTAAAACAGCAAAGCAGACATCACCGTAGCTCGAACCTAATGTAGTAGCTTTGAGTAATAAATTGCTGCACTTATTTGCAATACCCAACTTGATGTGGAGAGACCAGGTATCTTTGTCTCTGATTGGAATATCGGCGACAGAATAAAAATATGGGCACATTGTTTGCGCCTTCAAGAGAAGTACTTGTTCTGTTGTGGCTAGGGGAAGAAGACAACGACGTTCACGACAGAGACTTCACACAGCACCCCCACAAAAAATATGAACCACATGAATAGATGGACAAGGACAAGACTCACGCATTGCTCACCTTGGTGGCATGCGAGTATCTTACTTTATGTAAATTGTTATATATGATTTAAAACACCTCGCGTCTTTAACTACAGTGAAGACAACATATTCCAAAGTGCAATCAGCATCCAGTCACCACCGAGAGTGAATGCGAGTTTTGTCAGTCTACGGGATTGGTTAACTTGACCCTAAGTGAAACCGACCGATAGTACAGTCAATGCGACTGGCCGTGGAGACACGCAGTCTGGCCACGGGAACACGGTCAAGGCTTGTGACCTACCCTGAATCCTCCGAGAATAGGAGCGACTACTGCCGACACTTCTGGAACGACGGACTGTGGTCGGCGTGGCACAGCCTCAACCAGCGCCAAAGTTCGAAGTTATTTCTGACCTGAGTCATACATAACATGAGTGTCTTCGACAGCTGCGAGTGCTCCTTCAGTGCGTGAATGCATCACCAACATTTGTCAAACATCGAACCTTCACGAGTTGCCAGCTGCCTACGCGCTGAAAACTGCAAAATCCCGGTTGGTTGGAGCTGCCATATATTGGTACCTTTCGAGCAGCTCCTACATCACATCCTGGGAAGAACTCGAGCGACGTGTCCATCAGACCTCCGTGAGCCAGCTGGAGTTGCAGAACTATGACGCATGATGCAAAAACGAATGCAGCAGCGGAACGAAAGTACGACCGCTTATTTCCACTTTAAGGTGCGTCTTTGCCAAGAAGTCAACGTCGACTTCAACGATTTGTGAAAACAAGTTCCGACGGGTTTATGGTTTTCCGAAATCTGCACTATGCTCTTTGTAAGAACGCATGGTGATGACGACGACCTACTGCATGACATCTTGGAGTTCGAGCACTTCAAACGAAAACGACGGGAGCTTCTCGGCACATGCAACCGAAACCTTAAGTCACCCTCAGATTCGGAGCACAGCCTGCCCACTGCGATGTCACGAGACTGTCGGCTCGAACCAGGGTGCAGATCAACACCTGGGATTGCCGCCAATCAACAAACACGGTGAGTGCAAGTGCTGTAATTTCAACATCTACGGCCACATCGTACATGATTGCACGGAGCATATATATAAGCGCCTGCTCAAGTGTCAGCGTTGCCAAGCAATCGACCACGCGCAGCTCAACTACAAAGCCTTTTTGCGTAACGAGCCAAACTCGAACGTTGTCGGAGAAGAAATTCCTCTCACCTGGGCCGCTCATGTGTAGATCAAGGAAGTGATTTGAACGATGGCTTCGCTCTCGTGGGTCTTACCATGGTCCCTCAATACTTTTACTGGTCATGAAACTTCCACGTAACTCAATAAGAGACTAACGTGGTTGCTTGGGCGAGTTGGTACGACATGATTCACATGTCGCTGTTTTTTATGTGAATCAATAAGAGAGCTTCATATACCGCCCGCACTTTCCGCGCCGCTGCGCTGGCGTAGCTACAAGGGGGACGAGGAAGCCGCCTGCTGCTGGTCGCCATTAGCCGAGTGTGAGCGCGGAGTGGTGTTGTTTGTGCTGCTTGCACCTTTTTTTCCCTTTTTACAGTCACCTCGTCGTGACCGCGATGCCCAACACCTGCTGTGTGCCGGGCGGTCGCTCGGGATACAAGGGCAACGTCGAAAAAGTCTCCCTGTTCGGTTTACAAGCCGACGCAGAACAACGCGACAGGTGGAAACGTGCAATCCCGCGACAGGATGTTCGCGTGTGCGAAAAACATTTCGATGCAAGTGAAATCGTACGTGCGGACGTGTGTACAGTGAATGGGAACCTCGTTTCACTGCCTCGAAATCGGCCAAGACTGGTGGAAGGTGCTGCGCCAAGAAATTTCGAAGGTTTGCCTGCTTACCTCTCCAAACCAAAACAGCATTCGCGTGGACTAACAAAGCGCCCACCTGTAAAGAGGCCGCGAGAGCTTTCTCCAGACTGTGATGTGACAGTTGCGAATGCGGACGTCTTCACTGCAGCCGACGAAGAAATCGACGATAAGTCTGGCACAAAGCCTGCAAGTATCCTAACCGCTCACTACGCTAATAAATTTCGCTCACTATACGCTAACAAAGTTGGCTCCTTCCCTTATGAAATTTGCTCTTTGTCAGTCTTTGCACAATGTTGTAAGAACTGAGAATCGCCCAGGCTTCGCTGATGCAGAGTGTCAAACAGAGGTCCCAGTTTGTTCAGCATCGGAGCTGCAGAGAGTGAAGGCGCAACTTCGCAGCGTGAAGCAACAGCTTCAATCATGCCAGCGAAAACTCGCAAAAGCGGAGGCGCACGTGAATAAAAAAAGTGGAATGTACGGAGATATTCACAAGCTGTCAGACCGCGAGAAGCTCATTATAGACCAGTGCATCATGAAGGCAAATATGAAGTCTACGAAAGCAGCACGGTAAGATCCCGTTTGTGAAGTGTGTTTGGAGTTTTATGTGAAGTGCGGTTTTCGGAGTGTGCGCGTTTTCTTTCTGGATAATGATAGAAACTGAAAAGTGATGCCGTGGACCAAAATGCAACATTTTCTTTTACTTTGATAGTGCTGTTTTCTGGTGCTGTCGCTGAATCGTGAACACAAAAATCTGCATTTTATTTATTGCAGGTATAAAAAAGAATGGCTTTACGACTGTTTACTGCTGCAAATCAAATAGACAGCAGTTTATACTTTTTTTCACGAGAATAATTTTCTGCCTCTACCACACCCTCGCACACTCTACTTCTACCTAAAAAATCTGAAGGCCGGCTTTGGATTTGATGAAAATTTATTTGCCATCCTCAAAGACAAAGTGGGAAGTATTCCAGAGAGAGAACGCCGAGGTATCAATTTTTATTTTTTTGCATGTGATTTTTCTGGACTTTAGGTAAACAGCTGAAATAATATTTTTTTTCTTTAGGGGTCCTGATGTTTGACGAGATGAGCATGAGAAGGTGCCTTCATGTAAGGGAATCGGATATGACACTGCTTGGAAAGGTCGACTTCGCAGAGCACACGAACCCTACTGACCAAGTGAAAAATGGTGACCATGTGTTAGTGTTCCTTTTCTGACCATTCCTCGGTGGCTGGTGGCAGACTGTCGGAGCGTTTTGCACGTCAGGGGCTGCACCAGGCTCCGCTATTGCTAAACTGCTCCTGCATTGCATTGTACTCCTGTCGAATGCCGGCGTCGTTGTGGATGCAGTCACTTGCGATAACTCTACTTCGGACTGATCAGCATTGAACTCTTTGGGTGAATATTTATAGACATTATTTGTCCTCATGGTATTAGGTACGTGATCTTAATAATAGAAATGTCTTCTTTTAGATGTCAGCGGCGATATCGCCAGAGTATCAACGTCATTTGAGCATCCACGTGACTCCTTCGAAGTCATTCAGGTCATAATTGACCCACCTGACATCTTCAAGTGCATCAGGAATAACCTTCTGATGGCTGGAAAATTCCTGGTGGGTAAAACATTTAAGATAAGTCATCACAGTGCTCTGGCTGTTTTGTCTCACAGGCTTTTTCTTAATGTAACAGTTGCCTGGTGACAAAGAAGTGCAGCATTTCCACTTTTAAGCTCTGCTACACAACGAGGAGCAGCAAGCTGGACTTCGGGCTGTGCCAAAGCTTACCAAAGCACACATCAGGCCCAACGCTTTTCAAAAACTGAGTGTGAAACTTGCTGTCCAGGCAAGCCTGCTCTAGCATGTGTCATTAATTATTAGTATGTATCAAAAAGTGCTGTTCCTTCATGAAAATACAGCACTCTGCCTATAACTTCTTTAAAATCTTTCAGCTCTTCAGTGAAAGCACCGCTTCAGCAATGGACTTCTATCGCAGTAGAGAAGAATGTGTGAAACTTCGTGGCTCCAAAGCAACCTCGGATTTTGTGAGACAAATGAATATTCTATTCGACTGCTTAAATTCCAAGAGGCCACAAGATATGCAGCAATAATGAAGCAGAACACATTGCTGTAAGCCCTAATATTTCAAAGCTATGGTCGCTTCCTTTGAAGTTCCAAATAAATCACATTGTTTATCAGACACTGAAGGAGAACATTGAGTGGCTTGACAGGTGCCACACTTACAACCAGAGTTTACCAAAGCAAAAGCAACTCTTCCTTCTGAGCAAGCCAACATGCAATGCTCTGAGAATGACTTTGCACAGCACAGTGACGCTTGTCGAAAAGCTGCTGAAATGCGGTTTTCGCTATGTTTTAGTTAAAAACTTTGGACAAGACCACCTCGAGGTAAATATAAACGTTTTCGCTAGTTGAAGACATTTTCTTCGCACTTTTCTCTCTTTCTGAGGTTTTTTGGCATAGCAAGGCATGTTGCCGGAGCAGGGGGACAGCCAACGGTTCAGCAATTTTTGTTCATTTACCGGTTGCTCTCGGTGAACAACTTGATCCGTCCGCCACAGCGAGCCTCAGTTGAAGGGGATGGTCGACGTCTCCTTTTAAAAACGCAGGATCTCTTTCAACATAAAGAACCTACTGTTAATCAGGTAAACATTTTAATAGCACACCAACGCTGCTCGTAGGGTGTCTCTCCATCGTATGGAAATGTGCTGAATGTTGTCTAGCCCTTTGATGCTAATGACATGCACGTCTGGTCGTATGATATACAACGAGCTTCTATTCTGCTTTTTTACTTTTCAAATTTCTCACTCTTTCCAATGTGGTATGAAAAAATATTTACGTTGCAGATTGATACCTTGGCGGTTCTTTTTGATGATATACTGCTGGAGCCTGCTGAATGCATGCAAGATATGATTCATCCGGAGTCAACAAGGGACTGCATTTTGGATTACCTTGGCGGCTGTGTTGCAAAGAAGTTTGCTAAAGTAAGCTGCAAGGACTGCCTCCAAACACTTAGAAGCAACTCCTGAGAGCCAACTGCATTGACTGCAATTAAGACGAGAGGATTTTGCAAGCGCCATCGGAGCAACTATTGCGCCTCTTGCAAAGTGTGGAGGAACATGTTGAAATGCGCACCATAGACAATATAGCCTGTGCCAATGTCTACATGAACATTGTTGAAAACATCTTGCTGGACGACCGCACTTCCTCGGCCAGTGTTGGCTGTGGAACACATTTTGTGAGCACCACGGCAGAAGTTGTGCATTTTTTATTAAGTGCCGTCTGCACTTATTTACGCGCGAACACAACAAACTGTTTCGTGCTGGTGGTCACCCATCCTGTCCAGCCAGAGGAGGGAGAAAACCATGGGCATAAATTTTTTTTCAGTGATCTTTTTTTGTGTCATTCACTCTATCTCCCAACTTTTCCTCCACAGTTTCATCCACGCAGATTTCAATAAACTCTATGTACCTGTGCTCATGGCAGTTTGGAATTCTTGACAATTGTCAGTAATTGTAGCAAAAAAATATGCCGAGAATTTCGCCCACATTTCCTTGCAAGGTGCAGCGTTGTTGCAAAGTTCAAAATGCTACCCACTGCTAGATAAGTGGCACACAAATTTATCTCCGTTAGGCAGAAATATTTCGCACATAAAAAGCTGAAAAAAATTGAAAGAGATATCTAAGTGGTCAAAGAAAAGAAAGTGTTCGGTTTAAGCCCGAAAGCGACTATACAGAAATCGAGAAATGTAAAAAATGTCACGAACACGTGTATCCGTCACTTGTCAGATACTTTCAGTCAAAACATTGCCAGCAATCAATGACTTGGGCAATTTGACAACGCGCATCATGTACAATATTGACAATACTAATCACTGCTATGATTTGTTAGCGAGAACATGGAGAAGGAAAATATCTGAAGAAGTGTATTTGACGGCAAACGCTTCTGCGAACGCGCACCTGCCCTACCAAGCGCGGCAGATCAGTGCCCTCCTGTATACGGTGGCGCCTCTGGTGGCCAGTTTTGTCCCTATATGAAACTGTCGCGGGAGTTTCATGACCAGTAAAAAGTATTGAGTGACCATGGTCTTACTGACACAGGCAGTTTTAGTGTTTTCTTGCGTGCATCAGTGGCGGCACGATGCGGCATCGGATGGTTGAGGAACCGATTGAATTGTATACGGTTTTGGCAACAAGCATGCAAACAGACACAGGCATCAGCTCTCTTCTGTGGCGTGACTATCGGCGGTAGTTAGAGCAGATTGTGTACATGTATGTCGAAATCAAAAGAGTCCCTCCAGCCCTCCCCAAGTGTATGTTCGAGAAAGTAAAACTAAAGTAATCGCAGTAAAAGAAATACACTAAACGACGGGTACAGCGGCCTTTTGGAGCAACGGCCTCTAGTCGCACCATTGAATGAAATAGCCATCGAAAATGCATCATTGCGACGACCCGCCCGATCCGAGAAGACATCGTTAATCTCTGTTAAGCTTAGATGGCGTAGTCATCATCGGGGCAAAGTGCGGTAAACAAGTGAAGGACAGCTCCGCTGGCAACGTAAAGAATACGCAGCATCTTTTAAATGTGAAGCATTTCTTAGCGAACTTCGGCGAATTTGAGCGTATCTATCTATCTATCTATCTATCTATCTATCTATCTATCTATCTATCTATCTATCTATCTATCTATCTATCTATATATATCTATCTATATATCTATCTATCTATCTATTTATTTATCTATCTATCTATATATATATATATCTTACTAGCCGCCTACGACTTTTAGCCCTCCTGCCCGTTTCGATAGTGATATCGATACCATACTTGGTGTGGCATAACTTGGCTGTATGAAGAACATGTTTGACTAGTCATGACATGTATGTCATGAATGTCCTCATTTACATTTAATGGTCCTGCAGCTCTTGCGGTGGTTTCGTTCACATCACATGTTGCAAAACTGATATGGTATGGCATGATTTCATGGCGAACACAAGCGACAGACCCTAACATGAAAATTATGACATGAGTGTCACGTAGCAACATGACTACAGCCACGCTCAAGATGCACTCGCGGCTGTTTCGCTAGCGTCACATATACCAAATTTGGCATTACGGTACGTGAATGGATGACGACGGTATGTGACTGGTGCAAAAAGGATAATAGAGAATTTTAGTACTGCGGAATGGTGATACGTACGCATCACACAAGCGCCCTGCGTTACGTGGCGTCGTTTGCCACTAATCGGCTTTTAGTACGCCATAGTACCCGCTTACGTAACGAGCGTCAAGCGCGTTGCGCCATCTGGTAGATCAAAATAGAAGCACGTGTTGTTGACAGCCAATGTGAGCCAATCCAAGTGCTATAGCCAGATTATGTCCATATTTTAAGCCACAGAGCCGGTCGGTGCTTGCTTTCTATGCCGCCATTTTGCAAACCGAAGTCTCACGCTGTCGCGAACTTGTTCGAGAGCGACGCGATCACACCATACCTACGCACGCACGCATCTCATGCGTGCGTACGTAGCAGCTGCGTACGTAATGCGATACGTGCGCGTTGCGGTCTGCGCATGCGTACTACGCAGAACGTGGCGTCCTTACGTACGCAACGCCGCCACGTACGCAGCGTACGCAGTACTAAAACTCTCTACTCTCTAATCATAAGATGCGTGTCATGTAATAACATGACTACATGCCACATTCATGATGCGCTCGCGCCCGTGTCGCTAGCTTCACTTATGCGAAATTTGGTATTACGGAACGTGAATGGATGACGAAGGTATGATACTGGTGCAAACATGATAAACATATGCGTGTCATGTAACAACATGACTACATATGCTACGTTCATGATGCACTCGCGGCCAATACGCTAGCTTCACATGTACCAAACTCAGTATTACGCGACGATAACGGACGACATAGGTAAATGACACATCCAATCGTAATAATCACGACACGCGTGTGGTGTAACAACAGGACTACATGCCACACTCATGGTGCACTCGCGGCTGTTTCGCTAGCTTCACATTTGCCAAGTTTGGTATTACGTGACGTCAATTGATTGCGAAGGTATGTGGCTGGTGCAAACGTGATAATCATGAGATGCGTGTCATGTGAGAACAAGACTACATGCCACAGCCAAGGCGCCAATACAGTTCGACGTGATGCGGTGCGCGTGCTCGCCAGCGTTCATTTCGTCGCGTCATGGCGGCGATGCCATGCCAGGTGCCGGTCCTGCCATAAACTCGCAGGAGCGCCGTGCGTGCGTGCTTCAGCGCGTCCGGCGTCCCTCCGTCACGAAAAGAGGGAGACGCAGTTTAGTCTGCGTAGCGCATCGGCGTGATGTCGCGCTGTTTGCCGTCGGGCCGTGCCGATGGACGCTGGTAACCAGTCGCGCCTGGCGTCAGATTATAGAGTGCTCGCGTTTTGCTAACGCATTCTGCCAGCGCGCTCACGCGTCAACGCTACATTAGAGTATATTGGGCCCTTCATGATGCGCTCGCGGTCGTTTTGCTAGCTCCACGTATATCAAATTTCGTGTTACGTGACGTCAATGGATGACGAAATATATGACTTGTACAAACATTATAATCCTTACATGCGTGTCATGTATGAACTTGAAACATACCACGCTAATAGCGTATTCGCAGCAGTTTCGCTAGTTCTACATAAACAAAATTTGGTATCACGTGACGTAAATAGATGACGAAGGTAAATGACACATCCATACATGATAATCATGACACGAAAGTTATGTACGGCATCATTTACCTGCATATCGTAACGTTGTGCTGATTTTAAAGTTACATATCAACCTTTCTTACTCGTGCTTCGCATATCATCGATTCCCACTGCACGTGGGATCTGCCAGTTTTTTTGTACATTCATAATTAAATTTCAATTTTGTTTAATTTGCTGAGCGTAGTTTTTTTTTTAATGTAGATGTTTTTGACTGCATGCCTATGGGAATGATTTTCATGTTAAGCTCCATATGCCAGGCAGCCTTGACGCAAGATAACTTTAGTCAACATTTTTTTTCCCTTTATGTGCGTGTCCGAACCTCCTTGCGATATGCAATATGTAATTTTTTTCTGTAAGTTCTCCTGCTTGTTGGCAGCACGATTTCACACGCGTCATTTTTCGGGCAGACTTTCCCGCAACCTTGGGTAGCATTACAATTACACTGAGATTTTCGATAGCACTGAAGTATTCCACAGTGATTTTATTGTGCGATCTGCGAGGACCGTTAAGGTAGTTATTGTTTTAGAACGTTCAGTTGGTGTAAATGGGAAATGAACGTGTGACCAGACTATACTCACATAGAAATAGTTTGTTCACTGCATATATGCGCTATAAAACTTAAATACGCGCAAAAACACGTAATGTTCTTTTTTTCGTAGCTTTGGTCACTCTGCCTTCTGAAACGATAGCGTTGCGGCAAGATGCCTTCTGTTATTTGCAAGCGTGTAGTAGTCAATTCCTTTTACGTCAACAGATTCAGAGCTGTATAGAATATTTCACCGCGTATAATAGATTTGCAACGTATAAACTGTTCTAGCTAGTACTGGCATTCATGTTTGCAGCACTTACGACGGCGTGAACAAGACCATCCTCGTCCCACACAAAATCTTGAGTGATCTGTTCACTAGTGATGAAAGAATGCACCCCGGTCTTTTTCAGAGCATACCGCACTATAATAATTTTCTCAGAACGTGTGAACTCCGACAAGAACTGCCATCACATGCAACGTGTGTTTATTTACGCTGTACTGTGCATCATCCGTGCCTGTCGGTTGTCTTTTCGGGCATTGTGTTGCAATTCGTTGGAATTTCATAGATGGCATCAACTTTTTTACGTTCAATCGCGTTGGTAGTATGCATGGCATCACAACGCAACAGAAACTACCATCCTTCTGTATACAGGGGCGCAATCACAAACGCGGGGCGTTTCACGCGCAGAGTAAGATACTGGAAGCGCAACCTTACCGGCACCTGAAGAGAGCGGATGTATACACGCAAATGTTTTCGCCAGGGGAGAAACGAGCGCTAGTGTGCTAGGAGCTTTACCAGCCGACAAGTGTCGTTACTGAAGTTCTCGTTGATCGCATTCATTGTCACTGCCTTAACTTTGCTGAGCGCGTTGCTCCTTAGCAATGCGAAGTCACCCCCTTGAAATACGCTGCCTACACGTATTGATAGGTAGTTCCTGTTCTGTGTTAATCAGCACCCATCTATGAGACCCGATGGACGCACTGAGATGCCGTAAGGTAAAGCTTGATGATTATTTCTCGAAAGGCGACGCTGATCCCAGTACACACTCGCCAACTGGCGAAAAAGCTACAGCAGCCACACAAACTGTTCCCGGCAGCAGTTCTGCACTGCCTGAATATGACTCGTGTGCCGAAAGAACCCCTGAAAACGATCAGAGCATGATGCATGCATAGAAACAGCGATTCCTGGCAGCGAAATTAGGCTTTACATGTTTAACAGGCCAGGACGACAAGACTAGACGACGTTTTCTAATGACGCCATAGAAACTAAGCGCTAACTACAACGTTCCCTCGTTCAGTAAGCGCAAACTGAAGTTCAAACCTAACTGGCAAGAAATATTTTCTTGGCCTTTGTATTTCAAATATCAGGTGTACCTCACTGCAAGACGTGTGCTTTTTGGAAAAGAAAGTTCAAGCAAGGGGACTCACCCACGTCTTGGTGCAAGCTTGGCCCTCTCTCCGTTCATACGTTGAAAGAGCGCGCTCGAAAATTTCAAAAGCCACAAACAGTGTGACTACCACAACACTGCAGCTCTATGCGCCACGAATTTTCCAGAACTCAAAGGCGAGTCAATCACTGAAAAGATGAAGTCATCAGCGCAAACACAAAACAAAAGTAACAGAAAAAACTGATCTCTATCATAGACACTGAGATCTTCTGTGGGCGACAAGGTGATTATGAGAGACGGTTATGAGAACCACAATATGATTATGAGAGGCGCCGTAGTAAACGCTCCAGAAAGATTACCACTTTGAGTCTTTAACGTGCACCTAAATCAAAGTGCACGGCCCTCGAGCCTTTTCACCAACATTAAAAATACGACCGGGATTCCATCCTGCAACCTGCGGGTCAGCAATGGAGCACCACAACCACTTTACCACCGTGGCGGGTAGTAAAAAGACGGTTTGGGTAAAATAACTACGCGCTACGTTTCATCTAGTTGTACGGGCTTAAGTGCAACTTATTGAGATAAATATATAAAAATTACTTCAGCACCATGGCAGAGTGATTTAGTTCTCTCCCGTTGCCTGCTGCTTTCTTTTCGGTGGCACCTTTCACTTGCAGACGTGATTCGTGGATACCAAAGATGTGACCAGCAACGCAACAAGTTAGTTTGAATGTAACAATTCTCGTAAATCTTGGGTAACATATGTGGCATATATATGGTATATATAGCGAAGGATAATCATCGTGTCAATTGAAAAAAGATAATCAACAGTATTCCGCTATGTGATGTGCATGTTTGTTGCGTGAAACATTGCTTGCGCTGTTTGCCTGACTGCTGATCGACAATACTTGTGCTCATTACAGCTGCCCACATTGCATTTCTCATTACGCTGCTTTAGATTTATCACCATAGTCTCTATATTTACCAGCTTAAGTTACATGATGTGTATTTCAGTAGGCCTTTCAAAGGTTCTGCTTGGCCTGCACGTTTGCCTGCCTTGCACCTTCGTCACTAGACAACACTTCGGAGTGCCTTTAGCCGCTAGGGCATATTAAAAATACATGTGTATATATTGTACATTTGTCACAGAACGAGCGCTAAAAATGGGCGCGCCGCCAAATTGTCGCGACGAAACGCCGAGTGGCGCCGCGAGGTCAAAAGAAAAAGAAAACAAACATCTAAAGGCTCCCCGGGGCGCGCGCTCTCCCCTCGGAAGCGTGGCTTCGCCGACGAACCTCCTCGCCCCACATCGGCGGCCGAGATAGCCCGCGAAAGTTCCAGAACGAAAGGGGCGTGGTCATACCGAGTTGAGTCATCGGCCGCGGAGGGCGTGCCAACCGTCTTGCCCTCTTCCCAGCCTTCGCTGCGTATCGCGCCGACGAAATGACGAGAACCGTCTGGAATGTCGCGCGCAAGGTATTTAACCGAGCAGCCGAGATGAGAGATCAGGAGGAGACGCAAGTTAGCGCAAGAGCGCGTAGGGTATACCGCCGTGTAGTCGGCGAAGGTTGTCCGTAGGGACGAAGCAGGAGATGAAGAGGATTTCCACCTGAGGGGTGAAGGCTCGAGCTACAGACAAGAGCGTGTGTCTACCGCTATCGAGCGAGGACGCGTGGCAACAGCTGCGTGTGTGAAGCCGACGTGTTCCGGCGAAGAAGTTTGAAGCTTGGAGAGTGGCCTATTGAAGACGGGAGGTTTCCTGGAAGAGAAACTTCGGCGAGGTTTCCTGGAAGAGAAACTTCGAGAGCTGCGGAACGACAACAACGCTCGACTTTGAGTGAGTGATTCTCGGAAGAGTATCATTCAGACTTTTGTTCCAAGGACTTTGGACTGAATAGGTTTTCTATCTCTTTAGTCTTTAAGTGCCTTGGTTGTTCAATGCATGCGACTGCATTGTAGTGTGTATTGTTGTCTGTGTCCGTTGTTTAGAGTGTGGTTGATTGTACTGTGTAGTACGTCGTTTGTTTGGTGACGTATTGTAGGTAACTATTGTGGAGTGTGCATTCTTGTGTTTGTTTTCGATCTGCCATTTTTGAGAATATAGTATTTGTTTTGTTTATCAACTCTCGGCTCTGACTTGTTCTTTGGGCCGCAGCCGGCGTCCGCTGGCGCGCCAAAAAGGACCACTTCTAAATTGTCCACGCTTTCGTGGTGCGGTTCGGAGGGCCAATACTTCGGCCCTTGGAATTAGCCCGGCGATCGCCTCCCTAATAAATGGGACATGTGTGACAATTAATCTGGCGTCCGCGACAGGACCTTTTGGTGCACAGTGTGTCCAAAGTAGTAAGAAAGAGCCTCGAGTTGTTGATAGTGCTATCGGAACGATTTTGTGTGTTGTTCAGTGTTCTCGTTAACGAATGCAGGGGAGTGTTGCGATAGACTGATTTAGGCAGATACTTTTTGCACGCGGCAAGGTTTTATTTGCGAGTTGCGAGACAAAATGGATCTCGAAAAGTTAGTCGCTCTTGGTGAGAAGATGGGTCTTTCTGGCGCCGAACTACGGAAGTGGGTCACCCAGAAGGAAAAAGAAGAAAAAGAGAGGGCCAAAGAAGAAAAGGCAGCTGAGCTGGAAAAAGAGAGGCTGGCGGTCGAAAGAGCCAAAGCGGAAAAAGAGGCTGAGTTGGAACGAGAGAGGTTGGCAGCTGAGAGAGCCAAGGAAGAAAAAGCAGCTGAGTTGGAGAGAGAAAGGCTGGCCGCTGAAATGGCGAGAGAAGAAAGAGAAGCAAAGGAGCGACAGCTGAAAGAAGAAAGAGAGGCAAAGGAGCGACAGCTGAAAGAAGAAAGAGTGCAGCAGTTGGAGTTGGAGAGAGAAAAGTTGGCAGCCGAAAGGGCGAGAAAAGAAAGAGAGGCAAAGGAGCGACAGCTGAAAGAAGAAAGAGAGCAGCAATTGAAGTTGGAGCTGGAGAGAGAAAGACTGGCAGCTGAGAGGGCGAAAGAAGAAAGAGAGGAAAGGGAACGGCAGCGACAGCACGAGATAGAACTCGAGCGACTCCGTTTGCAACAGCGAAGTGAAACTCCCGTCCAACCTAGAGTTGAAAGCAGTGAACGGGAAGATCATAGCTTCCGCTTGAACCCAAGCAAGCTGCTCGTGGCGTTTGATGAAAGGAAGGACGACCTTGACGC
The DNA here is from genome assembly GCF_013339725.1 of Rhipicephalus microplus. Classification (NCBI taxonomy): domain Eukaryota; kingdom Metazoa; phylum Arthropoda; class Arachnida; order Ixodida; family Ixodidae; genus Rhipicephalus; species Rhipicephalus microplus. The sequence goes on along the minus strand of NC_051165.1, from coordinate 81,311,417 downwards.
GTACCTTCACCGATTTGAGACGATTGCGAAGAGCCAGAATTGGCCGGAACATCAATGGGCAACTGCTTTGAGTACTTGCTTGAGTGGTGAAGCGCTCAGTGTGTACGGTAGGCTGACGCCGACTGATGCAGCCAACTATGCAAAGGTGAAAGCTGCTTTGCTGAAGCGATTTAGATTTACTGTAGAAGGATTCCGGGACAGATTTCGGACAGGAAAGCCAGCTGATGGTGAGACGGCTACGCAATATGCCGCCCGACTTTGCCATTATTTCGACAGATGGATTGAACTTTCAGGGACAGCGCAGGAGTACGATGAGCTTAGAGAGCTCCTAATTAAAGAACAATTTCTTACTAGTTGCCACCCAAGTCTGTCGCTGTACTTGAAAGAGAGGAAGGCTGAGTCACTTGAAGGAATGCTTGAATTGGCTGATCAATTCTTGGAAGCGCAAGGTGGAACTAATTTGGCCAAGGTCAAGAAGGATTGTCCCGATGATTCGAAGAAATTGGCTCCCGAAGAAAAGAAGCGTGCGCCAGAGAGCATTCCGCGATGTTTTCTGTGCAACCGAGTCGGTCATCGCGCGAAAAACTGTCGAACGATCTTTACGAGCCCTACGGCAGTAAAATGTTTCAAGTGTGGTCAGACTGGGCACAAAGCAGACGCTTGTCGAAACGGAGTGAGTCAAACTCACCAGGTATCTTGTGTGCAAGCGGCACCGAAATCTGATAATAATGCCGTCACCGATGGATTCGTAGAGTTGAAGAATGGGGAGAAAATTTCTATTGTGGGGGCTGTAATGTCAAAACAGCCAACCGGTGTTACGAAGGGAATGCCAACGCTTCCTGGAAAGATTGCAGGCAAGAAGATTACGGTTCTAAGAGACACCGGTAGCTCCAGGGTTATCGTGCGGAGAAATTTGGTACGGGAAAGAGAGTTGACAGGCAGAACGAAACCGGTTTGCCTAATTGACCATACGGTTCGGATGCTTCCCGAAGCAGAAATCGAGGTTGAAACCCCGTACTTCAGCGGGAAGGTTACCGCTCTATGTATGACGACCCCCCTTTACGACCTTGTCATCGCAAACATCGACGGGGCGCGAGGACCGAATGATCCGGAATGCTTGGGAGAAGACCCTAAGATTGAACCCTCGCCAACCCAGCGACCGCGAGATACAGTGGAGGAGCAGCCCGTGACGGATCTCACTAGAGCCCAATGTGAAGCCGCGGCCCAAGAGACAGCGAATGAGAAGATGATCGTGTTGAATGAGTTCACGGGCCGAGCGACAGGACTTACGTCGGCACGACCTCAACCGACCGACAGTGTAAAGGAGACGGAGTTGGCCAGCCGGGCAAAATGTAGAGGCATGATCAAGCGGGTAAATAAACAGACAGGACCCGTCGAATGTAATGACGCGTTAACGGTGTCGGAAGAGACAACGATGGCTGAGACGACGCCTCAGATATCGTCGTTGGAAAGGGCTCGCCGAAAAAGAACGTGAAAACACAAGAAGAGAATGAGCGAGCACCGCAAAAAGGGGCGCAAGCGCTGCTCGGAGTACTCAGGATAAGTGCTGAGGTCGAATAAGAATGTGTTGGGCAGTGCTGAGGGCCATATGTTGTGTTAATGTTGTGTTATCCTGTGTCACAAGTGTCGAAGTGTTTGTGATGTGCAGTATAGTGTTGTATAATTGTTGTAAAGACAGAACCTTGTACGTTAGTATTGTTTGGAATGAGTGATTAGGTGTTGTAGTCATGTACCTGTGGCTATATTTCATGTGTTGTGGAATTGAACTACAATGTAAGATTGTATTGAGCGATCTATTGCGAAGGTGAAGTGTCATGAGCGACGGTTTGTGTTACAGTCTTTCAGAGTGTGTGGTGACTGTTCGCGCTCGTTTGTGTGGTTTTGAATATTATGAGATAATATTCTTAAAGTGGGGGGCAGTGTCACAGAACGAGCGCTAAAAATGGGCGCGCCGCCAAATTGTCGCGACGAAACGCCGATGGCGCCGCGAGGTCAAAAGAAAAAGAAAACAAACATCTAAAGGCTCCCCGGGGCGCGCGCTCTCCCCTCGGAAGCGTGGCTTCGCCGACGAACCTCCTCGCCCCACATCGGCGGCCGAGATAGCCCGCGAAAGTTCCAGAACGAAAGGGGCGTGGTCATACCGAGTTGAGTCATCGGCCGCGGAGGGCATGCCAACCGTCTTGCCCTCTTCCCAGCCTTCGCTGCGTATCGCGCCGACGAAATGACGAGAACCGTCTGGAATGTCGCGCGCAAGGTATTTAACCGAGCAGCCGAGATGAGAGATCAGGAGGAGACGGAAGTTAGCGCAAGAGCGCGTAGGGTATACCGCCGTGTAGTCGGCGAAGGTTGTCCGTAGGGACGAAGCAGGAGATGAAGAGGATTTCCACCTGAGGGGTGAAGGCTCGAGCTACAGACAAGAGCGTGTGTCTACCGCTATCGAGCGAGGACGCGTGGCAACAGCTGCGTGTGTGAAGCCGACGTGTTCCGGCGAAGAAGTTTGAAGCTTGGAGAGTGGCCTATTGAAGACGGGAGGTTTCCTGGAAGAGAAACTTCGGCGAGGTTTCCTGGAAGAGAAGCTTCGAGAGCTGCGGCACGACAACAACGCTGGACTTTGAGTGAGTGATTCTCGGAAGAGTATCATTCAGACTTTTGTTCCAAGGACTTTGGACTGAATAGGTTTTCTATCTCTTTAGTCTTTAAGTGCCTTGGTTGTTCAATGCATGCGACTGCATTGTAGTGTGTATTGTTGTCTGTGTCCGTTGTTTAGAGTGTGGTTGATTGTACTGTGTAGTACGTCGTTTGTTTGGTGACGTATTGTATGTAACTATTGTGGAGTGTGCATTCTTGTGTTTGTTTTCGATCTGCCATTTTTGAGAATATAGTATTTGTTTTGTTTATCAACTCTCGGCTCTGACTTGTTCTTTGGGCCACAGCCGGCGTCCGCTGGCGCGCCAAAAAGGACCACTTCTAAATTGTCCACGCTTTCGTGGTGCGGTTCGGAGGGCCAATACTTCGGCCCTTGGAATTAGCCCGGCGATCGCCTCCCTATTTAACGGGACTTGTGTGACAACATTCGCATACAAGTGAAGTTCGGTCATATGTTGAATATTCTGTCACGCGCGCATGTGTTCGTGTTCCTGCGTGAGTGTTCACATATATGTATATTTAGATGTTAGCGGAACGTGCGAAGGTTCAAGAGAAATAATAGCATCTGGCTTGAGTATATCTTAGAACACGTTCGAGAAGTCACACTGTACCCAAGCGACAATTTGTTCTCGGCAAGAGGTCTGTGGCCGACTGCGAAGTGGTTGGCCCGCCCTTGGCAACCAACGTAGGACCGTTCTTGGGGATTGACATTGGCTCACGCCGGCCGACGTCGGAACACAACGTATGCCCGACCGCGTTGACGAACGAGCCTGAGTGCGTGCCGCACGCGGGTAGACCACGACCCGACCTTACGTAAGCGTCGATTTACCGTCGGCTGCAGGTCGGTTGTCAACGTTGCTTGCTCTGCTTTTTTTGTATTTTGTGCACGTGACATTGGCTCAGTGCACATATAAAACGAAATTAAACGTGCCTAAAGTATGCACTTGTTATCGTGTAAGTACGTAACACGCAATAAAAGAAAGACGATCGTAAGCTTTCTCACTGTAAATGTTTATTCCACAGTTGCATACATACACTATGTTTTCATGCAACCTTGCTCGCGTGGAACGATTTGTAGCAGGCCTTGTGAAACCCAACCATGCAGTCGGTGGAGTGGTATTCCTGCTAGATCAGTCCTCCCTTTTCGGTTAATTTTCGTGCTGTCTACCGTCAATACGTATTCAGTGTGCGACGTCTTACAACCGAGATGCGTGGCTTGTATCGTTCTGTTAATTGTTGAGAAGAGGCGAAAAGAACAAACAGAACTAATAATATTTAGAAAAAAAAACTATTTACATGACTAGTTGGACAGTCACCTGCGTATATAAGCTCCACGCGCAAAATTCGGCAAAACATTTTGTGGGTGTATACACAAGTAAGAAAAAACTGTGTGTTTACAATAGATATGTCAGTGCATTGAAATTCTGAAACGTGCTTGAAGCCCCAGAGCACACAGTTTCGTCATAATATGTCGCTAGAGAACAAACAGTACAACAAATAAATTAAGGACAACGCATCTTACCTTCAAGGTGGGCCAGGCAGATATTTTTCATTCGGCGTTTACATCTTATTTGCGACCTAATGTAACGTGAAAAAATTGCGTAGGGCTTCAGCAACTCAACAAACCATTCTTTTCACCAGACTTCCTCTCAGTACGGCGAGACCAGTGCATCACGCTATCCACATTTTTTGCAGTCCTTGTGGCAGCGCTGCTTGAAGGGAAAAAATAGCAATATTTGTCACGCTTTTTCAATATAAACGAATGAACGAAAAATCACGAAAGGCGTATATTTACCTATTTGCCCTTAAACGGTCAACAACGACTGATACAACAGCCGTTCATCTGAACCATTCTTATCCGTCTGCTAGAAGAGACTACCTGATTGACACATCAGTTGCGCAGATCAAAGTGATTTTTCTCAAGAGAGAAAAATTGGAATGCACCAGGAAATAAAATGCCACTTACGAGTACGTATGAAATCCTCGGTGGCGGGACACGGCTGCTTCTAGGAACATAGCAAAGAAAATGCTGCTCAATGCATGCGCGTCACTTTGCATGGCAGTGCTTCGGCAAGTCCTTCGAACGAAATACTGTAGTCTCTTTCTTAACGAAAAAAAAAAAGTAGTAGGGAAAAAAAACGCGAGGCCCGACGCACGCACCGCGTCAATCGGTCCCAGCGACTCCGTGGCTAGCGCATTCCTTTCCTCCCTTTAGGTGTTGTCAACAAACAGATTTAGTAACGCGTCCGTAGGAGCCAGACACAGCCTGCTAGCCATTTGCAAGGGTGGTGGAAGTGGTTCGAAGAAGGCGCCTAATTTCTGCAGCCTGGGGAGCACAAGCGCAGCGCCTTTTGGCAAAGGCGCTGCTTTTGGAATGGCGGGCCGCGTCCTTATGGCTGCTGCGGACGCGCAACTGAATCTGTATATTCTTTCTGGGAGACGTGACGCATTGTGTATTCCAAGGCCGAATCGACGGGACCCCAACTTTTTTCTTTCTTTCGAAAGAATCCTACCCCTATAAAACAGGGGTGGAATCCTTCAGGACCGCAATAAAAGTTTTTCATCCATCCATCCATCAAAAGAATGCACGTTCTGCTCTGTGTGAATAGTCGGAGCAATAGAACCAGTAGTAAAAGCTTTTGTACATATTTTTTCTCCTTTGCTTGTTTTCTGCTATCTGTAAAGCAGCACGCGATTCCTTTGTTGACCTTGGCTTGCTTGCGCTTCTAACCCGTCTGTTCTGAAAAGACTACAGTTAATTGTGTTCATTCCGATAATCTTGAAAATATGTTTTTAGTTTTTATTGTTTGTATGTCTATACTAAAATGTTACATGAGGTAACGCCTGTCGTTGACAGCTCTTTAGGGGGATGTCAAGCTCGGGTCTGTTGCCTTGGACCATCGAAAGCACGCTTGACTCAACGGATACTGTTCTCGCCTCCGAAGTAGGCCATAAAACGGGGGGGGGGTGTCCGTCTACCACTGTTAGTGGTAGTTTTTGTGTGTTTACATATGTGTGGTGCAAGGAGGAGAGCACGCGTAGTACTTCCATGGACATCAGTGGCTGCAGTCGCCAGCGAACCATTTGAGGTGCTTGGACGTTCCCTTTTATTGATGTAAATAAGTCAGTTCGTTTTGTTTTAATCACCGGCATTGTTTCATCTTTAGATATTTCACAACTTGAGCCAGCGAGTCGCAGGGACAGTACAACGCCTTTTGCGGGTTTTTTTTTTTCTCTCAACATAGCACATATGGCATCACCGTTTTCATATCTAGTAGCCAGCGAAATATGCATTACTCGTATGGACTACCTGTAATTTTAGGCTAGTCGTGTCATTGATTGGCAGATTCGGAGGGGCCAACGAACTGCACGCCGGAGCACTCCACTCTAACGAATGTTCGACTACGTCAAAAGTTTTCTTAATCACAGGACTGCAACAATAAAGCTGGGAGATTACAAATTCGACATCATTCGACCTCTAAACAAAAGAACACCCCAAGGAGCGGTCATTTCACCAACACTTTTCAACGTCGCCATGACAGGCCTCGCAGGAAAACTCAAAGATTTTGCCAGTCTACAACATGCGATATGTGCAGATGATATGACGGTATGGACAACCTTAGGCAGCCTAACAGAGAAATAAGATAGGTTACAGCAGGCAGCTAGCACCATAGAAGAGTACGCAAGGATACGGGGTCTTCAGTGCTCAGCCGAAAATCAGAGCTCATTCGCTTCACGAAGAGAAAAGCACGGAGGATCGACCCGAATCTAAAGCTAGGAGTCAAGCTCGACGGAAATATCATTCCGGAGAAAGATACCGTATGGAATACTAGGAATGTGGCTTCAAGCTAATCAGAGATGTCTGCACACACTAAGTGAACTCCGAACATCAGTACAGCAGATCTCGCACATGATTTCCCGTATAACAAACAATCTTAAAGGCATGAGAGAACAAGATACCCTAAAAGAGGTAAAAAGCCTCGTCATCAGTCGTATTACGCATTCGCTTCCGTATCAAACTATGAACAGGGAAGAGAAAGAAAAAGCCCACCAAATAATCAGAATGGCCAACAAGACAGTCCTGAGATTACCGCGGAATACTTCAAACGACAACCTACTGGCGCTTGGTCTTCATAACACAATTGAAGAATTATCCGAGGTCCACCTACTAGCGCAAGAAAATCGCCTTCTTCTGACCCCAATAGGCAGAGAAGTCCTAACAAAGCTAGGACGCCATACTTTATTACAAACACACCAAGAAACTAAAGAAGTGCCAAGTGAACTTAGAGAATGGTACACGTATTGCCAATACCAAGCAACATGGATCCTACTCTGCATGCTGGGAGAAGAAAGGCAAGGGCTGACTAAACTGACAAAATGACAAGAGTTTTGAACACGGCCAGATTTACTGACGCCGCGCCTTATTAGACCAATGCAAAGAGACCTGTGTGTGCAGTCACCAACCGTAGAGGGAAAATTACAGCCTGCGCTTCAATAGATAAGGCGTCGACAACACAAGCAGAAGAGGTTGCCATAGCACTCGCAATAAAAGAGGGATGGGCGCGAAACGCTCCATTAAGGATCATTACGGATTGGCAAAAAGCTTTCAGAAACTATCTAAAGGGCAAAATGTGAGCACGGGCGCTCCGTATATTCGTTGGGACAGGATGGGACCCCACAGTAAAATACATACAGGCTGTGACTTTGGCACCGGGGCACGAGGGCGTGACAAGGAACCTGCACGCGGACAAGGTGGCTCGGGGCTTCACAAATTACCGAGCCACTCAAGACAATGCAATTGATGACCCTACACCCCTGGACCCTTGTTTCGCAATGATTCCAAAGTACTACAGGGAAAATAGGCAGCTGTATCAGCGTCCTCATAGCAAGCTAAGCGCTGCAGAGGCAACAGTGCTAAGAACAATACAGACTAACACTTACGTAAATCTGCACACTCTTCACCTGATCTACCCAACGGCGTACAGAGATATATGCCCATGGTGTGGAGCCACCCCAACACTCTTTCACATCACGTGGGAGTGTGCAAAGCACGACGAAGAACACGACACCACTGGCACGTGGGAGGAATGGGAGGCGCTGCTGTCTAGCCCAGCCCTAGTGGATCAGCTGCGAATTATCCACAGAGCTGAACGAATGGCTCGCGCCAGTGGGGCCTTAGAATAGGGGCACGACCCTGCCGGACAGACTTCACTCTTCACCCTGTATATTCCTCGGGGCACTGGAGTTCTAGCCTGTCTGGATTATGTACATAATAAAGTTTTCTACTACTACTACTGGCGGAAGGCAACTAACGGGAATCTACTAATGGAACACACGCGCTCGCTCTGGAGCAATTGGCCTGGTCACAATGGTACGTGATGCGCGCGTCGTCTCTCTTCTTGCATGAGTGGGCACGCTAGACACAGCAACTCTACACTAGCAAAACGTGAGCTCTGACGCGAAGCGCAACTGCGTGACCGGCGTCCATTAGCGCACCGAAAGTTGCCATCTTTTCAAGGCACGGGGTGCTTGTGACTTCCGGTTGAATCTGCCACTTTTCGCGGAGCAGAAAAAGTTGATCCGTGGAGTAGATCTCGTGGCGGAGCTGCTCTAGATCTGCAGATCGAACATATAGGGAACACACTCAATCTGCCAATGGAACAGACTTCCTCCGTATGGAGAAGAAAAGAAAAAAAAGTATTACTGGATGTGCCCTGAATCTGCCAATGGATGACACCACAGGGTTCGCAGTGGAGTGCTGCCCGGGCAGCACTGAAAAATCTTCATGAGCGATGTTGTATCAGTATCGATATGCTTTTTGTTAAGGTGATAAAGAACCGTTTTTTAGTGGTCGTAATTTAACTTAGAAACGACATAAACACATTGAGTGAGTCAAATTTACTCCAAGTGGTGGACGTTACTCGCACGAAAAGTCAATGACGTTATGACCTTCAAATTAATTACTTCTCGGTATACATGCTGCAACTGATGAACTCTATGTCGGCTCCAATTTTGCAGAACTCATTTATGGAATTAAGTCTTACGGTAGCGTGAATCTAATATTTACGTCATCAAATATGTGAGGCAGGAATTCACCGTTTTTCAGCCGTTTTTCTTGTTATAAAATTCTGCTGTTGTATCAAAGAAAAACAAAAGCACAGTTATATGCCTATATGTATATATATATATATATATATATATATATATATATATATATATATATATATATATATATATATATATATATATATATATATATATATGCCCCGCCACGGTGGTCTAGTGACTAAGGTACTCGGCTGCTGACCCGAAGGTCGCGGGTTCGAATCGCGGCTGTCGCGGCTGCATTTCCAATGGAGGCGGAAATGTTGTAGGCGGTATGCTCAGATTTGGGTGCACGTTAAAGAACCCCAGGTGGTCGAAATTTCCGGAGCCCACCACTACGGCGTCTCTCATAATGAAATGGTGGTTTTGGGACGTTAAACCCCACATATAATAAATAAAATAAATATTAGTATATATATATATATATATATATATATATATATATATATATATATATATATATATATATATATATATATATATATATATTGGTTAGCTGCCAGCGCTCGTAATAAGTTCACGGGCTACGTGACGCCAAACAGGCTCATAAAGAGTGTGCCACACTCACCCCTACATGGCTGCAGATGGAACTGACTGACACTCCCGCGCTTAAAATTCACATATAAACTTAATAAAGTGGCTGGAAAGATGACCACCGTGGTAGCTCAGTGGTAGAGCATCAAACGCGTTATTCGAAGGCCACAGGTTCGGTTCCTGCCCACGGCAAGTAACCTTTTCACCCACTTTTCTTTCTTCACATTTAGCTTACAATTTGGACTAATAACATTCCATGTACTTTTCATGGCATTATTGTCTGTTAGATCTCATTAATATAATGTCAAAACACGAAAAAACGAGCCTTACACCTAATTCCCATATATATATATATATATATATATATATATATATATATATATATATATAAATATATATATATATATATATATATATATATATATATATATATATATATAATATATATATATATATATATATATATATATATATATATATATATATATATATATATATATATATATATATATAAGGGAAACAAGTGTATACTGAAGGGCTCGTTTTTCGTGTTTACACAATATTAATCAGATCTAAATGACAATAATGACAAGGAAGGTATAGGGGAAGTTATTAGGCCAATTGTAGTGTAAATGAGAAGAAAGAAAAGTGGGTGAAAAGATAACTTGCCGTGGGCAGGATCCAAACCTGCGACCTTCGAATGACGCGTTCGATGCTCTACCACTGAGCTACCACGACAGCTTTCCCCTCAGCCACTTTATTGGGTATCGATGTCAAATTAAACGTGGGAGTGTCAGTCAGTGCCACTAGTAGCCATGGCGGTGAGTGTGGCACACTCTTTATGAGCCTGTTTGGCGTCACGTAGCACGTGAACTTGTTACTTACAGGCAGCTGACAAATAGTCTCTCTTATACAACCTAAAGGCACCAAGTCTGCCAGTACGAGACCCTCGTTAATGAATAAGGGAAACAAGTGTATACTTAAGGGCTCGTTTTTCGTGTTTACACAATATTAATGAGATCTAAGAGACAATAATGCCAATGAAGGTATAGGGGAACTTATTAGGCCAATTGAAGTGTAAATGAAAAGAAAGAAAAGTGGGTGAAAACATAACTTGCCGTGGGCAGAATCCGAACCTGCGACCTTCGAATAACGCGTTCGATATATATATATATATATATATATATATATATATATATATATATATATATATATATATATATATATATATATATATATATATATATATATATATATATATATATATATATATATATATAATTAAGAAATAAAGGAGGACACATACGAAAATTTCATAGCTGTTTACTCTATGTTTCGGCCGTGGCACGGCCTTCGTTAAGATTCGCCTTCGCCGCGGCCGAAACGTAGAGTAAACAACTATAAAATTTTCGTAAGTGTAAGTGTGCTCCTCTATTTCTTAATTATATTTGCACCAGACCCACAAAATTATATATATATATATATATATATATATATATATATATATATATATATATATATATATATATATATATATATATATATTATATATATATAATTTTTCAAAGCGGATACGCTCACCTAGCAAGACCTTGTATGAATTAAATTAATAATATTTTTTGTTAGTCAGGAATCATTGCCTCTCAGGTATTGTTTCTGAATGTTAAAGAAAACAAACTGGTGTTTATATTGATACGTATACATGAGAATATCAGCTGAATAACGCAAGAATATATTTTATGCCACCCTAAATCAATACACGTTAATTTGCTATGTTCATTCGGCAACCAAAGCCGGCCTGATGTGCTGCCGACTGCTGACCCCGAGGAGTGTTTGACACGGTCGGCGTTCACTCGGCCACCGACGCTGGCCCAAACCACGCCGCCGACCAAGTGCCGACGTAGCCGGTAGCGCACCTCGGGCCGAGCCTTTTCGAATGTCTGGCGGCCAGTGAAGTCGGCTGTCTACTACGTCCCGGCCATCCGCCAATCGTCAGCAGTCAGCCAAGGTTGCTTGGGAATATGCTCGAACGTGACCTTTCAGGCCCTGGAAAAGTGTCTGGCTTTTACCATTAAAACGAAGCTCTGCCTAAGCAAAATTATCTTAGTGATCGACTCTGGCGAGATCTGTTCTGGCAGGTACAAAAACGGCCACCACTGCAGCACTAATCCCGTCACCGAGCTAACTTAAAACGCCCGCGGCCGAAATTCCTGCCCAAAAGCTCAGAGTGTCAAACCCTTGGCAAACACTGCGACACGTTTTTCCGCATGCAGACATTCACTGTAAAAGCTCCCAGGAATGATATTGTCACGTAAGAGTGAGGGTAGCCCGAAGGCAGGAGACCGGGAGTTTAGTAGAAATAGAAGGAGATCCGTTTATTTGGCGGACTTGCGCCCACTAAAGGAAAACAGACACACCGGCTTAGCGGGAGGCGAACAGCGCGTTCGACGGCCGTCGGGTAACAGAAATGTCCCACTGGAACGCTAGGCGCGTTCACCATCCGAGATACAGTCGCCGTAGCGTCTGGTGCTATCTCGTTATCAACGAATGGTCGACGTGCGGGCCATGATCTTCGCAGATGAGTCGCGGTGCATCCCGGACCACGATAAGGCCGCGTGCCGGCGGTATCGGCATGCGCAACACTATCCGCAATACGCCTCGCGGCATTGCTCCCCTCCTCAACGTAAGCATCGAACCGATGCTTTGTTTAAAATAAAACCAAAACAAAAGGACAGCCTGTGCGAAAGTAAATGGCAAATAAGCACGAATCACGCACGCATAAACAAAACAAGAGATGCAAACAGGGAGCCTCCTTTATTTAGCGCGCATGGTAGGGCTTCAAACGGGCGACGTGTACCACTTCTTGTCGTGCGCGGCATCGTTGAGATGAGCTAGCCCCACCAGGGACCACTTCAAGTCCACTTCACCCACTTGACGGATGACTTTGTATGGGCCGAAATAATGGCGCATGAGTTTTTCGCTTAATCCTCGGCGGCGAACGGGCGTCCAAACCCAGACTTCGTCACCCGGCCTGTATGTTAAATCGCGTCTCCGCAGGTTGTAGCGTCTTGCATCGTTTCGCTGTTGGTCTTTTATGCGCAGACGAGCAAGCTGCCGGGCTTCTTCTGCGCGCTGAAGGTAGGCGGCCACGTCTAGGTTGTTTTCATCGGTGACATTAGGCAGCATGGCGTCCAGGGTAGTAACGGCATCCCTCCCATGGACGAGATTAAATGGTGTCATTTTAGTGGTCTCCTGCACCACGGTGTTGTAGGCGAAGACCACGTAAGGCAGAATTAAGTCCCAGGTCTTGTGTTCTGTGTCCACGTACATAGCGAGCATATCGGCAATGGTCTTGTTCAAGCGTTCCGTGAGACCATTTGTCTGCGGATGGTACGCAGTTGTTCTTCGGTGATCTGTATGACTGTAATGTAAGATTGCCTGAGTAAGATCAGCCGTAAACGCTGTTCCCCTGTCTGTTATTAGTACCTCAGGTGCGCCATGACGGAGGAGAATTGATTCGACAAAAAATTTGGCAACTTCTACGGCTGTGCCGTTCGGGAGGGCCTTAGCTTCAGCGTATCGGGTAAGGTAATCAGTGGCCACTATGATCCACTTGTTACCGGATGTTGACGTGGGGAAAGGTCCAAGCAGGTCCATACCAATCTGTTGGAATGGTCTTGACGGGGGTTCAATTGGCTTGAGAAATCCAGCTGGTTTTGTTGGAGGTCTCTTCCGGCGCTGACATTCGCGGCAACTCTTGACGTACCGCGCAACATCTGAGGAGAGGTGGGGCCAGTAGTATCGTTCTTGAATTCTGTGGAGTGTGCGTGTAAAACCAAGGTGGCCTGCAGTGGGTTCGTCATGCAACGCTTGTAAAATTTCTTCTCTGAGGCTGCTTGGGACGACAAGAAGGTTAGCTGCCTTATTCGGCGCGAAGTTCTTTTTAACTACCACCCCGTTTTGCACACAGAAGGAGGATATCCCACGCTTGAACAGTGCAGGCGGTATGGAGGCCTTTCCTTCGATGTAGTTGATCAACTGTTGTAGGATCGGGTCTGAGCGCTGCTGTATTGCAAAGGTGCTGCTGCTGATAGGCTGTTATGCCAGCGAGTCCTCGTCAAACGTCCGTGCCTCTGAAACAGGCAATCTGGGTCAAGGCCAGCCCGCAGCCCGCCGGGCGCGAACAACTCCACGGCGTGAACACGCGCGGCGCATCTGTGGCCCACGTGCATTGAGTCAGCGTCGCACGTGACAGCGAGCCGGCGTCCTCATGTCTGGTGGCCTGACGCATCGCGCGGCGAACCCCATTGGAGGAGCCTGCTCTGAAGACCAGCGGCGCTTCTGATTGGACATTTTAGTTGGGCCCGGTGTAAATAAAAGAAGCCCTGCGGCGTGTCGCGATCAGCGGTTTTAGGCGAAAGGCTGACCTATGTGTTAGAGACAGGAGCTCGGCTCTTCGAGTCTCTGCCGGCCCCAGTGCCGAAATTGTAACGCCTCTGTATATATGCTGTACATAAACCTTGTTTAACTCACCGTCGTCTCGTCCGCTCGTCTCCTCAGCTCTGCGCAGAAGCAGTCGCGAGCTGAGAAACATACGCTACCAAACGGCTGGTGACCTTCCCAGCGGGGTCGAAAGCAGTGGCGCCTCCGGGACCGCGTCGGCGTCGCCGTCTTTCGCAACAGTGGTGGCTTCGGCGGGATCGGTCCGCCGTTTTTCAACAGTGGTGGCTTCGGCGGGATCGGTCCGTCGTTTCGCAACAGTGGTGGCTTCGGCGGGATCGGTCCGCCGTTTCGCAACAGTGGTTGGCAGCTGCGGGATCGGCCGGCGTCAGCGACATCGATGCGGTGAGTGCCTGATGTTTTCCCCTCAGTTCACCAGACTACTCTAGCTCAGGTTGTAGTAGTTTAGAGAAGGGCTGTGTGAAGCATTAGAGTGAGCTTTGATCGTTTCAAGCAAAGTCGAAGTGCTTTGAAACCAAAGTTAATGCGGAGGGGGTAAACACGGGAGAGTGAAAAGTTGCTTGCGCGTCTTGCTAGTTGACTTATAGTGGGTACGGCAAGTAAATTGTTAACAGGCGCAAACAGCAAGAGGCTAGTGTGAACGATGGAGAACCTTAAAGTGAAGGAACTCATCGAAATTTGTGAGGAACTCGGCATTACTTTGGGCCGTGCGAAACGAAAGCAAGCGATCCTTGAGATCATGAAGGATGAGGGAGTGTCGGCTGAGGAAGTCGATGAGGCCTGGGTGGATATTAAAGCACGCCGTGAGGAGGCTGAAAGGCGAGAAGTAGAAGCTCGCGAACGTGAGGAGGCTGAAAGGCGAGAAGCTCGTGAAGAGGCTGAAAGGCGCGAAGCTCGCGAACGTGAAGAAAGGCGCGAAGCTCGCGAACGTGAAGAAAGGCGCGAAGCTCGCGAACGTGAAGAAAGGCGAGAAGCTCGCGAACGTGAAGAGGCTGAAAGGCGCGAACGTCGCGAGCGCGAGGAGGCCGAGAGACAGGAGCGCCTCGAGATGAAACGAATAGAATTGGCAATCCTACAGTGTTCGCAGGCGCCTAGCGCAGCTTCTCCGACGATTCAGGTCAGCGGTGTTAGAATTCGGGATCAACTGCCACCGTTCGTAGTGGGCGAGGACATGGCGAAGTATCTCGTCAAGTTTGAACACGTCTGTGAGCGAAATGCTTTGGAGCAGTCTCTTTGGGCGCGGAACCTGCTAGCTCTTCTTCCCGGCGAAGTGTCCGACGCGATAACTTGCTTGTCGAGGGAAGCGTTTGAGAGCTATGACGAGGTTAAGGAAGTGCTCTTGAGACGTTATAAGTTGTCACCCGAGGCTTTCAGGCAAAGGTTCCGGTATGCTGAAAAGGGGAATGAGTCACACGTTGACTTCGCGTTTCGTCTTAAAGCCGATTTGATTGAATGGCTCAAGGGCGAAGGTGTTTATGACGACCGCGATAAAGTGGTGGAATGCGTTGCATTGGAGCAATTCTACCGCTGCATCGAGGAGGATGTCAAACTTTGGCTGCAGGACAGACTTGGAGACGTACAGTTAAACAAGGCAGCTGAGTTAGCTGAGGAGTATTATACTCGCCGAAAGTTGCATAGCAGGGCAGCGCGCGTTGAAAAGGATGAAAAGAAAGAGGGCTTTTCAAGGAAACCTGATCAACGGAAATCCGTTCCGCACCGTAATTTCAAAAAGGACCCGTCTCTTACGAAGGACAGTGTAGGGGAAGGGCAAACAGAAGCGGAGAGATCGAGTGAGGTTTCTACCACACAGGCATTAGAACCGGAAAACAAACGGAAGCCGCTAATCTGCTACAACTGTAAAAAGGAAGGGCACATCGCGAGAAACTGTCAGGAAAAGTTTGCCTTCGCAACGATCCGAGAATCAGAAAAAAACATGCGGTTGTTGGAGCCGTATCTCCAAGAAATTAGGGTCAATGAGAAAACGTGCCGAGCACTTAGAGACTCAGCGGCAACCATGGACGTTGTCCATCCTTCATTGGTGTCTCCGGATGACTTCACAGGAGAATGCGCGTGGATCAGGCAAGTCGCCGAGGAGCAGAGTGTTCGCTTACCAATCGCCACCGTTGTCATTGAAGGCCCGTTCGGTAAGCTTTGCACCGAAGCAGCTGTGTCTGCCGCGCTAAATGATCGTTTTCCTTATCTATTCTCCAACAACTCAGAGCAGCTTCTCAAAGAGCAGGGCAAATCGTTCTTCCCCAACTTAGCGTGCATGGCTCTCACGCGATCGCAAGCGCGAAAGCTTTCGCGAAAGCTTGACTTGGTTCCATGCGGTGAACTCTCAAGTGACCTTGTCGGCGGGTCGACGGAACCCCAGAAAGGAAATTTTCCGCATGAGTCATGTGAGCAGTCACGCGAGCGGCCCGTCGCGGGAGCGGCCGGCGCGGTATGCGCTGGGGGAGACGACGTGGCGCCTTTGAGTCAGAGCGAGAGGGATGCAACGCTCTCGCCTGTAGCGGAAAGTTGGAGCGAGCTGCCGAGAGTTGGTCGAGAGACGCTCATTCGAGGGCAGAGTGAGGGTCTCTCGATTGAAGCGCTAGTGGAAAGCCAAATTGAAGCGCTCGTGGAAAGCCAGAAAAACGCGGCAAAAGTGCTGTCGAAGGAGCACTACGAGAAATCGGGGAAGAAGCGCGCTTTTGAAGTTGATAATCAGGTAATGCGGCTGCAGCCACCCAAAAGGAACAAGCTTGAGGTTGATTGGGAAGGGCCCGCCAAAGTATTATCGAAGCCTTGCGATACAAATTATGAAGTGAAAGTAGGAAGGCGGCAGAACAAAATTTACAACTTGATGAAACCCAATGTTCAACATCAAGCGGTCGTAAATCTGGTGCTGAATGCTTCAAAGGAAGAGGAAGCAGAAATTTTGAGTTCTAGTGAGGTAAATGAAGGGGGATCGAAAGTAATCCGGGAGCAGATAAACCTAGAGCCTAGCTTAAGTGAAGGAGGACCTGAGAAAGAGGACCTGAGAAAGATTGTTTCCGAGTTTGGGTATGTGTTGTCGGACCGTCCCGGAGACACGACGGTGATCGAACACGATATCAAGCTAAGCGGTGAGGAGTCAATCAGTAGCAAGCCGTATCGTTGTTCCCCTGTGCAACGTCGCAAGTGTGAGCCGCTCTTGGTGCCGCATAGGTATCGTCGCCTAAAAGTGGCCGGTTACTGAGGTGGGGCATGTTGCTCCACAGCGCAACTTTGACGTTCGCTAAAGAGAAAAAAAAAAGGAAGGGTAAACGCTAATGCAGGTGCATTGAGCAGTGCGTTCTAGCTAGTACCTTCTCAACCTTTCGGTTTCTGGCTGGCGATTCGGGGCAAAATTTTGACCTCATCACGACCTGGGCTGAGCGCTCTCGTTCAGAGTGATCTCAAGGGGCCAACTTTGTGGTATTCTTATTCGTTACGTTGTTGTACGCGGAAAAAAAAAATATTGAGTTGTCATTTTAAGAGTCTTGTGTCCCACATGTGCCTCTTGATGTAGAGGGAACAAAATTCCGATAAACACGTAGATAGGTATATGTTGTACTATACTTTGTCTGGTGTTCTGTCGGGTGACCGAGGGCACTTGCTTGTGTCGTGTGTTGTCTGTTGTCGAACCGTTCTTAGCAAGTTGCAGAACCATCGACAAGTGCTGAAACCGAAAATGGTCAGAAGAGACGAGCGAAGTTGGCCAGCAAGTTGTGGCGACAAGCCAGTGGAGCGGGGATCCGTCGTCAATGATGGGATGTGTTCCCGGAACAGTCTGGAGCTGTATTCTCCCCATGGCCCTGGAGACGAACCTGGAGGGACCTGGCGAACGAGCGCACCTGACATCCGAGCCCCGTGGAAGCAGCTCGTCTTTCCGGTGCATTGTCTGGCGGCGGGGGTGCTGTTATGCCAGCGAGTCCTCGTCAAACGTCCGTGCCTCTGAAACAGGCAATCTGGTCAAGGCCAGCCCGCAGCCCGCCGGGCGCGAACAACTCCACGGCGTGAACACGCGCGGCGCATCTGTGGCCCACGTGCATTGAGTCAGCGTCGCACGTGACAGCGAGCCGGCGTCCTCATGTCTGGTGGCCTGACGCATCGCGCGGCGAACCCCATTGGAGGAGCCTGCTCTGAAGACCAGCGGCGCTTCTGATTGGACATTTTAGTTGGGCCCGGTGTAAATAAAAGAAGCCCTGCGGCGTGTCGCGATCAGCGGTTTTAGGCGAAAGGCTTGCTGGCGTCTGTATGTATCTCAGTTTCGGCATTTTCATCAAAGTGACCCAGCACAGGCGGCGACAGTAAACGTTGTTGAAGTTCTTTGAATGCTTCACGTTGCTCAGCTTTCCATTCGAAAGGGGCGTCCGACTTGGTGACCTGCGTCAAAGGGGCAGCAATGTGTGAGAAGTTCTTGACGAAGCGTCGGTAATAGGCGCACAGTCCTAAGAATCGGCGCACTGCTCTCTTATCTTGCGGTTGTTATGCCTGCGAGTCCACAGCGGACGTCCGTGCCTCTGAAAAAGGCAATCTGTGTCAAGGCCAGCCTGCCTGACGCGAACAACTAAACGGCGTAAACACGCGCGGTGCCTTTTTGTCGCCCACGTGCAGTGAGTCACCTCAGCAAGCGAGCCCGTCGAGTAAACAACTGGCGCCTTCCTGTCTGGCGGGTCTGACGCAATGCCTCGTGACGTCACTCGTCCTTGAGTGCAGCCACCTGCAGCGCAGCCTCTCCAGATTTGAGGAGAAAGAAGGACGCGGCCCAGCGGCGACCTCATTGGAGGATTCGGACCTCGCGACCAGCGGCGCTTCGGGTTGGACGTTTGGGTTGGACCAGGGGCATAAAAAAGACGCCCCGCGGCGCGTCGAGAGAGACCCCCTTGGACAGCGGATCCATTTGAGAGTAGAGCTATGTGTTAGAGAGAAGAGCTCGGCTCTTCGCGTCTCTGTCGGCCCCAGTGCCGAATTTGTAACGCCTCTGTATATATGCTGTACAAAAACCTTGTTTAACTCACCGTCGTCTCGTCCGCTCGTCTATCAGCTCTGCGCAGAAGCAGTCGCGAGCTGAGAAACCTACGCTACCAAACGGCTGGTGACCTTCCCGGCGGAGTTCGAAGCAGTGGCGCCTTCGGGACCGTGTTGGCGTCGCCGTCTTTCGTAAACAGTGGTTGCAGCGGTGATATTCGTAGCGCCCTTCGTAACGTCGTCGGAGGTGCGCTTCGCAACAGTGGTGGCATCGGCGGGATCGGCCCGCTTCGCAACACGGTTGAGGAAACTGTGCGATAGCGGCTGTCTTCTCGGGATCTGGTCTTACGCCATCTTTGCTTATAACATGGTAAGGGAACTGTAGTTCTTCATAGGCAAAATGGCATTTTTCTTGCTTCAGTGTCAGCCCTGATGACCTAATTGTGTCCAGTACCGTCCGGAGCCTTTTCAGGTGGTCGCTAAAGTTGGAGGCGAAGACGACCACATCGTCCAGGTATACGAGACATATTTGCCACTTGAGACCTGCCAGTACTGTGTCCATTAGACGCTGGAAGGTTGCTGGAGCGGAACAAAGTCCAAATGGCATCACTTTGAACTCATACAATCCATCCGGCGTGATGAAGGCGGTCTTTTCTCGTTCTCTTTCATCAACCTGAATTTGCCAATACCCTGTCTTCAGATCAATGGACGAGAAGTACCTTACATCACTAAGACGATCTAGGGTATCGTCGATCGTTGGTAAAGGGTACACGTCCTTCTTGGTTACACTATTCAACCGTCGGTAATCGACGCAAAACCGAAGACTTCCGTCTTTCTTTTTGACAAGGCCGACTGGTGCCACCCATGGGCTTTTCGATGGCTGAATTACATCGTCGTGTAACATTTCCTCAACTTGCTCTCGGATGGCCTGACGTTCACGTGCCGACACACGATAAGGGCTTTGATGGAGAGGGCGGATGTCTTCTTGTGTTATGATTCGATGCTTTGCCAGAGAAGTGTGTCGGACCTGTGAAGAAGTGGCGAAACAGTCTTCATAACGTCGAAGGAGGTTCTGGAGCAGTTGCTGCTTGCATTGAGGCAAGGAAGGGTTAATGTCGAATGACAGCTGCGAGTTGTGGGTCTGTGGGGTGATGGTCGCTGGATTCGAGAGGGCGAGGGTGCCACTTACTTCCGCGATTTCATCGAGAAAGGCAATGGTCGTGCCTTTGGCCAGGTGACGGTGTTCTTGGCTGAAATTTGTTAGCAGCACTGGGCCCTGTCCATTCCGGAAGTCCGCAATGCCTCTTGCGATTGCGATATCACAGCCAAGCAAAAGCTGTATGTTACCTTCGACGACGCCATGAGCATTTTCGGCAGTACCAGTGGTTACGGGGATTAGGGTCGTTGATCGGGGTGGGACGCTCACGTCATTCTCGAGCACACGGAGGGCTGCGCGATTATGTTCACCATCCGAGATACAGTCGCCGTAGCGTCTGGCGCTTTCTCGTTATCAACGAATGGTCGACGTGCGGGCCATGATGAGTCGCGGTGCATCCTGGACCACGATAAGGCCGCGTGCCGGCGGTATCGGCATGCGCAACACTATCCGCAATACGCCTCGCGGCAATATTGTGATAGTTGCACCGCTTAGTTTTTAAATCTTGTGAGGGCGACGCGACAAAATAAAAAGTGGGTAATTGGCGGGGGGGGGGGGGGTGCGAAAAATCTCAAAGGGTTGAACCCCCCCCCCCCTCCCGGCTACGCCACTTGTTAGGAGACACAAAGCTCTCAGCGTCTCAGAAAGTGTGGCTTCGGAAAGAAAGCGTTGGCTCTTGAGGTTTTCATTCAACTAGAGAAAATACGAAAGCGGCACAACTAAAAACAAGTGAGGCGTTTTTTTTTTTCTAAAAAAGCCAAATGCGCTTTAATTGAAACAGAGAAAAACGAACTTCTTTTATACGGACAATACGGTTGGGCTGCTTAAACAACTTTCTTCCAGTATGTTCATCTCCCGTATATACCACAAATGTATATTGTGGCTAAAATCTACATAGCCAAATAACATCAACATATTGTAAAGTTAAGTTTGTACTTGGCTCAAATAGATTAAAACAATTCAATTGAACTTGAATTAGCTCATAAAATAAGTGTAAAATGGTTCTAATGTACGGTATAGCAACACTTTGCGGTAAAATTTACATCATACTTGTGCTTCCGCCGGCGCAGTGCTTCATCGCATGGGCGCAATGGCAGTTACTAGACTTCAAGAGTGAGTGGTCTTTTGTGGTAAAAGGCGCACTATTCTGGACTGTCAACAGTGTTTTCTTGTTGCTCTGCCACGTTTTCGGTGTCGGAGAGCTATGCAGTGAAAAGCTTCGGTGCGAACACCGAAGTCATTGGTGTCGGTCGTGTGGAGGAGGAGGAGGAAGAGAAGAAATGAAAGGCAAGGAGGTCAACCAGACCAACGCCTCCTATACTATACTAACCAGACCAACGCTTCCTATATAAAGTACAGGAGGCGTTGACCAGACGCACGTCCGGTTTGCTACTCTGCACTGGGGGAAGGGGTGAGGGGATCAAAGGAGAAGATAGAGAGAAGTGAAGGGCAACGCAAGTGTAGATGTGACCTTGTCCACTGCACGCTTATAAGCGGTCGCTTAGTCCGGTTGTCTTTAGAAAACTTAGCAATGCCCGCATCGCTTTGCTGGCCAGCGACGCGTAGAGCCATAAGCCAAGGATCTTCTCTTCGGAAAAATGTCTACTGTGTAGTGTCTCTAACGTTTCGTGTAGCAAGTTGCGTTCGCTCGCAAAACGTTCACATGAACACAGTAGATGTTCGATTGTCTCGTCAGTGTCGCACGATTCACATCGGGAGCTATTCGCATTCCTATGCGAGGAGTACGCCTTTGTAAAAGCTACTCCTAACCACAGGAGGCACAGTAAAGTTGCATCCTGGCGGGAGAGGTCCGATAAAACTTGAAGCTTTCTCTATGGGTCCAATTTGTGTAGGTGGCGGTTCACTGGGGTCACTCAGCCAAGTTTCCTACATGGTGTTAGCGAACGAGTGAAGACCCCTTGCAGCGCCGGTTCTCGACAATGGAATTGGGGTTGTCTGGGCGTCTGAGTGGGCGGATCGGGCAGCATTATCAGCAAGGTTATTACCGACAATGCCACAATGTCCCGGTAACCACTGGAACACCACGTCATGTCCTTTCGATAAAACTTCATGAATCACTTCTCTTATTTCATTCACTAGTTGTCGATGCTCCCTTTGTCGTAAATTAAGCTGATTGCAAGCTCTGAAGGGATGCCTTGGAGTCGCAGAACACAGCCCATTTTTGAGGTCGGGCTTCCGCAATATAAAGTATAGCAGCACGTAAGGCGGCAAGCTCCGCTGCTGTGGATGTTGTCCTATGCGACAGTTTGAACTTTATAGTGACCTGGTACGTTGGGATGACAACAGCACCTGTGGAGCTGTCAGCCGAGACCGAGCCATCGGTGTAAATGTGGGGCCTCTGGCCATATTTTTCGTTGAGTAGCGACAATGTCACCTGTCGTAGGACCACTGTTGAATGACGGCTCTTGTTCGTTATTCACGGAATAGTGAGGCACACCTGTGGTTGTTACTGGCCAGTACGTGCAAGACGAACATCCGCACCCTCGAAAGTCTGCAAGGACAAGCACTACGCGTGTGCTTAGGATTGCCGCGATGCACCTCAGCCTACGGGGCAATTATGATCGCAAGAGAGCATCCAACTCAAACATACATCACCACTGACATTTTGGGAGCTTACATAAGACACCTCTGCCGAGTTCCTGGTCACCATGTTGCAGTGTTGCCACTTCAAAGACCACAAGCGATGTTTTCAAAGATTATTTCTGCCCATAGAGAATGCCTTCGTTTTGGCTTCACTCCAGCAACAAGACCAGCGTCACCTCCGCGGTCATGTGGAAATGAGCATCTTACCATACCAAAGGCCACTTTGTTGGTCTCGAGAGTCAGCAAGCAAGAAACGAGACGTTCCCAAACCCTCTATCGGGGTTGGCGCTTATCGAACCGATAGCCGTAACCACAGACGCAGCAACAGCATCTTTACCGGGCAGGAGACTTTCATTTTCAAACTAATAGCTATTTTTATTGAGCCGATAGCTATTTTATCGGGCTGACAGCTGTGCTTTGTCGTTTTTTTTTTTGACCAGGTGGCATCTGTTGAATGCTTGAAAAGTGTTTCAGTTAGTTTTATGCCATGCCATTTCTCACGACTTCTTCGTTAGGAAATAGACAGAGGCCTAATATCTTTATTTCATGCCTATTTTATTTCAAATACACCGTGTTGGAGTGAACGGAGAACACTGTTGCGCTAAATTCGAAAAAAAGTTACTACGGTGCAAAAAGAAGTAGGCAAGTCAGCCTCTTACTCTTTGCAATGGAGTTTTGTCATTGGACATCACGTCCTTCAGTAAATGCCAACCTAGAAAATTTTTTAAAAATTGCTGGAGTGGAAATGATTGCCCAGGAGCGAAGCCTGGCAAGATGGCGGCTGTGGCGGCCCTCTTACTAGGGGCATGATAAGGTATCACCGGTCAGCAATTAAGAACGGAGCGTTTACCTCGCACGCCCAACGAGTTTAATGTGGAAACTTTCCGGGTCACATATAGTGCTCCAAGTGCGTCTTAGTGTTTTCTTAGTGTTACTACTTTTCCTAAGTAAACCTCTAATTGGAGGCAAAGTCTTTAGAGATTTAGTCACTCATACTCGTTTGTGTGTGTTAGTTCGTCAAGAACAACTATCTTTTAATACAGAACTAACGTAGCATTTACATTAACATATGAAAGCCACTTGATCTTTAAGTGCACACTACTAAAAAAGACCATGTTTCCGCCATCTTGGCCGCGGCCAAAACTGGCTTCACTTCTGCTGTCAAGCCATTGCGAGAGCTCCCACTCCAGTAATTTTTCCTTAATCCTCCTTGTTGCAAACTAGGGCTGGAAAACACACTTTTGGAACGCATATAAACACCATAACAAAGCAGCTAAGACACAAATGAAACATTTTGGGTGGGACTAGGTTGGTTGTTTTGATAATGTTTGTTGGTTGGCGCAGTGCTGGTTGAATGAAACTGGCCCACTTCGAAACAGTCGGAGTACTTGACCAATTTTTGATTAGAAACTGCTTCTTTGAACTCATGTTACAATAATGAATGGCCTCATTTTGATTATTACTGTTCTAAAAGTTTAATATACTTAGGCGTGCTGTATGTTCCACAGAAATTTAGCCAGCCTATTATCGACCTCTGCATTTTGCTCTTTTAGAAGAAAAAAAAAACATCTCAAGTATGAGTCCCAAGTTGCCAATACCACAAAAAGCACATGATGGGAAAAGATTGCTTGGATTGGGGAACGTCCACTGCAACATGACTACCGAAATGCGTCTCACCACTGAGGCTCTTCAGAGATTGTTTTGTGACCTTATAGAGCTCCCTCCTATGTGGGGGATCCTGATGTAAAGTTCCTGTGTGCTGTGAAGCTTTTTTAGGGATGAAGCTCCTAAATCCATGCGTCTGTTCATGCATGTCTCTTTGTGACCGATTCGTAACCACCTAGTGATATGACTCGCTCAGCAGGTGGCGCTAGTGTGAGTGACAGTCAGACAGACGAACAGATGCATGGACGGACACATGGACAGGCAGAAGGACGGACGAACAGATGGATGCCCGGACAAACGGACGGACGGACGCATGGACAGACAGACAGACGGACGACTCACGGACGGATGGAAGTGTGCATGGACAGACGGACGGGAACACGGACGGAAGAATGGACGGACGGATAGAAGCACAGACAGACGGGCGAACGGACTGACGCACGGACAGTTAGACACACAGACGAACGCTTTGCCCCACTTATCATCATTGTTTCCGTGGATATGCTGTCATTTTTTTTCTCTTCGCGTTGTGGCTTTTTATATCGTTGTCAAGCTAGTCAAGATGGCGGGAAGTGTTTAGGCTGTGTACCGTAAAAATCTTCAGCAGTAAATCCTTTATATAGTGATAGTTTTTTTTTGTTCTCAATTTTCGTCAAATTGTGTTACCTATTTCTTCTTTATCGTATGTAATTTATTAGGTTGTTGAATAGGATGTCCTAGCAAATTTATGCAAATTCAAAGAACTTCGCTGTGACAGTCCTAACAAGCATGTTAAAGGCCACCCCCAGAAATTTTTCGAGGTCAATGAGCCTCAATAAAATTCGCTAGATACAGCCATAGCCACGACTGTGTAGATCACGCAAACAGCCGGTTATTGCTCTGTGGGGTGAAACGTTGAGGCTCTGATGTGGTCAGCCTCACAATTAAGACACGAATGCTCCTGACACACTACTTCAGAGCCTGAAACTGTCTCAAGGTTTCGCACCGCGGAGCAAAAACTGACTGCTCGCCTGCTCTACACAGACATGGCCGCAGCTGTACGTTCCTCTTCACACTTCCGTAATTTATGCCAAATTACAGGCTTGAGAAATGTGCTGATAAATTGTTTGCAAATGAATTTTACAGATTTTCTCAAAACGCTCACTAGACATGCCAGAATTAATGGCAACACTGTCTGGGAGACATCACCTTTGGCGAGTCATTGGAAGTGACCCAGGTGATGGCATCACCAACTTTGGCTGCTAGAGCATTTACTGTGCTTGCCGCAATGCGACGGCGGTGGTGTTTGGCGCACGCAAAAGCTTCCTGAATTCCTTCCTCCATGGTGCTTGGCTGGCCCTTTGCTGGTATGGCACGCGATTTTCTGTTCCCTGTGGATGGGTGTGCTGCAGGTGATAGTTGGTGTTTCGTTGTGGGTTGCACAAACCACTCACACAAGATTCAGAGAGTATGCTATCCGGGTTGTCCAAGTGGGAGTGCTCCCCATGAGAAGGGGATCAGTGCGATCAAGCGGGACAACTGGTTACCAAGCAAAATGGGACGCGTGTGTCAATCATTTGTCACCACTGTCCAAAAGCTCCGAGACACTGTCAGTCTCAGACATATCCGCTGATGCTCTATGTCCTCTACTCCGAGTGCCTGCTCGTCGCAGCTTTCATTGTTTTTCATACTCCGCGCCGGCGAGAACAGCATCAGAAGAGTGCGTTAACGAAAGTTATGTATATTAACTGCATTGCATCATGACGTTTTGTTTCGATAGTGCCAACATCTGTGCTCTAATGAGAGTGCTGATGTTACGTCAGACTATCAGTTAGTCTTTAAATACCAGAATGGTCGATATGCCTGGTAAGCCCAGTGTGTGCACACTACTGCACTTACAAAAACATGCAGACACACACCATGGTGTTGGCAAGCAATTGTCTTTGTTTCCCGACTGCTTCGCATGATGCTGATTCCGATAAGATGTGGGACCCGCCAAAATATTCTTTACTTTGGAGCTATGGCAGTAAAAAGACGAAATGCTTGAGCTCTTCTGTTTACCAAGACTATGATGTACATGCTTGCTCATATTAAAGCGTTTGAATCTAGTGTAAAGCTCCTTCACCCCATCTTGTCCAACAATGCTGGAAACATTGTCTTCAAGGAAGTAGCAGCAGGATTTTAAGGTGTAAATGGGACATTTTTCATTTCGTTGGCATGCATTGTGTTGTGGTACGTTGAGAGTTGCTGTTTGCCCATGATGTCAAACTGTAAATACGTTATGGAGAAGCTGCCCCCCTCAATGATCAAAAGCAAGAATGTTTATTTTATAAATGCAGTGGTATTAAAAATAAATACAATAAAATTATAATCTATGCAGTTGCATCCTAAACCTCTGATAATGATTACGAGAAAGAACATAGTCAGAAATTTTACCATCTCGTGCTCCTTAACGCACTCCGATATCACACAGCACATAGGCCTCTGCCATTTCCCCTCCCTTGAAATGAGAGTGCTATGACCGGAATCGGACCTGTGACCTTCGAGTCAGCAGCCAAGCACCAGAACTAGAGAATTTTCATGAGCACGTCGCCTTGAGGTTGCGCACACATGAAGGCTCCCTAACTATGACTGCTTAACCGTGGCGAACAAAAACATAGTCTATGCATTCCGAGACATCAGAGACCAACTAGCCCAACTATCAATCTTGCTTCACATCAAAATACTCTTTTTAGTTTGTTGGCACCAGTGTTTCCAGTATTCAGAGTGACAACGCTCCTTTAAAGAGTGCACACCACATGTTGCGCAAAAGTTTGTCACTGTACTAACTAAAGTGAATAAGGCCTAACAGTTCTTAGCTACTCATCAGGGAAGATAACTAGTTAGATTATTCACCGAAGCTACACACATAGAAAAACAGGAAGGCACATATGTGTTAGCATGGCGTGACTAGCACTGAATGAAAAGGAAAAGAGATTTCCACATTCAAATAGTTTGATGAGAAAACGATTCTTAAGACTGGATGATAAGTGCAAGAGATTGTTGTACAGCGTTTAATTTTGGTATATATTTTATCCACTATAGTAAGTCCAACTTCGTTGCGAGTCAGCGCTCTCGTGTGGGCTGTTTTTGTCCCAAGCTTCTTGCTCTGCTTTTTTTGTTACAATGCTACCAAATTCACCGACAAGCATTAACAAATAATAAGAAGGATGCAACAAATATTCGTAATTTCTCTTTATTTCACAAGCACTCACACAGAAGGGACATACAAACACGACTGTCATCGGCTTTCGACCAAACATTTCACGCCCACTTCCGCATACTTACAGAATTATACATACATTTACAGCTAAAGCGTGTCCCTGTACGTATCTGAAAAAGAGGGGCTAAAAAATGGGTGTATACAACACGGCAAGGGATCAAAACTCACTAGTGAGTGCACCACAGTAAACTGCCTAGTTTCACAGAAGCGACTGCAAATTGAAATCACACCTCTGTTCATTTGTAAAAAAAAAGAGTGAATTAACTGGAAGGGGGATACCATTTCTCTGAAAGGTCATAAAACTAAGTAGCAATAACGAAAATGATATCAAGCCAGTTGACTCCAAAATTATCTGTGTTTAAAAAGAATACAGAACGTACTAACCAATGGCAATAAATTAAGTCAGTTATAGTGCCTGATATAAGCCATCCTCCAATGCAAAAAAAGAAAAAAAATATTTAAGCAACAAATCATGAACTGTTAAGTTTCAGCACGAAAAAGGCAAAATAAAAAGGCCTGAAAATCGGAGTCGTGAAAGTTTCTGCATAGAGCTACTATATTTCACATTTGCTCATAATTTTAAAAGGAACCAACGCTGCAATAAAATATGTGTAACGGGTAGCAGGAATAAACATATCTCTTTACATAGACCATAAACCTATCTCTCCTCTATAAACAAACATTGTAATTCTGTAAGAGCTTCAGTAAAAACAAGTTCACCGAGCCTTCAGCAGTTCATTTCACTGGCAAAGCTCAGACATAAAATATCAACTGTTGCAAGCACATTTTTTTTACACTGGTCAGAATGAACAGCGCGGCACTGAGGGGAGGGGGGAAGTGAGAATACAGTGTACAAAATTCGACTCGAAGGTGCGCGCTTTTCTCGACATTTGTATACGAAGCTAGCGAAAAAAGGAGACATCACGCCAAAAGCTAGCATTATCCACAAAAACTTTGTCTAAAAAAGCAAGGCACTTGCTGGTTTGTTCGATTAAAATCCACGAACTTCATCCATGCAAGGGCAATGTGAAAAAAAAAAAAAAAACTGAAATGTCATTGCTCTTTGCATGCCATATGCATAGCAAAATGTAGCCAAAAACATGGCTTCTCAATTCTGCTGCATACAAAAGAACCTGGAAACGTTATATAGCGGTGTATATTTGTTGCCAGGGGATTGCTTGTGCGAATATGCGTTCACAACCGACCCTGGAAACTGGTGTAGCGATTGCCTAAGTGGCAATTAGATGTAAGGCTTTGCCCTCTCGCCACAATTTACGGTGTTCCTCGTGTTAATAGAAGTTGTGCGACTCCACCAAGACAACCTGTTAAGTTCAAACTCAACCCAAGCCACAGCTACGTGCAGAAAAATGCCAGCAAGTGGCTACCCCAAGGCCTGAACACTAATGGCTGCATGAATCGCTTGCGAGGAACTGCGACAATAATGAAAATTTTGGTCAAGAAACCGGGCGTCGTCTGCTCGAGTCATATACTGTGGCATGCGGCCTTGCTTCCTCTGCTGATTGGAAATAGTGGCAATGTATGCTGTTGTATACGTGTACTGTTAACTTGTGCAGATCACGGCAATACGTTAAGTATGCACACCCGAGCTTCCATAACTGTACTCATCTCGATGATATTTGTGTCATTTTCCGCACGCTGGTGTAGTAAAGGAAGAACTGTTCTATTTTCGCAAGAAGTACAGCATTGTAACTAGGAAGTAGGAGACACTGGGACTTCACATTGAACTACATACCTCACTACCTTTCTGTTATAATCACGCTGTTGAAAAAAAAAAAGACAGACATCACACATGAAGTGTTCATGTCTGTCATATGCATTATCTGTAGTTCATTTCTGAAAGTCCCACTCCTAGAATACTTGGCGCAAGAGAAAGGGCAGCAAGTTCTGAGAAACAAGAAATGAAACAAAAAACAATGAACGGGAAATGTATCAACCAAATCAACTGAGCTGGTCTTAAGGAACATGGGCAATTGAAAAATAAGGCAACCAGACGCTCAGGGTCTTCACGCTGGGGTTAGTCGTCTGTGGCAAGGAGGGCCATGATGAATTGGTTGGCACTCTTATCGAAACACTCGGTACGTCTCGAGGAACACAGAGGAACAGACAAAAAAAAAAAAAAACAAGCCAGGAACATCGGTGGTCCAGTTACGGTGACGTGCATCGCACTCAACGACGATCTGCCAGGTCCAGTGGCCTTTCGCCTGCGGCACCGTCACACGTCCACGAGCTGGTCGTCCTTGTACGACGTTGTCCGACCACTGCCAGAGTCAGCCAGCTCAAGCTCGGGGCTCACAGATGACAGTCCAGAGATGGGACTCTCATTCGATCTGTTTTGGAAAGCAGCGAACGCAAGGAGGTTCCAATGAGAACAGTACAAAAGTCAGGCCTGGTAAGCCAGCCATGCTATCCAGATCGAAGTAGACTCCTAATAAACGAATTTTGTAATGATTTCACCCACAGTGCTCACAGGCATTACAGTGAGGGGGAGTCCAATTCAGAGGAAAGGTACTGCAAAGGTTTACCAGTACACATGAAATGAACACGGAAATAATTTACAACTTGCAATCTTTAGACTAGCATGGTTTCACAGGAGCGCATGTATGCTGAAAACTCAAATACAGAAGGTAGCCATAGAGATGAAAAGAAAACGTCATTTAAAGTTATAAAAATGTCTTGTAGCAGTGTGGATCATTCCAGAGAAAATGAACACTTTAGGAGAGGCTGCTTTGGAACTTACTTCGTTTATTTTATAACGTGACTAAAATGAGACAACTGTCTCTAATATTATCGGTTTTGTACTTGAATTGCGAATTCATGTTTATCTCTCAGTAGAGAAAACAGCACGTAAACGGAACATATTTCTCTGTTCCCTTCAGGTCCCACTTAAAGATAACCTACTGCAAAGTGCTATGCGGCCATACAAATGAAACAAGCAAGTATTAAAACATACAACTGCTAACAATTTAGCTAGACTGACGAGTTTGAAACATGTCATCTAGCTAAGTGAACACAACACCAACCCGAACACACGAGCAACGTCAGTACACTGCATACACACACTGACTAAAGGTAATAAAATGTACAAATCATAAAATTTTCAATGTGGGCTTCCAATAATGAAAACTGATGGATTAAAGGACACTAAAAATACTATTTTACACCTATTGCTAAACTGCGATTTCACAATACCAATAACACTATATTTAATGAAGACGATTAGTGAGTGAGAAAATAAAATGTAAAAAAATGTGGGATGGCAAATGCCACTGTGATATTTCCGCACCAAGCCCTGTCAGGTCATAGATTTCATTGGCATATAGAAGGTCATACGTAGTTTTTGATCACGGAGAACTAAGTACATTGTTCTCTGAGAGGGTCACAGACTTCAAATACCAAGTTTCAGAAAATTTCGTAGAGCTAATGTCACCAAATATGAAAAACACACCCTGAAAAAAACCCCGATCTCGCACCTCTATCATTTCAGAGCGAGATTTAAAATTGAAAGCTCGATCTTCAATAATGAAGATAAGATGGTGAAATTACTGACATTATAGTTTTCAGAAAACAATTTAACAATTGAAATTGATTGATTGTGTCACTTCAGCGTCTCTTTCATACCTTGCAAGTGTACTCCTGTGTGCCCAAGGGATATGAGGTGGCACGATGTGATGTGCGGATCAGTTTTTTAGTTTGATGCTTTGTAGAGTTGCATAAACGTTAGCTCACATGAAGCTTGCAATAACCACTTCATCGCTACCACACCTATCGTATAACCAATGAATGCCATGACAATTATATTAGTCATGCTTTTAATTTTTTAGGCTACGCAGGCAAAGAAGCTAATGAATAAGCCAAAAATAATTCAGAATGCTTTTTTCAGACATCTTTACAAACAAAAATGTCTCCAGGGAAATATATCTGAAAAGTGTGATCCTTTTGACAATATACTGAAAATTAGCTTTTTGTTTTACTTATCGCAACATTAGAACAACAGTAATTTCAACAGACGAGTTTAGCATAAAAATTCCTGGATATTTTCATAAATATCTGCTTTTTCTATTAGTGCACTCAGCCAGAAACTACATTACTATCAGGGAGAAATATTTCAATCACTAGGTAGCTATCATAAGCAGTCAAAAATTATGTGTGGCTGTTATGAATTTCTGAACACATGGCATGTGTAAAAGCCGAAATAAATTATAAGCAATGTGTAGTACAGTGGAATCTCGATAATTCGAACTCGAAGGGGCATGAAAATTTGTTTGAATTATAAGAAGTTCGAGTTAATGAAAGCTAAATGAATGGAGGCTTACCATGCAGTGGTGCATGTGCATTGAGCTTACACACAAGGGGAAGTTTTAGAAGACATACATTTATTCAGAAATCACAGGACATCTGTCATTAATTGAAGCAACGGGTGATGTGCATCTGCACACGTTGGCCTTTTAGCGAGTCAATCTTGCACGCAGGTTGCAGAGCATTTCTACTTCGGTACTAGCATTTTCCCGGCAAAAAAGTTACACGCAGCAAAGTCCAGCACCAGCACCCTCTAAAAACGATGACAACAATGACTGCATCTCCGCTACGCAGCCACAGCGTGGCCAGCACATTATGAGAAAGAGGAGCGTTTCCACACGGAGAGAAGCAGATCGGCATTTCAGAGAGAACCAACACTCGATAGTAGCTTTTTTTTCTCTATTCGCGCGTGTCGTTGAAAGCAGAAGGGTCTACGTGGCAGGGATAAGAAAGGGGGAAGCATGGCGCCGGCGCATGAGAGAGAGCCAACACTCCGGGATAGCTTTTGTTTTCCTCTGTCCGT
The DNA here is from genome assembly GCF_013339725.1 of Rhipicephalus microplus. Classification (NCBI taxonomy): domain Eukaryota; kingdom Metazoa; phylum Arthropoda; class Arachnida; order Ixodida; family Ixodidae; genus Rhipicephalus; species Rhipicephalus microplus. The sequence goes on along the minus strand of NC_051165.1, from coordinate 81,279,170 downwards.
TTATGCTCGGCATTGAAAGGAGAAGGGTCTTTATGTAGCAGGGACGGAAAAGGGAGAAGGTGTGGCACAGGTGTGTCGCAGATCGGCATTTGAGAGAGAGTAAACATTCCACCGCAGCCTTTCCTTTATTATTTTTTTTCCTTCGCGCGCAATGTTGAAGTGTCAAAGGTGCCGCTGCGGGATTGGCTGTGGTGCTGAGAACATTTTCAGAACTGCGGAATATTCGAATTAATCGGCGCAAGTGCTTGCACGTTCGAATTACAGAGCATTTTCACATATTGGAATAGACATAGCTTTGATGAGACCACAGCAAGAGTTCGAATTAACCAGAAGTTCGAATTAGGTGTGTTCGAATTAATAAGATTCGACTGTAGTATCGAAATTGCAAGGATTACATGCAGGATGTTTTCGATGGCACACTTTTAAAATTCAGCAAGACAACAACAGAGCTATTAGAATACACTTCCAAATATCAAGATACAAGTGCTCTACGGTTCGCTGTACTGGTTCAGGAAGTAGACAGCAAGACATGGTTTCTCAACGGAAATCGTGCAAATAATAATTCACAATGACACGAAGTTAGTGCTTTCAAAGCAGGCACTGTGGGAAGGAGAACACACGAGTGGGTGTCGCATAGGAGTCTTCTTGACTCTCAACAAACGGGTAGCTATAAATTTTACATTGTCGGTAGTTGGAAAGAATTACCTGGAATGCACGAGCATGTACAGTTTAATAAATAAAGCTTTCTGCCAGACGATTTGGTGCATACTTGTAAGAAAAATTGCTTTTTTGGGGCCTGTCCATGTCTTCTGCATCCTTGTCTAGCTAGCGTGCAGCCTCTTATGTTGCAAGACGTACAATGCTCAGGGATTTAAAACCAACAATTTGAGCGGAGTGATGACCATACTGTTCGATTCCACCAGATCTTGTCCGTGCCACACTATAGGTGTGAACGCGATTCAAAAACACATTACGGCCTTGATAATAATTTCTAGTGTTTAGTATTCCAAGACCATGATGTGATTATGAAGTACTTCATAGTGTAAAGCAACGGAAATATGAACTGTCTGGTGTTTTCTAACATGTACTGACATCGTACTGTACATGGGTTTCTAGCATTTCATCTTCATCAAAACACGACCGCTGCGGCCAAAATCGAACCCCGGACTTTCAGGTTTGAAGCCGAGCACCGTAACTGGTGCCCCACCGTGGCAGACACCAACAATAACTGTAGCAGTAAAACTGATACGGTTACTTCAAGCAATCCTGGACAACAGTCGTTTCACTAGAAGTTATAAAGTTGCATTTCAATCTGTCAGCACTGAATATTTCCTAAGGGCCCTGCTACATTTTTTTAGCATGGTCAGAAGACGCTGCCAATCGGTAGCAGAGGCTCACAAGAACACGCGAGCCAAATATTATTGCGCAGTAGGTGGCCTAGAATTCACAATAAATTTTCAACGCCGGCTGAAAATTTCATCCTCTTCTCTGGACAAGTCACCAAACAAGCTAAAAAAACGCTCATCCCGGCCATTGGTCGATATGAGCCTGGCATGCTCGGTCGTTATTCTGACTGCCCTAACAGACTGCTACATTTACATGCACGCGCTCAGTTGCACTGAAAAGCTGTGTATTCGAAAAAAGTGCTCAAGGTCACGGGGCGTTCGCGACATATTTGCTTTCCCCATGCCACCTTGCCTTGCTTATCTTCCAGCTCTTTCGTCGGGACAAGAGAAGAAAGAATACAATTGCATTGTGTGACAAATCTTTGTAACACTGCTCGTACCAAAGAGATTCCAAAGGTTTTTGCAAAGGTAAATTCGTGAGACAATAACCTTCTTTAGTGAATCTATTCCATGGCTACCTAAAAAAGTGCTGCAAGGCCCCTTAATCTGCCAAATTTAACACAACAGAAAGAAGTTGTCATTTAGGCATATGAACCATAAAGCTAAATATATTTTCAAGTTCAGTTTCTCGAAATTATTATTTGAGAAAAAAAAATCATGCTAGTCGGTAATGAACTTCTTTTGTCAAGATTGGAAGATCATTTCACAGTTGAGCGCAGGTCGTGTGTGTTTTGTACAGTGCTTGGACTTTCAGGGTACTGCAATTAAGTGATATGCAAACAAGAGGATGGAAAATAGAGGTCGGGTCTACCAATGGCTCTATGCAAATCAGCCCACTCTCAATTGCAAATTGTGCTGATGCTTTCATTCAGGGCAACGAACTGGCTGGAGATTGTTCCGCAACAAAAAGCAAGTGAGGCCGCAGACCCACTGTTGATGGGCAACCTTGCTTCCCATTTCTAGGAGTCCATGAAGCGAGAAAGTTCGCTTGCATAACAAAATTTACTACGGGAATTGTTTTTGGTACATTAGGCCTCAGTAACCCCGAACTGGATACTAATAGGTCACCTTTCATTCACCCGATGTGGTATGAACTTGAAGGGTTTCAATGCACAGTGCTGTGCAGTACAAACACTACAGTAGAATATCACCGAACAGAAATCTCAGAAACATTACTACTGCCTAAACATAACTGCCTCTACTACGATTTGTTTTCTACTTGAATTCTACACTTCCCTTACTCTCTCAGTAAAAAAAAAAAAAAACTTAGACTGAACACATTTTCCTGGTCCCTTCAGGTTTCGTTCAACAAGAGTCCCCAGTGTGTCTGCAATAATGCCCATGCAACTGGTGCACACATCCTTGTTACACTGAAGCCATACCAAGTGGTGTAGAATAGGCAGGTTGCAGACATCCCCTGCCAACATAAGGCATGCAGAGATTGCTGGCACTCGACAGCCCGTTCGAGACAACGAAGCAACAACGGATGAGCGTGCCGTGCTGTTAGGGTTGAGCAGCTCCGGCATGCCTAGAGCAAGCGTACCTACTGAGTGAGACTGCAGCCGAACTGCGGCGGCTGCTGCCGCCAGTCACCGGCAGCGGTGACATGTCCCCCATGGAGGACATGCGTGATTGACTGCCCAGGCCGTGCCTCCGCAACAGAGTGTCAATGTCCACGTCATTGTCACTGTCGGAGTCACTGGAAAAATGAAACAAACAAAACAGAAGCTCAAGCTATGATCACTCCTGGAGAGCATATTTAATTTTTGACTTAAAAGAGCACTTCGTACTTGACCTAATTTAACATCATGATGGTTCATTTCTTTGCTGCGTACTTGCAGACTGGTTCCATTTTGTAAAGTGCAGAACGGTACCTTCTTTAAAACACAACTGATTCTGGAAGGCTGTACATAACCAAGTACAGTGAAACCTGGTTAAACCGTAGTTGGCCAGAGCTCGGAAAAAGTACGTACTAAACGGTAGTACTGCTTAACCGAAATAGCGTCAGGTCGCTCACTTACCTGTCAAAAAAAAGAAACCTTCAAGGAGTGCGGTGAAAGAACAAAAAACCTGCAGTAATTTATTAACTTCGTGTGACACAGTCTGTAATCTTCATTCGACGTCGCGGCGGCCTAGCAGCAGCGACAGCGGCCTCAAACTCACTTATTCTGTGAGCCAGCTTTTCCGCCAGCCCCCTCTTCTCGGCAAATACCCGCATGACGCTGACGCAATGCGCAGCTTCGGCCACTGTCGGACCTGGATCACCCGTGTTGTCGCTTTCCATGTCGTCCTCATCACTATCATTTGGCGACACTTCAACAACCGAGGCAACAATGGATTCGTCGGACATGTCCGGAAATGTCTGCACATCGCTGTCTGCGTCTCTGAAGTCGGGGCAAGGAAATGCCTTCCGTAATGCCCTGCTGCTCCAGCACTTCAGCTAGCAGAGTTTTGCAAGCTTCGTCTACGATGTCCGAAGTCTGGTCAATGGTGTCAGTGGCGCCATCTGCGTCGCCCGCACACACACTGAAGCCAGCACGCTTGAAGCGATTTTGAACTGTCGTTGCTTCAACCTGCCGCCACGAGTATTCATTTCATTTCATTTATTTCATTTATTGTACCCTCAGGGCTTTACAGCATTGCAGAGGGGAGCAGGCACTGACGAACAATGTTAAAGAAAAGAATACATAGACAAGACACTAGAACATTATAAACCCTGGAAGCAACTATTATCAACTGCAACTTGTTATACAGCCAGTAGATTATACAAGAAAACTAACAACAAATGAAACGTTTACATTCCAACACCAAGTATGTTATCGAGCGATGTTTTAAAACTGCAAGGCGAGGTGATGGATGCAACTGATTGTGGGAGGTGGTTCCAATCCTTGCAAGTTTTAGGCAGGACTGAGTGGGACTATGTTGATGTCTTGAAGCGAGGAACAGCAACTTTCTGCGTATGGTCAGTACGAGTTGAAATGTATGATGGTAGGGGTATTAAAAGTGAACGCAGAAGGGAGTTGTTGTAAATTTTGTGGAAGAGTACGAGACGGATACTTACGGCGCGTAGCGAGTAAAGGAATGTTAATAATTGATTTCATGTTTGTTACGCTAGCGATACGGCGATAATCTGATATATAAATCTAACAGGCGCGATTCTGAATGCTCCTAAGTTCGGTTAACTAAAGTGATATTACCAGGGTCCCATATCGATGACGCGTATTCCAAATGCGGAAGAACGTACGTAATGTAAAGAAGCTTTTTTAAATCAACAGGGGCCATGTAAAAGTTTCTTCGCATGAATCCTAGAACCGGTTTGCCTTACATGTGATAGAGTTGATATGAGGTTTCCAAGATAGGTTGTTAGTAATATGGACACAAGGTATTTATAAGAGGGGGAGGGGATCGAGTACGGCGCTGTTAAAGAAATAATGGACATGCGGGTAGTATTACGTGATATGCGCATAGACTTGCACTTCGAACCTATTTAATTCCAATTTGCCATAATTTACACCAGTTAAGCACGTTAGTCAAATCTGTTTGGAGGTAGTGATGTCATTATTATTAGATATTTGGCGATAAATTACACAATCATCCGCGAATAGGCGCATTGTTGAAGAATATGTTAGGCAAGTCGTTATGTAAATTAGGAACAGCAATGGCCCAAGGACAGACCCCTGTGGCACTCCGGAGTGAACTGTGTAGTAGAGAGTCGAATATTAGCCGATACGTATTGGGAGCGGTAGTAAGAAAGCTACAGATCCATGCGAGTAGACGAGTCGAAATTATTAGCCGATACGTATTGGAGCGGTTAGTAAGAAAGCTATGCGAGCACATATGAGTCAATGTTTAATAGGCTTAGTTTATGTAGTAGTAGAGAGTGTGTTATTTCATCAAAGGCTTTGGCTGAAATCAAGAAAGATGCAGTCAGTTATTGTTCCAGAGTCAAGGGATATGTGTAAGTCATTAGTAAAAAGTAGAAGCTGTGTTTCACACGAATACTGTTTTCGGAAGCCATGCTGAGCAGGTGTAAAGAAATCATTGTCTTGAAGAAACTTGATAAGGTGAGAGTAGATGACATGTTCTAAAATTTTACATGATACTGATGTGAGAGAGATGGGACGAAAGTTACCTGGATCGTGGGTTGTTCCGGACTTATGTAAAGGTACCACCCTATTAATTAACCAGTCGTTAGGAAGCACTGCTGTAAGAAGAGACTGTGTGAATATTCGTTCAAGGATTAGAGAAGAATACTCTACCGTGTTTTTCAAGAATTTTGTGGTGATACCATCGCAGCCGCATGAAGATGAAATCTTTAGTTTATTGATGATGGACCGTATTCCTTACGAGCTAATGACAATGATGTCCATTGAGGGAAAATTAAACGGCTTTGCAGGAAGTATGTCATTACTACTAGATGGCTCAGAGAAAGTTTCAGCAAAAGTACGGTTAAGTAAACATGCACACTGATGATCCGGAATTACATTACCTTGGGATATTAAAGACAGGTTGTTATGCTTGTTACCTCGTACAATGATTCCAAAATTGTTTGGGATTTTTTTGCAGCACTGATGGTAAGGTTCTGTTAAAAAAGGTAAATTTAGCTACTTTTAGTTCACTTAAGTAGGTAGCAGCTGAAGATTTGTAAGCTAGTCCATCGAGCCAAAGACTGGGATGTCCTCGCAGCTCTAAACAGCCTTTCTTGCGGTTAGAGAGTCTATTTAAGTGTCGGTTGTACCAGGGAAAATTAGTATTGCAGTACACCTTTCTTACCAGAATATATTTATTTGTTAGTTCCAAAATTTTACTTCTAATTAGGTTCCAGTTATCTTCTGCAGTGCATTCAAAACTTGCAGGGAAAAAAGTATTTAAGAAAGAGCATAATTTAGTATTTATGGTGTTAAAGTCAGCTCTGTTATAATTTCTGATCATTTTAAAACGGTTGGATGAGCGCAAACAGTGGAAACGAATAGAGAAAAATGAATTATGTCGTGATCACTTAACCCAGGCAGCAGTGTTATCGGGGACACAAGATCTCGAGATGACGTCAACACGAGATCTAGAAGTGATGATGTAGTCGAGGTGACACGGTGGGATGCTGAACTAATTGTGATAGCCCAATGTCATTGCAAATCGAAAGAAATTCGGTAGATTCAGCAGGTGATTCGAGCAGGTGAATCGGCCAATCAGGTCGATGGAGAATAATTTGCCACATTCAGTGGCGAGAAGGAATCTGTGCAGCAGATTCTTCTTGTAGAGCTGTTTTACAGCTCGAATGATGCCTTGGTCCAAGGGCTGGGCAATCGCTGTTGTGTTTTGTGGCAGAAAGCGCCAACTTCACAGCTGTCAGGTTGTCCAGGGCGACGTGCGCCGAAGCGTTGTCTAAAATAATAAGAACTCTTCTGTTCTTAGCCGCAAAACGACGATCGATGAGGCGCACGTACTCCTCAAAGAGTTTTACCGTCATCCATGCTTTGGTGTTGCTGCGATAGATGACCCCTGATGGCAACCGGGCGCCTTTGAAACATCTAGGCTTCGCCGACTTTCCAATCACGAGGAGCGAAGTTTTGCCGGTTCCAGTCATGTTTACGCAAAACGCCACAGATATTCTGTCTTTTGCATGCTTGCCGCCAGTGCATGTCTTGCCTTTGAACGCGAGCGTTTTGTCTGGTAGCAGCTAGCCTAAAGAATAGCGCCGATTCATCCATATTAAAGATGTCATCAGGTGCGTAGTCTTCCAAGATGTTCTTAAGCTGACCATTTTGCCACTGTTCCGTGCCATCCACGTCAGCAGCAGCCCCTTCTCCCGAAACAGTCCTCGTGGTAATGCCGTGCCTCGCCTTAAATCTGGCCAGCCAGCCATCGCTGCACACGAAGTTGTCATGGTTGAGCTGTGAGGCAAAAACCAGGGCCTTCTCCATGAGCAGGGGTTCGCTGATAGGCAGATTTTTTGACCGTGCAGCGTTCAGCCACTTCACCAGCACCTCCTCTACATCCAAAAACGTCGAACCGCGTAGCCGGCACCTTTTCGCAGTTGCAGCAGCACTGCAACTTCTCTCTGGAATTCCAAATTCTACACACCGTGGCTAACAGCAGGTCCTTTTTGCGTGCCAGTGCCGATTTTTCGTGCCACTTTGAATAGCACGAATTATGTCCAATTTCTCCTCTATTTTCAGCACTTGATGCTTTTGACCCAGCTTCGGCATGACGCAAGTACAAAGCAGCACAAGCACGAAGCAGCACAAGCACACATGCACAACAGGTGAAAAACGACGCGAGAGCTGTACGACACGGATCAACCAGAGAACACCTATGCACAGCGCCAAAGGAACAAAGAAAGCAAAGCAAGCGCACACCGTGTTTGCATGTTTGTGAAAAGCGCCATCGCGTGGACAACACCAGAAGCCTAGCCAGCTGAGTGCTTCTTGTTGCAGAAAAATCCAAGAGATGGCGCTCACCAACACAGCCGCCATCATCATCAACACAAACAAGCGAGGCGTGTTTCGATCTCTGGGGCTTGCTGTTCTGTCGGAACGCCCAGTGGGGGACGACATGCCACGGCGAGTGCGCAACGTAAATTGGAAAAACTACTTGTTAACCGATACATACGCGATAAGCTGGTACGGCTTATGCGGATACAAAATGCATTATGTTCAATGGCCGCCGAGTCGGGGATTTGACTTCACTACTTTTAAAATGACACTACTGTTTACGCGGGTACGGTTTAATGAGGTTTCACTATACAGTACTGAATTGTTTCTGACCACTTTTTAGCCTTTTCCATACATTTTTCCTTGGCTTCCTCTAATGATAGTTCATGCTATGTGGAAAGTCGTTTTTCATCTTCACTTTCCTTTGTTTCAGGAGTATGAGTGAACTAAGAATATACCATATTTACTCGATTCTACCGCGCCCTCGATTGTAACGCGCACCCGATTTCCACGACGAAAAACAAAACAAAACAAAAAAAAGTAGGACATCGATTGGAACGCGCACCCATTTTTCTCGCTGGCCCGCACGATCACACCACTCGAAAAAACGACTCCTTTCGGGAGCGTCTTCCATTTGAATATGAGGTACGGCGAAGCTTGTGCCCATCTGACGTGTAACAGAGAATTGCCGTCACTGTAGTTCTACCGTGGACCGATGTCAGCACACGAACTTGCTTCGCCCCCTTCTTCTCGACAGTTGTGGTGCCAGGCATGTCGAAGTAAAGAGGCGTCTGATCGGCATTCTCGATTTGGCCAAGCAGGTAACCGTTGTTGTGCCGCAAGTTCAGGACGAACCTCTGAAAACTGTGAAGCTTTTTATCGTACTCCTCCGCAAAACTTTTCGCATATGCCCGTTCCCCTTCGGAGGGGAAATGCCTTTCCTCTTCATAAAGTTTGTTAGCCAGCACCTGCGCGCTTTAAACTGGCTTCGCATTAGACCTTTTTCTAAGGCTAATTTAATTGCATAGCCCGCACTTGGAGCAGTTCTGTCATCACGGGCCGCTGTGCCGCTCGCTGCTCAAGCACATACTCGCCGAGCAGCTCTTTAATTTGCGGACACCGACCTTGCTGTGGTCCACTAAAGCCTTTGCGTGAGGCTTTGCTGTCGACAATCTTCTGCTTTTGTTTCCGCCAGTCCCGCACGCACGTTTCGGGAACTCCGAACGACCGCAATGCCGCCCGATTTACGTCCGTTTCGGCACACGTGATGACTTTTCTTTTAAAAGCGGCACCGTGGTGCACTCGTCGAGCTTTTGGAATCGGCCCTTCCATGCTGTCGATGCTAATGCACACCAAGATGACGAACTCCTCAGCACACGTACGAAGTGCCGCACATAGGAAACACATAGGCAGAAATGGACGACGCGCCATGCCGACGCACGTAGGGGGCGGCCATTTCGAAATGCCAATGGCAATAGAAAGACCGCATTCATTTTTTTTTTTTCGTACTTGATTCTAACGCGCATGCGATTCATGAACTCGCTTAACCGGAAAAAAGGTGCGCGTTAGATTCGAGTAATTACGGTAACTTTATTTGTAGCAATCTAGACGGACGAACCAGTCATAATAGCCATATCGTCGCATCCTTTTTAATGGTCCTCAGTTTCTATCATTTTATCATTTTATTTTTCATGTGTTTGAAAGTTTCATATAAACTGGCTCTCTTCTCAGTTTCTTCTAACTCTTATTCATGAACGACAAATTTTTCCACATTGTAGACGTGCAGATGGTGCTGGCATAGCGATAGCGTATGCCTCTGCTCGGAGAGTCAAAGACTTCCAAAATGTATAAACATTTTTTTCATCTGCATTTTATAAATATAACGCTCAAACATTTAATATATTTGGCTGGTGACATCCCAACAAACGTCCAGTAGGTATTCAGTGTTCTTTGTAGACTGAAGACACAAACGTCTTTTATGTCCCCGGCCATTCTGTGCATACCTATCATTGCCAGATTCTCGAGGCAAATTACACTTGCATCTTGATGCCCAGTGGTAGTAAATTGCACACCCATTTAGTTGTTGACACGGTTAATTAACTGTGTTGATAGCTAAGTAGGATGCCTACCTGTCCTCAGCCACGTCAGTGCCAGAATCCAGGTCTTCCTCGAGTGCTGCCTGCAGGTCTTGGATGCGCTGGCAGGCCAGCTTGAGGTCCTGCTTGGTTCCCTGCAGGTCCATCTCGGCGTTCTCCAGGGACATTTCGAGCTCGTGGCAGCGTTGCTGGGCCTCGGCTTCACGGTGCTGCAGCGTGGTGCAATCCTCGCGCAGCTCCCGCATCTGCCGCTGCAGCTTGCGGCAGCTCTCCAGGCTCTGCTGCTCCTTGTGGATCGCCTGCTCGGACTCCTCTTGCAGCCTGTTGCACTGCTCCTTGAGGCGCTGCACCTGGCTCTGCAATTGAAGAACATGCACAAGTTACATTCGGCATGCATCCTAACAAGACATATGCTGTTCTTGGCCGAGCCTTCCATGTCCGAGGGCCGTCATGAATCGTAAGCGAGATGTGCCACAGAAAGTGCGCCAATCCCACTATGGATATGCCACTCCTCCCTACACTTTCACTACTGCCACAACTCATCACTACACCCACTACTACTTTCACTTCATTCAACTCTCTTCATTCCTACTTCATTCTAAACCTCATTTGAATCGAACTTCACTCTACCAGCTGAAATAAGTGGAGAAGCAAAGGCTTCTTGTAATACAAGAGCTTTAATGTTTCACCAACGTCCACCAAGCGGAGCTGGTCGCGTTTTTTGTTTATTGATCGGTACAGCAATCTGGTACCAGACCTCAGGCGAGGCGAGTTTAGATGAAAAACTGGAAGCATTTAAGGCACATACAAGTTTGCAGCCACTGAGGGCATTCTTCGAACATTTGCAAAAAATTTTACAGAAACACATAAAAAATTGGAAAAACGCTTGAGCTTTGCCTTCAAAAGTAGCTTGTGATAGCATAATGAGGCCTCGTGCGCACCACCTTTTGAACTGTTAGCCTGCTTCGGTTCTCGATGTATGCCTCAACCGTGCTGCAAGGAAACGAACAACTATGCACGTAACATTGGTTGTTTCAAAGTAGCGTTGAATGCCTAGAGCAAGCACAATTGTTGAGTGCCCATTACGTCAGAATTATTCTTTTTGTGAATCAGCAAGTGCCTCCTTCGTATCTATAGGGCAAAAAAAAAAACAAACAAACTTATGCAGCTGTTCACTTTGTTGATGCTTCTGTTGCTGCTGATGATTATATATGTCTCAGTACTTTGTAATGGGTGGACCTTCAAAACGTTTAATCGTTACTCGATCTGCATGTTTGACACCTGGCATGATTCTGCACTTCTGCCACGCAATACAGTTAGACGTCTTTATAAGAGGCATGCTTCGAGCAGCAATTCTTATCTCTTATACGAGATGTCTCTTATAAGCAGGGTAGCTCGTATGCATTTTCTTATCAGCCCGCATTTTACTGTAGGTGCACTGATGTCTCTTATACGCATTTGTCCCTTAATCAGTGTCTCTTATAAAGAAGTTCTACTGTATATGGTGTGTAAAGGGGAATTTTCCACTATCATGAAATTCATATACCGTAATTACTCGAATCTAACACGCACCTTTTTTCCAGTTAAGCGAGTTCATAAATCGCATGCGCGTTAGAATCGAGTACGAAAAAAAAAAAATGAATACGGTCATTCTATTGCCATCAGCATTTCCGAAATGGCCGCCCCCTACGTGCGTCGGCATGGCGCGTCGGTTATTTCTGCCTATGTGTTTCCCATGTGCGGCACTTCATTCGTGTGTTGAAGAGTTCATCATCTTGTAGTGCATTAGCATCAACGGAATAGAAGGGCCGACTCCAAAAACTCGACGAGTACACCACGATGCCGCTTTTAAAATAAAAGTCATCACGTGTGCCGAAACGAACGAAAATTGGGCCGCATCGCAGTCGTTCAGAGTTCCCCAAACGTGCGTGCGGGACTGGCGGAAACAAAAACAGAATATTGTCGACAGCAAAGATTCACGCAAATGCTTCAGTGGACCACAGCAGGGTCGGTTTCCGCAAACTGAAGAGCTGCTCGGCGAGTATGTGATTGAGCAGTGAGCGGCCCGTGACGACAGAACTGCTCCAAGTGCAGGCTATGCAGTTAGCCTTAGAAAAAGGGCTAATGCACAGCCAGTTTAAAGCGAGCAGGAGCTGGTTAATTAACTTTATGAAGAAGAAAGGCTTTTCCCTCCGAAGGCGAACGGGCATATGCCAAAAGTTGCCGGAGGAGTACGAACAAAAGCTTCACAGTTTTCAGAGGTTCGTCCTAAACTTGCAGCACAACAACGGCTACCTGCTTGGGCAAATCGGGAATGCCGATCAGACGTCTCTTTACTTCGACATGCCTGGCACCACAACCGTCGAGAAGGGGGCGAAGCAAGTTCGCGTGCTGACATCGGGTCACGGTAAAACTAGAGTGACGGCAATGCCCCGTTGCACGTCAGATAGGCACAAGCTTCCCCCGTACCTCATATTTAAACGGAAGACGCTCCCGAAAGGAAGTCATTTTCCCGATAGGTGAGATCGTGCAGGCCTATGAGAAAAGTGAGTGCGCGTTGCAATCGATGGCTTACTTTTTTTTTTTTTTTCGTCGTGAAAACCGGGTGCGCGTTACAATCGAGGGCGCGGTAGAATCGAGTAAATACGGTACTCTCTTTTTTTCCAAAAAAGTTTCAACAAATACTGTGGCTCTGTGGTAGAAAACGAGCTTCCACGCACTAAAGTCTGAATTAGATTTTCACTCAGACCTGTAAATATTTATTATTTCATTTGCATCTTCCTCAATTTTTTGGTCATGAACAAGATGACTTTTCGCTCACAAGCAACGACGCCTACAGCGACGTGGGAATTTCAAGCAACGAGCTTTTTAATACTTCACATTAAAATATTGCTGCATTGGCAATATAAAAACACAAAATTCATAACATTTGAGATGTTTCTTTAAACACTGCTAAGGACTTTTTGCATAACAATATTCGTAAGAGATTATTCCTGTTGGTTGTTGTTCTGGAAAAAAGAAAAGAATAATTAAAAAAATAGTTCTCTTGTGCTTAAAGGAATTGCAGAGCGCACCTTTGTGTCATTAGACAACCTGATGAGTAAGCAAAAATAAAGTAAGCCAGCTTTGGCGCAGTTGTGCCGAGCATGAAGGAACTGTAGAACTGGTCAGTCTTCTACTTTTCTCTTCCGTGTTTTTCTTTCTTTCCTGTTCTTTTTACCAGTTAGTTCTGTTTTTTCTCTTTATTTCTATTTATTTCTCTTTTGCTTGCTACATTATTTCTTTCTCTCTTTCTATTTCTTGCTAGCCTCCTCTTCAAATTTTTACGTGGTGTTGCGTTTTCCTAGCCATAGCAGTCGTGTCTACACTTTATAGCTTTATTAAAGCACTTCGCAGAGCACGAGGACTTCACTTTGGCGCACAGCTGGCAATGCTATACGAAGTTCTGCCAGTGTTACGCCGAGCGACAACGGCCGCATATACGACAACCTCGCCCCGTAATGTGCTTCGCACTTAACAATTCAAAGTGTTAACGTGATAATGGTCGTCAGCAAGCTGAAAGAGTAACTTTAATCGGATGAAATTGTCGCTCACAATCACCGGGGGTGATCTGCTGCATCTAAATACCTCAATCACAGATGTAAGGCTGTAAGAAATCAAAATGAACCTAATTATTTTACATTGTGCTACTTCGTGTTCGAGTTTTTAATGTACTTAGAGTGACTGGGTTCCAAATAATGACTATGTTCTAACAACAGCTTAATGTCGGAATTGTAAGTCAGTAAATAAACACCAAATTACAGTCTCCAGAAAAAAAAGCAATCAGAAATGATTTAGCTGCAAATGTCACTGGAGCTATTGATTCAACAAGGGTACTTGTCTGGGTCAAGTTGCAGCCCCAACGAAAGCAAGTCCACTCGACGAAACACCGGCTCTGAATGTCTCAAAGTGTCCGAATCACCTGATTTCCCAAATTAACAAGTGTCGAATAAACAAGCTTTTACTGAAGAGGGATGCATACGATGGCCTAAGCCATGCAAAAATCCTAAAATGATGGGGTTTAGAATACTGGCTCCAGCGACAGCCCTCCCTGTGCAAGGATTTAACATTTTATCAAGCTCTCATCTTCCCCTGAGGTTCTACCTTTCTTGGAAAAGTTAAAGCTGCCATTATGTGTGTTGAGTGAACCTAATGCACCTGCTGTTGAGATTTGATCCAGCAGTTTTTAAAAAGCGGCAACACTCTAACTTGTGTGATAAATAGTGGTTGATTGTTGGGTGATGACCAGCCATATAGCTCATCGTCTTCGTTGATTGAGGTTTTTGTTTGTTGTTTGAGGTCGCCCGCATTATTTCACAAGAACCTTCATACAAGCTTGCCCTTTCAATTGAATAATGGTGATCGCTGCTTGTGCTTCGCTTTCCCAAACACCATCATTTGTCTTTTGATTTCATAATGGTGTTTGGTAGGATGACTGCACAGAGCCCAGCTTTTATGCACCACTGAAACCAGAGAGGTCTGCCTTCATTTTTACGGTTACCATGCATACAAGTTCACAACCTCTGGTCCCAATAGTACAAACTTCATGATTGCCCTGCATAGTACTGAGACAATTCCACATCTTCGTTTGCAAGTTGTTTTCGCCTTGAAGCATGTCCAACATAGTAACTAGCCCAGAGTGCATTTCAATCGACAAAGTGAAAATGGCTCTTTGGCCTTCACACACTCACCTCTAGCCTGCTCTTGGCGGTCTGTTCCAACTCGAGCCTTGACTCCAACTCACGCACCTTGGCCTCCAGGCGGCGCACAGCATGCGAATCTTCTGCCTGGCTGGCCAGGTGGTCCATTTTGGAGCTAAGGTCGTGCACCTGAAGATCACAGATCACAGGCACACAGGAATGAATGAGATGGCTATGAAGGGATACGTAGTAAAAAGTAAAAGGTTAATTTTGGCCGAAGTACTTTCATAGCTTCACATTTCTTTTGGTATGACTGACTGCTGTAAGGATAATGTAAATACACTAGCCTAGTTATTTTTGATGCTGTGACAATAGTCCTGCAAAAAAAATTCAAAAGAGATTCTAGAACTTATCTCAACGAAGCTATGAGACTAGTTTTAACTGTGCCACAAACGAGGCATTGGACCAGAGCTTTCAGTAAAACTAAAACAGCTTATTCTGAAAAAAAAAAAAAAAGAAATTAATGCTGACAAGAGGCATGTACATACTTGTTCTTTGAGGTGGTGCTTCTCAGACTCCAAATCCAGAATCTGCTGTGTCTGTTCACTCATTAACTTCTGGTCGTTTTGCATCTGCAAGAAAACAGGCACTGTCAAAAGAAACATCTTCCATCAGCTTCCATTAGCTAAGCTCATTTTTGAGCCTGAGAAGTGTCTCCCCATACTTCAGCTTATTTATGTGGTTGTTAAAATATTTCTAAAAAATAAAAGCATTTGGCTAGGAGACTGCTTTACCTGACTTTTTTTTTTTTTTCTGATGATGATCTGCATTTCCAAACTTCACGTGGTGCTATTTGCAGGTGAATCTTGCTATCTGTTCAGATAATGTTGTCCACATAATCACAATTCCATATTGTTTATCATAGAGCAGATTTAGATTATTATTTGAAGTTAACATTAAGATACAAACTAAATGCCATGTTTTTCGTGGCCTTAGATATTGTATTTACTCAATTGTAACACGACCATGATTCAACTCGAGGGTACACTATCAAGGAAAAAAAAAATAAAACAGCATAAAGATGTGTGCATCATTGCACTTTCTAAAAAGACAGCTTAAATTCCAGTATTCGTTTATAACGTGAGGTAACAAAAATCTGAAAAAAAAACAACTTTTGTTACATCTGAGTAAATATGGCAATTGCAGAAATATTTACTGCAACAAGGCAGGGTAGACTGATCTTTTATTTCTTGCTCTGAAAATTCGAGAATTAAAGAATCAAATTCTGTGCTGTAAACAAGCACTGGCCTTGAAATACAGCCTGCACGCTCACCTGCTGCACGGCAGCTTTGTACTTTTTCATGAGCTCAGCCTGCTCTTCTTCCATCTCCTCCAGCTGCACCTGCAGGGCTCCCTTCTCTCGCGCTAGCTGAAGGCACCTGGTTTCCGCCTGCAAGTGGGGTGAATCAACAAGAATTCTTTCGCAGTTCTTTCCAAACTGCATAAGCTTGAGTTATGCTGCAACAGAGAAAGGAAGCGAGGAAGAAGCACCCACCTCATTCTTGGTGCGCAGAACTTCCTCCAGCTGCGACTGCACTTCCTCCAGTTCAGGCCTCCGCCCCCTGACGAGCCTTGATGGCCGCACTCTTGGCAAACTCGGCATCTTCCAACTGCAATAGAGAGAGCAGAGACATCAGCTAAAGCGCTGAACAGCATGGCTTGCAGAGTCATGGTGTAAGCTGTTGCTGTAGATACTGAAAAATGGGATGCATCGAAAATACATTTCTTGCTGAAAAGGGGGGCCCTGCAACACTTTCCAGCATGGCGAGAAAACGCTGTCAATGAGTGGTTGAGGCTCTTGAGAACACTAGAGCGGAACATTATAGCGCAGAACACGGCTTGGAGTTCCAACCATTCTCAAATGTCAGCTAGAAATTCTTTCATCTTGCCTCGACAAATGATGCCATAAACCCAAAGGACTGCGCCACATACCCAAAGTTCAAGGCCATTGCCTGGTTTCACCATTGCGGGCTGCATACTTATTGTGGTCACCACAGGAAACAACAGTGCATGTACAGTTGCACTGACCGGTAGGCATGAGCACAGCTGCAGGCAGTGTAAAAAGTTCTACACCTGTATCTGGACTGTATCCCGTGCACAAGTTACGTCCCATGAAATGCCAAACTTCCAGAAATTTTCATGAACCAATTTAAATGCTGCATAGACAACCCAGTATATGTACCTGAAACAGTGAATAAATATTCATGACTAGTTTCCAAAAATGTTGAAATGCTTAACCTGTATGCATTAACCACAAGGTATGAATTCACATCTTGATTAAAGCTGGCATGTATGTACGAGGTTTTATCGCACTTTGAACTTTTTATAATGCTAGGATCTTGAAAAAAAGCTGCAATGACTGCGGTACCTGGTTCTTGAGTTGCCTGAGCATGGAACGTGCTGCCTGTCCGTTGCGTGCAGAGTCCAGCATGACCTGTGCATCCTGCAGGAGTGCCCGTGTGCGACGCAGGTCCCTGCGCAGGCGCCTCTCGACCTGGGGGTCCCGGGGCGGCGGTCGCTCGCTCAGCTCGGCCAGCCGCCGCTCGAGCTCCTGGCGTTGCCGCTGCAGGCACTGCCGCTCCTCCTGCTCAGACTCCAGCAAGGCCTCCATGTTGCGCAGCTGCGTAGGACGAATATGAAATTAGTATAGCTCACAGGAGATGTCTTTGCAGTGAAGCGTGACTGATCTGTGATTTCTGTGTCAGGCCTATCGGTGTCATGACTTAAAAGAGAATGATTGTGCACAAACTGTCTTGTACACTTCCATCTTCTACTGCTTCTCCCTTGACAAAAGTACGTATGAGCAGGTACAAGAAAGAAAAGTGAATATGACACTTGCTCGGTATAAAGGCCGTGCATAACGATTAAAAAAATGCCGATGAATGTGCACCCAACCACTATCAAAAAATCAGGTTTCATACAGTCAGTCACAGCCTGTCTGTATCTACTTTGTAACGCTACATGATGCAATGACGTTTCTGAGTAATCATACTTTTCTGCCGGAAAAATCTCATTGCTCCTAGCACATTCACAGCAGTGATTATTCAGAATGCTTAGCAAATAAACTTCTGCATGGTTCAGTTGAGCATAAAGTCGTGAGACATCTACAGCTGCGCTACTGCTCGCCCACCTAGACACCTTCGAAACGAACCTTTTTGGTAGCGGCGGCGCGTGCCTCGTCAGCCTCTTCATCCCTTTGCGACAGCTCGCGCCGGTGCTCCTGGCGGGCCTTCTCGAGGGCCATCTCGAGCCGCAGCTTGGACTGCTCCAGCATGGTCACCTGGGCGGCCAAGTCCTCTAGCTCCTCCTCCTGGTCTCGGCTTTTGCGCTCAAGCTCCTGCTTGGCACGCTTCAGCTTCGCCACCTGTCACATTAGGTCATACCACAGTGTCCTTCACAACCGCCGGTGAGCATCCAAAACCACCGCGCCTACATCATTCAGGGCACGTCACACAGACATCCGCGCTTACCTGAACTACATATTTCTGTTCCCAGGGACGAGTAATCTTGCGATGCATAATGTGGCTCATACTGTGTACACAACTTCTAATGAACTAAATTCGTGAAAGTATTTCAAGAACAGTTGAAAACACTAAAATTACAAATTAATGAAACAATCTCTTCTAATTTCATCGAATTGCTTAACTGAAAAATATGGAATCCACCCATTTGCATTTTTGTTGCAAGCATTTAAGGCAGCACTTTCAGAAAGGCCACTTCACAGAGGCACATTACGAAAAAATTCGTTTAAGTAAAAAAAAAATTCACATTTCTGCAATAAGTGAGCGTCATTCCTACCGACAGGAATACCCTGCCTGTCATTTGTGTTGTAGCGAATGTTTGCTTAGTAATTAAATTAACGAGTACAATCTCACTTGCTCATGAACAAACATGAAGAGATGTCATTTATTAAACACGAACATGAGCCTCGACAGCACTGGTGTGATGAACAGCAGAAGAAAAGCTGAGCAAAGACTTGGTGACGCTTGGTTGATTTTGCACTTGACAGTTGCTCTGCCCACAATGTCCTCACTTTTGAGACTGCTTGCCCACACTTTTTCTCACCTCGCCCACACTTTTTACTGGCAGATTACATGGACACATGGCCTAGCTTACGTGCTCAAATGTGTGAACACTCATGTCCCTCTTCCTGAATCCTAGGGTTTGTTTAACGGAAGGAGTGCAACTTAAGTAATCATTTTTCGTAGCTAGACACTACTTTTAATTATAAGCAACAGACAATGAACCCAAAAAAAGCATAAGGAACATATATTTAGCAATATAAATGTGAAGGAATAAAATTCTATTTGTTGCCGACAGCAACCGAGTCTGCAAACTTTGAATAACACGTCCGGTGCTGTACCGATTGACCTAAAATTGCCATTAAGAATATCCTAGGAAAACTTGGGAGTCCTAATGCCACTCCCAGCCATGAAAACAGGTGTGCAGCACTCTTCTGCTTTTGTCTGCAGTTATATAACATGTGATTCTTTCATAAACCAGCACCTGACCTCGCACACTATGTGAAAGCATGAAGTCTTGCAGACTGAAACTCTTGCTATGAATGAATGAAATAAATGCAATTTAAGGGCTCATCTTCTTCTGTTAGCCAATACTTTATTTGACACAGAAATCAATCCAAACAAAGTATAAGAGATGCTACTTCGGAGTGAGGTGCCCGTTCATCCACTTTCATTTTTTCATGCTTGTATCATAATTCCTAAAAAATAACATGCCTTATACTTTTTTGGCTTGACTGCCTGTTGGTTCTCATTAAACCAGGTTTTTCTTAGGTTTTATTGCATGCCCTTAAAACCTGGGTGCCGTGAGAACAGGCAAGGCATGACTTTCAGAGCATGTGGACCCAGATAAAAGTTTGTACACCCCTTTCTGGAAAGAGCGAGAATTCATTCCGGATTCATCAACGATTAACTACTACAAGGAGAAAGTGAGGAATGGCGCATCTACCTCTTCCTCTGCATGCGTGCTGAAGCTGAGCTCGTCAAGTTCCCGGCGCAGCGATTTGACGCGGTCATGCTGCGCATCGAGCTCGGTGCGGCAGCACATGAGCTGCTGCTCCAGTGCCTGCTTCTCGGCACACAGCAGGTCTCGCTCACGCTGCAGCTTCTCGCGCTGCTGGCGCTCCTGCTTCAGGCCATCCGACGCCTGGCCCAGCTCACTGTCGAACCTGGAGAGGAAAGAAAAATGAGCACATTTCTTCTAGCATGACAATGATTACGACTGTTTGACGAGGAAAAATAAATGAACTTTTACAAAACATGTACTCACAACATAAGCTACAAGCTCAAGAGACAAAAAAAAAAGAACCATGAACACAACAAAAGCCAGGGTGAAGTGACTACGTAGGTAGGCTAGCGAAACCATTTGTGTGCTGAAAGCACATTACTGCTGCATAAATGTATTTATAATCCACTGATACATTATGTATATCACTAGTAAATGCATGCTACTCGAAAAACGCAAGCGAAAATCCTACTGTGCGTAGGTCATCAGCTTTTAATACCAAAACTAGTGCCGTTAGGCAACTAGCATGACTTTTCTTGAAATTATCAACTTGTGTCTAATCAATAACAACACAAAAAATAAATCGCCAGAGAAGATGTCTGAATGATTGCAATGTGACTGTTCGGTAGGTATGCTGGTGAAAACAGTGATGCTTCCTCCCACCACAGGAGGTACAGTTGAAATAGTGTGGGTGTCTGTCAGCTATTACCGTAATTACTCGAATCTAACGCGCACCTTTTTTCCGGTTAAGCGAGTTCATAAATCGCATGCGCGTTAGAATCAAGTACGAACAAAAAAATTACGGTCAATCTATTGCCATCGGCAAATCCAAAATGGCCGCCCCCTACGTGCGTCGGCATGGCGGGTCGACCATTTCTGCCTATGTGTTTCCCATGTGCGGCACTTCGTACGTGTGCAGAGGAGTTCGTCATCGAGTAGTGCATTAGCATCGACGGCGTGGAAGGGCCGACTCCAAAAACTCGAATGCACCACGATGCCGCTTTTAAAATAAAAGTCATCGCATGTGCAGAAACGGACGAAAATCGGGCCGCATCGCGGTCGTTCGGAGTTCCCGAAACGTACGTGCGGGACCGGCAGAAACAAAAGCAGAAGATTGTCGACAGCAAAGCTTCACGCAAAGGCTTCAGTGGACCACAGCAGGGTCGCTTTCTGCAAATTAAAGAGCTGCGCGGCGAGTATGTGCTTGAGCAGCGAGCGGCACAGCGGTCCGTGACGACAGAACTGCTCAAAGTGCGGGCTATGCAATTAGTCTAAGAAAAAGGTCTAATGCGGAGCCAGCTTAAAGCGAGCAGGTACTGGCTAACTAACTTTATGAAGAGGAAAGGCTTTTCCCTCCGAAAAAGAACATGCATATGCGCAAAGTTTTGCGGAGGAGTACGATGAAAAGCTTCACAGTTTTCAGAGGTTCGTCCTAAACTTGCGGCGGAACAACGGCTACCTGCTTGGGCAAATCGGGAATGCCGATCAGATGCCTCTTTTCTTCGACATGCCTGGCACCACAACCGTCGAGAAGAAGGGCGTGAAGCAAGTTCGCGTGCTGACATCGGTCCACGGTAAAACTACAGTGACAGCAATGCTCTGTTACACGTCAGATGGGTACAAGCTTCGCCCGTACCTCATATTTAAATGGAAGACGCTCCCGAAAGGAGTGGTGTGATCGTGCGGGCCAGCGAGAAAAATGGGTGCGCGTTGCAATCGATGTCTTACGTTTTTTTTTTTTTTCGCAGTAGAAATCGGGTGCGCGTTACAATCGAGGGCGCGGTAGGATCGAATAAATACGGTATATCTGTTTCTACAAGTTATTTGTTAATGGTTCTGTGATTCTCGGCTGATCTTACTGCTACTCCAATTCTATTCTTTTTCTGAGGTGTCTTCCCTTGTTCTGTAATCAGCTTCCCATTTACACACGCGGCTCTGCAAAACGAGCACGAGAGAGTGTCTGTGTTGTGTTGCACGCACTTTCTCTGCTTCTTCTCGAGCTCGGCGTTGCGCGCCATGTGCTCCTCCACCAGCAGCTTGAGGTCCTGCAGTTCGGCGCTGAGCTTCTGCGCCTTGCGCTTCCACTGGTTCACAGCCTGGCGCCCTTCATCCAGGTCCGCCAGGGCCTCGGTGAGCCTCTTCTCGGTCGCTTTCCTCGCCATCATCTGCTTCTCCAGGTCGTCCTCATGCTGCTGGCTCATCTGGCGCTTGTTCATCTCGGCCTCACGCAGAGCACGCTCATACTTCTGCTTGTAGATGGACCCTGTACAGAGGGGAGAAGTATATTGTACAGTACAATCTACTGTTAAAGAGAACACTCAAAAGAAGCCGTTTCATACTGATGGCTCCCTAACTGCAAGTGGACATGGTTCTTGCGCGGCTCTAGCCTGTAAAAGGGAGCCAGGACCTTCAAGCACTTTTTCTATATTTTTTTCTTTCTTTCGCTCTAAGCTTTTCCGAGACAGCCAAACCTGAATAGGCGCTGCACGCAAATGTTTACTTCAATACTGGACCCGTCCTTACATATTCCAAGGAGAAAACCGAAGTGGAGATACTGAGCCATTTATATGTGCGCTACAGAGTAATAATGCGCAAGCAAAATAATTTCTCTGACTATGTATGGCATTAATTCACAGGTCGTCGCATGGTTCGCTGATTATTTGACATTACCCCAGCCGACTGTAATCGTTAATGGTGCCAGTTCGTGCGCATCGCAGGTAACATCGGGCGTCCCCCAAGGGTCGGTACTGGGACCACTTTTATTTCTGATTTACGCCAACGACATAACTGAGGGCATGGCATCCCACACACGGTTGTTCGCAGACGACAATGTTTTGTATAGGAAAATTACGGATTCGTGGGACAAAGCGTTCATTCAGAGAGACTTGGCCAAAATCAGTGATTGGTGTACACGATGGCACATGCAGTTGAACTTGAATAAGACAGCTTACATGGAGTTTACTCATAAGAAATTACAGCCTCAAACATCGTACAGAATTAACAATGTCATTATAAGTAAGGTTAATGAATACAAATACTCAGGAGTGTACATATCGTCTAACTTAAATTGGCAGCGACAAGTTGGCTATGTAACAAGCAAGGCCGGGAAAGCGCTTGGGTTCCTTCGCCGTAATGTGAAGAACTTTAATATGTAGACTAAAGAATTGCTTTATAAAACAAATGAGCGTTCCATTCTTGACTATGCGTGTGTCGTTTGGGACTCCTCAACAGTATCTGACACAGAAAAACTTGAAAGGGTACAGAACTTGGCCACTCGATTTGTTTGTGTACGTTACGACAGAAAGTTCAGTCCCACGCTCGCAAAATAATTATTTCAATGGGATACACTAGATTGTCGAGGACACAGACTTCGTTTGAAGTTTCTTCACAACATTTTTCATTCAAAAGTTGGCATTGATAGGCATCTTTACATAAAGGCACCTAATTACTATTCCCATAGGGTTGACCATGAGAATAAGGTATTAGAATTTCCCTGCAAAATTCATTGCTTTAGCGAGTCTTTGTTTCCTAGAACAATACGGGACTGGAATCAATTAGACAAGTCTGTCGCAACTATATCGTCCAATGACATATTTTTTACACTGCTAAAATAATTCTTCTTGTATAAGAGTTGCTGTACACTCGTGTTACTGCTTGTGATAACTGCTATATGCTTGTACTTGTATTTTCCTTTATTGTGCATTCTTGTTCATGTAATGATGCTGTTATCACTATAATACACTTCATTGTTAAATCATTAATATATTCTTGTTTACTTGCACTCTCGTTTTTTGTTTTGTTTGCACAATTCCACAGTCACTACACCTGTCCCAAGAAGATGCTTGGTGAGCTAGAAAATACGCAAACATAAAATGCTGATGGCAGCTCCACCTTGAAATCGGCACACCAAATACCATGACATCACACATGTTGACAGCATCTACAAGCTCGCATGTAGATGGAGATCCAAACAAACACTACCTAGTTCCTGAAAAATCTACTTAGGTATTGCAGAAGTTGCTTTGACTGAAAACTGTAGAAGTCTAAAATGCTAACAAAAGGCCTGTGCTAAACATAAATGAAGAGATTGAAAAAAAAAAAAAAACGCATGTAAGCTTAAGTTTAGCACAATAGCACTGTGAGGACTGGCAACAACAACAACAAAACAAGAACAAAAATTGCACCTTAAGCTTTTTTTAAGAGACGTAACAATGAACTATGCCAGATCAAAAATATTATCAAAAGCTTTAACAGGGTATTTATAGGAAGGGGCTCCTAATTTTTACAGGTTGAGCTGCTTCAGGCATGAATTATAATGCACTGTTTGTAAATGTGTCCCATTTGTATAGCTCAATTACATGGCACCCAACATTACACTCTAAGCAAGAAAATGAAGGAAACAGTTGGTTTGTGTATTATAGGAATTAATATAATTAGCACGCGAATTAAATATTTAATCATTCTGAAATTATTAACCTTCAGTTCTTGTAAAACAGAGTCAAATATTAAGCGGAAAAGAGATGTCAAGAAGGTGCACGACGCTGCCCTAGTTCACATGTCCTACAGAGCAGTTAGCTGAAGGTGCTCATGGTAACCGAGTTTTCAGCGATTAAATAGTACGTCACGGTTGCCGCCAGCCGCAATCGTGCATTTCCGGTGCTTACCCTCAAAGACGTCGCCGCACGGCGCCGCGACAGTGGCCCCTTCAGATTCTGAGTATGCTTCACACCATAACATCTTGCAATGCGATTGATTGATTGATTGATTGATTGATTGATTGATATGTGGGGTTTAACGTCCCAAAACCACCATACGATTATGAGAGACGCCGTAGTGGAGGGCTCCGGAAATTTCGACCACCTGGGGTTCTTTAACGTGCACCCTAATCTGGGCACACGGGCCTACAT
The DNA here is from genome assembly GCF_013339725.1 of Rhipicephalus microplus. Taxonomy (NCBI): domain Eukaryota; kingdom Metazoa; phylum Arthropoda; class Arachnida; order Ixodida; family Ixodidae; genus Rhipicephalus; species Rhipicephalus microplus. The sequence goes on along the minus strand of NC_051165.1, from coordinate 81,254,626 downwards.
TTCCACCTCCATCGGAAATGCAGCCGCCGCAGCAGGGATTCAAACCCGCGACCTGCGGGTCAGCAGCCGAGTACCTTAGCCACTAGACCACCACGGCGGGGCCATCTTGCAATGCGAAAAAGCCAACTTTCGAAATTCGCCACTGCAGCGAAAAGATAGACTGATCGAAAGCTGTAGGCTCGAGCCTGCGAAATGATCGGCGAGGCAGCGGTGGTGGCTTCACTTGATGTCGTTTATAACATGAAATTCTAGTAAAGAGTCTGAAAAATCGTACGCCGAACAGTTTCAGCGCCCGAAATTTAAGCCGTTCCTTTTCGCATTGACACTATCGGGTTGGCGGCGCCGCCGCGAAAGTGTCCGAATTTTGAGCATGTCCAAAAGATCCGCTGTTGACTGTATATATCAAAGTTTGCCTCTATTCTCGAGACCATGCATTTCTATTTTTTCAAAAGTCCTTGCGAATATTTGCCACGGCAGTAAAACTGCAACCACCCCGCCGCGGTTGTCTAGTGGCTGAGGTACTCGACTACGACCCGCAGGTGGCGGGATCTAATCCCAGCTGCGGCGGCTGCATTTTTGATGGAAGCGAAAATGCTGTAGGCCCGTGTGCTCAGATGTGGGTTCACGTTAAAGAACCCCAGGTGGTCTGAATTTCCGGAGCCCTTCACTAAGGCGTCTCTCATAGTCATATGGTGGTTTTGGGACGTTAAACCACACATATCAATCATATTAAAACCGCAACCACTAGCATCGGATAACGAGTTACATCACTACGAACATTAAGTTCCTCACAATGGTTCGCATGGCGCGAAAAAAGTGCTCTGGTTGGTCACAATGATGTAGGCAGAAATTTCTTTTAGAGGTCCTTGATCTAAAGAAGCGGCTGGGCAGGCTGGTGCCGTCAAGTGTCATTTTATATGCGAAGCAGCTTATGGCCGAGCTCAATCATGTGCGCGCGGCCACCCTTATATACTGCGCATGCGCGACAGCTTTCCCAAGCACTGCCAGAAGGGGCTCACGCGCTAGCGCGTTTCTGCTTGTGTGAGCGGCTGTTTCCTCTCCCCCTTACACTCTTTCAGCGATGACGTGATGGCGTCGGAGAACGAGATTATGCAGATACGCGATGAACACACCTGCTCCTACGTGGCGTGGCGATCAAGACGCGTGGTGAGCTCCAACAAGTGTTCCGGACGAGTAACCGCAACAGAAACAATACAGTGAATACATGGTGTGCTCCGCCTGGAAGGTCGCGTTAACGTTGGGCAAGGTGCACGTGATGAACGACCCATGCGCTGCTTTGCATATATGCTACTCATGGTTCCCTTTAGGGAGAGATGGCGTAATATTTTATGCCACACGGCAGAAGTAACGTTGATCGATATGTGGGGTTTAACCTCCCAAAACCAGCATATGATTATGAGAGACGCTATACTGAAGGGCTCCGGAAATTTCGACCACCTGGGGTTCTTTAACGTGCACCCAAATCTGAGCACACGGGCCTACAACATTTCCGCTTCCATCGGAAATGCAGCCGCCGCAGCCGGGATTCGATCCCGCGACCTGCGGGTCAGCAGCCGAGTACCTTAGCCAAGAGGTAACCTTAGGGTTATATCACGTGCCCGGTTATATCACTGCCTACACTGCTGGTTGAACGCGGTTAAAAAAAAAAACTGCATTGTTCCGAAAGCAAAGCTCCATTTGCTTTCGGAACAAGACGAGACCATTCGTTCGCGAAAATTACTGCATGTTGAGACAGACAGCCGCTTTTGCAGTAGAAACAGCTACTGCACTTACAATTGCACAAGACCACACAAAACTGCTTCTCGGCGTCGCCGGCGCTCTAGGCGCAAACACGCACTGAAGGATGCATGGATGGATCCCGTGAGCATTAATTTTTTTTGAACGCGGAGCTCACATATGTGTGCGCCACCAAGCACAAAGAAAAAAAATATCTTTTTTTCCGGTTTAATTACGGCATAATGCATAGCCTACTTCAATTAAATCAATCTTAATATAGAAAAAAAAGTACAAGGTTCACCGCAAGCGTGAAGCAATGAATGCGACAGCAACAAATTGTAATGTTATATTAAGGGTGGCTGCTCTTCTGGATCCTATTTCACGCACCTCTGAATAACGCTCGTGTAAAGAGGACACGGCCGCTCCAGGCACACTTTCGAAGCTCGTGGAAGGGTATACGAGCCGCCCGTTGATGGTGGCCAAGATAGCGCGCGCGACAGCGATGGCCACCGCACTCATAAAATCGAAGGTCACTGTTGCTGTTCGAGCCCCGCCCCCCGCCGTTTTTCTGGCGTCTTTTGATGTTCTTTAAAGACGGCAACGCGTCGCCTTTCTGCTTGAGCATTAGGCGGCTGGTCTAAGAGGCGGGGGATCTTGCCACACGTTGCGTTCAGCCGCTTCAGTCACCCGTGCGCGTGCGCTTTTACCCGCGGTTAGAACGTACGATGCACTACGGTATAAAGTCAATTTGGACTTCATACGGAACATAACGGCGATGATGATGATGAAAAACATTTACTATAAAAGAGAGAGGTACGGGGCCAAAGCATGACCCCGCTACATGGTCGGCGTCCTCAGTCCGGAACACCGCATGACGAGGCCCCTACTCGCGCCCGTCTCACCAGAGCCCGTTGAGACTCTAGTGATGAGCAGTTGAGGAGGGCAGTCTCCCATGCCTCTCGGGAAGGGGTAGGGGAAGGGGGTAGGTGAGGATTTTTCGGACATGCCCATACCATGTGGAAGATATCACACGTCTCCCCACAGTGGGCACCGCCCATCTGTGTTCGCATCGAAATGTTTTAGGATTGCAGGACAGAGTAGAGTACCTGTCTGCAGGCGCCTTAGAGTTCGCTCTTCCGCCTTACTCAGCCCCTTTGCAGGAGCCGGGTAAAGGCGGTGAGTGTCGCGATAATAGGTCAGAATTTCTTTGAACCGCAGCAGCGGTGTATTGGCCTCCGAGTCATAAGAGCCAAGGTGAGGAGCCCGGTGGGTAAGCGCTCGGGCGGCCGCGTCAGCGGCCTCATTACCTCGTAGGCCCTGATGGCCAGGAGCCCATACGATGCGTTTCGGGGCTGGATCAGCGAGAGCCCATTTTAGAATTTGGCTGGCTAGCGGGGATATCTCTCCTACCAAGTAATGAGTACATGCTTTCCGGGAGTCCGTGATGATAACTTTCGAGTTGGGGTCCGCAGCAGCAAGCGCTATCGCAACTTCCTCAGCGCGCTCTGGATTTTGTGCTCGGAACGAGAGCCCATTGACATGCTTTTCCCGGCGAACTACACAGGCCGTGTAAAATTCCGTGGGCGAAGGACCTGCTATATCTACGTAGAATACACCAGGTCGGGAGCCATGTTGCCTAACATAACGTCGAGGGAAATTGCCAGAACCCGTCGTGACTTTCCATACACTTGCTATTGCAACAAAAGGACCTTAAAAAAAAAAGTGCAACTTGCCCGAAGACCCGTGCAGTGTTCTTTATGTGCCTTCGTGCAACTTGCGTTTATTTATTTATTTTCATGAACCGCAACCAACACGGCTAACAGGCAGTTATGCTAAAGGGATTCTGCAACACCTCTTCAAGTGGCCACGGCATGGATTCACTATAAGAGCTCATTGCCTGACTAATTCACCACAGGAAAAATTTTTATACTCTGTCGAGTAGGAGCAGATTTACAAATGACTGTCGCGCGCTGCATTCGCATTCTCTCGTCCCGACGAAAGCGCTGCAAGCTAGCAGCGAGGGATGGCACGGGCTACAAAAACATGTCACGCGCAAGCCTCGTGAGCTTAAGCATTCTTCTTCTTTGAATGCACAGGATTTCTAGTGCGATCGCGCGCGCCCGCAAGGGCAAGTCACGGCATTAGAGTGTACTATAGCGGCGATCCTTGCAATGGCCGAACGCACCACGTTGAAATCAGCCAATGTCTGACAGGAGCGCTGCGACAAGTGATTTTTGAGCTCCTTCCGTCATTTGTAGAGAGAACAGAAAGCAGTGTTTAGCCGACTCAGAAGTTATTGCGAATTCCAGGCCGCGTGCTGCGCTATAATATTTGGCTCGCGTTTTGTCAGGAGCATCTACTACCGATCGGAAGTGTTTTCTGACCATGAGCAAAAGTGTTGCAGGGCCCCCTCAAATTCACAGTTTAGCTCTCTGATCCTTACGGCAGCACCACATTGTTCTTCGCGCTACTAAACTTATTTTTGTTATTTCACTCTAGTTTTCTTTTTGCCACCAATATATAACTGTGTCTTAATTATTTCTATCACAGGCGTTTTCACCTTTACATTGCTGTTCCTAAAACCCAAGGCCTCAGTAGGCTCGCGTTCAAACCTAGGCGGATATCTCCACATTCAATCAGAACATATGTTCCGTAGTTTTCTGGACTTCCTCATGGGATTCAGCCAGTGCCTCTGACGGTGTCGGTACAGAAGACTCGCCTCGAGCCACTGTTCAATCTTGCAAATGTGCCGCACTAGTGCCTTGCTGAAGCTTGAAGGTTTAATTCACAGAACAAGACGTGTGTAGGGGTTTGTACCGGTCTAACAGTACGAATTCTCTTTTGAACCTGATCCCACAAGTGCTGACAGGGCAGCAAAATGTTAGTCATTTCCCGGAGAAGTGTACAGACGTGAGTGTCGGCCAGCGTTGTGATACACATTTGTCAGAGTATGATTGTTAAGTGAGAGCGAATATGATATAGAGAAAGCGCTGCGCATATCTCTCGTTGTTTTTCCGTCTACACACTATTTGTGCATGATGCTCTCGTTGGTTCTGCGTAAACAAATTCAGCAGACGGTGGATAACTGTTGCTGGAAAAGCTTTGCCAAGAGGGGTGCCAGCGAATTTCTTCGCATTGAATATCGCGGGCAGACGAACCTCGAAACCGAGCGGTATTGAAAACGTATAAACATGACGTCCTTTTCGACGATACTTCACCGATATCGTAAATCTGTCAATAGTAAAAGCCTCAAAGTTCTGTGCCAGGCGTCGGCCGCAGCACGTGGCCCAGTGCGGACACGCAAAGCGGAAGCGGTGACCTTCCCAGCGCAACAGACACGACGCGCGTTTCTCTCGCACGAACGCATTCGTCAACGACACGGGAAATGTACGTGAGAACCACGAACTGTGAAGAAAATAGCGGTGCCCGCGACATATACACATGGCGGCAGATCTTCCGTGGTTCAAAAACGGGAAGCACCCAAGCGCGCGAGGAAAGGCGACGGCGAAGCATAACCCGACCGTGGCGGCACGTGTTAAAACCGCCCGAGAAGAAATGCGCCACACGTCGGCGCAAACAAAACAGCGGTCGTCAATCCGCAGTCGCCTGAGGCTTTTGCCAGCTGGCTCCGCGCAGCTTGTCACACCGATGCCGACGACGGCGCCGAAGGTGTGTACAGAGATTACGAAAGATCGTTCCCGACTTGGAACACCCCGCGTTACCAAGCACGAACTCCCCAGCGTAACGGCAATACGGGAGGCGCGAACGCGCGCTCAAACCAACAGTCGGGTATCACCTTCGCGTGGGTGTTGACCCCGCTTCTCTACAAATTAGCGCGACTGCCTGTGCACACTGCATATAAACAGCGCAGTGACTAAGTCGTTGCGCCGCTTTTGTTGATACAATACAAGCGGCCACTTCGTGCACGCTGTTACGATACAGAGGAGAACAGAACGGGCGCTCTGAGAGAACTTTGAGAAAGAGAGAAGTGGTCCTTGCCTCTGCTGAGAAGGTCTATTCAATAATGTATGCGCGTAGTACATATATACACACACGCGTCGTAGAGCATCACTCACCGGCGGCCGCGGCGTCGTCCTCGTCCGAGACCTCGCCGTTGAGGTCGGCCGAGCGCAGCATGCGGCTCTCCATGGCCTCCATCTCCATGCGGTCCTTCTGCTGCTGGAGCTGCGAACAGCGCGTCTGCACGAAACACAAGTTCGATTCCGATATCAGTCAAACGCACGGCAGCCTAATACCGTGCAGCTGTGAAATGGGAAATGTACGCTACGCAGATAGCCTGCACAGTGGATTAAAAAAAAAAAAAGAGGAAGCCGGATGTCCCTCAGAACGCCACCCAATCGAGTGGCTGAATTGTTTTTTTCAGAAGCTGTACCGTTAATGACAAATACCGGTGAGTTCGCTGATATCAACACACAAATGTTACGGGCGCCCAAACAAAACAAAAAAAAAAGCAGGAAGACGAAAGACAGGCGTAAGATATACAATTAGTTTCATGCAATAGGTGGCGGAAAAGGTTGCATATTACAGAAAACAACAAATATTTCCACACTTTACTGTAACTTTTTTTTTCATAGCGCGGAAGGCTGCACAAATTGAGTCGGCGTGGAAGTTAGAACAGCAATAACAACAATAGTGTGGTAGTAGAAGCAAGCCCTTCATACTTTACACCCATCTAATGGTTTTCAAAAGGCCTGATATGCTATAAGTGATATAATGCAGCTGATTCCTTCACGAAAACACGAAATGGAGCTTGAAACAGCACACCTGGCTAGATTACCGGTCTCGAGCAGGGCAGGGTCATTTACTCTATAAATGCACATCGACCCTGCCAACCGTTATAAGTTGTAGCAGTTTTTGTAATTATATTGGGCGAAAATTGCGTCATCACAGTGTTTACGTTGCCGTGCTTTCGAAACAATGCTTTCCGAGCATTGTTTTTTTTTTTTCAACGCCGCTTTCCCAGGAGCTCGCACAAACTGTCCGAGTAATCGTGATCGCCCTGACATATGCATGATTATGTTTGAAGATCGCTTCAACCGAAAGTATATGGGACAGAATGGACATGGAGCGCGTGTATCTTCCGGCATTGGAAGTTCAGTTGAGGGGTGGAAGTTCAGCGCTTCTTATTAGCATTCATAATCAAGCTGTACCAGCACGCCCAATCATACATTTAAGTCTCAATTAGCATAAACATTTACACGTCCTATGGCTAATGAGCGCCGTTGCGAATAATTAGAAAAGCTTCATCGTTGAAATAAGATTATTTTTTCACTTTGAATTAATGTGGCATTGCTGAGCCCATTCTGGCGAGACTTTCATAGCTACGTCGAGGAATCGTGCAAACACAGTTTATAACGATATCATTTAGACGTACGATGACGCTCAATGAAAATCCAGAAACCATGAAAAAAAAAAAAAAAAAAAACAGAGCTTAAGATGACATCCTGCCTGTCATTTTCACTTTGACCTTTCTTTAACGTCTGAATCGAACTACGCGGTGGAAGGGGACACGGACAAAGAATTGAAACGAATTATTGCTTAAAAGAAGTATTGTAACTTGTACACGAAAACAATACGACCATTTTTTTATTTGAACAAAAAAAATTGAGAACAAACAAGTAGAACCAACCTTTTGCACCTTGTACAAGGTGCCCAATTTTCTAAGCTGTCTTTGACGTCGATCAATTGCGTTCAATAATGTGCCAACTGCGGCATAGCCTGGTATACTTCCAAACATATGAGCTTTGGGATACCGTCGGCTGTCGCGGCGCGCTGCCGGTGATGTATGTATTTATTTTGATTGCCTGAAACCACACTTTTCGGTGAGTTCTACAGTTACTTGAGTATTATTTATTTATCTATTTATATTGCCACACTCCTTTCTCAAGGTGGTTATCCCCCCTTTCCCCCGATACACGTGTACGTGCTGCCTTGCGTAAACAGCGCCGATTAACTAAGAACCATCGAGATAATCGCAGAACCTTCCTATGGGATTACGCGCACAACGGAAACATTACACATTCTTCTGGAACTTGCGTGGTCGCGATAACGCTGGGACATTCACGGCACGCGTGAGGACGCGCACCACCGTTTATGAGTTTTATCAACGACCGACACTCTGTTCGCCATATCCGTGTACAAGCTTGCGTGCGTTGCTTGCTGTAATCTCACTTTCAGTTTCCCGGCCACAAGCTCGGCCGAATAAAAAGTTTAATCTTTGACACGCCGACTGCTGCATTCGTCCACGTCACGACCACATGATTACATACTTACAATACCGTCGGTCTATATACAGGGTGTCCCACATATGTTGAGCCAAGAATTTGAAAATGAAAGACACTTCAGTGTCTTTCATTTGAACCAAACACGTACTACTCACACTAGCCTGCTGTAGGTACTCAGGGTATTTATTATTTCTCCCCATACTAATTAATTATTAGTGATTATTTATTAAAATTTTATGTTATGGGCTGGAAACCCCAAATATTAACACTGAAATGTAGAGCACTTTCAGAAACCACCGACCAAATTGTTTTCTGTACGATACGTCTAGCGTCGTTATTTTTTTCCGCGTTGTAAAGAAAGTCTATAGGCAGCACTATTGCAGTGCGCTCGCGGCCTGTCACACGGCTTCTTTTGACAATTCGCGGGCTTTCTTTACAACGTGAAAAAAAAAAATAAGAGCGTGAGACGTATCGTACAAGAAACAATTTAGTCGGTGGTTTCTGAAAGTGCTCTCAATCTCAGTGTTAACATATTGAATTTCCAGCCCATAATTAAAAATGGGTAATTAATGATTATTAATTACTAAGGGGAGAAATAAAAAAAAACTAGCCTGAGTACCTACAGACTAGTGCGAGTAGTATGCGCTTGGTGGGCAATATGACCGCAGCAGGTGGGCAATATGTACAGACAATATGAATGTTTATCATGTTAACCAATGAGATCAACTTCATCAGGCTTAGCTAATAATTGAAAAAGGTCGTCATGGAGCCTCTGGACCTTTCATTCTCAGGATAAACCATTTATACAATGCTGCAACGATTCCATGTGGTCGCAAGTTCCTTGCTTTTTTGTCTTGTTACGACTCTCGACGCTACGCTATGAACTTGCGGTATAGATAACCATGTGCAGCCGCCACCCGTGCCGTATTTGAACCTTAGCTAAGGCTACCAGAAAAAGGGTCAGGAAAGAGCGCAGACGACTGCGCTGATTCCGTTTTTTTTTTTATTGCGATAATAACTATACGAACAGTCTCGGCAGTTTCATTGCCGTCGCCATCGTTCACCGCATATGTATACGTATATATGAAAACTCAAGAAAGGAAGAAAAAAAAAAAAAGCCGCCCGCGCTCGGCGCTTAGCTCTTCAGCAATGGGTCGACGCGCGCTTATCCAGGCGTACTTTGCTCCGCGAAAGAGGGAGGGGGGTGTTAGATGCTTGTGCGCTTTTTTTTTCTTTATTAATGCTTGTGCGCTTATCCTTCGGCGGGGAGAATCGTGTACATTCAGCTTTCACCGGAACAGATGCGTTAGTTGCCGGGCCCACAAAGGTCACTTCGCTGCGCTGCACAGGCCCCATTTGCGAAAAAAAAAAAAGCGCGCTTTTCATACACAGCGAAGTATAAGAACTGGGACACTTGTTAGTTTGCACTCATCTGTACTTGTGATTACGTTTCGTGCGTCGTTTTTGTTTAAACAGCGCGTTAAGTGTCGAGCGGTAAACGTTGTTGGCTCGCTCTCGTCTTGTGGATGTTTTCTTGCATCATTTATGCGTGAACAGCGCCCTACACGATTCGATCTGCTCGCCGTTCTCAGCGTTACATTCCAAGTTGTTGCTATCACACTCATTGCTTCGCCTAGCGGCGAAACTGACTATTTTTTTTTGTCTGCTACCTCCTTTCATTCTGGCGCAGTACGTATGCCCGTTCCACATGAACCAACTAGGCGGCAAGAAATTCTTAGTGCCAATGAACGAACACGCGATTTGGCTTCAAGCAGAAGAATACATGACGACAATATTACGAGACGACATGGAACTTAGAGTACGAGATTGACTTAAGTGGGAAGGAAACTCATAGCCGCAAATCAAAACGCATATCAGGTAGACACACAGACGTACATAAGCGACCAGCTCCTCGGAATCCCGAGCGAAGGCACACAGAGTGGCAGCGATGCAGAGTGGCCGTGTACCAGTTGCCACACATGCATATCTTTCAATTAGCGCTGTACACGTGCGCAGAGTTTAAGTTCAGCCGGTTTTTGTATCAAACGCTCGGTAGTTTCCTGCACTGAATGCGGTTTCTGCCCGGCCATGCAGATGATTTTTCTTCAATACAATACTATACGACTGAAGTCAACACCTGAATTGACACGCATCATCGCGTCTGTTCTGTGTATCACTGCGAGCATGCATTTATCAGCATACCATCGCTGAAAACGAATACTTCTGTTGGAGGTATTCGTCTGGAACGTACCTATTATCTTTTCGGCAAAATGGGTAACATTGCTGAAAAGATAATAGGTACGCTCCATTTTGTTGTACTCAGCATAGACAGCAAATGTTACTTCATGCACTTGCAGTTCTGTTGAACAAACTGATGTTCTAAGACATTCATGTGGAAAAGTGCAGCATACTTGATATCCGAAAGTGTTTCATTCCATGATGTCATTGCAATTTTTTTCTTCCAGTAGTTTTTCTGTTTGTGTATATTTGTAGTTATTGTAAAGCTGCTCGTATTACATATAACATGCAATGCGACCTGCAATGCGAAACAGTCAACATTTATTTCTATCGTACATTGTAGGCATTTTTGTATGCATTGTATATGGGTGCTCGGGCACTTCTCAAGGGAATCGACTTTCACTCTTCGCCTACGCATTGTCGCATTATCAAGATGAAAATAAATTTCAACCTTAACTTCAATTTACTAATTCACGTAAAGGACACAGTCGTGGTGCCGGTTCAAACGATTATCCGGTAAGGCCTTCAGAAAAGCACTCATGCTGATTCACGGCCGCTGCCTGAAAATGGAGGTAAAGGAGCGTTTTATTAACAACGCGTTCGCTTTCCATTGCTCTAATTCTCAAACTCCACACGAAAAAAGAGCGGCAAGTCAATACAAAACTACCAGGCCACGAATAATTCGGTCGAACAAAGCCTGTCCATGCAGTTGGATGAACAGCTAACGGCTGGGAATGTGGCAAGGAAGGTTGGTGACAAAGAAGCGACTGCGTCGACTGCCAAGACGACAATGAGTGACGTTCTGGCAAAACAATGCTGTCGGTTAAGTAAGGGAGCAAAGCTAACGTGTAGAGCCAACATAGGCTGGAACACAGAAAGGGCAGAAAACGCCGGCACGGTGCCAAGATAAGCGGGCGTTAGTGTTCCAGATGCATACCTCGCGAGCATAGTCAGAGGACACCAGAAAATAAATGATGAGGAACCGAAGGAACCGCGATTGTCGAACAGCGGCGCGGGAGGTAGTCAGTCTCGTGAACTAAGAATGGTCTCGTGTACTGTTGCTTACAAGTGCCGTGTCTTACAAGGTTTACGGTGGGCGCTCTCTTCGTGGGAATGGAGAAATAAGTGCACCAACGTTTAAGGAGGGTGCACATACAGGTGTGTTCAGCGAAAACTCTCTATAAGACTACCAATAAGGAACATTGAACGCAACGGCTATGTGCCTTAAACCATATAGGCGTGAGCAGCGTTCCCTTTCAAGGGGGAGGGGCAATGTTCATTGCGGCGCCCCCTCCCCTTCGCCTCTCAGATGTACAAGGGGGCGGGCACTCCTTCACCCCCCTTATACTCATATATACGCACATCCTAACCCGCGAAAGGAAACACACAAGCAGGTACCGATAATAGAGTTTTACGTTGGCGTGCCTGTCTGCCTTTGCGACAAACAAGCCACCGTTACTAGACAGCCAGCATGCAGGCACTTTGGTGGCTGGTTGGCGGCTTTGTGGTAATCAATGCCCAGTTTAACCACATTTGCCTACTATCTACCTTTAGTCTTCTCAGAGCACCTATTCCAAAGCCCTTATTTCGCGTCATGAAATTGCGCTCGTTTTTACTGCCGTGCACTGTTAGGTAACTGATTTTCGATTCTTAGGATGTAGCGTAAATGTGGCACGTTTTCTACATATTTATCATCAAACGAGGCAGACGCAAGGAATAATATCGTTCCCAGAGAAACCAATTCACGACAGTTTTGTCATCGGGGGTGTCGTTCCCTCGAGAATGAGCGCTGGCACGATACGTCATCCGTAACGCCCGGTGGCAAAACGTGCTTTCCAACCAGCCCCTTTTACTATCCTGAGATAGCTGCCACGAATGTCTAGTGGTTATGCTGCTCGACTGCTAACCCGCAGGTCACGGGATCGAATCCTGGCCACGGCGACCAAATTTTCGAAGTAGCCGAAAATGACTGCCGCCCAATATGCTTAAATTTAGGTGCACCTTACAGAACCCCAGGTGGTCAAAATTTTCGACGAGCTCTACTACAGCTAAGTGGCTGACTGGGCTAGTTGGTTTAGCATACTTGAGGTTTAAGAGCGCGAAAATATACATGGCGGACAGGAAAAGGACGGGACAGGCGCTTACGACCAACTAAAATTTTATTAACAAAAAGGCTGTTAATATACCAGAGTGAACAGAAAAACAGTGAAAAATTGACAAATTTAAAGATACGAAATATCATCAACAATCACTGAGCCTGCTACGCTGACCCTCGCACCTCAAAAAAGATAGATCTCTTTCTGGCAGAGCAACTGATGGCTTGCTGACACATGCGCTCCTTTCAAGCACCATCGGAGCAGCCTCATACATTACACGCTAGTGTTCCATCTTTAATCTTACCGAGAACTGTTGTCTTTTCAAACAGTGAAGTGCACCCACACGTGCTCACGTGTTGCGCCAGGAAGCCGTCTTTGCCATTACGAACATCATTGGCGTGTTCCCGTAAGCGTTCGTTCAGGCATCTGCCTGTCTGGCCCACGTAACATGCACCACAAGACAATGGGGTCCTGTACACCACGCCTTGCAGCACAGTCGACAAACTGCGTCCTGTGCCTAACCATGCACTACTTTCCGTTTCTCTTTACTGGGCAACTGGGACAGCTTGTCAGGGGTATACTGAAGACCACCTTCACGTTGAGGCGTTGTCCTATTTACTTTAGGCGATGTGACACGGAGTGCATGTACGGAATGACCGCCACGTTTTCCCGCTTTTCCACTTTGGTGCCCTCGCTGTTACCGTCAATGTTTACCCGCTTTCTTTTCCTGTGTGGTTTTTCTGTTCTCTCGGGTTTATTAACAACCTTCTTGTTCCTAAAATTTTAGTTGGAAGTCAGCGCTCGTCCCGTCCTTTTCCTGTCCACTGTTTATTTTTTTCGCGCTGTTAAACCTTAAGTCTACTACGGCGTCTCTGTTGATCATATGGTGGTCTTGCACCATCAAACTACGACAATTTATTATTATTATAATTACTACTACTACTACTACTACTTTCCTGTGGTCCCTTCTGCCTTTTTGGTGGGGTTTTCATAGCGGGGGCCTGGTCAACCGGGACTGCCCGAAGCAGCGTCTCCGAGAAGTTACGTCTCGCAACTTTTTCGCCCAGGGGAAGGGCGTATGCACAGGGGCACCGCGAAAAGACTACTTGTCAGCTTCCCGTACGTATGACAGTCTAGTAAGGCTGCAGCTGGATAGTCAGAAAATTGATTGATGTGTGGGGTTTAACATCTCAAAACCACCATACGATTATGAGTGACATCGTAGTGGAGGGCTCCGGAAATTTGGACCACCCTGGGGTTCCTTAACGTGCACCCAAATCGGAGCACACAGCATTTCCGCCTCCATCGAAAATGCAGACGCCACAGTCGGGATTCGATCCTACGACCAGCGGAGTCAGCAGCCGAGTACCCTAGCCACTGGAGCACCACGGCTGGGCGGATGTTCGGGGAAAGCAACGTATACGTGCTTTTATATAAGCCCCAATTACCACCTTTGCGAATGTTAAACGGGATTCATCACCACGCTCAGAGAACAGGTGGAGAACAAGACATTGAAAAACAAGGCGCGAAGATATCAGACGAGTCATTCCTGGTGACTGCATGCTCAGATGTGCACGAACAAACGATGCGTGCGGAACCACGCTCCGCAAACACGAGAAGAATATGCGCTATAGCTACTGCTGCGACCAGGTGTCAGAGTTTCGGACCACTCGACAAGATCTAGACCAGTGGTTCTCAGTCACGGATGTACCTGGCCTCGTGCTGCATTTTAAAAGCACAATCAAAACTGAGGCAGAAGAACTAACGATAGCTCTGGCTATAACTAAAAAAAGAACACGAGAAATCGTTAGCGGCTCAAAGTGAGTCATTCAGAACTGTAATATAGCAAGGATTTCTGCTGCAGCCGCCTAAATTAACGCAACATGCAGAATGAAACAAATGCCTTGCATTTCTCCGCAGCAAGGAATGGCGAAGCTAAGGTGTACCACCAATTGCACCTCAACAGCTTCTGAATACGTTGCGCGGTCTGCAGCCACATTCAACCTAGCTGCATCTAGCTATATGCTTCTTTTTATATTACGCAACCACGGAAAAGTGCACTCATGTGCAGTTGTGAAGAACGATTCGTATAAGGCGTACCGATGCCGCAACATTGCGTAGCCAAGCGCCACGCTGCATGTCGGGCAACAGTAAATGTGGACGTGGATGTCGGGTTCCTAAGGGCTCCGCTTTTCGCTCGCTCCATTTCTAGGATAATCACGCGCTATCGCGCCCAGATCATGACGACAGACGTACACGAGCCGCTCTCTCAACTCGCTGCGACCACAGGACGAAAGGGGTCGGGAAGACGGAACGGTCGGGAGCGACGGGGAATTCGGCCCGTGGGCCAGCTGGCCGCGCTCCCGGTGTCTCGGCGCCCGAGAGGCGGCGGCACAACAGCGGCGCGCCACGCGCTCCCAGAAAGCACTTTGCCCCCCAGGGCGGGACACGAGGGTCTACGGAGACGCCTGTGAGATGATCCTTGGCCAGGCTGCATAGCCCACTGGTCACGGCTCCCCGTTAAGAAGCGCCGAGGTGACCGGACCTGGCACCGACGGGTGTTAGCGGAGCATTGTTGTCGATACAATGGTGAAGCAGACGAAAGAGTGAGTCGCAAGACAAGGGCGATGAGGAAACGGGCTATCGTGGCTGCTTAATCGGCATTGCGCTTCCGTTTAAGGAGCGGCAGGTGAACCTGGACGACGATGGCAGAAACCTAGGGTGCGTTTGTCACTGTGCTTTAGCGTCGTCTATATTCACCTGTGCAGCAAACGCGTAGGTTACGTGTCATCGACCAGGCCAATCAATCTGGCACCCCGCTTAACGTCGCCGGCTAGCAACACTTTGCGGTGCGGGAGGGGTGGTAGAAAGACTATCCATAATGTGCCACTGAACGTTGAACGAAGGCTTTACGGAACACTTGTTCAGCGCTCACGCATGTGACCACACACGGTGTACATACATCCAAGGAGCCAATGCAGGGCCTCTCATCAGCTACACCTCCCTGTATGAATGGAACGGTACGTCATTCGGAAGGAGGATATCGCAACAAATGATATCTGTTATTTTTCCCGGAAGGAGGCAGCAAAAATTAAGGAAGCGTCATGTGTACGTATATACAGGGACAAAGAAGAACTGTACTTGAATACATTGAGTCATTGAGCTAACTTCTAACCGCAACTAATTTCTGAGAAATAGAAGATATGGTCTCGAGCTACTGTGCTACGTTACACTGAATGCCTTCGTGATGGCACATCAAGGCGATAGAAAAAAAAAAAAAAACGTTGTCCATGCCCGCACATCAGGGCAGAAAGAGCAACCCGCTCTTTATTGAAAACGTACCTGGGGCCTACAGCAGATTGTCTAAAGAGCCTCAGAGCGATATTGAAGTAATATGAGGTATAATGGATATGTTCAGTTTTCTTCCTGCCGCATGCTTTGATTTTATGTGTAACTCATTAAAGGCGCTCACGTGAGAGAAGTCACGTTTCGAACAAAATACGTTACAAATGGTTTCGAATAAAGGCAGCCACTCCTTGCAACATTTGACAAAACTGCGAAAGGTTGATTTCGCGCCTGACGCACTTGGTGCTCTACAACCTCAATGACATTTTATTTTTTATTTTTTTTGCAAGCCAGATGAGACAGGGAGACAACCACCGCAGGGGGTAGGTCACGGTTCCTCGTGACGTTGATACACCACTTTGCCAAGACTGCGACACAGTGGCCACTGCAACTTTTTCTAGTCGGCACGGAGTTTTGAGAGTTCACCTATGAATAGAAGAAGCAGGTATACGCTACGCCCGCATCTACCTGCGCCCATCTGGGAGAAACGATGTCACACTGGGCGCGGCCTTGACTCCGAGCGCATGGCTGAGCGAGGCAGAGCTCGGAAAAGGAACCGCGCTAAAAATCCTCTGTCGTGCCAAATTAATTAGGCCGAGCGAAAGCAGCCCGACGACTAAAAAGATGCGCCGCCTCGTCGCATTCCAGTGAAGAACGAGAGCATGGCAAATGAGGATTCACGGAGGCCTGGCGAGCAAAACAGGCTCCCCGTGTACCCCCCGAAAGTGGCAGAGTGACGCGGTACAACTTAGCGCGGCACAGTGAGCGCATCTACGGGCCACAATCGAAGCCAGTGGGAGAATCTGAGCGGGTTACATCACAACTGATCCTTACAGTAAATTATTCACAAGCTACTTTGTGCGATTAATCGCTCATCCATGTAGTTGTATGCAGTAGTGCAGTTTGGGGTGACGTTTGCTTGCCTGCCTCTCAGGGATAAAATGATACCTCTGTAACATTAGGCGATCGCTTATATTAATCTCTGGGCCCGCATCAGTAAACTCGATATCGATGGTTTGAGGATAGCTCGTCTGACCGGATGAATCAAGGCGTGATGAAGGCGATAATTACAGAGGAAGAAAACTCTGACCGAAAGTGAAAGGTTCAAATACTTTAGGACAATTCGTATTACACGGGGAAGCTTAATTCACAGGGCTGTTTTATTATTTTTTTTTCATTATGAGCAAGGCTTCTATGCGGGAGCCCAAACATTTCAAAGTTCTAATTTTCTATTGGCGTTTTTTTTTGTATTCGCCCTCTCAACATTAATACACCTGTCGCACTAAGGCCAGCAGCCAGCCACCAAAACAACTTTTTGAAATTCTGATACGTCCACAACAACAGCAAAAAAACTGTTTCAGAAGTACATTTAACCATAACCAACACTATATTAACGACCAAACAGCAACCAATTAAATAGCGACCAATTCAACACCCACAAGGGCAAAAAAAAAAAAAAGAAATGGCAATCAGAAATCAATCGCTTTGTTTCATTGGCGAAAGCTAACCGCCTCTAGACAAGCAGCGTCACTGCGAGCGAACGTAAAATACACAGAACGCATCCATATCGTCAATTGGGTTTGCTGCAATGCATCGCTGGTGAATTATCCGTTATCAAATACATGCTCCCGGTAAAGAAGAGAGTTCGTCGAAGTGGTACAATCGAAGCGAGCTTTACTTTTTAAATAAATACTCCTTTAATTGCAATCGATTGACGCTATTGAAAAATCGGGCCCTCGATTTTAGCTCACTACTCTGCAAAACCGACTCCGAAGAAAAACGCAATTTTTTAAAATGAAAAACAGCTGCAGCGGTGACTAACGTTGCTGCGTCATCGACGTTGAGCGGCGGGCGAATGCTCATTAATGCCGATACCCTAGATGATCCTTATCGTGCAATTCGGCGCACGGAGCACCACTTTTTTTTTTTCAGTCGCTGTCCACATATAAGCATTACAGTCAGAGCTGAATCCACGACTTAGCATTCATCAGAGCAACAAAATATTCGTTTAAATACCACAGATAATATACATAACGAATCGTTACAAAGTACGTGAATCAATACTGTAAAACATTTGACTACAACTTCGCTAGAAAGAATCGCTCTGGCCTCCTGAGCCCAGAAGTTTTTTTTTGGAAAAGCACCGCCATCGTTTTGTCTTATCCGCATATAACACATACAATCTAGAATTTGCATCGCAGCTGGTTTTGACGAATAATGCGTGTAAATATGGCATTACATACAGCAGAGAAAAACAGCACGTCATTCATTGCAAATCACTGTAGAGCTGTCTTCTCCGCAAGCACACCGTTCATGCGGCAAAGCTGACTTTAGAAAACGGCGTTTTTTTTTTTTGTTATATTGTGAATCGTGTAAGGAAAGGCTGCCTCTTACGCATAGCCCGCGCCTTCGTTAAAACGACGTGGCGTCAAGACGACGTGACGTGACGACGTGACACAAGATGCTTCTCACGCAAGCAGTTTAAAAATCAATATTTCCCTACAAACTCGTAGTCGACGAGACATAGCCACTTGTCCTTGTTCCACAGATGTGTTTATCAAACGAATCCATCAAACTTGCCTTTAGTGCGCGCATCCTGCACATTACAACATCTTCATAACAACTTCAGTTATCAGCGCATTTATGGGAACACGGACGTATTTAACTCATCAGCCTGGCCACGAAGCAATTCGATTATGGAATTCCTTTCCTAACAACACTGTCGCACAAAGATAAATTTAGGGAACTTCTAAGGCTGCAGTTCTCATCGTAACAGATATTCACATTCACCATGTTTACATTCGTTTTGTAACGCATAATGCAAACTTTCTTTTTAGTGTTTTTTCTCTTCCTCTTGTGAGCAAAGTGCCAAGCTGTGTGGTACCATGAAACTGTCGTTCTTTTTTTCTTTTTAGCTGGGTGTTTCTAATTATTGTTGTTTACTTGTTCTAATTTGAGCACTGCTTCGCGAACAGTTTTCTGTAGTTTGTGCTTTGTTGTTTTTGTGTCTGCTAATGCTATATCAATTTTTAGCATCATTCTTTTTGTACGAGACCAATGCACCACTGGTTTTGTAACAATGCATAATATTTACTCATGACTTCTTTTTTAGCAGTCTTAGTATATTTTGTCCAGTAATTCCTTATTACATCGCAGTGCCAGTACGTCATCCATGTATGCTCTTTGCATACTCAAGTATAGGTTTCTTCTGCTTTCTCGTGTTTGGTGATGCTGCCGTTACTCAATGCTCCCCATGAGGCTTGTAAGGTACTATTAAACAAAAATAAATAAATACATTTATTGATTGATTGATATGTGGGGTTTAACGTCCCAAAACCACTATATGATTATGAGAGACGCCGTAGTGGAGGGCTCCGGAAATTTAGACCACCTGGGGTTCTTTAACGTGCACCCAAATCTGAGCACACGGGCCTACAACATTTCCGCCTCCATCGGAAATGCAGCCGCCGCCGCCGGGATTCGAACCCGCGCCCTGCGGGTCAGCAGCCGAGTACGTTAGCAACTAGACCACCGCGGCGGGATAAATACATTTATATAATGTATACATGTATATTTTATTTAGATATCGAAAAGGCCGCCTGTTAAATGGTACCGCCAGGTGACTGTTTCGCGAATTCCCCCCCCCTCCCCCCCCCCATTTTGCTTTCACCACCTTCACTGTCCCGGTCATAGTGGGACGCAATGTCGTCAATCTCCGACAGCGAGGTGACTTTGAGACCTCTGTTTTTGGGGAGAAACTCACAGCATTTGGAGTGTATATTAAAAAATCATCACAAACTTTATTCGGAGAACATGCGAAATAATACTGAAACTGCCATGGCGTCATGGTACAAGGCAGAAAATGGGTAGATATACTGAAGTTAAAGAGCAAAAGAGCAATCCTTACAGCGATTGGGCAAACGGTGATGACGGATGTCTTACAACTAATCATTTCCCCGTTAGCGTTGCAGTACAGCGCTTATGTTTGCGTCTATCTATGTGCGCGTGTTTGCGTTGACGCAAATGGCCCGAGTTGACGCAAATGCGTGAGAAACACTCGATGTAATGCCTACAGGAAGAGCAACAAGCAAGTGACAAAGGAGTAGGAATATAATACAGCAATAATGGAAGGATATCAGCAACCACACAATCCGTTAGACACACTGGCGTCATATTTTTGTTTTTCTTATTTGTGCGCTGAGAAAGTATCCTCCAGAAAATTAGACTATTCGACAGCTTCTTCAGTGGCCCCGGCGGGCATAAGCAAATGTCGTAAACGTGCACAAGCTTGCTTGAGTAGCAACACTCACGCAACTGCACTTGCACTGCACTCACGTGCCCAAGGTATAAACGTGCCAGTACACTTGTCACTACCCTCTCAACTTGCATTTCCTACGAATTTGATGAAGCGAAAGTTGAAAAGAAAAAGTATTCAACACCACTAATTTACTGCCCAGGAAATGCGCAGGTCCCAGGTTCGATCCCCAGACCAGGATGAATTTTCCGGCAACTAAGAAGCCTCTCTTTCTGATAAATCCGTATTTCCTTGTGGCTTCGCGCTACAAGCGGGTGGTTGTCTTCGTTCCCTTTTTTAACCATTAATTACCTACACTTGAAATGGCACGTGCGCCGAGCCCCGGTGTTCACAAACGTATTCAGTTAGGTTTACTCACAGTTGCAAAAAACCACAAGTTGCATTTTCGGTGCTCAGGCGGAACAAACGTTTTCTAAATGACGCTGTCTAAATATGTCACCAGAAAGTTACGCCGGTAGAACAAGAAAATTATTAGCATAAACATGTTTTTATGATGCTGCTGCTATTTCATTCATCTTCGACTGTCATTTTTTGTTTGGTCTTTTCGTTTCAACTGCGCAGGCATGTAATGCATGGTTTGATGAATAAACTTTTGTTGTAAGTCAGCGCTGCTGTATGTGTCCCTTGCCTGGACTCTCGTCTGTCGAGCTGTTTCCCTCCAACAAGGAAATTACGATTTAACATGGCAGAGAGCACTTCCATTCGTCTGCTGCAATATACGACACAAATGCAACGCTAACACCCCCGCCCACACTTTGTACATTTTACTGTAATTTGAACGAGCGCACCCACACCCCCAAAATTCCATTGCGGCCGCGCACTGCTACACGAGAAAGTGAAGCGTACTTTGGAAATGATGGTAATGGCGAAGGCTACATTAATAGGTCAACATATATTTGTTAGATCGGGCAATGTTTTGTAAGTATTAATGTGTTACGGCTACAAGCAGTCCTTAAAATGAACACCGCGTGCAAACGCGACAGCTGCGCTCATTGCGCGGCGTGTAATGAACACGCCCCTGGCGGTCGTGACTGTAAACTGCCTGGGAGCGAGAATAGCAGAGCAGTTTTTGGTCGTACAGTATGTTTTTGTGCATAAACTAATAACAAAAACGAAACTTTAAAAAAAAAAAAACGCCGTGAGCTCAGCTTCCGATAATGACTTACTCTCCAGCCCCTGCAACCGAGGTTAGAGACTCCGTCGCAGCGAAGTGAGTTCGGCGAAAGCATTCGCCGGCAAGTGCGCTTTCCAGCTAGTGTCACTAAGCATTCCTGCGTGACACCGTCTGACTGAACATAGTGACGAAGCGCGCTCTTGTGTGACAGTGGTCTAAAACGGGTTCGGGTGTGAATCGCTCCAGCAATTGCGAGATGCTTGTTTCAGTGGCATTACAGTGTAATATATTTCCGTTGTAAGACGCTTTAAGGTGAACTAATGTAAGGCGCTGAATTCTGCCCCGGTAAAAGTTGTGTGCGCGATTTTTGAATACCTTGCCGCAAATCTACAAAACTTAACTAGGCAGTTATTCAGGACTCGTTTGCTGGATTCCGTGCCGACCGGTTGTGCCCTCGCGATATCCGACGTCAGCGTAGCTCTGGCCGACTGGGCTCGCCCTACGTCATCTCCTGACGCCGACCTCCGACGACAGTGTAGCTATGACCGATTGGACTTGCTCTACGCCACCTCCTGACGCCGACAAAAGCTCTCGCAAGTGGTGCCCCGTCCTCGGACTCCTGTGACCGTGTTTCCATATTTCCTATCTCTCCCATCCCTTCGATATGTCGTCGCTCTCTGGCTTACCACCTCACGCCTCTTTCTCTCTCTCTACATCTTTATTCCTACCCTTTTAATCCCTCTTCACCCCCATCCCTTGTGAGGTATACTGTTGAGGTGTCGCTCGCTGAAGAAGACAGTTACGAAGCTCACTTTTCTTTTCCTTTCTCACTTAGAACCACTTAGAGAGAGTAATTCAGAACTAATACAGCGCACTTCGTCTTTGCACTTAACATTGTCTAAAGCTATATGAAAACTTAATCTCTATGCCTGCTGCACTGTCCGACACAAGTGCACACGTTTTAATTTGTTTATTCGACTGCCTTACTTGACACGTACACTGAAAGAAGTTTGCCAAGCTTTTCTCAGGAACTATCGTGGTTATCTTCATAAGTCCAGCCATGAAGGTTCTCTGACAATATCTAGGCGTTTTCTGTCTTTTAACGCGCGTAATGCTCTATGTGATGCTGACTTTGATCAGCGCCTCGATGTGCCCCGAACAGAGTCCTACACAGTGCAAGAAATACGCTTCGACACAAAAAACACAATATAAACACATAAAGTAAGACGTCTCACCTGCAGTTCGCGCACCTCCTTGTCGAGTCGCAGCCGCTCAGCCGTCTCGGCCTCGAGCATCTCGGCCGCCTGCGCGGACGCCGCCTGCTCCTGGCCCAGGTCGGTCCAGAGGTCGCTGACCTGCGAGCGAGGAGCTGCTCCTTGTAGTGGTCGACCACCACGGCTTGCCGGGGCTCGTGGCCCACGTCGTGGTGCGCAGCGGCGGCATCTGAGCCAGCCGAGAGCGACGCGCGCCACTGAGACTGCCCACGGAGAGCCGCTGCTGGGAGCCGGAGCGGTGGACGAGCGAGGACCAGGCGCGGGGGCACTCCTCGGCGTCCGCCGCGCTCTCGACCGACACGGAACGAGAGCGCAGGGAGACGCCGCCCACGACGTCCGACGGCGTGGACGTGGCCGTCGAGGAGAGCGCGGCGTCAGAGTCCCAGCTCAGGCTGCTGGGTCGAGAAGACGCGAGCGAGTCGCGCCGGTAGCCGACGCCGCCGAGAGAACTGACGCCGCTTGTAGAAGCCTCGGACACATCCTCGGGGCCGTCCGTGGATCCGTTGCGGCTCGCCAGGGAGGCGAGCGAACTCTTACGCGAGGCGCTGTCCAGACGCGTGATGGTCGAGGTCGTCGTCGACGAAGATCCGCGCGAGGTGGGCGACGAAGACTTGGGGGGAAGCGGCGAAGGCGTTCGCAGAAGAATCCGCAAATCGCGAATGTCCACCGTTTGCATCTTATCCTCATGTTTCTTTTCGGTTTCCTTTGCGACACTGACAGACTCTTGCCGCTGGGAAGCCTTGTTGTCTCCGAGGACAGAGTCCGGCTTCGAGTTGCGTTGATTTTTCATCGCTGTGTTACGCTCAATGCAGGCATCAGTTTGGCGAAGCGCAGTGGACTGCTCAGAGGCACTGCTGTTAAGGGTGCCTTCTTTCGAGATGTGGTGATCGGAGTCCTGTGATGAAAGGGTAGTCGTAGCAGTTGCTGTAATAGCACCATTCGTATCCTTCTTAGAGACAGGAACGTTTGCTGCATTATCGTTCGTCATCGTGTTATCTTTATTCGAGGAGCTACTCTTCACATCGGCAAGAGGAGAATGGGCGTCATTCGTGCCAGCCGTTGAAAGCTTTGCTTCGTTGAAAGAAGCCGAGGCACTTGCTGCATCGCACGTTTTTTCCACACTAGCCGATTTCTCATCGGCTTGGGAAACGTTGCCAGGAGAAGCGGACGCCTTAGAATGTGACGGCTGCTGCTCCGAGACACCGGTTGTTGGCTTCTGATCAGTGTTTCCGCACTCTTCCACGGTCACGGACGCCCGAATACGCAGCGGCTGAGACTTCCGACGAATGGGCACGGTGGAAGCCATTTTCTTCGGAGGCGACGTCGCCTTGCGCAACTCGGACGCCTTGTTTTCAGCAACGAGTGGCTTCTTCACATCTTCGGCATTGGATGGCGGCGCCGGCTTCGCGACTGAGTCCGACGGCTGGGCGTCGGCAGAGTCAGTCTTTTTCGCCACGGAGAAGAAGAGGCAGCGGCAGACAAGGAAGGCTTCCTGGTTATCCTGAGGGTAGTCACCGGCGCCGACGGCTTGCGCGCCGCTGTCGAATCCCGGCGGCCCAGGTCGCCGATCGTCGTCACCACCGTAGGTGCTCGCGGTGCTCATGCTCGCCGCTGTCGTCTTCGAGGGCGAACTCCGCGGACTCTTGGTGGGCGACGAGGTCTTTCTGGTGGCACCAGGCGTCGCCGCCGTTTCCCCCGCGTTGACGTCACTGGCAGACGTCACGCTGTCTATTTCCGACGAACCACCGCCACCAGCACAGCTGGACGCGACCTTGGCTTTGACGCCGGACAGCCGTCTCTCGGAAGGCCTTCGAAGCATGGCCTGCGAGAAGACAGGCGTCGATCCGCGCCTCGTGATCTCTGGCGGCGGCGGTTCCTGCTGCCGCGCCTTGAGCCTGAGCAGCGGCTCGGCCACAGTCTTGGTCTGGCCCAACTTGAGACGGGTCTCCATGAACGAGTTGTAGTGGCGTTCTTTCTCCACGTCCTTGGGGTCGGAGCCCCCGGAGTCGTCTGCCCGGCGCTGGTTCTCCCCTTCCGCCGGGGCGACGCCGCTATTCTGGGAGGAGAGGGCCGCGCCACCCTCCTCGCCACGCACTTTGCCTTTTGCGGCATTATGCTGCAAGGGCGTGCTGTCACCGCCAGATTCGCCAGCGGTACTGGCTCCGGTCCAAGCGCCGCCGCTAGCTTGGCGACTACCGACGCCCCTTTCGCTGCCACCGCAGTTGTCCGCGGACGAGGTCGGGAGGGGCTGGTCGCTTCGCCGAGATTTGTTGTCGTCGATGCTCGAGGTCCTGCTGCTCCAGGGCGATCGCGGCGACTGCAGGCCGTCGTCACTACTGACGCTGCCGCCTTTGGACAGCGTCCTGCCCGTGGGAGTCGCGACGGGCTTCAGCGAGTACGGAACAGTGAAAGGCATCTCGACGTCCTCGCACCGTCTAATCCAAACAATCCCGGATTCAGTAGTGGCGGTGCCAAGTCAGGAAGTGCCCTCGCTTGCGGACACTAATCCTTTGTCACGCATGTCCAGAATAGCGCTCGGTCGTTCGTCAAGGAAAGGTCGTTGTCGTCGTTTCTCAAAAACGGGTAAGCGGAGGGTTCATTTTCGGAAGACGCACAGAAAAGCCGCGTCGCTTCAGGCGCGCTTGGCGAGAAGGCGGGCTCTAAACTGGGAGTTACTCGGAGAAAGAGCGCGAACACAGCAAAAAGCCGCGAAAGCTTGGAAGGTAGAGATGAGGCCCTCTCAATCGGAAGCCTGAGTAAACCGAAGTGCGCTCAAAGCGTGTTATCCTTTCAGCTTATTCTGCGCGAACGTCCAATATCGAAATAAACCAGAAGCGCTATGCGAAAATAATGCAACAGATGTAAATCGTAAGCCAATAGCAAAAGCAGCTGAAGCCGACTCAAGCGTCACCGTTTTACGATACCACAGTCGGATATCCCAGCTGGCGGACGAACTCTGCAGAACATGGAAGAGCCAGCGAAATCCGTCCGGTTGTAGCCGTTCCTGCTTGCGGAAGGCGCGATGTAGTCCGGCGATAGCAATGATGCGGCCGGCCGTCACAACAGGAGGCCGAGATCGCGCGCACTCGGGTCGGGGCGCAGGCGAGTATGCGTTTCCGACGCGGGCCGGCCCGACGCTCGAACCGCACGCAACCGAGACGGGGAGAGGATAGAACGAGGTGTGCAGCCGCAAACGTGCACGCAAGCGAGCGCTAGAGCAGTGGCCCGGCGCGCAAGCGTCACCGAGCGGGGACCTCAATCGCGTGCGAGGGGAGCGAGACAGGTGACGTCGTCTCGAGACCGAAGCCGGGTCTTGAGTTAGCCGCCTGGGAAACGCCGAGGCAGCACCGTTGGAGCCCGGCGGTTAGGTGCGAAGAGAAGGGCCAGGGGGGAGGGGGGCTTGTTTGGGAGCGAAACAAAGTTTTTAAAGCGACGGACGGGCAGGCACGGACGATTTCGAAGCGGGCATCAGCAACCAGAAGGCGAAGCACGGAGAATAGTCCCAGGCGGAGCGAAAATATCGAAAGCAAGAAAAGAACAAAAAATCAGAAAAGACGACACGGCTTGGCAGCGCAAGGCCGTTCGTCGGCGAGGCATGAGGCCGTTCGTTTAAAGGGGTGCGAGAAAACGCAATATGCTTCAACGAGAAAAAGAAAGAGCTGTCTGTGTGGGGACGCAGCGCGAGCGACGAAAGCGCTTACACAGAGAAAAAGCGCGATGGGTCCGGGGCTCTGGCGTTGGCCCCCCTTTCTTGGCCCCGGTCCCAGAGAGGCCGGGGCGAGAGAAAGGCGCCTCCTCCCGCCACGAGGTGTAAGGAGACCCTGGCGGCCGCGGGGGGCGCGCTATTTCCGTGCCCTGGCCGGGGCTATAGAGACGGCGCCCTCTTCTCCCATCCAGGGTTTCCGTTTCCGTATAAAGAGCGTTTTCCCGACGGTCGCGGTCGTCGATACTGGCCACGCGGACAGTTCGGAGGACTTATCACCATCACGCGGTTGCGTGTCCTCCTGTCACAGCACCGATGTAGATTATAGACTACTTGCACGGGTAGTGAAAAATTTGACATGGGTGCAAGAGAATTCGAAGTGACCGACGACGTGTGCACTGAAAGAAAGGATCGAACTGCAGTTTTGAGACGGTAGGGCTGACCAATGGACTGGATGGAGTACGACGAGATACAGAGCCAAAACACCAGGAACAAGACTCGGAGGAAATGGCGCAAACTATCGTATAAAAGCTCCATTGCTTGTCTCACCTATTCTTTGTCTGTCATCCTGATTTCTCTTGAACTTCTCAATTTAATGTAATGAACCAACTACACCCAACTAGGCTTTTTCGAACTGCTTCGGAGTATTTCGTAGCGTGACAACACTCGAAGTGATCTGAGTTGAGGAAACGTGGACGCCATCACACAGATCTCAGCGGAAGGGTCAATAATGAAAAGGAAGCCCACGAACGTGGTAACTAGTGAACAAGAATCATCGAAAAGACTAAAAAAGTAAGCAAGCCCACCCCCTCCCCCACCAAAAAAGAAAAAAAAACATCCAGCAAACGCCTACATTCTTTTCGAATGCTGATCAGTCAATAATTGCCGCACCGAAAGTGCGCC
Source organism: Rhipicephalus microplus (assembly GCF_013339725.1). NCBI lineage: Eukaryota > Metazoa > Arthropoda > Arachnida > Ixodida > Ixodidae > Rhipicephalus > Rhipicephalus microplus. Next base: position 81,227,656 of record NC_051165.1, on the reverse strand, counting down.
GCCAAACATTGCCACTGCACACAGCAGCGAAGAAAAATAATTGCGGTTTTATTTCAGATAAAACGAGCGGTCCACACCAGCTGCACAGCAGTCGTCAAAAGCTACATATCGCAGTCAAACCACATAGCGTTATAAATTAAATGTCAATTGCGTAAAAATCGTTAAGAGCAGATGTGTGGGAGCCGTTGTTTCGGCACGTGGACTTTCCTTATTCAAGGCCGCCTATACTGCAGCACATACACGCGCCTTGAAGAAAAATCCGCTTATCGAAACGTCCGCTCCAGCACACAACTCCAGTTTACGCATGATTAGTCACCGCTCGCAACTTCCTCTAAATATTGCCGGTTTTTTTTTCTGACGCCAATTGCTTGAAATGCAAGTTGGGTATTGCAGTCCTGCTATTCTAAATAGCATTTAGCGACCATATTTATCGATATGACCGATGACCACACTCATAATTGAAGTTGCTATTTCTATTTCAAAGACGTAGAAAAACGTAGCGAAATGGCAACGCTATACCACAGTGCGCAGATGTCATGACATCGTGAAAAGCAAGAGAAATTAAGCAAGTTCTAGTAGCGTAAGAAATAAAGCAAAGCCACCACGCGCCCATACGCTCACGCGGAAACTCACAGCAATCCCCGAGGTATTCACCGAAGACAACCGAAAGGCGAAGGCCAACATCAGTCTTCTCGGTCGATGTATTGATTATAGTTTCCTATAAATACGATTGAAGTATATCTACCGCAAGTGTCTATGGAACTGCAACCCACGGCGCTTCAACGAACATCACCATGATGGGTAGTACGCGGATTTGTCTAATGTTCGTTCCTTGTGGCTCCGTTTGGCTTCGTGTGGCAAGGAGCTGTTTTGTCATGAATCGAAAATAACAAATGTTCAGCAGTTGCACTTTACCACCTTAACCTTTTAGGCTCACTAATCAAAATCGGCTTACGAAGTTGAAAACGGTTTGTTATTTCACTCGAAAGAAAACCAAAGCGCAGCAATAAAAGCCACAAGTGCGATCCGAAGCCCGCTGGCACGAAGACTGGGCCAATGTGCGTAGCTGCCCATCATTGTCATGGTCGCTGAACGATCACAGTGCCAGAGTCCCCTCTAGTTAATTTCAAAAAAACTCCATGGTACTGATTCTCCCCGCGCTCGTCCGAAGGCTTCCTTTTACTAACGCAGTTTTTCACTGCCTCCGGGACCGATGGCACAGCAAGCTTTCTGCACTCACCTACCTCTGCACTGCCTCTGTGATCAGCCACCTTAGACATAGCGGCGATATCTTGTGGTTACGTCATCGTAACACCTCACGTTATGCGACTTAACAGTGACGCGTCATGATGACGTCACTAACTTCAGCGATTTATGAAGTCATCACACGATGATTCCTCTTTTTTTTTCTCCGCTTGCGTGACTGGCTGATAAACCAACCGCTTAACATTCAAGCCATGGCGCTATCGGGCTCAGCTCACTTGCGAGCTTCATAATTAAAGAATTACGGCGTCATTCCAAGAATCACTGGTTAACTGCATGTTAATAATTGATTAATATGTGGGGTTTAACGTACCAAAACTACCATACGATTATGAGAGACACCGTAGTGGAGGACTCCGGGAAATTTCGACCACCTGGGGTTCTTTCACATGCACCCATTTTGAGCACACGGGCCTACAGTAAACCGCATGTTAATAAGCTCGTTAGATGTACTGTTCTACAATACACCTACGCAGCTGAAAGATTGAAACGCCCCACAGCGTGCACTTTTTAAACCGTCAGAAAGAACAGGATTACCGCTTGCAGATCGTACTCCATCACAGAGCGTCACCGAAGATCTCGCTTCATACGGCCGATACTGATTGCTGCGCGTTTTGGACAAAAAAAAAAAAAAAACTGGAGCAGAGAAAAATCGCGGTTCAACATTCACGGGCCACGACGCAAGGACTTCACAAGCAATAGGTTCTTTCCAACGTCCGGCTGTGAGCTTCCGCAGACGTCCTCGAAAGCTCCGGAAGAAGAATACGCGACGTACTATCCGCGGAAGCCTATTCCATTGCCGCTGATAATAGACATAACCGAGAAACAAGACGGACGCCTTTATCCAGCGACCTCTCACGAGGAAAGCTACAAGGTCAACCGGACTCCAGCCTTTGTTTTCGTTTCGCAGAACGCCGTCGCTCAGCAGTCACCCCGTCAACTGTGCACCCCCATTTCCCGCGAAAGGCCTACATCAGCAAGGACCACCCAGACGTCGGAGTGGGACCGCCGTGGTCGCTCGGGCGAGCGACGCACATCGCCTCGGCAGAACTATCATCAGAAGAGAAACAAAAAAGAGAAAAACATCTTTATCGAACACAAAGAATCACGCTGTAGCAGTGGTTGCGACATCACGGGAATCCATGCGCCATAATAGGTTCGTCCTGTTCGCTGAACAAGCCTAAATTCATGAAAGCCATCACAGTTCAAAGTGAAAAACAAAGACATTCGCGGCAATTAGGCATGCAGGGAGCCATAAAAAGTCGTGGCAGTAACGGAAAGTCTGGCACTGGTCTCTCCGTGTCCCTGTTTGGTAAGCTCGTCCAGCCATCGCAGTATATGAATTGTGGTACCATCAGGGTTCCTTGTCGGCGCGTCAGATGCGACTTCTTCCGGCTATTTCAACCTTGACTGTGCCACAGCGTTGGTTCAGCACACGGTAAAAACAATTTGAGAAATCGGTGGTGCGAGGCCTCTTTGCGGAATCTCGACACCATTGCTTGATTTAATCACGGAGATCGGATCAGCCTACATAAAAAAGACCCTAATTTCTACCGTAAGCCTTGTAAGGAAGGATGAAAGGCAGCTTACTAATCAAAATCAGGAAGTCTGAAGAATTATTAACTGAATCTCAGGCATTAGCGAGGCAAGGAATGTGCTCAGACGCGGCGATTCTATAGGGCGAATGCAAAGAAATATTGGTCTATAGCGAGCTTCGTAACCGACATCAATGCGACAGCGTGCACGTCAACGCATATTATGCGGCACCGGGTTGCTCAACATGAAAAGAAATCACACAATTCCGAGGCAAGTCCATTCTCAGTTGAGATCCCATGGATGCTGCTTCCATATAGTGTAACCGCCAGTGAATGTCTGTAATACGAATGTGTTCACCTCTGAAGCAGCTCATTGACTTTGGTTGAACTGAAGAATGAGAAGGACCCCATACGGAACTGAGCTACAAGGGGACAAGAATCGACCAGCAACTCCCAGGTCTCAACTGCCGCTCTCAAGAGGGTAGCATCCAGATAGGATCGCTCACCATTCCCTATTTATGCCACCGAGGCCGAGGGCGACAGCGCAAACGCACCGGCGGTATACGCGGCCTCAGCAGCAGTACACACGGGAGCGGTGGCGACAGCAGCGGCTGCTAAAACGGGTGCCGAGTGACAATGAGCCACGCTGTATCGCGCGCACGTATTCAAGAGGAACGTTACGAGGGCGCCGAACTCCAGTCGTCGAGGAGAAGGCAACACAGCCAGCGCCCGGAGATCAGAAGATGCGATAGGCGCGACGAATTCCGACGAGGCAGCGGGCAATTTTTCTGTAACGGGGCATTCGTCGGGAAAAGGCTGGTGGCCTATTGCTGGAAGCGAAAATCAGCATACGATCGCTGAAGGTGCGCTCAGAACAGCAGGTATAATTCAATCGACGCGGCATCTCCTCATATCTGTAAGGCCGCGTTCACACTGAGCTTTCCGGCCGCCGAAAGTGCACGCTCCGAATCCGGTTCGGCAGCGGCGAGATCCGCCGAAAGGGCCCTCTCCGCGCCGATCGCTCTCGGACCGATTTTTGCGGCGTCTGCCGCCGAATCGGTCACTGCGGACCAATAGGAGCGCTAGTCAAGAAATTTTGAAAAATGGCGGCCAAGCGTTATGCCGCAGTGCACTTAACTGAATGTTGAAACCAACGGGAGTTTAAGCTACTCTGTGCCTATACTTCGCCTCCGTATTTCGTGAAAGAGGTGACCGAGCTTGCTGTTGGCGTGACCGAGCTTGTTGCCGTCTTGCAGAGCAAAACGAACCCACCAACGCCACTGGCGTCGGTGGTTTTTCTGCTCTTCGTGCATTACAAGACAGCAACTTGGCAGCAAAGTAAGCAGAACTGTCTTTTTTTGCTTCTTGCGTACGAGATTCGTCGAAGTAAGAGCTTGATCAGGGGCTTTGGTTGGTGATGATCAATTTCCGATGCCGGTGTTTGGGCATTCTTGCATGGTCTGAGGCAGGCTGTGGTTCGACTCTATATTTTGTCTGCGACAATGAAATACCTAAAATAAGCCAAGAAGCGGCTACGCCAGCCGCATTTTCGATGAAGGCGAAAATGCTTGAAATCCGTGTGCTCAGATTTGGGTGCAAGTTAAGAATCCCCGGTGGTCGAAACATCCGGAGTTCCCCACTACGGCATCTCTCACAATCATATGGTAGTTTTGGGACGTTAAAACCCAACCATTATTACCATTATCAACAGCCAAGAAGTCCCCGTCAAGCCCATCAAAGAAATCTGCTTCACTGTTTCATTAGCTTTATACGTCTAATATAAACTTCTCCACCCCGCCCTTTCACGGTAGTCTAGTGGCTAAGATACTCAGCTGCTGACCCGCTGCAGGTCGCGGGATCGAATTCCAGCTGCGAAGGCTTCATTTTGGATGGAGACGAAGATGCTGTGGGCCCATGTGGTCACATTTGGGTGCACGTTAACGAACCCCAGGTAGTCGAAATTTCCGGAGCCCTCCAGTACGGCGTCTGTCATAATCATATGGTGGTTTTGGGACATTAAACCGCACATATCATCATCATCAAAGTTCTCCACCCACCCACCTATTTTTAGGTTAGCGGAAGGGCGGGGAGGGGAAGCGCAATATGTATCCCTTTGGCTAACTTAAACATGTCCTATAAAACTGCGGAAATAAATGAGGGAACCTGGCGAGTAAGCACGCCTAAAAGAAGACCATCCAGGTCCCCGAGATTACGCAAAACAGTCGAAAAAATACCGCCCTAAGAAACTAAAGGAGAGCTGCAAGGGTGGTTCGTCCAGTGTCCGCATGTAAATCATCGTAGAAAGACGACACCCGAATCCAGATAAGCAGGAAAATACGCAGCGAATTATAGGGTGAATCCCGCTCCCTTGTCTCAAAAATGGCGAGACAGGAACCTCACCTCTGAACTTGCAGGGGGCATATGGTGGGTGACGCTATGCAGACAGTAGACAAAGCGATAGTACTGAGTTATGACGCGGATGGAGCACAGTAAAACTTGCGACGAGAAAATTAAGGAATCAACACACGCGATGCAATCACGTTCGAGTCAAATTCCCTGCTGGATTGTTTGCGCTGTCCGGGATTGCAGACTGGACTGAACATGGTGAAAGACCTTACACGAAAACAAATGTCGCCACGCGAATGACCTTGCGATCAAAATTCACCTTCGCTGCGCAGTCCCTGCGCGCACAACACGAACGTCGGCGTCCTGCGTAACAGAAGATGGACAGACTCCACATCAAGGTGCGGAGACTACACATCGCCTTGCAGTATAGGAGCTGAAGGTGGTGTTGTTGGTAGCTTTTCATATATTTCTATATCAAACGGTCGCTGGTTACACGTCATACGATTTGTAAGCAGTCTCATTGTTAAGGTATCCACATGTGCGCGTTGCTCCTTCCCACATATAACGCGTGCTTTCAGAGCGGCCGCCTTGGTTCTGCTCCCAAGGGAAGTGCGTCCGCGCTGACGGTACGGGCACACGGACGGACGATGGAAACCGCGGCGTTGGCACAAAAGTGACGCCTTGCGAAAACACGAACATCAACACGACGGGTCCGAAGCAAAAATTAGCCGCTGCAGGCAAGAAAAAATGAAATTTAGAAAAGAAGAACAAAACACAGCGGGAGGCCATCGGAGGAACCAACGCCAACGACGAGAAAGCGGCTTTTTTTTTTTTTTCGTGAGGGACGCATTACTGCAGCAAGTGGGAGACGATGAAGAATAAGAGAGGAGGAAAGACGAGGGACAACGCGGATGATTCTTACGACGCGATGTACGGTTTAAGGAAGCCAGCACGACAGCCCGAGGGAGTCGCGGCCTGCCAAAACGCAACCAGGCGCAACGATTCTTAAAGTGGAGCAGATTACTCCGAGCCCGGAATTAGCGCCACGCGCTTACCCCCAAGGCTCTACTGATGAGTCACGATTGGCACTTATGTGTGGTACACATCGTGACACGAGCGTTTTGAGACCCTGTTCCCACGACAAACGTAGTGCCGGCGGCCTTGGCCCATGAAGTGACAACATAAATAGGCGAACTATACGGACAACCCCGCAGGCTGTAAGTGCGGGGAAAATAATAATATTATTATTAAAAAACACGTTCACTTTATGGTAAGCCACTTCAAAGTTTTGACAGGATATGACAACAAAACGCACATGTTAACCAGACAGGACTCTACTTGTCAAATTGGTATGACGGATACGGTAGAAGCTAATAGCGCTGCAGCTCGGGGCTCTTCGACTTTCAGGGTTTCCACTCGACCACCTCAAACGTATTGTCACTGCCCAAGCTTCGATTGATTGATTGATATGTGGGGTGTAACGTCCCGAAACCACCATATGATTATGAGAGACGCCGTAAGGAGGGCTCCGGAAATTTCGGCCACCTGGGTTCTTTAACGTGCATGCACCCAAATCTCAGCACACGGGCCTACAACATTTCCACCTCCATCGAAAATGTATCCACCGCAGCTGGGATTCGATCCCGCGACCTGCGGGTCAGCAGCCTTACCTTAGTACCTTAGCCACTAGACCACCGCGGCGGAGCTAGCCCACGCTTCGAAGAAAACACTTTTTTTTTAGTTTGTAAAACACGGAAGCCCATGCCGCGATGGCGATGCGGCAGTTGGACGAATAGCGAATTAGCGATGGGCTGACGGCTGGAATATACAATCAGGCGAGTCAGTGAATAACCGATACGTCGTACAGAGAACAAAATAACCCAAGAATATTGTGTATATATTTCCGTTCATCGATTCAGCGTAACATAAAGGCTTCGAAAAATTCAAGAAGTTACCAACGCCATCAATACACGTTACCACTATAGGCAATCCAACAAATAGTTGGCCCATGTACCGAAATTTCTAAATACAGAGCTGACCAGGGGTGTTGGGCAGTGTACGCTGTTAATCGTTTAACCAGATAATTTCGCGGCTTCCGCCAAATATAAGATCCACTGTTTAACGTTTCTTTACTGTCATCCATAAACTGCCGATCATTATCAATGGTTGTAAGGGTTATTACGTACGTCACCACACGTGGGCACTCACACGCTAATGTTTTAATGCAATGGAAAGGCAGAGGTCCATTAATTTTGCAAATAACGATCACTTCAAGATCACCAGTGTCACAAACGCGCACTCACAAGAAGCGCGCGCTATCGTCTTCCAAATCCAGCGTCAAATTACGGGGCCGACCGCGAGAACGGAGCACGACCTTCACTAGACGCTGACGGCCGCGTGGTCGAAGCCCACGTCCTCACTCCACTGCGGGAAAATACGCCTATCGAGACAGCTAACTTGTAGCACAGAATCTGGAGATACCGAGAAATCAACCTGCTATATACGAATGAATGCGCCAAAAGGTGCTCACTGTTTCTCAAGACACCACTGTATTTTGGAATAAGCTTGTCAACCGCATATAAAACATGCAGAAGAATCCCGAACTCGAGCAGCAGCCAATTTACGCACGGAGAGACTGCGAGAGTCAGTCGGTCAGTGAAAAAGTGTTATGTAATGACGCAGTTCGCGTGATGGGTTCAACAGTGAGAGGAATCTTTTAGGCAACGGTACCATGAAGAACCGATCGTGGAAGGGAACGCACAGCAGGCCAGCGCAGTGGACGTCAGCCCATGTGCGTGTTTGTTTCAGGAAGATGAATCTTCACAAAACGCAACAAAACCACTGAATGCCGTACAATGACAAAGGCCCGCTAAATATGAAATGATTTAGTGCTATTGAATCTTTTTCTAATGCATGATCTTGTAATCGAAGCGCGATTCAATTAACTGTTGTCCATTATTATTGCACGCATCCGAGTGTTCTTGCGACATACCAGCCAAGTGTGCATTTGTGCGAGACGTTTGATGCTGTTCTAAATCTTACGTATTTAGATGCACGGAAAGAGCGCACGTCCCTTGCGCAAGGTTAGCTCCCCCGGACTTGCTGCGAGAAGCTCAGCCTGTTTCCAAGGATGACGCAACGTGGAGCTGTAACAGCCGAGGGCCCTATCGGGAACCGAAGAGTTATGACCGTCTTGTTTTTCGTTGGCAAAAAAAAAAAAAAAAAACGACGCCGAGCAAGAGGGGAGGACGGTGAGGTCGACAGAACTAGCGTCCTTGGCAGCCAACTTTCGGGCGGCCACAAGACAATAAACGGATAGCAAAGAATGCTAGCCCGCGTCAAGCTGCTAACTTCAACGAATCTATTTGCATAGCTGGTGCGCATATGGAGGAATAGTGCGGGAGACGCATTAAAAAAAAAAAAAAACTACAGCATATACACTGAGTCAATGCTGATGAGTGGGGCGAAGCATCAATCCGTCCTATTCGCGTCGTCTGTCCTATTGCACACACTTCTATTGGACCAACGCCTTCAAGGAAATTAGATAAGATATGGTGATGAGACAGCGCCATCTATTTTCTTGTTCAGAAGATACAGCCGTTACGCCTGACGAAGGACAAGGTTCGACTAAGAGGAGCTTCGGCCCTAAAATTCACAGCATAATCACCGAGTGAATGATGATGAGTGGGGCGAAGCATCCACCCAACCACCTCTTCATCCGTCCGTCCATCCGTCCGTCCGGTAGTCTGTCTGTCTGTCTCTATCTGTATCTGTCTGTCTGCCTGTCTGTCCGCCCGTCCGTCCGTCCAGCTGCCTGCCTCCCTGTTCGTCCATCCATCCGTCAACTATACGAAATCACTACGTGTACGAAAACCACTAACCATCTAGTTATAGATATTAATTCCAAGGACATATAATCATACGCCATCTCTTGAGCGATTCATGAACTAGAGGTGGCTACATACTACTACATACTACTACTACTACTACTACTACTACTACTACTACTACTACTACTAGCTACTGCAGAGGGGGGAACGATCCACACACTGAGGAGCTTCACCTCAAAAAAAAAAGAAAAAAAAGAACGCAGTGTCCCTGAAGACAGCTAGGGAAGCGAAAGCCACCTTCTTCCTGTTCTCCGTCGATGTGTGACCCGCTACTATTTGAATTATTTACGTACCTAAAATGGTTTTGCACTGCCTTCGAGATCGGAGCCACGTCACCTGGTTTCGCATTGCTTTTGTGATCCGGACCATCTTTGATCAAGCTACGATGTCACGTTGATGATTTATATGTAAAGTTTAACGTCCCACAACCACCAAACGATTACGATTATGAGAGACGCCGTAGTGGAGGGCTCCGGAAATTTCGACCACCCGGGGTTCTTTAACGTGCACCTGAGCACACAAGCCTGCAGCATTTTCGCCTCCATCGAAAATGCAGCCGCCGCAGCCGGGATTCGAGCCCGCCATCTACGGCTCGGCATGCTTAACCACTAGACCACGACGGCGGGGCACTACGATGTCACGTGGCACCACAGGGTCGTTACGACGTCATAATTACGTCACAATATTGGTGATCTGTAACGTCATCGCAACGTCGTTACGTGATGAATTTTCATGTCACACGTGTTGACGCCGGCGGGAGATGCCTACGCGGGCCGCCGTTCACTTTTCGCGTTTGAGGAGGCACCGAAAACATCCGCGTCGTGCATCACCCTTTAGACAGATAATAGAGAACATATCAAAATGATGGAATGTTGAAGTGGAAATTTTTCAACAGGGGTGTTGGAGCCAACCTTAAAACAAGTGGTATCGCCTTCTTCAAATCAGCAATTGCTGCCACACTGAGTAAGGACACGACCACTTGTTCCAAACGGTGTCTTCAGCGACGCCCCATGTTCCAGCATTTTCCACTGTAAGCTAAATGGTACTTAGTTCGGGTTTTTATGGCTCAAAAGCAGCTACGGCTATGCTGCGACAGGCACAAGGTAATATGTTATGTAGGGTGAAATTATCTCATTTACAGCTTATTTAAAAAGTCACATTATCTTGAAAAGTTCAGAACAGCAGGCAAGAGCACAAGCGAATAATGTACAAGACGTAGAGCACGGTAGATAGGCGCGTATTCTTTGCACAGTTGGCCGAAATATTCCGTCTCCGTGTACTGAGACGTGTAATTTGGGTAAGTAACACTGTGATGCATTCGTGACATTTTTCACAGGTTAGTTGATCGAGATGGCATATAATATCGCGGCGTTCTATAGCGGCCCACTGAAGCCCTGCCAGTGAAAATTCTTTTCACGAATGCCAATGAACATCTTCTGTCCTGAGGGCTACAGTACTGCTCGCAAGTGCTGTCACCAAACCAATAACCAATGCAACTAAAGCTGGTACACTTTTACGAACTATTTTCGCACGCTAAGCAGCGAGTTATCACAAACGTTGATCAACAGGTCTCAGGATCGATTCTGGCTTTCTCATTTAGCCCCATTTTTTCGAACGCATGAATAGGGAAGCGTACGCGAATACCCCCAATTATTTTGTGAGATTTAAACTAATCTGAATCGCGATTTCGTGAGTTAGGCCGTCTGGCTTACGTATTTAAGATCCCACATAAGGTTGTCCTGCAGTCTAAGAAAACAAAATCACGTTACGCTGAAACTAAGGGCCAAAAACTAGGGGACTGTTTACGAAACATCGACATGCAACTACGTGAAGTCCAGAAACAATGTTTAGACCTCTCAAAGCATCAAGAGAAAAAAAAAGGGAGGGACATGTGATTAATTCCATCCACATAAATGATCAAGGTTGGAAGTCAAGGACGTCGCAACAGAACTTCCATACGCACACTCCATATTCAAGCCGAGGAATTCAGTTTAAAACCAAAAGCTACGGTAGAGATACGGTATAGACTGCCACCGAAAGCTGCAATGTCAGTCACCGCTTACAAATAAATCTACAGAAGGCCATGAACGTCTGGTGTAAAGGGGCGAAAGAAGGCATTGCACGAGAGAGGCGGGAGAATCTACGTCACACATTAGGAAAATGCGGATCAAATCGAGTCAGAAGGGAGCCAAATATAGAAGTCAAAGGTACAGGTACACCCGCTCGAGTACTGTGGGGCTATAGGGACTCGCCGTTGACGCAAGAGACGTCGCGCGCGCCAACGCGCCGCAACCACCTCGCAGTGGCACCAACCGCGCAATCGCACGCGTAACGTATCGCCGCGTTGAGTGAGCGCAGCCCGAGGCGAACTCCTGGGGAGGAAACCTGGACGCAGACTCGGGCGGCACTAACACACACTCTGACCTTCTGCGCAAGAGACGCACGCGTACTGACAGGAAGAAAAATGGTAGCAAAGAAAGAAAAAAAAGCAGAACCGTTCGCAGACCTCGCAACCGACTCTCGTCGAAAGACTTACGTCCTCTTCCTCGGGTGCCAGACTTTCCTGTTCCGCCTACGCACTGAGCAGACGGAACGGGAAAAAGAAAATGGCAAAGGCCGAAGGGAAGCTGCTTTTGAAACGCTATACGCGCCACAGTAACTATTTTCTTCTTTTTTTTGCAGCAGTCGAAACCCAGCGTCGGCTTTCAGACAAATGCTTGGTTATTCACTTTCGTTTAGCGGCAGCTTCGAGACCAGAAAGACGTCGGTTACACTAGTGACGGGCAATGAATTTCCCTGAAGGTCGCGGCGGGAAGGAAGCAAAAAGAAAACACCCACGGCTGGTGTCAGCACCGCGGTCGCGTCCAGAAGCGACGAGAGCGAGAGGGCTGCAGCGATTGGTCCATGGTTTCCGGTATCATTGGTTTTCGCTACGCTATTCTTGTTACAAACATTGGAAGTATTCTTTCTTTCCACGAACGATGCTACGGTAGAATGGCTCAGGTGCACCCAACGTTCAAACCAACAGTAGGGATATGTTTGTATCGCTGCTTACCAGTTATCACAGGTGTATTGTATGTTTTTTTTTTCGTACGGTATTTTTCGAGCGAGGTGTGCTTATGCTCTCTGCTTTATATTGTTTTCATACATTTTATGCCACTTTTATTGCTTAACAAGTTGATTTGTATTTTCACCGTTGTAACCCACTTTGGAAGTACTCCACCAGGAGTCAGCAGTACTGCGATATATATATATATATATATATATATATATATATATATATATATATATATATATATATATATATTGCACACATCACATTAAAATGAAAAAAAATGCAAGAAAGAAAACTGAAATTCCTACGACTTCAATAGCCCTTGTAATTTAGTTTTTATGCCGTATCTACATTAAAGGAACTCTACGATCACCATGATAAACACGGAAAAACGAGCCCTTAGGTATACACTTCTTTCCCTTATATATATATATATATATATATATATATATATATATATATATATATATATATATATATATAAAGGGAGAGAAGTGTATACCTAACGGCTCGTTTTTCCGTGTTTTTGACACAATATTAATGAGATCTAACAGACAGTAATGCCAAGGAATGTACAGGGGAAGTTATTAGAACCAATGGAACGTAAATAAGAAGAAAGAAAAGTGGGTGAAAAAATAACCAGCCGTGAGCAGGAATCGAACCTACGACCTTCGTATAACGCGTTCGATGCTCTAACCGCTGAGCTACCACAGAGGCCTTCCCTCCATCCACTTTTTTGGGTTTATATGTGAATTTAGAAGGAGGGGTGTCAGTCAGCGCCATCTATAAGCCAAGCGACGAGTGTGAAAAACTCTTTTATGCGAATGTTTGGCGTCACGTAGCACGTGAACTTATTACGACCGGGCAGCTGATTAATAGTCCCTCGTATACAACCTAATGACACCAAGTCTGCCAGTACGAGACCCTCCTTAATGAATAAGGGAAAGAAGTGTATACCTAAGGGCTCGTTTTTCCGAGTTTTTGACACAATATTAATGAGATCTAACAGACAGTAATGCCAAGGAATGTACAGGGGAAGTTATTAGAACCAATGGAATGTAAATAAGAAAAAAGAAAAGTGGGTGAAAAAATAACCAGCCGTGATCAGGACTCGAGCCTACGACCTTCGAATAACGCGTTCGATGCTCTAACCACTGAGCTATCACAGCGGCCTTCCCTCCATCCACTTTTTTGGGTTTATATGTGAATTTAGAAGTAGGAGTGTCAGTCAGCGCCATCTATAAGCCAAGCGACGAGTGTGAAACACTCCTTTATGCGCATGTTTGGCGTCACGTAGCACGTAAACTTATTACGAGCGGGCACCTGATTAATAGTCCCTCGTATACAACCTAATGACACGAAATCTGCCAGTACGAAACCCTCGTACACACACACACACACACACACACACACACACACACACACATATATATATATATATATATATATATATATATATATATATATAGCTTTTTTACACTACGCGTATACAGCATCCAAGCTATCCCTTTGAGACCAATCTACATGATGGGTATTGAACATGCACAGCGTCGTTTTCTCTCCCGAGGAACTACATATCTGCGAAGGCAAGGGTTCATTCGATCTCCAGCACTTTCTTCGGTTAGTACAGTCTTGAAAATTCTCCGGTATTTCATTTCATTAAATTTCATTTCATTAAATTAACTGGCTATGTAATAACAGGTCTACGTTTCACACGTATTGCGTTTCCCAAATTTTCACATTTTTTTCGCCATTTATTTCCCAGTTGGGGTTCGCGGTATACTCGAAAAAATGGGCGCTTGAAGGGATCAGCCAAGACCAGTTACCGTCGAACCCACTGATAATACCGGTTCAAACCATCAAAGCATATATCTATCACATAATGTGGAGCTGCTGCACCGTCAGCTTTAGTATGTTTTCTGTTGTGAAATACCTCGTGTACAACAATGCGCACATCGTGCGTAATCGGTTATAACAATGAATTATGGTATTTGGGAGTCCGTGCTGAAAGGTAACAGAATACGAAAATCTTGAGTGCGAAATCCTTGTAAGTAGAACAATATCAACGATGTCAATTGAAATTTGAGGAAAAGACCTTGAACACTGCGCATGCTGATTCGTCCTTCTCAACACAACTGTTTGGAATTTTAACGTGAAACATGCATATTTGTTCCAGACTACGCACTGTCACGCGAACAATGCCATGAATGTCTTTCATCAGCTGGTCTCACACATATCACGCCAAAGTATACAAAAAAGTTGTTTTCAAACGCTGGAAAACAATATAGACGCTAATTTTTTACTATCATGTAGTATTTCTAGTTCCTGCTGCCACACATTCTGCGTTATGATGAACGACACGTAAGAAACTTCTGAAATTTACAGGGTCACAAACACCGCATTAAAATGAAAAAATGCAAGAAAGAAAACTGAAATTCCTACGACTTCAATAGCCCTTGTAATTTAGTTTTTATGCCGTATCTACAGTAAAGGAACTCCACAATCGCCATGATAATTAACAGCGATTTTTTGACTCGGAGCGCTTTTCCACAGCTCCCAGTTGTATCTCCAGCTCGAACCACCCGTTCGTTAGCAAGAAAGTGTGCAGCACTGCAGCATTTTTATAGCTGTCTTGTCAGAATCAGAACGCGACTCAGGATGACCAGCTGCCCGTCTAAGACCGAGCAGAGGCTTCCTTAGAACAAGTTATGCTGGAAACTCGGATAAATGTGTACAACCAGCTAAAGCTCTGGAAAAGACCAAGCTTTCACAAGGCACAGCGACGAAGTCAGGTTTGTAGGAGTACTTAGAAAGAGATGGATAGAATTGCCTCCTAACAACGTGAAAGCGCTCTTGTAAAGGCAGCGCAGCACATCCCGGTATCAGCTTCGGTACGTTAGCGCCCATTGGTCAAGTCTTGCGCATGCTTCGAGAAGTATTCGAGATAGTTCTAGCGCACTGACGCACGCGTGGGAAATTTCGGAAAAGAATGCGCAGCGCAGTGCCAAGACACAACAGGGCGTCGCTCGTAAAGCGACGCTCGTCGCCTGCAGGTACGCGGCTCGGCAACGGCGGAGAGCAACCAACGCCACGGTGGGAAGCTACGCGGATGCCAAAGGGCCGCGACAGTAGCGCCTAGCCTACGGAAACCAGCGAACACCACTCGACAGCCGAGCCGAGGCTGCCAACCCACGGGAACAGTAAGGCGTGTGTGGCCAGACGTCAAACAGTAATTTATGGGCGCGTCGCATGTCTGTTTATACGTCTATGGGTTGGCACAGTTAGAGTAGCGGTGTTTGTCTGTTGAAGTATACGAGTGCAGCAACAAGGCGAGAAAACAATATTCATAATATTATATAACAATACCTGCAGTTTTACGCACTAAAACCGCGACATAACTATGAGGAACACCGTAGAGAAGGGCTGCGGATATTTCGACCACGCGGGTCTATCTAACGTGCAAGCGGCATCGCAAAGTAATCTAGCCTCTATTTCGCGGATTGGATCCGCAACCTTCGGGTTACCAGAAATTATACAGCGGTATTTAGGCCGTACTGGGCCAGTTTTAATTAAGTTTGCCCGTTTTAAAAATTGCTACTCATAAACCTGGTGCAGTACTGGCCAATGCCAAGACAGCTATAGTAGGTCTATAGTTGGAATGGTTTACATTTCAGTAATAAAACGCTATTGAATAAATAGCGCCTTTTACACAAGTAAAGGTGAAACGCCCTTGAAACAAAGTAGGGAAGTGTCATACAACGATAGCACCGATAACTAAAACGGGAACACGGAACTTTGCCACACGGTAGAGTTCTTTATTTCATTTTTTTTTCAACGGGATAACTACATTCGGTTCACGTCACGCTCACGGGAAGTGGCGGCTGCCGGCGGCGTCGCAATGTCTCAGAATACTCGAGCGCAGTTTCTGTTTCGGCCTGTCTGCAAATTGTGCAAAACGTGAAAGACGCGACGAAAATTGCGCGGGCGAGACATTTTTCGCCCACGCGATTGCAGAAGACAACGAGCACCGTTCTTTTTTCGTTCCATTGTTATTTTTACATTCGCTTTTTTTCCCCTTCTTGTTACTTAGTGGCGGCGAAGTGCGAGAGACGGACGTCCCACGCAGCGGCCGCAGTGGTGCCGCATGCAGCGGTCGACGTCGGCCGAAATGAGCCTCGGCGGGCGAAAAATAGCCCCGCAAAAACGCCGCCGGGAATATAAATACGAGCGCGTATTCTTAGAAGACACGCGAGCAATTATTAGCGACAGAGTCGCGCGACCACGTTCCAGCGATGACAGGGACGCTGCCGCAGAGGAAGAGGTGCCCCTCTGCGAGCAGCGAGCGAGTTCAGCAGAAAACGGAAAAGGAGAAAAAAAAAAATACCTGACGCAGCCATGACGCGACGGCGACAGCGTGAGGCAAGATGGCGACACTCTTCTCCTCGGCTGCCAAGGAGCGGCCAGCTGGGTTCGATCTCCCAGAACCTCAAGGTGAACGGCGGTCCTTCCGACTGAGACTCTCCAAATGCCTTCCATCTGCAGCCACGATAGCTATGAGCCACACCACGCGAGTGATGACCCAGCGCACTCACTGCAAGGTTGTAAGCTGGGTCATTCAAGTCTTTCGTGTCCTTGTCTCTGTGTCGTCGTTTTGTTCTTGCGCTATAACTATCGTCATGTAAGCTGGCGCCAATCGTGGTATATTTCGAAGTCATTGGAAGAGAATTTGCTTTTTCCTGAGCGCGAATCACTCACATTTGCTTGTTGCAGATTGGCATTCAAGCAACGTCCGGCCTTTTATCCAGCTTTACTGAAGAAAAGTTCATGGGCGTCAAGCTACAGCAGCAGTTATTTTCAGTTTGGTAAAACGATAATATTTGGTGTTTAACGTCCCAAAAACACGGTGTGAATATTATCGTCCCGGAGGGCTCTGGAAATTTTGACCGTCTGGTGTTGTTTAACGTGCACTGATATATATACCACAGCACACGGGCCTCTCTCAATACAGCTACCACTTCGCCTCAATTGAAACGCGACCGCCGCGGTCGGGATCAAGTCTGCGATATTCGGGACAGCAGCCGAGCACTTTAGCCACTGTTGAACCGACGGACACTTCGCATCTGATTCTACAAGTCAGACCGAGGAAAAGTGCTAAATGAAATGCAGACTATGTGCTCCCGCAGGAACAGCCCAACCCTCCCCTCCTAACTCTGAATCATGTCACGATCAGCGCCATAGTATAGTATAACTTCACAGTGCGCTTTGCCACGCGCTTCCGCGATGTAGACCATACTAGGCTATTCGATAGTATACAGTTACGCTTAATGTAAGTTCCAAGACAATGACCGTGGCTGAAGGGGCCCCAAGTCGGAACGGCGCCAACGTCAAGCGTTAAATTCACTTAGAGAAGGCCAGTAATTGAAGCGGCGTTTATTTCACTAAATGTCCCCACATGTAAGGTGCCACCTTGCAATGTTCGCGCTTTTTCGAGAGCATTGACAACATGTTCCAACTCATATTGGGCGCGGCTGTACATCACACGACACCGCCTTACATGTAGACTGTCTGCGCGTGGACGCAACGAGTGATGAACGACACTTGGTTTCAGCTACCCTGAATAGACTAGGCGAGCAGGAGTTTCTACGAAACACTAAGAGTACTACACGACCAGGCTGGGGGCAGTGGCGTATATGTTTAGCTCTCTTCAAGTAGAGAAGCGCCGTGCTTCATAAGAGGCCGATATGCAGAAGCGGCGAGCACAGCCGTTCAGGCTGTACGGCGAGGAATGATAGGCGGTAAGTCGATTTGCACAAACACTTTTCACTTTGACCTCGAGCAAATTGGTTAATTTCTTCTCTTTCAGTAACATACTGCCGTAAAAAAGATAAATCACTGTGAAACAACAAAATGTAGCCCGAAGCGCGCTGCAGCCAGAAAAGCGATAGAGCTCTTTGCATTTTATGAGCTTACCCATAGACGCACAGTACGCGTCATCGCGTTATAGAGAAAACAATTAGACCATATTAAACCAGTGAGTCAATGCTAATACTTTATCTATGCTCACAAAAGAATTGTAATGCACAAACGTGTTTTTTTGCAAAAAATTTTAACTCGAAATATTGTTACAAAGAATGACGAAACTCGTGAAATTTTAAGCATCAACATTTAAATAAGAAAACCATCGAAGCGTCCCATTACTAAATTTTTGTAGGAAAACATTCAGCTACAATTTCGGAAGATATAACAACCTGTACAGAAGCCGAGTAACACTACATACGGCCCAGTCTTAGAATAAGCAAAAACAAACAAAAAATTAGCTGATCTTTCTTTAGCAATTGAAATAAAAAGTGAAACGTATCTTCCCAGAGGTATTTCTGCATTTATTGTGCATTGTTTCGCGACAGGAGAGAAGGAATGCATGCTACAGCAACAGATTACAATGTCACGCGAAGAACAGCAACAAGCTCGAAAACTTGCAGCGCGCTCCTCAAGCAGAAAGCACGCACGAAATGAGCATACACAGGACAAGCACGGACAAACTGACACAGCTGGGCACCTAAATCACGCTGCTCAAGCAGAAAGGATGACGCACGAAACGAACGCACAAGCATACACAGGATGAGCACGATTAACAGTCAAAATTCTTACTTCATCATGAGGCAGCAGCGCGCTCCTTTCGTAAACACGGCCGCAGCAGCAAGCGAAGTTACCTTCGAGCTCTCTTTAACTACTGTAACTTCGAAGCAATCTTGCGGTGGAAGCACAAGAGGTACAAAGCACCCGAATCGCGAGATAAGCGCGCGCGAGTGAGCAACCACGCCAGAAAACATCTACCCCGCTATGCGGAGTCATGCGCGCACAGCAGTGCGTATACGATAGAGCGGGACGACGACCTTTATAGAGCACAAGCGCGCAATACGCACCCCCCGCGCCATCTCGCTACTGATGAAGAAAATGCATTGAGGTTGCTAATGTCTGAGGACCGGCAATACTGTATGGTGTATGTAAATCACTTGCCATTAACACGCTGAACAACGTACGCTTTGTGGCTTGGTGGTTTGCGTCGCAAGTTGCGGAGCGAGAGGTGACCGGTTCGACGCCACGCTACGTTAAGTTGTCTTCTCATTTTTTTTTACTTTACAATCTGCAAGTATATATTTTACAGCATATCCGTGACGAAGATACGTCAGCGGAGCCATGGTGGACACCTTCATAAAACAGCTTCGTGTTAAAAAAAATTGGCCCAGTATGTGAATGTTTCACTGCAAATGTCGTCGAAAGACCATAGTCTTTTGTTCCGAGAGAGAGAGAGAGAGAGAGAGAGAGAGTAAACAAAACATTTATTTGATATTCTGCGCGAGAACATCGGTGAATTGTATTCTGGAGGCACTGCGTTATAGTGTCTCGATCCATGCAGCAGAGACGAACGGGCGCATCGTGGTACATGAGACACGAGCGCTGTCTGGCAGTTATCTTGAAAAAACGAAGGACGGCGTGCGCGCCTGTCTCGGAGGCGATAAGGTGTAGAACGCAAAGCGACGGGTTGGTGCCATCACCGTGTAGTCATTGCAAAGCGTTGGAAACGCCTTTTAGTGCACAGCGTTGAATTGTCAGCGCAGCGTGATAAGCGTTAGGTCCTTGGAATTACTTATGTACGCCTTCTCTAGTATAAAGAGACACACCGCAGAATATTGACGTGTTGTAATTGTGCCTCAGATATGCGCAATAATTGATTTTAATTGACAATCGCAAAAGCATGAAGGCTGAAACTTGAGCAATATCGGTGGGCGCTGCGGATGCGGTTGGATTTTAGCCATTTCGGGTATCGTTAAGGCGGGCAAACAGACAAAATTAATGGACAGACTGCCCGAAATTTTTGCGTAATTTTTACAAAAAAAAAAAAAAACGTTATCTCCCACAAATGCCCTGGGAATGTAGACCCGAATACCAGTTTAGTGACACCGAGAACCTCTCGTCGAGATGGCACGCCACCCTGCGCAGCTTTCGGTCGTACCCACGAAGACTGCGAGGAAGCGAACAGGCAAGACTTCGACGTCCCCAGACAGGAGGCGTAGGCCCAGCCAACTCAACTGCTGGTTTCAATAGGAGTTTATTCGTCGTCGTCCTCCTCTAAACTGCGACCACCAAGCCGTTAAGGCTTATTGCTGTCACAGAACAGTTAAAGAAATATTTTTTTTTCTGCGCTAAATTAATTGAGTGCGACATACATCAAGGACATCATGGATTTCTTCAAAATTTCCGGTTACTTGCGCGTTGCAGTCAAAGGTGCACTACAATCGTGCAAATACGGTAGTATAAATGTGCTGACTTCTCATACGGCGCAGATTTTTGCTATATCAGCTCCCAGTAAGCGACGCCCCAGACCTAACAGAGCCGATAGCGCACATAACCCTGTTACCAGGAATCTGCGATGAGAGAATGGAAGGAAGTGAAGGACCCAGGAGATGTTGAGATGAAAACCTTCGGTGCTCGATGAAACGCGAAATCTGAGCGTCGGCATCCCGCGGAGGCGGGTGATGAGCGAGGCGAAAATGATCGTCACGAGATGACGTCACCATGTAACGGCACACTGAAGTCACAGATAGCAAACAAAAATTATGACGTCATAGTGACGTACCGTGACATGAGGTCATCGCGTCGTTTCACAGCTTTGTCAAAGGTGGTGCCAATCACGTAGATAATGCGAAACGTGGCTCCAATCTCGAAGGCAGTGAGAAACCCCGTTAGGTGCATAAAGCATTCGAAGGGGGGCGTGGCAGCATCGATAAATACTTTCAGCTGAGAAGAAGAAGAACATACCTTTCACCCATCGGTTCGTCTTCAAGTGAATGCACAAAAAACGCGAGCCGTCCCAAAATTTAGCGTCGGAAGATGTCGAGTCATCAGGTAGTCAGTTGTCCTTCCTAGGGCACAGAAGGAGCGCTCCATCTCACCTCTATCGTGATACTGCTTTCAGACAACATCTGCGCAATATTTTTCGGCACTAAAGTTTGCCTGGAAGTAATTAGGCGCGTGAGCGTATTTTCGTTGTCCCGTCTATCGCAGTCACAAGATTCCTTGAATATGGGGACCCTCCCACCTATAGGTGGACTTCATGCTTACGAGCTTGAAAAGTATTGTTTTGGGACATTTAAAGGTTCGTTCATTCGTTCATTCATTGTTATTAAACCATAGAATACCTAAGAGTGCGAAGTGCCACTCCGATGAGTTCTGCACAGAAAGCCCGAACACTAGCCATGCTACGCAGGGAGCCGTGTGGCAGCGAAAATCACTTTGGAAGTTGCCACAAATTATTGTCTGCGAATGCCAGATCAAGTGGATCATTCGAAAGACCGCTAATGCCAGCTACGCCTCTTACAGTTACAACACTACACAACTAGAATAATATCCTCTACATTAATAACGAAGGACTTTCCACATAGTAAATAATTGTGGCTGCCGGCATAGGCGACAAGCGTTTCTAACCTCTTCACCACTTTTTTTTCCTCAGAAAAGCAGTGCACCATGGCGTAAAAAACCAAAAACACTCAAGATTCGAGTCAACCCACGCATTGCACAAAGTTAAACGGCAATACAAAAATTCTTACATGAAAAATTCGTTAAGGTGACCAGAAACCGTCTCATCGATATAACTTGAGTACCCGATTTGTGGACTGCCGGCTCCTGCGCAATGGACGCGCTACTGGATCAGCTATCGCTACAGTGGTGCGAAGACTGACCAGAAAGCAGCGATGGAGGTCTTCCCCTCTTCTTTTCTCCTTCCTCCTTATCATAACTTCGATCCCCCCCCCCCCCTTCCTCACAGAATTAACATGACTGTGCTCTGCCTCTGACTCCCTACTGTCCGGCCACGTCACCACAATAGCGCGGCTCATTTTAAGGCGCTCCCCACGGCGACAACCTGCGCTTCTCCTCCTCGCGATTCAGAACGTTTTTTTTTTACTCTTTTCTTTATTTTTATTATCTTACCCTTTTCTGTTCTCTCTCCCCACTTCTTGTACCCGATATCCCGCGAGTGTTTCAGTTAAGGTGTCCACACTGAGACTGTTATTGTGCACTCCTCCCCAAATTCCTTCCATCCTCTCCCCAATATTTTTGTCTGCTTGTTAGTTTTTTTAACAAAGGATCACACTTAATGTCCCAGCCTTCTTGCTATACCACACTGTAGATGGTTATGCTATGCTACGAGCTAGCTGGCACATACACGCCTTTTGTGGCACAAACCTGCTTGTTCAGTTTTGCACAGATGAGTCCGGAGCTTTGCCAAGCTTAGGCAGCACCACTGTGAAAAATAAAAAATAAATAAAAAAATAAAAAATAGGAAAGCAGGCTTTCCATACAGTTTAAAATTCTCGCGGCTTCCCCGCACAAACTTAGTATGTGGGAGAAGCCAGCTTCAACGAAAGCTTCGTACTGGAGCTGTGCAGAAGCAACGAACAAAATGCCACCGTCAACGACGCCTCCAAGAAAATATCAGCATCGATTCGTCAAGATCAACGAAACGCTCCCGTTTGTTCAAACTCACTCGCTGGAGAGTCCTATAAAGTGGCCGCTACACCGCCACCTTTCCGTTATTGGGTCATCCGTTCCTCCTACTGTCTTCGACCGCTTCGCAAAACTGACAGATTGGGTATTTTTCTAAAGCACCGTTAACCTTTCTTCTTTGTGACCCACCAAGCGAGAAGGAAGAAAAAATCGGCGCTTCCGAACGTGTGCTAACAGAGCTCTCAACAGCTTCCACGAAACACCCCTTGCATGCATAACCTAAACGAAGCCTGGTTACACCACATCCGCAACCAAGCGCTCTCCTTCTATCTTCCTCAGACCAATTTGTTGACGAGAAGCAGAAACTGCACAGTCGAAGCCCATCAGCCGTCGTCTAAACAGTCCAAAGAGGAAAGCCAGCACTGCGAGTCGGACCACTGCAAAGTACGCAAGGCCAGAGCAACGACCCTGCCGCGCACACACTCAGTTGCTAGTCCCTAATTGCCCCATATCAAGCACACGCGTACACAAAGCATCCGTTCGAACGGAGGAAGGCTCGGAGGAAATGGCGAGCAGAGAGCATCCCTGATGTAGTGCGTGTGCGTGTGAAGTTGCGGGTTCGGTAGTGCACTCGAACGTCGCGACAGGTAATGCTAGTTTTGAGAACACACTCAGCGTCTTAAGTACAGATGTAGCATCACACATAAGAACTGACTTAGTTAACTTTGGTGTTTGTGATTGACTAACGAGGTTGAATAAAATGAATTAACGAACCTGCACGCTCACTCACAGCGCGTTAGGAAGCCTGCTCCTGTACACTGTCAAGCTGCGGACCGAAGTGAAAACTAAATTGGCTACGCTAACAGTGACACAATAAAATTATTCGTTTATATTTTAATGCTGTTTTTCTCATTTTACGGTCATATTGTTAACCTATCGATCATGCAGGGTGGCGTGTGATGAATACATCACATCACAACGTGTGAACGTCACAACGTGTGAATACATCACGCTGCAACAGGTATAACCTGTGATCACACGTTTTCGCGTCAAAGCTCTGTAGGCGTAACTGCAATTCTTTTTGTAAAACTAACAGTAACGCCTAGTGGCAATTCATCACTCTGTTTATATTTGGTTTCTTTATCTCTACGTGTCATACATGCCAACGCATTACACGACGAATACGTAGCAACCAGCCCCTGTTGCAGACCTATTAGCGCGGCAGCAAGTTTTCGCATTCTCTCGATCTGAGCGATTGCGTGCGGCACGGACGAAACCGAAGCACCGACGCGTTAGCGGCCGCAAAAATAAGGCTCCCATCACCACGTCTCCGCATGCGCTCGTTTTCCCCGCCGCCGTGCAACGTGCAGCTTCCACGCGCGTTGCGTTCCCGTATTGGCTTTTGGCAGACGTCCCGCGCTCCGCAGACACTGTTCCTTTGCTAGCTAGCGCAGCACGTGGAAGAGACCTGGCCGGCAGTAGCGGTAATCAAAACAGAACAGGGCCCGTCCAGGGGGAAAGCTCTTCCTTCTCGAACGAAGAGCGCTTCGGTAAAAGGGGCAATTCGCGAAGCTCCGCGAAACACTACACGCCCTGCCGCATCTGCTGCTTTAGGCTGCCCATACAGTGAGGCCGTATTTGCGGAGAGAAGCCCTCTTTTAGTGTACGCAAACCAACAGACCAACATCGCTAATTGCTCCAGGCGAGGAAGATACCGAGCCAGGGTATACTGCCTTCTCGCCGTGTTACGTGCAGATCGCAAAACTGATACCGACTAGAAGGAGGAGCGAGGCAAAGCGTCTGGCTACTCCCGGTTTAGAACGGCTACTGAAACAGTACAACCACCTGTGTAGTGAGGAACGCGAAGGAGGCCTCTCGTCACAGAACACGATTAAAGGAACACTCAAGTGGCGCATTAAACAGCTCGGACAGATAAATTATTCATTCAGAACGAGTTTATTGTACAGCGCAAAATACGAGACGATAGACGTGCTTCTTCGTCTTTCGTCTTATATTTTGCGCTGTGTCTTTAATTCGTCGTGAATCAAAACCAACTAGCTAGGCTGTCCGCTGTGTTTTTTTTTTTTGAGAAATCACGTGAAATCGATTTCGCCATCAAATTGAGAGTAAGTGAGGGTGAAAGTCTGAAGTCTGAATTTTATGCCAATTCTTCGCTACGTCAAACGTCAACGTAACATGACGCATTTCGATGTCTTCAGGTGTATTTTGGCCACGCTGTGCGTACAAGATTTTTAAAAAAATCTTGCTTTGCTGTGTGCTTTAAAGCACAACGTAAATAACTTTCAGCGACAAGCGGTTACGTAGGCTCTATAGTAGAACGTCGAAATATTACGTCTAAACAAGCGGATCGGAAAACTCGAGGCGACGAGACCACCCGCAATACTTGGCACACTCTTCATTAACGAGTGGTGCATGATGAAATTATGCAAGGTTAACACGTCGGATATCGCTGGAGCCTACGTTTCGGCAAGCGGACTTTCCTTATTCAAGGCTATAACTGCCTATATCGCAGTACATACACGCGCTAAGGCCTTGAAAAAGACAAGCCCACTTGTCGAAACTCGGGCTCATTCCACGTGTTACAAGAATCTTTCATCTCTCCAACTTTCCATGTTCCCCCGAAACTGCACCGTGTTACACGGTGAAATCCTAATTTACTGATACGAACCTCTGTTTAGTGTCCCTTGGAAGCGTGTATTTGCATGCACAGGCAACTTGCATAGCAATAGCTTACTCGCATGCAAAGCATGAAATCAGGCTACTGGCCGAAATATTTTGTCTGCATTATCAGTAATCACGTCTCAGCGAAACACAACTTAAATTATTTTGATTTGAAGTGTATGTAAATCAGGA
Organism: Rhipicephalus microplus; assembly: GCF_013339725.1. Lineage (NCBI taxonomy): Eukaryota > Metazoa > Arthropoda > Arachnida > Ixodida > Ixodidae > Rhipicephalus > Rhipicephalus microplus. The sequence goes on along the minus strand of NC_051165.1, from coordinate 81,202,187 downwards.
GGCCAGGCGTAAACTCCTGTGTAGGCCTCATGAAGAACGAGCATTCTGATAACGCTGTCTGAGAACTCATTTTATTACAAACTTTGAAAGCCGATTCGTACATGACAGCTTGTGTGTGCGCGCAGGAAGCGCAACACGACACGGTTGCTGACGAACCGTCGTTTCTTATATAAGAATTTTATTCCCATAACTATCTGAGTGCGACACGATTAGAAGTTCAACGAGCGCGACATTGGAAGCGTCATTAAATGAGCTGCATATATCTCCCACCACCATCGCAGCAACGTTATTTACAGCGGACCGTAGCTGCACGTCCTAAACAGCTAGCGAGCTCACGTTGCGAACAGGTTTCCACACTGGTCAGCAGGAGACGACGACTGCCCATCCAAAGCGCACCGAGTTTCGCGCAGTAAAGTCAACCACAAAAAAGGAGAACTTGCGCCCCCCCCCCCCCCCTGCTAATAGAACAGCGAAACCAAATTCAGCCGACTGAGCTCCTACTAAAGCACATAAAGTGTGATCCCCACCACCAATCTCGACAGCTGTGACGTTACTTTTCCTCGACGGACGGTTGCGCAACAAGGCAGCATGAAAAGGTGGGCGCCGTTGGCGCTAGAGCACTCCAAGGTGAACTCACCCAAATACTTGCGAACGACGGAGACGAATGGGCAGGGAACAAAAAAGAACAAGCACATTCTTGTGCCGCTTCTTAGACTTCGGTCTCGAAGTGCAAAGTTTCACAAGACCTCCGCGCTGCATCTTAAACAAGTGGCGCTTGCTTGCAGATAGGATAAAAAAATCACAACAAAAACACATGTTGCGGTGTAGTAAGCAAAAATAGCGCAGCCAGGCGTTATGAGCCAGTAGCTAAGCGGCCAACGTGGCATGCGGAAGCGAAAAAGGTGCCGAGCAGGAGGTGAACATTGCCAGGACGGTTCTGACACCTTGGCTAACTGCGGCGATGCCCTCATACGATACAGGACACGATTACGCCCGGAACCCACGAATAACCATTATCGAACGAACACACCATTCGGCTTCATGTTATCACGTCGCACAGTCAACATAGATGCCATATTCCTCTCCAAATATCGATTGTGTCGTTATTAGATACTAACGAACAGCAGCCGGCACCAAATGGCATGAGCATATTGGCAAGAGCGCAAAGTTTTTTCTTTTTTTTTTTAAGAATTCACATCTGAACCCCCGACACATATCAAATGGGCGTAGGAACAGCCACAGTTTGCCAACTGTTACTACCGATTTTTTTTTCTTTTTTTTTTCTTTGATAGCCGTTTCTCGCTCTTGTTACTGGTCAGCATGTACAGAGGCTTTATCATGAGCTGTTCGATAAATTCGTGCGGACATGATAGAATACTGAGTAGTGTTCTTGCTCAAGCGACGATATGGCAGTATACAGCGGGCGCGCCTGTGCACACATTTGCAGTTCTATCAATTCTACAATTAAAAAACCGTCCAAAAATACTAATGCAATCCACTGGAAAAGTATGCCAGTGTGTTAGTTCACTACGGCGTACCAAATCACCAACTGAAGATTACGTGTTCGTATACATGCGAGTCAGAAGAGTACCAGCTATGATGCGACCGGATGCATTACGTGACAGTCTGCGTCGTTGAAGCACGTCGCATCTATGGTCATCGCTCCTTGTGGGGACGCAGCACAAAGGAAAGAAAAATTGTTGAGTTAGGTTGACAGGCGTCTGAACTGTACTTTACAGTCATTCTTACACTTTAGAATTGTGTGTACTTAAATTAAGAAGTACCAGATACATGAACGCCGACACAGCCGGCCCGCTATAGGCCTCACGTTTTCTGGCCATGGCACTTGGTAAGACTGCTCTTGGCTCAGCTGAGTTGCGATGTTTGGAATTTGTGCCTTTCAGCTTTTTTTTTCTGCCCATTAGCTCACGAAACGCGCAAAGCCATTAATTAGCCTCGTTAACAGCGCCATCCGCTGACAGAGCTGCTTTGCTCTGCCGCCGCTTCCTTCGTAGTGACGGCGCGCTGACACCGAGGAACGTCCTTGGGACGAATTTTGGTTCCACTCTGCGGACAGTCGCAAGGTGGGCGCAAAACGGTGCACTCCGTGGCGTCGTCACTTTTCACCTCTGAGCTCCGGCTGAGCTGCGACAACACTCAGCGACGCGACTACGAGTGGAAGCCAAATAAAAAAGTCGCACGTTTCCTTTATTCACGCTCATTGAAATATGACTCGAAGGCGAAAGACATCACCTTTTTTCATATTTCAAAAGGTGGGATGAAACGCACAGAAGACGTGGACAGTAGAAGTTGGAAGGGAAACGCTTTCTCTAACTTCATTACAACAACAAAAAGGCATACAAAGCAGATACATCATGCTTCGCACGTGTGGAACAGAGCGAGACGCAGCGAAAAAGCCTTCTTGTACGTCCTATGCAATTCATTAACTTCCTTCTCACTCTACCGTATTGACTCGCAACCTTTCTGAAGCTTTCTGCACCTCACGGGGTAATTGCCATGCCTCCGCTACCGACATTATATATATATATATATGCGGACGCCAAGCGACGACGTCCCCGCGTATGTCATAAGACGGCGTTGGGATGATGACACAATATTTACTGACTCGTGCTCGTGCCATCGTAGCGTGCCGTGAGGCCCTGTGGACTTTGGGGCACACATTCAATTACTTGAGCATCACGTAACCGGTATACGACCAGCCCCTGCCGATAAGATCTTGCGAAGTATCATGAGGACTCGTCAAATCTCGCAAAGCCTCATGACGAGACATATAAAGCAATCGCCTTCATACAACGATTCTACTTCACCGTGGGGGACAGGATATGGGGGAAGGGGAAGGTAATCACGACGCCTTTTACGAACAGCGCCGATGCACCCCGTTGCGACAACCAAGGCGATGCGCAAACCACGTTCTCCTCAACTACACCTGTACGGAGACTAACGGCCTCGATTCGTCACAACTGCATCGTTCTTCTTCCCACACGGACCGACAGCCAGCGCCATTAAGGACTGCACGTTGTCGGGAAGGTCGGCAAAGCAGTTGCGTTAAGAGAGAGCAGGCTGTGCTTAAAACACTGGCGCTTATATATATACATATATGCAACCAGGGCGAGAGAGAAAATTGGGCACGTGTAAGAGAAGACAAAATGGAAGGCGACGGCGAACGACGTTGATGCACCGGCGCGTGCGGCCTGAGCTGGCCGGGAAGCGAGCCAAAAAGGTGCACCGCTGTATACAGCCCCGAGCGAAATCGACCGAGGCGAGTCTGCGGCTGCGGTGGAAAGTATTGAGACATCACAATTTCGTGCAGTCGCGAATTTCCAAGGCGTTGACGAGCGGCAAGGGTAATCAAAGCACCAACTTGCAACGATGGAGCTGTACGTAACTGTTTCATACGTAAGTTGGCCCAATAAAAACGCATGCCTGGAAAGCCACCACAGGAGAGGTAAGCGTATAAGTGCGCTGGACTCATGGGGAAGATTGTGGTACGCTATGTATGCTAAGATAGAAAGAATGCAACACAGCGCTAACACAAGGGACAAAGGAGAAAAAAACGAATCACTTAGAAGTGAGCCCATTTGCAGCACTACCTCTGCTTTGTATCCCACTTTGCGTAGAATACAAAGATCATAATTTTTGGGTGGTTTAACATCCCTAAAATATGATATTATACAGGAGACGCCGTAGATGAGGGCTGCGGAAATTTCGGCCATCTGGTGTTTTTTTGCGACAACCTAAATCTAAGCACAAGAGTCTAAAACAATTTCGCCTCCATCAAAATGCGGCCGCAACTCGATCCCGCGGATCAGCATTCGAGCACAATTTATAACTACTTGACCAACGTGGCGAGTATATTGAATGCAAATGGTATGTATACGGCCTTCGAAGAAATTTATTGGAATCGCATCCGCTACCTCCTGGTCGAATAAACAGGGAAACTCAGTTTTGGGCGAAAGCACTCTTACATCGGGAAATGCGAAATAAGCAGTCCGAATTACCCAGCGTCCAAGCGTAGCAGCTTTACAAATAACTATTACGAACTTCCCAATTTTCTGCTTCAGATCACTCAAGTCGTCCAGTCACCTCACAAGCGCAATTACAGTTATAACGCCGAAAGCACAACACAAGTACCTATATAGTGCAGTTATGCCAAGGTCGACATACTTTTCACCTTCGCTTTGCATATGCACTCTGACCTCAACTAACAGCACAGTTCCGCGCTGCAAGTTTGTGAACGCGAAAAAATGGCGGCTCGACGCTTAGCATGCACACAGAGCCCGTGCTCTCATCGCCGAGTTGCGAGAAAGTATGTATACATCTAGCCGAGATTTAAACATCGCTAATACAGGAAGAGCTACCTCTAGCCTTGAAAACTTGTCACCAATTATATTTACGGCAACCTGCAACAGCTCCCTCACGTAAGCAAACGAGTTTGCGGCAATCGCGGAAGAGACGCGCGACACGTTTGGCGCACGGGGTAAGGGCGCGTGGCGGAAACATCGACCGCGGGCACTCAACATTTGGAAAACCAGCATGTCGCGTCGTGCGCGAAATATATGGACCCGCATCGCAGTGACGCCGCGGCGTAAGCGGCATACGGAAGGGCAATTATAGCCCGGAAATCGACATCGCCACAACGGGCTAACTGTTGTTCGGATACGCTCCGGTTCCAGAACTTACACCCTCGCCCAAACTGTTTATTTGCATTCGTAGGTGCTGCTCCCTCTCGCGTCCCAGGTCCATAGACACACATGCGGGCGTTCAAGAAAGCCAGCTGGCGATAATAACGGCCGCAGCCATGAACGGCCACCAGCGAAGCGGCCTCAGCACCGTGGCCAATCTGCCAGTGGAGTATAGTGCCAAGAACGAGCAGCCGCTGGACGAAGCGCAGGCCACCACGAAGGCATGGTTTGTATAACAACGGCGCTTGTAGAAAGAGCCCCGCTGCGCGGCCACTGCGAGAGAGATGCAAGAAGCTTCCTCGGTAGAACTGCTGCTCGGGACCGAAAGGAGACGCATGCACCTCGAGCACCACTGTGGGCTTCTATCGAGGAAGCCGCAGGATAGGATACATAACCGGCGATCACGAACACACACACACGCTTCACCAGCGTCCACTAGAGCCCCAAAACAAGAAACGTTGCTTGAGATAGCATGATGTGCCTCAAGCGATCTGATCGCGGCATGTTGGGCAAAACCAATGCTCGAGTAGGAGGCATTTACGGCATGCCAACGAACGGCACCTTGTGTAATTCACTGCTTCACTTCTGAGCCGAAACAGATCGAGGCAACGCGTCAGTTGAATGCGAATATAGTGAATAAAAAGAGCCTCGATGATGATTAAGCCCAGCCCAAAATGTCCGACGATGAACTGCCGGGTTAGGTAGAGCCATTCAGTAGCAATAGCAAATCTTGCCGCAGATCAACGAACGACGACAGTGAAGTTCCGGTGCTCCTGCAGGAGCCTCGTTCAAAAAAAAAAACAAAAAAAAACATAGTTTCGGTGTTTCGACAAGGTTTCACCGGGCATGGGCACCGACACGACACTGCCATTATTTTGTTTTCGCCATTTGCAAGATCCGAGTAGCTCCATGCACGCGCATCAACAATTCAGGTTCGAGCATGGCACCTTCGTCGACCGTACGCGCTTTCAGCGCGGTCAAGGCAACTGAAGGAGGGTTCACCGCTTCATTCGCTGATCCTCGAAAATGAGAAATAAAGGAGAAAGTGATCATTAACCATATTTTCTGAAGACATGTTCAAACTGCGCGAAGACGACAACACGTTAGACACATGGAATACGCACACGCGTGTCTAACATGTCTTCCTCGCGCAGTTTGAACGTGTCTTCAACATCGATCAACCAACTGCCCTAACAACAACGTGCACTACTTGATCACGTTATTGCCACGCATGGGTTCTGGGGTTTTTCGCAAAACTGCACGCGGCTTCCAAAAGCAGCTCGGTAGTGTGGAGTACAGTGCCGAGACAGACCTGCTGGAGAAGAATAATTACCATATGTAATATATTATTAACCAGCCATTGCTGACGATTCAACACAGAGACATCGGAACAGCCTAATTGAACGGACACAGTGGTTTATCCAGCGATGGGTATTGCTAAAGGCAATGCCACAAAAAGAAATGCAAACAACGCAACGCGTTAGCTGTCCGCTAGAGTCGTTGCATCATAGATGACTGTATATAGCGCCTTTTTATTACCGGCCATCAGAGCTAGAACGACTCGAAAGGATGCGCGAACAGCGGAATGCACGTCACGCTGCTCACATTACTGTTTACCGCGATAGCACGCGACTGTCACTGCAGCGTGTTTGTTTATTTATGTACAGACAAAAAGGAGGGTATGCTGTTGTCTAGGTAGAAAAACGCACCTTCAAGCTTTTCAGTCCGAATTTCCCACGATTAAAATGACAACATATAAATACAAAAAGTTGAAACTAAACTGCGAGCATGTTTGTTTCGCTGGCGTCGCGAATATCACACCACCGCTGAAGAATTGCTACCACCCCATTATCTTATGGTGGAACTTCAAGAGTCCACTCTTCTCGATCGCTGCACGAGTAAGGTGTTCTGAAAGAGGTAAAAAAAATAAAACAATCCAACAAAATTAGTTCCAGCGACAAACTAGCCAGCAGGCGGGTGCGCAATAGGGATAGAAAATTGGAAAAAAGAGACATTTAAATGGCCTAATTTAATGAACGCAACGGTGGGGCCAGCGATTATTAGAGGCGAAACTGCGAATAACTAAATTCGCCAGAAAAAAGCTTTAGCGTATTGCAAGAGGCTGCTCTCAAAAGACAGGTCAAACTGTTGAGCTTTGAGGTTTTTTTTTTTTTTTGTCGGGCCTAGAAAGAACGCCATAAAAGAAGCAAATAGCAAAATGCGAATACACTCGGGAAAGCGCAGCTACATTCCTCGCGAACAAAATCACGCAACGAGTTGACACGCTCAACGCCAGTTGCGCCTCTCCTGGCTTTCACAGTAATATTTCATGCACCATATATGGGAAAAAAAAAATCCCAGGGTGTGTGAGAACACGACGTCGTGGCGGGAAATTCACCGATGGCGACTATACGCGCACTGGGCGTGATAATTACTAATGCAGAAGCCACTGGCCATATGCCACTGGCCCAGCGTCTTGGCGAGACAAAGAAAAAAAGACGCAATAAACCTGGTAGAAGCAAGCATCTATTCAGGATGACAAAGAAATGCCAATGCACACGCAGAGGCAGCAGTAGAAGAATGTCGGAGTAGATGATAACCGGTGGCGAGGAAGCCATGGGAGCACATTTGTGGATATTCAGTTATATCAAATGTAGTCGTTTGTTGTCAGGAACCACTTGTAAGAACTGCCTATAGTAAAAGCCGAAGCGAAAATGAACAGCATGGCTGATGCACAATACCATCTCGTTTCCCAAAGAACGACAGAGAGTGAGAGAGATAAGCCTGTTCATTTAGCCGCTTCGGAGAGGTGACCACGATGTCTCGAGCTCAGACTGCGTTCCGGGCCGTCGCGACCCAACTTGGCCGATCTCCGAGATCAGAGCTGGGCAAGGCTCTCTCCTAAAGCTACTTTATAGGGTAATAGTTATAGAGCTTTCGTCAAGATTTCCGGCAGCGTGCTAAGGTACCTAATGTACCCGGGCTCACCGCAGACGTGTCACTGTGTCATGCTGCCGCAGTATAGGGCCTATACAGTAGGCCTTTTCATACACGTAACCATTTTCCAAAGTTAATTTTGCTTGCCATTGCTTGCAAGGGTTTCACGGGACATTGTAATCCCAGAGAGAGACGAAATACGACGGTGTGATAGCTAGGCGAACAGTGCCTGTTATACATGTTCGGCAGAATTTGTCTGCTGAATTCCGCGAAATCAATGTTTCCCACCGACAATATCAAGGGAAAAAAGCCACTACAGTGATGCTGGAAATTACGGCAATGAAGTTCTTGTACAATATCATCATTAAACGAGCGCTTTATCTGTCTTCATTACAGCGTACAAGTACACATCGTAACTTATGAAATTAGTAATTCCGATTAAACAGCCCTCGTACAATTCTTTAAAAAGAGTTTAGCAGAACGAGCATCAAGCTCTAGCAATAATAATGACGTTTCGCGTTCCCAAACCACGGTTTTATAACGAGGAGGGCTCTGGAACTTTCCACCGTCTGGTGTTTTTTTAACGTGCACTGACATTAAGCATCGAGCTCCGCTCGAGCAATAGGGCCGTCCAGCAAGTGTTAAACTTTCCTCGCGACAGTCTGCGCTATGACGCGTTTTTCCAGGCAATCGCTTAAGGCAGAGAGTCGCGGGCCACTTGTCTCGCGGGCAGAGGACCGCGAATGTAGCGTCTCAGGCCTGTGCAGGACAATTCACATTCGGAAACGAGCGAGCGCGGCACAATTCACCACGGTACCCGAATAAACAGCACATTCAGACGAAGCTGCGGAGTGTGTGTAGCGACGGCGCCGACGGTGAGCTATACGTGGGCTTTGGTGCGGGTGTATAGACCATCAGTGTGTACAAACAAAGGACCTCCTCGCTTCGCTCGGCCTCTCTTAAGAGGAGAGCCACGAGGACGCTCCCACGCACGGCCTCGCCGACCGGGCAACTCAAGGGGCCCAGACCAGGGGTCTATTCATAGGCGCAGAGAACAGGGCGCGCGAGCAAACAACGAGCAACGCGTCCCGTCTTTCTCTATAGGGAACGACCACGAGGTGCACTACACTACGCGGCATCAAGCACCCACCGGCGCACGAAGAGGCCGCGCCTGCGAATCATCGGCGAGGCACGCGCGGGGAGATGCAGCAACCGGTCCTCACGAGACAGCGAGATATCTCAAAAAACACACCGGACCATGGCAGGTCTTCAAGAAGCGTTGCTCTCATTTCTCCTCGAGGCTATCGAATACAGTCTTCAGGGCCGTTCAGATGTAAGACAGACAAAGTCTTATTTAGAAGATGTACACGAAGGCTACGTTGCCAGTAGAAACCAAATACTATGAGTGAAGTGCAGTCATACCTCGAGTGTAACCGAATGCGATCCGTCAGCTATCATTCACTCCCTCCCAATCGGTCCTCCATCGAAATGTGATGGCCCCGGGCCTCGAATAGAACCTTCACGATAAGCAACGCCACGCCATAGCCAATAAACAACGGCAGACGGAGCCACGTACGGCGTACAGGCACAGGTAATCCACTTACACTGTTAGGTGGCAGCCAACCCAATGGTTCGGACGCCTTCGTGTAAGCAGCAAAAAGCATGGAAGAGAAAAATACAGCGGAGGAGCGAGTACACCAACTGCGCCTAGTCATCAAAATGAAGCTCCCTAAGACTCTCTGAAGAAATATATTTCGCCCTGAGGGCCCATTCTTCATGTGTCTTCACACTGGCAACGAAGACCTGAGCCAATTATAAACATCTATGACGACGACGACGAGCTTTGGTGACATCCGTTTGAAACGAGCTGGCGACAAGTGGTTGCATTTACTATCAATCAAACATACTTTAAGCTACTGCACTAACGCATCGCGCTCATATTTGATTTATTAATTCACTCAAGAATACACATACCTGGTTTGTCACTTTCCACCTATACAGTGACCACGCTGCTATCAATCTTCTTAGATTTGGGTGCACGTTAAAGAACCCCAGGTGGTCAAAATTTCCGGAGCCCTTCACTACGACGTCTCTCATAATCAAATGGTGGTTTTGGGACGTTAAACCCCACAAATCAATCAATCAATCAATTATCAATCTTCTTCGTTATTTGCTTCTTTTTTTTCAATACAACAAACGAAAGTTGAATGAAGCGCTTCTGTTGCAGATTTGTACGACATATGCACATGAGCATACTTTCTTCCAGGCTAGTATATTTGAAAAGCAAACATAACTGAAAACAGGTTGAATGTGGCTGCAGGCGGAAGAATTTATCAACAAGCCGTTGAGATCGAATCGGCGTAGAAAAAATAAAATGCATATTTGTCACTCTTCCCGTTAATTTATGAACCCCATTTTCTCTCGCTGCCCCCTCAACATCCATGGCTGAGAACCACGACTTTAGGATACCAACTATGGTCAAAGCTATTATTTTTAGAGCTCAAGTAATTATGAGGTCATTGACCACCACACTTATACAGCAAGTGAATACGCAGAGGTTCCATCGTACAGAGGCTGCTTTTACGCAGTGCCGGAAATGCACGGGTTCACGTGACTACAACGGCGCGATACATTCGCGTCCAACTATGCAGCCCGCAGTCGGAACATATTCCAGTTTAATCGCTTCCCGTTCGCGCTGCTCGACGACGACACGCCGTTTCGAGCTCGGCCCTCTTGCGCCTCCCACCCTTTCACGCTCGGGCACAGAGTAATAGGCGCACCTCTCGCAGTCGCGCAGCAGCCCGACACTGACACAGCTTGCACGGAAACACGAACGCCATGGGTGGTCGGAATGGTCGTCTCATCAAGGCAGCCACCACCGCAGAGATGGCGAGATCTGGCCGCACAGCCACGAGAACGCACACGGCTTTTTTTTTTTTTTCACGCAGCAGTGCACCGTTCCTTCGAACGCGAAGCTTCTACTAAGGCGACTCTGTGCTGCACTGCAGACCACGTTTATCTAACTAAGACGGCGGGGGATATTATCAGCCGCAGAAACGACGACGACGCAACGTAGCAAGCGATAAGCGAGTGGCGCAACAAACTCGGCCACCACCACCACCGATATCAGAAGCGCAGCTGCAGCCGAGAGACAAAGACGGATGGCACCGCAAGATGGATGAGACAGCGCGCGCGCACCCTCAAAGGGCACCGCCGCACCATCACTGCCCCGGGGGAGAACGCAGGTAAAAGGGTGGAACCCGCGTCACTTTCTACTTTGGGCAGAGCCGCCGCAATGAAGCACCGTGGCAAGAGAGCGGGTTTGTGCGCCGCCATCGTCGCGTTCTGCCTACACAGGAAGAAAGCGCCTCGCCCTATCGGACAACACCTTCCGAGAGGAAGAGTCGACGGCCGCGGGAGTTGCTCGAAAACCGGCACAGCAAGAAGTTCTGTTTAGGCTACCACTTCCAAATAGAGCCTTTATTAGGAAGTGTTGAAGACTGGCGAGATCGTAAATCCGACTCGGGAGGGCGAAGACACAGCATTTCCTCCTCTCCAACTAACAGCACCACACGCGCTCGGGCTGCTCTAAAAGGAAACCGACGCTTGCAGGGCAGGTCGACGACACTTTATGACCTTGCACGACGAACGAGCGATAGTACCACCGCTCAACTTAACATATATGCGCGTGAACAACCGAAAATAGTAAAAAAATAATTAGACAGGTTGTGTATATGTCAATTACGTTTCTCGTTTAAAGTACGATCACGATCTGTTGAAAAATCGCGTGCGATTGATTAAATGTGTATTAATATGTGTTAGCGTCCTCCATCCCGCTTTTGGTAAAATTTAGGGTGTCGCCGATATGGCCGTAAAAAGGTTACACGACTCACGCACTGTTAAAAAAATGTAAACAAAAGAAGCGTGCATTTAAGTAAGAAAACTAGGTTACAATATTACTAGCGCAACCGTTCAATTCCGCACATCGCACAACGCACAACCGCTCAAGTCGCTCGCAATTCGCAGACTCTTCTTCGCTCGCCGTTCTCGCTGCGTCTCTGGCTCTTCCCGCGCTTTCTCGCTCTCCTCTCTAGACCACAGATCCGAGTACACATACCCGCACGCTGACACAAACGCGCACGCACGCACCACACACACACACACACACACACACACACACACACACACACACACACACACACACACACACACACACACACATGCACGTGCACAAATTGTTCCACGAAGTCAGTAGGGGAAGTCCGTCGCTTCGCCATTCGGGGAAGCAGTGTCGAACGTCCCACTGGCCACGGATGCACAAAGCGGCATGTTTCCCTCTTCTTGCACCCGAACTCGCAAGGTGCAATAAAGCGGGCCACCGCCTTTGTGCTGACCCGGCGCCCGCAGGTCTGGGAGGCTCGCCGATCGCTGTTGCCCGTAAACAAGGAGGACGGCCCCCTCGAGTGACCAACGGACACTCGCACGGCACAACACACGCAGAAAAAAAGAAATAAAACAAAACTTAGAAGATTTGAGGCAGTCGCGTACATATGTAAATGTGTATACTGTGTTACTGATGTAGAGCGAATAAGTTATCCGGTCAAGATCTAGTCAGGCTTTTTCCTCTGTAGTCTGACATCCTGCAGGGTACTGACCTGATTCGCATAAAATCTGGATCACTCGGCTTATTTCTCTGTTTCCTTTTTTAACAAGACGACAGCATTTGCAAGCAGCGGCATACCCGCCACAGTGGTCTAGTGGCTAGGGTACTCGGATGCTGACTCACAAGTCGTGGCAGCCGCAAAGCTGATGGAGGCAAAAACTCTATAAATCCGTATAGTTGAGTTTAGACACACGTGGAACAACCTCAGGTGGTCAAAAACTCCTGGAGCCCTGCACAACGGCGTCTGTCATAACCGCGTCGTAGTTATGGGACGTTGAACCCCAAGAATTACAAACTAAGCGTCGGCGCCTGATATTTTAAACGCGACAGCATGCGTGGCCTAACAATTCACACGTGTACACCACGAAGTTGTCCGAGCCAAACCGCATTCGTAAGCAGCGGCTTACAAAAAAGCACTCTCCAGAGCTGGCTTCCCCGCAAAAAGAGACGCCATGAGCAGAAGCCCGCTTCACGCAAGCCGCTCGTTTTCATATGGGACAGCATATGCTTTGTGACTAAGTACGCGAGCGTGTTTAAACTAATTAATGACGTCAACAACCATCAGTGTAGGCAAACAAATAGGAGTGAAAGATAACCATTGGAATGTCTTGGGGCTATTATTCCGTGACATCTACACATCAAATGGGCACCCTAATTCGACACGACAGGTCATTAGATTTGCCCTCATCGGAACGTGGTAGACAAAGTGGACAAACGTTTTGCTATGACGCTTCTCTCCCCCCTCCAAGGTTTCTTCCCCTGCTTTTTTTTTATTGAGACGAAGAAATCTTCAATACGGCGACCATTTCTACCGCACTGCCAAGAATGCTAACCGGGTAAGCAGCGCAGGCATTTTAATAGAACCACCACTTCCACCATAAAGCAGCATAATCGAGCTAGTCGGTTATGAATAATTTCCTTGATAGACTTTATAGAATGTTGTGATCTGTTCTTCAGGGACAGCTCGCAAAACCCCACTTTCAACAGGCGACTTATAAGGGATGCTGGCACTAATTTAGCGTTCTACAAAAAAAAAAAAAATGTCACGCACAACAGGAAGGCATCAACTTGAGCTTGTGGGTGATTGATCTTGATGGGGAATAATGCGCACAAAAGACAGGGGTACTACAGGAAGTCTGCATATTTGCGTTCCTTGTCCTGTTTTTGTCTTTTGTACGCATCAGTGCCCGCCCCGCACAACGTTGAGAGTGCTCACACTAACAATTTCATGAAAGTGTCTTATATAGCGTAGTTAAGACGCATATCATGGTAAAGTTCATATAACACTAAAACCAGCAAAATATACATGAATTTTTTTTTCGTTAAGAAGAAAATGAGCTTGGCAGGCAGATAATTTTTTAGGAGCAATGTGCGAGCTTCATGGCGACCTTCAAACCGTGAAGCATGCGGCAAGCGGTGCTTCGGTCATCGCACACTAACTGCGCGCACTTGCCGCATGACGTCACATACCTATCCAACTTTAAGTCACGCACAATAGCCTTTGCTACTGCATCTGCAAACTGCTACTTCATTACATCCTCGACTGAGTAGTTGAGGTACTGTTCCATGATCAAAGCTGCCGGATCTAGTTTCGGTTATAACTGGATCCCGAGAGATTGTGCTCATTCAAGGCAATGAAAGCTAACCTGCAGCAACACAATATCATTCGTTTACACCCGCCAGATTTTTAAATTTAGCGTGATAAAGGATATGTGAAGTGGTGTACCTGTACACCGCAAACCATCAGTTTGCATTTTTCACGCCATTCGCAATTCCCTCACTGGTTCAATTATGCTTTAGCGTGACAAGAACGTGAAAAGAAAATCTTTTGAAGATAAGTTTAAACTGCAGCGAAAGAGAGAACACGTAAGAAGCGTAAACTTTAGGAACATCACGCAGCTGAAAAATATGTCTTCAAAATCGATGAACCAAAAACATCCATCACTTCAGAAATAGCGCTTACGCAAGAAGAACGAGAAAAAAACAAACAAGCCGTACACACCCAGATGACTTAAGCCCTAGACCACTGTCTGTCTAGCTTAAACTGGGCTGTAAGCTAAGCTTAGTTCAATGTACTGCAAGACTGTCAGCTTGACGAGGTAAATGGAGACGCAAAGGCGAGTCGCCGGGACAAGCGAAGTAGCTGGGCTCCGTCAGCTCGCTCACAGAATAGCATATCTTATTTTGATTTTGTGCGAAAGCAAAGGCCTATTCTCGAAAGTTCCCTTTCTCCCCCACCAGGAGAAACGCGAGGAAAGGCGGCCGGCAAGGAAAGCAGCACAAACTGCGAAAAAAAGAAAAGAAATGCGAGTCAATGGAGCGCGAGACCGGACAGGCGCCCCGGTTCCCACAAATAACACCTCCGGCACAGCAACAGCGGCAGCTTTGAGTTCCCGAGCCATGCATGCACACACCCTCCCGCCGAGTCTGTGTGCCTGTCTGTCTCTCTCAGTTTGCACGCTTTTTCTCCTTAACACAGCGCCACGTCCAGAAACCCACTCGCGCGTTTATGCATATCAGAAGATGCTCGCGCACGAGCCGAGAAGTACAGCCCAGAGCAGCCACGGGGGATCACATTGGACGGTGCAAAACACTTCCGCGCAGTTCCTCCTCGCCCAGACAGACCACGGCTGAAGGCGAAAGGACTCGAACTCCGGGCGCGGAAGCCAAAGGTCGTTGGCTCCTTCAAATCTCTTCTATGGCGACGAGGGTGTAAACCGCCCTCCTTCGCCCCTACGAGTAGGAAAGGGGAACAGAGCCGCTGTCGGGGCAGGCCTCCCGGGATCATTGCTCACGACACCGACACTCTCGCGCGCGTGCCAGAAGTATCCGCTGCTGAGGACGACGACGGGACGCCAGGTTTCGCGCCTTCTTCACAAGGCCGCGGCGAAAAGGTTCCTGCAAAAGCGCCGCTCGAGCGAGCGATGCGACGTGGTCGCCCGTCCGACGTACTTCTGAGCGACGCCGCGTATAGGGCCCACCCCGTGGAGGGGCTCGCGGCTCTTGAACAGCGGCGTGAAATCTCTCCTCCTAAAGCTCGTCACGCGGGCGACGAAACGTGGCGCAGACGAGGCACACTCGTTGTCGCCGTCGGGAAAGACAAACAGCGCGGCGTGTCACGCGACAAATCTCTAAGCAACGAATTCGGGGTGTGTCGCGCAACCAGTCACAGCGGCAGCGAGGCGTGTAAGAACAAACGCGAGAAATGAAGTCAAAGCGAACATGAGCAGCTCGAGCTTGCGAAAGGAGATCGATGCAACGAGTCACCGGCAATTTCTGCAAAATAGTTCAGCATATAAGCCAGAAAAAAAAAAGTGCGTACGATTGTGCAGGAGAAATGTCCTCCGACAGGCATAATCCTTTTTCAGCGTTCAGATCAGGCACTCACTCCCCTACCCGATAGTTGTGTGCGTTTAATGTTACAGGAGCACCCACTATGCCTATACGCACGCATGGATGTAGAAAAGGTGGGCTCCGAGATGATACCGCATCGCTTCCGAGACTGGAGATTTCCCAAAGCCCCTTTCCAGAGCTCCCCAGTGGCGCCACTTTGGTTAGCCCACGCAGAAAGCCCCCGATCTTAGCAGATCTCGTGAACTTTCGTGACCTCTTTTTTGACCTTGGTACAGAAAGCAAATGTAAAAAAAAATACGTATGCGCTAAGCAATGAAGACGAAACATGCAATATCAGCAATTTTACATAACAAAACTAAAATATGATTTTTTGAAGGCTCCGAAAATTTTGACCCTTGGTGTCCTTTGAAGTGAACTGCGCCTCAAGTATTTTGCCTCCATTAAAATTCGACCACCGTGAACAGGGATGAGATGCAGCGATGAAACTATAGAAAACGTGGAAGCGAACTATTTATTTGGCTGACCTCCGTTTGACGTATGCCTTGAAGAATTGGATTATCGGAATGACAGTTCACATCGCTCTTAACGGCCGTTGCTCAACGACACGAAGGAGGGGAGCCTTTTTTTTTTTTTTTTTGAACGGACTGGTGAGGTGCAGGCACGAGGCCAGCTCAAAGGAGTATGTCCGCATCTGGTGGCTACAAAGTTTCGAAAGCCGGCAGCTGCAACCTGTCAAGTTCGGAAGCAACCCTCTAGACAGACAGGAACACCGGTCGACTCGGGAGGGGCTTCGCGGCTGTCGATGCACAGATACCACTGCGGAGACAGCGCCCCTTCCAGAAGACGCATCAATGTCGCGTACGGATCTATGCGACTGGCACCACAAGAACGTCCCACCCTTTTTGATTTACACGCACTAAAGTGACACTGACAAGCTCGGTCCTCGTTAAATGAAGATCCTTAATTACTAACTGTAATAGCACCGGTGGTTTTACGCACCAAAACCAAGATACATGTTGCGTAAAATAAGACGAGATGTCACTATAAGCGAGTGTATTGCCACCGATCAGGACGGAGCACAGCACGCACAGTGGGCAAGCCAGTCCTCTTCTTCGTCTTCTGTACCCAGAATGGTTCACCCTCCATGCGTTAGCTGCGTAGCAATATGATTATAAGGGAAGCCGGGTGGAGGGCTCCGGAAATGTCGATTACCTGAGCTTCATTCATCATCATCATAAGCCTGACTGCGCCCACTCCAGGAAAAAGGCTTCACCCATGTTTCGCCAATCGGCCCGGTCCCGTGCTTTCTCCTGTCACTATATACATGCAATATTTCGTAGTCTCAAGAGACAGTAGGATTGGGCGTG
This sequence comes from Rhipicephalus microplus, assembly GCF_013339725.1. Lineage (NCBI taxonomy): Eukaryota > Metazoa > Arthropoda > Arachnida > Ixodida > Ixodidae > Rhipicephalus > Rhipicephalus microplus. The sequence continues at coordinate 81,185,163 of NC_051165.1, read as the reverse complement.
TTGGTATAATACGAAAAAGAGTACGTACCAGCGCAAACGACAGGGCTGGAGGGGACAGAAGAAGAGACGAGACAGAGCGCTGAGTCAGCGCTCTGTCTCGTGTCTTCTCCTGTCTCCTCCTGCCCTGTCGTTTGCGCTGGTACGTACTCTTTTTCGTAGTCTCATTTTGCTAACCTAATGTTCTGTATCCCTGTAACCCGCTTGCCTTCTTTTGGGACCCACTCAGTTACCCTTAATGACCAGCGGTTATCCTGCCTAAGCGCTACGTGTCCAGCTCATGGCATTGTCTTCTTCTTTATTTTAACTGTGCTATCCTTGACCCTCGTTCGTTGCCTGACCCACTATGGTCCTTTCCTATCATTTTCATTTCCATTGCTCGCTGGGTCGCCCCCAATTTAAGCTGAATCTTCTTTGTGCGCCTTTAAGTTTCCGCTCCCTATAGGAAGTACCAGTAAGATGAAGCTTCTTTAACGGGTACCAAATTCAGAAGCCCCAACCACATATACACGCTGCACTACGTCAGCGCGTGGCATGAAGACTAAGCATCGCGTCGCTTTCTTATGAAGGGAGGAACGTGCAATTATGCGTAGCTGCGCACCCTCTCTCTCTCCATAAACTTCAGGGCGCGCAGCTATATACACTGTGACCTACCATCGTAGGCACTGCGCCGTGCTCCCGACCGGGTTGCAGAAATTAGGTGCCTTTTCTCATCTTCTAACCACTACCACCACCACCACCTACCATCGCAGCAGGAATTCAATCCACATCCCTCGGATCATGATGACGATGTGTATTGACGTCACCTTCCATATACAGCGTATATGTGTTTAAAATTACGTCGACTATTGACGTCACCACTGGCAGCTGCGGCGCTGCCCGTGGTGCCTCAGCATCAGATACAGTCCCCGCCAGCGGTAATGTAGTTGTGATCTAGGGGCTGCTGCGTATACTCCGAGGATGTACCGTCTATTCTGGGCGGCGAAGGTGCGTCAGGACGCGGCCACGCGTGGCCAGCGGAGCGAGCCCGGCTGTCGCGGAAGGAGACGGCCGACAAAACGGGCGCTGCACCTCTGCTGGGATGACCTCCCACGCGTGCGCCGGCAACGACCGCCAAGAAATGACCCTGACAGGTGACGCCATGAAAACAAAGTGAAGTAAAAGAACAGGCGAGAAGGAAAAAGTGTCAGAGAGGCCGATAGCAAGACACATAGGAAGTAGGATCTTACTAAATGGTCGCGACGAAATAAACTTAAGAAAAGAATTCTTAACTGCATACAGTAGTGCCAGTGGCCAAACGCGGTTAAAACTAGCTTGTACAGCCATTGTTTTTTTTTTCTTTTATTGCGACAAGGCTTGCCTTTCACACTAGATGTGTGCTGTAAGGTCCTCGTCAAGCGAAGATCCTTGATTGATATGTGAGCTTTAACGTCCCAAAACCACCATATGATTATTAGAGACGCCGTAGTGGAGGGCTCCGGAGATTTCGAACACCTGGGGTTCTTTAACGTTGATTGATTGATATGTGGGGTTTAACGTCCCAAAACCACCATATGATTATGAGAGACGCCGTAGTGGAGGGCTCCGGAGATTTCGAACACCTGGGGTTCTTTAACGTGCACCCAAATCTGAGCACACGGGCCTACAACATGTCCGCCTCCATCGAAAATGCAGCCGCCACAGCCGGGATTCGAACCCGCGACCTGCGGGAAGCGAAGATCCTTAATTAGTAACTGCAATAGCATCGCTGGGTTGGGTGTGAATTGAAGCAGTGTCTTGAGAAATGTGTAATGAATGCAGTGTTTATAGCTAGTCCTAACACTGTAGCGAAGGTTGACTTGCAGTAGGAGACGGCAAAGTTCTTATCGTAATCCTCCAAAACGTCATTTGAGAAAAGGGTCCGCAACTGCTTGCATCCACAGGACATAGCAGCACCGACACGTAACATTGATCTACGGAAGCCAGTGCTCTAGTAACAACTTCACACGCCATTGATGAAGCTGCGCAAGATGTCACTTCTAATCAAACAACTATAGACATCTTCGCCGATCCCTCGGCGACTGTTCAAGAATTCGACGCTGAAAATCTTCCGAAGTAACAGATCGGCTTTGCTTGCTGCAAGAGAGGTCGAAGAAATGAATTTTCAGAGCTTTAAGTTTTATTGCGATATCATTCATACGGACGCACTAGGCGTGTTCATGTCTTGGTGGTGACGGTGGTTGTGGTTACATAGAAAACAAAAGAAAAAGCACCTAATTTCTGCAGCGCTATAGGGAGCACTCCGCGTTCTTGTCGTCACCTTCATGCTCAGTATAAACTCCAAATTGGTAACATCGCCTCGCTCTGCCGTAGTTCCGCGTGCGATCACATCACGCGGCCAGGGAAAGCTGCCGTCTATATCTTCAAGCAAAGAGGCAACGCCTCACTCGGAGGTATTTAATAGCCGGAGGTGGGACGCAGGGTGCCTTTGTGAAAAAATGCTCACTTTCACTTACATGACGTAGTCGCCCGCGGGAGCACACGGCCTCTGGCACGTGCTGCGCGCTCGCTGCTTACTCGGCGTTGGAAAAAGACTGCACGAAAACCGCTTCTCTGAGAACACATTTAGCCCCGCTACGAAGCGATAAGGCTACACTTTAACGCCTTACCTTGCCGCTTGTCATACGTTGAGGAATATCACAATGACTACATCGAGAATGTTTATTCAACATGTAAATAATTACCGGCCGTCAAAACCATCAACATTATACGCACGGAAGGCTACTGAGAAGAGCGCTATACCACTGCTTACTATTTACAGTTACGTAGTGGTCTACAGATGCAGCAATTGTCTGCTTGCATACTTTCACAAGAGAACACCATCTGCAAATAAGATGAATGATATCACCGATCACGGCAGTGACTGGTGAAAATAGCGTTTTCAACGCATGACAAGCGACTACATTAGAGCTATTGACAAGTATCTTCAGTCATAAATTCTTGCTCACCAAGAAGAGTAACAAGCACTTATTCCCCCCCTTTTTTTTTCTTACAGCGAGGATCTGCTTGGTCTCGACTCTATATACAGAAGCCCCACCACGGTTCACAACGGTGGTCTAGTGGCTAAGGTAGTCGGCTGCTGACCCGCAGGTCGCAGGATCGAATCCCGGCTGCGGCGGCTGCATTTTTGATGGAGGCGGAAATGTTGTAGGCCCGTGTACTCAGATTTGGGTGCACGTTAAAGAGCCCCAGGTGGTCGAAATTTCCGGATACTTCCACTACGGCGTCTGTCATAATCATATGATGCTTTTGGGACGTTAAACCCTACATATCAATCAGTCAATCGACTCTACCTAGAAGTGCATCTTACGAGTTCGTTGAACTTCGCCGCTTGCGAGACGCGCGAGGATCGACGTCTCGCGAGCGCACCTTCGACGAGAAGACGAAAATAAAGAAGACTCAGCGAAGGCTACTTCGATGCACGCTGCAACCACGCATAGCAGACATCGCGCGCTACGCTCGGTAAATATTTCGCATCCGGCCGTAACACTGTATCATAAACACGAAATGTTTGCCTTCACGCGTGAAGCAGCAGTAAAAGGCGCCCAAACAAACAACTGCTCGATTTTTCAACACATTAGGGCGCCAGAGGACGCAGCTCGGGCGCCGGGCGCTGCAATAAGCACGCGCAGGTTGCCTACGAAAGCGCGAAAAACAGCGTCTTTGTGTATTCCAGTCATGTTGCATGCAAGGAGGTGGCTGGGAAAATTTTGACGGACACGAGTCAATGGCGAAACGTTTTACCTTTTTTTTTTGAGACATTTATAGGCATTTGGCACTTTGAAGTGTCTTGTGGTAAATAACATGAAAGCAGCGAGCAATCCTTGTGCTAACAGAATATACGTACGGCCATGTCCCCATCACGTGCAACAATGTCAGGTCCGTCGCGGTGGACTTGACATTCATGATGATGCTGGTACATGACGATGCATGGTGATGATGCCCGACTGCTCACCCGAAGGCCGCCGGGTTCCCTGCCGGTCGCGATGGTCGCTTTTCCATGGAGGCGAAATTTTATAGGGGTCCGTGTACTGTGCGATGGCATTGCACGTTCAAGAACACCAAGTGGTCAAAATTTACAAAGCTCTCCACTATATACGGCGTTTCTTATAATCAAATCGTGGTTTTGAGACGCAAAACAATATATTATTTAAAGTTCCAACAAAGTAAGAGGTTATCTAGAAATGCATGTGAAGTTCCGCAACACTGCAGGGCAACCTTCCACCAGGGACGGCATAAGCAGACCATGAGCGATTTCGAAGGCTCTCCCTGAATAACGATGTCCACAAGTGCTCGAAGTCACCGAGCAAGACGTACAAGACATGACGGAGATCGCGTGCTGCCGCGCACTGGACATGGCTTGACAGCTTCAGCACGCAGTGCGGCATTAAACATCTGGCCTTTAAAACCACTGATGCTCTGTCGACTTCTCTCACTAACGATTAAATTTGATCCTTGAACACAGATTCTGAACTTTCCTGATAATTCTTCATCGCCATTCAAATGCACACCCGTGAGCAATCGTGTACGGGTCATTGCCGTCCGTACATTTTTGCCGTCTGCGCCGTCTAGATGGCGAGCCATCTGCTGTTGAGACCACAACTGTGACGGGATTCGCCAAAAAAAGATTACATAGTTGACAGCTAGCTCGCCACTGACGGCGCATACGGCGTAATTGTACGAACGGCAATGTTCCGTACACTTTTGTCTACGGGTGTACAATTTTGATGATAAGTGGGTTTAACGTCCCGGAACAACCATATGATTATGAGAGACGCCATAGTGGAGGGAACGTGTACAATTTTGTTTCGCTCTTTCTCTCCAAATGTCTGCTTTAATCATCGTGCTAGAGGCAGACGTAGCGGTGAGCTGCAAGACCGTTTATTCGAAACACGCGCGGACATCTCAGAAGAGTAAAGCTGTCCTTGCTAAACGGCATAAAATCTCAGCATGACCACTAGCCGCACATTCCGACGAGGCCACCGAGCGAAAGCACGCCCATACAAATATCTCTGTCTTCACAGGAAGTGAGCGAAATGGCGGATCCGAAGACGTATCTTCCCGTTGATATGAAGTCTATTACAATGACTAAATAAAATATAAAAGAACACGATTAATGAACCCTTTCGGATTCCTCGCTTTTTCGCAAATGAATGCTGATCTGTAAGTTACTTATGCACAGCAGATCGACACCTATATGTATATATGCTGTCCGGAACCTGTTACCAAAATATACAGCCAGAAAAAAACAACAACAAGAAAATGGCGGCGTCCCGCCGCTGTGGTCTAGTGCCTAAGGTACTTGGGCGCTGATCCGCAGGTCGCGGGATCGAATCCCGGCTGCAGCGGCTGCATTTCCGATGAAGGCGGAAATGTAGGCCCGTGTTCTCAGATTGAGGTGCACGTTAAAAAATCCCAGGTGGTCCAAATTTTCGGAGCCCCCCCATCTACGGCGGCTCTCATAATCATATGGTGGTTTTGGGGCGTTAAACCCCTCATATCGATCAAAATAATCAAATCAAGAAAATGGCGGCGATAAACCGCCGCGTATCATTGATGAGGTATCTCACGTCGTAAACACTTTTCTTAACACCCAGATTCTCTCGTGAAGAGGCGTCATTTGAGCACTTGTCGGTGCGTCCGCAGGTGTGCGGACGCGACGAGACGCGATCCATTCATAGCAACCCGGTTCATTCACGGAAAACAACATACAAACGGAGCGAGCAGTGCCGCCCGTACTACGTATCCTGGAACACGACACCGCCAGTGCACAAGCAGCGCGCGTTCAGCATTCAATGGCGAGGAGGATCGGGAGGGGGCAACGCGTGGACCAATCGGATGGCGGCACGCACTCCGCAGTGACGCCATTTCTGCAATGTCCGACAGGACGGAGCGAGGTCACGCTGTGAACGTCCGAGCACCGGCAGTGATGGAAGAAACAAAATGGCAATAAAAATCGCGCTTAAACAAACACATAGTGTCATACAAAGAGGATGCATACCCCGCGTTCCCGCGAGCGAACCGGGCCCACGACGCGGTACGCGAATCAAGGCGCCCGACCGACACGCACGTCGCGACATGTCGAGAGAAACAGGAGCGCACTGTGTGCTCTCGGAGCGCAGGAGACAGAGAACAAGAGAGACAGCCAGGACGACCGAGTCGGCCGAGAGCGGCGGCGCACTCATGGACGGTGGCGGCTCGACCCGAGTTCGGACGCACTCCATTACCGGGCGCACGGAAGGGGAGCGACCGCGCGTCACCTCTGGCGTCGCCACACTGAGCACCGCTGTTCGGCCGACCCAGTGAAGAGCCCGACGAACAAGCTGCCCGAGGCTGTCGAAAGGCGGAGGAAATACACCGGCCCTTCCGAAGAGTGAACCTACGTGCAATGAGAGCCAAAAAATGATTAATGCCGAAACCAAAAGTCAGCGAAAAGAAGTATGTACACCATTGTTACAGCCGACGAAAAGCGCATCATAGGCGGTGAACAGTAGCGTATCCTGAATTTTTTTTCAGACGGAAGTGGGGGTTTCCACTATGATGCTGTGTGTATTCGTGCATTATTTGTATCGAATTTCGCCCCGCCTTCTTTTCTCCACCCATGCCAGTGACGGTGGACCACTGACACTTCAAGAAAGATAACGAATTGATTTGATTGATATGTCGGGTTTAACGTCCCAAAACCACCATATGACTATGAAGAAGGATAACGAAATGGCAGAACGAAAGATGAAGCATGCGTGCCGATGACTCTTCAGAACATGGTTTCGAAATACGTAACAAGTTTTATTCGACAACTACGCCTTCGGTAGTGAGACAATTGGGCAGCTGGTACGCTGCCGCTATCACTTCTTTTGTCATGTATTCCTCCTGGTACCCCAAGCATTCATTCACCCGCATGACACGGTTCGTGCCGGCTGCCGGATATGTATGCACTGCGACGGCATGTAAAAGTTGCTGAGGTATACAGAACACAACCTTGCCAAAATCGTTGAAGTACTCACACGATTTTGAGTCATCGAAAGAGGGTAATTTTTCGTTTCCTTGGCATGCAGTGTAAACACACAGTACACACCGGAGTCAGACATCACGTACAGAATGTTTCACTCTGATTGAATAGTTAACATCACTGAGCATCTGCAAGTCGGACCCATCGCAGTTGGCATAATCAGGACGCGTCAACGCAGTTCCACCGAGTTTGCGAACTCTTGCCTCTTGGCAGCAGCCTAAATCGCAGAAATCACTGTCGGGGTTTCTGTACGATCAGAATTCGCTCGTCGCAGTTTACGTGCATCACGACCAGAGGAAAGATGTGCCGTTAGTTCGTCGCGAGTTCCTCTCTCCCCATGACGTCACAGTGCGATGAAACGTCCCCGAGAAGCTGCCCAAGTATATCAAAACCGGCAGTGCTTTTTTTAGGCACAGTGGTATTTGATGCATCTCCAGGAATCACAGTACTCTTTTTAGGGTCATCGACACCAGTGATATTTAGAGCGAGAATCCGGAAATACCGAAATTCATGTCAGTACACCTTCAAGCGTAATGTCCACACAAGGCGGCATTATGCATTACAAAATAGATGTCGGTAATCTGAATTCCAATCGACATACCAAAGAAAGTGAGTTGACAGCTTGCTCTTCTCATGTCAACTGCTATAACGTCAAGTGGTCTTCTCCTAACACCAACCATTATTGTGGGACAGCCAGCTTTATGTATTTCACGACTCGTACATATTTAAAATTTCAGTATATTTGAGTCGCGACGTGTGACTGATATTCAACATATACTTACAGAAAGTACAAAGACTGATGTTGCGATTTTTACTCGCAATGATTTCTCGCGCCGCATAAAAAACATTGAGAGACACAAACAAAAACGTCAAAGTTACGCCACAAGGGCGAAGCAATGAATGCGATAGCAATAACTTGGAATGTAACGCTGAAAACGGCGAGCAGATCAAAACGTGCAGCGCGTTGCTCACGCACAAATGACGCACGAAAAGAACACACACAGGACGAGAGCTAACAAACAATGTTTACAACTGGACACTTAAAGCGCTGTTTAGACAAAACCGATGCACGAAACGTAATCACAGGTACAGATATCAGTGCGAACTAACGAGTGTCCCAGTTGTTACTTCACTGTGTTTGAAAAGCGCACTCTTTTCGCAAAAGGGGCCTGACCAGCGAGCGAAGTTGACCTTTGTGGCTTAGACAACTAATGCAATCATTCCGGTGAAAGGCCAAGGCACACGATTCTACCCACGAATTGATTTGATTGATATGTGGGTTTTAACATCCCAAAACCACCATATGATTATGAGAGACGCCGTAGTAGAGGGCTCCGGAAATTTCAACCACCTGGGGCCTACAACATTTCCGCCTCCATCGGAAATGTAGCCGCCGCCGCAGGGATTCGATCCCGCGACCTGCGGGTCAGCAGCCGAGTACTTTAGCCACCAGACTGCCGCAGCGGAACTCTCCCCACGGACCCCACCCCCCCGCCCCCATGCATGGGGCAAAGTACGCATGGGAAATAAGCGCGCACGTCGGCGCATCGCGACGAGCTGGGTGCCGAGCAAGGGCGGCTTTTTTTTTCTTTCTTGAGTTTTCCTGTATATAGATACGTATACATAAACGGTGCATGATGGCGGCAGTAGCAGCGGTAAAAACTAGCGGAGACTGTCCATATCATTGCTATCTATATATAAAACAGCTTATTGCGATGAGCCACTTTCATTTGTGACGAAAGATATAGATACGTATACATAAACGGTGCATGATGGCGGCAGTAGCAGCGGTAAAAACTAGCGGAGACTGTCCATATCATTGCTATCTCAATAAAACATCTTATTGCGATGAGCCACTTTCATTTGTGACGAAACGCGTGACTACAAGCGAGTTTCCGGCACCAAACGGTTCATCAATATATAGCGCTTTCCTGCGGTTGTCGATGCGTTGCTTATAAGGCGCCCTTCAAATTGTGTATACGCTGAGTTAATTCACTATATTTCCACGAGCACTAAAGGACACTTCCAAATTCATCTCGTCGAGCACTTGAGCCCCCCGACTAGATGTCCATCTATGCATTTTACGTGACGTAATCACAGGACATAAAGAGGCTAGCAGCGCTCGAACCCTGGTTAAAATTGACGAATGAGGTCTGCAATAACAATTAACAGAAATAAACCAAGATGGCATCACAATAATTCGCTAAAATCGCTAAAACGTTTCGCAAACCAGCTGCGGACTTCGGGGACACGTAAAACGGCGCCATTACCTCGTCGAGCAAGCGAATGCCCCTCGCCCCCCTCCTTCCCAACGCTTTGCCTGCGCTGCCTCACTAATGGGCAAACAACTGACGAGCTCGCTCCAGACGACGTGTATCTCAAGTGCCTTAAAGAACCTTGCAACTCTTTCCCAACTAGCCTTGAAATCTTGGAATAAATTCGTTAAAGGGGCTTAATTCCTGACGAATAGACCACCAGAAAATTTAAATCCGTCGAGTAGGGGCAGAGTTACCAAGATTTGTCGCCCGCTGCAATCGCATTCTCGTCCCGACGAAAGCGCTCGAAGCTAAGCACGAAGGGATGACACGGAGAAAGAAAACACGTCACACGTGCCTCGTGACCTTGAGTACTTGTTCTCTTTTTTTTTTTTCTCTTCGAACACGTGGCTTTTTAGTGCAATAACGCGGAAACAAGCCGCGGCCTCCTGCGGCGGCCCCAGTAATGACCGAGTGCACCTTGCTGAAATCAGGCGATGGCTGATACAAAGGCTGTTACGAGTGTTTTTTTAGCTTGCAGCTTCATTTCCTTATCGCAAAAAAAAAAAATGCGTCTCCAGCATGAATACAATACGTTTCTTGGCACTGGTACACGTTAGTATTTACTGGTATTGCGCTGGACGCACTGAGAAATAGCTGTGTCTCACTGGTAGGGGCACTGCCTTGACCACTGTGACGCTGGTGCACACTGGGATGCGCTGGAATTCTCACTGGAGTGCGCTGGTGCATACTGGAGCACGGTCTTTTTTTGTCAGCGCCGCGTGCACGTTTACGTAGCGTGTGCAGCGCTATGTTTCGGTATCGTTGAATACAAAACGCTTGATTGGACGGCACAGATAGGTGGTTGTCACGGACGGCTATTTTCGGCGACACCGCGTCACGGCAATTAACGGGCGCCGTACTCCCCGACTGACCGTGAGAAACGGCGGCACATGAAAGGGAACCGATAAGTGCAAAATGGGGGTGCTCTCCTTAGAACGTCGCCGCCGACAGTTAATCCTTTTGTAACTGTGGCGACGTCTGCAAGGTCGTAGAAGGCCGCGGTATACCCCGAACAAGGATTAGACTACAAGACGCCCCGACTGAGAGCTAAGTGGTTGACCGTTCCCACGGGGAAAAGCGTGGGAAACGCTCTGGTGGCCAAGCCGTATGACAACAGCCGGACAGGTTGTCACTCTCGCTAGTTGCGGGCCCTCTCCCAATTAAAAAGGGGTGGGGTCGAAATATTTTTGGGGCGGAGTTTCCCATCAATTAAACGCGCATGATTGGACCCAGGTAGAGGTCTCTTGTCCCCAAGGAAGAGAGCGAGAAGACACGAGGGGGATTTAAGCGCAGGTATTTGCCCTGCTAGGCAGACTAGTCGCTGACCAAGATGGTGTAGAAACAGATCAACAAGCATCTCTTCTAGAAGTTTTTAGTGTGGCTCTGTATCGGCTGGCCACCTAAACTTAGCCGTTCGTCTAGTTGTGACGCGATATTAACGTCTGCAACGTAGACATCGAGACTTCGCCTCGAGTTAGCTCAACCTGCTCGAAGTCACCTGCAAGCACTAGCCTCCCGGAGCCACCAGCGTTGCAACACCGCCGACATCGCAGTCGTGCCAGAACTCTCTTCGACTTCTCGCATCCGATCGTCGGGGACACAACGCTGCCGGTCATCACACGTATGCCTTCACCTGTTTATATCTTCGAACTTTCTCCTCTGTAGTTCTGTTGTGTTAGTTGTGTAGTTTGTAATAGTTCTCTCTCGTAAGCTGATTTATTGTTTGTTATATATTTCTTTAGTTGTATCAAGTGTCGATGTATTTTGTCAGTTGTATTGAAGTGTTGTATTAGATCCCGTGTTGCTGCAATATCACTAGAGTAAAGTTTGTTTTGTTTTCCCACGTCTCTGATCTCTTCACTGTCTCTGCTTGCGTACGGAACGAACCGACCTGCTGTCATTCCCGTCGCCGACTTCGCGCTGGCGACGCTAGAGTGGCAGCTTGTAACAGTGGTATACCCTAAAAGATCCCGAGCAAGCTTCACTATTTCGCATATCACACATCATGATCATGACCTGTGATATGCGGAATCACTGTCGTTTTTTATGTTTTCCTTTGCGTTAATAACCTAAATGCGTTAATAACCTAAAGCAGACAACGCTGAAGCTTTTGCTGACTTGGATGCTTTATTTCTATTATTGACGCAGTGTCAATACCACCGTCCATTTTTGCGGGGCACGTGCATTGCAGCAATTAATGCAATTTTTGCATGTCTCCCGCTTATTGCATATGTACAAATTTCGCATGAGCGATGTACTGTAGCAACAATTTCATGCTGCAGCACTTACAATCAAGGAGCTAGTTGCCACGCTTAACAGAAACAGCAAATGGCGTTACACCCAAAGTTGACGAGACGTAAATTAGCTCTCTCGACGCTTCGCAAGCTTCCCCAGCGAAGGCGAGAAAAACAGCTGTCGTTAGATATCACCTCATCGGAAATCATGTCTGGTAATACTCGCCCTTCTACTTACTTCACGTATAACAGTTAGAAATGTTCCGAAGCTCGAATGCAGAAACGTGAAGCACCGGAACTCAGCGAGTGAAGAAAATTCAATGCTTAGCTGACCGAATTTATTGTGAATTACAAGCCACGCGCTGCACTACGATATTTGGTTTGAGATTTCTCGGTAGCATTCACCACCGATCGGCAGCGTTTTGTGAACATGCTCAAAAAGTGTTGCGAGACTCATTTAGAAGTAGGAAATGGATAGAGCTCAGCAAAAAGTTCCACCCAAGCTGCACGCCGAGTTTGCGAATCTGCATGCCTAACAACATTCTAGACGTGCCACGAAAACCCTGCTCACCTCAAACCACGGTGCCTCAAATATTGACGCATTGGTAAACGGAGCAGTGGGAACTCCTCAAACAAGAATCACTCGGTGGTGTTTGATTGATATGTGGGGTTTAACGTCCCAAAACCACTATGTGATTATGAGAGACGCCGTAGTGGAGGGCTCCGGAAATTTAGACCACCTGGGGTTCTTTAACGTGCACCCAAATCTGAGCACACGGGCCTACAACATTTCCGCCTCCATCGGAAATGCAGCCGCCGCAGCCGGGATTCGAACCCGCGCCCTGCGGGTCAGCAGCCGAGTACCTTAGCCACTAGACCACCACGGCGGGGTCACTCGGTGGTGTTGCTGCACACTTAAGGCCTCACGGTATGTATAGTCGACCTGCTACACTTTTTTTTTCTTTAAATATACGGACCCTTGTTTTTGCAAAGGCACCTCTCTTTCCCAGTGGGGGACTGACAGAAGCCAGGTATCTGGAGGAGCCCTAAATGAGCCTTTCGCCGGGTCGCTGCCCACAAAACGAATGAAAAAAAGAACTACACCATTTACAAGAGTTACTGTGACGTTTTCTTCAACGCTTAAGCAGTAGGTAAGTAATCCAAATCAACTGAGAAACCACACTTTGCCGAAGCAAACCTACTGAGGGCTCCACCATTTTATATGTACTTACAGTGAAAGATGGGGTGATTTGTTTGCCGAGCACACTCGTCGAACACAGCACTTAAAGCCAGGAAAAACATTCGAAGGGAAAGGGCGTGCAAACACGAATGCACACAAAAAAGAAGCCAAGATAGAGACGAGTTCTTTTGCATCTCCTTCCTTTTCCACCGTCGTGCAGTTTCGCAGTTGTTAGTCGGCGTGGGTGACACCCAGACTGCCGTCTCGTGTCCGGGTTTGCCCGACCTGTCTTTAATGATGCATTCGTACGAAGTTCCTCCGAACAAAACCCATCTTCAGCTATGGCGGAAGACTCATTTAGGGCTGGGTAATGCCATCTGCGTTAGTTTTAGTTTACTTGTTCTCAGACTGTTGGCACCACGCACCCGTCTACACATTGCATATTAAAAAAAAAAACAACAACCTTTCTGCGTTTTTTTTTTTCCGCGTTAGCTAAAACAAGCCCCGTGTCTGCCGTCTGTCAGCTATACCCTTTAAGTCAGCCCAATGAGGCTTTGGCAAGCCAGTTTTGAACTGATGCTCTTTCAGTTTATTATTATTATTATTATTATTATTACAGCTACGCTCTCTGTTGTTGTAATGAAAAAAAGACACAGCTACACGCAAATTACAGGTGCTCGCAAGCCGTATTCAGAGGCGCGAGCAAACGCTGCACTATCTTGGCACAGATGACGCGCCTTGTGCTTGAAGCGTCGCTTGCGCGAAAGTGGCGGCAGTCGTCAAACGACGAGCGGAAAGCGCGCCGCCACTGAGGAAAGGGGCGGACGCGAGGACGTCGCGGAAGGAAGCGCCGCTCTCACAAAGGACGCCGCCACAACACGCGAGAAGAGACGGGTAAATAGCGAGAGATTATACTGCTTCATAGCGCCGACACAAGAAGGGTCGGCGAAGGTGGTGGTCTCTGGCCTTGTCACACTAGGAAACGCTGTTGAGTCTTTTCTCTACACCCGGAGTTTCAAATACGGCCCGCGGACCTTTCGCCACCGGCCCACGCTCCCGACGAGTGTCTTCGTCCCAATTGTTCTTGGGACGAAGGCAGTCAGTTAAAACGTGCGGTGTCCGTCATAAAGCCTGCACGCCATAGGGTATCACTCGCCGTTACTCATCAGCCCGAGCAGCCACCGCGCCGAGTTTGCCGGCGTGGCGCGAACGGAGAACGATCGAGGAAAGGCCCACCCTTCTTGTGGGGTGCCCCAGAAAGCTTTGCACGTTTGGTTTGGCGCTGGAGTTTGGACATTCCTGCGAGGTCCGTGACAGGCTGCCGTTCCACTCTACTTCGCCTACGCCATAGAAACACCCAGCTTCGCTGCTTCTTAAGCTTTACAAGGCTACAGTGTGCAAACCTCCCCACCCCCCTCCTTTTTTTAAAATTATATTCAAGAGATACACGAGTATGACTAATCTGTCAAGCAGCCCGTCTGGTCACCACGTGTTTAATCCAAACCGGGAGCCGGATAACAGTCATTCTGGAGTTCGGTGTCACATATGCTTTTCGAAAGCTAACGTCCAATCCCGACTAGGAATGAGCCCTGTGAGGAGCTAAATCTCGTGACCGCGACCCGCCAGCTGAGGCGACTTGAAAGGGACACTATAGAGAAACAACGACCAGATCTGGATTGACAAGCAGCACTCTGAGAACCCTGCTGCAACATGTTTCACTATCATAAGTTCATTGTAAGCGGAGATAATCAAAGTTGAAGTTCAATTTTTAATTATCGCATTTTTTGTAGTTTCGCCACACGTACTAGCTTGATTAAATCTTCTGAAACTCCGTACCCTAGATCTATGGCACCCACAGATGACAATGTAGTTCATTTTTATCGATTAGAAGCTATGAAGGACCCACTAGACGGTTTCAAAATCCATGACGCCACGGTGTTTGGTGCGGAACCTTCGAAGTGTCGTCCCCCAGTGCGTTTTCTTTGCGCGCGTTTTCTTGCTTACCAAGCACCATCTCGCGGTGAAGTGGTGTTTTCGAGATTGTGAAATTGCGCTTTACGAATACGCGAGAAATCGCCGTTTTCCTTAGTGCCCCCCTCAGAACACCTGCTGAAATTAATGCGGCCGAAAAGCACGAAAATGTACGCTTTTTCACCGTGGCAGCTACGGGGAAGCAATGAAAAATGAATATTATCGTAGAAGAAAAAAATTAGCACGCTATACAATTCAATCAGAGAGGTTGATTTGATTGATTGATATGTGGGGTTTAACATCCCAAAACCACCATATGATTATGAGAGACGCCGTAGTGGAGGGCTCCGGAAATTTCGACCACCTGGGGTTCTTTAACGTGCACCCAAATCTGAGCACACGGGCCTACAACATTTCCGCCTCCATCGGAAATGCAGCCGCCGCAGCCGGGATTCAATCAGAGAGGCTAACAAGCGAGAAAACAATTAATGGGGCTGAAATTGCGCCAGCAGACGTCTCGCATGCTGCAAGTATTATTAATATCATTAGATCCTTATCTTCATTTTCGTCACCAGTTGTCAAATAAGTCCGATCACCGAATGGCACGAAATCATTTGCAAGAGCGCCCCAACAAATAGTAAATGTAGCGAATTTAACGCAACACCTCAGCCCTTTTAATATTCCCTATATCCACCTTCCATCGGCGCAGTGAAGATATACATGGCATCACGAGAGTAGAGTTGCACGCGGCTCCGCTACCTTGCGCGCTGTGGCATCCACGTCATAGGTAGAAAAGCCACTGCTCACGAGAGTAGGAGCCGACGTGACTCAGCAGTCCCACGTGATTTATCGCTCCGTTATGTAATAGTAGCGGTTAAAGTTTTGCGTGCCAGAACGCCGATACGATTATGAGGGACGCCGTTAATACAGGAGTGCGGATATTTCGATTACTTCGTGTATTTTATCGCACACTGACATCACACCGAACACGGGACTCTATAGTATTTCACCTCCATGGAATTTCGACCGCCACGGCCGGGGCCGAACCCTCGACCTTAAGGTCAGCAGCTGGGCGCCGTATACCCGCTCCACCAAGACGGCAGACTGTTAAAGGTTTACTTCAACAATTACTGTTGCGTACGTCGCAGAAGGACTCCGCAAATACCCCCCCCCCCTTTTTTTTTAGAGGGTATTACGTAGAACAGTTATTCTCGCACGAGCACAATAGGAACCAATAGTTCCAGAGCGTACGCGTAACTCTGGCGTAATAATGACGGTAGGAATGAAGAACGCAAAAACAACGTCAGCGGTCTCTGCTAGAGTGTCGGCAGACGTATAGGGTATACGCGTCCGGCGCAGTTTTCTACTCGAAGCGGGTCGGTCGGACGTCGACAACTGTAATCCCCTGTTTTCGGCGAAACAAAGGGAGAGCACACGAACGTAGGAACAATCAGCGCTGACTTGGCAGCCGAGCCACTCCGTCACAGCGAGCAGGTGAGCGCGCCATTTTCGTCGCCGGTGGCGCTTAATGCCCGGAGAGGAGAAACCGGAGTCGCATTCAGAAGAGGCGACGATAGGGCCGCCGGAGGGATCGCATCCGTTGCCCGCGGAATCTTACGTAGCGATATCGTGTATAGCAGAAACTTTACTGCCGTGCGCGGTGCGATTCGGCTAAGAAAAGAGCAAACAGCGTGTTCGCTGGATCTGAACGAAGTTAATTCAATATCATCATATCGTCACAGCCGCCGAAGCAGCAACGAACAACGAAAGACGGCTGGGACGCCATGGATACTTCTACAGGGCATCGAAGAAGCGCGCACAGAATTTCAGAACGAATCACGCAGAATCCGAGTACGGCCCCCACCCCACTTGCATCAGATCACGAGACAAGTACGGGCGTATTTCGCTTAGGCACAGATCAAATTTTCACAGCATAAGAAAGCTCAGAATAACTGTTAGGATTCTGCGACCCAACGCCACGGTAGCATTATGATGGTCGCCGTGGTAGAGGGGTCCAGAAATTTCGACCATATGGCGTTCTTTAGCATGCACGGACATCGCATGGTGCACGCACGGGCCTCGGACATTTCGCCTGCAGCGAAATGCGGCCGCCAATGCCGTGGGATGGAATCCCGCGACCTTCGTCTCAGCAGTCGGGCACCAAGTATAATCACAAGGCCACCGTGACGGGTGAGAAACATCTTGAAACGAATAAACAGTTATCTTGCTTCTCACTCGCAACGAATGTAAAACAAGAATACAGTATTGCTCCTTCGTTTTCTAAGCCAACAATTGATTCTTCGTTCAGGGCGCTTTCCCGCAGACTACAGCCGCATTACAAGGCAGCAGTGATCTTCGATTTGAAGAACAATCGGACCGCGATCACGAATGCTTGATCGCCTTGTAGAGCCTCCACCGATTATGCTGCTGGTCATTCCAAACAAGTTTCTTCGAGGAGCCCAACTCTTCAGACTGGAGTAGCCTTCACGAACGCTCCTCCAAACCTCGGGCCCGCGTGAGGTGTCTTCACTGACGCTTTGCACGAAGCGTGAACGCGACGACCAGCCAATAAAATCGTGATTCAGAGTTACGAGTAACCCGAGATATCTCAAATAACACGCATTTCAAGAAATGCAAGAAGACTTCTCAGTCAGTCGCGCTTGCCTTACAATAAATGACTGGATCAGTTTGATTTCAATTCACTTTATTTAAATATTCTTACAGAAGGGCGTGAAATAGAAGAAAGCAGCATTCGGAGAGCAAGTCAGTAGGTGACTCTACTAAACAATGATTGCTAATTGTCTGAAACAGACAAAAGTACCAACACTTACCTGTGAGCAGCTCTCAGTGGGCAGTCTCAGTAATAGGCTAAGTTTGGAATAATCACAAAAAATAGCAGCCGACAACTTGTTATACATAAAGAAGGGAATACATCCACCCATTTGTGGTGCGAATCTACAAGAAAATATGTATGTATTTCTCAAGAAAAAAAAAAAGCTTTTTAGTTGCCAAAAAAGTTCAGCAATTCAGAAGCTTTTCTTTCTGAGATATTCCCACTGATTTCCTAGTGGCTTCATGCCACAAACGAGTGGATGCCTTCTTTTCCTTTCTTAACCCTTCTGCCACATTTTGGGGTTTCCACAAAACTCATTTGCAACTTGTGATACAATAAAGAGATCACCGAAAACACATTCACTGTCAACAAGACCCACATGACACTAAAAAGAGCTGGTGTAGCCTGTCTAAAACGAAATATTCGTATTGAAAGAGATACAGTCTTTTTTAGAAGGAACATAAACTGGGGTTCACTAGGGAGTTGCAGTGAATAAATAAAAAAAAGCATGTATATAATTTATATGTTCACACCTCCTATATGACATGACCCCCTAGTATTTGTTATAAAGGTAGGAATCATCTATTTACAATTTTTTCTCATATAAATGATGGTGAATAAACAATATGCTGATAAAACATGAAAAGTAAATGTAAAGAAATTTCACTATGCTTCTCGCAGTAGTTTAGCCTCTCGTAACAGCACAGCTATAGTCTTAGATGTCGGAGTACTCAATTATACTGGTCTACATTCGGCGGTTTTACTGTTGTAAAATGAAACACACAAATAAAACTTTTTTTTTCATTAAGATCTGAGCCTTTGCTGGAAAGCTCTTTTCAACTAAAGTGCTTATCGTGGCAGAGCGCCATTCTTAGAAATCCAAATGAGTCATCGCTAATTGTCCCTAACATGACAATATTTCTATTTTCTTTGATACAGAACAAGTGATTAAGCCCAAGTCAGCCGTTTATCAGGCGCTCGTATATCAACGACACATGAGTCTTGTTTTCCATGCATCAGTCGCTACTTTGTGAATTATCAATTTGCAAAGCGATCGCCGTGCACCGAGCGTAAAGTACACGCCAACAATATTTCCCACAAAGGAGACCATCCTATGCACTGCCTCTTATCGTTCTGAAAAAAAAATTCTGCACGCTCGTGAAATCTGGTTTTGCTGTGCCATGCGGCAATGCCAAAAACTAAGCTGTGGGAAGGAAGCCAAGAAAGAGAGGGTTACTGACCTTCGCCTCGAGAAGGTCGTGACTCTGCTTGAGCTCAGAGCGCTCCTTCTCGAGCTTCTCAACCTTAGCCTTGAGCTGCTCAACTTCCTCCTACAGGAGAGAGAGAGAGAGAAGGAAAGGGAGATAGATACTTCAATGCAAGGAAAGCAGAGAGGTCGACTGTGTTTGCTCTGTCTCTGACCTGCTGCTGTACTCTGCGTAAGGAAAATAAAGCTTCGACAGAGAGCGAGTGTGCAAATAAGGATGACCGCGTGTAGCTCATTATAGATCTACATACGGGTCCACTTTTAAGGAGAGCGCGTGCGTACTAGGACATGTCCAAACTTCACTCTCTTGCGAAAGCATAGTGGATTTCCGCAAAACTGCTTGCGTTTGACAGCATTGACTCCTTCCGATAAACTACTGTGGTTCAGGAACAATATTTACACACCCACTTACAGTTAGTGAGCCCAGCTTCACTGCTGCCAGCTAAAAAAAAAACGGTCTCGTGGTTAGCTTAAATGTGCACCTGCAGAAAAGGGAAAATACGACGTGCTTTACTGAAACGCAACAGTGGGACGCAGGCAGCATATAGCAGGCGTCTCACAACACAATTTACCCATTATTTCTGAAAAAAATATAATGAAGGGCGGTCTGACGGAACTCTAGATGTATTCAAACCTGCAACTGACGGTTGCTCCGGTAATTTTTGCCCACTTGCACTGCTGGCTGAGGAGTTCTTGCCTGCAATGCCTCCTTCCTAAAGTTAGTTTGAAAACTTCGATGAGTATATTTTTCAGCCAGAACAAATAGCGAATTCCGAGTCATTGGCTATTGTTTACTTTATATTTTGCCAGAAATAATTGGCCGATGGTCGCATAAGGCACGCAGACTCTGCGAAAAGCAAGTGCCATGTTGCCCGCATATCACCACTGTACTGCAGTGAAGCACTCATTTTCCGCAGGCGAGCGCTAATCACAAGACCCCCCCCCCCCCCGCTTTTTTTTTTATTGCGATAGCAATTATATGAACACTCTCGGCTGGATTTTGCCGCCGGCGTCAACGTCATTGTCACTCACTGTATATATATACGTATCTATATAAATGAAAGCGCAAGAAAGAAAAAAATAGTCCAGAAAAATACTCTGGCGCACGGAATCGAACGTGGTACCTCTGAATTGTGAGTGCGAGGCATTAACCACTGAACCACGAGGGAGCAACATCTTCATTGTTAAAACGGCAAGCTATTTATAGCTACCAATTACCGCTGGTGACGGGCATCTCGAGGGGAACTATTGTGTTTTCAGCATTACTGGCAAGATGGCGCAATGATATCGCGTCGCCAGATCGTCCTGACGCGGCGGCGCGCTCTTATCTTCCACGCGTACTTTCCACGCGGAGAGGGGGCAGGGTGGCTTATCGCGCAGTGGGGACAAACGTACGTACTTGCTGGTCTTGGGCTTTCACCCGAACGATTCTGTTGTAGTTACCAGTCGCACAAAGGTCACTGCTATCATTGCACAATCTCTGTTTGCGAAAAGGGCACGCTTTTCAGACACAGTGATGTAACAACCTAGACGCTTATTCGCGTTCATCTGTGCCTGTGAGCAAGTTTTGTGCGTCATTTGTGCAGGAGCAACACAGGGCATTCTCCTGCTATCACGTTCATTGCTGCACCTTTGCAGCAAAGCTGTGACTTTCTTTTTAAATGCAAAACATTTGTTAGCAAACTTTGGCGACTTTGATCCTATCTATCTATCTACCCATCTAGCCGCCTACGAATTTTAGCTTTCCTGGCCGTTTGGATATTGGGATCTATAGCAAAAGCTGTAACATGACTCTACGATGAGCATAAGTGACTAATCACCACATAAAAATCGTGACTTGTATGTCTCAAATGTCATGATTTACATGTCATGGTCTTGCTGCTCCTGTGGTGGTTTTGTTCAAATGACATATTTCAAAACTGGTATGCTATCACACGACTACATGGCATAGTGACAGGCCTACATGTAGAAATCATGACATGCACGTCATGTAAAACATGACTACATGCCATGCTCATAGAGCACTAGCGCCTATTTCACCAGCTTCACATGTACCAAACTTTGTATTACGTGACATGAATCGATGACGAAGGTACATGACTAGTGCAAGCATGACGATCATGATATTCATGTTATTTAAGAACATGATTACATGTCATGCTCATGATGCGCTTCTGGTCATTCCGCTAGCTTCAAATGTGCCTAATTTGGTGTTATGTGACGTGAATGAATGACGAAGGTATATGAATTGTGCAAACATGATAATCATGACATGCATGTCATGTAAGACAATGGCTCCATGCCACACTAATCATGCATTCGAGGCCGTTTCACCAGCTTCGCATAGGTATATACCAAACTTGGTGTTACATGACGTGAATGGATGACGAAGGTAAACGACACGTCCAAACATGACAATCATGATATGCCTGTCACGTAAAACATGATTACACGCTACGCTCATAGCACACTCGTGGCCGCTTTGCTAGGTTCACATATACCAAGATAGGTATTACGTGACATGAATGGACGAGGAACACAAACACCAGGCGCAAACGTCCTAACCATGACATGAAGGTCATGTGCGATATAATTTACAGTCGCCTCGTAACATCGTCCTGATTTTATAATGACATATCAACCTTTCTCACTCGTGCTTTGCATATCTTCGATTCCCACTGTATGTGGGATCTGCCAATTTTTTTTATTGTACACTCTCCGCTTGTTTGTTGCCATCGCCGTCATGCCTCCTATATGTATCTATTTATGTAAGCCACAAATAAAAATAATTCAGATGACTAGCAGTTGTTCCATGTACGCATACAACCGATGAGCGAAGCTCTTTAAAAATGGGACTCGGACGACTATGTGCCTGATCTGGCTGGTGGCTTTCACCAAGGCGGTAAGGTGTGGAGCCGTTGGGGAGAGAGTGCATGCGAGTCATCCCAGGCAACGGACCAATTGCTGGGCGGACGACAGGAAGAAGCGATGGTTTCGCGCATACGCAGGTTTGAGTACAGAGGGCAGAGACAAAGAATGAGGGAGACAGATGGGAGAGGAGTGCGAGCGCACTTTGGCGCGCTTGTCTGTCGACGGCGCAGTGGTTTGACATTGATGGATCATTTCAGTGTCTTTTTTGCATCGGCGCCACATCTATGTTGCAGGTAGCTTCGCCCGGCGACGGCAGATTGCGGGCCTTTAATAGTATCGCTCCTATAAGTGTTTCTGACGCATGTAATCAGACGAGAGACCTCTAGCTTCATTAATATAAATTAATTAGGCATTAAATTAGGCATTAATTGTTGCACCACAGAAGCGGACGTCCTTCAACGACCAAACAGCAAGCCATTTATAAATACCACTTTCTACTGGCGGTGCCGAACTCAGTGAAAATAGCGTGTTATTCTAAGCATTATCAGCGACGTGCATTCATGCGCTATCTCTCCCACACCTACTTTGCCCTGCAGAGGGTAGATGGCCGTGCACGTGCGTTTATCTAGCGGAAGGGGAGAAGTGTACGCCTTGGACTTTCGCCAGAACAATTGCGTTGTAGTTATCGAGTGCCCGAAGATATCTTGTCTTGCTACACAGACAACATTTGCAAAAAGAGCACACTTATCAGACACAGGGAAGTAACAACTGTGCCACTTGTTAGTTCACGCTCATCCTGTCTGCACCTGTGAGTATGTTTCGTGCGTCGTATTTGTTTGGGCAGTGCAATAAGTGTTGGGATGTGAACGTTGTTAGTCCTGTGTGTGCTATTTTAACGCGATAGCATTAAAGAGCTTGTTTCGCAGAAATTCCGGCCTCGGTGATGTGGGTTGTGAGCGAAAAATTATCACCGAAATATCGAGAACAATACGAATAGCATTATAGATAAAAAATTTTGGGTAAGAGTGGGGACCAAACCAGCGTCGTTTGGGTCTGATAAGGGATCAAACCCGGGTCGTTGACATGAAAAACAAATGTTCTGCCACACAGCCAAGCGTCTGCTTGTGAATACGGTGAAAAGTACTTTCTCTGTTTGGAAATGCAGTGAAAGTAACCTTCATGCTTTACAAACACTTGTGTCCAGTACACTTTTTTCACAATGCAACATAAACTATTGTAGCATTAATGCAAGTTAGAAGTGTCCATTGTTAGCGGGCGTCAGAACATGTGATTATCATAATGACTTCGTAGTTTAAAGCTGGTCACCCACTTTTTCGGAAAAGCTAGACATGCTACTGTGCACATTCTCTTAAGGCCACTTAGGGTGTCCTAATTTTTCAAGCATCATTTGTGCACGTGCAATGCACTGCACATTTACATTTGATTGCTGTTCTTCACGTGACATTCGAGTTTGTTACTATCAAATTCATTGCATCACCCTTGCAACGAAACTGTGACTTCATTTCTTTTTTTTTTTGTTTTGCAGGCAGAGCGAAACCCTCCATTTCCCATGTTTGCGACAGAATAGACAGTACCAGGGTACATCACAGCGTGACGTGACTGGCTTGTGTGCAATGCAACAGTTGATGAAACACCCCCACTGGTAGCTGAGCGTGGCACAGTTGTGCTGCGCTTGGGACAAGTTTTTAAGAGTGACTGTCCTCTTAACCCAACTTTGTCCTGCGTCAGGCCCAACCGGCCAGACGGACAAACAGACAGCTGGACAGGATGAGCAGATAGACGGACGAATGGACGGACAGACAGACAGATACACGGAGAGAAGAACACAGACAGACACACAGGCAGGCAGACAGACAGACAGACAGACAGACAGACAGACACACAGGCAGATGGACAGACAGACACGCAGATAGACGGACAGACAGGCGGACAAACAGACAGCCACACAAACTAATAGATAAACAGATATACGTACAAACAGACAGGCGAGAGACTGATGGACACAGACACACGGGCAGATGGACAAATAGGCATACAGATAGACAGACCAAGGAACAGACAGACAGACTAGAATTGACAGACAGACATGTGTTCAGAAAGATATATGGATGGACAGCCAGACATATACACGTAGACAGACAGATCAACGGACAGACAGACAGAGAGAGGCACGGGCAAGCGGACAGACACACACGCACAGATAACAGACGGACAGACTGATGCACTGGCAGACAGACACACTGACAGATATACACACGGACACACAGACAAAAGGACAGACAAAGAGACAGATGGACAGACAGGCAGGCAGACAGGGGCAGACAGACAGACACATGGGCAGACAGACACAGACAGATGGACACATGGACAGATAGACATGCACACACGTGGACAGATGGACAGACCCACGACAGACTGACAGAGATCGATAAACAGAAAGGCACATGCACAGATAGACGGACAGGCACACAGAGGGACAGTTAGACAGGCACACAGATAGACAGAGAGAGATGCATGGACAGACACAAGAACAAACAGACAAACGGACACATGCACAGACAGACATACATACAGACAGACGGATGAACGGATGCTTTACAGACATACATACAGACAGACTGATGAACGGATGCTTTGTCCCACTCATCATCACTTACTCCATGAATACGGTGTGATTTTTTTATTTTTCAAAGCTTAAACTCCATCTTACCAAGGCAACATTAACTGTGGTATGTCTCAGAGAAAATGTAGGTGTGTGATAAACTACGTGATGAGATATTTCCCATGCTGGCTGGCTGTTTATCTTGGAATGTTAGCACATGTGGCAGCCTGTGCGAGGAACAGTGGCATCATCTTTGAAAATGTGCAGTGATTGCGGCGTGTGTTGTGCGTTACACGACATTGACAATATTGGTTCACCTTTACAGGTAGCGAAAATAAGAATATTGTGCCTGGTGTGTGCAGTGTGAATAACGGTGCACCTTGTTTGCGAAAACAATGCCACTAGTTGCAGGCCTGTGGCAGTAACCAGTTGTTGGCCGAGCTTCACTATTTGACATTTTATTCAGGGTAAATGTGCATATCACGCAATCATCTGCGAGTGGGTACATAATTGTGCTGTGTGCAAAAAATGAAATAAGAGTATGATCTCCATGTTGAAACATATGTCTACGCAAGCCATGATCATGTTGTAGCATTGCCAAATCTGCGTATACACTTCTCCACAGCGAATACACAAATGTAATAACGAAAACAGCACAGATTCTTGTTTCTAATGTACTTCATACCTTAACGGCTTGATTTTTATAAAGTCACAATGTGCATCACGAGTTTCTGTATCAGGTCTACAGGAGCAATGTAGGTATGCAAACACATTGTAGACGTCAAATACAGTGAGGTAACAGTGCAAGATATTATGTATACACTTAAGTTATCAGCTCTAAAATAGTATAACTTTTCTATGGTTTATGAGGAACACCGTGGGAGAACTTTGCTTTAATTTTCACAGTGACTTGTTAGCCCCTGCCTAAAGCATGGCAAAAAGTGCTTCATAGTTTTTGTTTCTTTTTTATTGATATTGATCTCAGATCATAATTTTGTGCATTGAATGAGGATCTTATCCGTAACCTTGTGCATATCAGCTCAAAACCATGCTTCCGCAAATGCTGCACCTTGTTTCAAACTGCATTGCACATGCCACGACAAAAGTTGGGCACATTTACACCTATGCTGTGCAAATATTTATCAACGCACCAGTCACCGTGAACATGCAGAATGTTCGCTTTCGAAGAGGATAAGATATTTTTTCTGGCTGCCATCTATGACGAGCAAATTTCTATTATTAACCTAACAGAATTGTGCACTATAGGCAGCAACTCTTCCTATTAAAAACTGTCCCTTCAGAAAATAGCAGTTCACAGAAAGTTTTCACCAAGAAGTGCAGACACATGCAGCACTGCTATGCAGAAAAATACTGGCAGCGGGACTTTCTTGCCAACCAGCACCTGCTTTGAGGGAGGGGATGGTGGGTAGAGTGCTTACAGTTATGGTATGTCGCACTTTTTGCAAACAGGAAGAGCTCTATTGTGACCAGGTATTGCTAGAAAACATAGCCCTTATAGCTGGGAACTAGCAGGCATGGCAAGCTACTCGATTCAAAGATTTCTGCCAGTCCCAATGACTTTAAATTGACGAGGTCTTATTGCATTAAGAAACTCTGCCACTAGCAGTGGCTCAAGAACTTCCAAGACTGGCTTGGCTTTGCTGCTTGGACAATGTCCAAGAAATTATAGTCTCAAAACAATCATTCAGCCTGTATAATTGATACAGGCTGAATGATGGATGATGAATGATGGAAGCTATGGGAGGTCATAAATGGGCTTACGAACACAAATAAGGTTGTAATAGGACACAGGACCTAACAATTAATGGTCAGATTTTCAGTGGTGAGAGGTTGGCCAATGTTATGAATGAACGTTTCATAAATGCGGGTTCCTTTATTTTAACGGATGAAAAGCGAGATAATGCTCCAACTCCTGATAAGTCTCCTTTGCCGTATTCTATTTTTCTCGCACCCACAGATCCGGTTGAAGTAGAAAGATTAATCAGAAAACTTAAAAACAATGTTGCATCAGGGATTGATTAGATAGGTTCTGTTGAGTTAAATATGGTGTCACCATTGATATCTAATGTCTTGGCCTATATTATCAACCTCACCCTCACTAACGGTGTATTTCCAGAGCAGTTAAAGGTGGCAAAAGTCACTGCAGTACATAAAAGTGGTGATATCAATACTTTAGTGAACTATCGACCTATATCCGTGCTTACAACAATATAAAAATATTTGAAGGGGTTATTTATGATAGACTTGCATCCTTTTTTGATAAGCATCAAATAGTAACAAAAAGTCAGTATGGTTTTCAAAAAAATAAATCAACAGAACAAGCTCTACTGTATATCAAAGATAAGATAATCGAAAATATGGAAAACAAAAAATATACTCTTGGGCTCTTCCTCGATCTTCAAAAGGCATTTGACTCCATACAATTCAAATCATTGATTCATAAATTATCAAGTTATGGGGTGCGTAAGTTGCATTACAACTGTTTAAAAGTTGCCTTGAAGATCGTTATCAATATGTACAACTGAATAACATTATTTCTGCAAAGATAAAATTAAACCAAGGAGTCCCTTAAGGGTCTATAATGGGGCCATTATTGTTCCTTGACTATATAAATGATATTGTCAATATACCTCATTCTCCTGAACTTATAATGTACGCTGACGATATGAATGTTTTCTTTTCATCAGACAATCTAATATCACTTGAGGTCAGTGTAAATAATTATCTAAGCAATCTTTCAAATTGGTTAAGGCAAAATGGACTGCGCTTGAATGCAAAAAAAACAACCTATATGATATTCCGACCTATAAACAAACCTATTAGTAACATAACTGTAAAATTCGAAGGAAATTGCATCGCACATGTTAGGGAACGAAAGTTTCTTGGTGTATGGTTTCAGGAGGAATTAAACTGGAACACACATGTAAATCATCTGATCACCGCATTAGCGCGAATAGTTGGTTGTTTTTTTAGAACAATGCACTTAATCCCATTGAGGTTAAAAATAAGTATGTACTATGCACTCTTCCATTCTAATGTAACTTATGGGATGTTAGTCTGGGGAACGACATCACAAGGGAATTACCATAAGTTAATAACTTTACAAAAGAAAATATTGCGCTGCTTAGAAAAATACAGGGGGAATCTACAAGACTTGCGCACTGCTCCACTATTCATTAAACATTCCATACTCAGAATTGATCAATTATATCATTTTAAATTGCTTCAGTTAATACAAAAGACTAAGCTATATGAAGAAGGTTGCACCGAAAGACCATACTACAGTCTGCGAGAACAAAAGAATCGAACTCCTAGAACAAGAACCAAGTATGGAAAACAAAGTGTTGCTTACCAGGTACCTCAGGTTTTAAATACCCTTGCAGATCAACTGAACTTTAGGGCTAGTAGTGCGACTTTCAAGAAACAAATAAAGAACTTATTCATAACCACCGGTCTACACTATCGAAACTACGTAATGGAGTCTCATGCCTCTGCAAATGCTTAAATTGTTCATAAATTTCTATGTCAATTATACGAGTGTATACAGCGCAATTCATTGTATCCGCATGCATTTTGTGTCTGTTTTTGAGTTGTTTCATTGATATGGTTAAGTTATGAATTTTTACGAGAGTGACCTCTAATTCTTAAAATGTGTTATGTAAACTTTTTATGCTATTTATGTTTGAATTTTGTGTGTACAATTGCAGGTTGCTTGAAACCAATGTATTGAATATATATATTGTTTGTCAGTGCTCATGTCTAAGCTTTGCACTATCACGGACTGCGGAGGGACAAGGGCCTTTGTCAGGCTGTTCGCCTTTAGCCCTTTGCCCCTGCAGTGAGCTCTGTATCCGGCTTACTGTAAATAAAAGTACTACTACTACTACTACTACAACTACTACAAAGGGTACAAACCTAGTATGCTTCAAGATGCAGTTGTCACGCAAGAAACATTAAAAGGCAGTCGCTTGGAACACTATATGTATTAGCATTTAAATCGTTGCTTAATTTGGTTCAAACAGTATAATACCTCTATCACTGTAATTCCACATTATCACAATGAGTCTCAACAGGATCTCTATATGCGCTATTGTGGCTCTGACTGACTAATACCATATTTTATTGCTTATAAATTGCCCAAAACACACTTGAATCTGTGTGATATAAACCAGGTTGTTACGAATTTTGACCTGATGTGAATTCCTAATATTGCCTAGCTACTTAGATGGGGAACACTGCGCAACGAAAGAAACAGGACGAGTTGGCATAAATATATACCAACTCTCCCAAGTCAAAGTATCGTTCTTTGGCCAAATTTCATTGTGCATAACGGGCCAGAATTGAGATGCTTCAAATGCTTTCCCGCACTGTGAAAGGTGGTACAGACTTGGATATTGATGCCGCCAAATTACAGCCGACAGCAGCATTTTGCACAAGCTCCGAAAGTATGCATGCAGCCAGTGCACATAGACTGAAAACAAAACTATGATTTACTGCAACTGCTGCTCATGAAACCGTAGTTGTTGTTAACACAATAAGTATGGTGATAACAAAAACTACAAATATGCTTGCACATCCGATGCTCACCCAAGTCTAAGCACTGCTGCTTTTCTCAACTGCTGCAAACGAAACCACGATAGACCTGATCATAGATAGAGTGGACGTAGTTTTGAAGGCACGTGCACGCCAGCACATATGGGTTGAAAACGGAGCTAGCATTTACCACAACTACAGCACATGAAATCACGATTGCTATCAATACGATAATAGAACATGCAGCACTGAAAGTAGAAAGCTGCCACAGAAGTAAATTAAAGGAAATCAAGCACTAAAGAAGCATGAGGTGGTGTGGCCTTCCTCTCGTTCACTTGTGCCTATGATGAAGCTGACTTGAGCACTCAGTTTTCAGTTAGTCTCAAACAAAGCTGCGACACAAGTGTTCGCGGCAACCGGCCACATCGTCTCTTCATGGTCCATTCAGGTGGATCCCGGAAAGACATATTGCAGTTCTCTCAGTGTAAATAGAAGTTTTGTGCACATAGTGTGGCTTGCAAACGAATTACCCTAGTTTTTTGGTGATTAGAAACTTCAGGTGATCGAAATATGATCAGTACACTCTTTTAACGATCAGCACCACCTTAACTCTGCTCTTGCTGACATTTCCGAGTGGTGTAACACATGAAACATGAAACTTAATATTGATAAGACAGTCTGTCTTCGTTTCTCTTGCCGAAAAACTCCGTTTTCCTTTGAATACAGGCTAGGCTCAGTACCACTGCATGAGGAAATGGTATACAAGTACTTGGGTGCAACTCTTACTAGTACCTTGTCATGCCATACACATATAAATAGTTTTTGTTCTTCTGCATACCAAGAGCGCCCCCAAGAGCGCATACCAAGAGCTGCCGCTACGCGGCGCAAGCCGTCCTAGGGGGGCCATCGCCCCGCTGCGCCCGGCGGAACGCACTGGCCGCGGCGGCATCCCGAAGGCATTGTGTGGTGGCAGCTCGCGGTTTCTGCATCAGCGAAACGCGAACTTCATGTGCCAGTGCACCGTGCTCAAGGTGGACGGCATGAAAATTCGAATGAACAATGCCTAAGACGTGCTGTGTGACGGGTTGCAGCTCCGGATACCGAAGCAACAAAGAAAAGGCGTCGCTCTTCCGTTTCCCAAGTAGCGCCGAACTCCGAGAGAAATGGAAGCGAGCTATACCGCGGTTGGAAGCTGGCGGTTTCAGCTTCGAAAGTAAGAACGTTCGGGTGTGCGAAAAGCATTTTGATGCTAGCGACATTGTGAGAACCGACGAGCACATCGTGAACGGGGTGGTCGTGTCCCTTCAGCGAGAGAGACCGAGGGTTCGCACGAACGCCGTTCCAAGAATTTTTGACGGGTTCCCGGCGTACCTGACAAAGCCGAAACCGCGTTCACGGCCTGCGACTCAGAGGCAACCAGCGAAGAGGCGGCGCGAATTGTCACCGGAATGCGCAGCAGTGGAATGCCAAAATGTCAACACCGACTCGGCAGGAGAAGCCAGTGACAGTAAGCTCTTGAGCCGGTTTAGTCGCGGCGTTACTTTGTTCCCTCAGTCGTATGACCTTGTGTTAGCGGCTGGTGGCATTGAGGTGCTTCTGAACAGTGTTATTGAATTGTATTACAGATGCAGCAGCCAGCGATAGCGGACACGCAGATCAGGCCTGCCAAACGGAAAAGGCAGTGTGTTCGTTTCTTGAAGTGCAGGCGCTAAAGGCGCAGCTTTCGAGTACGCGGCAACGACTCGAACGGTGTCAGAAGCAGCTTGCGAAGATGAGAGTCCTGGGCAACAAAAATGCAAGACTCTTGCAAAACCTGGACAAGCTATCTACCCGCGAGAAGCTTATTTACGATAAGTGAATCATGAAGGCAAACGCGAAATCTCCGAAAGCTGCCAGGTAATCTTCAGTCGCACATAACTGCCACGAAGCTATGAATATAATCGCACATCTTTTTCGTGCCACTGTCTTGTGCATATTTTTTAAGAGCAGTGCACGCTAGCATTGCATGTCAGAGTAATCCTAAATTGCCCGCTTTGCATGATCGCACAATGCAAGCTGTCTGTTGCTCTCGTACTGGAGTAGGGGTGCATGTTAATATCGAAAATAACAAGGCATTTTAAACGCTGTGGTTGTGTATTGCGGTATGAGGAAAGATGGTGTGATGCATGTCGTGCATCTTCTTTTTTCTGCTTGCTGTGGTTAGGCACTTGCACTGTTCACTCACCAGCCTCGGTTTACCTGAATGCACAACGAGCCTGCACTCTCTTTAGGTACAAAAAAGCATGGATTTATGACTGCCTGCTACTGAAGATTAAGTCGACAGCGGTCTATACATTCCTTCACGAGAATGAGTACCTTCCCTTGCCCAACCCTCGCACCCTCTACACGTACCTGAGGAGCCTCAAGGCTGACTTTGGTTTTGACAGCAGTCTATTCACCGTTCTCAAAGACAAGCTGCAAGTACTTCCTGAGCGAGAGCATCGAGGTTTGGAACAATGCACGAACTTACTACTGCATTCTATGACTTCATATCTCATATGTGGTGCATGTCTAATAAGATGTATTTTTTACAGATGTCCTGATGTTCGATGAAATGAGCGTAAGAAAGTGTGTGCACATTAGGGAGTCAGACATGGCTCTGCTCGGAAAAGTTAACTTCGCTGAGCACACAAGACCCTCGGACTGTGAGAAAGATGGCGATCACGTCCTGGTCTTTCTCTTCCGACCATTTCTTGGAAGGTGGTCGCAGACTGTTGGGACCTTTTGTTCCTCTGGTGCAACCCCTGGTTCAATAGTAGCGAAGTTGTTGCTCCAGTGCATTGTGCACCTTTCGAACGCTGGCGCTATTGTCGATGCTGTTACATGCGACAATTCAACACCAAATCGTTCAGCTTTAAGGAGCTTGGGTTAGTATCTGGGGACACGAGTTAAATTAGTCAAATTAAGAATTGAACACTACTAACTGCATTAATGTGTTCTTTTCAGGGATAAACAGTGACCAGAAACAGCTGCAAACTTCGTTCCAGCATCCATGTGACCCTTCACGGACAGTGCAGGCACTAATTGATCCACCGCATGTCTTCGAATGCATAAGGAACAATCTTCAGAAGGTTGGAAAGTTTCTGGTAAGCAGTAGATCGTATCTACGTCAGGTTACTCCCTTTGCGAGGAGTGGCTTCACCTTTTTATCGCAGCTACTGGAAGGACATGAGGTCTATCACTTCCACTACTCTGCCCTGCTGGAGTACGAGGAGCAACAGGCTGGCCATCGGGCTGTCCCGAAGCTCACAAGGGCTCACATGTTCCCGAACGCCTTCCAAAAGATGAGTGTCCGGCTTGCTGTTCAGGCGAGTAACCACTCCTAGTAATTAGTAAGGCTACTTACAGGCAAACTAATGACACAAATCTTTGCTGATGATTTGTCAAAAAAGACAAATTTCAATGCAAGCTCTTTCGTTCAACAACAGTGTGCCATCATTTTCATCTTTCCAGCGGAAGCACGGTGTCTGCAATGGAGTTTTATAGCAAGCAAGAAGGCTGCCAAAAGCTACATAACTCCGCAGGTACATACGACTTCACGAAGCAGATGAACGATCTATTTGACTGCCTCAACTCAAGAAGACCACAGGACGTGCAATACAACGAAGCCGAGCACATCGCGGTGAGCGAGTAAATCACACCCAAATATGTTTTTCTTTTATAGTGTACTCAAGGTTAATATTTCTTGCATTGCAGACATTGAAGGCGAACATAAAGTGGCTGGAGGATTGCTGCACATACATAGAGAGCCTGCCGAAGTAGAGGCAGGTGTGCTTCCTTAGCAAACCAACTTGTTGTGCACTGAGGATAACGCTGCACAGCACGGTGGCCCTGATTGATCGACTCTTGAAGTCTGGCTTCCATTATGTTCTAGTTGGAAACCTCGGCCAAGACCCTTTAGAGGTAATTCAGGTACTTTTTGGCACGGTGTGTTGGTACAGATACCTTTCTTTTTCCCTGTCCAGCGCTTCTTTGGGATAGCCAGGCATGTTGCAGGAGACGGGGGCCAACCAACTGTTCAGCAGTTTTTGTTTATATACCGAATGCTGTCGGTGAACAACCTCGTGCGGCCACCTAAGCGAGCTTCAGTTGACGGAAGCGGGCCACAACTGCTTCTCACTCTGCAAGGTCTTTTTAACAAGGAAAAGCCCTCTACGACTCGGGTATTTTGCAATTTGTGTCCTGTATGTGTCCTGAAGTTTCCTTTTTATCACCTTGAAAATTCAGGAAGTTGTGCACATTTCAGGTGGACACACTAGCTGTTCTGCTGGACGATGTCCTGCTGGAGCCAACAACAGACTGCGTGGAGGACATTGGCCCCCTTTCGACCAAAGACTCCATTTTGGATTACCTCGGCGGATATGTGGACAAGAAGTTTTCTACTTTGGATTGCTTAGGCTGCATCGAAACGATGTTGAGCACAACACGTCAGCCATCTGCCTTGATCCAAACAAAATCGAGGGGCTATTTGAAAGTACCTAGCAGCCGTCTTCTTGCTCTCCTGAAAATTGTTGAAGAACATGTAGAGACGTACACGGTGCAAAACATTGCATGCGGTGACGTGTACGCGAGGATTGTTGAGGGCATTTTGCTCGACAGCCGCACAGCGTCAGCAAGTGTAGGTTGTCTGTTGCACTTTTTAGGGACAACAGCTGAGGTTGTACACTTTTTTTTGAGATGTAGATTACATTTCTTCACTCAAGAAAAAAAAGCCTCGCGGGCAACTGTGCGCAGTTCATGCCCTGCAAGTGGTGGCCGGAAGCCACATTGTTAAGCATAATGGCTGTGTATGTGAGCACGCCTTCCCACTTGTATATAGTGTTGTATATCTTGTATACATTACACTGTAATATTTTCGTACTATTCATGTTTATCTGCATATAGTGTAAATAGTGTATATTCAAATACAGCTTATTTTAGGCAGTGAGCTAAGGCAGAGTGCAGCTGTTAATGAAACGAAATACACATTGTACAGTAGAGTCACAGATTGTGTAACATTGCACAGAACAGCTGCAATAGTTTCTAGTGCTTTTCTTCTCCAAAGTGTTGTTCTCAATGTATTTTGTGTAAATAAATGTTTTCCAACTTTCTCCCCATTACATGCACTATATGTGAATCTCCCATTCATAAGTACACACCTGACTACTAGGCGGCGTATCATTAGCACCAAATTTAAGATTTATTGCATGCCTTAAATCATAACCGCCCTTCCCCCCCTCCCACCCAAAAAATAAAAACAAATGTGTGATGAGGTACCTCGGTAGTGGCAGAGGCCGCCAAGCGGCTAGCACTGGCATCAAAAGGAACTTCCAGATTAGGCTGCTGTACTTCCGTTCCCGGAGAAATCATGGGTTGTCGGCCGGTAAATAATAATGCCCTAAACAGTAAACACAAGGAAACGTCAAGCGGCGGGTGTCCCGTGTAAACTGCGTGAAAAGAAGTGATCAATCAAACGTTGAGCACGTTTAGAGCGGTCGCGAAAGCCCTCGGCATCGAAAGTCCCCGCGTCAAAAAAGCGATCGGCGCTCACAAACGTGTGTCCAAAACAACTACGCATTTGGGTATAAACTCAATTGAAAGGTCTGGAATAAAACTTCTGGCTCAACCATTCAGTTTATTTGAATACTTCGGTAGTAGCGCGCGAGAAGCGAGCCGGATATAAACCAATGTGATTGCTCCTGTACTACCCAGTCGTGTTTCATTTCGTTCACCTTCCTCCCACTATTAGCGGCCCTACCAGAATATAAAGCGCACCTACCGCATAAACATAATCGCCCTTTGGCCGGGTGCAAATACAAACATGTTGTTGAGCAGATCAAGCAGTAGCTGCTCGAATCAAGAGCATAGAGCATAAGCATCGTCTTTCAACACTTGCGAGCTATAGATCGCAAGTATTCGAGGCATCGTAAGTATGCATATAATTGGGCTATGAGACAATTATTGACACAATGCGTTATCGCGCGGTGTGAGAACACTTTTAATGTGCTGCTGTTTATAAGGTGGGCCCGCACTTCCAAGTAAACTACGCGTGCGTTCCAAAGTAAACAGCTCTCATTCGTCGTCGACACTGGATACCGTTTCAACTTATTTATCTCGTGGAATTGATGCATTCAGAGACGTTTAAAAAAAGGTAACAGGAAGAACAGCACGCACATAATCGCGTTGAAACGTCGGCCGCAGTGCGCATAAAATCCCAGCAGTGGCGGCGGCTTGTGGCCCCCATACGACGGGTGGCGCCTCTAGCGACAGATTTTGTCCCTATATCAACCTTCGGGCGGAGTTTCGTGACCAGAAAAGCATTGAACGACTCTGCTAGAACCAACATTACTCACCCGAGAATGTGCAAAGAAAAGTAGTGAGGTTTATTTATTCTAAATTTTCTCCGTATTACTCGCCCACTGAACTAATGAAGGCTAACAACATTCCATACCTTGTACTGAGACGGAGAGCTGCACGTTTAGAATTTCTTTACCTCCATTGAAATCGGAAATTAGCAATTAACCACTCACGCTACCTTTCATCTTCTACATCAAGACTTACTCTCGACCATCATCCTAATTCTTTGACACCTTGATTTACGAGAACAGACTTATTCAAATTTTTTTCCCACGCACTGTAACAGACGAATGATTCATTGTAGCATTTAATCACATTGGGATCTTTGCTAATTGTATTGAATATATTTGGGTTTGCTCCATTTTGTTGTCTTTCTTCCTCCATCCTGCTTGGACCTGTATAAGGTCTGCAGTATTGAATAAAGAAAGAATGAAAGTACCAACCTTGATTCTTATCATTAGAGGCCGGATTTTGAGGCACTAAAAAAGTGTGTTTTTGGCGCCAAAGACAGGCAGATAAAATACCGTTTTAGGCTCTCAAAATCATAATTATAGGCACAATAAATTTCTGCAAAATTAAATATCTCAAAACAAAGACGTTGGTGACTTGTATCTATAGCAATAAGCAAAAAAAACTGATACTGTTTAAGATAGCAGATAG
This sequence comes from Rhipicephalus microplus, assembly GCF_013339725.1. Lineage (NCBI taxonomy): Eukaryota > Metazoa > Arthropoda > Arachnida > Ixodida > Ixodidae > Rhipicephalus > Rhipicephalus microplus. The sequence continues at coordinate 81,149,232 of NC_051165.1, read as the reverse complement.
GTACTAACGATTGAACATTGGCATGCATTTTCCGCATGATTCACAGTGCGTGGTCTTTCATTTCATTGTCTAGCATTGTCCGTCATGTGTCCACCATTCAATTAACACTCTCCTGGGTCTCTTTTGTTTCATGGTGGCTGGGAAAGGCAGTGCAGGAGCAAATAACTAAACCACTGATACCCCCAAAGAGAGGGATGCTAGGTCTAATCGCGTAGGACCAATTTCTCCCCTATCGGTGAACACAATAAAGGGCTCCTCACTAGGTTTGGGCATATCAAGCTGACAAGCGTAATGGTGCCCTAGGCACTCTGGATCATTCCTGTTAAGATTTCCAAAATTACATGTCGCTGAAAAACGCTCGATTTCTAATGAATGCCACTTTCCTTTCTCACGGGCGTGCGCCCCATGATCTAGGAAATGACGTACAGCAAGGAATGGTCCTGTTTTTACGTCGCTCCTTTACATTGACATTGGTGGGCTGATGTCGCATACCGTACGCTCTTCATCAGAACTTCCTTAAATGCCAGCTATATCTAGAAAAACAGTTCTAAAATGTCCCGCCTCCTGATTATATCTTGCATTTTAAACAGCACCTCATTAGGAGCGTTCATTACTTGGCATGTGCAATTTCTGTGTTCTGTTGTGTAGCATGAATGAGGAGTACTTCGGTTTGGGCTAGCTGCTTCATATCCTTTTGAAAATGAAGTGCAAAAACAAAAGGAAAACGCTCTTTGTCTCTATGTTTTTCTTTTCCCTCTGTCTTAGCACTGCATTTCAAAAAATTGGCAGATCCCCTTCCCCCCCCCCCCCCCCCCCGTACAGTGGGAATCAATGATATGCAAAGCACGAAGAAGAAATGTTGATATGCCACGTTCATTTTGATTTTACATATGGGGTTTAAAGTCCCAAAACCACTATATGATTATGAGAGACGCCCTAGTGGAGGGCTCCGGAAATTTCGACCACCTGGGGTTCTTCAACGTGCACCCAAATCTGAACACACGGGCCTACAGCGTTTCCGCCTCCATTGGAAATGCAGCCGCTGCAGCTGGGATGCGATTGCGGAACCTGCTGGTCAGCAGCCGAGTACCTTAGCCAATAGACCACAGCGACGGGGCTGGTATGTCACTTTAAAATCAGCACAACGTTATTAGGTGGGGGTAAACGATACCATACATGACTTCCGTGTCACGATTATCATGTTTGTGTCGTTTACAGTCGTCATCTATTAACGTCACGAGATACTAAATTTAGTATATGTGGAGATAGCGAAACGGCCGCGAGCACGCTATCAGCGTGGTATGTTGTCATGTTCTTACATGACAAGTGGTCAGGATTATCATGTTTGCACCAGTCATATATTTCGTCACCCATTGACGCCACGTAACACCAAATTTGGTGTATGTGGAGCTATCAAAATGGCCGCGAAAGCATTATGAAGGGCCCAATATACTCCAATGTAGCGTTGACGCACGCGCATGCTGGGCACAGTGACGTTATATTAGCAAAACGCGAGCACTCTATAGCCTGACGCCAGGCGCGACTAGCATCCGTCGGGGCGGCCGACAGCAACCGGCGCGAAATGCGACATGCTGCATTTCGCAGCGATGCGTTACCTAGACAACACTGCATCTCCCTCTTTTCGGGACAGAGGGACGCGGGACACTAAGCGCGCATGTGTCTAAGCAACGCAGCTCCGCGCGCGCCTGCGAGTATATGGCAAAAGTGCCGCCTGGCGGAGCCACGCCAGCTTGACGCGACGAAATGAACGCCGGCAAGCACACGCACCGTGTCACATCGAAATGTATTGGCGCCTTGCCTGTGGCATGTAGTCATGTTCTCACATGACACGTATCTCATGATTATCATGTTTGCACCAGTCACATACCTTCGTCATCCATTGGCATCAAGCAATACCAAATTTCGCATATGTGAAGCTAGCGAAATGGCCGTGAGCGCATCATCAGGGTGTCGGGTAGTCATACTGTTACATGACATGCATGTCCTGATTATAATGTTTGGATGTGTCATTTACCTATGTCATCCGTTCGCATCGCATAATACTGAGTTTGGTACATGTGAAGCTAGCGAAACGGCCGCGAGCGCATCATGAGCGTAGCATGTAGTCATGTTGTTACATGACACACATCTCATGTTTATCATGTTTGCACCAGTATCATACCTTTGTCATCCATTCACGTCCCGTAATACCGGATTTGGTATAAGTGAAGCTAGGAAAACGGCCGCCAGCGCATCATGAGCGAGGCATGTAGTCATGTTGTTATATGACATGCATCTCATGATTATCATGTTCGCACCAGTCACATACCTTCGTCATCCATTCAGGTACTGTAATAACAAATTCGGTGTATGTAACGCTAGCAAAACCACCGCGAACGCATCATGAGCGTGGCATGTAGTCATGTTGTTACATGACACGCATGTCATGATTTTCATATTAGGGTCTGTCGCTTGTGTTCGCCATGCAATCATGCTATACTATACCAGTTTTGCAACATGCCATGTGAACGAAACAACTGCAAGAGCTGTAGGACCATGAATTATAAATCATGACATTCATGACATACATACGATTTTCATGTCATGACTAGTCAAATATGTTCTTCATAGTCATGTTATGCCATACCAAGTTTGGTATCGATACCATTATCGAAACGGCCAGGAGAACTAAAAGTCGTAGGCGGCTAGATAGATGGATAGATACGCTCAGTCGCCGAAGTTCGCTAAGAAATGCTTCCCATTTAAAACAGTACAACGAACGAAAGCTGAGAAAAATAATAAAACACACAAACATAATCTCAGCTTGTTATTTTTATTTTGTTTTGAATACCCTTGAGAGGCTATTCACTAATCGGCCTTCGTTTCGCGACTGCCTCGGTGGACCAGTCGCTATAGGGTGCTCCGCTGCCGACCTGAATGCCGCGGGTTCTATTGTAGCTGCGGCAGTCACATCTAGATGGAGGCGAAAAAGTAGATGCCAGTGTACTGTGCGATATCCGTGCACGTTAAACACCAAATGGTCGAAATTTGCGGATGCCTCCACTTCGGCTTCTCTCATATTCATATCGTGTTTTTTTTTACGTAAAACTACACATACCAGCACTGATACTACTGCTACGTACTACTACTACTACATCTATGACTACTACTGCTACTACTACTAACCCATTTCGCTTGCGTTAGCGTTCTCATCATTCCTGTATCGTGCCTTCGCCAACCCTGACAATGCTTAGCTCGTGTTTGGTGCGTCGTCTGTGAACGCAGTTTCAGCGGAGTGACGCGGTGCATCGCGGTCACAATACATGATCTTTGCCAGCCTCTCCTGAAGTATACGCACTGACTGATTCATCCCGCAGAAACTGGTATTACACAACACAGAAAGCAGAGACGACACAACATCGATGGCGTATGTGCACAAGTAGCCTGGGGCACATCATGCGTGCGTTACCTTTCTTACGCATGTTGTTTTTGGTGCGTATGCGTCATGTGATTCTCCGGCCCCGATACCACAAAGAACAGAAAAGGAATGAGGCTCCCGATGGCTACATGGGACGAGAGGCAAGAGATTCAAGCTTGCTGTTTTGCATCATGCTTTGGTGGCTCGTGGAATTTTCGAAATTGTGAACCAATTTAAAAAATCACCGTGGTAGAATGCTTTTCATTGGGCACCCAAGAACTTCTAGTGTCTAACTACAACTTGTTATGTCACCTAAAGAGGGACGCTTAAAAAGTAAATTAAGAACAATGATTTGACTGATATGGGGGGTTTAACGTCCCAAAACCACCATATGATTATGAGACGGCGTAGTGGAGGGCTCTGGAAATTTCGACCACCTGGGATTCTTTAACATGCACCCAAATCTGAGCACAAGGGCCTACAACATTTCCACCTCCATCGGAAATGCAGCCGCCGCAGTCGGGATTTGATCCAGCGACCTGCGGGTCAGCAGCAGAGTACCTCAGCCACTAGACCACCGCGGCGGGGCTAAGTAACGAACAAAACAAAAGCCGCGTGCACACATCACATTTTATACCCAAAGGTGCTGCAGCAGATGGGTTACAAGTTCAAAAAAAGCGCTTTCATTGACACAACACACTGTATTCTTTTTATAAGCCATTTCATTCTGTCATGAAACTAACAAAAAATGAATAGAAAAATTATATCTGATACGACACTCGAAAATCTTAATTACCATTGCACGAAGAGGATTGTTTGGATACATTCATTTTGGAATGAGAGTTTTACCATAAAATGCTTGACATAGGAGCTTTGGCCACAGTGTAATTCGACACAATGATGGTAATTCCCATCCTAGTTAATTTTTTATATTGTTACAGTTGTTATTTTTGAGTAATGGCTTAGGACAAACATTAAAGCACTGTTCCGTATTTTTTCATGTTTGTCACTTGAAGACATATGACAAAAGATCTCATACAGAACAAGCGTATTCAAGCATACGGAGAATCTATGCTGAATACACCGTTGATTGTAAACATGCCAGCACTTTTCTCAGGCCTTGCTGTATAAAGTACAACGATTCGGCAACCTTCGCCACCACTGAATCAACAAGAGCATTCCATGAGTGGCCTTTCATGATTTTTTTCATTCGTTCTCCAGCTACCCGCAGCTGACCAGAAAAACCTGCTCTTCCTTTCCCACAGCAACACCCAGGTTTTCAGGGTGGTTTTTCAGTTCCTTCAGGGCACTGGAGGGCGGTTCTTCAGTTCCCTCAGGGCACTGGATAGCTGTCTGTAGAAGGCGGTCGCCACATCCTCGGCCATAGACGTCACTTTTATTTTCTTACCACATTTTTTTTCTTTCTCCTCCTTCCCCTGCAGACGCTCAGACATGCTTCAACTTAGGGATGCAGAAACAGCGTCTTTTACACTCCTCATGCTCCTCCTCCAATCGCTCTCAGCATGTCAACTTTATCTTCGGAACCTTATAGTGTTTGGAAATAACAATGTTGCATTTTTTACCTGAATAATGGTTTCACATCAAGCTCAAAAACAAAATATGGCCTTGAATAGCACTCATATAGGTGCTAATTTGGAAAAAAGGCATTTATAGGCACTTATAGGCGTTTGGGCACGAAGACCCAAAATAGGCATTTATAGACACTATAAAAACACCATAAAAGCCCTTCTTAACCTGAAATTCATGCTCATATATCAAAATGACACGACAAGAACGCAAGGAACAAAATAGGCATTTGCCCATAATCCGGTCTCTACTTATCAATGATAGTTTAAGGGGAAAAGCGCCTTTCGTAACGAATTTTCTTGTTTCTTGTTGGATGTTGATGAAAATTGGCACAAGACACTAAAAATGGCCTCTGTCACAAACAAGCGTTCAGCAGAATTCTGGCGACCAAGCGCCAGAGAGACGCCTCAAGGTCAACGATAAAGAAGAAAACAAGCATTCAAAGACTCCATGGGGGCGCTGACTCTCCCCCTGGGAAGCGTAGTTTCACCGACCAACCTCCTCACATCGGCCAGCGAGCAAGCCATGGAAAGATCTCGAAGGAAAGGGGCGTGGTGATGCAGAGTTGAATCACATGTCCCAGGTGGCTCTCGAAATGTCTCGCCCTTTCCCTAGCCATGGCTGTGCATCGCGCCAGTCGAAACAATTAGAATTTTCTGGAATCTAGCACGAAAGGTATTTAAGCGAGCAGCAGAGAAGGGAGATCAGGAGAAGAAGAAAGTTTGCACCAGGGTGCGTAGGGTGTTCCACTTTATCGGCGAAGGTTTTGTCTTCAGAGACAAAGCAGGAGAAGAAGAAAGTTTGCGCCAGGGTGCATAGGTGTTTCGCCTTATCGGCGAAGGTTTTGTCCTCAGTTGCAAAGTAGGAGAGAAGAAAATTTGCGCCAGGGTGCGTAGGGTGTTCCACCTTATCGGCGAAGGTTTTGTCCTCAGTGACAAAGCAGGAGAAGAAAGTTTGCGCCCGTGTGCGTAGGCAGGAGATGAAAGTTTTGCGCAAGTGTGCGTAAGGTCTTTCGGCCGTATCGTATAGTGAAGGTTTTGTCCTTAATGACAAAGCAGGTGATGAAGAAGGTTTCCGCCTGAAGGGTGAAGGCTGGTGCTACCAGCAGAAGAATAGTGTGAGACTACCACCAGAAGACGCCTCCTGCAATCGCAACGCGTGGAAAGCCGACGTGTTACCAGAGAAGAAGTTTGGTGCTTAGAGAGCGGCCAATTGAAGACGCGAGGTTTCCCGGAAGAGAAACAGCGGGAGCAGCGGATCGACAACAGCGCTGGACGTTGAGTGAATCTTTCCTAAGAAAGAAACATTCACACTTTTTTCCAAGGACTTTGGACTGAATAAGTTTTTGAACTCTTTAGTCTTCAAGTGTATTGGTTGTTCGATGCATGTGACTGCATTGTAGCGTGTATTGTTGTTTGTGTCGGTTAGTTTCGAGTGTAACTGATTGTACAGTGTAGTATGTGATTTGATTGGTGACATATGGTGTTCAACTATTGTCGAGTGCACATATTTGTGTATCGTTAGATCTGCCATACTTGAGAATATAATTTGGTTTTGGTTATCAACCCTCGGCTCTGACTCGTTCTTTGGGCCACAGCCGGCGTCCGCTGGCGCTGCCAAATAGGACCACTTGTAAATTGTTCCGCGCTTTGGTGGTGCAGTTCGAGGGGACCAATATTTCGGCCCTTGGAATTAGCCCGGCGATTGCCTCCCTAATTAACAGGACCTGTGACAATTAATCTGGCGTCCACGACAGAACCTTTTGGTGCACAGTGGATCCATAGCAGTGAAAAAGAGCTTTGAGTCATCGATAGCGCTATCGGAAGAACTTTTTGTGTGCTGCTCAGCATTCTCGTTAACAAGTGTGCAGAGAGTGTTTCGATAGACTGCGTTGGCAGATATTTTGTGCACGCGGCTAGAATTTTATTTGAGGGGCACCATGGATCTGGAGAAGTTAGTAGCTCTTGGTGAGAAGCTGGGTGTTTCTGGTGCCGAAATACTGAAGTGGGTGAGCCAGAAGGAGAAAGAGGCGGCGGAGAGAGAAAGGCTGGCAGCTGAATGAGTGAAAGAAGAAAGAGAGGCGGAGATGGCTGAAAGGGAACGGCAGCGGCAGCACGAGATGGAACTCGAGCGGCTTTGTTTGCAACAGCGAAGCGAAACTCCCGTCCAAGCTAGAGTTGAAAGCAGCGAACGGGAAGATCATGGCTTCCGATTGAACCTAAGCAAGCTGTTCGTGGCGTTTGATGAAAGGAAAGACGACCTTGACGTGTACCTTCACAGATTTGAGACGATTGCAACGAGCCAGAATTTGGCCGGAACATCAATGGGCAACTGCTTTGAGTACCTGCTTAAGTGGCGAAGCACTCAGTGTGTACGGTAGGCTGACGCTGGTCGATGCAGTCAACTATGCATAGGTGAAAGCTGCTTTATTGAAGCGGTTTCGATTTACTGTCGAAGGTTTCCGGGACAGATTTCGGACAGGGAAGCCAGCTGATGGCGAGACAACTATGCAGTACGCTGCCCGACTTCGCCATTATTTTGACAAATGGATCGAACTTTCAGGGACAGCACAGGAGTACGATGAGCTTAGAGAGCTTGTTATTATAGAACAATTTCTCACCCGTTGCCACCCAAGCCTGTCGCTGTACTTAAAAGAGAGGAAGGCTGAGTCACTTGAAGACATGCTTGAATTGGCCGACCAATTCTTGGAAGCGCAAGGTGGCACAAATTTGCCCAAGGTCAAGAAGGAGTGTCCCCAAGATTTGAAGATATCGGCACCTGAAGAAAAGAAGCGTGCACCGAAGAGTGTTCCGCGATGTTTTCTGTGTAACTGAGTGGGTCATCGCGCTTACAGCTGTCAAACTAACTTTCAGAGCCCTATTGTTGTAAAATGTTTCAAATGTGGTCAGACAGGGCACAAGGCAGACCCATGTCATAGCGGAGCGAGTAAAACACACCAAGTAGCCTGTGTGCAGGTGGCACCGAAAGCCGATGATGATGACGTCACCGACGGATTCGTGGAGTTGACAAATGGGAAGAAACTTCCTATTGTGGGTGCTGTAATGACAAAACGGCCAACCAGTGTTACGAAGAGAATGCCAACGCTGCCTGAAAAAGTTGCGGGCAAGAAGGTTACAGTGCTAACAGACACCGGTAGCTCCACTGTTATTGTTCGGAGAAACTTTGTGCAGAAAAGCCAACTAAACTAACAGACAAAACTAAACCGGTTTGCCTAATTGACAGCACGGTTCGGATGCTTCCTGAAGCAGAGATTGAGGTTGAAACCCCGTACTTCAGCAGAAGGGTTACTGCCTCGTGCATGGCGGGCCCCCTCTATGACCTCATCATTGGGAACATCGATGGAGCGCGAGGGCCGAATGATCCCGAACGTTTGGGGGAAGACCCGAAGATGGAGCCCCTGACAACCCAACATTTGAGAAATACAGTGAAGGAGAATCCCGCTACAGATTTCACCCAAGATCAAGATTAAGCCCGGGTGCAAGAGACAGTGAATCAGAAGATGATCGTGTTGAACGAGAGAACGTGCCGTGTAGCTGGACATACGGCGGCACGACCTCAATCTACCAACCAAGAAAAGGTGAGGAATTCAGCCAGCCAGGCCCAATGTCGTGACGCGAACGAGCTGATGAATAACCAGACAAGATCGGCTGAACGTTATGACTTGTTAACGATGTTGAAAGCGTCAACGATGGCCGAGATGCCGCCTCAGATACCGACGATTGAAAGGGCTCGTCGGAACAGAACGAGAAAAAATGAGAAGAAATCGAGCGAGCACCGCAAAAAAAGGTGCAAGCGTAGCTCGAAGTACACAGGATAGATGCTGAGGTCGAATCGGAATGTGTCTGGCAGTGTCGAGCCTCAATGTGTTGTGTAGTTGTTATCCTGTGTCACAAGTGTATGTAGAGCGAGTCAAAGTGTGTGTTTCGGTGACGTGATGTATAGAATTGTACAATTGTTGTAAAGACAAAGCTTTGTACATCCGAGTTGTTTGAATTGTGTGATGGAGTATTGTACTCATGTACCTGTGGTTATGCTTCATGTGTTGAGAGTTTGAATTGCAATGTACAGTTGTATTGAGTGTTCCATTGTGAATGTGACGTGCCATGCGCGATGGACTGTGTTACAGACGGTTGTTGTGCGGAGTATGTTCGCACTCATTTGTGTCGTTTTGAAGATTATGAGATAATATTCTTAAAGTGGGGGGCAGTGTCACAAACGAGCGCTAAAAACAGAGCGCGCCTCAGAATTCTGGCGACCAAGCTCCAGAGAGATGCCTCAAGGTCAACGGTAAAAAAAAAAAAGCATCCCCGTGCGCGCCGACTCTCCCCCTCGGAAGCGTAGTTTCGCCGACCATCCTCCTCACATTGGCAGCCGAGCAAGCCCTGGAAAGATCTCGAAGGAAAGGGGTGTGGTGATGCAGAGTTGCATCACGTGTCGCAGACGGCTCTCGAAACGTCTCGCCCTTTCCTCAGCCTTGGTTGTGCAACGCGCCTACGAAACAATTAGAATTTTCTGGAATCTAGCACGAAAGGTATTTAAGCGAGCAGTGGAGAAAGGAGATCAGGAGAAGAAGAAAGTTTGCGCCAGGGTGTGTAGGGTGTTCCGCCTTATCGGCGAAGGTTTTGTCCTCAGTGACAAAGCAGAAGAAGAAGAAAGTTTGCGCCCGTGGGCATAGACAGAAGATGAAAGTTTTGCGCAAGTGTGCGTAGGGTCTTTCCGCCGTATCGTATCAGCGAAGGTTTTGTCCTCAGTGACAAAGCAGGTGATGAATAGGGTTTCCGCCCGAAGGGTGAAGGCTGGTGCTACCAGCAGAAGAATAGTGTGAGACTACCACCAGACAGCAAAGACGCGTCCTGCAATCGCAACGCGTGGAAAGCCGACGTGTTACCGGAGAAGAAGTTTGGTGCTTAGAGAGCGGCCAATTGAAGACGCGAGGTTTCCTGGAAGAAAAACATCGGGAGCAGGGGATCGACAACAGTGCTGGACGTTGAGTGAATCTTTCCTAGGAAAGAAACATTCATACTTTTTTCCAAGGACTTTGGACTGAATAAGTTTTTGAACTCTTTAGTCTTTAAGTATCTTGGTTGTTTGATGCATGTGACTGCATTGTAGCGTGTATCGTTGTTTGTGTCCAGTGTTTCGAGTGTAACTGATTGTACTTGGTTGTTTGATGCATGTGACTGCATTGTAGCGTGTATCGTTGTTTGTGTCCAGTGTTTCGAGTGTAACTGATTGTACTGTGTAGTTAGTGATTTGATTGGTGACATATCGTGTTCAACTATTGTCGAGTGCGCATATTTGTGTATGGTTTGATCTGCCATACTTGAGAATATAATTTTGTTTTGGTTACCAACCCTCGGCTCTGACTCGTTCTTTAGGCCACAGCCGGCGTCTGCTGGCACGCCAAATAGGACCACTTCTAAATTGTCTGCGCTTTCGTGGTGCAGTTCGGGAGGCCGATACTTCAGCCCTTGGTATTAGCCCGGCGATCGCCTCCCTAATTAACGAGTCCTGTGACAGCCTCACAGTGCTTCCATAAAAATTTCGAGGCGATAACAAAAAAAATTAATGAGATACAAATTATTTCTTCATTGAAGCTCGTGGAGGGGCTGGCAGGTTTATAAAATGACAAAAATAGTTGGTAAATACTGTACGCACAGCCAAATGTATGTTGAAGGGGGCTGCATTTTCAAAATAAATTTTTTGCAACACTAAATTTTGCAACTCTAAACGTTTTCTCCAGCGACACTGCAATTAGCACACTTGCACTACAAACAAGAAACCCTACGAAAAATTATTTAGGAAGTAAAATGAAAAACTAAAATTGCAGCCCCTGAATCAAAGTTTCAAGAGCGTTAGAAAACAAACGGAATCTAAGTGGGGAAGGTGACAGCAGCACCAGCACAATGCTTAATCGCTGTCTGTTCCTTGTGCAGTTTTGCGCTGGCCTGGCAGCTCCCTTGGTAGCCACATCTTCGACGGTTTTTGATGTTTCACCGGTTGCTGATCGACACGCACAAGTTTTGGCTTGCGTGCGCGCCGACTGCCCTGTCCTTCTCTCAGAGCAAAGCCATGGTTCGTTCGTCAGCATGCCGGCAACCTTCTTCGATGACATCATCCATGACAGCGTACTTCTGAAAACGCCCACCGATGTGACGTCGGTGGTCAAGGATATAAAAGCGCCGCCGCAACTGCATCGCTTCAGTAGGGAAGGTGACAGCAGCACCAGCACAATGCTTAATCGCTGTCTGTTCCTTGTGCAGTTTTGCGCTGGCCTGGCAGCTCCCTTGGTAGCCACATCTTCGACGGTTTTTGATGTTTCACCGGTTGCTGACCGACACGCGCAAGTTTCGGCTTGCGTGCGCGCCGACTGCCCTGTCCTTCACTCAGAGCAAAGCCATGGTTCGTTCGTCAGCATGCCGGCAACCTTTTTCGATGACATCATCCATGACAGCGTACTTCTGAAAACGCCCACCGATGTGACATCGGTGGTCAAGGATATAAAAGTGCCGCCGCAACTGCATTGCTTCAGTGGGGAAGGTGACAGCAGCACCAGCACAATGCTTAATCGCTGTCTGTTCCTTGTGCAGGTACGTTACCTAAGCGATGCCTATTGCCTTCGTTCTGACGATCGATTTTCGCTGCTGGTACCTTGCCCCCACATTTGCTCATTTATGCTTACTTCATCATATGCTGATATTGTACATGGCCTGTGTAGTCTATTACTAAGCGGCGATGTGGAGTTAACACGGGACCTCCGCAAAGGCTAACTCGGGCTAATTTGGCTAACTCAGGCCTTACATCGCGCACAGGTTCTCCTGCTCGAACGGATTCTAATAATCCATCAAGTTCTGATGCCGACAATGAATGGTCTATTTCAGAAATGTTTTCTTAAATCTATCTGGCCAGAAGAAAATAGAACAAGATGTCGCAGAATTGCGTAACTCTGTCAACTCCCGGTTTGAGGCTATCGAAACGCGCTTAACTGTTCTAGAGAAGACTCCACCTTCTCACAATGCTGCATTCTGCGACGAACTGCGTTTCCAAATTGAAAAGCTGTCTTCTACAGTCAACAAGCTTTCTTCTCGAAATGATGATTTAGATAATCGTTCACGCAGAAACAACATCATCATATACGGTCTGGAGGAATCGGAAGATGAAAATAGCGATTCTTTAAAGGCCAGTCTGTTGAAGTTTTTTTCAGACATACTTAAAGTTGAATTTCCGCAGATCGAACGATTCCACAGGATCGGTAGATACTTTGGTAGTAAACCTCGCCCGGTCATTCTTAAACTTCTTGACTTCCGCGAAAAGATTAAGGTGCTGAAGAATGGCTTTAAGCTGAAGGGTTCTAACATGCGTATAACGGAGGACTTCTCTGAACACATACGGATTATTCGCCAAAAACTATGGGACGCCACTGCATCTTTTAGGAATGACGGTTTCACTGTGCAATTAAGGGGGGGTGCGGCAAGTAAAGTGCCGATTTTGGTCAAAATATGCGATTTTCTGATTTATTTTTTTTCGTAATCTTCAGACCTTCAACTTCTTTGTTCTAAAATATTACAGCGAAACGTGCGCTACAAATCCCGCAAATAGTGTTTTTGCCGAGGCTAGTCGCCGAAAAGTGCGAAAAAAAAAAGCCCCTGAAACGGTGTTGTTCACGCCGCACAAACGTGCCAAGCTGTTGACCGTAAGCCGCCATTTTGGTAGCTTTGGAAAGAGGTGAAGCTCGAGCTTCTGAACGAAGGCTGCGACGAAAATGACGGCGGTAAGGACTCCACATTCTTCATTGTAAATAAGAAGATGCTGAACGGTCTGCTTCGTCAGTAAAGTGCAACAAGTGCGACGAAGGGTCGATACGCCTCGAGACTACGCACTGCCTTGGACTTGCGGCGAGGATGGAACTTTTTTGTGACAATTGTGGCATAGTGAACAGTGCGTGGTCGTCCCCGAGGTGCTCCGGGCAACAAAAAACGAACCCCTTTGAGGTAAACGTGCGTGCTTTGAGGGCTGTGCAGTCAGTTGGCAGAAAACAATCTGCCATAAATGACATTTTTTCTGCGATGGACATTTCGCATCGAGCACTGCACCACAAGTCCTACCAGAGACTGCAAAGGAAGTACAGCCACCCTGCCACCACATCAGCTGCCACCCGCATTGAAGCAGAAAGTGCACAAAAGGTGCATGACATTTACAAGGACCTAGGAGGAGTGCCAGGCAACATTGACGTCATTTACGACGGCACGTGGATGACGAGGGGGCACAGAAGTCATATTGGTGTGGGCTGTGTAATCGAGCTGTACACAGGCTTGGTCTTGGACCACTGTGTCCTGTCCAACTACTGCCAAGGCTGTGCTGTTGGCCCCAAGCCTGGTGACGACAACTATGAGGAGTGGCTTGAGAAACACAAGCCACAGTGCCAAAAGAACACCGATGCTAATGCAGGCCAAATGGAAGTAGAAGCAGCTAGGACCATGTTTGAAGGATCGTTTACCAAGTACAAGCTTCGATACATCAATGTGCTCTGCGACGGTGACAGCCGTACGTACCTTGCCCTCACGCAAGACAAGGTGTATGGCTACATGGTGATTAAGAAACAGGAGTGTGTGAACCATGTGAAAAAAAGAATGGGCACTTCCTTGCGCAACCTTCTTGATGAGCACAAATCCAAAGGCCGAGGACTGAGCATGGGTGGCAAAGGCCGGCTGACGCAGGGCCTGATAAAGAAGTTGACGAATTATTATGGCTGGGCCATTAAGAGCCACCCCAACGATGTTCCTGGCATGGAGAGGGCCATCATGGCCACTTATTACCATGTAACATCCACAGACCAGGATCCACACCACGACCTGTGCCCAAGTGGGACTGACTCCTGGTGCCCGCACAATCAGGCATTGGCCAAGGGAGAGCCGCTGCCGCCTCACAAACATAAACTGCCCCCTCACGTGCGAGTGGCACTGCTGCCAATCTACAAGCGCCTCTCGGACAAAGAGCTCCTTGAAAGGTGTGCACAGGGAAAAACCCAGAACGCTGTGGAGAGTATGAACAGCCTCATTTGGTCACTCCAGTCCAAGAGCCAGTTCGCCTCCCTTCGGAGTGTGGAAAGTGCAGTTACAGATGCAGTCTGCCGTTTCAATGGTGGCTGCAAGAGTGCGCTGCAAGAGATCACTGCTCAACTGGGCTTCAATCCAAGAGACTGCTCTTTGCGGCGAGCAGCCGAAAAGGATGCCAAAAGGGTAAAGAGGGCTCAAAAGGCGCATTGTTCCACGACAAAGAAGCGCAAAACTGGGTTGCGCTCTACAGAGGCCAAGGCCACAGCATCTCAGGATTACTGCCCAGGAGGATTCCGAGTGTTTTAGGCATGTTGTGAACTTCCAAACAAGAGTGAACTTTCAAAGTCAGTTTTCTCAACTCTTGATTTTCGCCTATGTGCCTTCGCTAGAACATCTGTAATTTTCTAACAAAGACTGATAGAGTCGTTCCGTTTTTTTGCACTAGGCTCAGGAGGCCTTTAGCAGTGCAATAAAGCTTTATCTCTCTTCTTACTCATCATTTAAAATTTTTAGAACACATTTTATAATTACTGCGATGTGTGCACAAAACAACATCCACGTTTTGAAAAATTTTATTTATGGTTACAAGAACTAGAAAAATCAACTAATAGCTTCTTTGCACAAGTTGATGCTTTGGGAACATAATAATATGAAAAAATAATTTCATTTAGCAATAATTATCTCTTTAATTGCGAAAAGCATTAATTAGTATAATTATGCTTGTAACTCAAAAAGTACAAGAGGTATTTGAAAACGGTTTTCATATTTGGAATCCTCACAATCATCCACATACACACACCAAATTTCATCACAAACAGTACATTAATAAAAAATTAGTTTTACTTGCCACGTCCCCCCTTAAGGTACGATCATGTATATGTAGATAATGCGCGGTATGACTGGGATTGTATTTCCAACTCATTAGTAAAATCCACCAAACAGTCTTCTAAACGCCCCACTCTTACGAAATGACCGAATCATGATAAGGTGTGTATTCTCAATATAAATGCCAGAAGTCTCACTAATAAACTTCCTGATTTCGTACCCTTGCTTGCTACCTATTGTCCTCACATTATTGGTGTCACGGAAGCCTGGCTTCATGGCGACATATATGATTCTGATATTACTCCACCAGGGTTCAATGTTGTTCGTACTGATCGATTGCATGGCCGAGGTGGCGGCGTTGCCATCTTCTTGAGGTCTGATTTAAGTTTTTCTGTATTAAAGTCACCTGCAGATATTGAAACCGTCTGGTGCAAGGTTCATATCGCGAACTCTCCTATAATTGTCGGTGTATTTTATCGTCCTCCAGGTTCATCACTAGATCAGTTCACAGTACTCAGTCGTTTTATACAACAAAAAGGCTTTTCTTCAGGTAACCTAATTTGCATGGGAGACTTTAATGTGCCTGGCATTTCATGGCCATCGCTCTCCACTTTGGGCACCGATTCATCAATTTGTAGAAAGGTGATTAATTTTTCACTAAACTTAGGTCTTAAACAAGTCGTCACTAATGCCACAAGGGACAATGTTATACTGGACTGCGTTTTTCTCAGTGCTTTACTGTATACAAGGGGGTTTACAGCTCTGGTCATTAATGGTGTTTCTGATCATAGAGGTGTACTGATCTCTCTTAATTGTACAGTTCAGAAACGCCGCTATGAATATACAACTTTTCGCGATTATAGCCTGGCTGACGATGTGTCTATAATTGACACCTTAAGCAGCGAGTGACATTTTTAAAGAAATTAGCTATACTGGTGATGTCAACAGTTTGGTGTCTTATTTTGAAAACCTTGTTATGAATGTATTGAAACACATGTACCACTAAAACTTAAAAGAAAAATACTGAACTTCCATGGATAACGAGAGAAATACTGCATTTAAAGCGTCGACTATGAAGACTAAGGCATGCAAGCGGTAATGGCAATGCCCTGCGTAGAGCTGAATTCAATACAGTGAAGGAGGAACTTCGTAGGAAAATAAATGCTGCTAAAGACTTCTTTTTCTCGTTTACCTTGCCAAATATGGTTAAGAATAATCCCCGAAAATTTTGGAGCTCAATCTCGCCAAAGGAATGTTCTACTAGTACATTCGTCCTTAATGAAACTCCTACTAGCCAGCCGCAGGTCATTGCCAATGCATTTAACGAATACTTTACGTCTGTTTTTGCTCAGGATAATCACGAAATTTCTTCTTGCACTCCACTTCATGCCTCGCTTGTTTCTATTGATGATGTCTCTGTGTCTACAGAAGGTGTTTTAAATTTGATTTTAAATGTTGATTCAAAAAAGTCGTCTAGCCCAGACAATGTTAATAATATTTTTCTTCATCGCTATTCTCTATGAACAAACCAATACCTGTCAGTAATTTTCAACAAATCATTATCAACATCAACTGTTCCATCATAGTGGAAAATTGCACAAGTCCTTCCACTCCACAAATCAGGTAGTAGGCAATCTGTATTATATTACAGGCCTATATCATTAACCTCTCACTCATGCAAACTACTGAAACATATTGTCTTCAAACACATCATCAATTTTCTCGAAACTAACAATATTCTGTCCAATGCACAACATGGTTTCCGGCGTGGATTTAGTACCATAGCTCAGCTGACAGAATTCACTCATGACATATCTATAGCTCTTGACTTAGGTCTTCAGGTGGACGCATTATTCATAGACTTTTCTGAAGCCTTCGATACTGTCATCCATTCAAAAAAACTTCTATATAAACTCGAATCTCTTACTAAAAAACCAATCGCTTGTTCAGTGGATTAGAAGTTTCCTTTCAAGTCGTAGTCAATACGTATCATTTAACACCTTCCATTCATCTAAAGCACAGTGTATCTTCCGGAGTGCCCCAGGGATCCGTGCTAGGGCCATTACTTTTTCTGTTATATATAAATGACCTACGCGACACAGTTTCCACTAAAATTCGTCTTTACGCTGACGACTGCGTTTTATATCACGTAATAAATTCACCTGATGATCATCATACACTCCATACATCGTTCTTAAACTTTTGCAGGTGATGCCAAAATTGGCAGATGAGCATTAACTTTCGAAAGACAGCTGCTATGCGTTTCAGTAAACAGAAAACCCCATCTGTGTTTGATTATTCTTTTAATAACCATGTAGTGCAGCGGGTCTCACAATATAAGTACCTTGGTCTCCTTTTCACTACTAACTTATCTTGGTCTAGTCACATCCATACAACATGCAACAAGGCTCTGAAGAAACTTGGATACCTTAACCGCTCACTACGTTTAGCCCCAAGGGAAACAAAACTGCTTACATACAAAACCCTCGTACGACCGATCTTTGAGTATGGAGCCACTGTATGGTACCCTTATAAAATCACTGACATAAAACGCCTCGTTTTATGTCAGTGATTCATTTACAGACGCTATGACATCATCATCCAGAAAAAAGCTATTCGATTCATTTACAGACGCTATGATCGTAATTTTTCACCATCATGCCATCTAGCGCAGTTTGGTCTACCATCACTTTCTAAAAGACGAGACATCGAGTCTCTGAAACTTTTTCACTCTTTTTTTAATTCACCGCAATATTCACCACGCAACAACTACATAACACCTGCCAAACCATCATCCACCAGAAACAGCCACGCACTTAATGTATCTGTGTTTCACCCTCGTACTGATTTCTTCAAATACACCTTTTTTCCTCGATGTATTGAAATGTGGAACCTCATACCAGGTCATATTCGGTCTTTTGCAGAAAGATGAATTTTTGAAGGCATTAAAAGACGGTGTGCCGTTAACCTTTCATTGTTTGTATAACTCTGTTTGTAAAATTTTAGTATTTCTATGATCTGCCAATGTACTTGTGTATTCAGCTGTTTTGTTTTGTACCTTTTTATTATTTCTTGCTGTGTACCCACTCCTGCGACTAGTTCCATAATGGGGCTGCAGTATTTGAAAATAAAAATAATAAATAAAAAAATAAATAAGAAATCTGTGCAGTGGTTGCAGAGATGTCTGCTCCACGAGCGCAGCATAATGCCAAAAAAACAGTATTGAGAAAACTGCGTTTGAAGTTTCGCCTTCTTTTCACATCTCTGAAACACCTGAAAATTGTGATCTTAGGTTTGTATTGTGATATTGACTTCTCGAGCATCTGGCCTCTGCCCACTGTGCCTTATTGCTTATTTCTTTTTTCATAACCTTTTTTTTATCTACAAAGAACAGCTACGAATTTAAACCAAGTTTTTTGTATGAAGGAGTGATGTAATAGTAGGCATGACAGAATAGATTGTAACTGAATAAGGTTATATACTAAAATGATTAGACATTTTTTTAAGTTCAAGCTGTTAACAGCATAATTAGGTATTTCTTGATTAAAAATAACCACTGAACATTTTTTTATACAGAGAAGTTTATTGCATAAGAAAAATGGTTCACACCAAGACCGCCTAAGCCTTTTTTCCAAATGACCAACAGTTATGGGCAGCAACCTGGTGGCACAGAAATCTTTTAGCAGTTTATTTATTGACGTGAGTCGAGCATATAAAAACTTGTGCCCCTGCTTGACACATGCTCTTTTGCCACTCTAGCCCTGAAGCGCATCATCATACAGCCGCTCGTGGAAACGCCAATCTGCGAGGCTTTCATCGTATCAGAACATTCTTAGACACTTGCGGCGATACCAAGTGAGGCTCGAAGAACGTCTAAATTGGATCACAAAAGCTTATTAAGAGCCCTACATATGACCGTGAAGTGTGCAGGCCCTGTGGACAGCGCGGCCGGCGCGTGATGCACTTGCCAGCGGTGTTCGGTGACGATGTGCGAAATGTGTACCTACGATGACAAAAAGCTGGCATGCACTGCACTTTATCGCATTTTCGCATGCCGACGCGTGAAACTGCAAGCCGCTGTTCCGAGCAATCCTTGGCAGTGGAGGGGGGTTAACGAGCATGCAGTGCGGTCTGCAGCCGACGCGTAAAATACCCGGCTACGATTCCGAAGAGCTGGCGAGTGATGTGCTTCGTTGCTTGCGAAGAAGCACGTTGCCACGAATGATCTAGGACGGCGTTCTTGCCTGCAAAGTTCATCTCACTGTCAGCAAAGTTAGAAATAAAGACAACTTCCAATGACGCGCCGCACTCATAGACCGCACACCCAGCTTGTAGTAATCTGATGGTGAATCCACTTACAACTTCGTTGCTTGTGAAGAAGCACGTAGCCACGAATGCGCTAGCGCGTCGTTCTTGCCCGCAGTCTTGCCATCAGCGGAGTTTGGCCTAAACACAACTCCGATGACGCACCATACTCGTAGACCGCGCCCGCTCCTAGTAATCTGATTGTGCATCCGCTTACAGCTCCTAACTAAAGCGCAATTGTATCCTAAGTCATCGTCGAGACGTGAACACATTCCGAAATAGCGATTTTTGACAGCCATGTCCTCGTGACGCACAAGCAGCAGATGACGATCTCTGGGAGTGAGCATCGGGTCAATGGTGAGGCGAGCTGGGGCAACATGGCGGCTACAGCCAATCAGGGGCCTGAAAACAACCTTCAAATATTTGCTTTTTGTGCACTTGTTTTAAAGGAAGAAGCCAGCTGAGGCGGGAAATTTGAACATGGAAAAACCCTCTTTCCGATAAGGCCAAGAATACGACTCTAGGCTGCGCTCTCGCGAAGCTATAATTTATGGAAAATTCGATGTTTTCTCGCCATTTCCAGAAAAACTTTCGCTATCTAGGAGGCATGGAACGAATTTTTTGAAGCACTGTCGCACGGTTTTCAGTGTTGAAATTTTGGAATCATATAAAAAAAGTGGTCCAGAAACTGAAAACTTCATTTTCAAAAAAATCGATTTTTTTTTGCCATTTCTCGCGATACGAAAGCCACGTCCCGCTTTAACATAAAGAAAATTATGGACTGAAGTAGGCCTGCAGGACACAGTATGCATATTTCAAAGTGAAAGGTGGCTTACAATCTGCTTCACAGTAATGCAGAGAAAGCAGTTTCACAACAGTATTCAATTCATTTGCAGTTTGCTAATGGGGGTACAAGTCATATGGCGGTGCAGCTTATATTCGATAAAATATGGGACACTACAATTGCTAGCACAACGATGCGAAGCTAGCTTCAGCATTAGTACCACTGATACTGATCTCCTCATTTAAGAAGACTGAAAAAATGCTTGTCGAGCAATACTGCATACAACAATTTTCATGTCTTCTCTGTAGCGCGTACAACACGAAACCTCAGTTTAGGCCTAGGTAAGGCTTAACACAACAAAACACACCAAAAATGTCAGTTTAGGCCTAAGTAAGGCCCATACTTTCATCTCCACCATCTCCAGTTTTAGTCGTATGGCTGTAATTTCGACTCAAATCCACAGATCAGAGCCTAACACTATCTTTCGAGACCCCAGTCGTTATGACACGACTGCACGTACCAGTCGTTCTAATAAATTTAATGTGGTGTTTGAATACGCGAGTACTGCACAGCGCCTCTGAGGCCAACTGACCCTGCTGAGACGCAGCTCCTGCTCGGTGCGCTGCACGTTGAGAACGGGTGCAATCTTGACGAAGAGCCGCCACCAGGGCCAGTCGCGGATCTCAAGGAACTTGCGCACATTCCGCTGAATGCAGCAGATGGCTAGCTCCTGGACCTGCACACAAAACAGTCCATTTCAGACAGCATGAGGTGCATAATTTGCAAACTGATGACGGCACACAAACTAATAAGGCGGCTGTGGGGGCTAGTTGGTGCGTCTTTGTGCTTGTGATACGCTGCAGAGGAAAAAAAAAAAAAAAACGAGGGACGACGCAGAGTGATGCGCATCATTCTGTGTTGTCTTCACTTTTTTTTTTTTTACTATGCAACCCATCACAAGTATGAAACACGTAATCATCGGCTTGCAATCTGTGCCCCACTTTTCTGCCTCTAAAGAACACAGATGACGAAGCACCACTCGAAGTTCATGCGTGCATACATTTTAGCAAGGTCAACAGCTGGGCTAGTTGTTATAGTTTCATACTATTGAAAGCAGTGCAACAAACAGAATAAGAAGCAGGCACTACGAACACTTACTCGCAACTGACACATTTATTAGAAGCGTTTGTAGTGTCCACTTCTTGCCCCGTCTTTTGCGATGCTTTAAAAAATATGCATACACTTACAGACGTGTGAATCCACGCCCCAACTCCCGGTGTAAAAAAAGACAAATTTTTCTTCGATATTCATATTTAAATACAAGCATGAACTAATGTTGATACAGTGACACGGCCTCTCCTGAACATTTGATGGCTTCACTCTTTCTGCCAGACTCGTGTTCTGCTGACTGCATAAACCGCAATGTCTCTAGATGCTGTTTCATCGTTTAAAGTTGTTCACACCAAAGGGCAAGAACTACTGATTCCTGCATACACAATTCGATATTTTCTCATGTAAAACCAGCACAAAATATTGCCATGCACACTTATTTTATTATTTTGATACATTCAGGTTTCTGCCACAATATTTGTTAGCACAGATCTGCACGGAAAGCAGCATAATATCTGGGAAGTTTTGAAATTGTTTTACATTGTTCCGTTAAGATTGCGCACATGACATGAATAGTGAAATTTTAAGGGGGCTTTCGTGCGTACCAAAAGTAATGCTGCGGTGCTCAATCACTGATGTATAAAAGACGACATGTTCCGCTGATGATCAGCCAGTTAAGTACGCAGAATGCATTGTATACACTTCCAATTATCGTATAAACGGGATTATAAGTAGAGATGTTTGCAATAAAACAGTCAGCTAAAGTCGCCCCTCGTGTTATATAGTGGTGTCAAGCCGAACAGTGCACTACTGTCTGGCAACATGTGGCTTGTACAGTAGACTCTCATTAAGCGAAACTCGGTTAAACGGAAAAGCCACATTAACGAACCTATCCAGGCACATTTGGTTGGTCATCTATATATTTGTAGATAAAAAGTTTTGGGTAATCGGAAACATTTTTTTTTTTTTCGCTTACGATGGCTAAATGGAACTAAAATGGGCAAAATCTATGAATGGTGGAAATGGCCATGGCAGTCTAGCAACCATGAAACAAATGCCAAGGTTAGCCTAGTCTAGCCTAGCCAAGCCAATCCAGCGATTGCACATGTTTGCGCATGTCGAGCAGCAATAGACGTCTCGTCGTAAACTTGACAACAGCCTTGACAAACCAATAGCTGAAGTTCAAGATGAGGACCTGTGCTCAAGTGGTGATGAGATGGTGTGTGATCCCAAACGCATTTCAGTGGCTGACAGTGCAGCAAGAGATGCCGTCATCTTGTTGCAGGGCTACTTTGAACACGATGGTAACACAGAGTTACTGTCCAGCCTTTCAGCAATGCACGCCTACTATGTGAGAAATTGCTTGAAAAAGGCCCGGAGCAAATTGTTGTCACCTACTTTTTTCCTGAGTCAGCAATATTAGCAAAATTTTTCTTTCTAATCAACTACAGTCGAATCTAGGTAGTTCGAACTCAAAGGGACTCAGAAATTTGTTCGAATTAAAAGAAGTTCGAAGTAATGAAAGCTAAATGAACGGAGGGCTCACCATGCAGTGGCGCATGTGCATTGAGCTAACACACGAGGGGGAAGTTTCAAAAACCTTACATTTATCCACAAATCACAGGACACCCGTCATTATTTGAAGTAATCCGTGATGCATGTATGCACACATTTGCCTTGCAGAGAGTCCATTTCGCACGCAGCTTGCAAAGCATTTCTACTTCGTCTTCAGCGTTCTCCTGGCAAAAAAATTTGCGCGCGGCAATGTCCAGCACCGACACTTTAAAGAGGACGACAACAACGACTGTGTCTCCGCTACGCAGCCGTAGCGTGGCCAGCACGTGACCAGAAAGGAGGAGCATCTCCATGCGGAGATATGCAGATCAATATTTGAGAGAAAACAAACACTCCACATCAGATTTTTTTTTCTCTCTTCGCGCTCATCATTGCACAGAGGAAAGTCTACGCGGCAGGGACAGGAAAGGGGAAACGTGGCACCGGCGCATGACAGAGAGCCAACACTCCGTAACAACCTTTTTTTTTCCTCTCTCTTTTCATGTGCGTTATTGAGAAGAAAAGGGTCCTTACGTGGCAGGGACGGAAAAGGGAGAAGCGTGGCACAGGCACGTTGCAGATCGGCATTTGAGAGAGGGAAAACATTCCACCGCAGCCCTTCTTTTCCTTCACACACAGCATAGAGGTGTCGGAGGTGCTGCCCCAAGATTGGGCATAGTGCTTAGAGCATTTTCGGAGCGCGGTATGTTAGAATTACCCGTCGCAAGTGCTTGCATGTTCGAATTACTGGGCGTTCTTGCCCACTGAAATACACTTAGTTTTGACGGGACCTCAGCGTGAGTTCGAATTAACCGGACGTTCTAATTAGGCGTGTTCAAATTTATGAGATTTGCCTATATAGTAGCATTGTATACTTCAAAATCTTTTCGTTCAGTCAGCGACAGTTGATACTTTTGAAATAAAGCCACATTTCAATCATTTTGTGAGCTTTGCTTAAATGAAACTTCTCATAAATGGAACAAGTTTTTTTTCCCCTTCGAGTTCCCTTTATGAAGAGTCCACTGTATGTTCGTGAGAAGCAGGACACGGCTATGTCTACATCCAAATGCAATAGCACGTTTTTTCTGAGTTTTTCGCTCCATTTGACGTTCTAGTGTTTTTTTTTTGTTCATCGAATATGAGAAGCTGTACGAGAACGCGGTTCTCAGCTGCGTTTAAACTAACTGTTCTTGAGTTTGCGGAAGCGAACTGCAACATGGCTGCTCAGCGCCACTTTGGTGTAACGGGAAAAAGCGTGCACTATTGGAGAGCCCAGAAAAGGAAGCTCCAAATGTGCAATCCTCAAAAAATGTCGTTTCGTGGACGAAGTGCGTTTCATCCGCATCTGAGAGGTACGCTAGCGAACTTTGTGCTGGAAGATTTGCGCGCGCTCGTTCCCAGTGACCGTGGATACAATTTGCAGGAAATACGTGGAACTCGCTCAAGAAACTGGGCTCACGAAGAAAGAGCTTCGTGCACCAAACTCTTGGATGCGTCGATTCATTAAACGCAAAGGATTTCCTCTCCGGGGGTGCACATCCATCTGTCAGAAGTTGCTGAAGAGTTCGAGGACAAGCTTATAAATTTTCAGCCCTTCATAAATTTGCTTTGAGAGCAGAACAACTACATGATGGGGCAGAGTGGCAACACCGATGAGACCCCCGTGTGGTTTGACATGCCTTCATCGACCACAATCGCGAAGCGGGGTGCCAAGAATGTGAAGCTCTTCTACACTGGCAACGAGCACTCGCGCTTCATTGTCATGCTGGCATGCATGGTCGATGGTAGAAAGCTTCCATCCATCATTTTCAAGCTAAGACGATGCCGAAGGAAGTATTCCCGCCCGGTGTTGTCGTTCGCATCAACAAGAGGGGTACATGGACGAGGCCATGATGCTCGAATCGATACGACTGATTTGATTGATTTGTGGGGTTTAACGTCCCAAGACCACCATATGATTATGAGAGACGCCGTAGTGGAGGTCTCCGGAAATTTCGACCACCTGGGGTTCCTTAACGTACACCCATATCTGAGCACACGGGCCTACAACATTTCCGCCTCCATCGGAAATGCAGTCGCAGCAGCTGGGGTGAATGGATACGAGTGGTCTGGAACTGTCGACCAGGTGCACTTCTGTGTCCTCGCAGCATGCTGATGTTGGATGTGTTTCGTGCTCACCTGCCCAACGCTGTGAAGTGCGCACTCGGCAATAAAAAAACGGATCTTGACGCGATACCAGGTGGTATGACGTCTACCCTACAGCCGCCTGACAGTTGTGCTAAACAAGCCGTGCGAGCACTGAGGGTGGGTGGACTATCAAGAGTGGATGTGTGGCGACAACCCGAAGATGCCGACGGGCCACCTACAAAGGTCTCCGCTTGCCTCTGTTTTTGGCTAAGTGCTTTCCCCCTGGTGTTGTGTGCCAAATTCCAATTCCATGGTGGAAAATTATTTAAAAAAATGTTGCATCATTAACTCGCTGAATGGCATGGAAGACGACGCACTGTGGGAGGCGGCCGGGGACAAACTCTCGTCCTCAAAAGACAGTGGTGCTTCGTCTGATGAATAGGAACAGCTGCGATGGTGGTTGAAGGGAGCTCTGACGATCGGGGTGCGGCGTGCCCAATTCGCAAATAAATTTGGTTCAGCAGTTTTGGCGTGTTTTCTCTTTTTTTTTTTTCTTTTTCGGTCACCTAAACTTGGGGAGTCGACTTATATTTCCACTTGACCCAGTTGACACGGTACTGAGTTTTGTGGGTACAAGATTCCCAACCGAATGTTTTGTCTCTACATCTTTTTCACCATCGTTAACACATTAGAATAGCGTAACGACCCGAGCAAGTGCCCCCCTCTCTTTTTCGGAAGATTTCATACATGCTCCATTGACAGAGCAAGAATGCTCCCCAACTTCTCTCCCGCTATTTCACTGTTTCTATTCACCCCTTGAGCGTGAATAAAAGCATTTATTCAAAAGCATTTATTTAAAAATTTCATTAGAAGCACAGCTGTATGTTCTTATTTTTAGTGTCTGTTCAAACACCACTTGAATTTTGGTCGGCAGCTGAGCAAGGGTCTACCTCCAAATTCTGTTGGATTATCGTTGACCGTAGGTTTGGCGCTTGCACGAGATTTTATGGTGTACAGAAAATTTGAACCAGAATCTAGATGCATGCTGTACGCGCATTTCGGTGTGCAAGTCATTTTGATGGCACTGCTTCACAGTAAAGTTGGGTTCTTGGAAACACCTTAATCTTATTACATTTTTGTTAGTCTTTAGTGGGTAGGCATGCAGTTGGGAGTGTGGGCTATACATGAGAAAACGTGTGCGATGGCATGAAAGTCTCGTAGATTAATCGAAACAAAGGTAAAGAGAGACCCACCTTTCGCTGCTGAAACCGCTTTCGAGCCAGGTATCCCCGCAGGTGCGCTTGCAGGTGGATCAGACCCTCAGGCCAGCTTCTCCTCCCGTTGGGACTCCAGAAGGGACAGGGTGCCTGCCCGCAGAAATATCTGAAGCACATCAAACAGAACAATGTCGTTATCATCCTGTTCATCTCACCGGGGGCTGAAAGCCT
This sequence comes from Rhipicephalus microplus, assembly GCF_013339725.1. Taxonomy (NCBI): domain Eukaryota; kingdom Metazoa; phylum Arthropoda; class Arachnida; order Ixodida; family Ixodidae; genus Rhipicephalus; species Rhipicephalus microplus. Next base: position 81,122,997 of record NC_051165.1, on the reverse strand, counting down.
TTTACAGCCACAATAAAGGAGCTCTGCCACACTTTTCAAAGTACCATCGAATGGCATCAACCATGACCAAAACTTTTAGAATCCATTACGCATGAGCAGAGACACCATTTTCTCACATGCTATAATCACTTTCTCTCTTCTCTCATCCCGACAAACGTGCTGGAGGCTAAGCAGGGCCGAATAGCAAGAGGAAAAAGGTTTTCATGCACCTTAAGTGCCTTTTTTGTTTTAATGTGCAGCTAGCTCTCAGAGTGATTGTGAGCGTGCATACGAACGCGTGGCAGCCATGGTAACTATGCGGCTAAAAAAAGCTAAAATTAGCCAATCGCTGTTAGTTTGGGCCTATGGCACCATCTTTAGAATTAAAAGCGAACAATTTCTACCCGACTCTGAGAATGAATTGCCAATTCCAGGCCTCCTGGTGTGCACAATATTAGGCTCGCGTGTTCTTAGGACTCTCAACTTCCGATCGGCCGCATTTTATGACTATGCTGGTAAAGTGTTGCAGAGCTCCTTTCAGCTACAGTAGAATCTTGATGATACTAATTCGAAGGGAGCGTGTAAAATATTTGTATCAGCCTGGATTCATATGAACCAAAAACAACTTAAAGCTGATAAAAATGATGAACAAGAACTTCATTGGCAACTACACCTTGCTGAAAAAAAGTCTGTGATGTTCTTTTGAACTTTCCTGCCTTCACCGTCTCTTAATTAAGTGCCGCGGTTTCCTCACTCATGCTGCTGGTGCAGCGCCTTCACAGTTGACATCAGAGCGATCCAAAGCGGCTAAACTCACTGGAAATTCACTTGCTTCCTTGCTTAAGCAGCCAGAAAACCACACGGCGAAGCGGACATGAACAAAAAAGAGTCCTGGAGAATTTGTATTGAAGAATTCAAGCGAAATTGCCAGCGCAGCCGGAAAACCTCGTCCGCGCACACCGAAAAGGTTCCCGCTCGTTCTGCTCCTCTTATACATGCAACCCCTGCCGCCGCCATCGCCACCTGAAAATTATTCAATTTGCTCGTTTCTTAAGCACTGAAGTTCGTACAGAGTCATAATTATAAAAACAAGGCACTGAAAGGAAACAGTTTACACCTTTACTAAAGTTATTTCGGAAGACACGCCAGTCTAAGTAACACAAGCGGACACAGTGGCGGCGACAGATTCAGACAGCAGTGCGAAAGCAAGACACGTTCAGGCAAGCCAACTCGATGCTGCTGCACCTTCTACTTCCGGTGTTATCAGCGAGCGTAATCCAAACCAGGCTCTCAATGAACGCGTCGTCGTCAAGGCTGTGAGCTTTGACGTGCCGCGCGGGTATTTCGCGATACTGTTGACGCGAACCATCGCCGATGCCTTCGCCACCATGTTCATTTGCGGCTTGTTGTTGACATCACATGATTTGAGAGATAGAGCAGCCGGCGAAGCCATAGCCATGAAGCAAAAAGGTGATATGCTATCGCGTGGTGGGGAAATCGGTCTCGGATCGATTTTTTTTGCGTTGGCCTTGCACCATACGTGTTTTTCCGGGCACCAAAGCGAGAAAAATTCTGGGGCGTTTTGCCATATTCACTCCCTTTGAGGTCAAGAGTGAACTGTCCTTTCTTTCACTAACAAGCCACATTGCGCCGCTGGCATGCAGGGTCAATCGCATGTTTGGTGTGGAGGGGCGTAACTGCTTGCGGCTTTTGCGTATGATGCAGGAGGGACGTAACTTCTCACAGCCTCGGCATACGGTGCACAGCAAGGCTTCGTAGGTACAGGCGGGGAAGCATTGCTGGAAAGCGGGACTTGCAAAGCCCGCTGTACTTCACTCCTCATGAGGCTGGAGGTGGATCCTGTAGCAGGTGGAGGTGGGCCGTGAATATTTTGCAGCTCGTCGCGACCACTGATCAAATGAGGTCGCAGAGAGCTTCGAGACTGACGTTGCTCCCCGCAACTCCAATCTGGTCCAATGGCGAAGCAGCATTGACATGAAAGTCGTACACAGCCGATCGCTGCTGCAGCATGTTTTCCATCGTCATAGCTTCAGTTCAAACTACCCCACAGTATTTGAGGGACTTGGGACGGGACTAGTGAAGAGCTGCCCCTTAACTCCTTGCATTAGGTGCCGCAACTTCTTGTGTTCTGCCATACCTAGGTCGGCGCGACCGAAAAGGCTCGTCATGTCCTCTACGTACGCCATCATGCTTTCGTTCGGCATTTGAATGCGTGATTGAATGGTCCACTCCTGCTCGTTCACGGCGATGGAGGGTCGGCGTAACTAGCCAGCAGGTGACGGCAAAACAGCGTCCACGACGAGAAGGGTTCATGGTTCTCGTACCAAGTACGAGCTCCATCCTCAAGCTGAAGTAAACATTCCGCAGCTTGTTGACGTCGGTCCACTCGTTGAAAGCAGCAATGCGTTCAAAGTGAGCCAACCAGTCCACGACATCCTACAACAAGGAGTTGCGGAACACCTCCGGCACTCGTGGCTTTTGCAGCGTGTAGTTAACCAGCGGAGTATTTTCTGTACCACTTGGGGTGGTGCAGTTGACGTCATCTGCAGCAGAGGTTCATGCTCGAGGTACCATCCTCGGATTCTCTGGTTGGCCCAGTGGACAGGTGTTGTGACCGCAGGTACAGGGCTACCAGGAAGCGTTTGGATCATTGGCTGGGAATACCCAGTGACTCCAGCCAGTTGTCGCGTGTGGAAGAGAGGGACTTGGGGTAAGGAATATCGCGTAGTCGCAGAGATGCAGGTCCAGGTCAGTGATGCCGCACAACTAAAAAGACCTTGCAAGAGCACCCGTTGCCCAATAACGACTTCCTCGTTTGTTTCTCCTAGATGCGGGCTCATGCTCGCCGCAGTTCATGGCCAGGTGGCAGTATTATCCGCGGTGGTCGGGGAAACCATTCGTATAGCACCGAATCATGGTGTATTTTACATATTGTAGTCGATCAAAAACAACCTTAAAATTCGTATCATCCCGAAATTCACATCTACCTTAATCGTATCATCGAGATTATACTGTACCGTTGTCTTGCATCAGCTGATTCTGTCCTAACCTTAAAAGTGCTTAATGTGACTGAATGCGTCAAGTAACAGCAGCAGACCATCCTGTAACAGCAGCTGAACTAAGCCTCCCCCATACCCATTCAGTTTTTAATCATGCTTTACCTCCCGTCAGGCTTTGCTCATGCAACTGCGCCACATCACATGCCCGATGGTATTCCAGTGACTTATCTCGGCTTCAGCAGCTCCGCTGCTCATGTCTCAGCACAGTAGGTGGCCAACAACTTCCAATGACTGAGAACTGTGCACTGACCTGGCTGAGACCCAGGCGATAGCTGCTGGCTTCCAGGTCCAACTGTTGGAGCAGCACTTCCGTGGCCGCACGCTCATCTCCAGGCTCACCGTTGACTGGGCGGGTGTCCGGAGATGCCAGTAAGCTGTAACGTCTCCGGAATTCCAGGTAGAGAAGGTTCTCTGGAAAGCCTGATAACAGAGAACCACAGAAAAAAACTTTAGGCAAATATCACTGTACAGTGATAATACTCGGGACAGACCATGAGAAGACCGACAAATAAGACAACCTAAAGGAAACCAGAAGCACCTCTTCTGTAAAAATTTTACAAAGAAAAATCTCTGTAAGTTTTCTCCTGAGGAATTCATATACAGTTGAATTTTGTCATTATGAACATTGCTTTATTGTACTAATATTTATAGCAAACTCAATAAGGAAATTCGGGTGGTCATGTGTTATTTCAATGACATTCGAGCGACCACAATAGTGGCTGTAACAAAGATATTTTTGGTTTCCGCAAGCTGAAAACTTCAAAAGCAGTATTAAAAGCGAAATAAATATTGAAAAAAAAAATGCATCACATTTCTTTTAATTTGGCTTTGTTATTAAATACTGTAGATCCTCGGTAAACTGAAATCTGTTAAAGGAAACTACTGCTTAAACGGAACTATTGCCTCTGCAATGCTTGGTTTCAGGCTTGTATTTTGCACCCATGTTCACATCTCGGTAAACTGTGCTCCTGTTAAATGGAACATATTTTCCTGGTCTCTTCAGGTTCCCTTTACTGATAGTCCACTGTATTTGCTTAAAATACGACATTCAAAAGGTGCAAAAACAGGTGGCACCTCATGTAATGTTACCGGCACAACACCATTAATTAGAACTAACACAAATGATGCCAAAAAAAGCACAGGAATGTTATAGGAAGTAATTGTAATGTAAATGAGATTAAAAAAAAAGTGGACAAAAAGATAACTTGTCCCGAGCAGGAACAGAACCTGTGACCTTTGAATAACGCATCCTATCCTCTACCAACTGAGCTACGATGGCGGTCATCCTTATGTCCACCTTATGGGGTATATTTGTGCACCTAAACCTGGCAGTGTTAGCCATCACCACCAGTAGCCATGATGGTGAGTGTAGAACCCCTTTTCCTGCCTGCTGGCGTCACGGAGCCAGTGATTGTTTACAAGGTTACACCTAACCAATAACACCTCTCATACAGCATAACAATCTGTCACTGAGCAGGCTTTATTGTGAATTATTTAGTAATTCTTAACAATGTTCAATTTTCAAGCACTACAATAGGAGTAACTGAGAGTTTAAAGGGCATGCACTGTGCTTCGCTAATACATTTGCCATGCTACTTATCTGTGACTAGTCCGTTACTCTCAGCCGAGACTGCAAGGTTTACTAAGAAATCAAACATGGTTAGCATTCTATTTTAACCACCACTTCAAGCCAGTTGTGTAGCCAGGCTAGCAACATTTTACAAGATTGCAGTTAAGAACACTTGCCTAACAGCTGTTCAACTCACCCTGTTTGCGTACACGCACGGCATCTAAGATCTGGGCTCCCTTGAGCTGAGACCGGACTAGGTCGACGTCAAAACGAGGCTCGCCACCGTCCCCAGCGTCGTTGGTGCTGGTAGACGACTTCTCACAGGGCACCAGGCAGTGCACAAAATGGAGGCGAGTCCGACGGACAACTTCCAGCAGGCTGTCCTGGATGTTGCCATTACACAGACACAAGCTAGAGCCCACAAGTCATTTCACTGATTCGAAAGTTGCATACCCGCTTAATACAAGATTAAGTGAGCAAGACCTCAATATAGAAGTGCACATTCGAAATATAAGGTTTAACAAAATATATTATCTCGTATCAGTTTTAACATAATCAGGTTATGAATAGACACTAATAAATACTCATTAATTCACCAGGTCCATTAAGTGTTAACCTAGGATGACATTTTTTTCTTCCAATTTAATTGCACTGATTGAGCAATGTCTTGTGTTGGCATCAACACGTGATCACCCCTCTTTCTATCTCTCATGTTGATGCCATTGGCCACTATTCCTGTTTGAAGCGGAATTTAAGGCTTCGAATTAAGGACAAAGACACTTTTATGTTTAATGAGGCTTCGCTGATATAAGCCCCTCTAAGAGAAAGAAAAGGCAGCGTTGTTAACCAGCCTAGAAACACTGGTATGCTACCCTACTGTGGGGAAAGGGATAAGAACCAAATTACTGTAATGAATGCATACTACACTGGTACATAATTTAGACTGAAGCCAAAGGAACATACCACAGAACCTTGCCTACAATTTTGTCAGCATCAAAAAACAATTGCTTCTGCTGAATCCAAGTGTTCCAAGTGAAATGAATATAAAATGGATATCTCCCGCAGTATAGAGAAAAACTTCTTTGCCCCATATCTGTAACTCACGGTGGTGTGCTTGACTTGGAGAGGCAGTGAGCGCCGCTTGGCACCAGCCACCGACTGGGCACGCCGAATGCTGGACGAGCGGCGCAGCGAGGACGTGCTGTTTGTCTCGGCCGTCAGGCTGCCCCCGAGGCCCACTGGGGGCAGCATGCCCCGAGCCGATGAAAACAGCTGGCTCACGAGCTCTCTTTGAGAGGGCAGAGAATATGCATGAAAACAAATGAGTAGATGCAGTAGCAGCTCACGAGTGCACTGTGGAGTGAAGATGAAAGCTTGCCTAAATACTAACAGAGAGCTGAGATGATACGTATTCACTATGAAAGAGACTAGGCATGCAAACATGGACACAAGAAGGAAGTCGGGACGCAGATTGGTTCACTTACAGCCTGGGCATGTGCAGATAGTGAATTTTTTTGACTTCTTTATTTTATGCCAAAGTGTGCGTTCGCAGTTTTTAGTCCTCGAGTTTTTGGTATCCCGACTGCTCCCTAGTGTCCATATATGCAGCAAAAACCGCACGCACCAGCAGCAGTGGCCAGAGTCAGAGTAAAGATTATGCACCGGTTTGAGGCCAGCCACCCTGCTCCTCTTTGGAAAGTTGTTCTATATGACAGAAAGGAATTATTTCTAAATATTCACAGAAAAGTGGTTGTGATTGCACTGCAGCGAGGCAGAGGAAGAGGGGGGCTTGCACTGATAACATCCTCAGCCCTCTCTTTTGGACTATTTCCCCAGGTGCGTAGATTGGTTGCCATGAATCTGGGATGACCTCTGCAATGTTACACAGTCACTGTCACTACGAAGAGGAAAGCCATTGGCTCTACTGAGCTATCTGCCTGGAGATCCATTGTACAATAATCTGGTCCTTGCTTGGGAGAACTGAAAAGCTGGCCTTGCCCTTTCCCAGGAGTGAAACCAATACAGTGGACTCTCATTAAACAGAAACTGAAGGGATCAGGAAAATGTGCTCCATTTAACAGGAGTTACATTTACTGAGAGGTCAACTGGGGTGCAGTATGGAGGGATGAAAGCAATCATATCAGAGGCAGTTGTTTCATTTAAGCAGCAGTTCTGTTTAACAGATTTCTGTTTACAGAAATCCACTGTACATTTTTCTTCTTCAGGACATCATGTGCAGACTATGTGTGAACAATATTTTTGTCCTAAAGTCATTTAAAGTGGGCTTTGGCTCGCTAGTAGAGGCATCCGCTTGAAATATGTAACAAAGGAAACATCTCTTTTCTTTTTTTCCCAACTTTGCTGTCTTTCTCACTGCTACCTCGAATGCTCCTGGCCGGAAGACAAGTTCTAGAGTGTATGAAAAAAGGCTCTAGAAAGACCGCTCTTCCAGCTTTTGCTATGACTGTACTGCGCATTCGATGCAGGCTTGGCTGTTTCGATTGTCATCACACTCTTTAGAGGAGGAGAGAAATTTTATTGTGACCCAAAGTACAGCACATTCATGAAAAAAAAAAAAAAGAACAGTGTCAATAGAGGGGGAATTCAGTTGCTTTGTTTCAGGAAGGGTTGTATGCCCTGATGAGATTCGAAGTCTGTACTTTCTCAAAGACAGAGAACCAAATTGTGATACTATGGAGAAAGAAGAATCTTCTTCCCATGCTCTTCTCTTCGCCCTTTTCTGCTTCCCCTACGCACATTTCCAACGAAGGCTTCTTGGATGATCCGAGATAATACAGTCAAATCTAAATAATTTGAACACGATTAATTCGAATTTCCCATTAATTCGAACTCAGGACGAGGTCCCGTCAAAGCTATGTGTATTCCAATGAGCGAAAACGCCCGGTAATTCAAACGTGCAAGCGCTTGCGACGGTTAATTCGACCATACCGCGGTCGGAAAATGCTCTCAGCACCCCAACCAATCCCGCAGCGGCACCTGCGACACCTCAACGCGGCGTGCGAAGGAAATAAAAAGAAAAAAAAAGGCTGCATGGGAATGTTTGCTCTCTCTCAAATGCCGATCTGGACGCGCCCGTGTCACGCTTCTCCCTTTTCCGTTCCTGCCACGTAAAGACCCTTCTTCCAACGCTGCATGCGAAGAGAGAGAGGAAAAGAAAAAAAAGGAAGCTGTCGCTGGGTTGAATGAATGTGCGGTTAAAGGAAAGGAAAAAAGCACTATCTTCTGCAGCCATTGCCCCTAGCCCCGCCTCAAGGCACTGCTCTGTGCCTTGAGGCGGGGGGGGTCTCTCACGCGCAGGTGCCACACTTCCCACTTTCCCGTCCCTGCCGCATAACCCTCCTCCTTTCAACTTCGCGCATGAAGAGAGCAAAAAAAATAAATAATAACTGCCGTGGAGTGTTGGTTTTTTTCTCAAATGCTGATCAGCTTCTCTCCACATGGAGACACTCCTCCTTTCTCGTCACATGCTGGTCATGCTGCAGCCGCTACGTAGTCGTCGTCTTTAGAAAGTGTCGGCGCTGGATTCATGTGCAGACTATGTGTGAACAATATTTTTGTCCTAAAGTCATTTAAAGTGGGCTTTGGCTCGCTAGTAGAGGCATCCGCTTGAAATATGTAATAAAGAAAACATCTCTTTTCTTTTTTTCCCAACTTTGCTGTCTTTCTCACTGCTACCTCGAATGCTCCTGGCCGGAAGATGCTCCGCCCACAACTTCTCTTGCCAGGAGAATTCTGAAGCCGAAGTAGAAATGCTTTGCAAGCTGTATGCGAAATTGATTGACTCGCTGCAAGGCAAACGTGTGCAGACGTGCATCACCGTTTACTTTAATTAATAACGGATGTCCTATGTGTGAACAATATTTTTGTCCTAAAGTCATTTAAAGTGGGCTTTGGCTCGCTAGTAGAGGCATCCACTTGAAATATGTAATAAAGAAAACATCTCTTTTCTTTTTTCCCAACTTTGCTGTCTTTCTCACTGCTACCCTCGAATGCTCCTGGCCGGAAGATGCTCCGCCCACAACTTCTCTTGCCAGGAGAATTCTGAAGCCGAAGTAGAAATGCTTTGCAAGCTGTATGCGAAATTGATTGACTCGCTGCAAGGCAAACGTGTGCAGACGTGCATCACCGTTTACTTTAATTAATAACGGATGTCCTATGTGTGAACAATATTTTGTCCTAAAGTCATTTAAAGTGGGCTTTGGCTCGCTAGTAGAGGCATCCGCTTGAAATATGTAATAAAGAAAACATCTCTTTTCTTTTTTTCCCAACTTTGCTGTCTTTCTCACTGCTACCTCGAATGCTCCTGGCCGGAAGATGCTCCGCCCACAACTTCTCTTGCCAGGAGAATTCTGAAGCCGAAGTAGAAATGCTTTGCAAGCTGTATGCGAAATTGGATTGACTCGCTGCAAGGCAAACGTGTGCAGACGTGCATCACCGTTTACTTTAATTAATAACGGATGTCCTATGTGTGAACAATATTTTTGTCCTAAAGTCATTTAAAGTGGGCTTTGGCTCGCTAGTAGAGGCATCCGCTTGAAATATGTAATAAAGAAAACATCTCTTTTCTTTTTTTCCCAACTTTGCTGTCTTTCTCACTGCTACCTCGAATGCTCCTGGCCGGAAGATGCTCCGCCCACAACTTCTCTTGCCAGGAGAATTCTGAAGCCGAAGTAGAAATGCTTTGCAAGCTGTATGCGAAATTGATTGACTCGCTGCAAGGCAAACGTGTGCAGACGTGCATCACCGTTTACTTTAATTAATAACGGATGTCCTATGTGTGAACAATATTTTTGTCCTAAAGTCATTTAAAGTGGGCTTTGGCTCGCTAGTAGAGGCATCCGCTTGAAATATGTAATAAAGAAAACATCTCTTTTCTTTTTTTCCCAACTTTGCTGTCTTTCTCACTGCTACCTCGAATGCTCCTGGCCGGAAGATGCTCCGCCCACAACTTCTCTTGCCAGGAGAATTCTGAAGCCGAAGTAGAAATGCTTTGCAAGCTGTATGCGAAATTGATTGACTCGCTGCAAGGCAAACGTGTGCAGACGTGCATCACCGTTTACTTTAATTAATAACGGATGTCCTGTGATTTTTGAATAAATGTAAGTCTTCTGAAGCTTCCCCCTCGTGTGTTAGTTCAATGCACATGCGTCACTGCGTGGAGAGCCCTCCGTTTATTTAGCTTTCATTAATTCGAACAAATTTTAGGGCCCCTTCGAGTTCGAATTATCGAGATTCGACTGTAAATGCAAAGACAACGACAAACACAGATTGAGATGGAGAAACACACTCAGGGCACCACTTCCAGCAGTGTTTGTGAGAGGCTTCATAAGCACCGCCCAAGTCCTGTCTAGACCGCTGTGTGACCGCCCTTCCTTCCCTTCCGATGATGACCGTGAATTTCAATCACCGAAAAATGAGGCAGTGTAGCAACACAGGCAAACATTTGCACTACCAGTGAAACTGGGCCCTTTACCATAGAGTTTCATACAATAATACCTAGAGCAAAATATGGTACTGCGGTCGTGTACCCCCATGGAAATTATGGCAAGTACACGCTTTAGACTAGATTTGGTTTGCTAGCAAACTATCTATAGATCCTTTTCTACAGTTTCGTTCTTTGCCCAGCGTGGTTAGTGGAGTGCGGTGGAAAGAACTGAAGCAGTGCCTTAGTAGTTCAAAAGGCTGAAGATCCCTAGGTCTGAGATTTGGAGCATCTTCGGAGCTCTACAAGTCGCATTTGACAGTTCATTCACTCACCATTGTGCGTAGATGTAGCGTGCAGAATATTAGATGCCAGTGCAGAATATTAGATTGAGTTCACGTTTTTTCCTTAGCTTGTCTTGCTAACTTGTTTAACTCGACTGCATAATGACAGCGAAGCTAAGTAGACACATCGTCACGCACATCTCACTCGAGTTGACAACAAAAACGAGAGGTGCGTTGGTGGCAGACCATTCGTACAGACGCACCTGGCATTGCAGCAGACAAAACGTTAAGTGTTTCTCCCTTAATACTGTGCTGTTACTTTCATAAATAGATAACGCATACTTTCGAGGGCAAAACAAGAACGTTTGTTTTCAAATGTTGTGAAAATAATTCAATATATCTCGATGCCAAATGTGGAACGCAGTGGCAGAGCAATGCGCACCCTGGTGGTTATATTTGTTTAAGTTTCACTTCTACTTCATGGCCACGAAAACTTTTTGCAACAAGATTTATGTACAAAAGAATGAAGGAAGTTTCAATTAATATAGGTTAATATTACTTTCTTTTACACTCGGCAAACAAGCATTGCGAATCTCAAGAACGTAATCCATCCGAAGCAGAGCAGAAGACTCTACTTCCGATAATTCCCATAGGGGTACAAGCACCGCTGAAGGAGCCCGCATAGACACTAGCGCCATATTCCCCTCTAGGTATCATTGTATCAAACTCTATGCCCTGTACCTTCTGCTAGACAGCAACAGCTGTAGCACAATGCCGACTTGCTATCATGTTGGCTGCTTAAAAAACGTTGCGACAGGAGACAACCTTTTTTTCTTACTCCATGAGGAAAAGGAAAAAATCGAGCGGCAAGGAAGATGACTGCATCGTATCGGGAGAAAGAACTTTTACTGAGGGAAGCCATGGGATGTGAGTAGATCATTACTAAGTTTGTTTCATGTACACTTGCTTCCAAAGTTTTTTAGATGAATCCGAGACTTCATAATGCTTGATACCCACGTTTCAGCTGAATGAAACAAAAAGCAACGCTACTTTAGTGGCTCTGTTTTCTCGGACAGTTCTGATAACAATAAAAGCGCGATCATTCCAGCTCGCTCATACTGGGTCAAATACTTGAAACAGGTGATAGCAAGTACAGCAAGATCCTTAGTGTACGATTTTCCATTCCCAAATTTTACTGCATGTGCAAACATCTTTTACCAGAGCCCTTTGTCAAAAAGACATGTTCCTGTCTTTCATGTTTAAAGAAAACACACAATGCAATGAGAGAAAGAGGTTGCACTACTTTGAAAAAATGCAGGCCTTGGTGCAAAGGAATGAGTCTTTGCCCTCTCACACATTTCCCTTCAGTTACAGCGAGCTGCACAACTGCCCCCTACCCTCCTCCCCAGGCCTTCGCCCTCCATAGGCATCCACACATGTTTCAATAGGACAAGTGGGCAACATTACTTAGTATATATTATTTATACAGTCGCACCCCTTTATAAGACACTCATGCAAGAGGCAGCTCGATATAAGAAGCACCAGTGAGCCTACATAAAAATAGGAGCTGACAAAAAAATGAATAGTACCTTGCTTATAAGAGACACTTTGCACTGGCATTTTCACATTTGCTAATACAACTTTTTTAAAGCCCCCTTCAGTTCCAGAAAGGATCATCGAGCCCACTAGGGTATTCATGAAGAAATTTATGCAGCTAAGTGAATTAGAAAGGTTATTTGCTGATGTCGATGAATAAAGAATATTATTATCATTTTCTTACAATTTGTTGGCACTGTGGGATTTGATACTGTACATTCAACATGCGTCTGTTTTGTGCACCTTGCACACTTTCTTTATGACAAGGTTTAGCAGATGGGAAAGTGGACACACAGAAGTGATACCGGAGCACCCGTGCTGCATCTTCTTCTCAATGTTCATTTTTCCACGCTCTAAGCCTCGCCATAGAAGTGTCATTATAAATTTTGGATATGTAGGAGTGTGTGAATAGTAAATTCTGGATTCAAAGCAAATCGTGATTCGGTTGAATAACTTCGTCGAAGAATAGTGTTTATAGTGCGTTTGACATAGTATAAAGAAAAACAATCATATTTGTCATGCCCCCGCTAACTCGCTACTGCTTTTTTTTTTTTTTACTTGGAGCAACAGATGTGCAAATGTCAGTCTTCTTGGTTCAAAGTGTCGTGGAAGCAAGCTTGAAAAGTAGTGGACGTGAGTTAAAGTAGGATGCAAGTGATAACTAGTAAAACACATTGCTTTAATTTTTACAACAGTGAGAGTATACAGGATCATATGAGACACTTTTATATTTAAGTGATTGATCAATATGATGGTATTACATTCATTTATTCGATGTTAACGAAAGACTGCGACAGTGCAAAGTTTTCTCTGAAAAAGTGTTTTTATGGCACGGCACTCCTATACTGCAGCGAGACCCCCTTTACAGGAAGCAGGGTTTACATGTGGTCTATATATGCCTATTCGTTCGATGCGGTCGACATTTAAGACAACTTAAATTCGCAGCAAAGTAAATTCTAATGTTCGAGGTGCTCGTACATTTGAACACTACCTGGGCACTACTTCTCTGTGCCGAGTTAAACAGCATATGAGAATGTAACCCATTCATTGCTGCCGTAAATGAAGAGTGGGCTCACTTCTGTGACTCCTGCAGCAGCAGTGGTGCCTGACGGAATGATGGTGTTTCCCGGCTCGCCTTCAGCCAGCCCCTGCAGCAGTAGGTGACCGGCAGAGAGCCCATTTGGTGTAGGACGGTGAACTCCCCTGGACGGGCTCCTCGCTCCAACAGCGACTGGTGCTCTGCATTCGCAGTGGGCACCTACAAAATGATGATTCGTAAACTCATTCCTAAACAGGTCCCTGAAACATGGTCAGCGAATGCTGAAGTGGATAGATGAGGACCGCCTGAGGAAAATAGAAACTAAATAACGTTCATTCACACTTATTGATGGTCGCCTGTCGCACTTTATTCCGGAACTGCCTAGTCACAGATGTCCTCCTACAGGCCCGCCGCGGTGGTCTAGTGGCTAAGGTACTCAACTGCTGACCCGCAGGTTGCGGGGTTGAATGCATGTCCAATGGAGGCGGAAACTGTTGTAGGCCCGTGTGCCCAGATTTGGGCGCACGCTAAAGAACCCCAGGTGGTCGAAATTTCCGGAGCCCTCCACTACGGCGTCCCTCATAATCATATGGTGCTTTTGGGACGTTACACCCCACATATCGATCAATCAAGATGTCCTCCAACAACACTTCATTTTCATTGCAATCAAGAGCATCATCATCATCATCATCAGCCTGACTATGTCCACTGCAGGACAAAGGCCTCTCCCATGTTCCGCCTGTTAACCTGGTCCTGTGCTTGCTGCTGCCAATTTATACCCGCAAACTTCTTAATCTCATCTGCCCACATAACCTTCTGTCTCCCCTTAACCCGCTTGCCTTCTCTGGGAACCCAGTCAGTTACCCTTAATGACCAGCGGTTATCCTGTCTACATGCTACATGCCCGGCCCATGTCCATTTCCTCTTCTTGATTTCAGCTATGATATCCTTAACCCCCGTTTGTTCCCTAATCCACTCTGCTCTCTTCTTGTCTCTTAAGGTTAGCACCTACCATTTTTCTTTCCATTGCTCGCTGCGTCGTCCTCAATTTAAGCTGAACCCTCTTTCTAAATCTCCAGGTTTCTGCCCCGTAGCTAAGTACCGGCAAGATACAGCTGTTATATACCTTCCTATTGAGGGATAGTGGCAACCAACCTGTCATAATTTGAGAATGCTTGCCAAATGTGCTCCACCTCATTCTTATTCTTTTAGTTACTTCAATCTCGTGGTGTGGCTCCGCGGTTATTATCTGCCCTAAGTAGACAGTCTTTTACCACTTGAAGTGCACTATTACAGGGTGTCTACCAATTACATTTTTCCAAATTCCCTGACTTTTCCAGGTTTTCCATGACCATTTCAAGCAAATTCCATGACCGGTACGTCTGCTTGGAAGAAACTGCGCACTGGAAAACAAACTCCTGAGCGGTAAAAAGAAATTATGAGGCGCTCATATAAAATGGAAACCATGCTGCTTTATTGCATTCCCTTGTCTGAAAGCATTTTTTACAATAAATAAAATATTCAAAGACACAATAATTGTCCCTCGACAAACAGAAAAGCTTGTTTACTTGCATCGGCATGCCTTCACTGTTTCAAGGATTCAATCTCTTGCTGCAGCATGGAGACCTGAAGCTGTGCGTCTTCCATCAGTTTTTGCTTCTTTGATTCAAGCTCTTTCACAAGAGCCGCAGTCCTCTTCTTTTTCCTTTCAGCATCCAATACGTCCAACCGTTCCTTCTTTTTCCTCTCCAGGTCTTCCTTCCATTTGATGTTGGAACTTCGAACCATGTCTATCATCTTGTCTGTTACGTCAACCTCTGCAACGCCACCTGCTGCAGACACCTCATCGTACACTAACCTTTGTGCTACAAGTGACTCCTCCTTCATATTTTCCACAAGACATTCCTTGTTCACTGAAAATCCCCGCTCCACGGAAGAATTTCCATGTGAAAGGCACAGCACAATCTTCACAAACAGCAGTAGCTCTTCATGAGAACTTGCACAGAGTTCCACCCACAGCTTCTCCAAGCGCTCTCTTGCACGATCAAATTTTCGCAAACGCACTTGTGCAGTGCTGTTCGAGCACACTTGTATATATGATCTACTTGCTCTCTCTCCTTGTAGGCCTGTAAGGCGCCCATGCTCTATAAGTACTTCAAGTGCAATGTTTAGCTGCTTCTGGCCAGCTTCCACAGAAGCGGCACAAACTGCTGGGTTTAAGCAACTGGCCCCCCTTGTCAGCTTGTATTTCAGAGGTGATCTTTCGATTATCTTTGCTGAACAGGCCTTAATAAATAAGATGCATTCTTTTTTGACACTTACCACCGCAGTGTGAGATGGTTTAGTGATCTTTCGCAACTCACTTTTGGCGGCAAGGCCTATGTCAAAGGCAGCTATACCAATGATGTTGTTTGGGTTCTCCAGATCAATTTTTATCAGTTTTGAAAATGTGCCTGCAGCATCCAGCTTTTCCTTTAGCACGATTCGTCCCAGCAGTGACCGCAACAGGCCGTCCAGTGCTGTTGCAAGAAAAGGTAGCATCGGCTTTTCTGTCTGAAACTCAGCCAAAAATGGCTCCAATTCTTCTGAAACTGAAAGCATAAAGGCCAGCTTTACTGGCAGCATCTCGTCTTTCACAGCCGTCTCGACATGAGCATAGCTGCCACACGCTGGAAGTTTCTTTTCTTTCTTGACATGCTCAACATATTTGACCACATTTGGGAGGACTTGCAGTGCCCTAGCAAGAGCCTTGCCATTTTCCAGCCAGCGCACTGAGCAAAACTTTAGCGGAAACAGTATGCTCCCTGTGAAATTGACATAGTCGGCTCGGCGTGCAGGGACGTTTTTGAACAAATTGTACAAGCTTCTAAGAAACACTACTGTGTTCCACTTTGTCACATTGTGGCCTGTTTTAAATGCACCACTCACAACGTGCAGTCCGCAGCTTCCAATGTCCACAATATTCTGATTTCCATCAGACGCAGAAAACTCTTGCTTCAACGACTTCAACAACTTCAAATTGACGTTTGGACCATCCATCGAAAGTTGAAGTATTTTTGCCGGCTCAATGTTCTCAGTGGCCTTTTTGAAAGCGGCAGCTAAATCTTCTGCGCGAGTGTGTCCTAAAAAACAGGACGTCAGGTAGCGGGTTTTGACAACGTCGTCAGCTGGGTCCCAAAACCTGATCAAAACGTCCATTTGCTCTTTCTGAGCAATTTTGTTCAGGGACTCGTCAAAAGCCACGACCACGTGTGGGACACTATGCAGCTTTGATAGCAGCCTGTTTCGGAAGTACGGGGCTATACCGTAACAAATTGTATAGCCAACTTTGTCCTTACCAAGTTGCAACTTCGCGACGTCGCACGTGGGGAACATGATGGGAAAAAGCGCCGCTGACGCTGCTGCTGAACGAAACGATCCATGGGTCGCTATAGTGTTCAGACACCAAACAACTTCTGCTTTCGTGACACATTTTTTGACCAGAAACCCATTTAAGGATGCCTTCCCGTCAAGCGCGACGGCCACCGGTTTAGCAGGCACGCTTTCAGCACTCGTGCTTGGCACAGTCGATACACATTCACTCGTAGTCGTAGCAGTCCTGGAACACGGCAAGTTGGGTCCAGCATCGAAAAACGCGCGGATGTTTGTCTGGGAAGCACTTTGCACAATGCTCACAGCAGTTAGGTGTTTCTTGCTCACAGCGTGACTGGAGACAGCAGCGATGCCCATATTGCTAAGTGAGAAAGTCTTCTGGCATGCTGCACAGTGAGCCTTACTTGTATCGTTCGGCACTGCTCTAATCCATGAGGCATGCTCGGATATTTCCGCGTTCACCCAATCAGGGTTAAACGAACACTTCTTCGCAAGAGGCATAGCAACTCACTGCATGCTCACGGCATCACAAGAAGAACGGCAATATGGCTGCAGCCCAGGCATCTTGATATGTGGATTGGATTGGATTGGATCCGATCTGGATTACCATATTTGCTCTACTACTGTTTTTGTATCCCAGTCCAATTTACGCACCTGTAAACTACACATTTCAGTAAAAAAATAATTACGACTCGCATATTCTGTGCACCTTGCCCTCTGCTGATGGCACTTCCAGCCTAACCAGAAAACCCTCAAGCCGAGCCGAGATCGCGGCCAAGACAAACATGCACAATTTTATGCGCGTGAGTAACGTTGTACTCGGAAAGTAGAAGCGCCAGCTATGCACTGCTTTTTTTTTAACTATGCTTCTGCTTAGGTGTTCTGTGTGGTTTAAGGAGCGATTTTTAAAGCTTTGATTAAGGCTAATGAATATTTTCGTGATGATCTGAAAGACTACAGTCAGTTTCCATGACCTGGCCGGATTTTTCAGAAATTCCCTGACTTTTCCCTGACTTTTCCAGGTTTTCCAGGTTTTCCAGGTTGGTAGACACCCTGTATTACCTATCTCGAAGCGCTGCTCTTTTCCGAGGTTGTTGTACATTACTTTCGTTTTCTGCAGATTAATTTTAAAACCCACCTTTATGCTCTCCTTGTCTAACTCCGTAACCATGAGTTGCAATTCGTCCCCTGAGTTACTCAGCAATGCAATGTCACCGGCGAAGCGCAGGTTACTAAGGTACTCTCCATTAACTCTTATCCCTAACTGTTCCCATTCTAGGCTTCTGAAAACATTGGGGAAATTGTGTGCCCCTACCTTACACCCTTCTTGATTGGTATTCTGTTGCTTTCTTTATGAAGCACTATGGTAGCAGTTGATCCCCTGTAGATTTCTTCCAGGATGTTTATATTGTGGCGAAGCCTTCGAACAGTGGGTCGTCCTCTCCAGCGCCTGCTAGTGGGTCGCCCTTTTTAGCAAAAAGAAGAACAGCTCGTGCAGAGAGTCGGTACCCGCATTGACTGTCGCTGTCAAGCATCATCGACAAGTGTCCGCCAATAAACGTCTCAACAATTTGGTGGAGAGTGCTGTGCCCTTCTAACACCTTCGGTTAGCATTCGATGCCCCTGGAGCTTCGATCCCGCACCCTGCCTTCTACCATGTACCAAGACACCGCACAGCAAACGCTTCCTCCTGCGCCGACGCCATGTTCCGGTGTCCCTCGCATCCGCGACCCTCCTGTCTTCACCGGCGCGGATGGCACCGACGTCGAGGACTGGCTTGCTATGTACGAACGCGTCAGCGTCCCCAATCATTGGGACAAGGCAGGTAAACTCGGAAACCTGGTTTTCTACCTCGCGGGTGTGGCCGGCATGTGGTACAACAACCACGCATCCGATTTCCCCACTTGGTCCGCTTTTAAAACCGCCGTCGTCGACGTGTTCGGCCGTCCTGCCGTTCGAAAGCTGCAAGCCGAGCAGCGGTTACGTGAACGAGCCCAGCAGACCGGTGAGTCCTTCACTAGTTACATTGAGGACATCCTTGACTTGTGCAAGAAAGTGGACGCGAGCATGTCAGAGGCTGACAGAATTACCCATGTTCTAAAAGGCATCGCTGACGATGCCTTCACCATGCTCCTGGCCAAGAACCCTCGCACTGTGGCAGAGATCATTACGCTATGCCAGAGTTACGAGGAGCTGCGGCGGCAGCGCTCGATGACCCGTCGACCACCCTCACGTGACGCTGATCTCTCGGCCTTGTCAACACTTCCTGACCACGCTACCTTGCTCGCTGAAATCAAGTCATTCGTGCGTGAGGAAGTTGCCCGCCAGGTCTCTTTACTGGCTTTTGCTTCCCCGCAACGTGCTCAACAGCCGTCAAACACACTTCTGCCTCCCCTCCGCCGAGCCATTCAGCAGGAAATCGCAGAGGTCGTTCCTGAATACCACCAGCCGCCTCCAGTAACTACACCACTCAGTTACGCCCAAGTTGTCGCCAGGCCACCCCCACCGATTCCTGTGACTGGCCCCCTTGGTTACACCGAAACCATCGCCAGGCCCCAGGCCTTCGGAGAAACTGTGCCGCGTACATATCCTGACGTCATCCACGTGCCCCGTGTGCCGCCCACTATGCAGTTATATCAGCAGCCGGCTCGCCCATGGCGTTCTGCGACATGGATGGGACCCGCGAACCGATGGCGCACTGCTGACTTTATATATATACTTTATCGATGCCCTGATTCCGCAGTGTCTGCATGACGGCTGATATTTCTACTGAATCAAACGCCTTCTCGTAATCTATGAAGGCTATGTATAGTGGTTGGTTATATTCTGAGCATTTCTCTAATACCTCATTGATAGTATGAATGTGGTCGATTGTTGAGTAGCCTGTTCGAAATCCTGCTTGTTCCTTTGGTTGATTGAATACTATTATTTTCTTTACACTGTGAGCAGAGTACAGAAACAATAGAATAAAGAAACAATAGAATTCAAAGCATTTGAGGTCAAATGCTTCTTGAAGGCACGATAGATGAGCACCTTGGGAATGCAGACCCAGGCCTCGGCAATATACTTGTACAACGTCGCTGGCAAGGCCCATTTCAGCCATCTGGCAAAGCTTACTCGTGGCCCTCGGGACCTTATCCACTCCAAATATATGTGCTTGACATGATCTTTAAATGGTTTATTTCGGCACACATTAAGCAGCTGCAGCGGTATATCTTTTTAGGGCAATGAGGGGCTTCGCTCGTGGGAGCTGTGCCGCAGTCACTTCACAGAGGTGACTCCGAAACGCGTTGCGCACTAGTATCGACGGGAGGCAGTGCTCCACTGCACCAGAACGAAGTCTAATTTCCGTTCAACAACGAAAAACTCTTCATTTTTCAGCCCCCGGAGAATTCTCAGGCTGTTGCACACAAAGGCAGCTTTCTTCAGTGTCCCACAACTGTGATTAGTTCACTCGTTGATTCTAAACTAGAGCCCCTCAGCTCAGCTGCCGATGGTTTTGGTAGCTGAAATTAGCTTCCCTTTAAAAGCAACTGAATAGTGCTTTCCCGGTTCACCCATAACGTGCAATCATGGGGAGTAACACTACTGCTAGCGCTACCAACCGAAGAGGCCTGATGATGATGATGCTAAGAGCCCCGAACAATGCCTAAACGGAAACTGAATTCTTAGAATGTGCATATTGCCATGAGCATCCCCCCTTCTTGCTGAATCTGTATATGGTTTGCAGCCACAAAAACTGTCAGTGACTGTCAGCACAAAACGCGACTGGGTGCTCTAGAAGCTTCTCCTTCATAGTAGGACATTTTGCCAAGATCACGTGCACAATGCAAACATTACAGATTTTTCTGGAACTTAGATGGCAGCTAGCGATAATGCTGGAATATTCGATTGCACATGTATAAAAGCCAGTTCACGTCACCGCTTGCCAGTTGATTGACAGCCAATGCTCTGTTCACCACTAACGCTGCCAGTGTCTATCGCTGTCATCTGACCTTCCGTTTACCAGCCACAAGTTCAGCGAAATAAAGTTTCATCTTAGACAAGCCTTCTCTGCTTTGGTCAGCATCACGACCCCATGACAGTATAGTCATGGGCCAAAATTTTGCATGATAAAAACTGGAAGAAACCTCGTAAAATACACTGGTTTTTACAGTATCAGCCAAGTGCCGTCTTTACGTTCTTCACTTTCAACGCGTGTTTAGTCACTTGTGACCGATTTGCACGCAGCCTAAATGATAGCGCTACACCCTAATCCATAATGACTGTGTCATAAACATAACTTCCACTGTCAGCAGATGATTTGAGCATCATCAGCTGCTAAATTAATGTGGCCACCGTAGGATGGTGTGACGTTCTAGCTCTGCACCCTATGGTGCTAAAGTTACATGCAGTACAGAATTGAATAGGTACATTCGCAATCACACTGAAAGCCAGTTTTCATTTCAAAGAAAAAAAAAAGGAAGTGCTCAAGGTGATGACGTGCGCTGACAAACAGACATCTTTTAGTGCCTTTGTCACTTCCTACTCTTCGGGACCTGTCCAACTTTATGCAGGCGTTCAGTAATGCTAAATTGGGATACTTAAATCCAATTCAAATTAATTAATCAATGGTATTATTTTAACTGTGGCACAGCACTGCAAAGTGGCAATTGCAATACGAAAGAGTGGTCACACGTTGATAAAGTGAAGTGAAACAACGTTCTTGCATTAAAGTTTAAACGCACATAAAAGAGACCCAGGGAGCCAAATATGCACTGGATTCAATGTGTGCCACTGACCCCGAGGTTGCACCGAAGCTGCCATGTGGAGGAGCTTGTCAAGGAAGGCCTGGTCAGTGTTGCCCGGATACAAGCACTCGTCGTCCAGCAGCTGTAGCAGGCCACACGACTGCCCCTGTTGACCAGCACTGTGGCGTAGGTCAGTCGTTGAAGCTCGCAGGGGACCCGATTGGGGAGGGCTGCGGTCCAAGAGGGACACCAGGGCAGCCGGCGATGCCACCTCTCCAAACTCCTCCGTCTCCAACACTACGGCCTCCTGCGAAACAGAATCGACACTTCACATGAGTTTATTTTCCTTATTGGCCTCACTGCTTATTTACCCCATCACAAGATAGCCGTGATGTTTAGAATCTGTTGCACTCAAATGATGTCACGCCAAAAAAAAGAGCTGCCACAAAGGGTCTCGTAGCACTGCGTTACTATGCAAATTTCATGCATATTACACAGAAACAGTGGAACAGAGCTACAAAGCATTAGAGGTGTAGTTTATAGGTATGTGCCTGAGCTTGTTTTGCGTTCCTAAGCACAAAAAAGTATAACTTCTGGCTAGCATGCAATGCAACCCTAACACTAAGATAGGCAGTGCAGCACTGTCCAAAAAAGTGCCAGCACTCAAGCCAATGCAAACTTGCAAGTACTGAAAAGCTTTTCAAAATTGATCTCACAGTCTGACAAGACATAACTATGCAGAAAACATCTCCCGCTGAAGATAAGCATGTGTAGATGCAAAGCAGCTGGCCCTAACGTTTACACTGGTGTATGCGTTGACGCTGGCGCTCCTCGGAGCATTTCGCAGGAGAGAAACCTGGCGAGGAGCAAAGGACGCAGTGATAGACCGGTGTTTCCTACTGGAACAGTGACTGCTAATGGGCAATGAAAGACAGAAGACTCCGATTGGACACAAAGACCCGCAGTCCTCCATTAACATGCACGCGGCAAATTTGTATTGCTCAACAATGCACCAGAGAAATCTTCCTCACAAACTACTTTGGAGGCCAAGATGCAGTGCCTATACATACGGGTTGGCCAGTCAATGGTTGTGCGGCGTGAGCAGTCTGTTTTTTCAATCAAGACACTCGCACACACTGCCTGCATCAGCATTTCCAGGTTAGAGAAGGGAAGCGTAGGAGAGGGGAGAGAGAGAGGGAGGGGCGCGCATGCGCTGTAAGCAGGGTCACACCGCACACAGGACTGAGCTCAACCATAAGATGTTTCACACCTAATACTGATATCACAGTTTTGCAAGGCGTCATTCATTCATTCATTCATTTTATTACCTCAAAGGTCCCGGTTGGGATATTACATAAGGGAGTGGGTATTACAAAGGCTAACAATATAATGGCAGTTATGATGGGGTAGTTTCGATGAGCCGTTTAAATGCTTGGGTGTCGATGATGGTGGCGACTTTGGTGGGCAGGTCATTCCAGTCTTGGGCTGTGCGCAGGAAAAACGATTGCTGAAAGGTCACAGTATGGGCTTGTGGTGGATATACTGCGTTACAGTGACTGATGCGGGAAATGCAGTGGGCTCTTCTGATGTACGGGTTATCTAAAGGCAAAGAATGGAAGAATTTATGATAAAGGTTAAGACGTGCGATTTTGCGGCGCTTAGCCAGATCGGGTAAGTTAATCTCTGCTTTTAGTGCCGAGATGCTTGATGTGTATGAATAGTTAGACAGTATAAACCGTGCCGCACGGTTCTGGACAGATTCGAGGGCATAAGTGAGGTTAATGTGGTGAGGGTAGAAAATCGCGTTAGCATATTCTAGCTTTGGCCGGACAAAGGTTTCAAAGGCAACTTTTTTAATAGAAGGAGGAGCGAGCGAAAGGTTACGGCGTATATACCCTAGAGTACGATTAGCAGAATTGATTATGTGGTTAATATGACAGGTCCAAGTTAGGTCACCTAAGATGTACACACCAAGATATTTAAATGAATCGACTGTAGTAATCTGGTTGTTATTGATGCTGTAGTTATAAACAACGTGATGTTGACGACGGTGAATAGACATTAACACAGTTTTAGTTACATTCAAGGACATGAGCCAAGTGTTACACCAGTTTTGTATGCGGGTGAGGTCACATTGTAGTATGGAATGATCAGAGGGGTTATTAATTGCGCGGTAAACAACACAATCATCTGCGAATAGACGGATGTGAGAAGAAATATTACAGGGGAGGTCATTAATGTATATCAAGAAGAGAAGGGGACCAAGTACGGTACCTTGCGGTACGCCTGAAAGAGCGGGTGTTAGAGATGAAGAGCGTGAATTAGCATAAACAAATTGCTGACGGTTGGTTAAAAATCCTCGTATCCAGTTTAAAACACAGGGGTGGATGTTAAGACGGGATAATTTTAATAAAAGACGACCATGGGGGACCTTGTCGAATGCCTTTTCGAAGTCTAAGAATATTGTGTCAGTCGGAATGTTACGGTCTAGGTTTACGTGTAGATCATGCAGAAAAAGAGCAAGTTGAGTGTCACAGGAGTAATGTTTGCGAAAACCATGCTGACTTGGGTGAAAGAAATTTACAGATGTTAAGAAGTTTGCAATATGCGAGTATATGATATGCTCGATTACTTTACAAGAGACGCTTGTTATAGAAATCGGACGGTAGTTACTCGGCGATGCTCGGCTTCCTTGCTTGAAGACCGGAATGACCTTGCCCACCTGCCAGTCATGTGGAACTGAACCGCTGTCGAGTGATTCCTGAAATATGAGCGACAAAAACCGGCTACACACAGTAGCCGGTTTCAAGCTCACTGGCTTACATGCCAGTAAGCTTGAAATAAATTTTTCAGTTTACACGATACTGCTGCAGGACATGCTTACCAGAGTTTCGAAATAGTTGATTGATAGATATGTGGGGTTTCATGTCCCAAAGTGGCCATATGACTGTGAGAGATGTCGTAGTGGAGGCCTCCGGAAATTTCGACCACCTGGGGTTCTTTAACGTGCACCCAAATCTAAGCACATAGGCCTACAGCATTTTCGCCTTCATTGAAACTGCAGCCGCCGCAGCCGGGATTCAATCCCGCGACCTGCGGTGAACAGCCGAGTACCTTAGCCACTAAACCACCGCGGCGGGGCAGGGTTTCGCATTAGTCCTACTTACAAAGAACGGCAATTGAGAGCTGTGTATGGTAAATATGTCAGTTTATTTATTTATTTCATAAGCTTCATCTACTTCACCAGTCTCAGTACAATGAGTTTGCAAAACAGCCACTTCATATGGTACTGCAATGTCACACAGCTGAACAAAAGAAGGGAAGCCAAAGGCATGTTTTTCTTTTCAAAAGTTGCACAGTATAAGGCTGCTATTCAAACAGCCGTTTCTTAGTATTACAAATTTTCAAAAACCTTTCCTTTTCAATGGATTAGATCAAACGTGTTGGCTATGATCCACATGATGTAACCTTTTCTTTGAAATGCAGCAACACTGAAACAAAAAAAAAGAATACTAGATTCCTGCAACCCCAATGCATTTAGGCCGGGCCACCACCATGTGCAGGCTTCATGAGAAGTTCTCCGGCCAGTTTCCTATGTATTCTTATGGCAGCCTGGCCAAGGAACTCGATGGATCCTACACATACCGTATCACTAGTGTAAAAGCTGCGCATTCATTTTTATTATTCTGTAAAACAGCAGCCCTAACATAGGGCCAGACCATTTGGTCCAACTTCCTGTCTAAGACTACGAAATGTTCTTTAATTTACTATATTCTTCTACACTCGTATGCGACCGAGCTATCACTTAAATTATCTGTTTGTGCACTAATGCATGTCCCGCTATCAACTACTCATTTTCACTATCACTGTCACTATGCTCATGCTTGGTACACGATGAGCATATTTGTGGATTATGTTATCTCAGGGCCACCTGCGGCCTTAGTGATCTCTGCTACACAAAATCTTTCAGTACAGCTCAATCAGCATGTACGAAAACCAAACATAACTGATCGTGGTGTTTATCAAATGTTTGTAAGGTACTTACAAAATATTTTTGATGTACAAAATGTTTTACATCACGAATTACCTTTTTTAAGGAGGGACGTGGCAAGTAAAACTAATTTTTTTTATTAATGTACTGTTTGTGATGAAATTTGGTGTGTGTATGTGGATGATTGTGAGGATTCCAAATATGAAAACCGTTTTCAAATATCTCTTGTACTTTTTGAGTTACAAGCATAATTATACTAATTAATGCTCTTCACACTTAAAGAGATAATTATTGCTAAATGAAATTATTTTTTCATATTATTATGTTCCCAAAGCATCAACTTGTGCAAAGAAGCTATTAGTTGATTTTTCTAGTTCTTGTAACCATAAATAAAATTTCCAAAACATGGATGTTGTTTTGCGCACACATCGCAGTAATTATAAAATGTGTTCTAAAAATTTTAAATGATGAGTAAGAAGAGAGATAAAGCTTTATTGCACTGCTAAAGGCCTCCTGAGCCTAGTGCAAAAAACGGAACGACTCTATCAGTCTTTGTTAGAAAATGACAGATGTTCTAGCGAAGGCACATAGGCGAAAATCAAGAGTTGAGAAAACTGACTTTGAAAGTTCACTCTTGTTTGGAAGTTCACAACATGCCTAAAACACTCAGAATCCTCCTGGGTAGTAATCCTGAGATGCTGTGGCCTTGGCCTCTGTAGAGCGCAACCCAGTTTTGCGCTTCTTTGTCGTGGAACAATGCGCCTTTTGAGCCCTCTTTACCCTTTTGGCATCCTTTTCGGCTGCTCGCCGCAAAGAGCAGTCTCCTGGATTGAAGCCCAGTTGAGCAGTGATCTCTTGCAGCGCACTCTTGCAGCCACCCTTGAAACGGCAGACTGCATCTGCAACTGCACTTTCCACACTTCGAAGGGAGGCGAACTGGCTCTTGGACTGGAGTGACCAAATGAGGCTGTTCATACTCTCCACAGCGTTCTGGGTTTTTCCCTGCGCACACCTTTCAAGGAGCTCTTTGTTCGAGAGGCGCTTGTAGATTGGCAGCAGTGCCACTCGCACGTGAGGGGGCAGTTTATGTTTGTGAGGCGGCAGCGGCTCTCCCTTGGCCAATGCCTGATTGTGCGGGCACCAGGAGTCAGTCCCACTTGGGCACAGGTTGTGGTGTGGATCCTGGTCTGTGGATGTTACATGGTAATAAGTGGCCATGATGGCCCTCTCCATGCCAGGAACATCGTTGGGGTGGCTCTTAATGGCCCAGCCATAATAATTCGTCAACTTCTTTATCAGGCCCTGCGTCAGCCGGCCTTTGCCACCCATGCTCAGTCCTCGGCCTTTGGATTTGTGCTCATCAAGAAGGTTGCGCAAGGAAGTGCCCATTCTTTTTTTCACATGGTTCACACACTCCTGTTTCTTAATCACCATGTAGCCATACACCTTGTCTTGCGTGAGGGCAAGGTACGTACGGCTGTCACCGTCGCAGAGCACATTGATGTATCGAAGCTTGTACTTGGTAAACGATCTTTCAAACATGATCCTAGCTGCTTCTACTTCCATTTGGCCTGCATTAGCATCGGTGTTCTTTTGGCACTGTGGCTTGTGTTTCTCAAGCCACTCCTCATAGTTGTCGTCACCAGGCTTGGGGCCAACAGCACAGCCTTGGCAGTAGTTGGACAGGACACAGTGGTCCAAGACCAAGCCTGTGTACAGCTCGATTACACAGCCCACGCCAATATGACTTCTGTGCCCCCTCGTCATCCACGTGCCGTCGTAAATGACGTCAATGTTGCCTGGCACTCCTCCTAGGTCCTTGTAAATGTCATGCACCTTCTGTGCACTTTCTGCTTCAATGCGGGTGGCAGCTGATGTGGTGGCAGGGTGGCTGTACTTCCTTTGCAGTCTCTGGTAGGACTTGTGGTGCAGTGCTCGATGCGAAATGTCCATCGCAGAAAAAATGTCATTTATGGCAGATTGTTTTCTGCCAACTGACTGCACAGCCCTCAAAGCACGCGCGTTTACCTCAAAGGGGTTCGTTTTTTGTTGCCCGGAGCACCTCGGGGACGACCACGCACTGTTCACTCTGCCACAATTGTCACAAAAAAATTCCATCCTCGCCGCGAGTCCAAGGCAGTGCGTAGTCTCGAGGCGTATCGACCCTTCGTCGCACTTGTTGCACTTTACTGACGAAAGCAGACCGTTCAGCATATTCTTATTTACAATGAAGAATGTGGAGTCCTTACCGCCGTCATTTTCGTCGCAGCCTTCGTTCAGAAGCTCGAGCTTCCGCTTTGAAGCGGACTTCGATGCTACGGCATCCAAAACATCCCGCCTTGTCTGCGCCCGCTGCGCGATTTCTTCACTGCTCGGAATCTGGGCCGAAACTCGCGATAGAATGTTCGACGCGCGCACGCCCGGAGTTGCAACGGCTGCCGACGCGGTGCCACCGCAATCGGGTTCGCGAGAGCGTCCATCACGGTCGACGGCATCCGGCGGTCTGACATACGACGATGTGGCACCTTCCACACTCTCGGCCTCACAACAATCAGCGAAGGGTCCGAGTAGAGGCTCCGTGACGCTTGAAGAGCATGCTCCGTCCGGAACTGCGACTGGGACGGCAGCCGCAGTCGTCTGCCCTTTGTTCCAAGCTTTCCGACGCTTGCCGTACTTGTGGACGCTCCGGAACTTTTTTTGCGGCAACATAGCACCGCAGTATGAGCAAGCACTCAGAAGAGACCACCGATGTAACAAAGCTTGGTAAAAAAAGCACGCGAACTATCACAAAAACAGCAAACTGGCAAAAAACGAAGCGCACGCCGGATGATTCTCGACACGGCGGCCGCAGATGCGCTCGCGCTTCCAAGGTTGCCAAGGTGCGCGGCGCAGCTTTGACCAGTAAGAGGTCGCGCCTGCTACCACGTGACCCGCGCAGCCAATTGCCGTTCTTCGTTTTCGTTTTTTTACTTGCTCCTCGCGCTTTTATTTTCACTCGGCGAAATACGAGACCGCGACCATCGGGAAGCCGGCTTTCTCCTCTTTCCAAAGCTACCAAAATGGCGGCCCACGGTCAACAACTTGGCGCGTTTGTGCGGCGTGAACAACACCGTTTCAGGGGCTTTTTTTTCGCACTTTTCGGCGACTAGCCTCGGCAAAAACACTATTTGCGGGATTTGTAGCGCACGTTTCGCTGTAATATTTTAGAACAAGGAAGTTGAAGGTCTGAAGATTACGAAAAAAAATAAATCAGAAAATCGCATATTTTGACCAAAATCGGCACTTTACTTGCCGCGCCCCCCCTTAACTCTTTTGCGATTCCACTCAGATCTGGTATAAGTCCAACTTTGACCCCAATTTTTTGGATGTGGTTTGTGCATTTGACCTATTTGAAATGGTTTTGTAATTCCTACATCTATATTTTTACTCTCAATAAGATTCCTTTATGCAATTTCAAGATGCCAATTTATAGGTGTGGCCTTTATGTGAGTAGGTCCAGTAGCTGCTCTGCAACACATTCACGGAAAGGTACCTGATCGTATCGCTCCTGCTGGTTGAGGAATGTCCACTGGTGGAAGAGCAGCTGCAGTCGCTCCTGGATGTAGTTGTGGCAGAGCTCTTCGAGGGTGGCCGCTGCACTGCCCCCTGCACCAGTGCCGCTCTGGGGCTGAAAACCAGGGCAGTCCAGAACCTGCACTGCCGCCACACTCCTGCCAGAGCCACCGAGTGCGCTGCACATTTGGAAACAATTTCTCAGTGACCGTGTGCGATCACAGCAGCACCACTGTTCTAAAGCTTGAAGATCGAATATCAGCAAAGAAACAATAGCTGGAGTTTCACATCCAAAAACCACGATATGATTATGAGAGACGACGAGTGAAGGGCTCCAGAAATTCTGACCATCTGGTGTTCTTATAATATGCACTGACATCCCACAGAAGACGAGCCTCTACCATTGCGCCTCCCTCGAAATGCGACCACCACGGCTGGGATGTCCACAAGAAAACAATGAACACAAAAAAGAAGGAGGCAGGAGAAAGCATGCCAGCTTTGTCTAGCCCTCTTGGTTTTTTGTGAGATGTCTACTGTTTCCTAGTTGGCATAAAGGTACTGGCGTAATTTATGCCTGCAGCCGTCATGGCTCCATTCGTTTCCGGTGCTTGTCACTAATGCATCGCTGCGATGATGTGACAGTTGCCCCTTCAAATTGTCAATATGTTTCTCCCCATAACATTTTTACATTGCAACAAAGCTGATTTGGAAATTTGCCAAGGCTGCAAATGGATCGATTTCCAAAAGTGCTGGTTAGAGCTGTGAGATGATAGACACAGGAGCAGTGGTGGCTTCAATAAATGCATTTCCAGACTTGAAATCTGGGCAGGAGGTGCTAAAAATTGAACGCTGAGAAGATTTAGTGTCAAATTTTGGATGCTGCTGTACGCTAACTTGATGCTGCTTGTGGCGGTGTTCCCTGTGGGTCTGAATTTTCAAGCAGGTCCTTAAAATTGGCAGCTGACAGTAATGCAGCAGCAGTTTCTTGCACTGACGACGTCCACGATTTGAGCAAAGTTTTCTGAACTTTAGCTGTGGTGGCAAATCAACTGGTGGCGCTGACAATGTTAAATGCAATCAATTATGTCTAGACCCCTTACCAGCTTCTACAAGATGAACCACGCAGATGAGATGACGCAGTCCAGGAGCAAGATTAATTTGCTGCCAGATTACGTCAACCAACTCCTATGTACTGCATGCAATGATGAATGCAATTACGAGGAATTAGTGGGGTCATTACGAGAAGTACACCAGAGAAGATTCTGTCTAGAGGGCATCAACTGCAACACTTACTGGTTATAGACTAATCAAACTGACAGATAATTGATCCAAGAAAAGCACAGCAGACAATATTTGTGATTTATTAACTGTATTGTAATGAGCCTCACCTAAATTCAAAGATACTTAAGGGGACAGCAAGGCACCCATTATTTCGACGGAATCCGAACCCGCAACTTTCGAATTACACATCTGGTGCTCGACCATTTGAGCTACAATGTGGGGTGCTCCCTTCACTTCTTTTTTTTTCTTTTTGAGGGGTATTTATGGCAGTGCTAGCCAGCGCCACTCCTAAGCCACACGGCGAGCATAATTTGAAGGTTGAGGGTTCGGATCTCACAGATGCAGAGGGCAATTTCCTTACCACTTTACTTTCCTTCATTTTAAGTGAAAATCACTATTGCATGCATAGAGTTTAAAAATTGTAAATGATGGCTTATTGTCATTTGTTTCATTGGCTTCATTTATTTATATTTAGGGGTTCACAAATATTCGAAATTCAGAATATTTTTTTTAATAGTGTTAGTTATTCAATTCGATTCACATTGAAATGTTTACTATTCAACCTTCCTAAAAGCAAACGAAGTCCACGCTTATATGACTGTGACCCCTTTAGACCTTTAATATGCTTCACCTCGTTAAAACCTCGTACCGTGGCAAAGCCGCCTTTAAAGTTCCGCTACGGTAGGGCAATGCGATGACAAATACAGTCAGGGTTTAATTGAAAATGACCCCTTTAAATTTTTAGTATGCCTCACCTCAGTAGTTTCTTGTAATGCGGCAAAGCTGCCTTTCAAACTCCGCTATGGTCAAATTTTTCAAAAGAGTTGCGCGAATAAATAGGACCCCTTATTTTTTTCCCCACTGCTTCACCTCATCACACCTCCGTACAACGAGACAGCTGCCTTTGAGGTTCCGCTACAGTCGCAAATGTATTGGCTTAAAAAAACGGTGGTTCCTACATGGAGATGGTAGATGTGGCAGAAGTGAGAGATCAATGCTGTTTTGGACCTGATATTCGAGCAGAAAGTCCGAAATATCGGAGGCCGAAGATTTTTAGCATCCAAAATTTTAAATGTTTCCATGTAGTGACGTCTACAATGCAGATTTGGAACTCCTAACTCGAAGAGAGTACAACTTTGTCTGCCACATCAGTTGCACTTCCCCAAGGAGGCTAAAGAAGAGAAGCTCAGGAAATAGCATCTTTGCCTTTCACGTGTAAAGTGTTGTTGGCAACACTTTCGTTCCACCAAATCAATGATTACAGTTGAACCCCGCTACAACGAACGCCGCTTCAACGAAATTCTAGCTACAACGAAAAATTCATGGTTCCCCGTCTGCAGTCCATAGAAGTCAATGCATAAATATTGTCCCCACAACGAACACTTTTTCTTCTGCCATCCTGCTTCTAACGAAATTTCCCTGCTTTGCCAAAAAGAGGGCAGTCTCATTGCCATCACTATTGAGCAATGGCGGCGCCCATGCTTGCTGAACAGCGGTGGTTTCTGGTGGTGTCAACACGTGTTTTAGACTTCGTCGACATATCTTCAGTTTCTGAGAATGCATCAAAATGTTAAAATTTGGGTTTACTGTGTAGCCGCAGAAGATCTGATGCTGAAGCTCAGTTGCTTAGTTCTTGGTTTTCTTCGCGCAGCTGCTGGGTGCATATGTGAAACAATGCCTTTTCCGATTCCGATGCTTATCATTTTGTTCGTGCTTGGCCAATGTAGTAACTAATGAGAGCGGCTGTTCGTCCGCATTATCAACAAAATCAGCTAGCCGCGAGTAATGGATGATATAAATGGGATAAATTAAGGCAAAAGTCACCGCTTCACGATACCCTGCTGCCATCTCGGCGTATTGACGACAAACAGCCGCTGGTGTTAACGTGTTTAATGCAACTGTTTGGTTCGTTCACGAAAACGGTTGTATTCATTGTCTCAGCGTGCTTTTCACCACGGCCTCGCTATGCATAGGTGAGAATCGCGTCGTGACGCTGCTGGGATAAAATAAAAAGCAGCGGACGCTTTTTGAATTTTGCGAATAAATGTTCCTTTGTTTAACTAGTTCAGATCAGCTATATTTTTTCGATTTCACTACAACGAAATGTTCGCTCTAACGAAATTTTTTCCGCGCCCCTTCAGTTTCATTGTAGCGGGGTTCGACAGTAATACAATTTAACCTCTGCCTTATCCTCGAGAAGACAACTATGAAATACCACCCTGCCAGCACCTCATCAACCTAGCAAAAAGAAACATTCATGTGGCTATATTGCCACGATGAATGTTTCTCAAAGCTTATTTAAGCTGTTTTGTGGCCAAAGTATGGCTCAGCCCAATTCTCCTGTCTTTGAAGCAAAATGCAAGTTTTTTTCCTTTCTCTTGTATTCCACACTAGCTATCTTATTTTGATAGGGACTGTGTTTCGCCCTGTCCCCACCAGACTATGGTTATCAGAGTAACCCAATGATTGCGGATAGAGTAACGCCGCAACTGTATTGTTTTTCTACCGACGCTCAACTCAACTGTGCACGTCATGTTGTTTGCTGCTGTCTCGCTGTTTTCTTTTGCAATGTTATGGAGCCCAAGCTCGCTCCGTAAAGCCTTGTTTTATGAGCCCTGCCTCGTCCTTGGCTACATGGCAATATCTAATAAGAATATTCTCCAACTTGTTTTCTCCACAATTTTGCATTGAACTATTGAAAAAATATTTGAAAAATATTCAAAAAAATGTTTGATTTTATTTGCACTCACACTTCAATCATGTTTGCTTCGGACCCAGAATTTTGCTATTCACATAGGTCTATTTAAAATAAAGAAAACAAGGCCTCCGAATGATTGTGCTACTTTTGTACTCACCGGTTAACGAGAGACACCACCACGTTGAACACTTCTTGGTACAGGGAGGCCACAAAGTCTTGCAGAGGCTCCACGGGATCTCCAGCTCCGTCTCCCCTGTGTACAACATTGCAGTTGCATGAACAATCATCATTATCACTAATCCTGTTAAAATGCATGAATACCATGCAGAGGAAACGAATTGCAGGTATCTAGTAATAATTTTCCAACATCATCTCAGCATCCATGCACACAAAAAACACATCTGCCACAATTCACAATATATGTAAAGACATATGAAAACAGCAGCTGCATTAGCAAGTCTTGTGATCATTGCAGTGTTCATCCAGAATGTTTTATAAACAACATATACACACCCAAATTTCTATACAACGAATGCGGCTATTACAAAATATCAGTTGTAATAAAGTAAATGAATAGTTTTGCAATAGATACAATGTTAGGAATACATGTTTTTATAACAAATTTCTAAGTATAATGAAATTATTTTCATGCAACTTCATTATAATGTGGCT
Organism: Rhipicephalus microplus; assembly: GCF_013339725.1. Taxonomy (NCBI): domain Eukaryota; kingdom Metazoa; phylum Arthropoda; class Arachnida; order Ixodida; family Ixodidae; genus Rhipicephalus; species Rhipicephalus microplus. Next base: position 81,089,710 of record NC_051165.1, on the reverse strand, counting down.
TGAGTGTATCCCAAAACTATTCCTTCTTATAAAAAAAAAAAAGAAGAAATCAGCACGGTCAGTTTAGTATCTGTACAATAAAATGACCTCGACAAAGAGATATTGTTTACACACTAACTGGATTAGGAATGCTGTAGTGACCTGCCATTCTAAATGAAATGGCGCACAAGTTTGGTCTAATAATACCTCGTAAAGATTTCACTACCTATATGACAGCAGCTAAATATATTATAGCCCAATTGAAACATTTCCAGCTGGAAATATGACATTGCCACTGAAACTGAAAAGCTTCCAGCTAGAAATCCATTTTTAGTATATTCATGCTGGAAATAATATTACCCACTTTGAGTGGTTTTTATTTCAGCTGAAAAACATGTTCCCATCTTGGAATAGGCAATTCAAAGCCTCAGCAGCAGTTTCCGCATTCTAACCAGGCTGCAAAGTGACCTTCCAAGGAACAATTCATATCCCATTTTCATGTGAGAGTTGGTCATTGAAATCCACAACTGTTACAGCGTTAATGTTTTTGAGAATCCTGTGCATCGCAAACAGTAATATGAAAATAAAAAAAAGATGAATAGTATTTCTGCTAATTACGAGGACGTACACTGTTTTGAGATAAATGCTAGTGATGATGATAACAATTTCTTCAATTTCACATTCTCTAGAAGTCTACACGACCCCATTATAAAAAATAGTAAAGTCAACAAGGCTAAAAATTAATGAACTTGGTCTGCTCGCTTAATTAAGCACTGAGAAACTATTACAGTGGCAACAAAATAAAAAAACCTGCAGACACTGGCATGTGAACAGAAACACATACACAGCATGTTCATTACGCAGTTTAAGAAGGCCCCCAAGTTTGTGTGTCACAACGGCATGTGAAACATGTTACATAAGCAATCCTCAGGCCAGTGTCCCTGTACCCTTCCTATCTCTGAGCATTCTGTAATGCAGAAAATCAGGCGAAGCATTGCGGATGCATCTCTTGGTCTCAAAAAAAAAAGGCACTCACCAAGGCTTACAGATCTTTCAAGACTGCAAAATGTAGTGCTAAGTCATCATGATCAACAATCAATGCTCATTAGAAGAGGCAATGTGCAGCTCCAAGAGGTAAGAATTGAGGCAAGAGTGCAGGTCGTAAAACCTTGGCTTTGTATTAGAACTTAGGCCGAATATATAAATTACAGAAAAAAGCTGTGTGCATAATTGCAGGTGTTTCACACGAGCATACCAGACCGATTTTTTAAGCCCCTAATTTACAACGAATACCCAACATGTACAATTCTGTTCTAATGAAGCAATATCTTACTTCTCCAAAGAAGCACGATTCTTGCTGATTTAGCACGCTTGAAAGCCTACACCTGCCCCTATAGCACACGAGCCACTGGAGAGTAGAAGATCCCTTATACACATACCAACTATGGTCAACAAATGATGTGCTACTTACTGCCACTAACATTAAATAGTTGATTGCATTAAAGCATTCCTACTGGTCTATTCAAACGTAATGTTTGTTTTTATTTATTTATTTATTTATTTATTTATTTATTTATTTATTTATTTATATATTTATTTATTTATTTATTTATTTATTTATTTATTTATTTATTTATTTATTTATTTATTTATTTATTTATTTATTTATTTATTTATTTATTTATTTATTTATTTATTTATTTATTTATTTATTTATTTATTTATTTATTTATTTATTTATTTATTTATGCCATACCTACAGCGCCACGTGGCATTAGAGTGGGGGCGAAAAAGCAAAGAAAAATTCTTAGCATACAGTTGATAACAATCGCTAGCAGCATCAGGAAAACAAATACATATACAAAGATCACGAGTGTACACTAATGTGCACCATAGTGAATCATTGCACAAAAATAAAAAAACAAGATTGCAAGTAAACAAGAATACATTAATTAATTTAACAATGAAGTGTATTATAGTGATAAAAGCATAATTACATGAACAAGAATGCACAATAAAGGAAAATACAATTACAAGCATATAGCAGTCATCACTAGCAGTAACATGAGTGAATAGCAACTCCAATACAAGAAGAATTATTTTAGCAGTGAAAAAATATGTCATTGGACGATATAGTTGCGACAGACTTATCTAATTGATTCCAGTCCCGTATTGTTCTAGGAAAAAAAGACTTGCTAAAGGAATGTGTTCTGCAGGAAAATTCGATAACCTCATTCTTATGGTCAACGCTATGGGAATAGTAATTAGGTGTCTTTATGTAAAGATGCCTATCAATGCCAGCTTTTGAATGAAAGATGTTGTGGAAAAACTAAGCAAAGTCTGCGTCTTTGACAATCTAGTGTATCCCATTGCAATAATTCTCTCGCGAGCGTAGGACTCCACAAACAAATCAAGTGGCCAAGTTCTGCACCCTTTCAAGTTTTCTGTGTCGCATACTGTTGAAGGGTCCCAAACGACACACTCGTAACGTCAAGAACGGAACGCACCTGTGTTTTATAAAGCAATTCCTTAGTCGACATATTAAAGTTCTTCGCGTTACGGTGAAGGAACCCAAGCACTTTCCCGGCCTTGCCTGTTACATAGTCAACATGTCGCTGCCAATTTAAGTTAGACGATAGGTACACTCCTAAATATTTGTATTCATTAACCTTACTTTAATGACATTGTTAATTGTGTACGAATGTCTGAGACTAATTTCTTACGAGTAAAATGAATGTAAAATGTCTTATTCAAGTTCAACTGCATGTGCCATCGTGTACACCAATCACTGATTTTGGACCAAGTCTCTGTGAATAAACGCTTTGTCCGGCGAATCTGTAATTTCCCTATACAAAACACAGTCATCTGCGAACAACCGAATGTGGGATTATACGCCCTCAGTTATGTCGTTGACGTAAATCAGAAATAAAAGTGGTCCCAGTACCGATCCTTGGGGGACGCCCGATGTTACCTGCGATGTGCACGAACTGGCACCATTAACGATTACAGTCAGCTGGCGTAATGTCAAATAATCAGCGACCCATGCGACGACCTGTGAATTAATGCCATACATAGTCACTTTCTCAAGAAGTAAACGGTGTGGGACAGTATCAGATGCCTTCTTGAAGTCTAAAAAAATGCAGTCAATTGTTTTTCTTTTGTCTAATGCTATGCTATATTGTGCATAAATTCTGTCAATTGGGTAGTAGAAGAAAAACCTCTTCAAAACCCGTGTTGCCTGTGGCGTAAATAGTGAATACGTATTCATGTGTTCAACAATGGAGGTATATATTGGGTGCTCATGAATTTCACATGCCACACTAGTCAGCCATATTGGTCGGTAATTAGAGACGTCACTCCGTGGACCAGACTTATGTATTGGGACAATCAGTTGCTTTTTCCAATCTGAAGGAAGGCTGGCATCTAGAAGTGATTTATCAAATAGTACCTTTAAAAACTGCGCTAGTGTTGGCGCACAAATCTTAAGAAACGCGTTTGTGAGGCCATCTGGACCGCATCCTTTTGAGCTGTCTAATCTTTGCAAGAGCACTTGAATGCCGTGCGTGCTGATGTAAATATCCTCCATACTATCAGTTCGTATTTGATTTAAGTGGTGATCACCATCTCCGAATGCTATCAGCGACATAAAAACAGAACTGAAATAACGATTGAGGTATTCAGCTTTATCAATGTCGTCATGGAAGACGTCATCACCAGAAATAAGCGTTGGTATCGACACATTGTCTTTACCATTTCTTTTGACATGTTCCCAGAACTCTTTTGGTTTATCTTTGAGAAGGAATTGCAAAGATTCAGTGTAATCCCCTTTTGCTTTAAAGGTGCACGTCTTAACTTCAACTGTTACATTTTTCAGTCGTAACTTATTGATATCGGTCGGGGTATCACAAAATGTTCGATAACATCTCAACCGTTTTTGTGTAAGTCTGCGCAGTTCTTTCGTGAACTACGGCTTACTTTTCGCTTTCCTAGCCGTTAAGTGCCACCATGGAACGAACACATCACGTAATTCAGTCGTTTTGTTTTTCAAGAGAATCCACAACTCACTGAAGTGGAGTCGTTTCGCAAGAGTCTCGAATACAACAAAGTAATTATCCAGAGACTCATTTACTTTTTCAACATTAGCTTTAGAATAATTGTATACGCGTCCTTGGTCGCACACTGATGTTTTAACGTAATGTACATTCATTTCACATAGCACGGCATCGTGATCACTAATCCCGGGCAGGACGTAAGTAGCAGTTACCAAATTGGGTTGGTTCGTAAAAATTAAATTAAGGATACTATTTTCCCGTGTGGGCTGTAGTACCATTTAGTGTAGTGCATGCAGATTCACGATATTAATCATCTCTGGAGCAGATGCCCCAGATGCCGATATCGTGGTTGAGTGCTCATGCTAGTGAATGTGTAGCAAGTTAAAATCCCCCCCTCCCCCGATAATCATGAAGTCCGAATGCATCTCATCAATGGTACTTGCAAGCTGTGACATCACGTCTATGGGAGAATCAGGTGCACGATAACAACTACACACAGTTACTAGCCTCTTATTAGCCAGCTCGAGTTGACACCAGACAGCTTCACATGTTCCAATGCCAACGTCAAGGTTAGAAGACACTATGTCACATTTAGCTAAAATAAATACACCACCACCATGACCATTCCTATCTTTACGGTAGCATGTATAGTCCACCGGAAACACCTCGTCATCATGTATTTCATCATTTAACCAAGATTCAGTTCCAAGCACCACAGACTGTTCGGACATCCGAAGAAATGCACAAAATTCATCCACTGTTCTTAATGCTTCTGCAGTTAATTACCAAGAAGGAAAGGTTCACTCCTCTAGATTGACAAGGTCATTGCAGTGCTAGAACTTGCTCTTTCTCTGTGTCGTAACCATATTTTTTACCATTCAGTATCAGTGTGTCATATTTCAGTATGACCTTTTCACCTTCCTTTTTGTGTGTTTTTGCGTAATCCCACAGTATTTTTCTTTTCTGATGTACCTGCTGAGAAAAATCTTCAGGGACAGTAACTTGTCTAGCCTTTTAGTTTACTAACGTTATGAAGAACGTCTTGCTTTTCCTTAAAATGCAGCAACTTGGCTATTAACGGTCTATTTCTACCGACTTGGAATTTCCCGAGTCGGTGCGCACATTCTATAGTTATAGAATGGATAGCCAACTTGGAGCTACATATCTGGATTATGTGCTTCTTCGATTCTTTACTTGTTTCGTTAGCTTCGGTACCTTTTACACCATAAAAGACGAGGTTATGGTGTCGACTACGGTTCTCTAACTCATTCACTTTTCGTGTCAGTGACTATTTTTTTCTTTTGGTTTTCCTGCATTTTAACGCAGTCTAATATTGCACCGTTCACGTGATCAATGTTCGACAGTTTAGTTTCTAACGTAGCGATACGACCACCAAGCTCACCTATTGCTACTCGATTTCCCGCCTGCGCGACCTCGATAGCACTAAGTTTCTCTTTAATAGTACTTTGACCATCTAGAAGTTGTTGCAATTTCGAGTCAACTGCCAGCCCCGGGTTTAGTTCCACATCCCCGCGTAAAAAAAGAAAGTAGAAAGTAGAACGAAAGACGCCGTACGATGCACGCCTCGACTGAACAGTATCATTTGAGTGGGATTTGAGTTTAATATTTTTGGTTTAATACCAATGGTGCGGAAGCTTCTGTCAAGCCTTAATGGCTTTTTTGCTTTCGCCCCACAGCATTACTGTTCCGAGTTTCGAAATGTCTCCCTTAATGTTTTGAAACTTGAATGCCCTATATGACTAACTAGCCAGCTGTACCCATTCCATGACACACCTTCACACCAACAAACAAGCCCTGGGATCGCCACACTGTACACATACCGTGCAGGCCCCCGGCTGTTGCCTGCGACCGTCAGGAGCGGCGAGTCAAGGGCAGACTTGGCAAGGTCCTCGACAGACGTGCCCAGCAGAAGGGAAGCTCGCTGTGCGCTAGCCGCTCGTGCAAACTGTGGACGCCCATTCGCACCTGCAGAATAGAAAAAAAGCTGCATGTTTAAAAGCATGGTCTGCAAGGAAGCTGCTTCTGATCAGACTTCAATTGTGCCCGTTGTGAAACTGCATTCCGAGATTCGAACAAGACCCTAGCCAAATTCTTCAAGAGCCTGCAGATTTTTCTGCCATCTAGAAGCAGCACGGCAAAACACTCAGTCGCCGTGCCAGCGCCCTGCATGTGCTTTCTTTCTGCAGGCTGCTCAATGCCACATGCAACGTTGGCATCATCACAAGCATTTATTAGTTTGTTTTTTGGTTAATCGATGATGTGACCAGCTTCACACACCCACAATTTTAGCACAATGGAGAGTTCATATATACGATACATGGGGCCTATGGGGAATTTCGCAACTGGTGTGATTGAATAACTCTGTTTCTGTTGTGTCTAACCCTGTGAAGGAAGAGCAGGCTGTGAATAAACTGCTTATGTATACTGTTGATCCAATCAAATATTATAACAAGTGCACATACACAACTTTGTTACCTTACAGCCTAGCAGCACAAAATATATTATGCATAACAGATAGGATTTCAGCACGGGCAAAAATATGAAGACTAAATCTGAAACAACAAGAGTAATATGTTGCAATCAAGTTACAAATAAATGAAAGCTAAGTCAAAAATGTTAAAAATTAGCAGGGGTGAACAACACGGTAGACAGAATAATACAAAATATTAAACTTGACATTACACAAGTGGTAACAAACTATAATGTACACTTCAGAAAAAAAGAAGTATGAATTTAAGGGCTTATTTTATAACAAAAAAATGAGCCCTTCATTTCCACCTCTTTCTTTCATTCATAGCGAGGGACTCGCTCTGGCAGACTTGATGCCTTCTGGTTGTATGCGAGGAATTATTGGTCTGCCGCTAGGACTTCATAGATCATGTGCTATGTGATGTCAACAGGCAAGAAAAAAAAGTGTTCAACCCTCGCTGCAATCGCACTGGCCGTGCTGACTGACGCTGCCACATTTGAGTGCACCTGTATATAGTGGACGGATGGATGAACACCATAGTGCAGTTGGTAGATCATCGGGTGTGCTACTTGAAAATTGCTGGCATGGTTCCTCTTGGCAGCAAGTCATCTTTCTATCCACTTTTTTTTCGCTCCCATTTACATTACAATTACTCTTAACAATGTCCCCCATGCTTTCCTTGGCATCATTGTCTCTTAGTTCTCATCAATAATGTGCATTTAATGTATCAGCATTTCAAACTAGAGTGTTGTGCAAAATATAATGAAAAATAATGACAAAAACAAGGTGTACTCAACACTAGTGCCAGCATGTCGTAACTGTTAAAGAAACACTAAAGAGAAAAACGATTTTTGCATATTAATAAAGTACAATTCCACAACCCCCAAAACACCCCTCTTATGACGAGATGACGTGTGGTAAGCAAGAAAACACACAAAAAGAAAATGCGGGTGAAGACACCAACTTGAGTCCTGCACTGAACATCGCGACGTCAGATTTTAAAGGTGCCTACTGGGTCCTATGCAGCCTCTAATAAGGCAAAAATGAAGTGTGGGCACCAAAAACCTAGTGTACAAAGTTCCCGACACTTTCATCAAGACCAATGACGCAAAATCACAAAGAAAAAAAAAAACATTTTGAAATATTCTACCTCAAGTGCAAAGATTTCGGCATGCTTAAAGCTTAAAAATCAGACTTCAACCTGGACTTTCTTCTGCTAATATTGAACTTATGACAGTGAAACATGTGGCATTAGTGTTCTTGCAGCGCGATTCGTCAATCTAAAAGAAGTCGTTTTTCTAGAATGTCCCTTTAAAGCTATCATTCACATTTAATAGACATATATATAGACAATGTTGGGCTGTTTGTGACAGTAGAGTTCAGGTTGTTCCATTTCTGTCTTTAAAAGTGTGACAGGCCCCAACTTCACACTGCCTCAAGTTTTCTTTGCAGGGAATCATGAAAGCCCTTGTCTGCAGACCCTCATTTGTCCAGCTTGAATACAAGGAAATTTTATTCAGCAATATTATTACTCACATATTTTTTGTGATTACTCAGTTAAAGTTGTGAACAGTCTTTGGGAAATGTGCGATTTTACTATTCTCAGTTTTCTTGGATATTTTTGGCTTCGTTATAAGTGAGTTTTATTTGCCATGAAAATAACATATACGAAATAACGAGCAATTATGTACAATTACATACAATGAAGTTACCTTTGTGACACATATGAGGTAGCTGTAGCGAGGCTGAACTAGCACTTATGGTTTTAAAAATGCGTGTCCGTCGCGCCCTTGCACAGCAAACCTGCCTAAAATACCAGCAGAGCCTCTACTCACTGCGCAAGGCTCCTGCGTGTCCCAGATGGACGATGGCGGCCAGCACTGTCCACAGGACGCGGCTCTCGGTGTCCCGCACACCGAGAGTCAGTAGGGAACCCTGGACCAGCTCCCACATGATGCGTGCCTTCTTCTGGTCATCTGGCTGAGGAGGGCAAAAACACACCATAGGAGAGATGGCACAAGGAGACAAGCACAGATGATTTGGGACACCCAGCGTGCAGAAGCTGCATTCATCTATTCATTCACACATTCATTCGTCCACACAGCTTTCATGCCAGCACAAACACTTGGCCATGGTGTCAGCTCTATCAAATGGCAGAAAAGCTCTCTAAAAGGCCTACAACTGCAAAACCTTCTTCTGGTCATCTGGCTGAGGAGGGCAAAAAACACACCGTAGGAGAGATGGCACAAAGAGACAAGCACAGATGATTTGGGACACCCAGCGTGCAGAAGTTGCATTCATACACATTCATTCGTCCACACAGCTTTCATGCCAGCACAAACACTTGGCCATGGTGTCAGCTCTGTCAAATGGCAGAAAAGCTCTCTAAAAGGCCTACAACTGCAAAACCTTCTTCTGGTCATCTGGCTGAGGAGGGCAAAAACACACCGTAGGAGAGATGGCACAAGGAGACAAGCACAGATGATTTGGGACACCCAGCGTGCAGAAGCTGCATTCATCTATTCATTCACACATTCATTCGTCCACACAGCTTTCATGCCAGCACAAACACTTGGCCATGGTGTCAGCTTTGTCAAATGGCAGAAAAGCTCTCTAAAAGGCCTACAACTGCAAAAGTCACCAGCACTGAAAATTTAGCGAGACAAATGACGTGGAAACACACCTTCTTGAGTGGGCTGACAAAGATGTTGGGCTCCTCAAGATTGTCTAAGTACAGCTCCTTCCTGCATGCAACCATACAATGAAAAGCAGCCATGACAATTCTTTGTAAAAGAGAAACAAGCAAATGAAATGGTCTTTGTAATATAACTTTTTTTGCTTCGTGTTTTACAGATTTTTTTCTTTTTCGACACTGAGTGTCATGTCGGCAGGCCTTGTATTATCACAAGCAATGACAATCTGCTGCAAAATGTGTGAGGATTTGAATATGATCAAAGGAAAGCAATCTTTTCATTAACTTCAAGGAGGAGCAAGTCATTGCAATATATTTCTGTTTGTACTTTTGCTGAATTTCCACTACATTTAAGGAGGCACACAGGTCTTTAGGGCCGAAAAATTGCCCAAAAACGCATTTTTTTTTAAATGTCATTTTTGAAATCTACAGGTATTTTTCTATTGGTTTGCTCAGTTTTTCCTCCGAAAAGTTGGTACTTGAACAGTAACAGCTACTTATAAAAGCCGTACAGGCCCGATTTGGCGAGATTCTGAGGACAAAATCGCAATCTTTCAATGATTCCCCGCAGCTGCGCCACGGGCAGTATCGCAGTGATCTAGGTCTCATTTGAAAGCGCGGTCTTCGGTCTTCAATTTCCCGCCACTCTGGCTCCTGTCCGCTCATGGGTAGAGTAGAAAACACGCGCCAAAAAAAGCAAAAATACGCGTTCCTATTTGCCGGCGAGCGCACGTGACTAAACAGCGCAACGCGATTGGCCGCAAGCGGCGTGTGTCGTCTGCTTCGCGCCGTCGGCGGCGCAGTCAGGCGCCATATTGCTCGGACTGAGAACGACGGATTAGCCAAGGATCGCGCGCGATGTGGAAAGCCGGAAGGAAATTCCACACAAGGAATCAGTACGGCAAAAAAAGAAAGAAGTCGCTCCTCGAGAACTTCAAAGGCCGTTCCGCGTCAGCGAGGAGCACTGAACGAGCAAGCGACCCACCTTCCGTGGCCAGCGGCGAGGCCCCTGATAACATAGGCCTAGCACCTCCGCCGCCGCCCGCTCAAGATAACGCATCCGGCAGCGGCCGCGTTCGTCTCGACACAGCAGTGCTGCACCCGTTAGAAGTGGCAGAGGTGCGTCGCAACGCCGAAAACAAGCTGCAAGAGCTCGCTTCAACTGGAGCAACACAACGCAAGTGTGGCCTGTAAGCCGATATCGACGATGCCGCAGCCACGCCGCTGGACGAAACACGGTTTTTGATCGTGAGTTTGGACCAGGTGAACGAACTGATGCGTGCAGTGAAGTGCAAATTGTGCTCCGGTGATGTAAACATCGGCAAAGAGGACAGGGAGTACGGCCTTGCCGTAAAGCTAGTGCTTACGTGCGCGACCTGCGGCGATGTGTCGGTGGCAAGGAGCTCGCCGCGCGTTGACGGCGAGAGCAAGGCAAAGCCGTTTGCCATCAATGTTCTGGGCGCGCACGCTATGCAGTCTACTGGCAATCAGCAAACGGCATTCAACGACGTTTTTTCATCGATGAACATTTCTTCGCGCGGCCTGCACAACAAAACGTGGCAGAGCTACGTGAAGACAAAACTGACGCCCGCAGCTGTTCGTGCGTCGGAAAAGCTGACCGCGGAGTGCGCGCGATCGGTTCGGGAACTGTACGCGGAACTGGACCTCGTCAATTCGGACAACATCGCTGTGTCGTACGACGGTTCCTGGATGACGAGGGGACACTCGTCGCACATCGGAGTCGGCACAGTTATCGAGTTGTTTACGGGGCTTGTGCTCGATTATGTCGCGCTCTGCAATTTTTGTGCCGGCTGCGAGCGGGCGCCTAAAGAAAGTGACCCGTCCTACGACGAGTGGAAAGCGAACCACCACTGCCAGAAAAACAGCACAAAAAAAGCTGGAGAGATGGAAGTGGAAGCTGCCCTCATTCTGTTTCAGAGGTCGTGGGAGCGTCATAAGCTGAGATACACTATAGTTCTTTCTGATGGCGACTGCCGCACCTACCCTGCTTTGAAGGAAGCAGATGTGTATGGTTTTATAAAGGTAACCAAAGAGGAATGTGTGAACCACGTCCAGAAGAGGATGGGCACGCAACTGCGCAATCTCCCCAAGCAGAGGCCAGCTGGCTCTGAGAGCCTCAGTGGTAGGGGGCGGCTGACTGGTGACCTGGTTAACAAATTGACCTCTTACTATGGCTGGGCCATCAAATCTCACAAAGGGGACGTGCCAGCCATGCACAATGCTGTGATGGCCACATACCACCATGTGACGTCCAACGATGCCGTGTCCAACCACAGCCTGTGCCCTACAGGTCCTGACTCGTGGTGCCGCCAGAACGCTGCCAAGGCCAGGGGTGAGCCGGCCCCCAAACACTGCTACAACCTGCCGCCGCATGTCTGTGAGGCCTTGCTTCCAGTGTACGAACGCTTGGCGGACAAGAAGCTGCTGGAGCGCTGCCAGCGAGGCAAGACTCAGAACAGTAATGAAAGTCTCCACTCTGTGATTTGGTCGCTGGCCCCGAAAGAGCGCCATGCATCACTGCACAGTGTAGAAGCTGCGGTCGCCGAGACAGTGATGAGGTTTAATGCCGGAAGTCAAGTAACATCATCCAAGATCCTCAAAGAGCTGTGCTTGAACCCCGGCCTACTGAGTAGCAAACGCATGGCTGAAAAAGACCGCCGCCGAACCAGGGACTCTACCCTCAGGCGTGTGTCTGCAGAAAATGTGCAGCGGACGCTCCAGAAGCGGCACCTGGATGCCAGCAGTCAAGGGGACTATGCTTCTGGGGCCTACTAGTCATTTCGCTCCAAAAATGTACAGAATGTTTTACCGTTTACATTAAACATGGCACCGTTGTGTTTTTTGACATTTTCTCAAAATGCATATTTTTGACGTTTAGGAAATTCTTGAGAGGTACATCTCGGCATGCGGTGCAGCTAGAAAGGTAATTTCTTTTGCATTGTCAAGCTGAATGTTTAAACCTTGAAGCAAGGGAAACAGATTTTGCATTTCACGTTTAAATAATTGTTTAATTAGCATTGTTTATAACTGGTTAGCACGCATACTTTAAACCGAGAAATTAGAATTGATGTAAACTTGCGTGTGTGATTGCCAGACAAAAAAACTGCTTCCGTCATTTCATTCTCCACAACTTCTAGTATCTATTCATGCCATGCTGGTAATTTTTTGTTGACTAGTTTTTTTTTCTATTGTTCTCAAGAACAATCACGAAAGATTTTTAATTATCTCGGGAACTAATTAGCTTACATCAAAACTAATTTGATATTTAAAATCAGCTAAAAAACTGAACAAGCCCATGGAGTTTCATTAAAATTGGTTGGAAAGCAAAAAAAAATTTTCTAAGACCAGTGTGCCCCCTTAACAATGTAACTGTACAAAATAGCTTGATGGCTTAGCTAGGGTACAAAAAAAAATAACTCCCTGCATGAACAACTGCTCTTATAGAAGTACGAAAAAAGCCAGAAGTTTAGAGCAAGATGGAAGCTTAAAGAGTTGAAAACTTCATGAACGTGGGGTGCCACCGCAACCAACACTTCATCAAGCGGACTGCAGAAAGGCATTCCCAAGTGAATGTAATCAAGTTTGCTCGTTCTCACTTACACTTTACAGAAGCGAACGATTGTATTCAAACTACAGTCTTCTAACTAAATTATTTGCTATTTGCAGTTCCAGCAATACATCTCATGCTAATTTTGCTATGCATTTTTCAAGACTGCATGCAATCAGCACTACAGCATCAGCTACATAATGGCTGGTTTTATTTAAACAAGCACAACACCCCTTCTGAAAATGCTTGATGAGAGGTCATTGGCCAAACCTCAGTTCAGATATTTTTAGTAAAGTGATACTTTGGGCTAGTTGGTATTGCATAATGAAGTACTACAGTGCGAACTCAAGACGGAGATACAAAAGAAGAGGCACAGACAAGCGCTGATTAGAAACTGAATATTTATTAACACAAAAGCAAAATATAGAGAAATGGCTGCTAATCAGCGCTTGCCTGTGTCTCTTCTTTTGTATCTCCGTCTCGAGTTTGCACTGTACACACTTCATTCAAATATTCATTTGTTAGTTATTAGTATCACCTGAAGAAAGACCAATTGACTATATTTGCTGAATGTATGGACTCCACATCACCTTCCTGCACTATATACACCAAGACACTTCGGACTATTCTTCAGACATCCATTATTCAAGTTGAGTCCTCGCTTTAAGCAATTGTGAGATTGCACCAAAGGCTTCTCACCTGAGTGCTTCTCCTGCCCCAGCCAAAAGGTAGTAGAAGATGTGGAAGTTTGGCTCGCCTTCGGGCCTTCGAGACACCCGCGACCTCTCTAGCATCAGCGCCTGCAGCATTTCAGTTTTGTTCTGTTACACTGAAAGCATAACTCAATGGGAGGATATTACAAAAGGGCAGATAAGACTAGCAGATAAGTCGCATTGAATTTAAATATAACAGTGGACATGTGCGAGTTGTAAACTTTATGTTTAAAGCAAATAGTGTAGGCTTGTATGAATATTCAAATGCTTCAAATATTCGAACAAACATCGCACTATTCAAATTTGCTTCGAATCTAACTTAAATTAGTGGAAATTCCGAAGATTGAAATGAACAAATAGATGTATACAAGTCCGCATGTAGTCCCTCTAAGGTGCTTTTACTAGTGCAAGAACTGCCAAGCCATGAAAACACCTAATAAAAAAAAAAATCTACGATGTCTCACTTCAACATATCATCACAAATCGATTCATCATTTTTTAAAGAGCTTGGCATATCAGCTTATCAGCTTGGTATATCAGTAGCCGGGACAACCACGACCTAATTACTATAAGAACTAGCAGTAATCCAGATGACACCCCACCAGTAATGATAGAAATAGTCAGAAAAGCCTTGGAGAGCATGCAAAAAGGCAAAGCTGCTGGTGAGCATCAGGTAACATCAGATCTGCTAAAAGGACAGATTGTGTTAGAAAAACTAGCCACCCTGTTTACGAGGTGTCTCCTGATGGGAAGAGTACCAGAGTCTTGGAAGAATTCTAACATCATCTTGATACTTAAGAAAAAAGATGACAAGGACTTGAAGAATTACAGGCCGATCAGCTTGCTCTCCGTAGTGTACAAGCTATTTACAAAGGTAATTGCTAACAGAGTTAAGAAAACGTTAGAATTCAACCAACCAAAGGAACAAGTAGGATTTCGAACAGGCTACTCAACAATCGACCGCATTCATACTATCAATTAGGTAATAGAGAAATGCTCAGAATACTGCCAACCACTATACATAACCTTAATTGATTACGAGAAGGTGTTTGATTCAGTCGAAATATCAGCAGTCATGCAGACACTGTGAAATCAGGGCGTCGATGAAGCATATATAAACATCCTGAAAGAAATCTACAGAGGATCAACTGCTACCATAGTGCTTCATAAAAAAATAACAGAATACCAAATTAAGAAGGGTGTAAGGCCGGAGGATACAATCTCCCCAATGCTATTTACTGCGTGCTTACAGGAGGTTTTCAGAATCATAGAATGGGAACAGTTAGGGGCAAGAGTTATTGAAGAGTACCTTAGTAACCTGCGCTTCGCCGATGACATTGCATTGCTGAGTAACTCAGGGGACAAATTGCAACTCATCATTACAGAGTTAGACAAGGAGAGCAGAAAGGTGGGTCTTAAGATTAATCTACAAAAAATGAGAGTAATGTACAACAACCTCGGAAAAGAGCAGTGCTTTGAGATAGGTAGAAGTGCACTTTAAGTTGTAAAAGACGATGCCTAACTTAGGGCAGGTAATAACCACGGAGACAAACCACAACATTGAAGTAACTAGAAGAATAAGAATGGAGTGGAGCACATTTGGCAAGCACTCTCAAATCATGACAGGTAGATTGCCACTATTCCTCAAGAGGAAGGTATATAACAGCTGTATCTTGCCAGTAATTAGCTACAGAGCAGAAATCTGGAGACTTACAAAAAGGGTTCAGCTTAAATTGAGGACGACGCAGCGAGCAATGAAAAGAAAAATGGTAGGTGTAACCTTGAGAGACAAGAAGAGAGCAGAGTAGATTAGGTAACAAACTGGGGGTTAAGGTTATCATAGTTGAAATCAAGAAGAAGAAATGGACATGGGCCAGCCATGTAGCGCGTAGACAGGATAACCGCTGGTCATTGAGGGTAACTGACTGGATTCCCAGAGAAGGCGAGCGGGTTAGAGGGAGACAGAAGGTTAGGTGGGCAGATGAGATTAAGGAGTTTGCGGGCATACATTGACAGCAGCAAGCACAGGACTGAGTTAACTGGCGGAACATGGGAGAAGCCTTTGTCCTGCAGTGAATGTAGTCAGGCTGATGATGACGATGATGATGATGATGAAAGTACATTTTAAAACATAACATATTTCACAGGTTACCACTTGCCTTCTACCGAATGTCACTCAAAGTTTTTCCCACTTTCTTTGAACAAAAAAAAAAAGGCATTTGCACAGGCCTTGAGTTAATTTCTAAAAAATTTTGCACAGGCTCATCAGGTCATGACATCCATATTTCTTTATATTATGCGATATATACTATTCGAATTTGATTTGAAATTATATGACCAAAATTCCTATTCGTTTTGAATTCGCTTTGAACCTAGAATTGACTATTCCCACCAGCCTAAAAGAAGTGATTTGGTTGAATTATTTCGAATAGAATTTTTTAATAGTATATATCACATATCAAGAGAGTCATGAGCATATTACTAACAACCCAACTAACATACACAATATACATGGTGTTTCAAGAAAGGTGTCCAATATTGTTTGAAAATCAGCCAAAGACGTTATTTGCTCGCTGTCTTCACAGTTGCTTTTACTGTAGCAGCAGGCATCTTGAGAAAGTCGAAGACATCATTTGAAATGATAATTAGTACAGCTAAATTGCTTTTTTAATTAGTGGAGTTTGTCACTTAGGTCAAATGGGAGAATCGAAGTGCTCGATGAGAAAAATTTATTGCTGCTTTGATATTTTAGAGAAGCAACCTTTAGTAGTATCTACAATATAATGAATTTCTCCTAAATTACACAATGAAACTGAAACCAACGAACCCAAGAGCGCAACTAGCAAATGACGACAATGACATGACTGTTCAAAACAGCGGATACAGGGGTGCAGTTCTTCCCATTCGGTAACGTATGTGCGTCATGCATGCTGTAATTGCGAGCGCAGCCCACACACCCACAAAACAAGGTCATTTGATGGTTAATATAACAACAATCCCTCATTTTAGTTGCGCTCTCTCACGTTGCGGTTTGTGTTTCGCTGCAGACTTGGAGAGAATTTGATTATTTCACAGTTATTACTAAAGGTCACTTTTTCGAAATCTCAAACCGGCAATCCGTTCTTCGCATAAAAGACCTCAATCCTCCCATTTGACTTGACTGTCAAACTCCACTAATTAAAGAGTTAATTATTTCAGCATTTTAATTACCATTCCAAATAGTACAGTAATACCTCGCTAACTCAAAATTGTTAAAACCAAGAAAAATTTCGAGATAAGCGAATTTTTCGACATAAGTGAAGTTGCACAAATCGCCGGGAAAAATCGAGCTGCATTTTAGCAAAATCACTACTATTTACAGGCTATTCAGTAGCAGTTGCTAATGTTCTTATCGTGAAAGTTTAAAAGACAAAAACAATATCACACAAGAGATGTTAACCAGCTAGATTTTGCAGCACTTCCATTTTATTTAGCGGAGAAAAACTCCCTAATGCTCGTCTGCTTTGCGGTCGTGCTCGGGAATAGGGTGTTCCTTTCTAGGGTTAGCGACTTGCACTGCTTTTGTGATGCCATGCTTGGCGCACTCACGCTAAGTCACCGCTCCCTCAAAGTCAGCATTAAATCTGTACCGCATGCGTTGCGCAGATTAGACTGAATGGAAATCACACCAGAGAAAAACAATAAGGACTGCCAAACAAACGAGAAAAACGACACGACTACACAACTACACCAAGAGTGGGGCAATGAGCAAGGCCAGAGAACACCTACCACAGGCCTGCTGCGTGGCAGTCACATGACGTGCCACAGAGTTCCTCGACAAAGTTGATATGCCGCTAGGCTCAGACTTCACGTTCACAGAAAGTATCGACGCAGCGGCAGGTGTGGCTAACTAAGAAATAAAAAGTAAAAATTTGACTGCGGATATCAGGCATAAGCAGCATCGCGCGAATCTTGTGTAATGGTCTGCTGGCGAAATTTCCGTTCCACTCCCACTCAAGATTTCGAGATATCCGCAATATGATCCATAAATACTTCGAGATAAAGGAAAAAAAAATACATGAAACATAACAAAGAAGGTTTGGTGCCGCAGAAAATTTAGATTTAGCCGATTTTTTGAGATATGCGAGTTCGAGTTAACGAGGTATTACTGTATCTTCAACCTTCTTTTAGATTCCTGCCACCATAGAAAAAGCAACTGTGAAGACGAGATAACACCTTTTCCGATTTTTTTTGGACGCATTTCTTGAAACAACCTGTATTTTTTAAAAACCAGAACAAGGCATGTGCGAATGAAATTCTGTTTGGTTTGAAGTGAAGTGAAAGCAATGTTGAATAGTAGCAAGATTTGATCTTTGGTACGATGCAAGTCATACTATGTAAAATATGCTATGTGTCAAAATTTACTATACTTGGAGCATACAAGGCACTGTAAAAAGCTTTTACACTTCAAAAGCCTATGAATCCATGTATGGGTAATATTGTCACGATTATTAGCCGTAAGCAGAACAGAGAAGTATTTGTCCCGGTGAACCCGTGGGCTGCCAGTGACTACAAACCGTGCCGCCATGACGATAAAGCATCCGGACGATGCCTTCTTGGAAGGGAGGCTAATGTTACGATTATTAGCCGTAAGCACAACAGAGGAGGAAGAAGCCAGCATCCTGAGTGGCAGTTTCTGAGAAAGACGACGTTGCGTGTTGTCTTCTGCTGCGCTGTTTGGTGCGCGAAAGCGACATAAGGAAGTATTTCATCCAAGTTCTTTTGCTCCACATCGACGTTGATGCAAAGCGTATTCGAAAGCGTTTAGTTCAGCCGTTCCGTAAGACCATTTGTTTGTGGATGGTATGCCGTTGTACGTCGGTGAGATGTTCCACTTAGGCTTAAAACTGTGTGTAATAGCCCGGCTGTGAATGCTTTTCCTATGTCAGTTATTACTACAGATGGAGCGCCATACTTCAGGTCTATATTCTCAATGAAAAAGCGGCCTGCTTCACTTGCCGTGCCCCACTCCAAAGCCTTGGTTTCGGCGTAGCGAGTGAGGTAGTCTGTGGCTACAATTATCCATTTGCAACCAGCAGCCGAACCTGGAAATGGTCCTAGGAGATCATTCAGACTTGAGCGAATGCATTTTCTGGTACATCAATTGGATGGAGGAGCCCTGCTGGTTTGACAGCGGGCACTTTCCTACATTAGCACTCAAGACAAGCCCGAACGTGCTGTTGAACGGTTGCCATCAGTCTCGGCCAGTAATACTTCTGTCTCACTCGGCATAGCGTTCGTGTGTAGCCTAAATGACCGGATGTCAGTGCGTCATGACACGCCTCTAGTACTTCTTTCCTGAGTGGTGTTAGGACGACAAGTAAGTAGGTGTTGCTGCTCGGAGAAAAGTTCACCTTATAAAGGACCTCGTTGCGCAAACAAAACGATGCTACCCCTCTTGCGAAGAGCTTAGGCATAGCAGATGTGTGTCCCACCAAAAAATCAATAAAGGGTTGCAACTCGGGGTCGTCGTGTTGCTGCTGTGCAATTGTAGATGTGTTGACAACACCGACGAACGCAACGTCATCATCTTCAGCATTTGCGTCTTCTAATGGGGCACGAGAAAGGCAACCAGCGTCCGTATGTCGCTTTACCGATTTATAAAATATAGCCATATCGAAGTCTTGAAGCTCGAGGCTTCAGCGCGCCAATCGTCCTGACGGGTCCTTTATGTTCGACAACCAGCAAAGAGAGTGATGGTCGCTGATTACTTTAAATGGGCAGCCGTATAAATATGGGACGAAACTTCATGACCGCCAACACCATCACAAGGCACTCTTTTTCAGTGGTGCAATAATTCTCCATTGTACAGGAGAGAGTCCTACTTGCATAAGCAATTACTCGTTTTCGGCGTCATCTCGTCACTGAACAAGCACAGCAACCTAAGCCGACATTGCTGGCGTCGATGTAAACTGCTGTCGGAGCGCCATCGTCGAAGTGTCCAAGAACTGGCAGGTTATGAAGACTATCGCAGATCTTTGAACGCTGCCTGTTGCTCTTCACCCCACACGAACATGAAACCTTCTCGGGTGAGTTGTGTCAAAGATGATGCAATACGCGAGAAGTTTTCAATGAACCGTCCGATAATAGGCGCTGAGGCCTATAAATCGCCTCACTGCCTTCTTGTCTGATGGGGTGAGAAAACTTTGCAACAGCGGCTATTTTGTCTGGGTCAGGCCGTACACCTTCACTGCTGACAATGTGTCCCAAGAAAAGAAGCTCTTTGAAGCCAAAGTGACATTTTTCTGGCTTAAGCGTTAGTCCGGCCGATCGTATCGTTTGAAATACCATTGTGCAGTCGCTCCAAGTGCTCGTAAAATGTCGCTGAATATACAGTGACATTGTCCAAATATACAAGGCACGTTTGCCACTTCGGACCTGATAGCACTGTGTCCATGAGCCACTGAAACGTTGCTGGTGCCGAGCACAAGCCGAACGGGAGAACTTTACACTCGTAGAGTCCATTGGGTGTCACGAATGCTGTTTTTTCTCGATCCCTTTCGTCAACTTCAATTTGCCAATATCTGCTATGTAAGTCAATCGACGAGAAATAACGTGCATGGCATAGTCGATCGAGTGAATAGTCTTTCCGAGGTAGCGGGTAAACGTCCTTTTTCATTACCCGATTGAGCTTGTAGTAATCACCGTAGAAACGTAAGGTGCTGTCGTTTTTTCTTCACGAATACTACGGGTGATGCCCAAGGACTTATCGATGGCTGATTAACGTCATCCTGAAGCATCTTTCGCACCTGAATTTCAATGTCCTCACGTCCCCGTGGAGCTACTCAGTATAGGTTCTGCCGTATGGGTCTGGCCGTTTCCTCCGTAAGGATGCGATGATTCATCAACAGCATTTGGCGAACTCTGGACTGTCGAAGAAAAACAGTCTTAAAACTTGTTAATAAGCTCCAGAAGGCTTTGCTTCTTCGGGGCAGTAAACTTGGTCCAACGTTGACGGAGAGAGGAGCTGACCCGGTGACATCGGCTTTCTGCATCATAGTCAAGCAGCCTACAACCTCAGTGAGCTCGTCCACTACCATACCTCTCGCAAGATGTCATCGCGTCAGTACTGAAGTTCGTAACCGGAACGTTCATTTAACCTCAAAGTGGGGCTTAACTTCAGTGCAAGTTTTTCCTGAATAGTTGTATTCACGGTTCAACCCTCCTTCCCTGCAGCCAAACCACCTTTACAACTGGTTGCATGCGTTTCAGATATGTATATTCGTTCAATACGAATAGTTCAAAATTTTGAATATTTCTAATTCGTGCCGAAGTGAATTTGAGTACTGTAATGTTTATGCTAACAGTGGAAGTGTCTGAATATTCGCACATGAAGAAGTAACCAGAAGACAAACCATATGAACAGCTTAGATGAACAAACTTCAATGTGGTTTGGCTGCTTCACGGAAAGGAACAAACAGCTTAACAAGGAAAATTTTAATGTTACTGAACAACTGAATGAATATTTGTCGCTATGACATATGTTTCTCCCCCAGTTCCCATTTTTATAGCCTTCCGCTTACAACCCTCACCTCTCGTCATCTCGTTGAATCTTTAAAGTATCTTTACACTCTCATCGACTGCCCACGATCTCCTTTACTCAGAAACTGCCTTACACCAACTAAACAAACATCCACCAGACATTATGAGATGAACATGTCTCCTTTTAATCACTGAACAAATGTGTACAAATAGATTTGTTATGCACTACTGAAACATGGAATGCTTGGCCTGGCCATGTTAAATCTTTACCATGGGATGAATTCATTTTCTGCAATTATAACCATTTATCTTCATGCTCTGTGCATTCAGCATTGTATTGCAGCTTTTCTATCCTGCTCACACTCCTGCCATAGTATTTCAAAACTACAGTATGTTGAAATAAATAAATTAAATAGATAACTAAGATACAGTTGAGCCCTTAATAACCAAAGTGTTACACTGCCAAGCTCGTGGATTCATGCTTGATCTCAGCCATGATCGACAAATTTTAATAGAGCTGAAACGCAAAAATCATCCGTGCACCTAGATTTAGCTGTCCCATAGTAACCAGAGGTAGTCAAAAATAACTTGAAGAATGGGACTGTGAGGGTTGCTGTACTGATGGGCTCCAGAAATCTTGGCCATGCAGTGTTTTTTAAAGTGAAATGGCGTGACAAATTACACAGGCCTCTACCAAAATGTGACTGCCATAACCGGGATTGAACCCATAACCTTCGAATGAGTAGCTGAGCACCATACCTGCTACACCTCCGCGGCAGACTGCCTGTTGACAATAGGCACCACTCTTACCATTATAGAATGCCACTCTGAGTAGCCATTTTTCAACAAAGCCATTTTTCAACCACACTTTCCCACATAAAAAGTGTGCTTTTCTTCTGCAATTTTCATCCGTGCATCTCACACAACTGTGAAACTTTGACACACAAAAATGACAGCATATCCATGGGGTGAATGATGAAGAGTGGAGCGAAGCTGGGTCCGCACGCTGCTGCTTCGCCTCTTTGGCCTCCTGTTCTCGTATGCCAGGATCTTGTATGCGCCACCGCTCACCTTCACGGCACGATTTTGCTTCATGCGCTTGCACATCAGGGTTCCTTCGTCAACGCGAGCCGCCGCCACCTTGCGCGCACACCGCTCTGCAGCCTTGTCTATCTGCCAATCTTCTGAACGCACGCGGGCTAAACCGGCTTTTATTTTACTACACCGCAACACCTAGCGTACGGCACCGCCGTTAAACACGCAATCACTAACGTCTTCACGTGACATCATTTCTATTTTCTAGCGTGCTCGCACATCAGGGTTTCATCTTCAGCGCGAGCCGCCGCCTTGGGCCTGTCATACTTTTTATCGGCAAACCGTGAAACATCCGCTGGCCGGGTTCGTCTGTCGTCTGTATGACACACGGACGGATGGACGAACGCAGGGACACACGCACGGACGAACGAAAGCAGGGACGAATGCAGGGACGTACACACCGATGAGCTAACGAATGAATGCATGGACGGATGCACGAATGAATGGATGAACAGATGCACGCACGGATGGACGGAAGCAAGAGCGAGCGAACGACCGGAAGCACGGACGGAATGACGGACGCTTTGCCCCACTCTTCATTCCCTTCATGAACATGCTCAGATTTTTATTATTTATCATACTACAAGTCCTCTAGTATCCTACTATTTGCATTTTTCAGCGCATATGCATTTCATTATATGTACAAGTACTGCCCTCTACGGCCGGTTCAAGAAATAATGAGGCGGCTACATACGATTATGACAGGACTCTCTGCCCACGCCTTAAGAAGCTTCGCTCCTAAAAAAACGCATGCTTGCACAATATACAGAGGCATCATGTTTCTAATGTACCAGTTCAGGAAACTCTGCTAGACAACACGTTGACCGTAACAAAGTATGTATTAACAACGAAACTATAATGATAATGCACTTGAGCAGCGATGACTTCTACTGCTTACAGACAAATTTGCAGTCACAGTAAAAGCCGCCAGCATCAATTGCAAGCGAACCCCTAGAAAAGTGTGCCATATGGTGATAGCTTCTTTCAGATTAATGCTACACCAATAAAGCGGATGTAATAAAGAAGATGCACTGCCCCTCTTATTATTATAACATAGAACGTGCCATCAACTCCTTAAAAAAAAAAAGTTGCGATTGACTAACATTATAATTTATTACCATGACAGTCATGAATCACAATGATAAGGATTAAGTTTTCAGTGGCATTTCCTGAAAAAGCAATAAACATCTATTTTCTGACCCTCTGAATTTACAAAAATTTTATTTGTTCATCAGACATTTTGTGGTGCACCATGTGCTTCTTCGAATGGCTCGAAATGCAGAGTGTACATTTGTGCATGCCTTCAGAGTGAACGACCACTCATTCAACACCATTGTGCTGCATGTTGCTGCAGAGAGTCAGTTTGCCGGTGACATTACCATGTTTGACGACCGTTCTACATGCCACATCAAGAGTATTATGTTTCTTTGTTCAAAATAAACACAACCGAAAAACAAACTGGGGATTCATTTTCAGCTTCATGTTCAATTGTTCTTATGCAAGAATGGAATGTGACTGATCACAGTACATGTTATTACATGTACTGTGATTACATTATTGTACATGATCACAGTACATGTACAAATACATGTTAATTACAATTACTGAAAAATTACACAGAACTAAAAATTACCCAATTTCTTTCTTGGAGAGAAATGAGGTGATTCACACCTGAAGGTGATATACCACAATTTCTCACCCTCTTCTTCTCTATCTTCATTGCAATTAACTCCACTCCATTTGCGCCATCGAATAGTCATCAAAATTCTCACTAAGCATCATTTCCTCCGCAGTTACATGGTCAAATAACGAGGAATACATAAACTTCGCCCCACAGTCAATGACGAGAGGCTATCACAGCCTAAATTTGAGGTCTTACTTTGCTCGAACTAATATATTCAAGTTGAGTTTTTTTCCCCATTCCATCAAAGACTGGAATTCATTACCCAGTTTTGTTGGTTCATTCCCATCACAGAGTTTTGTACCCGAAATCGACAGCACATATATATATGTTATAGGCGATGTGGCATGCAGCAGCAGTGGAAGGACTCGAATCCGTCAAGATAGTTAAAAGAGGTTTTATTTACAGGCATGAGGCCATTGAGACCCTGCTACAACTCGGAGCTCCCAGTGTCTTCTCTCCTGGTCCCTCATCCTTCTTTCTCTTTGTCTGGTGGTCCGCTAGTGCTCACGATAGAATTAACATTCCCGGCCACGCAGTGAAGTTGGTTGCACAGTTTTAGGTGCTTCAACTTCCGGACATGCCTCGTTATGATAACACCTTATGTCGCCTTGCAGGAAAAGATTGCATGTAACCACCTGATCTTTTTAACTGAATGTTCTGAGATAATCTATAATTGACAATGCTGACTTGTCTAATCACCATTAGCTGTCTATTCGTCAAAGTGACTCTTCGTTTTGTCAAGCTTTTCTCTCCACTCGGTATGCAGACCGAGAATCTCTTTTGTGGCCAACTGGCGGCAGTTATCGATCATTTCTACGGGCCTCTCAGTCTGTTGCTCCGACACTTCAACATGTAGGCCCCTCTTCCCAAAAATGTCCCGCAAGGATTTCCTGTATAGGATGCCATACTGGTGAGAGAGTTCTGTTGCTTTGCCACCGGCGCTCTTGGTATAATCATGGCATGCATCTTCTTTGGCGAGCTGGAAGAGATACCCTCGCAGCTTCTGCATAACAGGTTGGTCTTTTATGCACAATTTCTCACTGCCTCCTACTTCCTCAGGTGATTCCGGTAGTTGACTTTCCAGATAGGGCAGTTGTGCTTCATATGCGACAATCTCCTGATACATGGATCTCTGCATATGTCCTGGCTGCTTGCTTTCTTCCCCAATTCAAGTCTGGTGCATCTCCTGAACCAGAGTCTGTTGAATCTGGAGCACTAAAAGGGTTGCATGCATGCTATAGCTTCTCTTCTGCTACAGTCAGCAGCTTTCGCACATCGTAAAACTGCTGATTCAAGTGCTGTGCTTGTGAGTTGTGCTGCATCACTAAGTCTCACTGAGGAGTTTTGGGCATGACTTGTTCAAGTTGACATTCCAATTGTTCAGTCGCTCCTTGGAAATCAGGAATTGCAGTTCTCTTATGTTGGTCGCATAGCCACTCTGTTCCCATTCGGGGTTGATTTTCTCCTCACACAACATTGATCGCAACTCAATCATCTTGGCTTCCAGCGATGCTGCCAGCTCCATGTTCCTATGAACTTCATATTGACATTGTGCTGCATCTTTCTCATGTATGAGCCACTTATGATGACATGTATGAGCCTCTCGACCGCCGTTATCATGAAATGCAGTCTTCTTGTGAGTCTCTTCTGAGATGGCAGATGTCGTGGTAATAAGTGCAGTCAAATCATTATAGTCAAAGGTTTCGTTCCGAGTCGTATAGCTAGGAGAGCTTGCTTCTTCTTGACCATCAACTGCTGATGTCTTCCTTAGTTCCGACGTCTCTGAGCTTTTCTTCTTAGTTGTGTGTTCATTTTGTTATCTCACATGGTTTCTAGTGAGGCGTTGGTGCGAGATACGAGTAATCCTCCTTGGATCCCACATGCTTGAGGCATGTCGACCTCTGCATCTCAAGCAACAAACTCTTCGTTTGCATTCATGCTGCCCTATGGCCTTTCGTTGTACATGTGAAGCAACGTTTATCAAGCAAAAGCACTTGGTTCTTCCGCGTCAGAGACATGTCGATGGGACACGCTTATGTGGAGTGATGTCTTGATGTGCAGAATGCACACATTTCTCTGACACCTTGAAAATGTCCAGATGAGTTTGCTGAGAAAAACAGATAAAGTCGGTTGGTCCCAGCTGCGACTTAAGGCTGGCTGGTTCAAAGAATGTTGACCACTGCTGTCTCGTCCGCTGCTATCCTTGTAGTCACTCTTCTCGTGGCTCTCGAGTTCAACTGAAAGGAGGTTCAGTAGACCGTCAAGCCCTGAAGGATCATTAGCATCTTCTGTAGCCCCTTTTGCAGCACAGGTACGGTGATATAGGACCAAGAAGTCTCAGAGCAATGTTCCAAGTATGATGCTGCAGAGCATCGATGAAAATGAAGCCCACTGTACACCCAGTAACTCCAGCCCTGGGATGTTGACGAGCACTTGGTCGTAGAGTTGTGGAAGAGCTCTTGTGTAACCGGATGCACGAACAGGAGTCAGATTATGCAATCTTGCGAAATATTTCTGTTCCTTGTGTGTCTTGTCACCAAAGCGTTTCTTTAACATGTCTACAGCGTCCTTGTAACATGCTTTCATTGTTGGAAGACCGGACACCGCTAAAGCAGCGTCGCCTTTCAAAAACTGCCGCAAATAATGAAATTTCTATGTTGTTTTCAGGGTGCCATTGTTATGAAAGAGCTGGGCGACCTGCTCCCAGAACTTCGTCATTTAAACACATTTCCAGAGAAGGGTGCAATTGTGAGCTTTCGTAGCTTGGCTCCCATCCCGTCAGATGGTGTAGCAATCATATGGGTAGTTGTCACCGATTTATCTTCTGCTTGTGCGCTTGAAATGCATTTCTGCCCGGTTAGGAGCTCGAAATGAATACGCATTGCTTTGTATTCGTATTCGAGTACTTGGCTTGGAAGTCCTCGTAAGAGATGAGACTCCAATTTAAAGTTGACCTTGTTCAGCTCATGGTTATTTGTCTTTAGCCTCTCGTGTATGGAAACGAGCTGTTCCTGTGTTGCGGAATCATTGCGAAGTAAGACACTTGCCTCATGGGCTGTTCGATACGGCTGTTCAGGGCTCATCACAATGTTCGCTTCGCCTTGATCTTCTCCATGTCTTCCAAATCACTCGAAGCCGCCGGTTGGTCGATTCCGGGTCGATCAACTATTCCTACAACTCTAGCTCATCGAAACTCAAATACCAAGCCAACCTTCCCAGCCTTGTATCACGCCGTCGAGCCGCCCGCCTTTCTCTCTTTCATAAGTTCTTTCACAAGTCACCCCAAGCTGATCTCATTGCTCCCGCACAGCGCCACTCAAGCCGGACCAACCACAAAAAGACCTTATACCTTCCTCAACCCACACTGTCTCCCATGCCTCCTCTTTCTTCAACCAGACATCAAGGGACTGGAATGACATTCCCACCAAGGCAGTGCTTCATTCCGACCAAGGCATCTTCAAACGCATTATAGAAGAGCTGTTTTTGTAGATATGCCCACCCCTCATGTAAAACCCCTTCCTTTAAGGGCCTTTGAGGTATCATAAATAAATAAATAAATAAGAAAATATGGGGGATATAACGTTGAGCAGCCGTGGAAGGACTCGACTCAGTCGAGGTAGTTAAAAAAGGCTTTATTTACAGGTATGAGGCCATTGAGACCCTGCTACAACTCGGAGGATCCCGTTTCTTCTGTCGTGTTCTTTCGTCCTTCTTTTCTTTGTCTGGTGGTCCGCCAGCGCTTGTGATAGAAATGACACATGTGATATACGCTGATCAGTTTGCAAATAATGTGTTCTTTTTTTTCATGTCATGATATTTTTGCCTTAATGTTCAAATGACATTATTGTTACCTCTTTGCGTTATTCTTTTTGTTTTTAGTTATATTTCTGTGTATCCTTGTATACCCCCTCCTGCCATAGCGTAATTAGTGCTGCAGTATGTGTAAGTAGATAAATAAATAAATGACACTCGCTGGAAGTTGAACCCACCTGGACAGAGGCAGCAACCACCTGCCCCATGTGGTCAAAGTCAAGCGAAAAGAGCTGGGTGAAGCGCGAGGCATTGGCATTAGCGGCCGTGCGGCTATTGCCGAATGACTCGAGCAGGGCTGCGGCTGCAGTCAGCTTCTCTGCAGTGGGCAAAAAGGAAAAATATCAGCAAGCAGCTTGAGACCGCAACTTGCACTACAGGAGCAGTGAATCTGCTCAAAAGAAATGGCAAGACCATTGCATCCAAGCCCGCCAACAAAAACAAAGTAATTTATTTCTAGCATTTGAAACTCTAAAGGCGAACTTCGGCGACTCTGAGCAAATCAATCAATCAATCTATCTATCATCTATCTATCATCTATCTATCACCTATCATCTATCTATCACCTATCTATCTATCACCTATCTATCTATCACCTATCTATCTATCACCTATCATCAATCAATCATCTATCAATCAATCAATCATCTATCAATCATCTATCAATCATCAATCATTTATCAATCAATCAATCATCTATCAATCATCAATCATCTATCAATCATCAATCAATCTATCAATCATCTCTATCTATGATATATCTATGATCTATCTATATATCATCTATCTATATATCATCTATCTATCTATCTATCTATCTATCTATCTATCTATCTATCTATCTATCTATCTACCTATCTATCTACCTATCTATCTATCTATCCATCTATCTATCTATCCATCTATCTATCTACCTACCTATCTATCTATCTATCTATCTATCTATCTATCTATCTATCTATCTATCTATCTATCTATCTATCTATCTATCTATCTATCTATATATCTAAATATCTATCTATCTAGCCACCTACCGACTTTTAGTTCTGGCTGTTTGCATAATGGTATCAATACCAAACTTGGTACGGTATAACGCGACTGTATGACGAGCATATTTGACTAGCCATAACATGAAAATCATTACATGTATGTCATTATTGTCATGATTTACATTTCATGGTCTTGCTGCTCTTGCGGTGGTTTTGTTCACATGACATGTCGCAAAACTAGTATGGTATGACACGATTGCATGGCAAACACAAGTGACAGACCCTAACATGAAAGTTATGACATGCGTATCTCGTAACAACATGACTACATGCCACGCTCATGATGTGCTGGCAGTCGTTTTGCGAGCTTCACTTATACCAAATTTGTTATTATGGGACATGAATAAATTACGAAGGTATGAGACTGGTGCAAACATGATAAACATGAGATGCATGTCATGTTACAACATGACTACATGCTACGCTCAGGATGCGCTCCCGGACGTTTCGCTAGCTTCACATGTACCAAACTCGGTATTACGCGACGCGAACGGACAACGTAGGTAGATGATCTATCCAAGCATGATAATCACGGCATGCGGGTCATGTAACAACATGACTACATGCCATACTCCTGATGCGCTCGCAGCTGTTTTGCTAGCTTCACATATGCCAAATTTTGTATTACGTGACGTCAATGAATGACGAAGGTATGTGACTGGTACAAACATGATAATCATGAGATGCATGTCATGTGACAACATGACTACATACCACAGTCAAGGCACCAATACACTTCGACGTGACACAGCGCGCTTGCGTGCCAGCATTCGTTTCCTCGCGTCCAGCCGGCATGGGTGCGCCAGACGCCGATCCTGCCATATACTGTAATTACTCGAATCTAACGCCCACCTTTCTTCCAGTTAAGCGAGTTCATAAATTGCATGCGCGTTAGAATCGAGTACGAAAAAAAAAATGAATACGGTCATTCTATTGCCATCAGCATTTCAAAATGGCCGCCCCCTACGTGCGTTGGCATGGCGCGTCGGCCATTTCTGCCTACGTCTTTCCCATGTGCGGCACTTCGTACGCGTGCTGAGGAGTTCGTCATCTTGGTGTGCATTAGCATCGACGGCATGGAAGCGCCGACTCCAAAAACTCAACGAGTGCACCACGATGCCGCTTTTAAAGAAAAGTCATCGCGTGTGCCGAAACAGACGTAAATCGAGCTACATCGCGGTCGTTCGGAGTTCCCGAAACGTGCGAGAGGGACTGGCGGAAACAAAAGCAGAATATTGTCGACAGCAAAGATTCACGCAAAGGCTTCAGCGGACCACAGCAGGGTCGGTTTCCGCAAATTGAAGAGCTGCTCGGCGAGTATGTGATTGAGCAGTGAGCGGCACAGCGGCCCGTGACGACAAAACTGCTCCAAATGCAGGCTATGCAGTTAGCCTTAGAAAAAGGGCTAATGCGGAGCCAGTTTAAAGCGAGCAGGTGCTGGCTAACTAACTTTATGAAGAGGAAAGGCTTTTCCCTCTGAAGACGAACGGGCATATGCCAAAAGTTGCCGGAGGAGTACGAAGAAAGGCTTCAGTTTTCAGAGGTTCGTCCTAAACTTGCGGCACAGAACGGCTCCCTGGCTTGGGCGAATAGGGAATGCCGATCAGACGCCTCTTTACGTTCGACATGCCTAGCACCACAACCGTCAAGAAGAAGGGGGCGAAGCAAGTTCGCGTGCCGACATCGGGCCACGGTAAAACTAGAGTGACGGCAATGCTCCGTTGCACGTCAGATAGGCACACGCTTCCCCCGTACCTCATATTTAAACGGAAGACGCTTCCGATCACACCACTCAGGAAAGGAGTCTCTTTCCCGAGTGGTGTGATCGTGTGGGCCAATGAAAAAAAAGGGTGCGCGTGCAATCGATGTCTTACTTTTTTTTTCGTCGTAGAAACCAGATGCGCGTTACAATTGAGGGCGCGGTAGAATCGAATAAATACGGTACTCGCGGGCGTGCCCCGCATTGCTTTGATGCATGCGTGCTTCAGCGCGTCTGGCATCCCTCCGTAACGAAAATAGGCAGACGCAGTGCTGTCAGGGGTAACGCATCGGCACGAAATGCAGCATGTCGCATATAGCTCCGGTTGCCAACGGTTCGGGCCGATGGACGCTGGTCGCGCCGGTCGCGCTTGGCGTGGGACTACAGAGTTCTCGCGTTTTGCTAATGTATAGCGTTGCTGTGCCCAGCGAGCAGTGCGCGTCTACGTCGCAGAGTATATTGGGCTCTTCATGATGCACTCGCGGCGGTTTTGCTAGCTCCACCTTATACCAAATTTGGTGTTAGGTGACGTCAATGGATAACAAAATATATGACTGGTGCAAACATGATAATCATCAGACGAATGTCATACAAGAACATAACATACCACGTTCATAGCGTGCTCGCGGCCATTTTGCTAGCTTCACATATACTAAATTTGGCATCTTGTGACGTGAATAGATGACGAAGGTAAACGACACACCCAAACATGATAATCATGACACGAAAGTCGTGTACGGCATAATTTACCTCTACTTCTTAACGTTGTGGTTATATTAAAGTGACTCGAACTCAAACTCAAACATATCAACCTTACTCATTCGCGCTTCGCATATCATAGAGTCACATTGTACGTGGGATCTGCAAATTTTTTAGAATATTTTTTAGAAAATTTAGGATATTCGTAATACCAAGGAGTACCGGTGGAAAAAAAAGAACTTGCAAACAATTTAGTTTGTTTTTTTAAGAAAGCATAAATGTCATACAGTGCTGTAAATAATTGCCAGTATCTTATTTAGATGTCAATTATTATACTGGTACTCAGAATTATGTGGTGTATAAAGGAATGAGTAACTGAAAAAAATGTGCAGTGTCCCATGACCAAGGCTAACAACCCCTTCTAAATCTCAGTACGCTTTGACTAGAATATTCTAGGCACTAGAGTTAAGGTCTGGACGCTTTGACTGATGGTGCATACAGCAGGTGGCTGACTGAGCCTGCCCAGTGATGGAAGCAACACTTCGCTTTTTGGAGAGGATTCTGGAGCAGAAAAAATGGTGCTTTGGAGCAGCCTTAAGTGTCTTCTCAGCAGAAAAATTGCGATAGCTTATGGTTGCTATTGGTGTTTTCGAAGCAGATGCATGTTCCTAACGACTCCTGAAGTCTAAAACATCACTTAATAATATAATAAATATTTCTATTCATTATTAGACATGCCGTATGCTAGCATACAGCTAGTATACAAGGAGTTATATAGATGGCAAAATCATGAGGAAGGGCAGTCAAGAGAGCCCAGGCTTTTCTAATGTTCCGGCTGCGGAGCACACATTTCGCAAATGTCCCACTTGATATTTAGCTTTAGCACGTGATATAATTGAGGTAACAGTTAGGTATAGCGCACTCAACTTTTTAAAATGCTTTTTATTGCCTGTGTTAAGTGCACCTCAGCTGTGTGACAATGAAAATCAAAAAAAGGTGAAAAAAAAAAGAGACTGAATAGAACAATGCGATTGCTCAAGCTCAGACCCCATGCTCATTTTTTTTAATTTTATTTCGTTAGCATGATTTATTTCCTATATAAATAAAAATAGAACCAAAATTAAAAATATTAACTGGACACTATGGCCTGATCTGTGTCACCCCTTGAGATTTTTCTGGATTTACACCACTGAGTAGCATACTAGGATGATAGTGCATACAGCTTGCTTTTGGTTTCGCTTAGGCACACAGGATTGTCTCATAGCTCATTCTTTTTCTCGTCTCATATCGTCTCATAGTTCAAACTTCATTTTTTTAGTTTGCCAACATCTTTTTGGAGCAGGTTTGAAGCGGTGATTAGCAAATATTGAACTTGGGAGCAGCATAGAGCAGCAATTCTCTTTTGGAGCAGTTTGAAGCAATTGGAGCAGCACTTCCATCACTGCCTGCCTTTGTCGCCAAATTGAGTGCATCTGAGAAAATTTTAAGGCTGACTGAGCATTTAGGTGCAGCGTGGCGTCATTTCAGGAAATTCATCAGCGCAACAATCTGGAATGGTATCGTATCAGCGCAACTGGCACACCCCTGATGCACCAATTGAACACATTTTTGTTGAACCATCGCAGTAAACAATGTGACTTATGTGATGACAGGCTGTTACACATGTACAGTTGTCAGCAAGCTTAGCCCTACGAGTATCGAACTTACCCGCAAAAAACTTTGTGTGCAAAATCAGTTTATTGAGGTTTTTTAATGTATGGAATGTTTACAGCTGGGAGAAAACAAAAAAAGATTGTGGGACAATTTTCAGCTGTCAGCATTAATCAGAACTGCAAAACATTCAATATTATTTTACCATGTGGTACTCTTTAAAACACAGGTCTATGCACAGTGATTCATCAACATCTGCACATACAACACGTAGGTTGTATGTGCAGATGTTGAACAACGAGTAGGTAATCAAGAAATAAAGTTGCTAATCCAGGAAAACGAGAATATTTCGTGGGTGTTGGTGATACCGAATTGCGAAACTGGTATGGTATGACACAATTGCATGGAAAACACTAGTGACAAACCCTAACATTAGCAGCCCCAGTCAAGATTAAAGTCAAGTTGCAATCCTGCAGCAAAACCAGACCAACAAAAGGGAGTTGCCCATCCGTGTTGCTACTGGCCACACAATGTGCAAGAAGTCAGTTCTATTTATCTTTAAAAAAGGTACTAGCACAATCACTCCCAGCACTTCTTTCAAGCCCTACAAGTGAGCATGTGTTGTCGTGGAATTCAGCCGTTATAGCAAAGACACTGCGGGACAAAAACCACCGTCGTCAAGCATGTCTGACAAAAACACTCAAATACTCCACAGCTCGACCTGAACTGATTTAACAGGTGCCATCTGTGACAAGCTGGTGTCTGTTGCCGAAATAAAATCTAAGTACACCTGAATGGTTTATCGGCATGCATGGGTGACATCTCAGCAACAGATCCCAAAGCAATGCGGCGATAGTGTGAATTAAACTGTTTCAAGGACACGCTGCGGAGTGTTAAAGTTAAGCTTGTTGATGACTGCACTCTTGTGTACCGACCGGCAAGGGCATTGCCAGCAGTGGGCGTGGGCGCAGTCGTGATGCTCAGGTACTGCAGCACTTGTCGGGCAGCTGCGCTCTGCCCTGAGCCACTGCGGCCCAGGAAGAGCACCGTCTGGTCGCGCCTGGTTGCCACCAGGCCGAGTGCGCACTCTGGGCCACCGCAAACACGTGCGGTGGCAGGTCGTCGGCCTTGCAGCCCTGGAACAGCCGCATCACCTGCACCAGCAGAACATGGCGCACAGCGGTGATAAAAGCAGTCATGGAAAGGAAATAATGTCTATCTGGGCATTGGCA
The DNA here is from genome assembly GCF_013339725.1 of Rhipicephalus microplus. Classification (NCBI taxonomy): domain Eukaryota; kingdom Metazoa; phylum Arthropoda; class Arachnida; order Ixodida; family Ixodidae; genus Rhipicephalus; species Rhipicephalus microplus. The sequence goes on along the minus strand of NC_051165.1, from coordinate 81,055,716 downwards.
TTTAGCTTGTGCCAGTTTACTTAGGCTGCATCCTACAGGTAGCACTTCTATGGAGGTGCCCTACGAATGTTCCTTTTTGATAAGTTTCCTATGATGCCAAATGTACCACAGGTGTCCTTATAAAGGATGCAATTAATGGAAGTCATTTTATGGTGTCTTACAATGTTTTGGACCCTACTGTATAACAAGCATCCTATGGGTGTCCTTTCATGGTATCTTATAAGGGCCATTTTATGGCAAGCATTTTTTATGGACCCTTTTATGTGAAACACACCCTTTCACTGCAGTCTCTTGAATCACATGGCTAGGCATCTTGTCTCATACTTTTCTACAAGTTATTCAATCATCCGCTTTTGAAAGCTCAGTTCATTACAGCTCCATCCTATTGCTCAGCTTGTTAGACTCATCCCCATCAGGTACACGTAATTAGCTGCCACACTAACACACCATTCTTTCGTCCTATAAACATCCAACAACTGGAACCCCCTTTCATTCCCTTTGAAATCATGGCTTGTTTTCGTCTACAATACAGAGTTACCTACGTGGTGATGCGTCAAGTGTAGGCTTGGGCGAATAGTGAATTTTAGATTTGAAAAAAATAGTGGATTTGGTCAAATAATTTCGAATCAAATCTGAGCAGTGTATATATCAAGTATTGTAAAGAAATTTAGGTTAATTTGTTGCCAGCTTAACGAATCTGCACATCTCTTTAAAACTGAAAACAAGGCCTGTGCAAATGCCATTTTTTTGGTTGAAAGGAAGTGGAAACAACTCTGAATAATATCAGAATTTTCCTTTCCGTAAAATGCAAGTCATTGCCTTAAAATATGTCAAGTTTAAAATTTACTATACTTCAAAAATATAAGTTCGCATAATGAGCTTTTAAACAGAAAAAACAAATGAGTTGATGTGAGGGCAATATCTTTATATACCCTTGAAGTGGGGCTTTGCAGCAGTACGTGATTCTTCTTATTATGTGTTTTCATGGCTTAGTAAAACATCACAGCAGTGAAGACACTTAAAAAAAAATCAATGTGAACTAATACATACTTAAATAATAGTTTTCACTGCTTAGCACTCTTTCACTGCAGTGAAACCACCTTTACAGAATTTTAGATGTGCATTATATGCACCCATTTGTTTGTCTGAAATATTTTGAAATTTTCAACAATTTAAATTCGATTCTAAGCTAATTCGAATACTGCCCTGTTTTTTCGAATATTCAAATCATTCAAATATTCGCCCAAGTTTAGTCAAATGTGTATTGTTTATATATATGTTTTTACTTTGTTTGTCCTACGTTTCTTATCATACTTACACTTGTACCAAGTTGTACTGCCTAACATGAAATCTTTATATGTCTTGCAACCTCTCGTATTTGGTGCTACCATGTTTGCCCCCTTTTTTTTACAGTTCATTTTATGCACTCCACTCCCTTTTGTAAAGCTATGCGCAATTGAGAGTAAAATAAATAAAGTGAAATGAAATGCAAAACCTGCTTTCATAGAAAGAAGCCCATATCAAGAGACTGTTCATTAACACAATCCTTTTCCTCAAGACAGACACAGCAAGTTCACTCAGCACTTTTGCATATTAATTGCGCTTCTAATCACACAGACTACGCGCTCACCGACTTGGCACAGGCACAGTCTCGCCCGAACATCGTTTTTTCCGGTGGAACTGCTTGAAAGCACTTCAAAAGATGCCACAACACGTCTGTCCTTGTGAATAACGGTCTTCGGGCCTTCCAAGAGCTCACTGGACTGTTCAGATCTCTTGGGAGCAGTGGCTGGCGCTGGCCAAAAGGCTGTCGTTTGTAGACGACCATAGATGTGTTTCATGAAGCAATTAGTCGAATCTTCTACTTCATGCTTATAAAATTTCAGTCTTTTTCAATGTTCTCACTAGCCCACGTTCACTACTGCTGACAGACTATCACATGCCCGACAACTGAGTATTTCTTAGTTTCATAGACAAGTCAGAGAAACATAAAAAAATGTGTTTTGTTTGCATAGGAGGCCACTTATTCAGAGAATCAAAATTAAACATTGGTAGATAATTTTGCTCCACAAACATGGCTTACTAATTGAAAACAGGTTTTTGGAATACCAGATTTTTCAAATTTGAACACCCTAACTGCATCACCGATTACAGACAGAGCCACTACGTAAGATTATATAAAACTTCAGAAGCCGAGACCGCCAATATGTTTTTTTCGCCATGATGGCAACTATAATGCAGTAGTAACTGAAGTCAACATTGCCCTTATTCCTATCGTACTGCCAGTGGTCTGGCACACCACCCTAGCGTTCGCCAGTCTTGGCCATTATGTGCTGATCTTAGCTGCCAAGCTTCCTGTAACATGGTACCATGTTTTCATCGAGAGAATTCATTGTTGTCAGTGATCACACTGTCTCCTCCATTATCTTCAATGCTGCACTTGAAGCATGGAAATTGTGCAGGGATCTGAAGAAAATCAGTCTCGCAGCAAGGGCAAAGCAATGGGCGCAATACAGTCGAACACAGTTATATCGAACCCACATAATATCAAAATTTTGGGTATATCGAACACGTAAGTAATCCCCTTGAAGTTACTTTGTAAAAGTATAGAAATTCGCACGTTTATATTAAATAGTATTTTTACCCACCTTCGAATATATCAAACGTCGCGCGAATTGGAATGTGCGCTTAAGCACTCCCCCCAACGATCTTTGCGGCAGCGGAGCTCCGCGCGGGAGTTAGAAGGCGCGTTTTGGCACTCGCAGCGTCCGACAACCTCCACCCAGCACAACGCCTCTGCCGAAACCTGATACACACGAAAAAAGACAAGGGCGAGAGGGCTCGGACTGCACAATCTCTAACTTGTGGAACGGCTTTTTTTGTTTTTGTTTCTCTGCCCTCTCTTATGCTTTCTCTGCTTGGAGAGCAGGAATGAAGGAGCCGACGTCCTCCTCCTTTCGCCTTTTTTTGTTATTGTGGCTGTTTTGCGAGTTTTGACTAGCCAACTACAGTTCGCCTTTTGCTGTTGCCCTCGCAGGTGGCCATCGAAGTTGTGCGCAATCCCCTCGTGAGTGCTTTGTTGCTTCCCCTGTCTGTCGCTTACGTACCACCGCATGTCCAGCATTTCTTGTTTGCATGCGTGGTGTGCAAAGCTACCGAGGACTCCTTGAATTGTTGACTTCTTGTGTAGCTATGGCCAGCGTCAAGAAACGCAAGACCCTTGACTTTGCGACAAAGTTGAATGCTATTCAGCGTGTTGAGGCAGGTGAGAAATCTTTGACCGTGGCAGATGACTTCTGGATACTTTGGAGCACTTTGAGTACCTTGTTAAAAAACAAGACAGACATCAAGGCAAAGGCGGCGGAGCAGCGAACGTCGGGAGCCTGTCATGTGCGCGCTTCTGCCCACAGGAACGTAGAAAAGGTACTCCATGTCAGGTTTTTAGAAGTGCGCGAAATAATATTCCGGTGGACGGCCTGATGCTGATCGCCAAGGCCTAATGGTTTGCTGCTGCACTCGGCGAGACAACCTCGCCGACAACAGCGGTTGGCTTCATCGATTTAAGCAGCACTACAACATCGTTGCAAACCGATTCTGATGAAAGTGAAGCTGTCAGCAGCAAGGACATTCAGGAGTGGAAGACGAAAGAGTGGCCGGAAATCTCTGTAAAGTTTTCTCCCGTGGAAATATTCAAAGCCTGGCCAGACGTGAAGACCGACACGGTGGTCAACTGCTTCCGCAAGGCAGGCTTCGAGACGGTGGAACTTGCCGAAACCAGTGAAGACAAGGACGATGAGAGCATAGGTGATGCGTTTCGCGAGTTGTCATCCCGCTTCCCAGCCGCAGTTCCACACGAAGTGTCTGCAGACGACTTCGTGGAACTGCGGCTGGGAAGCGGGATGACAACTCGCGAAACGCATCACCTATGCTCTCATCGTCCTTGTCTTCACTGGTTTCGGTAAGTTCCACCGTCTCGAAGCCTGCCTTGACTTCGTGGAAGTGGACTGCAATGTCCAGACCAACAGCTCATGTGACGAGGAGGATGGTCCGGACGAGGCGCTAGCTACACACATGTACTCCCCCGCTGAAGTGACGGCAGCGTTCGGCATCATTTGCCATTGTATCGGCCACATAGAGGGAACCGGGCTGTCGCACCTGGACAGTCTTGATAAGATCGAGACTAGCATCCTCAAAATTTCAAAAATAAAAAAGCTGGCCAAGATTAGCGAAAATTTTTCATGCAAATAAATCGTTCTGTCGCGGCCTGTGTGCGGAATCAGCTGTCATTCTTGAATGTGCCTGTTGAAGGTGATGATCTGCTACAGGTAGGCTCTCGGGGCCTCTATTTTTTTTTTAAATCAAATTTTTTGTTCGATCTATCCGTGTTCGACTGTAGCAACAAACTGCAATGTCATACGATGTAAAGGTAGCAGCTGCATCTTTTGGATCTGACCTTGCATAACTCTACAAAATGCTGGTATAAGAACACGGCCGCTTCAGGAAGTGAAACAGCCTTTGTGCTGTCATCTCAATGCAAAGTAAGCAGACAGAGTACAGCATGTACCATGGCAATAAATATTTTGGAGGTCACAAGAGCGCCCGATGAACAGAACCACGGCGCTTTCTCCGGGCTACCGAAGTAACTCGAGAGCGTGCGCTATGCATTCACATCCTTTTCACAATGTTCAAAATGTGCCTGTGACCTCCCAGAACGATAAAGCCAATGCAGTCTAGTTGAAAGCTTGAACGCTTTGGAATGCTGTGTTATTCAAGTTCATTCACTCTTTTCATGCTGCATTGAAGCAAGTTCACTTGCAAAAAGCATTGGTAGCATCTTTATCCTCCAATTGTAATTTTTTGTCCAACAAGGAAGAAAGATGCTGTCCTTGCAATGCCTGAGTAGTCTTCCAGATTTCCCATTAGTTTTGTTAACAGGATGTACTGACTATCCTATTCACAGGGCAAAAACTTTACAAAAACATCACTGCCCTCAACTATGCATACTTTATTAGGTTGCCATATCTTACAAATTGAGAAGCTTGCTTGCACCGCAAAAGAACTTACAAGCTCTTAAGCATTGTCAAAAAAACACATTTAATAAGAAAACTACATTTCAGCAACAAAAACGCTGTGCAACAATTGATCAGCCAGGGAGGCAGACATTGCAGTGCAAAGGTTAAATAAGGCACGATAATCTCAGGCAAGTTAGTACTCTCAGTGAGGCTGCCACCTTTGTGAGACATTCCAGTATTCAGAATATGGTGCATTGAAGACTGCTGATGTGCAGACAGTTAACCAATGCACGCTAAAAGCAGAGTTATATGGTACCTTGCAAAAGTGTTGCACTTTGGAAAACAAAAAAGAAATGGAAGTAGAAATTGCGAAATGTACTCAACAAAGGAGCTGACAGCTAGTAGACACTGAATCACAAAAAAGTAGACACAGAAGGCCTTATGGAGGGAAAGACCAGCTGAGTAGCCTTCACTGCTATATTGTTCACGTCTTCTATAGCAATAGCAATTAAATAAACACTCTCGACGAGTTTTCGCCACCATCAGCACCGCTCCTGCCACCGTCATGTCCGATATAAAGTCCAAATTAATAACCTTCTCCCACGTATTATATGTTCTACATGCGGGTAAAGCTAGCAGGCGCGATGAACACCACTAAAGCAGGGATCAAACAAGCCAGCCCATCTACAGCATTTAGAGGGCGTATGCGATAACATACCCTGGCGTGTTAGACCTGCCTTCGAATGCTGCTCAAGCGGAGAGGAAATGCCCCCGCCAGTCTTAAATGAGCATGAAGGGACGTGAAAAGGGGTGACAGGGGGTTGTGCTTGAGCAAAACTGTCAACTTTGATTCTAAGGGATCAGTCGCAATCGCTGGCATGCACGTTCTCTCTCGGCAGGCATCAGCAGACGGCGTGTACACTCATCAGTGTGTTGTGCTCTCAACGCAAAGGGACTATGGGAAAAGTACAGCTCTCCGTAGAATGGCCTTATTCCAGTGTTTTCCAGTGGTTACACCAGTGTTTTTGAAGTTTCGCTCTATTAGATCCAAAACAGTTAGCGGCCAGGCTTAACTTGTATAACATTATAATTTGCTCCTACTGCATTCATTGCGCCGCCCTCGCGGTAAAGCTCATTTCTTTCCAGGCATTCTGTCACAGCATCCACCTGTGTGCGTTTACCTACCTTGTCCGAGTAAATGGCCAGTGGCCGCTGGGGGTTGAAGAGGAGTAGACCCGAGCCTGCATAAGTGTGCACAAGTCCCGAGGCAAAGCGCTCTCGCAAGACGTGCACCATGCCAGCCTCGTTGAGCTGCCGCAGCTGGCCGAGGTCCTCCACAAAGTCCAGCTCGGGAGGATTCGCCTGCATTCCAGAAAAAAAAAAAAGGACATTGTAACTCAACACATTGCTGCTGGTCCATTCAGTTCCGAGTACACTCATTTACTATCCACCTGCCCAACCAAATAAACTGTACCACAAAACCAACTGCATTTTGAAGGGTGTGTAGCAACTCCAAATTACAGCAAGGAGATCATCCAAACGCTTCTTCAGCCACATAGCATCAAGTTAAAGCACTAATTAAGGTAGGCTCTGGAGAACTCTACAGTAAGTTCATCTCCACTTCCTTAATATCATTATCACCTCAAGGCACAGTATATTATAGTGTGAACAGTATCCCCATACTTATTGTTATTCCAAATCTGTATCACAGGCACTCATCACAGGCCAACACATCGAGCCACTCATCTTGCGAACAATTAGACACACACACTAAAGACTGAAGGGGCACTTTAAGTGCCCTTGTTTAAACTCAGGTCAAAGTAACCATTACAAAGAAGCACAAAAGCATAATCTGGATGCGATCATCATTCTTAGAAGCTGTTTTATTGTGACATCAATTATCAGAACATCAGAAGTGAGAACTTGCCATCATAGTTAGTGTTTGTGTCATGGACCATACAAGATCCAAGTGCTTTAAGACGCTATCACATTCCGAATGTTTATAAACACTCATTTCAAAAACACATCTAAGAAAGTGAAAGTCGCACATCCCCTTTTGAGCAGTGATATTTACATAGAACACTTTAAGTGCATTTTCACAGTGTCAGCAGGTGGTGGTTGTGGGCGCACTTTCTTTTTCCTTCTAGCATGAGAAGATCAGTAGCAGTGCATACCTTTTCAACGTCGTCCTCGTCCACCAGCACCACTTCACCTGTGGCATCCAGGCGAACACGCACTTTCCCTTCCTCTTCAACTGGCAAGGGTGCAGTGCCAGCAGTCATTTCTGCTCACCAACGATGCACCGGTGTAGCCACCCTTGAACAGCACCCACACCTTCTCCGACTTCATCCAGAGTCGCTCTGCAGCTATCTCCTCGTCTGTCTTGGCCTGGAAATGTCGCGAACTACATGCAACCACACGACTGACATGTGCACCCTACAGCACAATAGGAGTCTGTGCATGAGAAACCTGATGGGAGAATTGTGGCTGAAAACAACAGGCTTGCCTATCGGTTTCCTTATAACTTTTCCCCATTGCTTACCGCCTTTATGGTTAAAGGTGTTTGGTACGGTTTCGGCGTTGCTATTTTTCATTTGCTTCAGAATGTGCCGATTATATACTGCAGACATGGAAGTGATAGGAGGCCATGCTATAAAATTAGGGGTCTTATGCACGTAAGAAACCAATCCACTTGTGCTTCCCTGGAACTCAAGCCAGTTTAACATTTCCTGTACACATTTCGCACAAATGCAACAATGCTGTATGTGCGCGAGAAATCACGTCATACCATCATGATAAATGAGCCTGGAAGCACCGGATGGGCCTACAAACTGCGCATGATCCACGTTCGCCCTGTTACAAGTCTCATCAAGTTTGCTGATGAGTTAGAGCTGTCACACCACACATTCATCCTGTTACTAGGTCAGGCAAGTGCAAAGTTTATTTTTATGCAGCAGTTCATTTTCTTGTAATGGGACGAGTGAACTATACGGGACTGATCTCATGTGCACACTGTAAGCCTGTCTGTTTGTGATAAACTGAAAATAAAGCACAGTGAACAAAGAAAATGAAGCAGGAAATCCAGCTAAAAAGTGGCCCGTTGCAATACATTATGCACTAAGTCAGAAATGCACCATACCTCTAGCACAGCCTTGCCATATGAATGGGTCAGCCTGCTCGGCTCAGGCTAAACGGCCACTGGTTTGTGACAACGCTCTTACAGTGGTGCTGCAGCTCACGAGTGTTGTGGCCTGGCACGTATTTAAATTTTAGAATGTGATATTCACACAAAGCCCGTAAAAGAAAAGTTCACAAGTGAGATTTCCTGGGATACCTTAGAATGTCAGTGCCTTGCACATGGTTTCATGGAAATGATACGGCAGGAGCAGCAGTGTCACCAGCAGGCCTTGTGAAGAGCAGCACCCACTAGCCACACAGTAATACTTCTTTACTGCTAATGGATGCTGATTAAAATTTGTAAATGTAAGTGCCACAGTATGTAGTGTAGGACAATGTGTATACAGTTGACCTCTCTATAAGAGGCATGCTCCATGCATTAATTCTTGTCTTTTATATGAGATGTCACTTATAGCAGAGTACTACATATGCATTTTCTTATCAACGCATTTTACTATAGGCACATTGGTGTCTCTTATAGCCATTTCTCTCTTATAGCAGTGTTTCTTATAAAGGGTGTTGACTTTAGCCAGACACTCATCAGTGAGATGAGAAAAGGTGCTCGCTAAGAACGCCTCTTCCAATGCACCTTCATCGCGAACTGCAAGCAGTGTGCAAGCCCAGTGCAAGTTCTTCATGTGCAGGGTGAACAGATGCCTTTTAAAGCATGGTAGAATGAAAAGACTTGTGTCACATGCCCTAACCAGTCGATGAAAAGGCAGTGTTGCTGCTGAAGTACTCCTTGAAATTAAATTTAGTTAGGTAACAGAGGTCAGGTGCAGCAACAATAACAAGGGTATTCACTGATGTGGTCTTAAAGCACAGGTCAGATGCGAGGTTCTTGAAATTGTGCCCAAATAACACTTCGAAGTTTTCTTCTAATATCCTCAAGTGCACTTGAGAAGAGTACTTCGATGCTGTTAATCTTTACGTGCGCACTGTAGCTCTCGATACATTGCGTGTCAGCAGGAAAGCCGACCTCACCCCGAGCGCCTTGTGTCGGCGACTGCCCGTCCGGGACAGGGTCCGGTTGCTTCCTACGCCGAGGGTGACCCCCTGCAGGGCGCCCCGGGTCCGGCCACGCGGGCCACGATCTCGCACAGCTCGGGTAGCGGTTGAACCTTGAGCAGAACTCGGTCGCCGGACGAACGCACCATCTCGATGACCTCCTCGCGCGACCTGTCGTCCACGCTGACGCCGTTCACCTCGAGCAGCCGGTCGCCCGGTAGCAGGCCCGTCGCACTGCCACCACTGCCTGCGGCCGGCAGCGTGCTCGGCTCGGCGAACATGAGCGTGCGGCGACGCTCCTCGCCGGCGGCCAGGCCGTCCGAGAGGGCCGAGCGCCGCAGCGAGAAGCCGAAGTCGCCCGAGGGTTGCCGCGTGACGCTCAGCACGCGCGGCTGCGGACACCGGGCCGCCGTGCGGATCGGCGGAAGCGGCCAGTTGCGCGCCGTCTGTCCTGCACCCGCGGTTGCCGACGCCCTTCGTATGGCCGCGAAGCGCTGCTGCAGTTCGCCGTACTCGGCCTCTGGCGGTGGGTGCCCATTTCGAACCGCCATCTTGAAAGCGTCGACCAGAGGCTGAGCAGTCAAACTCGTCGACCGTGGCGCGGGCCTGTCCGGGGGCTTCGACTTGGGCACGCTAAGTGTACGGGCCACCGCGGGCTTCTTGGGGGGCACCGGCGGGGGCCTCCTGTTGTGGCCATCTTGCTGCACGGGAGAGGAAGATGTGGAGTCATGGGGAAGAGTACCGCCGCCACCGCTGTGGTCCGAGAAGTCCTCCTCTTCGGCGAGCGGCGAGACGAGCCCGCTGCCCGGCGCTGGGATCGGGCCGGAGATGACGAGGTTCCGTCGGCGGACCTCGCTGCCGGACAGCTTGCCCGAGGACTTTTTGTCGTCGCCGCCGCCTCCGCGTCGCTTGGACTTGTCCTCTTTGTCTTTGGCCTTCTTCCAGGGAAACATGGCTGCTCCTCTTCAGCGGGGCACCACGTTGCCTCCGTGATTACGTCAGAAGAGGGAACCCGGGGTTACCTGAAAGATCAGAAAAATCTTGTGAAGCTTACCTAGTAGGCTGCGGGACTAAGAGATCTAGACTAAAATAATGAAGAGAAAATTTTTGAGGCCTCGTTTCTTCGTTTGACACGTCAATATAATATGGATCCTCTGCTGGCTTTCATTAACGCTGTGCCTAAATTGAAAAAGTAATCGGATCACGTCATCTCCATTCCACATTTTACAAATTTTCATTTACGAAGGCAGCCACTTTCGCTTCTCTGTCAAAGCTGGCGACACTCGTAGCGATAAGTGTTGGGATTGCTCGTTGCCCTAAAGTTTCTTTTCAGAGAGCTACCTTTACAAAGTACACACAGCAAAATCATATATGGGGACCAGAGTGTAAGCTAAGTAACTTTCCTTCATCCCGCAATCCTTCATTATTTTTTTTTTTGTAGCCGTGACACCGGTGACTCATAACTGAAGCATCGAAAAATTCACGTGGAGTGTGCAAGACTAAATGAGCCAGAGCAAATATAAGGTCCGTTTGATTCACCTGCGCAATTGGAACCGGCTCACGGCTGTGCACGCGAAGTTAAGAAATTGTGCAGCGTGAGTTCAGCAGTGCAGGCACAGCGCGACACGCAAAACGAATGACGATGTGCCGACACGGTGCGGGCCTTATTTATGTTCGCTCTATTTGCACCATTCACCTAACACTGAACGATGGCGAACCGCACATGCGTACAGTTTATGAGGCGCAAACATCTTGGCAAAACACACCGCGTTTAGAGACGGGTACGGCGCCGACGCCTAATTGCTGCACCGTCTGCTCAGCTGCAGGCGCGGCGGCCCCAGCCCGGCACCAACAGCGTAGGAGGTGCAGTCTCACCTATTGACGCGATATGGGTACAGTCTCACCCATTGACGCGATAGGGAAGGTGCGCAAAGTCAGACCCATGCATTGACATCATAGGGAGGGGGTGCGCTGCGACGAACCTTTCTTCGCTGTGACGGGGAAACCTGCGCACACCTACGGTCACTACAGATCTGGTGTGACGTCAATGCAACTTTAGTCGCCCTTTGTAGCTACGACAGTTCTGTACGCGCTTGCAATGGGCTTCGGTCGGGAGAATGAGTATTTAGGTACACATTGAACATGAACTAAAATATGTTCCAAAAGCTTTCTGTGTGCGACCGTTCGTCTGGAGTGTCTTAAGCATACAGAGGAGACCCACAAGAGGCTCGTTTTAGCCTCGAAATTTGGTAGCAACACCCCTTAATACATACTGCACTTGTCTCGATTTCCAATTTACGATGTGCGCTGCAAACGGTAACTTCTCGAACCGTCGTTTTTGTTTTTCTTGCAAGCAACTGATTGCAGCGCAAATTCGACACAGTGACAGTAGAAGCCCAGGTGAAAAAGTGTGTAACTGTTAATGAGTTGGACCCAACTGGTTCGGGGCCAACAGCGACCAGTCGGTTCCCATCTGGTTCCAGTTGTGGGCCGGTAGGACTCAGTTGTGATCAGGAGGCTCGCATCCATTTCCAGTAGGCCGCCAGCTAGGTGCAGCTGGCTCCCATCCGGTCCCTACTGGGGATCAACTGGGAGTAGCTGGGCCTCGACTGAACCATTTGTTCCAAATGTGGTCTGAGGCTACACGAAGGGCGGGTGTCTTCAGTGTGTTTTCTTTTGTCCTTGTGGCAAGTGCGCTCCGCAATCAGTTGTTTCTAACAATTAACAAAGAAGTCTACTTTGCGACTCTCGGTAGGGGAAAGACGCGAGGCCCAGGTAAGCCGAGCTGATATGACCACTGGCTCACCACACGTAGACACACGTTAGAGGAGAGGAGCCGCCGAATTGGTGATGTTGGTGATGACAAGAAGAGATGAAGACACGATATCGGTATAGCGATACGCGGCCAGAAACGCACAGCGTAGCTTTGACACAGAAAAGCGGTCGAAGCGAAAGCCAGCGCGCGAGGCCGCACGAGGAAACCTAAGAGCAGTTTGCGAACGCACACCGAAACAAAAACCAGACAAGAGAAGCCTGCTGCGCGGTGTATACGGGAGACCCCACAGGTTAGGCCAATCAACATTCCTTAGCCTCGCATTGTCTCGACGAATGTGTCGGCGTTCAATGCCGCCGAGCCAGCGTTTCCACCGTCGCAATAACAGTTTCGACGAGATGCGGCGCGGACAAAAGGGAGCCGCAAAACAACAAGCGATGACAGGAGGGCCGTCAACGACGCAAGACAGGCGTCGCGTTCCGACACACTCTTTCCTCACGGCCGCAATGCGCACGGTGCACGGGCTGATGACGGCTCGCACGGGGGGCCCTCCAGAGTACGCAAGGGCTGAATGCGTTTCGAAACGTCAGTTTCCGACGTGAATCCTTCGATCCACGCATCGAGCACAGGATTTTAAAACGCCGGTTGATGGAACAGGGCCACATGAGTACATATGTTGAAAGAACACATACTAAAAGACACGAGTTCAGCGCAGACGAATCTGCATACTTGTAAAATTCACAAAAACAAGAACAAAAGAGAACACTCCATACATATCGTATTGATATCAGGTTTTCAGCCATCGCATATCCGGTACGAATTTGGGTGCCAGCACTGTTTAATAACGCGAGGGCACCGGATTCACGGCAATATGCTAATATTTTCACTTTTTTTTCTTATTTTGGCTTTTAAGTTTCCCAAGGTGTGTATTTCGTGGTGCAGGTTATATGCGAGGGCGAGCTATACGGGACGATATACGGTATCGGTGCAAACAGCACCGCTACATCTTCATACGCAGCTGTGCGCGCACGCGGACATTGGGCGCCGGAAGTCAGCCTTGGCCCTCATCTTGGTGTTACATTTTAAGAAGTATCACAATCAGCGAGCTTCTCGGGATGATGTAGGCAGCGGGGACGGCATACTTTTTTAGGGGCAAAGCTCCTTATAGCGGCACCCGTTCGTCCCTCGTAGTCGTAATAGTAGTGTGTAACCAGCCACATTTTGACCTCCAAGGTGGTGCCGATGGGAGATTTCTTCTGTGCGTTGTTGAACAATAAAAAATTCGTAGCGTGCGCGTTAACTGAAAGCTGAATTCTCCTATCTCTCATTCCCCATTAGCAGCCATTGGCATGTACATTGAGCACTATCTGACAGGAAAAGGTTGCTACGTTACACTCGCGGGGCGCAACCTCCTTGGTTTTAGAAAGGTTTAGCGAGCGTTGGGCCGCAGTGCAACGAATACAGTGAACTTGTATATACCATGAATGAACTCGAGGTGGTTAAAGCTGGGAAGTAGACCCGAAGCGCAAGCCGTAAGAAAGTGTGCGTGTGCCACCTTTCGTTCAGTCCTTGGAATGTCCGCTGGATGGCGGTGCTTCTATATGAGGAACACATGATGAAGAGATGCGAGATGGTGGTACTTGGAGTGTTGAATAGATGGACGAACGGACACACAGACAGATGCATGGACGGACGCACGGATGGCTGCACGGACGGATGGACGCATGGACGGATGCAGGAGCGGATGCATGGACGAACGCAGGGACGGACGCACAGATGGACGTGCGGATGGACGCAGGGGCGGCCACACAGACGGACGCAAGGACGGACGGATGCTTCGCCCCACTCTCCATCATTCACTCCGTGGATATGCTGCCAATTTTTTTCCTTACGTTAGACTTTGCTGACTTTCCCAAGCATTGCGGAGAACAGCCACGTTCTTCCGTCATCAGGCCGACAATGCGTAAAACAAAAGGAAAGAACGGCGACCCTACACAACGTGCACGACGACGACGAATAACGGGAGTTAGCACACCATGGCAAGCGATATTTACTCGCTCCTTGGCACGTCCTCACTCTCTCCCCCAAATGCAAGCAGTAAAGTATACTTCCGCGAGGAAAAGCCAGGTTGTTGAGGTGTTTAGAAGTGTATAGCCGACGCTCGACACATGGAGTGTTCCCGCAACATTTGTTCGATGTGGCCGCATATGTTCATATGCATTGACGTTAAAGCATTGTGTTCAAAAAGAGTTCGATATGAAGGATAATTCGATCTACCCGATTTCGAAATCGTGCGGCTTGAGTGTGTCACATTATGCGTAATTAGGACGAGTTAATGTTTCACCTGCCGGGAGCTGTCTATTTCCACTTCTACTTCTTTCTTGAGTCTTTCCGCATTTAAATTACGGAGAAAAGATATTAAAGGGGCCCTGCAACACTTTTTGAGCATGGTCAGAAAACGCTGCCGATCGGTAGCAGAGGCTCCCGACAACACGCGAGCCAAATATAATAGCGGAGCACGCGGCCTGGAAACCACAATAAATTCTCAAAAGAAGCGGAGAATGACTTTTTCTTTTGTCGATAAATGACGGAAGACGCCCAAAAATCACTGGTAGAAAGCCCATCTATCAGCCATTCGCTGATTTGAACATGGCGTGCTCGCTCGTAACAGAGATCGACGCGGGAGGCCGGCACTTGTACACGCGTGCGTGCGCGATCTCACTGAAGAAGGCGCACATTCGAAGAAAAAAAAAAGTGCTCAAGGTCACAAAGCGCGGGTGACGTGTGTTTTTTTTTTTTTTGCTCCTGTTACTTATTTTTGCGTACCTTCCAGCGCTGTAGCCGGGACGAGAGAAGAGCGAATGCAATTACAACATGCGACAAATCTTTGCAACTCCACTCGCACTGGACGTATTATTCCTAAAGTTTTTTTTGCGGCGTTGAGTTTGTAAGGCAATAAGCTCTTCCAGTGGATTCATTTCACGGTTACTTGAAAAAGTGTTTCAGGGCTTCTTTAAGCTGCCGTTGGTTACATGGTCAGGTGCCACTAAGTGGTAATGAGATACAAGAAGTCGAGTTTGTATAATTTTCGATCTGACTGATTCGTGGCCCTTCACGTCCGATAGGAACGAGAAGGCGTGCTGCTGTGCACCCCCCCCCCCCCACCTCCACCTTACCATCCTCGGTTCAGATAATGTGCGCTCAAAACCAAGCATGGAGTGCACCTCATTCATTTAGCTCCAACGCGACCACGAATTGCGGCTAGAATCCTAGACCACGTGCTCTAACCGCCGAGAGCCAAAACGAGGGGCACGGACGAAAGCATATGTGCACTCTCACACAGTTTAAAACTTTCCGTAAGCGGTACCCGAAGAGCCACGGCAACTGAAAGGGGTGAAGACGTAATTAAGAAGCACAGCCTGGCAGCTTTTAAGCCTCCCCTCCGCCTCACCCCTGCGATTCAATAAAGCTGTCACTCACTCACACACACACACTCACACACACAAACAATCCCTAAGTCACTCACTCACCCACTCACTAAATCACTCACGTACTGCCACACACACTCACTCGCTCACTCGATGGGAGTGTACACTGCCGTAACATAAGCAAAGGCAATAAATAAAGCGACACTTGTGTCCCTTTCCAGGTGATGCTTATGCGACAAATAACTTGTGATTAATACCAAATTCCTAATACGCAGTGCAGTCAATAGCAGGGCGTAATTCAGAGTTTATGGGCGTCGATTAAGGCGAAGCCGGACTACCCGTGAAAAGGCTAGAAGGAAACGGAATACTATCATACAGGCGTTCGTAGCACAAACGCTTTACGCGAAAATCAACAGCAACCTCTCAGAAGAGAAAGCCTCCCTAATTCTTTTGTGCCCGACATTCGAACCCGAGGTCATCGTCTTCCCGTGGCGGTTCCTCAACCATCTCCGCTCAGCGGGACACGAGACCGCAGCGCCAGAGCGAACTGATCGACAAGTCAAAGCCCACTGACCACGAGTATATAAGATATGCGGGATCAGAAAAGCCGCACGCGCGTGCAAAACAAAGTTGGAGAGTCAATTCGTCGCACACGACAAAGGCCACCACGTTGTAGTTCCCAAAAACCGCCTCGGCGAATCAGTTGTTACACGGTACTTGGCTGCATGCTGAACAGAAAAAAACGAGAGTTCCATTCGTGCCACGGCAACCACATTTCGATGAAGAAAAAAATAAAAATGACAAAGAAAAAAATAACAAAGAAGAAAAAGAAAGACAACGAAGAACACGGAATGGTAGAAGTGAAATATAGCATAGAATGAAGCAAAAAGAAAAATAATTAATAAGAACATTCCTAAAGCAGGTTGGTGGGCTAGTTGGTTTGCATGCATGAATTGAGAATAAGCGTGACACACGAGGATGTAGAAGAAAACTGGTAAAGGCACGGCGGAAGAAACTGAAAAAACAAAACAAAAAGGAAGATGAAGAATTTCATTCATCAAATTGTAAAAACGTTATGTAGCAACCATAGGAAGGCAATAATTGTGGAACTCACTCAGACTCCGTCAAGAAATATACTTTGTGCTCTGGGTTCACTTGAACTCAGACCCATCACTTTTTTTTTTTTTTTTGAGCCGGACTCGAACTCATGAAAACTTTCTTCAACCAGATTCACTCGTACCCAAACTCACCCAAATATTACTGACCCGGACTCAAACTCAGACTCACGGCACGGTCTGAGTCTGAGTGAGTTGACTAATGAGTGACTTCACGGACCTGTGATAGCAATATGATATACAGAAGCAGGTAGCACAGCTCCAGGCTGCAGTACTAATTAAATGAGAACAAATGAAGCAAAATCACTCGCGAACATAAAAGTATAGGTCTCGAAGAAGTAATTACACTTGAACACAAACGAACTAAAAAAAAGCATCTGAATTGAAGAATATCTGAATAAACATCTGAAAAAAATGTATTGAATTATATGCGACGAAAATTTAAGCGAATACAAGGTGTCAGGTCAATACAACCAAAAAAAATGCAGCAAACGCGCACATATCATAGCATGTACGAACGTAGACAAATAGTTGACCTCATCAATTAAATACTGTTACACTAAATACTTTCATAAGCTAACTGATTAATATTTCTGAAAAAAAGATAATGCCCAAATAAGGAGTTCCGTTTTAAAGGGTTCACAATGAACAGTTCTGATGGAGGTCCAATATTGACGAGTTCCAAATGGAGGTTTCTTTATAATCAATGTATACAGTGCGATTGAATGCAGGTCAGAGGCGCAGCCAGCAATTTGAGAGCGTGGAGGGGTTCAATCATATTTTATGTATGTTAATGCGTGCGTTCTTACGTGTTCACGTGCGCTTGTATGCAACGTTTCTAGAACCTAGTTCTAGAAACGTTGCTTGTATGTGTGCACTGAAACAAAACTGGAAAAGTTTGGTAGGGTTGAACCCCCCCTCCCCTCCCCCCTGGCTACGCCCCTGTTTCAGTTTTAAAAACCTAGGCAGTCAATGTCACCCGGAGCACTTCAATACGGAGTCTGTCGCAGGATGTGACGCTTTCCCACGTTAAACGTTATGGAACAACTAAAACAAGCATGCCCACAAGATGATGTCTCGAAAGGCTTTCTGTATCGAAAGCGAAAACAATACATGTTTTAGTCAGCAGAACGCGCAGGCCAACCGCGAACAAGGATGGTAAACAACGGTGCACCGTTCTTTACCATCTGTCTGGGTTTGACTGTCTAGGTTTTTAAAACTGAAACAGGGGCTCAAAATGTGGGCCAGTTGGTAATTCATTTTCTTCGTTCAGCGAACTGGGAGCGCAGAGAAAACACAAAGGACGAAGCGTGTTGTGTGGTTCCTCGCTTCGTCCTTTGTGTTTTCTCTGCGCTCCCAGTTCGCTGAAACAGGGGCGTAGCCGGGGGGGGGGGGGGGCGAGGGGGGTTCAACCCTGCCAAACTTTTCCAGTTTTGTTTCAGTGCACACATACAAGCAACGTTTCTAGAACTAGGTTCTAGAAACGTTGCATACAAGCGCACGTGAACACGTGCCAATAATTAAAAAAAAAAAAACAATGCCGCCTGCCTGTCCGGTCATCGCGGAGAACAGACTGAGTGACAGGGGACATCTCGAGCGAAACACGACAGTAACTTGTTGGGGGCAGAAACCCCGTACAGTGCGCGAGAATTCAAAATAGCTCCATCGATATGGACTGCACATACATGCGACGGCTAGCAGTCGTTCAATGACTTGCTTCATTGCATCTACGCGTGTATGATATATATTATACCGACGCAAGCCCCGCTTCGAGATTGAACGGGGGCCCCATTTTTCAACGGTGCTTCCAAACAAGACTGCAGCCACTCGAGCGAAGAGGATGACGCCGCGATAAACATAGTATTGCATACACAAACACACGTGGAAGAGCCCTCAACTACACATGGCTGCCAGAAGAGAAAGATTCCGAAACAGACGCGTCAAAATTTACGTGCCTTGCCTACCAGAAATGCCAAAACATGCACTCACGTTGTGTGTATACAGTGTATATAAAAAGCGACATAACCGTGCCACTCCAGGCTTCGCGGTGTAGAAATACCGCAGCCCCTTTTTTGCAAACGCGGGCAAAGTGCCAAAGCAAGGCGTACACGGTGCAATACCGCCCTGTTGCTGTGGGATAAAACAAAAACGGTATAGTACACAACTCAGCTTCATTGCTCTTGCCGCCAAAAACGCAAGAGATGGCGTTCCGTATATGCCCATTCGATCAGTACCACATACTACGTGGAAACAACGCAAAAAGGGCACTAAGTAAAGGCCCAAAAAGCGGTATACGAAGGAAAAGATTTTTGTTAACTAAGTGAAGGTAACACTCGACACGTATTACGCTGCACAACGTGTGCGTTACCCCTACGTATATCCCCGTTTTCGGGCCATTTTCACGCGGTATCATGCACCACCTGGCCATTCAAGAAACCCTTTTGCAATTCATTACCACAATGCCGTTGTACGGAAAAACTTATGCCCACTGTATTATATTTCATACATGAAATATAATGCCTCAAAGAAAGGTGAGAAGCTTTAAGTTTTATCGAAAAGCAGCTATCGCACATTTACCACGTTATTTAAGTTACACAGAGATATATTGAACTCTTTCGTTACCAAGCCTATTCAAATCGATCACCGGAGATCGACGCTTTGAATCGTCGATTTTGGCATGCTAAATTTGTTTCTAATAGTTAGTCTAGCCATTCAACTTTCAGAATGAATTCGAATTTGCCCGTTTGGGCACCATAGTGATTTTTGACAGCCCTTTGCGCGAACCAATGTCCGTGTATTATTGGACAGGTGCACTAGTCTGGCGAACTTGCAAAGGTGCGTGCCCCTCATGATTATGCAACAGTAACATCGAAGTTCTGCAATAAAAAGAACCTTTGCAAGCAAAATATCAGATTAAAAGGTCAGCTTCGCAAGTTTAACAGTGTTGCGAATTGCCAGAAATTTCTGCCAGCTATTCAAAAGAGAAGTGTTGCTAGAAGTAAGGAAAAATTTATTCCACAAAAAAAAGTATTTCCAAAGGTCCGTCGCAAGTTAAAAGTATTGAGGTGGCCTTCCAGCCAGTTTCCAGCAGCTTTGCTTTTGCTTGTACCGTTATATCAGACATAGGGTCGCATCTATAGCGTCACTAGTCGCTCCTATATGGCGCCATCGTCGCGCGTGCGCACCAGCCCTGCAAAACACGCGCACTGCTCGAAACTATTTTGCAATACCACCTAAACTAAGGGAGGACGAGCTTAGAGTTCGAGGATGACACCACCTCAGCTTCAGGTTTTATGGCGACGATGTTTTGCCCCAGCCTTGGATATCCGCGTTCATGCGTTTATATTGTTAATGGCCTCACGTTGTCTCCTCTGCCGCAAGTGCATGGCTACTGACCTTTGTGCACAATCTTATAGCTACTCTCGTTACGTGCGAGGTCTACACGTCGCTGGGACGCGGTGTGCTGGCATCGGCTGCAGAGCTTCTCCTCACAAGAAGGCCACCGGGCCTTATTCTGGCCGTAACTACGGAGAAGCGTGAAACAATTTAGAGCTGCGCGCGATTATTTTTTTATGATGCGATGTGCAAAATGCTCAGAAATATGCTTGGATGCATATGCGATATATTGGAACGCCAACCAAAGCGGAGTGAGGTGGTTCATGAAAAAAGGTGACGGTAGAGTAGACGAAATAGCGATAGACATCTGATTTATTTATAAAGGGATCATTCACATAAAGGGCATAGTTCTATATTGAAACATTTGCAGACTCTTACCGCAAGAAAACAAAAATTTACTGAGAAAAGTGTACGAGTTCACTTGTGTTTCACGAAAAACCAGGCAATGCTTCACCGCATGCGACGAGCAATCAATCGACACCTCGGTTCTGATTTTCTTTGTCTATGTAAACAGAAAGAGTTTGTAGAAGCACTTTTTATTCTTTATACTGCTCCTGGGTGACTTATCATGAAAATGTATATTCTGAATATTCTTTCTTCTGAATATTTTTGCAAATATAGTGCTTTTATTGCACTGTTTACTAGCTGGCAACCAAATATTTGACAATTTTCACATTTATATTCATTCCAAAATGTTTTTGTTGCTACACAACATACATATTGTGGAAAGAACATTTCGTTGTGCAAAATTTGCTCTGCTGCAATGCGTGCTTGAGTGCTTTTCAAATTGGAAAAAGAGATCGCCCCAAAACATATGAAAAACAACCATTTTCGCGCGGCATACTGATTTTAAAGGAAGAAATGCAGAAAAAAGTAAACAGCACAACTGTCTCTACAATGCGAAAACTCTACGGACGAAAAAGAGGACATGAATTCAAGGTGTGGGGCACCCAAGCCTTCGTTCACAAATAAGGGAAAAGGAGGTATTTGAAGAGATAAAAGAGGGAAGTTCACGGACGGGGCCCCGATCAGCAAGCGGTCGTCCAAGAGAGGACATCGCGGACGGGTCAACCATCAGCCGTTGAATCCACTAATCTTCTACTTTGGACCAACTACTATAGCCACGATTTGGCCCAAGTATTTTGTACGCATTCTCTGTAATTTCGTCTTGATTTCCTATTATTCTGTTATGTTCTTCACTCATACTATCCAAAATACTGTTGTGACATACGTTATTATTGTGTACCATCAAGTTGCTCGAAACTTTTATTCCAAAGTAATCAACAAAAATTTCTAGTTTGAATTTTCCTTAAAGACTGTCAAGATTACGGCAAAATGTGATTAGCAGTCTATATACGAAAGATCTGGTAACGTCCTTGGCTTGGTATATATGGTTACCTAGTTAAAAAGGCCAAGAAAGCTTCACTGGTTTGTATAGGCAAACACCACAAGCTTTCCTATAGCTGCTGGCTAGTATAGAGGTACCGCAATGGTAATAATATAAACTCTAAACAAGTAAGTACATGCGTCTACTCACTATTCACTAGCTTTTTCTTTAAGAGCGTTCGTATATAACTGCACTCATACTGTACTGCTACAGAGTACGATGTATTGTACAGTTTGTGTTATTACTGTGTACTACGAATGAAATGCCATGTTGTTCACATGACATTGAATGGCTGACATGCCCCCCCACATCCCACTTTATAATGCCGAAAGGCAACGAGAGCAAAAATGAATGCAATGAAATATTATGACGAAATAAATAGGAGCGAGCGTAAAAAGCAATTACTAAAAAGCATTTTCTCAAACGTACAACTGTCAGATACAGCGGACGTTTAAAATGTGAACGATCACAGCAAATTACAGTAAGTTAATTGGCATTGTGTTGTCTGCAAGCTTGCCAGGCGAATTCACTTAGACTGCAATGCGGGTTACCAGTGCATGGTTCTATATGCAGAATCGAGTTCGCAGGAAAAAAAATACTCTTACAGTACTCGCTTTAGTAAAAAAAAAAACGCAGTTTCACGAAGTGCAGAAAAGAATCTACAGCCTGACACTTGTAGCTCATAAACCTTGACATCCGCGCACTGGACTTGCCCTATACCAGGGTAAATGTGACAGTATTTATTTATTTATTTATTTATTTATTTATTTAACTGCCGATCACTCAAATAGATTCCTTGAACTTCCAACCAGCTGTACTCAATTCATCATTGAATGCCCTCGCCACGCAATCACCGTATTTGAGGCCTCAGCAGATGTAGATAGCTGTTAAAATGCCACGACAGTATATTATTAGCACTATCATCCTGTCCAATTTAATAACCTGAACCGCTGCGCAGTATACTGAATTCGTGAACAGCTGAAGGCCCGTGTTTTCAGATTTGGGTGCACGTTAAAGAACCCCAGGTGGTCGAAATTCCGAAGCCCTCCACTACGGCGTGTCTCATAATCATATGGTGGTTCTGGGACGTTACCCCACATATCAATGAAATCAACCTCGTGAACAGCATCACAGCGTCAGGCCAGCCTATATAGTCATGCACAGCTGCGCAGAAGCTTTCCTGAACCTCGCGAGAATGAAAGGGAGGGGGGCGGGGCGATGCAGCTGTGAAAGTACGTCGCAGTTGTGATGAGTCAAAATTTGCGCAATGCTCATTCCAGAACTCAGGACAGGTTGCCCGGACCACTTCTCTCGAGTCCGCACATTTGCGCGTCTATCGTCTTTAAATTTTTAAGCGAATCCTTGTAAAATAATTTGCTGAACTTTCTGTCCTAAAACTACAGGAGATTCTCGGTGGTGAAGTAGAGCGGGAGTGGGGGGAAGGCGCATATCAGAGCAAGAGGACAACCAATATGTGCGATTCTGCAAGAAACACGTGAAAAACAACGTAGCTTTAACAACGACGGAAACGAATCGCATACAGACACGTGCGCAATTGTTCATCCGTTGCAAAGCTGGACTGTTTTATTATTATTATTATTATTATTATTATTATTATTATTATTATTATTATTATTATTATTATTATTATTATTATTATTATTATTGCTGCTGCTGTTGCTATGCAATTGTAACAATTCGCCCAAATGTAAGATTCGATGATGTGGAGGAACCCGAAATATAGGAAAGCGCGGTAACTCTAGTGTTCCAGCGACCACAAGCCGTTATGTTTAAACGGCGTGCACTCCATCACAGTATCCAAAATGTCGATGAAAAAACGCAGGGGTGCAACAGACAAAATAGAATATGAGCCATTTTCAGAGCAGCAAAATATTACTTTTGGAGTACTGCAATGTAAAGTTGGAGCACGTTACGGAAAAACAAAAACAATTTTTATCACAAAACACCGAATTTCGAGCAGTATAAAAAGAAGGCTTACATTTAGAAACAAAATATATGTACAAAACCCACCCAAATCTTGCAGAGACAGCCCGAGTACTGCTATTTCAATGAAAGCAGTATCCAGAATTACCCCACTCAGCAAACAATGAAGTCCACTTGAGCATTTGGCGTGCCTGCCGAATTCTTTGCGAGACTGCGAATTCAAATGTGGCTCCTCCATGCTGTTGGCATTAAAATTCGGGAGATTCGTGAAACCAAGCTGTAGGTGTGGCGGAAAAAAAAAAGAAAAAGGACACGTGTACAAGGTCTTGTTTTTTTTTTTGGGGGGGGGGGGGCAGGAGAAATGTCCTTTGGTGCTCCAAATGATAGCCATTAGCTCTTTTAGCTCATTAGCTCATTAGCTCATTAGCTCTTTTAGGTCCGTCGCAAGTTAAAAGTATTGAGGTGGCCTTCCCAGCCAGTTTCCAGCAGCTTTGCTTTTGCTTGTACCGTTATATCAGACATAGGGTCGCATCTATAGCGTCACTAGTCGCTCCTATATGGCGCCATCGTCGCGCGTGCGCACCAGCCCTGCAAAACACGCGCACTGCTCGAAACTATTTTGCAATACCACCTAAACTAAGGGAGGACGAGCTTAGAGTTCGAGGATGACACCACCTCAGCTTCAGGTTTTATGGCGACGATGTTTTGCCCCAGCCTTGGATATCCGCGTTCATGCGTTTATATTGTTAATGGCCTCACGTTGTCTCCTCTGCCGCAAGTGCATGGCTACTGACCTTTGTGCACAATCTTATAGCTACTCTCGTTACGTGCGAGGTCTACACGTCGCTGGGACGCGGTGTGCTGGCATCGGCTGCAGAGCTTCTCCTCACAAGAAGGCCACCGGGCCTTATTCTGGCCGTAACTACGGAGAAGCGTGAAACAATTTAGAGCTGCGCGCGATTATTTTTTTATGATGCGATGTGCAAAATGCTCAGAAATATGCTTGGATGCATATGCGATATATTGGAACGCCAACCAAAGCGGAGTGAGGTGGTTCATGAAAAAAGGTGACGGTAGAGTAGACGAAATAGCGATAGACATCTGATTTATTTATAAAGGGATCATTCACATAAAGGGCATAGTTCTATATTGAAACATTTGCAGACTCTTACCGCAAGAAAACAAAAATTTACTGAGAAAAGTGTACGAGTTCACTTGTGTTTCACGAAAAACCAGGCAATGCTTCACCGCATGCGACGAGCAATCAATCGACACCTCGGTTCTGATTTTCTTTGTCTATGTAAACAGAAAGAGTTTGTAGAAGCACTTTTTATTCTTTATACTGCTCCTGGGTGACTTATCATGAAAATGTATATTCTGAATATTCTTTCTTCTGAATATTTTTGCAAATATAGTGCTTTTATTGCACTGTTTACTAGCTGGCAACCAAATATTTGACAATTTTCACATTTATATTCATTCCAAAATGTTTTTGTTGCTACACAACATACATATTGTGGAAAGAACATTTCGTTGTGCAAAATTTGCTCTGCTGCAATGCGTGCTTGAGTGCTTTTCAAATTGGAAAAAGAGATCGCCCCAAAACATATGAAAAACAACCATTTTCGCGCGGCATACTGATTTTAAAGGAAGAAATGCAGAAAAAAGTAAACAGCACAACTGTCTCTACAATGCGAAAACTCTACGGACGAAAAAGAGGACATGAATTCAAGGTGTGGGGCACCCAAGCCTTCGTTCACAAAATAAGGGAAAAGGAGGTATTTGAAGAGATAAAAGAGGGAAGTTCACGGACGGGGCCCCGATCAGCAAGCGGTCGTCCAAGAGAGGACATCGCGGACGGGTCAACCATCAGCCGTTGAATCCACTAATCTTCTACTTTGGACCAACTACTATAGCCACGATTTGGCCCAAGTATTTTGTACGCATTCTCTGTAATTTCGTCTTGATTTCCTATTATTCTGTTATGTTCTTCACTCATACTATCCAAAATACTGTTGTGACATACGTTATTATTGTGTACCATCAAGTTGCTCGAAACTTTTATTCCAAAGTAATCAACAAAAATTTCTAGTTTGAATTTTCCTTAAAGACTGTCAAGATTACGGCAAAATGTGATTAGCAGTCTATATACGAAAGATCTGGTAACGTCCTTGGCTTGGTATATATGGTTACCTAGTTAAAAAGGCCAAGAAAGCTTCACTGGTTTGTATAGGCAAACACCACAAGCTTTCCTATAGCTGCTGGCTAGTATAGAGGTACCGCAATGGTAATAATATAAACTCTAAACAAGTAAGTACATGCGTCTACTCACTATTCACTAGCTTTTTCTTTAAGAGCGTTCGTATATAACTGCACTCATACTGTACTGCTACAGAGTACGATGTATTGTACAGTTTGTGTTATTACTGTGTACTACGAATGAAATGCCATGTTGTTCACATGACATTGAATGGCTGACATGCCCCCCCACATCCCACTTTATAATGCCGAAAGGCAACGAGAGCAAAAATGAATGCAATGAAATATTATGACGAAATAAATAGGAGCGAGCGTAAAAAGCAATTACTAAAAAGCATTTTCTCAAACGTACAACTGTCAGATACAGCGGACGTTTAAAATGTGAACGATCACAGCAAATTACAGTAAGTTAATTGGCATTGTGTTGTCTGCAAGCTTGCCAGGCGAATTCACTTAGACTGCAATGCGGGTTACCAGTGCATGGTTCTATATGCAGAATCGAGTTCGCAGGAAAAAAAAATACTCTTACAGTACTCGCTTTAGTAAAAAAAAAAACGCAGTTTCACGAAGTGCAGAAAAGAATCTACAGCCTGACACTTGTAGCTCATAAACCTTGACATCCGCGCACTGGACTTGCCCTATACCAGGGTAAATGTGACAGTATTTATTTATTTATTTATTTATTTATTTATTTATTTAACTGCCGATCACTCAAATAGATTCCTTGAACTTCCAACCAGCTGTACTCAATTCATCATTGAATGCCCTCGCCACGCAATCACCGTATTTGAGGCCTCAGCAGATGTAGATAGCTGTTAAAATGCCACGACAGTATATTATTAGCACTATCATCCTGTCCAATTTAATAACCTGAACCGCTGCGCAGTATACTGAATTCGTGAACAGCTGAAGGCCCGTGTTTTCAGATTTGGGTGCACGTTAAAGAACCCCAGGTGGTCGAAATTCCGAAGCCCTCCACTACGGCGTGTCTCATAATCATATGGTGGTTCTGGGACGTTACCCCACATATCAATGAAATCAACCTCGTGAACAGCATCACAGCGTCAGGCCAGCCTATATAGTCATGCACAGCTGCGCAGAAGCTTTCCTGAACCTCGCGAGAATGAAAGGGAGGGGGGCGGGGCGATGCAGCTGTGAAAGTACGTCGCAGTTGTGATGAGTCAAAATTTGCGCAATGCTCATTCCAGAACTCAGGACAGGTTGCCCGGACCACTTCTCTCGAGTCCGCACATTTGCGCGTCTATCGTCTTTAAATTTTTAAGCGAATCCTTGTAAATAATTTGCTGAACTTTCTGTCCTAAAACTACAGGAGATTCTCGGTGGTGAAGTAGAGCGGGAGTGGGGGGAAGGCGCATATCAGAGCAAGAGGACAACCAATATGTGCGATTCTGCAAGAAACACGTGAAAAACAACGTAGCTTTAACAACGACGGAAACGAATCGCATACAGACACGTGCGCAATTGTTCATCCGTTGCAAAGCTGGACTGTTTTATTATTATTATTATTATTATTATTATTATTATTATTATTATTATTATTATTATTATTATTGCTGCTGCTGTTGCTATGCAATTGTAACAATTCGCCCAAATGTAAGATTCGATGATGTGGAGGAACCCGAAATATAGGAAAGCGCGGTAACTCTAGTGTTCCAGCGACCACAAGCCGTTATGTTTAAACGGCGTGCACTCCATCACAGTATCCAAAATGTCGATGAAAAAACGCAGGGGTGCAACAGACAAAATAGAATATGAGCCATTTTCAGAGCAGCAAAATATTACTTTTGGAGTACTGCAATGTAAAGTTGGAGCACGTTACGGAAAAACAAAAACAATTTTTATCACAAAACACCGAATTTCGAGCAGTATAAAAAGAAGGCTTACATTTAGAAACAAAATATATGTACAAAACCCACCCAAATCTTGCAGAGACAGCCCGAGTACTGCTATTTCAATGAAAGCAGTATCCAGAATTACCCCACTCAGCAAACAATGAAGTCCACTTGAGCATTTGGCGTGCCTGCCGAATTCTTTGCGAGACTGCGAATTCAAATGTGGCTCCTCCATGCTGTTGGCATTAAAATTCGGGAGATTCGTGAAACCAAGCTGTAGGTGTGGCGGAAAAAAAAAAGAAAAAGGACACGTGTACAAGGTCTTGTTTTTTTTGGGGGGGGGGGGGGCAGGAGAAATGTCCTTTGGTGCTCCAAATGATAGCCATTAGCTCTTTTAGACATTAACAGTACTAATAGTACTCAAAATTATGCGGCCAATACAAGCATCAGTAATTGAACAGAATGTGCTTTGTCCCGTGTCTAGCGCTAACAGCCCCCTCGAAATCAGAATACACTTTTCCGCCGGACACCAGTGTACTGCAGCGGAGGTGGCTCAGGCAGCAATCTCCGCGGGTTATAACAAGGCCAAGTAATTTTCGAACAACTACACCAACCCCTACTTTCTTTTTTTAATGCGAATGCAATTCTTAGTCGGGCTATGCCAGGCGTCCGTAGGAATCCATGCACCACCC
The DNA here is from genome assembly GCF_013339725.1 of Rhipicephalus microplus. Lineage (NCBI taxonomy): Eukaryota > Metazoa > Arthropoda > Arachnida > Ixodida > Ixodidae > Rhipicephalus > Rhipicephalus microplus. The sequence goes on along the minus strand of NC_051165.1, from coordinate 81,027,672 downwards.
TCTCCCATAGCAACAGCTGCGGGCACGCGTGCTTATCCTCACCCCTAGCAACCGGAGCATGTGGTGCGAAAGAGTGTAGAGGGGGTAGGTGCAGTGCTTCGCCGCTCCTTCTTACGCCGTTCACTCTCCTCCCTGCGCCCAACTTTCTCGTTCGTTCACGCCTCACTCTCGACCGTTCGCTAGCTGAGCGCCTCTCAAGAACATCCGGAAATGTGCGCTGTTTTCATTTCATTTTATTTCCTTAAAGGGCCACTCACCAGGCCCCATACAAAATTTTAGTTAGACCGTGGAAGTTGTTGGGTGTCCAATGAGGAACATTGTGCCACAAAAATTTTTTTGAATCGGTTCATTACGAACTGAGAAACTTTTTTTTTTTTTTTTTTTTTTTTGAAACGGCGCAAAACATGGATGAGAGGACGGTAGCTCGGAAGCCTTGCCGCTCCTCCGCGTAGCCTTCGCAAGCCAAATCTCTTCCCCACCCTCTGCGGCATACGACCAAGAGGTCACGTGCGCGTGGCCTGCCCGAACAAGTCGAACTTTGCACGCGAGAGGCGTTTTTGTTGTTGTTGTTGTTGTTCTTGTTGTTCACCAGCGTTGTTTTGAGGTCTACTGCCTGTTTCTGCGGGATAGTTCGGAAACGCTGGCTTAAACGCAGTAGAATAGATGAGCACAATGAGTGCCCGAACACGTACGAGCGTTCCACGGCTGTCGTCTGCTCGACGCGCTGACCGCGGGGACCCGAACGCATGCGAAATGCCGGCACATTAGCTCTCCTTCTCGTTGCAATTCACGGGAGAAAATGAAAAAAAAGAACGCTCACATTCCCTTATTGCGTCTCATTATCTAGTGATTTCTTAATCTCTTCAAGCAACAAAAAACATAAACTACACATGTGTTAAATTATTTTCGCCATGTCATGCGTCACTGTTCGCAACGTCAGAGCATAGTTGTCTACGTAGAGGACCAACGTCACTGCATTGCCGTGTACGTAGGGCCATTCATACGCACCCGTCATGCCCTGATTCTCTGTAAGCGCGCCTGCAAAAGGAAGAGGGAGCAGCATTCATCTTGAAATCTGACCCATTTCCGCGGCGCGTAGCGTTGTAAATTTTCGCCGACATGATCATGAACGCCTCATCTACGCATTGCGCTTGCCAGCTCAAAATTGTCAAACCTGGTGAGTGGCCCTTTAAAAGCCCAATTGGGCATTACATAAGGGGTGGGTTTACATATATTCATTATACATTTGTTAGAAATAATATTTCAATAAGCATTATTAAACAGAACATGGGCATATGCGTACATGATTCTGTGACAGAACAAGCAGTTGGAATGATGAAAATGACATTAAGTAATTTTATTGTGAAAGATGATGAGATATATCTTGTGTGAATGGGGTGCGCTGGTTAGGGTGGCGATTGGGTGAGGCAGGAAGTCCCAATTTGTGGCTGTGCGAAAAAAAAAAAACTTGAAAAGGTATGAGAGCGGGGGCGGCCCACTTGGTTGATGTGCCCAGTTCGATGCGACGTTCTGCCAGCGGGAATAATGTACGGCGGTTGATTCATAGGCCTTCATAGTATTTTGTACTCGCTCACTGGATTCCGTGCCGACCGGTTGTGCCCTCGCGATCTCCGACGTTAGCGTAGCTGTGGCCGACTGGGTTCGCCCTACGTCATCTCCTGACGCCGATCTCCGTCGACAGCGTAGCTCTGACCTACTGACTTCGTCTACGCCATCCCCTGACGCCGACAAGAGCTCTCGCAAAAGGCGCCCCGTCCTCGGACTCCTGTGACCGTGCTTCCGTCCTTCCTATTTCCTATCCCCTCGATATATCCTCGCTCGCTGTCCCAGCGCATCTCTTTCTCTCTCTCTCTCTCTCTCTCTCTCTCTCTCTCTCTCTCTCTCTCTCTCTCTCTATACCTTTATTCCTATCCTTTTAATCCCTCTTCACCCCCATCCCTTGTGAGCTACTGTTGAGGTGTCGCACCCTGATGCAGACAGTTATGGGGCTCACTTTTCTCTTCCTTTCCTTCTTATAACCACTTCTCATAGCATTTCTTTAACCGTGTTTATCGCGACAAAAAAAAAAAAACGCCACGTGCGACGAACCGCGCTATTGGCAGCACGGTGTAAAACAATATCACAGCATATCCACGGCGTGAATGATGATTGGTGGGGCGAAGCCTTCATCAGTCCGTCCAAGCGTCCGTCCATCCGTGTGACCATCGGTGTGTCCGTCCGTCCGTGCGTCCATCCGTTTGTTCGTCTGTCTGTCCATCCGTCCGTCAATAAGTCTGTTCATGCGGCCATCCTTCTGTCAGTTCATCCGTCCGCCCATCCGCCCCTCTGTCTGTCTGTCCGTCCTTGCATCCGTCCGTCCATCTCTATGTTCACCCGTCCATCTAGTGAACACTACAAGTACCGCTATCTCACATCTCTTCATCATGTATTAATCATATACAAGTACCGCCATCCAGCGGACATTCTAAGGACCACTCGCTCGGGTATATCCAACCGTCCGTTCATCTACTTAACACTACAAGTACCGTTATCTCGCATCTTTCCATCACGTATTCATCATATACAGGTACCGCCATCCAGCGGACATTCTAAGGACCCCTCTCTCGCGTATATCTATCCGTCCGTTTATCTACTGAACACTACAAGTGCCGCTAGCTCACATTTTTTCATCATGTATTTATCATATACAAGTACCGCCATCCAGCGGACATTCTCTCTTTCGGGTATGTCCATCCATCCGTCCGTCTATCTAGTGAACACTACAGCTATCTCACATCTTTTCATCGTGTATTCATCTTATACAAGTACCGCCATCCAGCGGACATTCTAAGGACCACTCTCTCGGGTATGTGCCACCCAAGGAGGATGAAAAAAATTGCTGGAGTGGAAGCTCCCGCAATGCCTTGCCAGCAGAAGTGAACTCAGTTTTTGCCACTGCCAAGAAGGCGAAAACATGCCCTTTTCTGATAGAGCCCATTTATAAATCAAGTGGCTTTGATATGTTAGTGCAAGTGCTACGTTAGTTCTACATTAAAAGATAGTTGTTCCCGACAAAATAACACACAGAAACGAGTATGGGTGACTGAACTTCCCAAGAACTTTGCGTTCAATAAGAGGCTCACTAAGTAAAACTAGTAACACTAAGACGCATTTGGAGCACTGTGTGACCCGAAAAAGTTTCCACATTACACTCGTTGGGCATGCGAGGGATACGCTCTGTTCTTAATCGCTTAATGATGATACTTTACCATGTCCCTAGTAAGAGGGCCACCGCAGCCGCCATCTTGCCAGGTGCACGGCTTCACTCCTAGGCAGTGATTTCTACTCCAGCAATTTTTTTTTAATCCTCCTTGGTGCCACCGGTGCTTACATACGAAAACGGGACGTAGAAGCTACGCAATAAGGAACTTCGTCCATAAAAAACATTTTGCTAACGCTGTGTTCTCACGTGCGAAACGCTGTTATGGACGCTACGCAATGCATTCGCATTTCCTCACGATTCCCTTCGGAGAGGTGGGGGAATTTTTCTTTCACGGTGGTGTTAGGCTTAGGGCACAGCTTTGTGGCTCGCTTGCAAGGCGCATTCAACCAGATAAAGTAGCAACGGCACGCGCCCGTTGGCCCGGCGACGCCGCCAGGTATCATATCACCAGAACGACACAACATTCAAGCCAGAAAAAAAAATTGTTTTAAGTGCCACTGCTACGGCAACCAACGTGACGGCTGGCAACGACGGCGTTCGCTGCACGTCAACCTTCTTCGCACGCGGTAAACGCGGCATACGTTCCTAACATGATGTAACCACGTAAGAAATTAATATTTCCCGTGAAGTGTTGGTGGCTATGGTACTTTTTTTTTTTGCTTGAAGAATTCTTTCGTCGCACAGATAGGTATCCCCTGTGGTCAGCGGGCTGGTGGGCACGCGGCGTTGTTATTTGCATTCACACTTGTCTGGTCGATCGCGTCTCGCGAGTTTCCATGGTGGTTTAGGGTTAAGGTCAGCGCGCGCACTTGGTTTGATTGCTGACGCAAAGTGGAGGTGGCCAATGTGGTATCCATTACTCGCTTAAAATAGCGCAACGAAGAAAATTTTGAGGCTGGCCGGACATTCTGGCGCAGCGTGGCACAATTAAAGCAAGTTTCATGGTTTTGGCGCGTCTGGAGAACTGTAATTGGTGCAATTGATTGATTGATTGATATGTGGGGTTTAACGTCCCAAAACCACCATATGATTATGAGAGACGCGGTAGTGGAGGGCTCCGGAAATTTAGACCACCTGGGGTTCTTTAACGTGCACCCAAACCTCAGCACACGGGCCTACAACATTTCCGCCTCCATGGGAAATGCAGCCGCCGCAGCCGGGATTTGAACCCGCGACCTGCGGGTCAGCAGCCGAGTACCTTAGCCACTAGACCACCACGGCGGGGCAATTGGTGCAATTGGCGCAGCTCTTGCACTCCTGAAAATGCCATCTGTATACTTGGGGTTGCTAAAAATAGCATCCTCGGGTGCGAAGAATATATAAAGAAAACGTCATGGCAGAGAAAAGGGGGGGGCAACAGCATGATCGATATTATTGAGACCAGCAGTGCTTCAACAAATCAAAATTGTGTGCAAAACATTCACCAAATCACTCCAGTCCAAAGCGTATGCCTAACCAGTTGGAAAGGCGTTTAAAGTTTTGCAGGAAAAAGAAACAAGTAGGAATGGGACGGTCGGAGCCCGAGTCTTAACTACGCAAACAGGAGGTTACCATTTTCGCGAAAAAAGTAAAAAAAAGAGCAGAGACAGGCGTTGCTTCCATGTAACAACAGTAACAAATGGACCAGACTGGGTTGAATGGGAGACTACTTGTCATTACGCATCGAACGCGCCGTGGAATTAAAACCATCATCGCTCATAGACGGGCAAGCGGGATACGTCAGCGAGCTTGATACGCGAAACGCGTTTGTTTAGATTAAAAAAATAATACATACAAAGCATCGGCATAAATGAAAAAGCACATACAACTTCCAGTGTCTCTTACGTAAGTAGTACGCGCACTTATGCATGGTCAGAAAGCATTCACAATGGTGACAAATAATTTTTTTTTCTGTAATCATGATCACATGTGGGGTTCTACATCCCAAAACCACGATAAGATTGCGACGGGTGCCGTAGTGGTGGACTCCAGAAATTTCAACCAACTGGAGTTCTTTAACGTGCGCCGACGTCGCAGAGCACACGGGCCTCTAGCATTTTCTCCTCCACCAAAAAATGCGGCCGCGAAGGCCAGAATTCACCCCCGCGACCTTGGGGTGCGCAGTTGAGCGCCGTTAGCATTGATCCACCATGACGGACGTCATACACCTTGGTGTGAGAATTAAGTCACCGTATACAAATTATGATGAACCTGTTACAACACTGTGTCAGTAGTTTTTTCTTTAGTTGATCACGCTTAAATGGACGTCGATAGTGCCTCAATGGTTGACCAGACGAAATGCTTTGTTTTTCGGGGTCCACTTCGATGCGAGAAAATCTTGAGGCCTGAGATTCTTAAGTTTCTACGGATCATGAGCAAAACACTGCTAATAAGCATTCGCGAAATTATAATTGAAGAAACAAGGCGTATTTATCACACAACACTTTCGCTAATTTCGAGCATATAGAGTTCGAAATAATTCACAAATAGAAACTGCCAGCGTAGCTCGTTCTCATGACAGGTCGTGTGTATAAAGGGTCGGTGGATTGCCGAAACTGCAGTACATGCCTCGATTGCATCTGCAGCCGTTTAGGCGAAGTTATAAGCAACCATCCAAACTATATGGCTGCGAAGTATACAACAGAAAGGTATTCAAGTTGTGGGAACCACACCCACCGGCTACCAAAAGATAGCGCCACGTGTCGCGCAGTAACGGTGCGCGTGGCCTACTGGCGCAAAAGGGGCAAGCCTGCGTGCTGTCCGGGAGAGAAGTGCCGGGGCTGCACTGAAAGATGGATGCTGTCACCCAAGCTGGCTGGTTGCTGCTGCCCAGGGATCACGGTAACCCCACCGTTATCTCGTTCCTTGGCCGACTCTGTCGTACGACGCGTTTAGATAATTAAATTGTTGTTTTTTTTTTACTCGGAGCCTCCATTGTCTTAGCTTTAACTACGAACGGGACGCAGCAAGCCCGATACTCATATAACTGTGTTTCTAAAAAAAATAAAGCTAGGCCACGATAGTAGAATCGGAATGCAACACGTAAACTGTAGAAACGTGCGACGGAGTCCAGAATTAATTCTAAACACACCTGGGCGGCGCGAAACAAGGACCTGCGCAAGTCAGCCATTCCGAACATGTTCCCCATCGGAACTAGTCATTCCCAAACAAGGCTGTTATATCGACTATATAAAAGCAATGCTAATTCAAATATATAGGGCACTTGTTCGGTCGAAACACAAGGGAGATAAAACAACGGAAGCAGTAGCGTAGCCAGCGGCTCACGAGAGGGGGAGAGGAGGAGTGCGTACTCTCCCACCGGAAGCTTCCAATTTTGCGAGTGCATATATAGGCACGCACACATACGAACGCGCGCACAAACGTACAAATACAGCTGAACAATCCCTTCTTCCCCGCCCCCCCCCCCCCTAAATACTCTAGATACGCTACTGCATAGGCCTAAATCAAAGCCACCAACAAGCAATCGCAAAGCAGTCCTAATGGAACCGCAGCGGCGCAAGGCGGCTGGCAGCCATCGGCCAAAGATTTATAGAAGCCAAGCCGTTTCGGCCGATTAAGATAAGAGCAGAGTCATCGATAGGAGGAATGCACAACAACAGGCTGTGCGTAATATTGACACTGCCGCCTCGCAATCTGGATCCTCCATCTGCGGACATAAATTTTCAACGAGGCTGCCGAAACACGTCCGTGACGCGGCGCTAACACGCCGTAAAGCGATCATGCCATCGATAAGAGCACCCCCCCCCCCTCCCCGTGCGGGGTGTGTAGTAAGCAGCGGCTGGCTGAAAAGACCTTCGCTTCCTGCAACACCAGGCGCACTTGTCACGTGGAGGCCGCAGCCGCACTTGCGACTCTGTCCGCCATTCGGGAAGGGCACCGCCAACGAGAAGGAACGAAAAAATAATCATAATAAACACGGGAGTCCGAGACGTCCCCGCGAAAGCGAATTACCAGCGACATCCACTTCCTGGAATTCCTGAGCGATGTGTAGGAACAGCGGGGGGCAGGCATGCTGGGAGGACGATAAACCGGCCACCACGGAGAAGGAGGAAGGGAACAGAGCTGAGCAAAAAACGAAGCAAAATATATCAGCGATTGAAAATAATGAGCGAGTACAGGCCATTGCTCTTCGCAGGGAACATATTTAATCGCTACCGCCGAAGCGTCACGACGGGCGCCACTCCGTGGCTGGCCCAAGCAGCGAAGTAACGGTTTGGCGGCCGATATATAGTTGTATGCAGCACACGTACAGGGCACGCACGCGGCGATGCCAGTCATGAAATAACCCGCATAGAGGGACGCTACCTACAAATCTGAAAAATTAGAACACTGCAATTTATTTCATTGGCAATTTCAGCGTGAATAATTAGGGTTACCCGTGTGCTCAGATGTGGGTGCATGTCCAAGAACCTCGGGTGGTCGAAATTTCCGGAGCCCTCCACTGCGGCATCTCTCACAATCAACGCCAGAAGAAATAAGGCCTATTATCGCACGTGGTTTTGGGACGTTAAACCCCACAAATCTATCAATCAATTAGGGTTCCTTAATACGTCAATTCAATGTCACTATGTGATGCAAATCACTACGGCCTCGATATAGACTGTGTGTGTATACTGTCCAACTACGAAAGCATCTTTATAGAAAGAATTCTGTACAGTATAAAACAAGCATGGTTTCTCGAAGTGGGTGCCGCGGGTTCCGCAGGCCACTGATAAGTTCTCCCTGATCGCGCACTCGCCGAGTCACTTGGATGACGAAACCGAGATGAGATTTATGTGAAGAACTCACGTTCGAGTGTTAATAAACACATCTCAGTGCATAACAGACACGCGCGAGCAATGCAACAAGTCCCCCCAGCAGCTTATATAGACTCCGAAAACGAGCCGCGTGATTACGGTACTGCACTTGAATCTCGGAGGCTTTATATTACCCCGAGCGTATTTCTCCGGTTTAGAGATAGGTGCTGAAGATAAGGCAGCAGACATGCATGCAGCTATTTGCAAAAACATACGCTTGAAAGGAGCATTCTCGACTCTAGCCAATCTGAAGAACAAGCAGAGGAATTAGCTGCATCCAGTGGCCAACATGTGGCTGGCCGCGAGTGAGCCTGGTTCACACGTCGACTTGTTGGTGCAGGGAAACCGAGTTGAACATGTCGGCGAATACTTTAGGGACGAAGCTCCTTATGGCGTGGGTCTGTCCATCCCTTGTATGTATGTAGTACTACGTAGCCACCGGTGGCACATACCCGCTCTAGAACGGGTATGTGCTACAGGGGATGCAAGATGGAAGATGGTACTTGGAGTGTTCACTAGATGGAAGCACAGACGAACAGAAACACACTAGCAGACGAAAGGACGGAAGCTTGATTGATTGATATGTGGGGTTTAACGTCCCAAAACCACTATAGGAAGGACGGATGGATAGACGCGCGGACGTACGGACGGATGGACACACGAACGAACAGACAGACAGACAGATGGATGGACGGACTCACGGACGGGCGCATGAATGGACGCACGGATGGTCGCGCAGACGGACGGAAGCACGTACGGGCTGGCGGACTTTTCACCCCACTCATTATCATTCACTCCGTGGATATGCTGTGTTTTTTTTTTCTGCGCCGTTGTTTTGAATTTATTGCTCGAAGCATGAACCAACTGAAAAATGCTTGCACGAAAGCGGGGGAAGTGTTCCTTGGCACTTGTTCGAGCTTAGCAGGGTTCCCTGATCATGACAGCCACGTCCAGCATAAGGGTCCTTGCCGTCGTGCTGTTGCTGCATCGTCGTATCTCATAACCCGCCACGTCGTGTCCTATACAATCTGAAGATAGCTTTATCGCAGGCGCACTGCGGTAGCGACAGCCCAACACACTTCATCGGTGAGGAACTGCAAGTTGCTCGGTGCTGCATCGCGCGCGACAGCAAGCGATTCCTTCGAAGTTAACGAGATCATTGCTCTAATTTTTATGCGATCAGTTTTGTCTTTTATACGTACGCGCACATCTAGTTTCGCAAAAACACGCACCACTACCAGACCTTGCGTTTTGTTCTATATGTGCTTACGAATCATTCATTTATACGTACGAGACCAGAGAATAACAGCCCTCCCCTCCTACTTCACCCCCCCCCCCCCCCAGTTCTAAGTTCATCCTGCGCCGCAGATCAGCCGGCACAGGAACGCCACAGGTGCGCAGCGACCAACAGTCTCGTGCAGTCCTATAGCTTTCCCTGCTCCGCAACATTTCCTGCAGCTGCTATGCGATCTCCGAGCCAGCATTGTTTGCGTGCGCACATACCGTTTCGATCATTAGGCGCGGTCGAAAATATGCGCAGTATTCACGAACGTCAGAGGGACTCGCCTAGCGCCTGTCACCGACAACCAAAACGAGGTCCCAAGGTTAACTTGAACTTGGCGATGCAGGATTCCACTTTGTGAGTAGGGTAAATAGCACAAACACAAACGTACTCGGAAAACATGCTCCTGCATCGACCAAATATAATTAGCAACCTTCGCTGCCCAAACTCTTCAAAGCGCAAGCTTTGTTTTTTGCTTTTTCTCCCTCCTCTATAACGAGCCTTGCCTTTTGCCGAACGGTGCCAAAACAGTGCCGCAAATGTCCTGTCATGCGCAGTCAATGAGGCCTCCGAGATTGACGGGCTGACATTTGGGAGCCCGCAGTAACTTTGCAGGTCTGTCTTCATACAAAGGCACACGCACGTCAATCCATATTGCGCAGTGAGACTCGAAGTGCAGCCTACGAGATCGCGCCGGCGCTGTCTCGAGGCTCACGACGCACCAAGTGTCGCCTTTTGTCGACTCGCAGGTTCTGGTACTAGTCGCTGAAAAAAGAAGAGTTGATCAACAGCGTTCTAACAATCTCCGGTAGTCCGGATCGAGGGAGCCTCAAGAATATTCTGCGCGAAATTTACAGCGATACTGCAAGTCGATTATTATCAAAGTCATCACTGATTAATGAATTGCGGCTTTTTAAATGCCAAAAGCTCGATATGGTCATCAGGGTCGCCGTAGATAAATGCTTCTGGAAATTTAGGTCATCTGGTTTCCGGTATACTTATAAACGTGCATTGACATAGCCCAGTACACGGTATTTTAACATTTCAATTCTATCAAAATTTTACCACCGAGGCAACTTTCAGACGAGCAGCTGAGCACCAACACCATTGTACCACCGTGGAGAAAGACAGAATAGTTAAAAAATGAATGGTTACACCTAGCTTGGGAATGTAGTGGTACACTCCTAAAAAAAGTTTGTAAAAAGCTTGTAACCACGAGCAAAAAGTTAGTAACAGCAGCGGTTCTCAACTTTCCTCGGCCATTACTAACTTTTTACGACATTCTTACTGCCTACGTTTGCAGACGCTTAAAGGTTGCAACGGTTACTACATTTTGCGCACAGTTTGTAACCTGTCATCTTGCTCGTGTTTAATGAACTCATTGCGGAAAAAAAAATTGAGGTTACGAGCGTCTAACAACCTATATACTAGCACGGGTTCAAGTTCAATGAGGCAATATATGTAAGCTTGGTACCCTGTCTCAGGTCTTGTATATTATACCGGTGTAACACGATCACTTTTGATCGCGATCGAGCCTGATCCGGATGAAATTTTCCCGATCGCGATTGGCTCCTTTACGCAAGTTGCAGGAGGTATAGCCACACACAGTTGAGAAATTTCATCCCGACGAAGCTTAATCGCGATCAGTAGTTCAACGCGTGACACAGGTATAAGGCCTTGTTGAGGCGGCATTACGCGAATTATACATAAATAATTGTTTTTTCCTAATATCATGGGTAAAATTCCTACGCTACGTTACCTTGCACACCTAAAAAATTGTACGCTGTATCAGTAAAGGCGCCGTACTTCAATTGTCCATCCTACAGCATAACTGCCCACCGGCACCAGCTGCGTTCCCCAAAGTTGGAGCTATAATTGATATGTGGAGTTTAACGTCCCAAAACCACCCTATGATTATGAGAAACGCCATAGTGGAGGGCTCCGGAAATTTCGACCACCAGGGGTTCTTTAACGTGCGCACAAATCTGAGCACACGGGCCTACAACATTTCCGCCTCCATCAGAAAAAATAGTAGGGGCTATAAATACTCCTGGAATTCTTTAGGAACTGTATGTGTCGCGCGGAATTTGTGTGTGCTGTTCTCACTTATGACATTATGTGCGTAATTACTCAGTGATATATCGAAATGCTGATGCTATCGAACTCTACCGTTATAGAACGGGTGATTCGTGAGGCGAAATGATCGCAGCTACTACATTTTTTTTTCTTAGTAACCATTACTACCTAACACATACCTACGGTAGTACGCTACGGTTACTACCAAGTGCAGTAGAGCGAATACGGGGTAAAATGACCCTGCACTCGGAAAGCGTTCACCGAACACCACGACAATATCAGGATAACTGGTCCTTCATGCCATCGCCGAAGAGAAGAGCTTGTCAATGGCATCTACTGTGCACGTCACTAACGCAAAAAAAAGAAAAAAGAAGAGCGTATTCTTAATTGTGACAAATGGGGGTCTAATGATGCTCAGCTAACTAAACTGCAGTGGAGCGTTATTGAATATTGCTCCCCTTTAACGTTGACAACGACACCAGAATCGCAGCTGCGAAGGTAATGTCGGTATACCGTTAAAACCGTACAGGTAATGAACGGTTTATCAGCATAGCAATCGACAACATGTTTTATTGCGCGAGTGTACACTGATATGAATTAGTGAATTTTAACGATCTATATGCCGTCTCTTCTGACAATAAAAAGTAAATCGGCAGAAGGACCATATTGAATAACCGCTCATTGAGTGTACTAATGATTAGCGATAGGTTTATGGACCATCAGGATAATAAAACAAACCTAGAACTTATTACGAACACAAGGATCGACTTAATTGTGGGCTCTTAGAGCTCTAATCATTATTTTGACGCAGAGTGGAGATTCACATACGCCGGGACAGACAAAGAGGGTAGCGGCATAATCGGTATACGAAGTTGAAAGTTTCTTTTTCCTATTTGTCTTTTGCATCCCAAAAAACTTACGTTTCTTTCTTTTCTCTTCATCTTCTTTTTTACAATTTAAACTGTTTACATTGGTTGACTTTTGACCTTATAATTATGTATCAATGGTGAGTACAACTTATAGATTTGTATAATGTATTTAATCATTTGTGTGACCAGCTTATAATTCGTTTTAGTGTTGAACTGCTCTTTTCACTTGTTTTGTTTCTGCATGAAAAATTAGGGCGATGGACATCGTCAAGTCTTGTCGGCTTTTTGAGCATGGTTCTTAACATTGAAGAAATGTTGAAATAAATTCGACACGACTTGATTCGAAGACCGTCAGCGGGACGAGAATCACAATTATCTCCGCAAAGTATATTATACGATTGATACGCAATGATATAATTGATACGCAACCGTATCGTCGTGAGAAGCGTGTACCTTTGCGAGCCACACTTAATTTTGTCTTCCTTAATTTTCATCTATTTTATGTTCTTTTTGTTTTCTCCTGTTTGCTTTGTTGATTGATTGATTTGTGGGGTTTAACGTCCCAAAACCACCATATGATTATGAGAGACGCCGTAGTGGAGGGCTCCGGAAATTTGGACTACCTGGGGTTCTTTAACGTGCACCCAAATCTGAGCACACGGGCCTACAACATTTCCGCCTCCATCGGAAATGCAGCCGCCGCAGCCGGGAATCGAACCCGCGACCTGCGGGTCAGCAGCCGAGTACCTTAGCCACTACACCACCGCGGCGGGGCTCCTGTTTGCTTTGTATACTACGTGTCATGTATTCATTATTCGCCCCTATACTACTGTACCTAACCTTGTGATTGTGCATCGTCTAGCGCAATAACATTGCATTGCACTTTTTTTTTCGCGCTCGTTACTTCTTTTATTGGTGTGCGAATGCACTGCTGTCGCCCCCCCCCCCCCCTTCCACCCCGCAATGTAAGGCCCGTTCTCGGGCCCTTAAAGTAAACAATGAAGTAAAAAAATTTCGAGCTGTTATAACGAAATATATCAAAGGAGACCTGTTATACCACTGGCGAATATGTGGAGTGTGTGGCACGAGGTTAGTTCCAGCTACATCAGCGGCCAATCGTCCACGAAGCCAGCAGCGAACTCCCCCCGCCTGACCATGTGCGTGCACTCATTCCCAAAAACAAACAGAGGCCGCATTCAGAGAGGACGTCGCGTTCTTCTCCCTTCGAAGCCGGAACGTATTAGGCGCGAGAGAGAGTCATTAATCTGGAGGCTTCGCGACAACTCCTCGAGCATGCCAGCAGCGCGAGCGATGGTTAAAAATCTCGCTGAGTCTGCCCCCGTATACACAACGCGGTGTTTATTTGAAGACACTTGATGAACGGCGCGCCCATTCCTCGACGCTGTTCGCCAAAACACGCGGAGGGAGTCGCTCGTTCGTCGTCTGCATGCGTCACCCTTTGGCTGAGTGACGAAGGCTGAGCGACAGAAGGTCACCGCTTGCCTCCCGCGATGAGAGCGCAGGGTCTTACATCACACGATGGAAAACTTGGCGAGTGTTATGTATACTGCATGCGCCGACGGCGCTAGTCAGAGGCGACGAGGAGGACGCATTTTAGGCAGTCGAAAACCGTATACTCGAGAGACGGGAGCATATACACTTGAAATGCGGATATTCCACGCGACCTACACGCATTGAACTGGCGGGCGAGGACCACCTTAGTCAGCCCACGCATTCGGTCGCAATGCAGTTAGTAAAAAGTGACAGCATTTTTTTTTTGTAAATGACGGATTTGGCCTTAAAAAGTGCAAATTTCTTCAAATGCTCTGTGAAATTCGCAATATTGCGCGTGCGCGGGGACGCACGAACACGCAATATCGTTTCAAACTCCGCATACATCTTTACTGGAGGTTGCAAAGAACCCCACAATAATGAGTTCAAATGAATTTCACAAGGACTGCGAATTAAGAAAGCGTGACGAAAATACAAAAAGAAAGGGGTGAGGAGTAATCTGGACCTTCTATTAGCACGCCACATCAGAGCAATAAAGTAACAGCCCGAGCGCGCGGATACTGCGCTTCGAGCGCATTCTCAGAGCGCGGGAGTCCATTAGCGCGCATACTGTTACGAAAGTATCTAAAAAAACAAAAACTGGTGTAGGCCGAGGTGAAAGAGAGAAAGACCCAGCACGTATAAGGTCACCGCTCGTCGAATTCCGTGCGCCCAGCAAAACGGAACCACCACGCAGTAAAACGGCAGAATGCGGCACATCATTTATTCCCAGATGTGGAGGAAAGGATCGAACGCTTCCGTCCAGCTCTCGATTCTCTGTACATCGCAGACAGCCGCTATTTCCAAACCTTATCGCCGCTGGGTCGTGCGAAGTTTCGCGTTAGCTGGACGCGCTCTCTGGCGCAATACAGCCGTCGGCAGGGCCCGACCCGGCTGCAACGCACGCACGCACGCAGTACATACAACCGTCGTCTTCAAAACTGGTCTCAGACGAGAATCACTTCGTGCGTAGCGCGTAACTACACGTACACAACACACGCACAGGAGTACTACAAGCAAGGCACATACGCCAGGGACACGTACTGAACGCAAATAACAAGCGGCGTCGTCCAGCCGGAGAAAAGGCAATTATGCGAGCGCAGTTATGCAGAGAGAGATGTGATCCATTTGCATAGCGAGGAAACAACGACGTGCGCGGAGCCGAAAGAGCGCTGCGACCGGTTCTGTCCGGCGGCGTTGTGCCCGGGCGCAGTCTTCGTGTATAACGGCTCACCGACCGACGGCGCGTGCATAACAGCCGGAAGAGAAATAAGTTCGACCCCGCCGGATCCGATCCATCTGCCTCGCACTCCGGTGATGACGCGGAGAGGCGAGACAGGGGTCGCCTCTTTCTATTTCTCTGCGCCCATTCCAGCACGCATGACCACGGGCGACGGATGGGGGAAGTCGAGAAACGTTCAATGCTAGAGGCCACCCCTCATGAAAATGACTGCTGATTTGCCATTGTTGGACTGTGAGCGAACGATTTACTCTATTGATCATCAATGGTTCCGCAATACTCATTGACTTGCTTCAATGCTTCGTCGACAATATTTCTGTTGAGCATTTTGCAATAAAAAATGTCCATTGGCTCATTTCTATCAAAATACCATTGAGGAAGTATTTCGTGCACAATATTTATGTTGAGAACTTAGCAATAAAAATTATATAGTCTCATTTCTATCAAAACGACATGGACCAAAAACAATGGACGAAATATTTCGTAAGCAAGATTTCGTAAGAAAAATGGAGACGCAACCCGCCCGCTCATACTCTCAGGCGCGCGCGCGTGAAGGACGGGGAAAAAGAGAAAAAAAAAACATAGGCGAGAACAGCGGAAACTGAGAAGTTTCGTGTTCGTGGTGCGGCCACTCTATAGTGCGTGCGCGACAGTACTGAAACACTGGCCTATGTATGTTGATGCTCGTGTTCTACAAAACAAATTGAACTAGTGATTTTAAGAAAGCATGACAAAAAAAAAAACCCCGCAAGGCAGCGAGAGATAGAAAGATCGAAAATGAAAATCGGTTGGTTGATGTTTGATTAGTGGTTGCGTGATTTGATGATGAATTTGAACATCAAGTACGGAAGTCAGAAGTCAGGTGCAAAAGTGAGCAGGAGAGCGTATGCCAGCGACATTCGCTCACTCTTTTGAATATTAGGTGCTGTTCTCATATTCCAGCATGGAATTGTAACAGTGAACCACGACCAAGAAAACCAGTGTACTGCTGTGGAGATAATGTACCAGCTATAAAAATCCCCATTTCCTGAAGAGCAACTGCATGCAGTCACAATAAAGATTTTGAGCTTCATTCTGCACCATTTCTTGACCCCAAGTGCACGGGCACGTTCGCGAAAGAGATGTGCAGAAGCATTAATTATTTGGAGGGAGACCTATCTATCCGTCGCTTATTTGTCTACGTCATACTTGACCTTGGCGCGCGTCTCGGCATTCACTTGAACAGCGGTGTGATGCTGAATAAATGTAAGAGTAGCCACTTGCCATAAATAAGATCAGTTAAAGTCAGAAAATGAGTAAAAATCACTCTATCTCGCAAAGTAATGCACATAAATTCTAATTGAGGAAATAAGTAATCGTCGAATTGCTACAAAGGCGCTGCTGCCCCAGCGTGCAGCTCGTGGCAGTTCGCACGTACGAAATGCAAATGTTAGAGTAGGCACGCTGAAATACCCATGCAACGTTTACGTGCAAAAGCGCATTGTCTTAAAGCAGATGAGAATAGGCTGCTGTTACTGACACGCGTGTATCTCGCAACACAAATAAGCGAAATTGCTTACAGCACACGCACGTGCGAAGAAACCGACGCAGGTTCCGACAGCCGAACACAGCCTCGTCGCAATGGTATCCGCGAATTTCGGTGAGCGAAACACCCGCGGTTCACAGGGAGGCACTAAACACGTACGAACACACGTCAATCATTCTTGCGAAACGGCACACCACGAACCGAAGTCGGAGCCGAAAGCGCTCACCGTGGTTGTCTCGAGTTCATGCGCAAACAAATGCATATGGCAGAAAAAAAGTTCAAGGTTCCGTCGATGGTTTCCGGAAAGCCTAGAATGGGACAAGTTAGGGATAAGAGTTAATGGAGAGTACCTTAGTAGACCTGCGCTTCGCCGATGACATTGCATTGCTGAGTAACTCAGGGGACGAATTGAAACTCATGATTACTGAGTTAGACAAGGAGAGCAGAAAGGTGGGTCTTAAAATTATTCTGCACAAAACGAAAGTAATGTATAACAACCTCGAAAAGAGCAGCGCTTCGAGGTAGGTAATAGTGCACTTCAAGTTGTAAATGACTATGTCTACTTAGGGCAGGTAATAACCGCGGAGCCGAACCATGAGATTGAAGTAACATAGAAGAATAAGAATGGGGTGGAGCACATTTGGCAAGCACTCTGAAATTATGACAGGTAGATTGCCACTTTCCCTCAAGAGGAAGGTATATAACAGCTGTATCTTGCCGGTATCTACGGAGCAGAGGCCTCGGAGACTTACAAAGAGGGTTCAGCTTAAATTGAGGACGACGCAGCGAGCAATGGAAAGAAAAATTGTAGGTGTTATCTTAAGAGACAAGAAGAGAGCAGAGTCGATTAGGGAACAAACGAGGGTTAAGGATATTATAGTTGAAATAAAGAGGAAATGGACATGGGCCGGGCATGTAGCGCGTAGACAGAATAACCGCTGGCCATTAAGGGTAACTAACTGGATTCCCAGAGAAGGCAAGCGGGTTAGGGGGAGACATAAGGTTAGATGGGCAGATGAGATTAAGAAGTTCGCGTGTATAAATTGGCAGGCGCAAGCACAGGACCGGGTTAACTGGCGGAACATGGGAGAGGCCTTTGTCCTGCGGTGAACGTAGTCGGGCTGATGATGATGATGATGATGATGATGATGACGATGATGATGATGACTTGTTGATATATACCCGCCAAAAAACTTGCCTGAACGCGGTGGCGTTGTGGTGCAATGGGGAAAACATTTACTTCGCGTGCATGAGGTCCCAAGTTCGATTCCAGTGCTGGGTGTGGTTAACACAGATGTAGATGATTGATACTAATGGTTATCTAATTACCTATAGTCATAATATCAACCGCATTATCGGCGAGAAACAGCTCTCGAGTGCTGAATTGATGATCCATTGATGACTTTCAATTGAAAGTCGTGGGCCGCATGCAGTTGTCAATGATTGCCTTAGTGATATTTCAATTGATCCACAACGTATTTTCCATTTTGTTTTCTCTCAGTGATAAATCTATATCGACTTCATTGATTGCTTTTCAATTGAAAATCGTGGGCCAATTTTCAATTCTCGTCAACAATTTCCTCAACGGTATTTTAATTGAACCATGACGTATTTTCGGTCCCATTTGTTATACTTGCTCAATAACTTCTCTTTGTTCTTTCAATAGGAATGTTTGTAAGGGACACGTCATGCGCCGAAGCAAGTTTGTTCGCGAAGCTTACCAAGACAGCCTTCTTCTGTCATTCTGGCACGACGTTGTACTCTCAAGTTTCTCATTCTAAAATCGCGTGAAACGCCTTCACATGATCAAACGCGGTAGAGAGCATTAGAAACATTATTGCAGCTATGAAACATTATTGCAGCTACGCCCCTGCCATTAGCTATTGTTTAACGTGGACTGACATCGCCCAGTACACGAGCATTCCGCCTCGTACTCGCCAGGTGAGTGGCGTCGGGTCTATATTATCGGCATTTATTTTCATCTCTAAGACAACCCGAGTTCGCTGGGTGCTACGAGAAGAAGGAATCCGCCAAACCCGCGAGGGGCCGAGTGCCGTAGGGCCAAACAACGAAACGTTCCTTTCCTCAGTAAGGAAGCCTTCATTTTTGTGAGGCCGCCTTATGTCACTCTGAAAGCTTCCTCACTAAGGGGCCCTCGGTGAAGGCTTCCTTGGCGCTTCCTCAGCGCCAAGGAAACCTTTTTCCTTCCTCCGTGGGGCGTTTCAGTGTTGCTAGAATGCACCACGTTTTGCGCTCAACTACGGTGGCTTTTCACATTCAGTAATCGTAGTTTGAAGAAAGCGTACACGCGTCTCTATATTAACACTTCAATTTGGAAGTGACGTGGTGACCCAACTTTTTTTTACAGAATAAACGCTTGTGAGCAAAGATTATATTCGATAATCTCGAACGCAGGAGCGCGGCAACCATTCCTCCCGCGAGGACGGGTTGAGGGAGCTTTCAGAGTACGCTTGCTCCCTCCGTCGGTACTTGGCTGTAAGGAAGCCTCACGTAAGGAGAGGACGCGGTCAAAGGAAAGGAACGTTTCGTTGTTTGGGCCGTAGCCGCTCATCCATCGTGACGTACAGCATTTGTTGTACTATACCAGTGGCAACAAATGTGTTCATTAGCTGAGATAATTTCGAAAGTTTTCCGAGTCAGGACCGTGATATGATTACGAAGCAAGCCGTAGTGGGTTATTCAGGGTTAATTTTGACCACCTTGGCTTCTTCAACGCGCACCGACATTTTATTGTATTTGACTCCATCTAAGTTCGGCCAGTATAGTATATATGGACGCGAACAGAAGCACCAACCTCGAGCTAAGCAGCGCTACAAATCAAACTGCTAGGCTATCACGGCGGTTGTATCAGTGGTTCAGTACTTCTCAATTTAGCAATACTGCTGAATTTAGGAATGAAGAATAAATGACACCCTCGTGTTGCGCTACTTCTCGGATAGATCTGCGTGCGCTTTTTACAACTGTAAACGTGTCAGTTATCTGGGCTCACGCAATTGCTTTCCTGACGGAGGCAAGTCGCATTGTGAAAAAACTGGCCTCTGCGACACTCGTCGGTTTGCAAATTTTTCGCATGACCTCAGTTCTCGACCTGCCCTCGAAATTACCGTTTATCACAGCGCATAGGCGTATAAGCTATAGCTTCTGCGTACAAAAAAAAAAACCTAGTAGAAAGAAACAGTAACTCCAAGCAAACTTTATAACTTACAAACGTTCTTCGGCCATCACTAGCTCTTTGATACCTGCTTACTAGCCACGTTAGTACAAAGTTAGTCACTGCAAGCGAAGGGGTAGTAACTTCAGACAGCGGCTGCCTTCCTTAAACCGCGTTTCTAACTCACTGCGGCCTATTTATGGCAGCAGCTTTATGCAGTTATTGTACTATCCAAAGCTACAATCATATTTTTTGCTACGTATACGTTAGTAACTGCAAGCAAATAGGCAGTAAGTGCAACAGTTACACTACTTTTCTTGTAGGGTCACTAAGTTTTTCTACCCGGCCAGCAAATACTTATTCTACACTTGCATACATAGCTAATATCTGGTGCGCGAAGTTACAGCCAAAACCGTCTCCACATATCTTTCTTAAGCGGGAACATGGTAACAACAACAAAAAAAGTACTATAGTGCATCCCTTGGGAGCACGGGCAACAACGATAGCTTTAACGTTATCAGAGTGCCCTCCAACGACAATTCCAACCATGACAAGAACGCGGGAGGTGGTGATGTAAGCTGTTTCGATTTATTGATATGTGGGGTTTAACGTCCCAAAACCACCGTATGATTGTGGGACACGCCGTAGTGGAGGGCTCCGGAAATTTCGACCACCTGGGGTTCTTTAACGTGCACCCAAATCTGAGAACACGGGCCTACAACATTTCCGCCTCCATCGGAAATGCAGCCGCCACAACCGGGATTCGAACCCGCGACCTGCGGGCCAGCAGCCGAGCACCTTAGACACTAGACCACCGTGGCGGGGCTGTAAGATGTTTCAGGCTGCACGCAACCGTTAGGGCAGCGAAACGCCAAGACAGGCTAAGTACGTCACGCACGAAAAAAAAATAAAAAAGACGACAACCAAACGAAAAGATATGCGCGTGGGCGAACATACATTCCGAAGGGGACATAGACCGGCACCGGGAGACGCATGCGTCGACGACAAGGTCCCGCGCCGTTACACTCGAACGCCTCCAAACAGTCTGAGCGGATACGCCCAGGCAGAGGAGAAACTCGGCCTATTTCTTATATACGCCCATATATTGAAATGACATAAGTGCCTAAAACGACGCCAGGCTCGGCACCGCGTATATCTAGACAAGTTCACAGACCAGCTGTCGCCATGGTCGTGAACTTAACTTATGGGCCTTGGCCACGGCTACAGCTTCACGCCATGGTCGTGAAGCTCTAGCCGTGGCCATGGCCCATAAGATTTTTTTTTCTAAGAGCGCATGGGAGGGGGGGGGGGGTGCTAAAGATTTCGACTATTTATCAAAACACCTTCTTTATATTCATATTATTCACATTTAGTGGAACAACCCTCTCCCCCCCCCCCTAAAATTTCGGGAAGAGGGGGTGGGTGAGAGCCCAGGGCACCCCATTTGCTGGCCAGATGCGATGTCCCAGCCTTCGATTTCAAGAACAAGCTTATGCTTTCACAAGACACTCATAAATTTACTTTGACCTTCTCCGTCAATTTTTTTTTATTGGAACATGAGACAAAGTCATGCGATGACGTCACGCGACATTCTGCTGCTTACAGTTCCATCCGAGGAGCGATGCCACCGCTAGGTCCATTCTCACTCCCACTGCCACCGGAATTTTTAAAGCGAACGACAACTACCCAGGACATGAAATGAGGTGACTCCACTGACGGAAATATTATCCACCATTTTCACTCAGATCAACACTGCTTTTTTTTTTTCGTGAGAGGATTTATGTTTTTATTTATTCGCTGGAAGTCGCGAAACATCTGTGGCGTCTCTGGCGGCAAAAACATGAATGAAGCGATGTACCCGGCCGCGTGATTCTTGATTGCTGTACGCGGCCGACTTTTGTTTTTCTTTTTTGTCAGTATTGAACTATCGTTTTTTTCTCCTTATTTAAGATATTACTCCATAAAAATGCCCACATAGCCTTGCAATAAAGTGGCGTTTTCTTTAAGTGACGTTGCGCGCTCGTCAGCGAGCCTTGACCAACCTTAGCATACCTCATGCAACTGTGCACGCCTTTGCCAGGTTGCTATGATTTTCGGGCGACACAGTTCTATCACCTACATTTCGTCGCCGAAATGACCTCTACTGCTGCTCGGAACGGCGATGCATATGCATGGTGACATTTTCAATGCCTTGGCTTGAGTCGTTCACCGAAAGAATAACGACGCCAAGACGAACCACCCATGGCACAGGCGCAGACAACCTTGGGTGCAGGCACATGCAACACGGTACAAACATAGGGAAGATGTGTAATGCCACATCATCTCATTGTAACGGTTTGTTATTTTGAAAATTACTTGAAAAGTTCAAATAAAAGCGGTTGTGCATATTTGTGAAGAAAGAAGGAACTCCTGAGAAAACAGAAAGACGTTAGCTTTCACAAGTCGCGAGATTTGGCGGCATCGCTACCGATTCTCAGCGTTGCTGGAAGAGAGGTGTATTTGTCTTTAGAGCATTTCAGATCGAAAAATGCTGCTTGAAAAATATTTACGTGATTTTGTGATTAGAGGGACCGACAGCTCACAAGAAGGTGTGATTACATTCTAATAGAAATGAAAAGAGTGAAAAATAGTCACAGAGTCCAGCATTCTTTTTGCAATGTGAGTAGGAATCATATAGTGCTGAAAAGTAACAAAAACTCGTTAACTGGCGCCGCCTAGCGGTGGACTTAAGCTGCATTATGAAATGATTGATTGATATGTCGGGTTTAACGTCCCAAAACCAGCATATGATTATGAGAGACGCCGTAGTGGAGGGCTCCGGAAATTTCGACCACCTGGGGTTCTTTAACGTGCACCCAAATCTGAGCACACGGGCCTACAACGTTCCCGCCTCCATCGGAAATGCAGCCGCCGCAGCCGAGATTCGAAACCGCGAGTTGCGGGTCAGCAGCCGAGTACTTTAGCGACTAGACCACCACGGCGGGGCATCCTCGTCGATCCCTTTAAACTACAGCTACAAACACTATACAACGGGGGACCTTTCAGTCACACCGTAAAAAAAAGAGAAAAATTAGTCGAGATAAATTAGTTGTCGGTCCCTTGAAGTGCAGAACACTTTACGTGTGCGGGCTGTCTGTCATCGACGTTTGCGTAGCGCATGCAGGAAAAACCAAATATAGCATACAGCCAGCTGCCCTCTCGAGCACGCACTCGAGCCAACAAGACAAGCGTTCTTCCTGTCGTTCTATAACGCTTTGATGATGATGTAAAGTGTGGACATAATACCACAGCTATAAGAAAACACAACACAAATTGCGCGTAACAACTGAGAGAGGAAGAAAGCGAGTAATAGAGAGACAGAGAAAGGGGGTGTAGAAACAAAAGAAAAATAATAGAAATAAAGAGAAAAACTACAATGCGGCTATACGAAAGAAAGAGAGGAGGAAAGAAAGAGGAGAGCAAATAGAAACAATGGCTGCCCAGCTACGCAATTTCTGCAGGCTTGCCACCTTTAGGGTGAGGCTGCCCTGATATTTTTTCCCCTCATAAGACACGTATAATAATTTTTGAATGAATAGCAACGCATTGTAAGATCGACGAGACGGAAGGGGCACACAACGGTGTACTCACAAGGTTGCCAACGCGTCTTCGTGCTCTGGTTGCCGCCTTGCGCAGAAAAGGAAGCGAGGTAAACACACAAGGAAAGAGGCGAAACATATTAGGCGCACGAATGCTCTCACATTTACTCGCTGCCTGTGGCACTCATAGCGAAGGCTGCTTCCCACGCGCGTAGAAGAGACGCCGCGGCGACCTCCCAAAGCAGCGACCGCAGCGCGGCGTCCTCCGTTCGACGCGCTTCGGCGCTCATCCACACGGAAACGCAACGTGAAGGCGGCCGACACAAGAGCCAAGCGTCATAACCTGTATATAGGTAAACCGCTAAGGTATCTTCGGTCGCCTGCTGGAAGGCAGAAGTGAATGAATTGAACCGTCTAGCGGCAATATATTGTTGCGCCTTTGTGTAGCGTGGTGCGGACTCGGGCCATCCGAGTCCCCGGAGAGGACGAGTAGAGAAGCCGGAGAAGGAGAAAAAAAATGTTTATATACAGTATTTACATGGTAGCGTGGTACAACATGAAAAGAGAATCACACACGAGCGCCTCTGCGCTAGCGTTTTTATACATCGTCCGCCTTCCCAAGATCCCTTGCAAAGATAATTTATGCGCAGGATACTCCAATGAGATCGTCGTCTTCCTCGCCGGCCCCGAAGAGGGAAAGCCAAACACCGCCTCCCTCTGAACCTAGGAAAGGGGGCAAGGCATGCCCAGTTCGCTGTTTGGTGAGGGAGACCCCACGCGCCAGCGTGGCACCACAGTGAGATGACGTGGAATCCCATGCGCAAAGTCGCTCCCTGATGCAGCCAGGTTGACTCAAGCAAGGCAGAATACCCCGTACAGCTGCTGGGTCGACGCTGCTTCGGAGTGTTGCTCTCGGCGGCTGACAAAAGCTTGGCCAACGACTTTTGTGTCAAGAGGAGCCGGCGACGTGGTTTTTCCCGATTGTCCGCGTCCGTCGCCGTCCCGGTGCAGGGTTGACTCATCAACAGCTGCCAGGTGCCAGCAGGCCGCGAAGACCACGTGGAACTTGGGCGAGGCACAACAGCACCCCCGCCGCCAGATGATACATCGGGAGGTCGAGTTGTTCCATGCAGCTCGGCCGGGTCGATGTCGGCGACGTTCCGGCAAGGCTCTTGCTTTCTCGAAGGGCCTGGTCAAACTGGAATGCTCCAAGAGCTGGCCTCTGCGCCCCGCTTCGGTGAAAAGTGGGTGACAAGCTCCAAGAAACGACCTTTGTCAGCCACACACAATGCGACAAGCACCGCGTGCACGCCACTCTCATCGCCAGGCCTCAGATTTTACAAAGCAAACATCTTATCTTAATAACTTAAGCTCAAGGAAACAATGTGCATACCAATCGGGACAAGTGTCCAGTAACTCTTTCATACGTAATTTCATTTGGAATCGAGATAACATTATAATCAAGCTAAACAAGCAAACTGTAGAGCTCGGGACAACGAGGGAGTCAGTAAAAAATTTCTCTATGCCCTCACTGTAACACATTGAAAAAAAAAAGTACACATTAACTAGGTAAAGGTAAACAAAAAAATCAAACAAACCTTCCGCGTCTTTTGACGAGTCAAAACGCTCGACTTAGGGCGTCTGCATTTGTATGAAGGCCACCTCTCTTGTAGCGCACCTCGAAATTGTGCTGCTGCAGTGCTATGCTCCATCTGAGCAAACGACCATTCTTAGGTGACATTTGGTGTAACCAGGTTAGTGGAGAGTGATCAGTTTCTATAATAAACTTAGAGCCAGCAACATAGCAGCCTAGTTTTGTACGGCCCAAACAATGCAAGCACATTCTTTTTCCGAAGTGCTATAAGCCTCTTCCCTGCTGCTCAATTTGCGACTCAAATACAAAACCGGCCGCTCCTCTCCACTCTGGTCCGTCTGACATAGCACTGCTCCTAAACCGCGTTCGCTTGCATCACACTGAATAGTGAAAGGTTTTGCAAAATCCGGTGCCCTCAAGACGGGTTTCTCACTCAATGCGTGCTTCAGCTTCTGAAAAGCGTCTTCCTTTTTAGAGTCCCATTGAATGTTCACAGGTTCGGTCTTGCGTAAACTATCTGTCAAAGGGCTGGCAATCTCGGAGTAATTCGGGACGTAATGCTGATAGTAACCTGTGAGGCCGAGGAATGCTCTCATCTCGGTCTTAGTGCTGGGACGACGATAACCGACCACCGCGGCTACCTTGAGTTCGGACGGTCGACGACGCCCATTTCCTACAATGTGCCCTAAATAGCTTACTTCAGCACAGCCCAAATGACATTTCTCTCTCTTTACCGTAAGACCTGCATTTTTGATCCGTTCCAAAACCATCCGAAGGTGTTCAACATGGTCTTCCCATTTGTCCGAAAATATCGCCACATCGTCTAGGTAAGGCAGCGCAAATTTCTCGAGCCCGTGGAGAACCTTATCCATCAGGCGGCTGAAACAATACGGTGCGTTCTTGAGCCCAAAGCTCATCATCAAAGGACGAAAAGTGCCCAGGGGTGAGATAAAAGCAGCGTATCGACTCGCGCGCTCTGTCAAAGGGACCTGCCAATACCCCCTAACAAGGTCTAGCGTAGAAATGTATTTCGCCTTAGACACTGTCTCTACCCTCTCTTCAATGTTAGGAATAGGGTAAGTCTGGTCGATTGTTACAGAGTTCAGGCGGCGATAGTCCACGCATGGCCTTGGATCACGGCCCGGAATCTCAACCAAAATCAAAGGCGAGGTGAAATCACTGTCTGCTTCGATGATAACACCTAGGTCGATCATGCGGCGAATTTCGGCCTCTAGTATCTCTCTCTGTCTAGGTGACACCCGATACGGCTTACAGCTGATCGGCTTGTTAACCGTCAGCTCAATGTCGTGCTTAATCACATCCGTTTTGCCTGGCTTCTCGGAGAAAACGGTAGCGAATTCCTGTACTAAAAGCTCTAAATCTTCCTCTTGAGCCTTACTTAGGGTGTTCCCTGTGTCTACCCTATCTGACAATGTGCTGCTGACCGTGCCATCGGAAAGACAAAGGATTTCCGCGCCCTCGTCCTCAGGAACATTGAGTGCAAGGTTTACTACTGCTTTTCGTCGCATGTAGGGTTTCATTAGGTTACTGTGATACACTTTGGGGCATTTCCGGCCCCACTTTACCTCGTAGTTGGTGTCTGAAAGCACTGACATCACTGTCGCTGGTCCCTCCCATTGTACGTCCAGCTTGTTTTTTTCTTGAAGGGCACAACAGCATCACCTCATCGCCCACTCTAAAGACTCGCTTTCGAGCTGACTTATCGTAACGGGCCTTGGAAAGCGCCTGTGCTGCGCGCATGTTGCTCTCCACCACTTCGCGTGTAGTCCCCAGTCGCCCCAATAAATCCAGTACATAGGAAACCACATTAGGGTCCTCCCCATATCCAGTCCATGACTCTCGTATCAAGTGCAGCGGACCTCTCAAGTTCCTGCCGTAGACAAGTTCAGCCGGACTAAAACCCGTACTCTCGTGTGGGGCCGACCTCAGAGAAAACATCGCAGCTGGTATACACCCCTCCCAGTCACTTTTATGCTCAAAGCACAAAGCTCGCAAAACGCGTTTCATGACCGAGTGCATGCGTTCCACAGGGTTCGACTGTGGATGGTGAATAGAGCTATGCGCGATTTTTATCCCGCAGCGTTCTAGGAATGTAGTCGTAAGGCAGCTTGTGAACACACTTCCGTTGTCACACTGTATCTCCGAGGGAAAACCCACCCGAGAAAAAATAGACAACAATGCGTCCACCACGCATACTGAACTCAACTCTTTCAGTGCGATTGCC
Organism: Rhipicephalus microplus; assembly: GCF_013339725.1. Lineage (NCBI taxonomy): Eukaryota > Metazoa > Arthropoda > Arachnida > Ixodida > Ixodidae > Rhipicephalus > Rhipicephalus microplus. Next base: position 81,000,521 of record NC_051165.1, on the reverse strand, counting down.
TCCGGGAACTTGGTGGCAACGCACAGCGCGGTCAGGACGTACCGATATCCTGATTTAGATGGAGGCAGAGGCCCCACGATGTCAATCACGAGCCGACGGAAGGGTTCTGTGATTATTGGCACTAGTTTCATTGGTGCCTTCCATTTGTCTGTTGATTTTCCTATCCGCTGACAAGTGTCGCATTCACGGACAAACATCTCTACATCCTTCCAGCACCCGGGCCAGTAGAACTCCTGAGCCAGCTTAGCTTTCGTTTTCTTTATACCTAAGTGGCCCGCCCAGGCGTTGCTGTGGGCCAGGTCGAGAATGTTCCGCCGGTATTTTAGTGGAACTACCACTTGGTTGTAGACCCGCCCTTTAGCGTTCTCATACCTGCGATGCAACACCTCGTTTTGGGTGTAGAACGAAACGTTCTTTCTAGAGTTACCTTCCTTATGTATGGCATCTAGCAGCATAGAGAGTGCGAGATCCGCCTTTTGATCGACCACTAGCGTTGCACGGTCGGTTCTGGCTAGCTGACACCAACTGGTGGACGCGGGTGTTAACACCGAGCCTGTCACCAAGTCCTCGTTTTCGGGCGTTAGAGATATTTCCTCGCTGTTGCCGACCATAGCCCCAGTTTCCGTCTCGACAACTCGCATGGCAGACTCATTTTCCGTCGCAACTACCTCAGGTTTTCCTACACTGCCCTCGGACGTCTGTTCCCCAGAGGGTGAGCTGCTCAGCTGTTGCGTCAGCTCGCGCGCCTTCGAACGGGTAAGGGCCATGCAAGCTATTTCGGTGGCAAATGATTCTCCACGTGTTTTTAACATTTCCTCAGACTTATTTGAAAATAGGTAAGGGAAGTGCTCCGGAAGGTTGGCTGAAATTGCTGCTTCCGTACACAATTGGCCGAAAGGGCCCTCGATTACAACCCTCGCTATCGGTAGGCAGACGCTTTGCTTTTCTGCCACTTGCCGAATCCAGGCACACTCTCCTATATAGTCTTCGGAAGATACGCAACTTGGATGCGCTACATCCATTGTGGCCGCCGAGTCCCTCAATACCCTACACATTCGGCCGTTCACTGAGAGTGTCCTCATGTAAGGCTTCAACAGCTTTAAGCTATCCTCTGACTCCTGAATTGTGGCAAATGCCATGTGCCTCTTACAGCTCCTGGCCATGTGGCCCTTTTCTCCGCAGCTGTAGCAAACAACTGGCTTCCGCGCTTCTAACGCATGCGCTATGTCACCTGGCGCCTTTGAACCTGATGAAGGTGCCGCCTTAGTCCCCTCACTGTCCTTTCCCTGCTGACTGTCTAATAACTTGGAATTCTCGGGTTTCCAGTTATTTCTTGCAAACCTCTTGCGTCCCTGGTTTCCCGACCAGCTTTCTACCTTTTCATTTTTTTCCGAAGTTCGTGGTGTACTGCGGAGACTACGGCGTGAGCAGTAATCTTCGGCGAGTTCTGCTGCCCTGTTCATGTCTACGTCTTTCATCCTATCCTGCACCCAAAGCCTTACCTCCTCGGGAATTCCCCGGTAAAACTGCTCAAGTACCATCAACTCAATGACCTTGTCATGGTTGCCATAGACTTGCGCGCTTTTGAGCCATTCTTCAAAGTTGGCTCTAATTTGGTAGGCATAGTCTGAATGAGATTCGTTGCCCCTCTTAGAGTGCCTGAACCGCAGGCGGAAAGCCTCTGTCGATAGGCGACATTTTCGTAGCAATGCAGCCTTTACCCTGTCATACACCTCGGAGTCCTCTTTATTCATTCTTGCGATAACATCGGACACTTCGCCTGGTAGTACGCATATCAGTTTTTGTGGCCAAGTCTCCCTACTAAACCCTGCATTTTCGCATGCTCGCTCAAAATGCACGAGGTATAATGCAATGTCGTCACCCGCCTTGAAGGTGTGGATTAGATCCTTTATCTTTGATTCTCCACCCCCTGAATTTCGATTTCCCACGGACATACGAAGCTCCAGTTCTTTCAGACGGATTTCATGTTCTTTATCCTCGCGATCCCTCCTTATTTCCTCCTCTCTCTGTTCACGGGCTAAGCGCTCACGCTCCTCTTTCTTTGCCAAAATGGTTTCTCTGGCCTCAATGGCCTCTTCTAAACTCACTTCCTCTTTTCCCAAGTGCTCCAAAATTTGTTGTTTTCTTTTAACCGAGCCGACCGAAATATTCAGCTCCTGACAAATTTCGAGGAGTTCTTGGACCTTAAACTTCTCCATCTTAGATATGCACACCGTTTCTCTTCTAGGGTAATTTTGCCCACGAGCCACCCAATTCTTGGTCTGCGAATCAAAATTTACCACAATCACCCTACCACGTTACCGACCATCTGCGCTAACGAGTCTGGCGAAAAGAAGAGCAAACACGCGGCACTCACCACTTCGATGCAGCCGACGCAGGCGAATCCCATAAGCTGCCAGCCACTGTTGCGCCTTTGTGTAGCGTGGTGCGGACTCGGGCCATCCGAGTCCCCGGAGAGGACGAGTAGAGAAGCCGGAGAAGGAGAAAAAAAATGTTTATATACAGTATTTACATGGTAGCGTGGTACAACATGAAAAGAGAATCACACACGAGCGCCTCTGCGCTAGCGTTTTTATACATCGTCCGCCTTCCCAAGATCCCTTGCAAAGATAATTTATGCGCAGGATACTCCAATGAGATCGTCGTCTTCCTCGCCGGCCCCGAAGAGGGAAAGCCAAACACCGCCTCCCTCTGAACCTAGGAAAGGGGGCAAGGCATGCCCAGTTCGCTGTTTGGTGAGGGAGACCCCACGCGCCAGCGTGGCACCACAGTGAGATGACGTGGAATCCCATGCGCAAAGTCGCTCCCTGATGCAGCCAGGTTGACTCAAGCAAGGCAGAATACCCCGTACAGCTGCTGGGTCGACGCTGCTTCGGAGTGTTGCTCTCGGCGGCTGACAAAAGCTTGGCCAACGACTTTTGTGTCAAGAGGAGCCGGCGACGTGGTTTTTCCCGATTGTCCGCGTCCGTCGCCGTCCCGGTGCAGGGTTGACTCATCAACAGCTGCCAGGTGCCAGCAGGCCGCGAAGACCACGTGGAACTTGGGCGAGGCACAACAATATGTGGAAGCTGGCTTTCCGGATGGTTTATTTAAAGGGGAGTAAAAACGCTGCTCCACAGGCAGTTTTCAGTGGTGCACCCTCAGCAACAATGGTAGCGAATCGGGTCATGCCTATGGTTCAAGCTAAGATTGGAGGTGACAACGAAGCATCATCCAAAGCATTGGCCGGTCTATGCGGTGATGCACTGGCAATGTAACCAAAAATTTATGTGAACACAAAAATGTGAACACAAAAATTTATGTTACTTACCGCATGCAATAGTAAGCAACATGCACCATATAGCGTGTCGGCGAATCTCACGCTATAGAGTTGGCTAAGGCGTCCTGTGTATGTTGCCTCACCGAAGCCGACGAAATATTGTTTCACTTTAAAGTGCTGTCAGCCGCTTTCCCTCATTGCGTCCAGCAAATTAATCGTATTCAGATTCCAAATGTGTAGAATATTTCGTTTCTATCATTGTGGCAGATATGAAAGTGTCGCCAACTTTTCGAGAGCGGTGAATGTGCCTGACTATTTGGTTTGAACATGCATTTTCGTGGAATACTCCGGATCCGTGGCGTTGGGCTGATTACAACGCATTGGTTAGATGCGCAAGTCAAATCAAATCAAATCTTCATTTTCACCATGTACAACTTTCCTGAAGGAGGGCCACGAAAAAAAAAAAGCTACCGAGAGGTGGTTTGACTAGTCCGTATGCAAACGTAATGCAAGTGCTTCAAAGAACCGGATAGAGGTTACTTTCCCGGATCTTCCGTGCTCCCCAAATAACACACAAGTCTTTGCACTAAGCATAACTAGTCGGTGAATACAGCCGCTTTACGGCTTTCCTTTCCCGAAATGCTGTACGACTGACGTTATGGCGTGTACTTCCGTCGTAAAGATAGATACCCGTCTCTTTGAGCAGGACGTCAGAAAACTGGCCCAAGTGCACGATCACAAACACCGTCGCGTAAGCACGGCGGCCCAAGCTGTCCATTTTCAATGCCAACGAGGACCCTTGGAAGCCCGTGGCCCGGGCGTGCAGCGTCCCGTTAGCCAATTCGTCTTAGACCGGCACCGCGCAACAGATTCAATAACTATGACGCACTGTAAGCTAAGCGGGATTACACGATAATTGAGAGCATATATAATACTTCTTGCCCCTGCACCTTGTTGTACGACACAAGATGTTCACCACTTTGTAGCACTTGTTCTTCACCGTACCTTCTACATGTGGTGAGAAACTTCTAGCGATGGACGATGTTTGAAAATTTGCGTTTTGTGTCTCACATGCGCAGTCCATGTAGTTCTATGGTGAGTTCTGCGATCGGTATCATTTTCGGAGTAAAGAAAACACGTAAGAGTTCACTCAGATTTATCACGAAAGCGTTTTCGGAGGCCCATTTCGAGACAGTGTTCAAGTTTAACTGAACATGTTGCACACAGACAAACACACGGTCTAAGACACATCTGCATATGCCGTGTCGGAATAAAACACACCGCGGCTTATAGCTGCCGGCATGCTCCTTTCTACGATAAAATTTTGTACAGCCAGAAACTCGACTCAGCGGTACCACATTCCTTTGTAGATAAGAATCCCGGAAAACAAAGCCGCCCATTCAGGCCCGGGACATAACGGTTCCATAGGCGCCTTTCAATTACAATAAGCACGTTACCGTTTGTGCTCGTTTTAAATCGATTCCGCAAGACTATGTAGTGCCACGTCGGGTCGTACACCTTTACTATATCGGGAAACTGCGAAACGATGTGCTACTTATTCAGAAAAGCGCGACGAGAGAGAGAGAGAGTGTGTGTGTGGTGTGTGTGTGGTGTGCGTGTGTGTGTGTGTGTGTGTGTGTGTGTGTGTGTGTGTGTGTGTGTGTGTGTGTGTGTGTGTGTGTGTGTGTGTGTGTGTGTGTGTGTGTGTGTGTGTGCGTGCGTGCGTGCGTGCGTGCGTGCGTGCGTGCGTGCGTAAATCCGTACGAGACGGCCACAAGTCATCACCAATCTCAAAAAGGCGCACAGATATGAATCGAGCGGACCATGTGTTTCAAGAAACTGTAAGCGGCGATTGGCCGTCTAGGTCCACGGTTCTACCATTTCCGGCAAAAGAGCGCTCACATAAATTCAAGTACGCTGCAACTCTGTCACAGCAAACGGGAAGCGTTGCGATTAATTAGGAGACATCCTGTTTAACGCGCACTACGACGTTAGTATAACCGCAAAGATTCTGCCTATAGGCTGAAGAGCTCGAATGCTCTCCAGAAGCATCTGCGTCGTCTTCAAGTGCCCGAGTTCAACCCCTGAAAATGACGAGGCTTCCAAACAGTTATTTCTGTTCATATGTTTTTAATATAGCTTCTTGCATGCTCAATAAGTGCGTGATGCGTCAATTTCGTTTTCACTTGTTGCAAAACGCAGTGTGCGCTGGCCTTGAGACTTTTTATGTTTAAATTTTATGACATACCAGCTTTGTTTCATCGCTTATACGGGCACTGCTAATGGTTTGACTATGGTTCCCGCCACATTTCTGGCGTCCATTGTGACATGTGTACTCTAGAGGCGTCAATTATAAAAAAACGATGTAAATGCAATAAGATTGCTGAGACTAAATTCATTCAGGAGAATCGGAGTCAATCGAGACGTTTTTTTTTTTTTTACGCACTCCAAGTCTACAAAATCTAATGTCCGTCGAAGGGCGTGTGGAATGTGATCTGTTTACTCAGTCGTTTTGATACATAAGGGACAACGTTTGCAATGCTACCAAGGTTCATAACGACATTTCATTGTAGCTATTGAATCAACCTAGGAGAATGTTACGCGTGTGTGAGGCTCTGTGCAATGTTAGTTCCCTTCTTGATCATCAAGCATGCAACTGCGGAGAATCGAAAATTTCGAGACATCCTCTCGCATCAGAAGGAAAGTTCCCCGGCAAAGAACGACTTGCGCGCGCATCCTGTGTGGCACATGGGTATAATTCAGCCTACATAATAGACTTCTGTCATCCTTCGAAGCAAGCGATGACCTTAAGGATATAATAGTTTATTTTTACATGAGAAGAATCGTTACAAGCAACTGCATCATGTGGATACTGCGTGCGGCAACTCTCAGTCCACACGCGCCTTATTGCGTGGTCAACAGTGTCCACGGTTGCATATTAATTGTCCCGTCGAGTTCGTGAAACGGTTGCTTGTAACGCCGACCGTACGGTATGTTCGCCAATGGTCCCGGTTGTGCGGCATGCTCACCAGTTGGACCAGTCTCCTGTGGCGATTGGAATATCTGCTTTGGAATGGCCTCCAGTGCGATAATCTCCCGTGTAATCGTCTCGAATGGAATGGTCTTCTGTGGTGACTGCATCATATCGCTACAGACAGTAGTCAGTCGGCGTAGTCGAGTTCTGCGCAAGATTAAGGCCATTAAGGCGGCTCGAACATAATCAGGCCAACGCCATTGTTAGATCAGCCCGGATGGACCACGACTGGCCTTTTGCAAGCTACACGAAGCTTCCTTTCCCTGAAATTTATACAGATTTAATTCGAACTTTGTTCTGCAAGTGCGTACATGGAGGAAAGCTCGTTTTCTTTATATAAAATCACGTGACTGCTGTAGGAGCGTACGCTTAGCCAATCGAATGGCGTGTTTGCAGTGACGCTGCGCTTGGAAAGCATGGCGCTGAACCGAGCGCATAATTTTCAGGTATTCATTTCAGTAGCGCTGAATATGAACACGTAGATACAAGAGAGTACACGAACAGGACGGACGCCAGATCTGAAGTAGTGATACAACGAGCCAACCAAAATGTCAGTGATCACAAACGAGCCCACATTACTGCCTTGACTGCTCTGCTTTCGGGTAACCTTCCGCTCAGTCACGGGGATATGATGAACATTGCCAGATCTGGCAATGTTTATTTCTATCTTTGCGGTGTATCGGCAAAGGTTGCACAAGCACATTACCGCTTCTAGGTGTAAACGCATACACGACAGCGTACTTTGGAAAGAATAGCCAGTACCAAGGCCGCAACACGTTTAGACCCGGAGGTGGCAAAGCCCGTACATTTTCGAGAAGAGAAATATCTAGCGCCTATCGCAGATGGAAACAGAAGCGGAGGAGGAACATTGCAACGTCTCGCGTTCCCTTTTCTACCAAACTATTCTAACAGCTCTCGGTCGAGACCGTCTCTACGTGGTCAGCGCAGACCATGTGTACTTATGAACTCCGGCACAGTCGTTCACGTCACGATATTTCCGGCGAAGTATTAAGTCCCATTCAATTCACGACGATCAACGCACGCCGAGGTGTCACGATTTAGCGCGCGATTTCGAGACTCAACGCTGCAAACCGTTTCCACCGCCGCTCAGGTGGACCTTCGAGATACGGGGTCGGTGCCCTCGAAAGAACAGCGCAAGCGTCGGAGCGAAGGTGATAGGTGCCAGCGATGGCGCAGCGACGCGCAGCACACGCGCAGCCTATACGTGGACCGTGCCAGACGCCATCGCGTCGCGCACCGCGGTGCATCTCCGGCGGTCGTGATCATACACAAACATCCACAGCGGGGATAAAGAGAAGTAAAGATACACACGCAGTCACGTCATGCATTTCAATGCCACCATAGATTACGGAATAAGCAAAAAAGTAACATCGCACCACCGCGCACGCATCGTTCGTCGCACACAGCGTTATCGAGCGCTTGTATCTTTTCTATACGTCTGGCAGCGAGCAGACGACGGGGTTCTGCCACTGAAGAGGAGGACGGCGACGCGTGGGTACCAGCCTCCCTTCGCGGGCACTCGCGCAAGAATGTATAATAAATGCGCGCCGACGGTGAGGTGCAGCAGCCCGCGCCGAAGTCACGTCGTGAAGCGCGTCTACGACGCGTGCAAAGACGCCCCCGAAACGAACGGAGGCACCCGCGAAAGAAGCCATGAAAAACGTGGCCAAGGTGCGACCAAGTGCAGAACGAATCAACCGTACAGGCGATACGAGGCACAAGGAGAGACGATGGCTCCGCACGTATCCGGTCTTCACCGGCTTCACCAGAGAGCACGTCTTCACCGGAGACGTAAGGAGGGATCCAGGGTGGCGATTCAGCAAAAGCGCAGATAGGTGCATGCACTCAGCGCATAGACGAGAAGTTTGAGCAAAGCGTGACGTCACGAGGCTTTCGATACAAGGGTCGGCAAGTGCATGCGGCCCCCGGCGCGAAGTCAAAACCTTCCCCACCATTACCGATGAACACCTCCCAACTAAGCAACGAATCCACGTCTTTCTGCGTCTGTCGGTGAAAACAACCTAGACGTAGACATTTGCGAGTAGGCTAAGAATGTTCAACATCATAAGTCGCATTGAAAGGAATGTTTCTTTTTTACTGTTTCTAGCCTGTGTTTATAAATGACAACTTTGGGACAAGCGTGATGAAAATAAACATTGATTTTTATTCCAATTATGCGTATCATTCTGGTCAATTCATCGAATTTTCCTCTTTGCCTCCTAAGCACCCTCTCCACCTTTTAGCCGTGCGACCTCCACCGTGTCGGCTGTCTTCCACCTCAAAAGGATGCCGACCGCTGATTTAAATATAATATGTTAGATACCGCCAAGAAACATTACAAGTTTATTAACTGAGATTTTTCTTTATTATTTTGGTCTTTCTCGAGAACTCGGATAAGGCGGAAGTATCGGTCTGTGTGCTGATACCTCCTTTGTTTACAAATACGCAGCTCGTCAACGCCGGGTTACATGAAGAGGCTACGGCAACGTTATCTTGCTGAGAAGCCGGCAGATCGTTTACACACGCCGAGTATATAAGCAGCCCCGTTCGGCCCTTCAGCGAAGTGTATCCAAGAGAGTTCGATCCATGGTTATGCAACAAGATACGTATAGAGCACAGTGGTCCGCTGCGCAATAGGTTATCTGCCATTTCACTACGTTACTTCTCAAGCGTTGAATGAGCGACGACGAAGACAAGGAAAATATCTTGCCCCTGCCCACTCTCGTTGTTTATTATTGGCACTGTGACTCCCACATACAGTGGAATCTCATAGTCTCGAACTTCACGCGAATAGAGATCAACGTATCATCCGAAAATCGCATTACGCGAAGTCACTTTCGGAATGCTGAGGTTGGCCTGTCGTGAATATTGCATACATCCCTGGTCACAAGCCCTTGGAACAAGTAAATTTATTATAATAATTGCTAGGGCTTGACGTCTGACAATCCACGGTACGTTTATCAGAGACACCGTTTAGACGATAACTCCATAAATTACGACCACCTCGTGTTCTTCAGTGTGCAATGACATCGCTATACACGTGCCTCTACCAGTTCTCCTTCACCAAACAAGTGCAGTCAAGCGAAGTTGCCCCTACACGCTGAACGACGGGCAAGGCGTTTCTTTCTGTAGACTTATAATTGGCAAATGGAATTGCGCAACGTATACACGCATGTTAGCGTTCAATTCGCCCGACGCGACATCCCACAAATTAGATCATGCGCACTGCGCGACTTCGCAAATAACGGCGCGTCCTGGACAAACTGCATACGGTTCCTTACTATGCGCCTAATTTTATTCACGTTTTTGCATTCCACGCCCATCAAAATGAGAGCGCCATTGCGGCAATAGAACCCACGACCTATGTCACATCAGCACGACACCCAGCCAGTCTTACAAGATTCCACGGAACATGGCTAGGTTTGTCTCAATTAGGGCTCTCCCGGCAAACGTCTGATTGATTGATATATATGAGGGGTTTAACGTCCCAAAAGCAACATTTGATTATGAGAGACGCCGTAGTGGAGGGTTACGGAAATTTTGACCACCTGGGGTTCTCTGACGTGCACCCAAATCTGAGAACACGGGCCTACAGCATTTTCGCCTCCATAGAAAATGCAGCCGCCGCAGCCGGGATTCGATCCCGCGACTTGAGGGTCAGCAGCCGAGTACCAAGCCACAAACATTGGCGTACATGCATGTCATACGGTGACCTGCATTGTACAACGTCGCGACGTCGGTATTAGTGAAAATGTTCTCAATTAGATCTGAGCTCGTCTGGGCAATCGCCAACAAGCAGAGTGGGAGATGTTATTTCAGAAAATCGGGAGGTGTGTTCAGGAATGCCTCAGGCGTCTGTATTGGGGTCCCTACTCTTCCTGTTATGCATAGATAATATTTAATAAGTTGTGCAACCACCAGTAAAAATTAAGGTATTTGCAGATGACTGCCTAATCTATTGCCCGGTATCATGCAGAGAAGACCAACTTAAGATCAATCAGTGCTTACAAACCTTACACTTACGGTATTCTAAATGGCGCATGGAAACTAACATTAGGAATCCCATTACACACACATTACAAAAAAGAAGGAAGTGCTTTCGTCTGTGTACAACTTAGGTGATAATATGCTGGTGAAAGTATGTAGTAATAAATACTTGGGTAACACTATAACAGATAAATTGAACTGGCGTACTCATTTCGAAGACAATCGTCAGTCAGCATATCGAAACCTGTGCTTCCTAAGAAAGAAATTAAGCCGAACCACAAAAAATAACAACCTGCTTGCCTACAAAACGTATATCCGTACGAAGTTGTAATACGCTAGCGCTATGTGGAGTCCACATCAAAAGGTTTTAGAAAATGAACTAGAACACATTCAGAGAATGTCAGCTCGCTTTATTTGCTCGAGATATCGAAGGGATTCTGTAACTGAAATGTTGAAAGTATGTAAATTAGAAACTCTAAAATTAAGAAGGCGGTAACAGACATTGAAAATGCTTTTCCAGGTTTTACATGCAGGGGTGAATAAACAAGGATGATTATTTGACGTGTTCTTACAAACGGTTTTCAGGAACAACACGCAGTTCATTCGTAAAACCAATACACGTCTGAATAGATTTATCCTAACTTTTGTTCTTTTCTGATGCCATTAAAATGTGGAATGAATTACGGAATAATGCGGTGCAAAAAAGTATTTTGAGTGAATTTATGGTTGCGATTGACAGGCATTTTGTTGAGAATGTATAGATTATTAATGTTCACGTATGTGTTTTCTTACAAATGTTCAGTAGGTCATAAATATGTTGCAAATGTTATGAGTGAAAAGCAGATAACGGTGTGTCTCATACAAGTGTGCTCTATATGTTACGGAATCCATCTTATAATACTCTTCAAATATTTATGTAATCTTAAGAAACTCTATACTTCACCCTCCTTGTGATGACCCTCAAGTAAGGGTTAATACGACTAAATAAATAAAAATAAATAAATACTTCCCACGCTGGAAATCCTTAAATTGTAGCGTCACTTTATCGGCGCATGAGCAGCCACTACGGATGTCCTATGCGCCAAGTAAGTATACATCGAAAGTTAACATTCACACACGTCTCAAAAGCACTTTTACTACACAGCAAACGAGAAATTTCGCAACGTATAGACAGCAAACGGGCGATAAGCGACGTCGCGTTGCAACCGATTACTACGTGACGTGAAATAAATGAGCTATCTCCGCGTGCACGCGCCATGAAAGGCCGAGTGACGAGGAAAAAAAGAAATAAGAAAAAAATAGGAAACGGAGTTTTCCGTCTCGTCAAAGGGTATATCACTCGGCATGGAAGACCAGTCTGGCTCGATTCTACCTCTCCCATTTGTGAGCGAGTGTCACGCGATTCGATATCACATCGGTCACGAGGACAGCCTATACGCCGGCCGGTGCAGGCATCTGTGTCGCCGCTACGGGCACCGGCCAGGGAGGAATGTCCCACATAATGGATACACGGTGCCGTGGGGCGGGGGGGGGGGGGGGGCAATTAAAACTCCCCGCGGAGGCAATGTGCATATCCTTTCTCGAAACCTCAATGAGTAGCCTCGATAGACACCAAAGCGCGCCCGCACTAAAGATAAGCAAGGACTTTCTCGTGCGGCCATCAGAAAGAAGCCTTCGTGGCAACAAACTTACGCTCCACTGTCAGTCACCTGTTCATATTTTGGATTTGGATATTTGTTTCCCTCGTTGCAATGCATTGTACCCAAACGCCGCACTATACGAAGTATACAGCTACTTCCTGACGTACCCCTCCACTCTGCATGTCAATGAGCCTTTTCGAGTGAATATTTCATACATTGTAATAGACTTCTTGTTCAATGATAACCGAGGACCTCGTGAAGCTTTTAGTCTGGATGGGAAAGATTTATTTTGTCTTCTCCCACATAACTGATGAAATTTGTTCAGTGCTGTATCTCTGAAAATAATGAATTTCAATTTGTTAACAGCAGTCTACTTTCTGCTCAGCCCTTTTCGGGTTACTGAGCTTTTTACCCGAAGCTGCATACCTTGGTACCGTGGGAAGGCAGCCTATTAATACAGAAGTTTGGGGTGCATACCAGCGATGGCACCCGCTTTCAGCTATATTGTGCTGGGTGATATCGCACCCAGACCAATATTGAAACGGCGGAGCCACGTGATAAGACCAAAAAAATATGCTCTCGTGCCTTACGTACACCTCCTGTCACATCGCTTAAAGGAAGTATCAAAATGTTTCAGCCTCAACGTTTTCTTTTTCTCTCTCTTTCAACCTAAATGTAGGAAAGGCTTGTGAGGAGGAGGCTAGAGTAACAGTGGTAGTAGGTTGTTTGGCGAAGCATAGCTGTCCCACCGTTACCTGCACTGTTATCTCCTCTCCTGCGGAGAGGTGTACATGCATATAGGCATAAGCATAAGCGATGACGAGAGCATCCTTGAAATAACTGGAGCTCCACTGATTTCAAAGCGCGAGTGCCATAGTTTGAACGTGCTATCACAAAATGAGTGAACTCTTACTTTCGCAAAATATTACCTGCTCACGTGCGAGCAAGTCTATTTTTCTAACCAACAGCTTCGACCACAGACCTGGCAAGATAAACCACTTTCTGATATTCAACAATCGTCCCTTGCTGTCTTTTAGTTCCTTTCGTTTCTCCTTTTCTTTCTCTGTCGAGAAATAGGCAGGCACAGGTCTTTGCGCGGACAGGCTGGACTTTTGTCAGACTACACTAATCGTTCACGGAGCCTTAGAGTTTTCACTCAATCAATTAAACAGCAGTAACTCGTACTGAGGCCACGTTCGGTCAGTGCATCACGGTTTGCCTGTCTCTTCAGGCAGCCCCGACTTCCATATATATTGTGCAAATAATAGTTGCGAGTCCGATTCCATAAGCAGCGCTCCACGATAATTCGTGCATTGCAAAGCCATCTATGGCCACTTGGCATTATAGAGTTAAAAAAAAAAACCATCGTGGTGCTTGAGCCCCTTCGTTGAAACGCGGAGGGGTGAACGCCCTTATATAGAGCGAGAAAATCACTGTGTAAGTTTCAATTTTCAATTTGTGAAGTGGGAGCCAACGTTTTTTTTTTTTTTCGATTACTAGGTTGTACGTACAAGCAGTGCGATGAATGTCGCCTGTGCACAGCACGGGTTGCCGAGTATCAAACACTTGGTGGCAATAAGCGTTCAAATCGTGTTTCCTCTCCCCGTCGGTTTCTGCTCCACAATTAACAAGATCGATTTCTGAAAGAAAACCTTGCGTGCTCGCCGAACAGCCCTGCACCGTCAAACGCACACGACATACAAGTCCCGTGCAGATGCAGCTCACGTCGACGCCGCCGTAGCGCCTTCCAAATATGGTCGGCTCGCGGTTCCTTCACACAACGGGCGAGTATCGCAGTGGGGACCAGAAGAAATGTGGCCCCGCTGCGCTCGACACTATCGCGAATGCGGCGCGGGTTCAACAGTGCAGAGCATTGCGAAAGAAGAGACACACCGCGGGATGTTAAACCGGGCCGACCGTGTTCCGTGCGGAAGCCGCGGGGGCGAGGCCAAGGTCGCCGCAACAACGCCTCTGAATAAACGCCCACGGCAGTAAGGCACAGCAGACGCAAAAGACACTATACGAATAAAATATAATAAAAACGTCTAGGGTCGTACCAGCATGCTCAACAGGGCTGGTTGGCGCATTATGAAAGGGTTTGACGCGCAAAAACAACGAGAATAAAAGAAGCTAGTATCTTTGCTGGCAGGCTCGCACGTGCCGCTGAAGGAAAGATGACAAGCTGGCGATGAACAGGATGAGGTGCCTTGCCAGTGATCGGACCATGCCTTGCTGTACCGATAGTTACAGGTTTTCTGTTACATTGTGACGCAGAATTATCATTATACGAGCTACACCGCGGCGGACGGGTCTCTGACATTTCGCCTCCTTCGGGAACCCAAGGTACGATCGCCATGGCGGGGATGAAGCGCACAACTTTCAGATCAGCTGGCGATCACCGAAACCACCAAGGCGGACCATATACGAATAAAATTTGGAGGAGGGTGTTGTTAAACGTGTGATCTATTTGTCATTCTACTGCACTTTCTTTTTAACGCAAAAACTCATAAGCTCATGAGTACCCCCTCCCCCTCCCCGCAAAAATGCGCGCACTAAGGGCATTTTTCAAAGGCTCATGGTGAATCAATAATTAATGTTCTGGCTTTTCCATTCGATCATTTCAATCCATGTAATCAGAGCGTTAATTCAACAACTGTGGATTTGTTTTATGGAGAATAATTAGATTACGTGCACCACTTCATTCCTTCAATTACTGAGAAAGCAGGAAGTCACAATCCCAATATAACGAGAGCGACGCTACAGCTGAAGCGAAAGTTGAAACGGTTGAAAAAAAAAAAAAGGCCGAACAAGGCAAGCAGTCCCAGTTTAAAAACAATGATGTACAATATAAGTGGAAAAATTACAGATGAAATATTTCGTGACAAAGAAAAACACTTTAACAAAAATTTACCGTCAATTATTAGGACATGTTCAAGGAAACGGAAAGAGGTCATGCAGGCACGTGTTCTTCCGACGCATTTCTTCTAGTTGGAAAAGTGGAGAGTGACGACAAAGATTCCCGTGCAGCCTTTAACAACTACTTCAACAGTGTCTACACCAAACATAATAATCTCCCTCTTTTCGATGCAGACCTACCTCCGATATAATATGTCGTCATTTCTGAAGAGCACAACTTTAATCTATATCTGAATGTAAAAAAAAATATCTGTCCGACCAGATGAGATACCAAATGCCATTTTTAAAACGGTACGCAAAGTGGTGTGCAAAATGTATGTGTGTATTGCACACTGGGTCTCTGAATGAACGTGTGCTCACTGAGGACTGGAAGATTGGCCGTATCAAGTCTCTACACAAAACAGGTGACAAAACTTAAATAATGAGCTATCGACCAATTTTGCTAAAATCAATAGCTTGTAAAATGTTTGAGCGCGTAGTTAATGAACACATCCTTGCATTTCTTAAAAAACGCAAAGTACAAACAAGTCCGCAACACGAGTTTCGGTGCGGATATTCAACCATGCACTGAACAGTTGGTTGAAACCATTCACGGTTTTGCTACCACGCTAAGTGAAGGAGAGCAGCTGGATGTCAATTTTTATGAACTTCCAAAGGGCGTTCGATAAAGTTTCGCATACAAAAGTACTGTATAAATTACAATGTATTTTGAAAACTTCGAAACCGATATCATAGATACGAGCATATCTTCAAAACAGAGGACAGTTTGTTGCAATTAATGACAGCTGTTTTATAGTAAACTTCCTGTGGATTCCGGTGCACCTAAGGCCTAGACCTCTTATTTCTGTTATTTATAATTTACAAAATCACTGACCTTTCTGTAGATGTAAAGCTTTATGTTGATGATTGTGTGTTTTACACGAAAGTATTGTCTGTTGGGGATAAGGTTAACCTGAACAATCAATTCAACAAGGTAGTTGCTTGGTACCCGGAATGGCAAATGGCAATTACAGGAAAACACTCTATATGAACATACCTTTGAATAAATATCTTTGACGTTATCAGTACAGTCCAAATAGCGCCGCTCTAACAAAAGTATCAGAATATATATATACATTTGATTATACATAACGAATGATCTAAGCTGGAACAAACATATTGCTACAGATAACAATCTAAGTAAACTTTTATTTAAGCGCTCCTTAAAGCATTCTACCCCGCATGTATGCCTGTTAGCATATAAAACTATAAAACACTCATTCGTCTATTGTTAGAATATGTTTTGATAATGCGGGACCCTTTCACTAAACGAAACATTATTCAACTCGAGATAGTTCAAAAGAAAAGCTTACGTTTTACACTCGCAAGCGACAGAGTGAAATGATTATATTCTGAATTCATGCATTAAGTGCTATCAGTATTCCTTCTTCTCTAGAACAAAAATAATCTTGATTGATATGTGGGGTTTAACGTCCCAAAACCACCATATGATTATGAGAGACGCCGTAGTGGAGGGCTCCGGAAATTTAGACCACCTGGGGTTCTTTAACGTGCACCCAAATCTGAGCACATGGGTCTACAACACAAAAATAATCTTGCCAATGATGTCTTATTACACGAGAAATTGTTATTATTCGAAAGCAGCGTCACTTAAAACATCACTTGTTGCATTCTATTTGATTCATTATAATTATTGTGTTAGATTGTAAAATTTATTATGATATTCTATTAGACATTTTGTTATTCTGTATAGTGTTAGTTTGTAAATTTATTGAAATAAGTGTATTTTTTGTCTTAGTCTTGTATATTCACATTTGTACTCTTATTCTTTGTTTAAATGCATTTTCGTACTTTTGAATACTTTTCCCACCCTGCAGTGAACTTTAAACTGAAAGATCACAGTATTCATAAATGAATTAAACAAAATGGGCCTGCACGGTACCAAGACTGGGTCAATCCCGGAGGCTGGGTGCATAAGCCTTCAGTGAGGGTGGGGACCCGGAGTAGCAGCAATTCGAAGCGGTAATTAGCGCAAAGCACGAACCATATGCGAATTAAGGGTAATTCAAATGGCGAGGAGGTTCGAAGTGAATCATATGTAATGTAACTGCGTATAGAGAGAAAGAGCTTCAGCCTCAGCTCTCCTTAGCGATACCTAAAGGGATTGTAACTCTTTTATGGTGGCGAATTCCAACATTTTTTGCCTCTATTCTCATGTTCCATCTCTCAATTTATTCACTTTGCAAATTACTTAACCTAGTCACTTAAAGGGGAACTGCGGCGTTTTTTGATATTCGGCGATTTCATTAAAACTTTGAACATGTGTACTCGTCGGTACCATGGTGATATTCGCCAAATTATACAAACATGAGTCATTTAGTTCTTTAGAAAACAAATTGTAAAATTGGTAGCCAATTTTGGAATTACACTTGTAAACGCGGGCCACCCTGCGTACATGACGTAAGGTCCTACTCTTTTTCAAAAAACCCTGCCTTTTCCAGCGGACGGCTGCCGAGCGTGCTTCCTTCTACGGGGCAACGACAAAGCGAGCACAGTTCAGTTTTGTCAGCTGCATACAGCGTGTTAGTCGTCGTTGACGTCGGGTCTTACAGTATTGAGCGACGAGGAAGTAAATTCGGGGCATGCCAGATGCTTCACGCGCCGGAGGGTCGAAACCAAGAAGCAATGCTTCCGCGCTCAGATAGTAGCCGCAATCATCGCTGAACTTGTCACTGGTAAGTTAAGACAAGCTGGCACAACTTTGTTCCACGCCGGATGACATCGCCAACTTGCTTTTCGCGCGTCAGAAGAGGCACCTGAGCTACGTTTACACTATGGCTAGCCGTAGCGGAGTGTACCAGATCTCGTGACGTCATCGGCGACAGATTCTCGTGATGTCATGCCATACACACCATTGATGACGGACAAGTTTCCTGTTTGAGTTTTGACTCGTCGTTTATTCCTTAATTAAAGTTATTGACGAGCGTCAATAATAAACCACGACTGCCAATACTACTTGAAAATAGCCCTAATCTCAGTATGGTCGAAAATGCACCAGAGTTCCCCTTAACCTAATCTTGAATTTGTTGTGGTCTGCTTCACACGGTATCAATTTTTCAACGCGGGTCACATCTACATAGACGGTTTCAAGGTCGCAAGCTTTGTACCCAAAACTTCCGGTCACCTCATTTACCAGCTCCGTAACTTCGAAACGGAAAGCACGTTCTCAATTTTCTAATTGAGGGGTAGGTAAAATCTCCCTTTAGGAAAAGTGTCCCACTAGTTTTTTTTTTTTTTTCAGATAAAAGGAACGTGCGTAAACTTCAAAGGAATCTCCTATTTTTATGTAGCTCAAAGAACATTTATTTAAATATATTTCGGCAAACAAGGAAAGCAAAGCATAGAAAATGACCGGGCTATTTTCTGAAGTTCCCCATGCCCACCGATGCTATTGAGGCATATCGGTAGACAAAACCGGATGCCATAAACGTAGTGTTTGTAAACAGTGAAAGAGTTTATACTATACATTCCTTGGCCGCTGCTCTCTCTCTCAACCTGCTCTCTCTTAAAAGAAATCTCTCTCTCTCTCTCGAGAGAGAGAGAGAGAGAGAGATTTTTTTTCACACGATTCTGTGCTATTAAGGGGGCCATGGCGCCCAATTTTCGATCAATATCTGTGCTACGTGCGCTAACCCACGTGCATTCATAAACAAGCTGGCAAAATGTTAGCGCATTTAGTCCAGTGTTTATTTTCATTTGAAAATATTTTTACAAAGACCTGAGAGTCGGGCAACATTGGCGCACCCACGGCTTGTGACGGAACAAGCTGCTCGCCTTGCGAGCGCCTGCATTGTGGCGAACGATCTCGTACCATGGTCAGCTGCGCGTGCAGTCGAGCCGTTTCTGCTTTCTTCGGCTCGGCCTTGTAGAAGAACGATTGGCAGCGGCTGTTACTGCGGTAGAAAGCGACAGGTCCACTCCCCGCAGCAAATGACGTCACAGACGCCACCAGAAAGTGGCGGTTGGCGGCGGTGCGCAGGGTTTACAGCCAACAACGTTTGTTTTTGTTTGTTTTTTGGTACTAAAATGTTATTCTGCGATACACTTTTCATACACAATAGAACCTCGTTAACTGAGAGTTCAAGGGACCGGAAAAAAGGTCATCTAATCATCAAAGGTATAAAAAACAATAGAGAAATGCTTGTTTGATTAATGTACTTTCGTTTACTTGAGGAATACGTAAATCCAGTAACGAGTTTTTATTACAGAAGTGCATAAGGCGTTTTTTTTTTTTGTTATTAGCGACTTCATGTGCGACGTCAACGTGGCTCAAACCTCGTATTTTAAACTGAAACGTGCTTCATGTCGCATTACTTACAAACAACCCGATTGTGGGTGACAGCCCCAGAACCACAATAACATCATGAAGCGCGCCCCGTAATAGAGCGCTCCAAATATTCCAACCACCTATAGAGTTATTTAACGCACGCCTATGAATCTAAGCACACGAGCCTAGAACACTTTCGTCACCACTACATATGCGGCCGAGATTGGATGCCGCGACCTGCGAGTCAGCAGTTGTCGAGCATAAGCCCCTACAAAGACCACCGTAGCAGGTGAGAGGCTAAAAAGCGCGTCTTTCTGGAAGTCGTTTCGGCTGTCCGTGAACGCCGCTTACCCTCCTTTGCGTTGCATATTGGCGGCGCTTCGTGCGCTACGAGGGTCGTCCAAAGTAACCGGATAGGACCAAGGGAGCCGGCTTAACGAGAGTTTGATGCCTGTGAACAATGTACGTATACTTATATGCTGGCCGAGACCAGAGAGCGCTTCTGAATTACCTGATTTTTCCGAATGAACGGGTGCCAATTCAACGAGCATGCATGTACAGGCATCTTAGACCCTCCACTTATGTATTTCGCCGAAAACCGGAAACTGTTGGGTCACTGTGTCGCTTTAAGCACTGCACAGTAATGGTTTAACCATAAAAAAAAAGAAACAAATCCGGTCGCAGCCAGTTATTTCGTCAAACGAGATTTCCGGTGCGATTCACGACCCATTCAAGCGACCCTCGTAGGCCAACGAAGGTGGCCCCCTACTTTTAGAGAAAATATGCCAAAAAGAGGTCCAAGCAGAATCGCACCATGCTTACAGGTGCGCAAAATGCGTCCATAAAGTATTTCAATACAGGTATGACGAAGCGCATTACCGGTTGTGTTGGGGCCGCTTAAATCGAATTGGTCAACAACCATTAGCTCCCAATTTGCAGTTTGCGCAAAGGGGCCAATCACGATCGCGAAGTTTGATGTGGATCAGGCCCGATTGCTATCATAAGTGCGCGCGTTAAAGGGACCGACAACTGACTTTTTTCGATCCATTTTTTCCTGCGCGACAGAAAGCTCACCCTTCGTAGTGATCATAGCTGCAGTAGTTAATCCCATGAACTCGTAGTCATTTTATAAGCAGTATTTCTCAATCTGAAAGGCTCTGAACACGGTAGTGCCTTTTCATTCGGCAACGCTGAGTATTGATTGCGATGTCGGTAGCCTATCTGGTGGCTTTACGCATGCTGTCATTCTTATTTCACAGGATTTCCTGGAACTATGCTTAACCTCGTTTATTCTGCGCTTTACAACTATTTTTGAAAGTAACAAGCCGTTACAATGAGACGGTGAGGCTGTATAGAGCTTCGCTGCATTTGTACCGCGTCGCCAAGCCAAGTAATCGAAAACGCAACTGCCCATATGTCACGCAAAGGCAGCGCCACTTTAATGCGTACTACTAACGCAAGCTTATACGTATACTTTTATACAATATTATCTTTTGATATAAAGAATCAAGTAATATTTCAGTACTAATCAAAACGTTGTCCGTGTACATTAACGCATGGCCACGTGACAGGAAATTCGAGATAGTTTATGTTTTTGCCACTAGAGACACCACAGGCCATTTTTCGCGATTTTCCATGAAGAAATAAAATTAAAAATCATCTTCTCACTAGGAAAACAGGGTTGGTTTGAGTTACTATAAGGGACAATCTTTCTATCCGTGCAGTCGTCTCATTTCATGTTCTGGGCAGTTGTCGGTCCCTTTAAGGCACTCTTCCTCGAAAAACCGGCCTACTACTGTTACTTGGATGGAGAACGGTGCCGAACTATTTCGCATATTACTTTAAATTCGGCCACACATTTAACAGTAAGTTGCTGGTGTTCCTTTTATAGGCATTTTGATAAGCGAACATTAACGGAGAGTGCACTAACTGTCTAATCGCACCAGATACTCGGACACTTGGACGGTTAGGTGATCTGCAAAAAGAGATAATCGCTTAGTGACGCACAACTTCACTCCGTCGAGTAGACAGGGGGGAGGGTGTTCGATAAAAAATAGCTTGTTTCACTCAGAATGTCAATACCTTCAGCTAGTGGGCCCCACGTGTGCTCAGATTTGAGTGCACGTTAGAGAATCCCAGGTGTTCGAAATTTCCGCAGCCCTCCACTACAGCGTCTCTCATAATCATGTGGTGGTAAACCCCACATAATCGATCAATGGTGTACCCCCCCTCTTCGCCCCCCCCCTGAAAATTCCTGCAACAGGCCTGCCTTCATTACGAATGCCAGATCTGTTTCACGTGCCAGTAGCAACGTAGTCCCAACAGGCCACTTCAGCGCAGCATTAGTGCAAGCGCAATGAAAATTACCGCTTTCATAAAAGCAACGTATGCATTAACGTTAGTGCAGTCGTCAGCAAGATCAACGAGAACGCTCCCATGCCTGACCTGGACTACTTTGCGTGATGCCAGCTACGAAGCGCTGTTGGCGAGATAATAAGGCTGTATACTTGATTAGTATGTCGGCATGCATAGGTAACACGTCAGCGACAGAACCCAACGCTACGCGGATCTAGCGTCAATCAAACTCTTTCAGGACACGCTGCGAAAAGTTCGCGTTAAGCTTGCTGACGACTGTGCATGTGAAGAAGTATCGACAGCAAGAAACGGGAAGTGGTAGCGGTACGGTTATCAACGCAACGCATACTTCGCCTAGAAAAGGAAACGCGGAAGAGAAGGAAACAATCACGAGTGGCTGCGAAACGGCGACACGCTGCGATCTCGTTACCAGCAATGACAAATAACGAGTCTCGATCGGGCACAGTGTTTTCAAAGTGGCGCTGGCAAGACCATCGTGAAAACCAGCACCTCGAAGTCTCGTCACGCTTTAGCTACTGCGCTCATCGCTATGAAGCCCCTATATCTTTATTTTGGCGCTGAAGCTGTGCCTCGTAGTCGGCATTCATTTCTGTAGTACCTCATAGACGACTAAAACTACACGCTGCATCAGTACATTCTCTTCCGGGCCAACACAGTGGACGAATGTATACCGTACTGGCTCCATGAACACACGTATTGGCCATCGAATGCACCGACAGCTGCGCTAAAAGTAGGCCGTTTTCGTTCGTGCGGCCCAACACGCGCCGATTCGCAAAACGAGGGAAAGTAAACAAAAGCGATTCAGTGCTGCAAGCGACGCCAGCGAGCCCGCCGGCTGAATTATCACCTCGCCCGCACGATAGATAGCGACCCCCCACAACAGCTGCTCCATCGTGCAACGGCACAGCGGCAGTTTAACAACAACAGAAACAAAGTTGGCAAAACTCGTTCCGCGGAGCGGGGGAATGCGGTCCGAAGACAGAAGGCGGCCGCACCACCGCCGTTGACAGCTCGGTCACAAAAGCAAACGAAAGCACGCGCCGCGTGCGCTTCGCGTAGCACGCCAAGAGGAAGAATAGGGCGGCGGTGGTAGTGATAAGGTAAAGAATAAGACGCTTATATGTGCATCCCTTGAGGGAGCACGGCGCAGCGTCGGAGAGGGAAGGGCTCGTTCTTCCTCATCCGCACGCTACCTTGTTCCGTGAAGATGTGTACGAGGGGTGCTTTGTTGTCGCGTGTAATTCTGGCCGAGTTTGATCATCGATCTAAGCAACGCGCCGCAATTCGGATTCAGCTTGAGTTAAACTTTTCTCTAAGCCCATCATGAAAGATTGCGCTTAGTGTTTCCCCGAGCTTCGGTGGCATTTGAGACCTACAAAAAAAAAAAAATAGTTCATGAAACAACCGGTCACTCAACGCTGGGAACTTGCATACAACGACTACGGCTCGTCACTCACAACTGACGCCCCTACGCATTTCACCAATTGCTGATCAGTCCCCCGCTTTTGGAGCAACAGTTGCGACAAGAGTTAGTTGCCGTGCCCGTGCGCGCCCACACGCCATGAAAGCGGCGCTAACGGTTACGTCTATCGACAGACGACGATGCGCAGCGCTGCAATCAGCGACGCTCCACTGAGCATCGGTGTGCATTGCTGCCACAAGCAATCATCCGTGCCAAAAGCGCAAACGTGCAACAAAGCGGGTCCGCTTTCGCTCACCACTTCTTCCGGGTTCATTGCGCGAAAACGAGCCTCTACGTATAGTAAGCAACGCGAACAAATCGCAATCCCTCGCCTCGCACACGCACCGGCGGCAACGGCTCTCTCGGGTGACATCGGGGCACGCAAAGGCAGCGAACGTCGGACTCGTGCGGGCCGGCGCCGTTCGCGCTACTCACGCCGGCCAGTCAACGAAGGGCCAGCGAGTAAACGCGCAGTGCTTCAGGCGCCAATATCGGTCGAAATTTGCAAACGGAGAAAGCCAGCGCCCGCGGACAGAGCCACTCGCCAGGACATAGAAATCCCTCGACGCTGGCCGTCAGCGCGGCTTCCAACTACGCCCTGTGGGCCCATATGCAACATTCACTACTTGATTATAAAATGCCAGAAAAAAGAGTAACACATTCCCAAAGAAGCAACAACAGGTCCTAGTAGCATGAATGCAGCACACAGCTCCGGCTAGAATGAGCACCGGGCTCAATTGCAAAGAAACTGACACAGCCCTCAATTCAGCGACGCTAACATTCGGTATCGACTGCCGCGATCTGTTTCGAAGGCAGGAGCATCGCCCCCGGCGAAGGAAAAACATGCTGAAAAACACGCTACGAGCTGTGCTGCACCGTTTAAGCTCCCCGGACGCATGTAACGGTTGCGCGAGGCAGCATCAACAAATACTGCGGCCGAGTCGGTGAATGACATGCGATGAACTCGGGGAGTTGCATCCACACCCACCGTGAGTAGTGCCGGCAGCCTCCCATGTTTCCTTCCGCGACGATTAAAATCCAAAAGCAAGGTAGAGTCGTTTCGGCGAGGAGTAATCCACAGGTGGGCACGGCAGACAAGATTTTTCTTCGCCGCCAAAGGGGGCACACTTTTCACAGCCACCGCCGAGCCGTAACACACACTCAAAATATGTGGATGCGAGCCAGCAGACGGGAAGCGCGCGCCGCCATTTTCATTCGCGACGTCAGCTTATCCTACCGGGCAGACTGTGAAACATCGTATGCCGGTTCTGTCCAACGCACCATGGCGCGCCGGTCGCAAAGCCGGTTTCTGTTCTTGTTTTCGCTTTCTCTTTCCTGTCGCGTTGGCCTCGCCTTTCCGTTGGGCCGGGGGTCAAGACATGCAGCTATCTATTCGTTTCCCTTTGTGTACTTCGAGTTCCTGCCTTCTTCAGATAGCGTGTCTGCGAGAAATGACTGCTCATTTTTTTTTTCTAGTAAGAAAGAGTGGGGAGCGTTCACGTTCTTCCTTTCACGTGGTTGGTTCGAACGCACGTGCCGCGACCCTATCTGTATGTCTTCGCCTCACGGCTCCGAAGGGGAAAAGTATTTTTGATCGAAGCAATTTCCTACTGGACGACTTCCGGATGGGTCTGGAATCTGTGCCGTACGTGCGGGGCGACCTCAGCGGCCCTCCCCAGGGCACTTGCCAATGCATCGTGTTCTCTCTCGATTTGGGGTAGGTAGTCGGGCATGCGAGGAAGTGCAGAAAGTCGGTTACTCGAAGCCGCCGAGATAAACACGGGGCGTCCAGTAACAATGTCTTGGGTGTCGACGCCATCACGGACAGTGAGGAGAATACTTGAGTCGATGACTCCTCGTCGTTTCAGGGATGCATTGAAAGACAACACAATTCCGTGAACGGGGCAACTGTGAAGTGTCGAGTTTGTTGCGGTTCAGTGATGTTAACACAACGAACACTTTCCCACAAATATCACGCTAAACGTTACATCTTGCATATTACGCGCATATAAGAAGGAAAAAAAAGACAACTCATTTGCTCCCAGCATGATGACAAAATAATAAAAATTGGGTCAGTTACACGCTAGTGGTGCGAATATGGATTGATTGATTGCCCCTTTATTTTGGCGCAGCCAATCATGGGGTAGCGGCCATAAAACGAGCGGTGCATTGCTATAAATAAAATTTGTTCCTAATTTTAACATGATAAGCAAATAGATAGTTTTGAAATCATTCGTTACATTATTTCACAATAAAAAAGACTATAGTCTTAACGAATATGTTTGATTTTGATAACCTTTAAATTCAATTTATTTTATTGAATATAAAGAAAATGGGCAATTTCTCTTGAGAATGAAGTTTGATTTCAACGAACTTAGCAACGAATTCGTCTCGTATCTCGTGGGAGAATCTCATACGGCCTCGCAAACGCCCCTGTGGCTGAAACCCAGCATGGTAGCCCCAAAAGAAAGAAGAAACCGAAGGGATAAATTTGACCTCAACCTTCGAAGTGGTTCATCAGAAAGCTTGTCCCCTGATTGGTGAATAATCTGCACCAATCAGAGAAAGAAATAATCCAGAGATTCACTCTCATTGCAACGAAGGCTTAGAGGGGACTGCACCTGACCAGACCTGTGTAGGTAAATACTCAGTGGGGGGGGGGGACTCAGCGTTGTATTCTGGTAACTGATATCTCGGCCCTCCTGAAGGAGGAGCATCGATTTTTCCAAAGATAATTGAGGTGAGAGAACTCAGAAGCTGGCAACGCAGGCTGAGGGAAATTGTCCGTAGTGGGAAATTTTTTCAAATCGCGCCGTAGTTACAAACGCCAACGTTTGTAACTGCTGCAAAGAATAGGCGGCGCTTATTGCATTACTATTCTCTTTTATCTCTTCGTCACATTGACTTCCCTTTCTCACTGTACTGTACATGCGTATGCTTTATATTTTATTTATCCCTTCTTTGTGTTTGTTTCTTTGTATTTCTTTCTCTCTGTCTGTATTTTTGCTATGCATTTCTAAATTTTTATGTTTTTATCCCATTTTCTTTCCATTGCTTTCGTTCCGCTTATTTTGCTCCCAATACACGATCTCTCACCCCTCAAAGTGATCTCATTCTATGCTGGACAAACCGTCACACTAGCTTTAGCAGTGAAGCAGCAGATGAAAAGGCAAACGAAGAGAGCACCCGTTGGTTCCTGAAACTCCGTAGGTTGACTCCAAATTTATCCCTGCCGGTGGTTCTTTCCTTTAGAGCTACTGAAAAGGTATTTAGCCACAGGAACGTTTGCGAGGACGCGTATGCGATTTTCTAAAGGCACATAAAACAAATAGAATGTAAGCATAAATTCGCTTCATTTGAAACCATAATAGCTTGCTCGTTTTTTTTTTATTGATTTTATTTCTAATCCATCGTTTACCAATCTGTTCTTTGTTTAAACATCCACATTCGAAATATCCCGTTTGGTAAAATAATTCGATCTCACAAATGAGATACCGTCCGTTTCACTGGCCCATCTCCCAGGGTGGGTTGTGCCCGGACTCCGAGGAACAACCAACCAGCCAACTTCTGTTGGGCTCAGAACACGTAAGGTGAAAGCGTCAGCGCAAGCCAAGACGGGCCACAAAAGATAGAAGATACGAGCATTGGTGCTTACTATATAACAACTGCTTTGTTCTTATCGGCAACAACCCACATAACCGTAATTGGGCAGCGCACAAAAGGAAACGCACAAGACAAGGAAACAGGACAAATGCTGGTCTAACTACTGTAAATTGATTTAAAGGAAAGCGTATATACGTATAAAATAATCGTGCGCCATGCAAGATTACATCCGATCGATAAAACAAATTTCTTGCTCTGATAAAGCCACACATGGCTGGCTACCGCAATTGCACTTGGCTATGTAGTAAGCTTCCACAAGTTCACATGTCCATTGATTATGATGGCGATCGATGATTGATGTTTGCTCAAAAGAAGGAGCGCAAGCACACTCGTGGCAATGATTGCAGAAGTAAGACGATACCCCAACATTTAAGAAATTGTGATGATCCCGCAGCTTGATACTCCACATGTAATGTTTCGTGGCGCATGATTTTCTGTGTACATATACAGGGTGTCACACGTAAATTTAGCCAGAGTTTAAAAATTTGTCGGAACACGTAATCAAGTCGCAACCAAATGCATGCTGCTCATCGTTGCCTGGAGTTAGACTAACATTTCTGTTCTGAAATATTGTTAAATCAGATATGTTTAATTAAGTTCTCAAGAATTGAGGATAGATAAAAAATTTAATGAGAAAGTTGTACATCGGTTTGCAAAACGACCAGTTAAACAGTTTCGAACTTTATATTTGTTAGGTATTAGTTTTTTCTGCTAATTACAAATGCCCACGAAATTAAAAAAATACCACGTTACAAACCCGCTCGTGCGCCAGTGCGCACAATGATTCTAGTGCTACGTAACGTTCCGCGTACGAACAACCATAGCATTTGCCCCATTGGGCTGTCTTGGCAAGGCCGCAACGAATGGTGGTGGACTTTACGATGAACACGTTTTGCTATCGGCAACAAAAAACGATAACTGCTGTGACTACTTATCGCTGCCTTGAACCGGTGCGAGGGAAGGGTGTGGTTCGTATGCCGAACGATAGGGAGCACAAGAATCATCGTGCGCACTTATGCGCGAGCGAGTTTGCACGTAGTATTTTTGCATTTTGCAGGCATTTGCAAATAGCAGAAAAACACTAATAGCTAACAGATATAAAATTCAAGACTGTCTAATCGGACGTTTTGCAAACCGATCTACAACTTTGTCAGTGAAATGTTTTATCTATCTTCGTTTCTTGAAAAGTTAGTTATTTAAACATATCTAATTAAGCAATATTTTAGAACAGAAAAAATAGTCTGACTACCTCCAGGTAACGGATGAGTAACATGCATTTGGTCGCGTCGTAATTACGTGTACCGACATATTTTTAAACTCAGGCTAAAGTTACGTGCGACACCCTGTATAAGCTTTCCTTCAAATATATTGTTACGTAAAAATGACACGAGGCGTGTCTATTTCAAATCTATATTCAAACTAATGCGTATGGCGTCGACTAAGATAGAGGACAGCACGCACAACCGACAGACCACTTCCTCGTTGTCGTCTTCTGACCGCTGATATGTCAGCTACGTAGCATTCCCCCCCCCCCCCCCCGGCGGTAAAAGCGCCGTCTCGGTGCACATTAACTACGGTCTTCAGTAGGCAGGTGGTAAGGTTTTAGCCTGCTGACGTGCACAACATCACTGTGTGTGGTTGCAGGCAGGCTTGTGGTCTCAGATGCAGGAATGATCTCATAGGTGACGTCAGTTACCTGGCAGATGATACGGTAAGGACCCATGTAGCGAGACAATAACTTCTCTGATAAGCCAACTCGACGAACTGGGCACCACAGGAGAACAAGAGAACCGGGTGAGAAGTGAACGTCAGCATGCCGGCTGTCGTAAATCGCTTTCTGGGTGGCTTGCGAAGCCTAGAGCGGGCGATCTGACGGTGCGCTGTCGGCACGAGCAATAGCGTCGCGTGCATATTCGGTTGACGGCGTTGTAGTGGTTGGAAGTAAGGTGTCGAGTGGTAACGTCGGATCACGGCCATAAAGCAAATAAAAGGGTGAATAACCAGTGGTGTCGTGGCGCGAAGAATTGTACGCGAAGGTCACGTGAGGTAGCGCCAGGTCCCAGTCATGGTGGTCGGATGACACATACATCGCGAGCATGTCCGTTAGGGTCCGATTTAGCCGTTCGGTAAGGCCATTTGTTTGGGGATGGTAGGAAGTGATCAGCTTGTGGTGCGCCGAGGAAGAGCGCAGAAGATCGTCAATCACACAGGACAAAAATGCGTGGCCACGATCTGTGAGTAATTGGCGAGGAGCGCCATGCTGTAGGATGAAGTCGTGGAGCAAAAAGTCCGCAACGTCAGTAGAGGTGCTAGTGGGGAGCGCTCGAGTGATGGCATACCTAGTCGCGTAGTCTATAGCAACAGCGACCCACTTGTTGCCCGATTTCGACTCGGGAAAAGGACCGAGAAGATCTATACCAACACAGGAAGAAAGTTTCGGTTGGGATGGAGATCGGTTGAAGAAGTCCAGCCGGGGGCGCAGTAGGTCGCTTCCTACGTTGGCATTTATCGCAGGAGGACACGTAACGGCGAACGGACCGGGCGAGACCGCGCCAAAAGAAGCGGTGATGCACGCGGTCGTACGTCCGAGATACACCCAGATGACCAGCAGTTGGTTCATCGTGAAGCTCGTGCAGCACGGTTGAGCGCAAATTTTTCGGCACGACAAGAAGAAGCTCAGGGCCATCTGGTTGGAGGCTACGACGGTACAGCATGCCAGTCAGGAGGACGTACATGCGAAGTGCCGTGTCGTTCGGAGCAGATTCGAGACGGTGAATAAGTTGTCGCAGTGAAGCATCACGACGTTGTTCATCACCAATCTGAAGAAACTGGGACATTGACATGACGCTGAGGCTAGGCTCGATGTCTGGTTCGTCGGGCTGATCAACAGGGTAGCGGGATAAGCAATCGGCGTCCAGATGGAGGCGTCCAGACTTATAAGCAACCGAGTAGGAATACTCCTGTAGGCGTAATGCCCAACGACCAAGTCGTCCAGTGGGGTCCTTCAGAGAAGAAAGCCAACACAGCGCGTGATGATCTGTGATGACACGGAAAGGGCGGCCATACAAGTAAGGACGGAATTTCGAAACCGCCCAAACAAGAGCGAGACATTCCCGTTCTGTTATAGAATAATTGCGTTCAGACTTGGAAAGCAGACGGCTCGCGTACGCGATTACACGGTCGTTGCCCCGCTGAATTTGCGCCAAAACTGCACCAATTCCGTGACCACTCGCGTCTGTTCGTACTTCTGTGGGAGCATCGGGGTCGAAATGTGCAAGAATAGGAGGTGTCGTTAGAGTGGTGATTAGCTGAGAGAAGGCGTTAGCTTGAGGAGGGCCCCAAGAAAATGGGACGTCTTGTTTGAGAAGGTCGGTGAGTGGCCGTTCGAGTGCCGCAAAGCTTTTCACGAACCGGCGAAAGTAGGAGCAGAGGCCCACAAAACTGCGGACATCATAGAGAGAGCGTGGGACTGGGAAGTTTGTTACAGTGCGTACTTTCGCCGGGTCTGGCCGTACGGCGGCAGCGTCAACCTGGTGACCCAATACGGTAATCTGACGAAGACCGAAGTGGCACTTGGAGATATTGAGCTGCAGGCCGGCCCGTCGAAATATGCATAGAAAGGTGAAAAGGCGTTGAAGGTGGGCTGCAAAGGTAGGTGAGAAAATAATCACGTCGTCCAGGTAACACAAACATGTCGACCATTTATATCCTTGTAGGAGCGTGTCCATCATTCTCTCGAAGGTCGCTGGAGCGTTGCAGAGCCCGAATGGCATGACCTTGAATTGGTAAAGACCGTCAGGGGTAACGAAGGCGGTCTTTTCTCAGTCCATGTCATCTACAGCAATTTGCCAGTAGCCAGATCGGAGGTCGAGAGATGACAAGAATCGTCAATGCGTGGTAGAGGGTACACGCCTTTTTTGGTAATATTGTTGAGGTGGCGATAATCAACGCAGAAACGCCATGAGCCGTCTTTCTTTTTTACTAATACCATGGGAGATGCCCAAGGGCTCGTTGATGGTTCGATTACGTTTTTCGTAAGCATTTTGGCCACTTCTTTCTGAATCACTTCTCGCTCAGACGCTGACACGCGGTACGGCCGACGGTGAATGGACGCAGAGTCACCAGTGTTGATTCGGTGAGTGACAATTTTAGTCTGGCCCAAGGGACGATCGTCGGTGTCGAAAATGTCACTGTATGAGGCCAAAACTTGGCACAGAGCGTCGGCCTGGTGAGGCGGCAGCTCCGATCCAATCATGTTTCGAAACATACCATCTCTGAGCTGGGTGACCGTGAGACTGCGCTTCGATCAAGAGCAGATACAACGACAACACTGACATCTTCCTCTGTTATGGCAGTTAGCTGGGCTAGAGACATCTGGCAGGGCAACACTTGAGGGGTGAAACCAAAGTTAAGGAGCGGAAGTAACACACAGTTATCCGCTATGGTCGCGATGGTATAGGGCACAGTAACACTGCGCGTCAGCCGACTGTCAGTAATTGGCGTAACGATATAATCACCGTCAGGAACGGGAGGGGTCGATGACAAAGACACGTACGTGACGGCTCGAGGGGGCAGGCGAACGAAAGTGGTTGGGCTCAAGCGGCTGGTGGGCTTTGCAGAGTAGTCGGCAAAGATTGGTGGATCAAGGCTGAGGGTACCAGACGAACAATCAGTTAAGGCCGAGTGTGCCAAAAGGAAATCAAGGCCAAGTATGAGGTCATGAGGGCAGCAGGCTAGCACGGCAAAAAGGACCACGGCGTGACGACCGGCAATGCTGACACGAGCATTGCACATTCCGATTACTGGTACAGTACCGCCATCGGCAACACGTATTGCCTGCGTCGTAGATGGCGTCATAATCTTTTGTAAGCGGCAGCGTAGAGAAGCGCTCATAATAGACAGGTGCGCACCTGTGTCAATGAGGGCGGTCACAGGAACATGGTCGACTTGTACTTCAAGCAGGCTATGGTGTGTGAGAAGCGTCAGTAGAGGATTTTTGGCCGTCATTGGTATTGCAGCTTCACCTCTATAAGCTGCAATATCTAGTTTTCCTGCTGCGGTCGTCCAGAGAAGCTCGGCGAGGAAAAGCGCCGAGGTGGCGGAGAGCGGGATTGGCGACGTAGCGGCGACGGGGAGCGAGAGCTGCGGCGACCGGACGATGGGGCATCAGGGTAGCGGCGACACGCAAAGGGGCGTCATTGGAAGGCTCGTAAGGTGACGACGAATAGAAATTGAAGGGTGTGGCGACTGAACGTCGAGGGGTCGTCGGATGCTTGAGCGCCGAGGTATGGTGGCTAGCCACCATAGCCGAGGTAGAGAAAGTCTGACGTGGTTGGTTTGACCAACGGCGGCGGCAATAGCGAGAAACGTGCCCAGGCTGGTGGCAGGAAAAACAAATAGGCCGGTTGTCGGGTGTTCGCCATTCCGAAGGGTTACGGAAGGGCATTGTTGGAGGTGAACGGCAAGCGTGTCCTCGGGAGTAGGACGGGACTTCAGGGCGAGTCAGGGGACATGCTGATGGAAGTCCGAGGTTCGCAAACTCCTGCCTCACCACAGCTTGTATTAACGCCACTGACGGCTGTTGTTGGTCAGAGGCGAGCGTTGCGAAAACGGGTGGCCAGACAGGCGGCTTCGATTTCCCGACGAACAATGCGTGTGACGTTGTCATACGTGGGGGACTGGTGGGCGGCTTCACACGATGAGGTCGCGGCCGTGTGTGGCAGCCGGGTGAATCGCTGAGTAATACGGCGGCTCTTGGCTTCTTCGAACCGCCGGCACTCTTTAATGATGGCGTCGATGGTGGCAACGTTGTTTTAAACTAGTAGATTAAATGCGTCGTCTGCTATGCCTTTCAGCACATGGGCCACTTTCTCCGACTCACTCATGTGCTCGTCAATCTGGCGGCATAGGGCGATGACGTCGTGAATGTACGCGACGTGCGACTCCGTCGACGTCTGTGCACGGGCCGCCAGTTGATTCCGCGCTGCGATCTGCCGCCCAACGGTGTCGCCAAAAAGGTCGCGGATCTTTTCTTTAAAGGAGTCCCAGCTCGTAATCTCCGCTTCGTGCGTCTCGAACATCACGCGCGGTGGGCCATCGAGGTAAAAAGCACATTGGCAAGCATAAGAGTCGGGTCCCATCCTATAGCTTGCGCTGACCCGTTCGTACCGGTTGATCCATTTGTCGACGTCAACGCCATCCTGACCGGAAAATACACCGGAATCACGAGCAGGAGGTAGAACGACGTATGTAGAAGTCACGGTAGGGGCAGGTGGCGAAGACGATAGTTGTTCAACCTGTGACATGGTTGGACCTATGATGATGCGGCCGTTGCGGAGCTTCGTGATGAAGATGGGGAAGTACCCAGCACGTCCACCACAAAGATGTTACGTAAAAATGACACGAGGTGTGTCTATTTAAAATCTATATTCAAAATGATGCGTATGGCGTCGACTAAGATGCTGATGCTGATGCTGATGACCTTTGATGGATGGCGCTTACCCACAAAGGGGGATGGGCCAAGAACCGGGCGGCAGGATACTTAAATGAAACTAAACTGAAAATGAAGCCAATCTGAAAAAGTAGCTTAAAATAATACTACCAAAAAACAAAAATGTGTGCTGAGCAAGCGGTCAAACCACCTTTGTTTTTGAAAGACATAACTACGAATTATAAACTAAAGATCTGAAAAGGTAGTGGTTCACTAGCATGGTAATCTTTTAGTTGCGTTGATGTAATCAAACACAGCGGAGCATACATCCCTGTGGCAGTAACCAAATGAAGTTCCGCCAAGTGATAAAATTACTGGTAAATTTACTTGTATTCCTAGCTTTTGTAATGGGGCTACTAAAAATCTTTTTCTCTGATAAGAATAACGATGACAGAATAAAAAGAAATGTTCAATCGTTTCAATTTCGTTGCACCAAAGATGGAAGCAGCAAGCACAACCGACAGCGTTGTCGTCTTCTCACCACTGATACGTCAGCTACGTAGCAATATTTTTAGTTGTTAGACTACCGCACGGTATTAGAATAGGTTAGGTGGAGCGACGCTCGGCCTCCGCCGCGCAGCCTCCCCGCCGAACACGGAGACGCGTTTCGCATTTTTTCCGACAGGCAGCGCAGAGTTTATCGAGTCTTCAGGTCAGCCAACGGGGGCCGCGTCGCTTACGAAGCTGCATTTGCGACAATTCTTCAACTGCTAGCCGTTCGTTTTTTATTAGGGTAACCCCACATATCACTGATTGGAAAGTAAATGCACAACATCAAGAAAGTTTAGTGGCGGTAGCCAACAGATGGAAACACATAGGAAATATAGCTTCTGCGAACAGTGATAATGAGTGTGCAGGTGAAGACGAATTTCAAAAATATTTTAGCTCGTGCACAAATAGTTTCACCATGGCAAATTGGGTGAGGCCGTCATGGCGAACTGGCTTAGTAATCACTGGGTTAGCAACCGAGCCCCTTAGCAACTGATCCACCGTGGCGGACCCGAACTGGGTTAGTCAAAAAGAAAAAAATATTCACTGAAAAAGAAAGCGCTGTTGCGTGCGTTTGTGTGTGGGGGGGGGGGGGGGGCTGACGTTTCACTAAATGATGGTTGTCAGAAGGAAGGAACACTCTTGACAGTGGTAGGTTAGAAATTGCTCTCATGGGCTGTCGTTGTGCATGCCCCATATCGGATTATGCTTGGCACGTGTAAACTTAAGTTTACACGCGCTGGCTGGCGCGTGGTAATGAAGGTTGAGGTACGTTTAAGGACCAATCCATCATGGCTCACCATGTGCCATTCCGATTATGCCCTTTTTTATTCGTCACAGACATGCTGTTTAGATCTCTGTGCCCGGCTGTGGGTGCACAAACGTGAAATGGTCGTGCTCGTTTCCTTTTCAGCTTCCTAACCATTTGCTTCCCAGTTTCTTCTTTCGGGAATGAAAGTAGAGAGTGACACCATATTCCGTGATGTCACTGCCTGAGCCGTTAAAACTAACTCGCCAAACCAGACGAGGCCCCATTCGTGCACATACGTTCGCCAGTCGAAACGCCTGCCACCCAAATGCTAGCCTATTTGAAATAGCTTATCCTTGTTCATCAAGTCCTTATTTACACAACTTATATTGTCCAGATGGGCAAGAAGTGCTTTGTGCCGCGATGCAACTCGGGCAACCGCAAGCACCCGAAGGAAGGCCTCAGAGAAGGAAGCAAAGATTTCAGCATCCTAGAATCAACATTGCAATGGCTGAACAACTGGGAGAAAGATGTCAAGCTAGGTAAAGTAAATCCTCACAACTTCCTGTCTCAATCAAAGGCTGAAGGTATGCGAGTAACAATACTTTCTACAATTCAGCTTTCAAAGTATTTGTTACAACAGTGTGGCTTTAAATATGTGCTAACAGCTAAATTCAACCAGGGCGTCCTTGTTAAATTCTTTGGCGTCATATGCCAAGCAAACGGGTAGAATGACCACCCTTGCTTACCTACGTTTTTGCAGTTATATAATATGCTTTCAATATATAGCCATGTGAAGCTGCCAAAATTTGGCAACTGCCAGGTACAGATTAGTGAAGAGCCACGCCTTTTGAGCCTTTCTGACCTAACGTCAGCATTTCAGGAATCTGCTCCTCTAGAGTCGCGTCTGGAGGGACTGAAACAGAAACTAGACGGCTTAGTGGAAGAAGAAGCTGAGTGTGAGAATGTCTTTTCGGATATATCCTCGTCAGATAATGTGACCGACTGTATAATTTATTATGTGGTAGGATTTTTGTGCTGGAAGATATTGAAGAACACCACGTGTCAACAATGCCGCAATGGCTTGGCAGCTACAAGTAATGCAGCGTCGAAGCCTGAAGCTGCATTAGTAGCCTGCAAGACGCGAGGGGGACTGGTACATCCGAACACTTGCCTGTTTATGTTCTTAAAGAAAGTTGAAGCAATATTTTGCAAACATGCTGGAGAAAAGCACGCATATGACATGACAATAGACTATGTAGTAGAAAATTCCATGTTCTCATTTCCCTGTCATGAGCACAAGGTGGATATTATGTCGAAAGTGCTTCATTATTATGTTTGAATCAGGATGAGGCAATACTGTAAGCAACTGCGGAAGGTTGAAGCAGACAAGACGCAGAAGCTACGAAAGCTTTCGAAGCTTGTCTAGTGTGTTGTGACTTTTATCCTGACAGTGCATGTTGTGCTGGTACAGATGATGCACTGTCGAATGAATAAAGTGTTTTTTTTTCTTTTTACTACCACCTTGAGTACTATCCTACATTCTTTTGTATCATTTAGCCACACCACACAGTACTCGAGCTAAAGCCGCTTTTTCAGGCAAAAATATGTAAAACTCATAGATCGTGCCAATACTGTGATAAAATTCTTGGCGCACCGTAACCTATATACATTGTAGTCTGTTTATTTTCAATATATCAAAGAGCGGCCATCGGTCACAAGCTGTCGCCCACTTTATTGCATTCGCTTTCAATCCTGCATTTTCGACCTGGGAGCGGCGCGTCACGTGCTACTGCGCGCTTTGAAAGACCTAAATAGTTATTCTATTCCATTGCATTAAAGCATTCGTTTCCTCGCAGATGTTTACGGAATTTGCAAATAATCGGTTTGTAATGAAAGATTCTGTAGGGTCAATTGATCTCATATGCGAAATGCCCCTTACGCATGATACCTGCTCTTTACATGATCTGACCGCAAATACACCAATTATTCTTTCGAGGGCAAATGAAGGGTGAATTCAACACGCGCCACACAACTGCATATTTACTCTTGTAGACAAAATGCGGGAACGATCGCCTAGCCCACGGTGTTGCCGAGGCAGAATGTGGTGTTTGAGCTTCACTCCGCATGCCGAACTGTCAGGCGTAAAACACTACGAAGTCTTTATATTTAACATATGATATTACACTGCCAAATAATCTTCACAGGCCCTTGCGATATCGCTAAACACGCTAAAACACCGAATGTTAGAAGCGTCAGGTATGCGCTGGGTATAGCCAGGCGGCCTCCGTCCCGCGCGCGCCTCCTTCGGGCAAGAAAGGGAAAGAGGTCCCCGATTTATCCCCACTCCAATGCGCCGTTGCTCCACCTAAACTATTCTAACACCGTGGACTAGCGCTTGTCCTGATTCCTTCTCTCGCGTGTTTCCTTTTGTGCGTTTCCCAATTATGGCTAAGTTTCAACTCACCAACCATTCAGTTTTATCTACAACCCATATAAATGCCACCACCACAGACCTTGCATGCACACGCGTAAAAAGACTTATTTGTCTTGTGGACGTGTACGTCTGACAAGCTGAATGCGTTCAGATTTCTCACAATGATCGGGGAAAAAAAAAAAAGAAGCCCCGCCGTGGTGGTATTGGCTAAGGTACTCGGTTGTTGACGCGCAGGTCACGGGATCGAGTCCCGGCTGCGGTGGCTGCATTTCCTATGGAATCGTAATTGTTGTAGGCCCGTGTGCTCAGATTTGGGTGAACGTTAAAGAACCCCACAGGTGGTCGAAATTTCCGCAGCCCTTCACTGCGAGGTCTCTCATAATCATATGGTGGTTTTGGGACGTTAAACTCTACATATCAATCAATCAATCAATCAAAAAAGGAGCTCGTTGTATCAGTGATACGGTTATATCTTTGTACCTCTCCGAATATGAATTCATGTGTGCGCATTTTTGTTAGAAATTTGTTTTTTACGTACGCCATACCTCTTGTAAGGCGTGCGCATGCAAGGTCTGTGGTTGTGGCATTTCTCTGCGTTGTTGTGAGAAGAACGAGACACTTGCTATAAGAATAGACATGGCTCGTCTTTCTTATTTTTTGTGGTCTGTGTTAGCTTGTACTGAATTTTTCACTTTGGTAGTTAATTCATGACCCTCAGGGCTGTTCTTGGTGACTACATTGCACCAAATTATTTACTTTACTACCCCGCCCACTGACATAAACTCTAGGTTGGCTGCATGAATACTTTCTGGTTACTTTTAAATTCAATTGGTGATACATGATTGTTTTGAAATGAGAGCGGACTACTTAGACGCGGACAGAAATACAGGGACAAGCGCTTACTGCTAACTGAAAATTTATTTGGAAATCTACGCAATATATACTGACAGATAAAACAATGTCATGGCACATACGGTAAGACTAAATCACGGACCAAAATAACAGAACCGATAAAATATATATGTACGTCAGCCCCACCTTACCAACGCCTACTGTGCCTTAGAGTGATTACTTAACTCCTATGGTACCTGCTATACTGTCTAAAAATGCTAGCTCCTTATCGGACAGAGCTGTTGACGGTTTGCTGACGCAAGTCGAGTGTTCACGCGCTATGTATGCTGCTTCAATTATAAGCCTTGTGCGTTCATATTTGTGTTCGTAAAGTACGACTGCGTTGTCAAACTGTACCTCACCGCCACATCTAGTGGCATGCTGGGCCACAAAACCATGGTTGCCACTGCGAACATTGCATGCATGCTCACGCAATCTGTCGTTTCAGTTTGCCCAATATAACAGGCATCACACGAAAGTATGATCATGTAAACAACGCTGCTAATGCAATTGGCAAAACGGCTTCTGTGCTTCATTTTGCCCCGATGTCTCTTGTATCTAGCGGCACATGTCAGCATAGCCAGCTGTGAAAGCTTGTGAGGCGCAGAGGAAACTACACGCAAAAGCTTGCCCCACCTTTTTCAGGCAGTGGGTAACCTGATGTATGTAAGGAACAACAGCTATTTTTTCTCTTTCTTTTTCGCGGTTGCTGTTGTCTCGTCCTGCTGCACCATTTCTTTGGCCTTCTTTAGCTCTCCGTTTTCGGCGGATACTTTCGGCCACGGAAACCAAGAGCGCCTCGGGATACCTAGCTGACTTGAGCCTAGCAACCTGATTGTGGAAGCTGGCTGTCATTTACTGACCACAAGAACGGTTAATTGCATTAGTGAAACACGTACTCGCTATGCCTCTTTTGACTAGGTTGCTATGAGCCAACGTGAACGGCAGCAGTGGTTTTCCCGCGAGTGGCTGGTATGTTCTCCCTAAACGTAAGCCTAAGGTCAAGAAACCTGATGAACGAGTTTTCCTGCATTTCATGGGTCAATACAGGTGGATCAACACATTTCATAAAGAGCGACATCACATTGGTGGCCTGAGACACGAAACCTTGCGGATCACACTTCACTATGACTAAAAAAAAAATCTTCAACAAACCTAAACACTTTCTTCACTGCAGTGAAGAAAGTGTTTTGGCGTTGGCGCTTCAAGTAACCGATTCTCATATCATTTTCAGATAAAGCACAGTGCTTCCAAGCTGTTCTGTCGTAACAGCCTATGCGCGCACACGTCCTTCTTTCCTTCCTTCCTTCCTTCCTTCCTTGCCCCGCTGCGGTGGTCTAGTGGCTAAGGTACTCGGCTACAGACCCGCAGGTCGCGGATTCGAATCCCGGCTGCGGCGGCTGCATTTCCGATGGAGGCGGAAATGTTGTAGGCCCGCGTGCTCAGATTTGGGTGCACGTTAATGAACCCCAGGTGGTCGAAATTTCCGTAGCCCTCCAATACGGCGTCTCTCATAATCATATGGTGGTTTTGGGACGTTAAACCCCACGTATCTATCAATCAATCCTTCCTTCCTGTCCGTCCGCCTGCCTGCCTGCCTGTCTGTCTGTCTGTCTACTCGTTCTCTCAACTTTACGTCTTTATAGCCTTCCCGTCTCTCCTCGCTCTCCCCTCCCTTGCGCACCACCTTGCTGTACTATACTAATGGTCTGGGCCTGATCCGCTCTGTAAGCGTGCCTTGATAGCTAAATGGTTAGGACGCTTGCATTAGAATCGTTTAAGCCCGACTTAGAATTTCGGCTCGGCAAAATTTTTCATTCGCCGAGACATGATCTCCTTTTCTTTTTTTCTCCGCACTCATTCCCTCTTTCGTCAAGTTGATAAATCGCTTCCCGGACGAATATGTGCACATCTCTTCTCGTTACGGAGCAGGAGAGAAATCAATGACGAAAAGAAGGAAGACTTTGCGTGTCTGTTCACGATGATACCTTTTCATCTATGACGCACAGCCAGCCTCGACCTTAACAGGTCTGCCGTACAACTCGCATAGCTTTTGCGGTAGAGAGAAATGGGAAGCACGAAGAGGTGGTACACGATTTCCAACGAGGCAGTTGAAGTAAAACTTCGTGACATACTCACGTGAGTTCCGTCACTAAATTGTAGGACTTAGATGTGCAAAGCGTAATATGCTGCAAAAGAGGCCGAAGAAAATGGCATCAGGTTTACATGTTTATTATTTTTTTATTAGGGATAAATCAAGAAGTAGTGACAGTTGAAGGCATCAGACTTTCGACTTGTTATGTTATCGGCTCTGTTCAACTTGAACATCCAGGAAAAATGTTAAAAAAAAAACAGGACGTAATAATGTGCAAAATTGGGGGATCCTTAAGCTTCGCCTGTAAAAGTTGAACGCGATAGCGAAATCCGACCCCTAGTGCGCCCTTCAACCACCAAGTGAATACTTATATGTTTTGTTACACATACCACTAATGTACCAGCGCGCGAGTGTAGAAATGGTACTAGATTTTTGATCTCCGCATGCCGAACTGTCAGGCGTAAAACACTACGAAGTCTTTATATTTAACATATGATATTACACTGCCACATAATCCTCACAGGGCCTTGCGATATCGCTAAACACGCTAAAACACCGAATGTTAGAAGCGTCAGGTATGCGCTGGGTATAGCCAGGCGGCCTCCGTTCCGCGCGCGCCTCCTTCCGGCAAGAAAGGGAAAGAGATCCCCGATTTATCCTCACTCCAATGCACCGTTGCTCCACCTAAACTATTCTAACACCGTGGACTAGCGCTTGTCCTGATTCCTTCTCTCGCGTGTTTCCTTTTGTGTGTTTCCCAATTATGGGTAAGTTTCAACTCACCAACCATTCAGTTCTATCTACAACCCATATAAATGCCACCACCACAGACCTTGCATGCACACGCGTAAAAAGACTTATTTGTCTTGTGGACGTGTATGTCTGACAAGGTGAATGCGTCCAGATTTCTCACAATATGGAAAGGCATATGTTTTTCGCTTGATAGGCATAGTTGTCCATATTTAGAGCTGTTTGAAAGTTGCTGTATGTTTTTAGCGGCGATGGCTGCACTATCTCGGCCTTTTTCGACATAGTTTGATGGCCTCTAAAATGCGCCTACAAATCGCAAAACATGCTCATTTTTGTCTTGTAACCTGTCGAACAAAATGCGTTAAGGAGACTCCTTCCACTAAATGACATTTGTGTAGTATTTTTTTCCCGAAGCAGCTGCAAGTAACATCGTGGTTTTGTGGTAGGACACCTGCTTGCCACGCGATCGGCCTGGGTTCGATTCTCAATGGAAAAATTTTTTTCTTTATTTCACTTGCTTCCTTCTCGATTTTTTGCTCACCGACAATTTTTCACTCAATACAAACGATGCCGACACCGACGGCGGAATTTCTGCGACACGAGCTCTCTAACGCTATCGCGTTAATGTAAAACGGTATAGTAAGAAGAGTTTGCTGAACACTCCACAGTGAGAGTTTTGCGTAGACACGATGAATTACGAGAAACATCGCATTACCAACTCTATCCCCTACACGTTGCTAAACTCCAAGCCGCAAAGGAGTGAAACGAGAGTATACGCCACAATTCTTCCCGCAACAAACAGTCCGCGAAGAGGTTAAAGGGACCCTGAAACGGCTTTGATAATTTTTTAAACATACACATTGGGCTGGTAGACGATGTCTCAAGGGTAATTTAAAGACCCACTTGAGCTCTGTGCCTAAACTGTGTAATTTATAACAACGTTTTAAAGCTGCGAATCGCTTTGGATCGCTGCGACTCGGCCAAACGCGTTTTCAACCGCTCATACACCAAGTGACACACTCTATCCCACCGACGTTATCGTTTCCAGCTGATCTGATTGGCTGTGGAACGCGCAGCATAGACTGCCAGTGTCGGCTCGACGGCGGGATATACGCGTATGCGGTCTCACGCCATATCGTGAAGCAGGCGCCGTGAAAGCGGAGCTTAGCCCCGAGCGCTCGAAGGAAGAGTTGAGGGCAGTTGAGGGGCAATGGCGGAGCCGAGGAGGAGAGTACTTTTTAGTAGTCGTAGCTCCGTTAATATTCGGTGTTTCGATTGAACTCTGGTGCTAATGATTTGCTCCAGTAGTTGTCTAATCAAAAACGCAGTGTGAAAGAACCCCTTCAGGGACCCTTTCACTGCAAGACGAAGGTGCCATGTGCAAACTGACGCAGCAACTGTTGTACTACACGAGGCAACGTTTACTCCCATGAAACATGTAACTTTGCAGTGCAGTGGTGGACTCCCCCCCCCCCCGCCCCTAAAAAAAATCAGATTAAGAGTTCATTTTATTGTAAACGGTCATGTCAACTACTGCTACAGCGCCAGGAAAAGCAAAGTGATATCATTTATATAGCATAAAAATAAGGGTAGGCCTAATACCCTCCTCCCCTTAAATAATTATGAACCATAACCACGAAGAAAACCCTGAAAGGCTGCCAAGCAGCAGCGGTGCGTACGGAGTTGACGAGGCGGAAACGGCCGCGTTGGCGCGGCTCCTTTACTTAGCGCTCAAGGTTTCGGGCAGTCTCTCGTACATTATACACTATTAGACTATACGTCAACATCAGTTTGTTAACTTATACGGCAAGCGTTAAGTTATAATGTTTGTCAGTATGGTGTTACGTCGTTCAGTCATTGTGTGATTCGTTGGAAAAATAAACTGTATTCTTTGTTCTATATTGAAAGTGAGTAGATATGAATTAAGGCTGCCGCCAGGAACAGGCCTGTTCAAATTATTACGATGCTCTAATTTGGCGCCCTTATGACTGAGACGTCTGTTCAGGGGCAGTTTTGGTCCAATAAATATAAGGTTCCATATGTCCCTGCGTGCTGCCTTCCTCCGAGAAACCGTTGTCGGGTGATTCGCTGCTACACCAGATATGATAAGCGCACTCATAGCTACCTCATACCATCTTGCTTTAATCAAATACCCGGGAGAGTTTTTCGTGCTAAATCGAAATTCGAACTGAAGCAGCTTCTTTGTCGCAATAATATCTCTTTCGCAATACTCGCTATTTTTCTCAAGTAATTGTCTCTGCTGTTTCCGAGCTTAAAGGTAGCTCTGTTTCATCAGGCTATGCTTAGCTCCTAACGGGCTAAAAAATATAGTTCACGTCTTCTTTTTTTTCTTATTATCTGTTCTCCTTTACGTCTTCAAAAGTTTGACGGTGTCCTATTATTGTATTGTTGCTGTCGCATGAGCACATATAAGGCTAGGCGATGTTACGTGTATTCATATCAGTTTTATTCCTTTTTGCAGTGTTCTACAAGCGTGTCCTTATTTTGTACATATACGCGAAAAAAGTCAGCATCTGTGTGATCTTAGATACATAAATTCTTGTGGTCTGCTGAATGCCGGCACGACCCTTAAAGCCCAATGAGGCTTTGGCAGGCCAATGTTTTATCACTTCGCTGCTCTTTCAAAACAGTACTAAATTATTATTATTATTATTATTATTATTATTATTATTATTATTTATTTTTATGGTT
Organism: Rhipicephalus microplus; assembly: GCF_013339725.1. Taxonomy (NCBI): domain Eukaryota; kingdom Metazoa; phylum Arthropoda; class Arachnida; order Ixodida; family Ixodidae; genus Rhipicephalus; species Rhipicephalus microplus. Next base: position 80,957,203 of record NC_051165.1, on the reverse strand, counting down.
ATCAATATTACTATTATTGAAAATGTGGGGCATGGTGTTCCTTGCAAGATAACCTTCAATGGTGTAGTGATGTGTTTTGAACGTGTTCTCGATTCGTGGTTGCCATTATGTCCCTTGTTGTGCACTGAATAATATTCGTGTTGTGGTAAACATAATGCGCTACTGGAATGGAGGGCTACGTTTTCGAAAGGCTACACGCCGACTGGAAATCGCCTGAAAGGTGAATGTAAACAAGGCTGTCATCACTCCGCGTGATTTTACCTGTTTGTTGTTGATATTGTCACGGGGTCATGACGTGGCCGAAGACAGGAGACTTCGTGTTGGGATTTAACTGTTTATTTGGGCGAACCTGTGCCCGGTAAACGGAAAGTCCAATTACAGCAGCAGTCTCGCACAGATAGCAGTCTCGGACTGAAAGCGGCGAACGGAGCATCGGCCTTTGATCAACAACTGACAAGCGGCGAAGCGCGTCGGCATTTATACTCCCGCCGTCGAATGTTCTAGCACTATCGCTGGCGGCGGCGTGCGTTCCAGAACAATCTGTACCATTCGCACAGTGGGCGTGATCTTATCGAAATGATCTACTACAGTCCGGAACCCTCTAGAAAACTGCAGGCGCGGTTTGCGCTGAGAATCGTGTGGTGTTTTGGGACGATAACAAAAACTTGGGAAACGGAACGTGGCATTGCCCCCCTCTGAAAAAGGCATCGTCTCGATGCTTTAACTAAAGATGAATGTACAATAATAATGCAAGAAAGTACAATGAATAAATTACGATACAACAATAATACAAAAAATACTGGTTCAGTTTATTAACGCGCATGAAACGGCTTGAGGCGCGCGACATGGACGACTTCAGGTCGCGATCGGCGTCGTTGAGAGTTCGTAATGCCGTCGGGGACAACCTCGTAATCAAGTGGGCCGAGACGTCGAACCACCCTGTACGGTCCGAAGTACCGTCGCAGAAGCTTTTCACTTAGTCCACGTCGGCGTATCGGCGTCCACACCCAAACACGTTCACCGGGCTGGTATTCCACGAAGCGTCGCCGAAGGTTGTAACGGTGGCTGTCGGTCGTCTGTTGATTCTTGATACGGAGACGCGCAAGTTGTCGGGCTTCTTCGGCGCGATGAAGGTACTCGCTCACATCGAGGTTTTCTTCGTCGGTGACGTTGGGTAACATGGCATCGAGCGTCGTTGCCGGGCTCCTTCCGTAGACCAATTTGTATGGAGATATCTGCGTCGTCCCCTGCACCGCCGTGTTGTATGCGAAGGTCACATACGGAAGAATGGCATCCCACGTCTTGTGTTCGACATCGACGTACATTGACAGCATGTCGGCGATCGTCTTGTTAAGCCGATCGGTGAGGCCGTTGGTCTGTGGGTGGTACGCTGTCGTCCGGCGGTGGTTTGTTTGGCTGTATGCCAAGATCGCTTGAGTTAAGTCGGCAGTGAATGCCGTTCCTCTGTCGGTGATAAGGACCTCCGGGGCGCCGTGACGTAGGACGATATTTTCGACGAAGAACTTAGCTACCTCGGATGCACTGCCTTTTGGCAGGGCTTTTGTCTCGGCGTAGCGGGTGAGGTAGTCGGTGGCTACCACGATCCACTTGTTTCCGAAAGCCGACGTCGGGAACGGCCCCAATAGGTCCATACCAATCTGCTGAAAAGGTCGGCAAGGTGGATCAATTGGCTGCAGAAGTCCCGCTGGCCTTGTCGGCGGTGTCTTGCGTCGCTGACAGTTCCGGCATGTCCTCACATAACGAGTGACGTCGGTTGTAAGACGCGGCCAGTAGTACCTTTCTTGTATCCTCGCGAGCGTGCGAGAAACACCGAGGTGCCCTGCCGTCGGATCGTCGTGCAGGGCCTGCAGGAGTTCTGGTCGCAGAGCTGAAGGCACCACAAGGAGATACTTAGCCCGAAGCGGTGAAAAGTTTTTCTTTTGTAGAAGACCGTTTCGTAGAAAAAACGACGCAAGTGCGCCCTTGAATACCCTCGGGACTTCGGCGGTCCTGCCTTCGAGGTATTCTATTAGGGCCTTAAGTTCCGGGTCGGCCCGCTGTCGTTCAGCGAAGTCGTCGGTAGTTATCGTTCCCAAGAAGTAGTCGTCATCCGGGTCGTCGGGTAGCGGTTGGTCGACAGGCGCACGAGAGAGACAGTCGGCGTCGGAGTGTTTTTTGCCGGACTTGTAAATGACAGTAATGTCATATTCTTGAAGTCTCAGGCTCCATCGTGCGAGACGACCTGAAGGGTCCTTCAAAGTGGCTAGCCAACACAAGGCGTGGTGGTCACTCACAACTTTGAAGGGCCTGCCGTAGAGGTATGGGCGAAATTTCGACGTAGCCCAGATGATGGCGAGGTACTCCTTCTCTGTTTTGGAATAATTTGCTTCTGCTTTGGATAGCAATCGGCTGGCGTAAGTAATAACCCTTTCAAGTCCGTCAGCCCTCTGCACAAGAACGGCGCCAAGACCTACGCTGCTTGCGTCAGTATGTATTTCTGTCTCGGCGAATAATTCGTCGAAATGGGCAAGTAACGGAGGCGTCTGGAGGCGATGTTTAAGCTCCTGGAAAGCGTGTTCCTGTGGCGTTTCCCACTTGAACTCCACGTCGGCCTTGGTAAGGTTAGTGAGAGGATCGGCGATGCGGGCGAAGTTTTTCACGAACCGCCTATAATAGGCGCACAGGCCCAGAAATCGGCGCACGGCTTTCTTGTCAGTGGGTGGCGGGAATTCGGCGATGGCGGCTGTTTTCCGTGAATCAGGACGAACTCCAGACTTGCTGATAACGTGCCCCAGAAACAAGAGCTCTTCATGCGCAAATCTGCACTTTTCTGGCTTCAGTGTGAGTCCGGAAGTCTTGATGGCTTGAAGTACAGCTTCAAGGCGCCGAAGATGCTCGTCGAAACTCGAAGAAAACACGACGACGTCGTCCAAGTACACAAGGCAAGTCTGCCACTTCAATTCTGCCAGTACTGTATCCATAACGCGTTGAAAAGTTGCAGGCGCTGAGCAAAGGCCGAAGGGCATCACCTTAAACTCGAAGAGGCCGTCCGGTGTTATAAACGCCGTCTTCTCTCGGTCTCTTTCGTCGACTTCGATTTGCCAATAGCCAGTCTTGAGGTCCATTGACGAAAAGTACTTGGCGTTATGGAGCCGATCAAGTGCGTCGTCTATTCGTGGGAGAGGATACACGTCCTTTCTTGTGATTTTGTTCAGGCGGCGATAATCGACGCAGAACCGTAAGGTCCCATCCTTTTTCTTCACTAACACCACGGGGGATGCCCATGGGCTGTTGGACGGCTGGATAATATCATCCCGCAGCATTTCATCAACTTGTCTCTTGATGGCCTCACGTTCTCGCGTCGAAACCCTGTGCGGACTCTGACGGAGTGGTCTGGCATTTTCTTCGGTTATGATGCGATGTTTCGTGATTGAGGTCTGCCGAATTTTCGATGACGACGAAAAGCAATCTTCGTATTGCAGGATCAAGGCCTTGAGCTGTTCTTGCTTATCGTTCGGAAGTCTGGGATTGACGTCGAAAGCTATGGGAGGGGCTTGGTTCCTCTGAGCAGGTTCCGCAGAATCGGCAAGGGCGAAAGCACTGGTGGCTTCGACAATTTCTTCGATGTATGCGACCGTTGTTCCTTTGTTAACATGTTTGTACTCATTGCTGAAATTTGTGAGCATAACCGTTGCTTTGCCTCCCCGCAACTCTGCAATTCCTCTTGCGACGCAAATATTTCGGGTGACCAACAGATGCTGACTGCCTTCAACGACGCCTTCGAAGTCAGGTGATTCAGGAGCGCCGACTGAAATAATGACGCTTGAGCGAGGCGGAATGGTGACTTGTTCTTCCAGCACATTCAAGGCATTGTGTCTAGACGGCGTGCGCGGCGGTAGTGCTTCTTCTGTGGATAACGTTATCGACTTTGTTTTGAGGTTGATGACAGCACCATGGAGGCATAAGAAGTCCATGCCAAGGATGACATCTCTCGAGCAACGCTGTAGGACTACGAAGTCTGTAGGATAAATACGGCCGTTAATGGTGACTCTCGCTGTGCAGATTCCTGCAGGCGTTACGACATGACCTCCGGCTGTGCGGATTTCAGGGCCTTTCCAAGCTGTCCTAACTTTCTTTAACTTCGCGGTGAACGACCCACTGATGACAGAATAGTCGGCTCCAGTATCGACGAGAGTGGTCACACTGTGGCCGTCGATAAGAACGTCGAGGTCGCTAATTCGCCGTCTCGCATTACAGTTAGGGCGTGGCGTCGGGTCACGGCTGCGTCGACTTGTTCCGCTGCTTTCATGTTGCGTCGTCCGGCCACCTTCGGTAAGTGAGCTTTCGTCGTCAGGGCTTTGCCTGGTTGGCGTTGTGTTCGGAAAGCTCCGTCGCGGCGTCGTCGTCGTCGGAGGATCTTCGGTAGTTCGTCGCACAGCAACCGCACCTCCACCGGTTGCTGCCCTTAGTTTCCCGGATACGGGCTAGGAGACCGGCCCCGCGTTGGGCCAGAGTACTGTCGGTGGTGCGGTGACGTGCGGCGGCTGGGCGACGGCGAACGCGAAGGGCTTCGTGGTGTCCACCGAGTTCCTGTCAGGTAGTCGGCGATGTCACGTGGTCGTTCTCCTGGCTGTGGGCGCGGTGCATTGACGGCGAAGCCACGCAATCCCATCTGTCGGTACTGGCAACGGCGGTATGTGTGTCCGGCCTCGCCGCAGTGGTAGCAGAGCGGGCGATGGTCAGGGGTACGCCAGACGTCAGTCTTCCTCGGTGCACTGCGCTGGGCCGCTGGCGAACGGTATGACGTCGGTGGGGGTGGTGGCGGCGGTGGCGTCTGTCGACGGAAGTGCGATGGGGCGGCGTTTTGGCGTGGACGGGGAGTAGCGTTGTGGCGCAGTGCAGCGGCGTAGCTCATAGCTTCCGGCTCGGGCAGCGGTGCGTGGGGAATTTGAAGCGATTGCCGAACTTCTTCTCGCACAATGTCGGCGATCGAATCCACTTGAGGCTGCGCCGAAGGCAACAGCTTGCGCAGCTCTTCCCGCACGATCGCTCGGATCGTTTCACGCAGGTCTCCGGAGTTACTGGCTTGAGCAGCAGCGCAGTCTGCAGTCAGACGACGATTATACTGTCTGGTGCGCATGTCCAGGGTCTTTTCAATAGTGGTCGCTTCGGCTACAAATTCTTGGACGGTTTTCGGTGGGTTTCTCATCAGCCCCGCGAAGAGCTCCTGTTTGACCCCTCGCATGAGGAAACGAACTTTTTTCTCCTCAGGCATATCTGGGTCAGCGTGACGGAATAGTCGGGTCATTTCTTCTGTGAAAATGGCGACATTTTCATTTGGTAGCTGAACCCGGGTCTCTAATAAAGCAGCGGCCCTCTCTTTTCGAGCGACGCTCGCGAACGTTTGCAGGAATGCGCCGCAGAAAACATCCCACGTTCGGAGCGTGAACTCCCGATTTTCAAGCCAGGTCCTTGCGGTGTCTTCTAAATAGAAGAACACACGACGCAGCTTTTCGTCATGGTCCCAGTGGTTGAGGGCGGCCACACGGTCGTATGTCTCTAGCCAGGACTCCGGGTCTTCGAACGATGACCCATGGAAAATTGGTGGTTCCCTGGGTTGATGCATGACCATCGTGGGCTGGGACGCTGCTGTTGTCATTGTCGCTGCAGTCGCAGTCATGGCCTTGGTCTTCCGCGGCTTGTCGTGTAGAAGCCCGTACTCCGGTGGTAGCCCTTGCTGTCGGCGGCTTGTTCGCTGCTCCTGGTTGGCGTCGGTGTCTTCTCCGCGACGTGGGCTGGGTTCACGGCTTGACGGGGGCGTCCGGTACATGAACGAAGCAGCACCTCCACCAAATGTCACGGGGTCGTGACGTGGCCGAAGACAGGAGACTTCTTGTTGGAATTTAACTGTTTATTTGGGCGAACCTGTGCCCGGTAAACAGAAAGTCCAATTACAGCAGCAGTCTCGCACAGATAGCAGTCTCAGACTGATAGCGGCGAACGGAGCGTCGGCGAACGGAGCTCGCGCTATACAGCGCTACGAGTGCTGGCCCGTCCACTGTAGAAGTACAAGCGTGATGATTTAGTAGTTTTCGTCTATTGTTTACGCATATGACATTTCTCGCAGACGCCATGGGACGTAGCTGCAAATGCACGAACAGTTCTGCCCGAAATATTGAATGCTTCCGCAATTACTTTTTCAGGAAATCGATGACTGAGAGCGTTGCGGCTTCCGAGAAAAGTCAACATCTTGCAGCAACGAACACGCTCGGCTGGACATTATCCATTCGAATAAAGCATTGTATTTTTCACTGTCTCTCTTGGAATGTGGGAAATCTATCCTATCTTCTGTATTCATCAAAGTAGTCGAACTTATGTGTAGACACGTAGCTGCAGATCTGACACGAGTCACTAATAAACTTGGTTGTTTCTTTGGATGTTTTACATTTTTTCGTCATTAAGAGTAAACAATATAACCAACCATAGTTTGTACGATGAACAGCCAGCAAGATTGACAGCGGCAGGATCATATATGAGAACTTTTTAATATGCAATGCACTGATAGAGCGCGGAAATTCACTTGAAGCACGCGCGCGTGTAGAAATACCAATCCAACACATTCTACTTTTTCACGAACGTCATCACCAAGTATAGTTGCTTGTGAAACACTGAAGGCCTAGGTATAATATCAGGAATCTTTCTACTTCAACTAACATGGAAGAACGCGCAGTGTTCCGGCTGTGCCTGCACATATAAACTCGGTAACTTTCACTCTGCTATGTACTGGGGTGTCGCATGGTGGTTAGTGCATATGTGGCTGCTGATAAGTGGTCGTGAAGTTTCTGTCGCTTACTTATGAATTTAGTTCTGTGTATTGATTGTATATGTGGTCGAATGCACATGTCAACCACCAAATGCTCGGTAATTCACCCTGGCAGGCTGTATGTCGTCAGGTAATATGCGAGGAATAATAAGTCAGCTTGCAGCTCTCTCTCTCTCTCTCTCTCTCTCTCACACACACACACACACACACACACACACACACACACACACACACACACACACACACACACGCGCGCGCGCACGCACACGCACGCACGCACACGCACGCACACACACACACACACACGCACACACACACACACACACACACACACACACACACACACACACACACACACACACACACACACACAGTGGCTGGAAGATGGCAAAGAATACAGCGCTATAAATATGATGCCAGATCCGGTTTATGCACAGGCCTGTTGCATTCGCTTGAAATTTCTTCCGCTTAAAGCATCCATGTGTGACTGTTTGGGCTAGTCTTGAAGGTGAATGTTAAGTCGGCCGATCAATGCGAAAAACATTTTCGAGAGAGGTACCGTAAATATGACCGGTGCAGTGAATTGTTTAAGAATGATTCAGCTCTTTCATAGTTTTCAAAAGCTAGTCAACAAAGTTGTCATTTAATGTGAGCCAATCGTTGCTCTGAAGGCCGCCTCTCTCGGTACACAACATAGCGATATTTATATAGGTTAGTCATTTTCATGGTAGAAACACACAGAGATTTGAAGTTGTTTCGTCAGCGATATTTCGCGCCTGAATTGATTGATTTGATTGATATGTGTGGTTTAACGTCCTAAAACCACCATATGATTATGAGAGACGCTGTAGTGGAAGGCTTCGGAAATTTTGACTACCTGGGGTTCTTTAACGTGCACCTAAAATCTGAGCACACGGGCCTACAACATTTCCGCCTCCATCGGAAATGCAGCCGCCGCCGCCGGGATTTGATCCCGTGACCTGCGGGTCAGCAGCTGAGTACCTTAGCCACTAGACCACCATGGCGTAGCTTCGCGCCTCAATAGTACGTGCAGTATCAGCACGATACAATACAGATACTTTTTTTTTGCTTGTGCACGCGCACCAATCCCGTCAGCCACGGTAGATGCCCGGCTGAAATGCTCGGGTTCTGAATTGAAGGTCCCGGGTGCGATCAGGGCTGCGGCGGTGTCATTTTCATGGAGGCGAAATGATAGAGGCCTGCACATTGTGCGATATGAGTGCAGGTTAAACAACACCAGATATATTCGGAGTTTCCGGAGCACTCAACAACGGCGTCTCTCACAATCATGTATTGGCTTCGTAACTTAAAACCACCTATTATTATTGTTATTACTACAATTACTAATATTAGAGTAAACCGATTCACACAGAGGGTTTGTGAAGTTTGGTCGACAAACACCTAGTGCCTCATGCTTTTTTGCATCGCAAGTGTATCCAGTGTACAAGGAAACAGAAAGCACATTGGCGTAACTATATAGAAGCCCACACCGTAATGTTTCTGCTATGAAACGCGTACATAGGTAGCAGGACGTCTTATCAATAATAAAAAAAGGAAATTTCGTTAATGCGTAATTGCGTTAATTTCGTTAACAAAAAATATACGTACCTCCGAGAACACAAGAAAACTGTTCTGGCACGCTTTGTTCTGTAAAACTGCAGCTGGCATATGTGCCTTTCGATTACCACAATTGCTGCGCTTTGATTGTAAGATTTTAATTATGCCATTTATGTATACTTTGGCGTCCACATTATCGCAGTAACCAAGAAGTGATTTCAAGGTATAAAATAGCCGTTGCAGAAAAAAAAAAGCCAGTGAAATGATCAATGACAGCAAAAATATCAGGCGAATTTGAAAACTACAAGCCTTTTATTTTTCAAATATTCGTTTTGCCTTTACACGGAGAGAAAGTAAAATTTATAGTTAAGTGATTGAAGCAGCTGTATACTTAATATTATCTGCATTACCGAGTACTTTGCATGTTACTCTTAGATGGTTCAACGGTGGGCACAAAAAGCAGGCGTCGTACATTGTGTCGAATGTTCAGAAACGTGAACGGCTTCATAAGCAGCCTAACATGTTAGGGCAGCTGCGTTAAGTTTATTGAAATAGTAGTCAGCAATCTAAAGAAAGAATGCATTGTGCAGTGACGCGATGTGCAGTTACTGTTGAGGACACCTTAAACCGGCAATATATATTCTCGACCAATACGGTGTACAAATAGCGCGTGGATATAGCACATTTCCGAAACGTTACCATTTACAAGATTACAGATGCGATATTACTCGCTTGAAATATTATTAATAAGTAAATTAGGAACACAAAAGAATGCTTACGTATTAGGGCCTCATGCTGGGGTCATTATCTCGTTGTAATTGGGTTGTACAGACCCCAGACGTTACTCCAGAATACCTTAGCACACTGAAAAATTATATGGGCAAATTTGAGAGTAAAAAAGGTCTTATTGATTGGTGACCTGAACCTACCTGGGGTAGACTGGGAGCACTTTGACGCCAGCACTAACACTTCAAAACATGTTAACATAGTGTTTGACATCATGCTTATACATGACCTATTGCAGGTAGTTCAAGTACCTACGCGCGTACACGGGGATTCCACCTCAATATTAAATCTTGTGTGTCTGAACCGCAATTTCTCTGAATATACATTAGAGGTAGGAAAATGTCTATCTGATCATAGCTTTGTCTTCACTTCCTTTCCTCTTGTTCCACTAAGTGGCCATAAATACCCGGTATTTCGCTGCTTTAATGACTTTTCCAGGGCTGATGATGGAGACATAATTGAACACCTAGAAACATGGCTTACAAATTTTGATGACGTAAATGGTAGCGTGCTTTGAACACGATTCAAACAAATGCGTCATTTTTGTTCAGATAATTTTGTGCCTTCCAAGCACAAAAAAGTTAACAAACACTATGGATAAATCGCAACATCATTCATATAAAGCGCAAAGTTAAGCGACTGAAAAAAATGCGGGCAACGGCTGATTTGATACATCATGCGCACAACAGTCTCACTCAAACTGTCCGCAGCTCTAGGGAGTACCACTTTAAAACCTCATTACCTAAATTTATTGCAAATGACCCCAGTAAATTCTGGAGTTTTATCAGTGAAAAGAAAAGACCTGTATCCCAAATATTAATTGATGGAACCAACGTCACCGATCAGAGAGACATTGCCCGGCATTTTAATCGACATTTCCAGAGTGTGTTCAACACTTCTGATTTCAACTGTATATCTAATGCTACAGCCTTTCCTTATGCTTCAGCACTGTTTATTTATTATCCAGGCATGGTGTCTATGTTGCTAAATTTAAAAACTAAGGCATCCTGTGGTCCTGATAACATACCAAACGTATTTCTACGACGATATGCATTATCTCTTGCAAAGTTTTTGGTTATTATTTTTCGCAGTTCTTTGTTGTCTTCCTAGGTGCCCAGTGACTGGAGGACAGCCCACGTTGTACCCATCTTTAAAAAGGGGGACCGCTTTGCACTAGAATATTACCATCTAATCTCACTAACTTCACAATGTTGTAAAATTATTGAACACATCATAGCTGCTAGTATAAACAAGTATATTGAAGAACGCTCTATATCAACCATGTATCAACATGGTTTTCGGAAAGGATTATCCACCGTAACTCAACTCGTCACACTGTTTCACTCTCTTGTATTAAACATCGATAGACACGGTAAGACAGATATGCTCTTCTTAGATTTCTGCAAAGCCTTCGATAAAGTTCCCCATAGTAAACTCATTTTCAACTTTAGAACAATAGGTATACCCAAAATATTCGTTTGTTGGATTTCTGCGTATTTAAATAATCGCGAACAGTACATTGATGTAGGGGGCCAATATTCGGACTGTCTTCCGGTCACATCGGGCGTACCACAAGGCAGTGTGTTAGGCCATTTGCTTTTTATATTGTATATCAATGATATTGTTGATGTTATTCACCCTAATGTGGAAATAAGATTGTTTGCAGATGATTGTGTTTCGTTCAAAAAAATACGTTCCACTAACTATTTCAACGATCTGAGCACTAGTCTTTGCAATATATATGAATGGTGCAACAAATGGGGAATGTGTCTCAACGCGAACAAATGTATGTGTCTTCCAGTGACTCGCCAAAAGAATCCACAATCGTATACATACATATTAGGGTCTTCACCACTGCAACAAATAAACTTCTACAAGTACCTTGGTGTGACACTCACTTCCAACTTATCTTGGAATCTCCATATTGATAATGTTTGTTCATCTGCCTTTCGTAAACTATGTCTTCTTAAACATAAACTTCAAAGTGCTCCCACGAATGTTAAACTACTTTGTTACACAGCCCTTGTGCGGGCAAAACTAGAGTACGCTAGCATAGTATGGGATCCTTATACAAAACGTAATATACACACTCTTGAGCGTATTCAAAGAAAAGCTGTTAGATTTATATTCAACAAGTACTCCAAGTTAGACTCACCCTCAGATTTAATGCTAGCCAACAACATTCCCTTACTGCAGATGCGAAGACAAAAAGCTAGATTAGAATTTCTTGATCAACTTTTGAACAAAAAAATAGCTCTAGACCCATCCCCGTATTTGACACCCCTTAGTAGCCAGCCCACCCGACACCACCACCCAAAGGCCTTGATCTCATATTTTGCTCGCACAGACCTACTGAAGTATTCGTACTTTCCAAGAACCATATTCGAATGGAACTGTCTTACTAATACATGTGATGAATGAACAAACCTACCAAACAACCTTCTTCGGCCTTTATTGTTTCGTTTCGCAATTATTTTATTTGTATGTGTATTACCACCCTGCTTGGACCTCGAGTCTGCAGTATTGAATAAATAAATAACGGGAGAGATGAATCACTGTAGTGCAATAATATTTCTTCAAATGAACGAAGTATTTATATTCTAATGGCTATTATATTAACTATGAGGGAAAGCAACATCACAATTTTCTACTAGCGAGCTTCCTGCCGATGAGGAGCATCGTCTGCTTGTGTTGCAACGTGCATCGTGTTGGCGTGGCTGCGCTGATACCAGTGCCGATATCGAGGATTCTTTTATCTAACACCAGAAATCTGCATCGAGTTGGGGTCTCCAAATCTAGCGATTGCTGTCACGTTCAGATATGATTCAATTGGGTAAGTTGACAAATGTGCATAGCGATTATAAACAAAAACACGCAAGAACAAAACATGTAATTCGGTAAAATGGAGACAAAACTTCAATGCAGTGCTCTGTCGCTTCCGTAGTCCTTGTAATTTTCGCACTCTTTGAATTAAATTCTTTCTTGTCAAGATGCCACACCATAATATTGGTTTGCGCAAGCATGCTTCTCAGCATTTGAAAATTATTGGCGAACTACTGATAATTACCAGAGTACTCATGTGGGCCATTTGGTAAGTACACGTAGATAATGATAAACAGCTCAAACCACTGGCCAATCGGACAAAAATGGACCAAAGTTGAGTTATTCACGGTCTTGCTCTCCTGTGGTTCTCAGTAGTTCAGGTTTTCTATGTACTTAGAAGTAAATGCAATCGGCCGGCCGTAGATTCGCTTTATAATGGGGCATTAAAGTGTTCCTGGAACGCCATGAGTCTGCCTCACTATGAAGTCGATCCGATCGAACCATAATTAAGGCGACGCAGCCTGCATACATGCAGCTATGGCTCGTTGGATGCTGCCCCCCCCACCCTCCCCCTGTTTCAATGCTGGCTGAAGTGCCGTGCGTTGCAGCTTCCATAGACACTAGCACTAGCACCCGAGTGTGTATGGTGCTAGTGTCTATGGAACAAATTGTGTCTATGTGACTGGCGCTAGTGTCTATGAAAGCTGCAACGCATCAGCTGGTATGGAACTTCAGCTAGCATGGGAATAATGGGTGATACATGAATTTGTCTAAACTTCGCTCTAGCAGAATTGTCACTTCGTGTGGCCTGCATCCGTTCTGTCACAAGACAAAACTTAGCCAATATTCTTCAGTTCCACTTCACCACCTTAACATTCTTATGCTCACCAATTCGAATCGGCTCACGTAGTTCAAAACGATGCATTGTTTTATCCGGAACAAATGATTGCCTAAATGCAACCCTACATGAAGCTCTAGCACGTTTGAACTCATAAGCACGAAGGGAAGGTAAGTCCGTGAACTGCCCATCATTATCATAGGGGCTGTGTGATTTTAGTGCCAGAGTTCCCTCTCGGTAAATGTAGGAAACTTTATGCGGCCAATCACCGGCAACGTTGAGGCACCTGGTGGCACAGAACTGAATGTCGCACTTTCGAAGGCTTGAGGTGGAGTCGTGGTGAGCGACCAGTGCGCCCTCAAAGAGTTGAGAAAAATTGCCGCCTGCATCTTCCCGTGGGGGGAACTCGAATAACTGCGCCGCCGAGTGGTGGGGGTATAGAGTGTAGGTTGCATAGTTGGGTATGGTTTGTTAATACTTATTTCTTATTTCGTCTTTTATATTCTTATTTATTCAATGAAGGAGAGGCGTTGCTTTCAACGTCAAGCGAAAGCCAAGTGAAGACATCCTTGACGGAATTCCCAACACGAAGGCCAGTGAACGGTTGTGCAGCGTGAGCAGTCATTTTTTGACTAACAGACGCTGCCTGCGTCGCATTTGCGAGAAGAAAGAGGGGGAGGGGAGCGAAAGTTTGGTGGGTGTATCCTTGGGCTGGAATGAGACACAAGCATGCGGCACGAGGCGCGAGATGCGAGCATGCGTAGTGGGGTTGAGGACGGCGCCACCACCGCACCCGAAGCGCGACATCGTGCAACTAAGAAATACTCCGCTTTTAAAGGAACAGGTAGGGGGGGGGGGGCAGCATCCACTGAGCCATAGCTGCGTCTATGCCAGCTGCTTTACCTAAGATATAGTGCGCTTTACTTTATAATGAGACAGACTCTCGCTCTGCACAGTTTCAGATACCGTTCCAGAGGCCCCTTAAAGCCATTTGCCTACGCAAAAAATAGGGCAATCGCAGTAACATACCAATCGATGACTACAAATCGCATATATTGCGAATGTGAGAGGGTGTTTTGCATTCTGCGCTTGAGATAAGCTCTCGTAAAACTAAAGTTACAAGAAAGATAAATGAACTTATATATTCTATGAAAATACTGCGCTTGCATTACGTGAATAAGATTAACGATTCCAGCACTTGTTCACCTCCGTCTTCTTTCATGCTGGTCTTCTGTTGCGTGTTTCTTGATGCTCGCAGAGGAGCAAGTAGGGGAGGCTGATAAGTGGTCGCGCGTGGCTTTCCCTAATAAGAGTTATCGGGAACACACGTCCGCTCATCCGCCACACCGCGGGCAGGGCAGAGTGATTGCCACAATCCCATCACGTGCCCATCGCCATTGTTGGCATGAGCGGTTCAGACATATCGCCTTTCGGTGGACTGAGCGCTTAGATTGCAAATAATACAAACAGGTTCTGAACGTGTAAAGCCTCGTACATAATATGCCATCATCACCAAACGTTCTGAGAATTTTTATATAGCGCACTATGCCTCGTATTACGCAAAGACAGATGAACGTACTCCCAGGGTGAGTCGCATAAGAATTCTGAAGCATTAAATAAAACGAAAGAAATGTGCCACAAAGTGTTTGGAAAACGCGATTTCAAACGGCGATAAAAACATGCATGCTCACCTTTTTTGTTTTCTCTTTTTCACCACGTCCGTTCATTGTGCACATGGTCATAAATATGTGCTATTTTTTAACTGCAACCTGGCCCTATGTGGAGCGGAAGCAGTGCTCACAACAGCTGTTAAGCGCACGCAGTGGTTGTGCGCTACAGCTGGTTCAGCGCATTTTTGTTCGTGCCCCCTGGAAGTGGTAAAAACATTCTGCTGCACCATTTAATCGATGTCCATCTGGAGTTTTCTGATGTCATGTCGACCAGGCCACGTAAGATCTTGCTACTCGTTTGTGCTATAGGGCTAGCAGTATTTTTCTTGGCCATTTACTTCAAATGGCCTCGAGAAAGGGATCATTTCAAGAAACTCCGCAGTCGCTTGCTGACTAATTGGGCAGCCACGCACAGTTCCCACGTAGTCTTAGAGAGTGCACAGGCTCGTGTTTTAAGAAGAATGAACATCTCAGTGGAGAAGAACGTTTTTACGAATGCAGCCACAGTGAATACTCATGGCGCGCCACGCTGCTTTTTTGAGGGAACTGTGCCCGGCTTATCGACCGCAAAATGCGTGTGTCGCCAGGGTTGGAACGGTGATGAGTGCTCCATTCCTGACGCCGTGTGGACCACGAGGGAGTTCCAAATCTGGTATTCCAGTGGTCTTATTACACGGCGCTCGCGACCACGTACCATAGTCAATGGTTTTGTATTCAACCATGAACTGGACCTCCTTGAAATCCGCATCAACGAGCTGGGCGACGCCATTGATCACTACGTCGTGTGCGAGTCCAACTACACTTTCTTCGGAACTGTCAAACCACTTCACTTGCGGTCGAAACTGAGCACGGGGTTCCTCCGCGAAAACGCCCACAAGATCATCCTTCTCACCGTTGGGGTGTACAACTACGGCGATGGGGACCCATGGGCGCCTGAAAACCACTTTCGCAGGTCCATATGGCTTGAGGGCCAGAGCATCCTGAAACACCTCCGCGATGATGACCTCTTCATGATAGCAGACGCCGACGAAATACCCAGCCGCGACGTCTTGCTGTTCCTCAAGCACCACGACGGGTATGGGGAGCCAGTAGGCGTGAGTCTGCGCTGGTTTCTGTACGGGTTCTTTTGGGAGAACTCCAGACCGGTCGAAGTTGGCGGTGCCTGCACGGTGGCCTTCTTGCGCAACGTGTACCAGAACGACACCCTTAAACTTCGAAGAACTGACTCGTTCGTGCATAAGAGCCTTCCCCACACGGGAGCAACCCAGCGCAAATGGATCATTAAGGGGACCTGGCCTCGTTACGCCGGCTGGCACTGTTCGTGGTGCTTCGACGTTCATGGAATCCAGGTACAATGTTCTGCATATCACCCGCGAAACTTATTTTAGCTCCTATCATGGACTGATTTTCTCAAGGTGTTGCGAAGGATGTTTCATTGCTTTGTGTAGCGGTATAATACCTTTTGTACAGTATGAGTCAAATAACCATTGTATTTTGATGTTACATTTTGAAGGCCATCAAAACATCGAAAAATAATAATTGACTATAAGAACATAATTACCTTAGTGCGCATTAACGGTGTAAACACGCGGGGGATAGAGAGATAGCCATTGAACCAAATTCCAGCAATACCGAGATTGCGCTATCACAAACCAAGTGCGAGGGGTGGCGCTGTTCAACAAACAGCTGCATTCCTATCAGCCCTTTTATTGAATAACACGCGGCATGTATGACAACGTTAACATCTTGATATAGTACCAATTTCAGCACGTAAAGTAACGCTCATGCGCACCAAGAACCAGTTCTTTCTTAAGTACTAAACATCAATAGAATACTCAATCACTAAGTGTGTAAGAGCGTCGATCCGTTCATCCGTAATGCGTAACATGATGCACTGAGTAGAGATGTATGGACGAAAGGACAATAATAGTATTCAATAGTGTCCTAGCCCGAAGCACACTCCTCCCACGTTGACACCGAAGGATCTAGCTTTTCAGCCGCTTTGCGGTCCCGTTTTTCTGCCCATAAATGCCCCTCTAATACAAGATTGCGTAACTCGGAGCAACGCGAGAGCACATGAGCGATATCTATGGTGCCGTGTCATTTATCGCATGTTATAGGAGCACATAATGCCAGATAAATTATGTTAATCAAAAGGTGGTATGGGTGAATTCTCGTTTGTGACAGCCTTAGCGTAATGGCTTGAGCTCTGTTTAGTTTATTGTGTGGATGGTGGAGGATTCCGCGTGCATAGTGCGAATGTTTTGTTAGCTCGTTGTGTGAGAGGAGGTGTTTTTTTGCATATTCTTGCCTTGTGGCTGCATGGTTGACAAATCCTCGTGCAGCACTGTGGGCTGATTCGTTGAGGTTTGCGCGAGTACCGTTGGTTCCTCCAATGTGAGGAGAAACGAAACAGAATCGTCTGCGGCTTGGTTACTTTTCCCTTGGTCATTGCCAGAGCCTGGTAAAATGCTCAAACTTGGTTCTTAAAGTTGTACTTGGCTACATGCTCGGTAATTTCTGATCTTGCGGGGTAGGTGGAAGCCGAGTTGACTAGTTCACTTTTGCCGTTCACAAGTACTGTTGTGAAGGCTTGTTCATTGGTCATGAAAGCCACGTCAACAAACGAGTTTTCCTCAGCCTGATTTTATGCTTTTTTTTGGCAGACTTTTGGCTCTGGCCTGCCTTCTGCTGACATATGAATGGGGTGAACATATTTTGGGAGAGGCATAACTGTGATATTGTAAGATTATTAAAACAATTGTGAAACCGTTGCCTTGCCCGAGAAATACAGTCAAGCTTGGCGTGTGCATTCCTGACGCGGTTGTTTCGTTTCTCTTAGCACTTGTTTCCTGTTACAGCCAAAGTTGCAAGAAATTGCTAGGAGAAACGTAAAAATCACCACCCCAGCACTCTGTATACTCGTTAACCAGCGAAAATTGAAGCGTGCGGTCCCAGTGTTTAGCAATGGGTTCAACCCGACGTGGCAATGAAGCCTTTCACAATTACAGGTTACATGTTCATGCTCCTTAATTAGGTTAGGGACCCGTTAACTTGGCCTTCCTACAGTGTTTATTTCACATGCCGCACACTGTGCCACGCCGGATCGCGGTCATGGAAGAGTGTTATGAGCAGTAAATTGGTTTGAGAATGTGGTAATTACAGTGTTTGTTCTCGCACCAGAGGCGGTCATAGACGTCCCCGCTGAAGCCAATATTTCGCTCCAGAAACTCCCGAAGAAAGCGGGCGTTCTGCCCGCCGAACAAGCTCCCGCAAACAGCACGTTGACGTCGCAACGCCACTTGTTCGGCGTGGCGTTGTTGCAAGCGTTGACATCACGATCTAACTCGGTGGAACGGTTTTCAGAATCCGTCGCATTCTCGTTCCTTATTTAGCGCGGCTCGAGAGGCTGCCGGATCATCTGTTGCTGTTGGTGCCGGCACTCGGCCTCCCAAATTTGTTTTCTTGCCCGGGGTACACCGTCGGCCTGGCGAACTCGAATTGGCCTACATTTCCACTGTCAGCACTCTTCTAGAGTTGTCCATGGCTTACCCATGTAGAAGTTCTCAGTAAAAACTGATGCGCGCGTTCTCGAACGCCACGGCTGTGACAGGTTGGATGACGTGACTCAAAATGCAGTCAATGACGCGTGCTTGCTTAAGAGGTCTAGAACGGCGCAACTGATAGTGCAGCCAATGGAGACCGCTCGTGACACTGATGCCGAACGGTATTTCATTTCTTTAGCCATATACAGCATTCGCTGTTCAACCATTCGGCATGGTATCACGAGCAGTCTCTATTGGCTGTGCTATCAGTTACGTCATTGTCAGCGTTGTACCCAGGCACGCAAGCTATTGGCTGCGTAGTGAGTGACGTCGTCCATCTTGTCACAGCCGTGGCGCCGAGCACACGCGCATCAGTTTCTGCTGAAATATTCCACATGGGTAAGCTACAGACAGCTGAGTGCCAACAGTGGAATTGTGAGAGAGCTCGCATTCGCTGGGCCTATGGTGTAGTCCGGGCACAACAAGAGGCCCTGGAGGTGGAGTTCCGGCAGAAACTGTGTACCGATAATCCGGCAGCCTTCCAAACCGCGCTAAATCGCGAACGGGAATGCAAGCGCTGGTGGCGGGCAGATCATTCAAACCAAGCCGCTGACTTAGCTCACGATTGCGAATGCTCGCAACAACGCAGAGTTGCATATGGTGGCTAGAAGGGTTATCCTAGTCTCATGCACAAAGTCCTAGTCTCGTGAACAAGGCGGCGAAGCTAAAAGAGTTTACGATACTGCCTACAGAGGGCGCAGCCACTCGCTGGCGCGCTTCGTTCGCGTGCGTCAACTCGTGCTCCGACGAGTTCCTCGTGCTGAAACCAAGTATTGTGGTATTGATATAAGCGCGTTGGGTTCACCACATAAGGGGCCGATAAACTGCAAACAAGAAGAAGAAGGTACGGGGGCTGTGCCGGCAGGTTAGCGTCTTCAGAATGCCATGCTGGCGGCTCATATAGCGCGCACACAACATGTATGTAGGGGACCCGAGGTTCCAGTTCCAGTTCAATAACGTCATTTTTCACAGAATCATTGTCGGGTACAACGATAGAAATACCCACAGACAATTATAGCGGTTACATTAAAAGCATAACATAAAATAAACACTAAAAAAGATGCCATGACAGGCATTTTGGCGCAGACTGAGGTGACATGCAGTGAAATGAAAACAAAGGCACACATATCAAACAAACATATGAAATGTAAAAAAACAATAAAATGGAATGTATGTACTGTACTGGCTCTACTGGTTTCGTGGGTGCTCTGAATAGGGGTTGCCTTTTCTTCGTAAAACTTTCTTGCGGAACGATACAAAACGAGTTCACTTTTTTTGAGGCACGGTGTTTTAGAGCGGCTAGCAAGACCTTAAATTGCTCGCGAGTCCAACGCGAGCTTCTCAAGTCGCAGCTGGGAAGAAAATTGCAACTGCTACTAAGATATCAGTGTCAAATTCAAGTTGAACAGGGGACTACCGGTGTCCCCCTTCATCCTTGAATTTCAGTTAGCAATAAATATGCAGTCATGAGATTATTTTTCATTTTTTTTACACCCCAAGCATGTAGTATTTAGTATATGAGCTCACTGCGGGCTCGTCCAGGGGCGTAGGCAGACAATTTTTTTTCGAAGATTGGGGAGTGGGACGGGCACGTCTTGAAATGGTCATTTCTCGCTTTGTATGCTATGGCGAAAAAATTCGGAGGGGAGGGGTGGGAGGACTCGGGCTTTTGTATGCCACTCTTTGGCTATGCCGCTGGGTTCGCCATAAAGAACTTCGTCGCTGGTGCTTTCTGTATACGCAGCAGCGATAAAATAAGACTGTCGTGGTGGTGTAGTGGCTATGGCCGTTTCTCGGCCTTTGACCCGAACGACGCAGATCCGATCCTGGTCGCGGCGGTCGCATTTCGATGGAGGCCAAATGGAAGAGAGCCTGCTACTGTACGATGTCATTGCACGTTAAAAAAACACCAGGTTATAATCAAAATTTTCGGAAACTTCCAGAACAGCATTACAGTAGTTCCTATATAACTAAGAGAGAGTACATTGACACAATAGCTGGGGATGGAGGCACGCGCAGCGACGAGGCTTTGTCCCTTTTAAAGGGGTACGGTGAGCATGCTTATTGCATTGTTATCAAAGGTGGTGGTTAGCCAACACCGCAGCCACAATTGAAGTTGCCGGACATCACTACCAAAATCTTTTTCTGCAGAACGTTCAAGCATCGGTGTGGCTCAGTAATAAGTTACTGCCCAAACTCATGCATTGCCCTGTTTATACTTCGGGCGTATCCATAATTTTCGTTCTTTGCATGTATTGCGATTTTCTGGAAAATAGACATTTACAAAATATTCTTCAACGTCCGGGTGGGGGCATATATATATATATATATATATATATATATATATATATATATATATATATATATATATATATATATATATATATATATGGGAAAGAAGTGTATACCTAAGGGCTCGTTTTTTCCGTGTTTTTAACACAATAATAATGAGATATAACAGACAGTAATGCCAAGGAATGTACAGGGGAAGTTATTAACATTAATGGAATGTAAATAAGAAGAAAGAAAAGTGGATGAAAAAATTACCAACTGTAAGCAGGAATCGAACCTACGACCTTCGAATTACGCGTTCGATGCTCTGCTTACAGTTGGTAATTTTTTCATCCACTTTTCTTTCTTCTTATTTACATTCCATTAATGTTAATAACTTCCCCTGTACATTCCTTGGCATTACTGTCTGTTATATCTCATTATATATATATATATATATATATATATATATATATATATATATATATATATATATATATATATATAGAGAGAGAGAGAGAGAGAGAGAGAGAGAGAGAGATCTAACAGACAGTAACGTCAAGTAATGTACAGGGGACGTTATTAGAACTAATGGAATGTAAATAAGAAGAAAGAAAAGTGGATGAAAGAATAACCAGCCGTGCTCAGGTTAGGTTAGGTTAGGTTAGGTTCACGGCTGGTTATTCTTTCATCCACTTTTCTTTCTTCTTATTTACATTCCATTGGTTCTAATAACGTCCCCTGTACATTACTTGACAAGGCCGGTCTCACGGCCGAAACGTAAAGAAACCTTTCCGTTTTTCGACATGTGTCTCCTTTTTTTTTTCATACTATTTACCGGCGTCCAAGAATTTATTCCCTGCAATTATATATATATATATATATATATATATATATATATATATATATATATTGTGGATGAGGCTTGTGAATCGTACCTCATCTACAAATTTAATAGTGTCTCTGGTGGCATAAATGCAAGTATACGTCGTCTTTCGTGTCTGGCCTGTAACGAACCCGAAAAAATGCAATGGTGCAAGCCCCTAAATTTCTTTCAACTCTTTTTAATGCTGGGTGAATTGGGGCGTTTGCTCCTTTCATTATTCACACGTCATCAAATTATATAACCTTGTGTTCCGTTGTTCGCTTTAACATCGCTCGTTGTATGTATATGCATATACATTTACAGGCATACATGCCTTGGGAAGGATTTGTTGAAAACAATGTCACATGTATTCACGCAAGCCGCCCATCTTACATCTGGCCCCAATATTGTACACGGCAAATCACTTGCTTGACTTTGCGGGCGGTCTGTGATTGCCGCCAGCACCTGCGAAACCTCTGAGGAGAGCGGCCGACTTCAATTGAGCACACCGAACCCCATCTGCTCAGGCGCACGGGTGGGCACACACTTAACGACGTTTTACGCACTTTTAGAAGATAGCATGCTCAACAAAAAAAAAACATGAACTCTGAGTTGACATCCGGGGTCCATGACCACTTCTCCTTTCATCCCGAAGTGAAAGCATATTCTCCTTTTAGCAGCGTAACCAGTGAAACTTGTTCATTTTGTTGTGCTTTTCTCTTTTCTCTCTTTCCCCCCTCTCTTTCTTTTTTTATCTCCCAGTGCACACGTAGCCAGGTCTGGTTCGCCCTTTCCATCGTTTGTCATTTCTTGATTGTTTGCTTGTACTCGTTCCGCCTCTTGTTATATTTCAACAAATATCTACACACATGTCTCCCTCTCTCCCTTGGCTGTTTCGCTGTTTCACTTCTAGTCTGTCCCCTCATCCTATTCTAATGAATCACGATGGTATGTGTACACGTGTATGTATCGCGCAAATCTGTATTTGAACTCGAACTCAATGTACGACTCTCATCTTTGATAAAGGCCGGTCCCCTGCCGAAAGCTCAGAATAAATATTGTTTATGTTTTACTGTGACTTTCTCCCCCCACCCATATATATATATATATATATATATATATATATATATATATATATATATATATATATATATATATATATATATATATATATATATATATATATATATGGCAATACGTTTCTAATCAATTAAAGTCGTGTGCTTCTGAACAATCACTTGTTGCGGTTGGAAAAAGTTCTTGTTCAAAACAGATATTTGCCTGCACACTACGCATGCTACCATTACATGCTACGATTTTTCCGTTAGAGACATTGGGTGACGGTGCGTCGAGCAAGGTTGCCAGGCTCTTTCAATACACCAGCTTCTATGGCATCATCTGTACCGTTTCTTGCACGGCTGCGTTGTACACGACGGTCATGTATGGAAGGATGGCATCCCACGTCTTGTCTTCGACGTTGACGTACATGGCCAGCATGTCGGCGAAAGTCTTATTCAGACGCACAGTGAGGCCACTGGTCTGTTGGAGGTGGGCGATGGTCCAGTGGTGACTTGTCTGGCTGTATGCCATGATCAAATCAGTTAGGTCAGCAGTAAAGGCCGTGCCTGTATCAGTGATGGAGACCTTTGAGGCACCATGACGGAGCACCATGTGCTCAACGAAAAAAAAACGTGGCTACTCCGGCGGCATTACTTTTGGACAGGCCTCTTGTTTTGGCGTGTGCACTTGAGGCAGTCAGTAGCCACGGCAATCAATTTATTTCTGCAAGTCGACGTTGGGAACAGCCCGGACAGATCCATCGTGATCTGCAGGAATGGTCACCGAGGAGGCTTGATCGGATGAAGAAAGCCTAGTATTCTTGCAGGTGGTGTCCTGCGTCACTGACAGCTTCGGAATGTTCTTACGCAGAGCGCGACGTCAGTGGCTAGGCGTGGCCACTAGTACATTGCCAGTACATTGCGAGCGTGCGTAAAGCAACAATGTGTACTGCCGTTGGATCATCATGCACGGGATGCAGGACTTCTCATCTCGCTGATGAGGGCACCATGTCAAGGTACTTGTCTCGAAGCGGCGAGACGTTCTTACGAAGAACGCCGTCTCACAAAAAATATGGCGCTTGTGCTCACTTTAACACCTTCAAGACAATGATGGTGCTCTTCTCGAGATATTGCATAACGCCACAGAGTTCCGGGTTGGCTCGTAGTCGTTCAGCGAAGTCGTCAGCTCTTATAGTTCCCAAAAAGCAGTCATCTTCTTAGTCATACTGTGGTCGTGCGTCGAGTGGGGCACGAGTCAGGCCATAGGTTGTTGCGCCTAGGAGTCCACACTGAACGTCAATGTCCTCTGCAAAGGCAATCTGTGTCAAGGCCAGCGATCGAGCCCGCCTGACGCGATACACTCCATGAAGTCATAAAGTGGCGGTGCCTGTCTGTCTTACGCAATGCACAGCGAGCTCCCTTAGCCCACGAGCTCGATGAAGCAATCGGCGGCTTCCAGTCTGTCGAGACTTACGCAATGCGTGGCAACATCACCCGTCCTTAGGTGCAACCCCGCGCATCGGCTCCGGCTTTGATGATAATGACGCATCCCAGCGGCGGGTCCCCATTGGACGATTCTGGCGTCACGGCCAGCGGCGCTTCTGGTTGGACGTTGGTGACGCAAAAGATCCACCCGGTGCCTTTAAAAAAAGCCAAGCGGCACGTCGCTAGCAGTTGACCTATGCGTTAGAAAGAAGCCGACGTATGCGCGAGAGAAGACATCTCGTTGCTTCGAGTCTCCACGCTGTCGATGTGACCAGTGTCCTTGTAAGCGGCAATTTTCGTGGCGCCCTTTGTAACCTCGTCAGCGGCGCGCCTTCGTAACAGTGGATTGGCAGCTGCGGGATCAGCTGGCGTCAGCGACATCGATGCGGTGAGTGCCTAGTGTTTGCCCCTCAGTTCACCAGACTACTCTAGCACAGGATATAGTAGTTTAGAGAAGGGCTGTGTGAAGCATTAGAGTAAACTTTGATCGTTTCAAGCCGAGTCGGAGGGCTTGGAAACCAATGTTAATGCGGAGGGTGTAAACATGGCTGTGTTAAAGATTGCTTGCGTGTCTTGCTTGTAGATTTATAGTGGGTACGGCAAGTATATTATTAACGGTGTCAAGCAGCAAGAGGCTAGCGTGAATAACAGAGCACCTTAAAGTGAAAGAAGTCATCGAAACTTTTGAGGAACTTCGCCTTACTTTGGGCCGTGCAAAATGAAAGGAAGCGATCCTTGAGATCACGAAGGATGAAGGAGTGTCGGATGAAGAAGTCGATGAGGCATGGGCGGATATCAAAGCACGCCGCGAGGAGGCAGATAGGCGCGAACGTCGCGAGCGTGAGGAGGCCGAGAGACGGGAGCGCTTCGAGTTGAAAAGTATAAAATTAGCAATCCTACAGTGTTCGCAGGCGCGTAGCATGGCTTCTGCGGCGGTTCAGGTCAGCGGTCATATAATTCGGGACCAACTGCCACCGTTTGTAGTCGGCGAGGACATGGCGAAGTATCTCGTCAAGTTCGAACACGTATGTGAGCGAAATGCCTTGGAGCGGTCTCTTTGGGCGCAGAACCTGCTTGCTTTTCTTCCCGTCAAAGTGTCCAACGTGATAACGGGCTTGTCGAGGGAAGTGCTCGAGAGGTATTACGAGGTTAAGGAAGTGTTCTTGAGACGTTATAAGTTGTCACCCGAGGCTTTCCGGCAAAGGTTCCGGTACGCGAAAAAGGGGAAGGAGTCACACGTTGACCTCGTGTTTCGTTTTAAAAGTGATTTGATTGAATGACTCAAAAGCAAAGGTGTTTATGAAGATTGCGATCAGGTGGTAGAGTGCACTGCATTGGAGCAATTCTACCGCGGCATCGAGGAGGATGTCAAGCTTTGGCTGCCGGACAAACTTGGTGAAGTACAGCTAAACAAGGCAGCAGAGTTAGCTAAGGAGTATTTTGTTCGCCGAAAGTTGCATAGCAGGCAGTGCGTGTTGAAAAGGATTAAAAGAAAGAGGGCTTTTCAAAGAAACCTGATCAACGGAAACCCACTCCGCACCATAATTTCAGGAAGAACCCGTCTCTTACGAAGGACACTGTAGGGGAAGGGCAAATGAAAGCGGAGAAATCAAGTGAGGTTCCTAAACAACGCACGGATACCACACGGGCGTTTGAATCACGGAAGCCGCTAATCTGTTGCAACTGCAAGAAGGAAGGGCACATTGCGCTAAACTGTAAGCAAAAGCTTACTTTCGCAACAACCCGAGAATAGGAAACGAACATGCGGTTGTTAGAGGCGTATCTCTAAGAAATTAGTGTGAATGTGAAAACGTGCCGAGCACTTCGAGACTCAGCAGCAACCATAGATGTTTTCCATCCTTCGTTGGTGTCTCCGGGGGACACTACAGGAGAATGCGCATGGATCAGACAAGTCGCCAAGAAGCAGAGTGCTTGCTTAGCAATCGCTACGGTTGCCATTGTAGGCCCGTTCGCTTAGCTTCGCACCGAAGCGGCTGTGTCTGTCGTGCTTCCTGATCGTTTTTCTTGTCTTCTTTCAGAGCAGCTTCTCAAAGAGCAGGGCAAATCGTTCTTCTCCAATTTAGCGTACATGGGCCTCACGCGATCGCAAGCGCGGAAGCCTTCGCAGCAACTTGATCTCGTTCAGTACAGTGAAACACCACCTACTAAAGAGGCTGATCTGCGCGACCTTGGTGGCGAGTCGGCGGAACTTCAGATAGGAAATTCTGCGTGTGAGTCCTTTGAGCTGTCACTCGAGCAGCCCGTCGCCGAAGCGACTGGCATGGTCTCTCTCGGCAGAGGAGACGACATAGCGCCATTGAGTCTGAGCGAGAGGAGTACAACGCTCTCACCTGTAGTGGAAAGTTGGAGTGAGCTTTCGAGGGTTGATCGAGAAACGATCATTTGAGAGCAGCGTGAGGACCTCTGCATTAAAACGCTAATAGAAAACGTAAACTTGGAAAAAAAAAAGAAAAAGATTGTTCCTTTTTCTGAGAAATCAGGAATTCTATGTTGTATTTACACAGATGTGCAACGTCGCAAGTATGAGCAGCTCTTTGTACCGCATAGGCATCGTCGCCTAAAAGTGGCCGGTTACTGGGGTGAAGCAGGATACTCCAACAGCTCAACTTAAACGTTTGCTACAAGAAATGAAAGCTGAACGCTAATGTAGACGCATTGAGTCGTGCGTTTAGTTAGTACGTTCTCCACTTTGCGGTCTCTCGCTGGTGAGCCGGGGCCAAAATTTTAGCCTCATCACGGCCTTAGCTGAGCGCTCTCGTTCAGATTGATCTCAAGGGGTCAACTTTATTTTGTATTCCATTTCATTACGTTGTTGTACGTGTAAAAATTTGAGTTCTCATTTTAGGAGTCTTGTGTCCCACATCTGCCTCTTGATGTAGAGGGAATGAAATTCCGATAGACGCGTAGCTAGGCATATATTGTACTATACTTTTATGGGGTTCTGTCGGGTAACTGGGGGCACTTACTTTTGTCGTGCGTTGTCTGTTGAAGCTAGTGGAGCTGGGATCCGTCCTCAAGAATGGGATGTGTTCACGGAACTGAACCTACAGTTACATTCTCCCCATGGCCCTGGAGGCAAATCTGGAGGCACCTGGCGAACGAGCGCGCCCGACATCCTAGCCACGTAGAAGCAACTCGCCTTTCCAGCCCACCCCAAACGTCAATGCCTCTGCATAGGCAGTCTGTGTCAAGGCCAGCAATTGAGCCCGCCTGACGCGATCAACTCAACGACGTCATAAAGCGGCGGCGCCTGTCTGTCTTATGCAACGCACAGCGAGCTTCCTCAGCCCACGAGCCCGATGAAGCAATCGTCGCCTTCCAGTCGGGTGAGTCTTACGCAATGCGTGTCAGCATCACTCGTCCTTGGGTGCAACCACACGCAGTGGCTCCGGATTTGATAATCATGACACAGCCCAGCGGCGGCCCCATTGGGGGATTCTGACATCACGGCCAGCAGCGCTTCTGGTTGAACGTTGGTGACGCAAAATATCCACCCGGTGCCTATAAAAAAGCCAATGGGCGCGTCACCAGCAGCTGACCTATGCATCAGAGAGAAGCTGACGTACGCGTCAGAGAATACATCTCGGCTCTTCGAGTCCCTAAGCTGTCGGCTCCAGTGCCGAATATGTAACACCTCTATTTCCATGCTATACATGAACCTTGCCTTAACTCACCGTCATCTTGTCCGCTTGTCTATCAGCTCTGCGCAGAAGCAGTCGCAAGCTTAGAAACGCACGCTACCAAACGGCTGGTGACCTTGACGGCGAGTTTCGGACCAGTGGCGACTTTGGGACCATGTTGGCGTCTCGCCTTCGTAAGAAGGTGTCAGGGTACTTTATTCAGGACTTGTAGATGACGGTAACGTTGAAATATTCAAGTCTAAGACTCTATGTTGCGAGGCGACCTGAAACGCTCTACAATTTAACTAGCCGGCCCAAGGATTGGTGGTCGCTCACAGCTTTGAAGGGCCTGCCATCGAGATGGGAGGAAAACTTTGGTGTAGCTGAGAGTGCGACAAAGCACCCTCTTTTTGGGAAATAGTTGGCTTCTGTTTTTTGCAGGAATTATGCGAAGTTCCATGTCTACGCTGATTCACTCACGATCATGTACGACAAAGCACTCCGATTCCACATGCCTGCCTAATATGAGATCTAGGAGACGAGTGTGTAGAGGGAAATGAAGTGACCCATGGCCAGCGAGAAGTGGCCAGCGAGAATTTACCCAGGCTGCCATCAGCCTACAGGACATCTGAACTATGACTGAAGGCTGTAAAAATCACTTAGTCATCGTTGCTTGAACACGAAAAACATAATGAGTTCCATTTGCCAGCGCGCCCATAAATGGCTTTGCTAAACTTCACTTCAAGACTACCGACTGCAGTGACGGGTGTACCCTCCAACGCATTCAAAACTGACTGAAAAAGAGAATAAGGTCATCAAGGGCTCGCAAAGCAACACCCGCATACACAAAATGTTAGTGAACCACCTCTACCCAGCAAAACAAGGCCACATGTGCACGCTTTGCAGTGTACCGGACACCTTAGCACACTTGCTTCTACGATGTCAGTGCCTTGCAAACCACAAATGCAATGGGACATGAATGTGAGCCAAGCACCACAAACGAACGACGACCGCATGGTGGAAACGTGGGAGGCCAAACTCCAAATTGAGCTAGTTAGAGCATACTGATCACGATGAGAACACAGAAAGAACAAGAACTAAGGAAAGTGCATGACACAAGTGCTGTCTAACAACTGAAAGTTTAATAGGAGCATGTCACATGTGTGCACACATGAACGCACAAATATCATTGACACCTCATACGAAGCACGATAGTGGCAGTGGGGCTGCACAGCTCAGTTTAGCAAAACCACTCTGTTGATGGCATATAGACCAGCGCACACGTGAAAACGCCGAATCGTATGAAATAATAAAAGCAGGAGACAGGACGTGAGCCAATTTTCAATCCCTGCTGAGATTGCGAGATGATGAGATTGCGTATCTACAGCATACTTGATTACGTGCTTCGGGGGGGGGGATGTCAATGTTTTAGGGGCGAAGCTCTTATTAGTCTGATTCTATCCTGCGTGAGGCATAACCGAGAAAAGAGACGAAAGAAAAAAAGACGCCAGTAGTCTCTCGAACACTATAATACACCGTGCTGTATCATAGAAGACACGCAAACTGCAGTTGTCTGAGGACATTCTATATAGCGCCGTACCGCTACTCTCCAATTGGCTGCTGCGCGGGTTGTGTCTGGGTGCGCGAGGAAGGAGTGCTTCCCTCAGTTTCCTGGATAGTTGCCGTACGTAGCGGGTCGTTGATGGGCCATGGACAAAGCAGAGCGGCGGGCGCGTCGAAGACGCTTAAGTGCCAACCACTGGCACGCGTATGCACGCGCCTACGCGTCAAAAGCGTCTAGTGGCGCCTCTGGAAAAAAAGGGCGCGGAACCATTGGCACGCGTCAACCGCGTTGACACCCACACGTCCAAAGCCGATGCACAATGTTGCTTGACGTTTTGGCTTAGAACTGTCCAAGTTGAGCACAGAACGGCACATTCCTAACTGGAACGGGTTTATATGTTTTAGAGGATATGAGAACACGTTAAAAATTGATAGTGCTTCACCCACCACAGTTTAGACTATTTTAGAAGTAATTGACATTCCAGTGCCCAAACTAAATAAAGTGGTATCCACTAGAAATCAATATCGGTGCATGTGCCACTCCCACGAATGAACATTCGCGTCTAGCATACGGTACGTCTATCATAGGCGTGTGCAGAGTTCTCCTTAAGGAGGAGGGGGGGGGCAAAAGTTTGTCGCAGTGCCCCCCCTTCATGTAGGGGCTGACTTAGCGCCCCCTCACTATTATGTTAATGTGCTGTCCCCTCCTCTGTTTAGGGAATGAGGCGGCGGCTGCCTCCTGATTAGGTTTATAAACCACCGGGTTTTTATACCTGCGCTACCAAATTTATTAAGAATATTTTGAATATGCTGTTACCTTCAGTATATTTACACATAATATTTTATAGCACTCAACTTAATAATCACGCCTGAAACTTCATGATCTGACAGATTTAAGTCAGTCATAAGACTACAATTGAGGCCAGAGTAGCAGGCTTTCGGCTCATGTGTGTGTTCGAAATATCCTCTAATGTAACAAAGCACACCTGGTTCTTATTGATACAACAGATATTGGTCATAAGAAAGGAACCAAATACTGCATAGAATGCCTAGGGGCATTTTCGATAGTCGATATGTACTCCAATGCAACTAACTGTGCCTGACAGTTTATGATGTGACAGATATCGGTCATATTATTAGAACTGAAACTTTAATGAAAGCCTTCGGGACGTTGTCTTTAGTCAAAGTATTCTCTAAAACGACAGACGACACCCAACTGTTTATGAAGTTACAGATATTGGTCATAATATTAGAACTGAAACCTTAATGCAAGACTTCTGGGCATTGTCTTTAGTCAAAGTATTCTCTAAAACGACAAACGACACTTCACTCTTCATGAAGTCACAGATATCGGTCATAATATTAGAACTGAAACCTTAATGCAAGACTTCTGGACGTTGTCTTTAGTCAAAGTATTCTCTAAAACGACAAACGACGCCCAACTGTTCATGAAGCACAGTTATCGGTCATAATATTAGAACTGAAACATTAATGCAAGACTTCTGGACGTTGTCTTGGTCAAAGTATTCTCTAAAACGACAGACGACACCCAACTGTTCATGAAGTCACAGGTATTGGTCATTTTATTAGAACTTAAACTTTAATGCAAGATTTCTGGACGTTATCTTTACTAAAAGTATTCTCTAAAACGACAGACGACACCCAACTATTCATGAAGCCACAGATATCGGTCATTTTATTAGAACTTAAACCTTAATGCAAGATTTCTGGATGTTATCTTCACTCAAAGTATTCTCTAAAATAACAGACGACACTTAACTGCTGATGAAGTCACAGATATCAGTCATATTATTAGAACTTAAACCTTAATGCAAGATTTCTGAACGTTGTCTTTACTCAAAGTATTCTCTAAAATGACAGACGACACCCAAATGTTTATGAAGTCACAGATATTGGTCATAATATTAGAACTGAAACCTTATTGCAAGACTTCATGACGTTGTCTTTAGGCAAAGTATTCTCTAAAACGACAAACGACACCCAACTGTTCATGAAGTCACAGTTATCGGTCATATTATAGAACTGAAACCTTAATGCAAGACTTCTGGATGTTGCATTGGTCAAAGTATTTTCTAAAACGACAGACGACACCCAACTGTTTATGAAGTCGCAGATATCGGTCATAATATTGGAAGTGAACCCTGTATGGAAGACTTCTGGACGTTGTCTTTAGTCAAAGTATTCTCTAAAATGACAAATGACACCCAACTGTTCATGAAATCATAGATATCGGTCATAATATTGGAACTGAACCCTGAATAGAAGGCTTTTGAACGTTGTCTGGAGCCGAAATGCTCTCCAATGCAACAACCCACACCCTACTCTTCATGATGTGACGGATTTAGGTCATGAGGCGGTAATTTTGCCCTGTGCGGAGGGCTTTTGAATGATAAGTGTATTGAAAATATCCTCTAATGCAAGAAACCGCATCTGGCTGTTATTGATACCACAGATACTGGTCATAAGAATGGAACCAAGCACTACGTAGAATGCATCTGGGCATTTCTGTAGTCAAAATATGCTCTAATGCAACTAACTGCATTTGAAACTTTCTTGATAAGACAGATATTGCTCATAGGACTGCAACTGAACCCTGTATGGAAAACTTCTGGACGTTGTCTGTAGTTAAAGTATTTTCTAAAACGACAAACCACGCATAACTCATGAAGTCGCAGATATCGGCCATAATTCTGGAACTGAACCTTTCATGGAAGGCAGCCAAAATGTTCTCCAATGCAATAGAACACACCCGACACATCATGATGCAACAGATATTAGTGATCAGATTGGAACCGAGCACATTGTGGAACACTTTCAGATGATATACTTATTTATATTCAAGTACGGCAGCCCAATGTGAGGCTACTGCAAAAGTGGCGTACATATATACAAAATGAAAGGATTTAAACAGTAATATCACAATAAGCATGCCAAGGTAAACAAATATCACTACCCTTGAGTGCACCCCGGTAAAAAAGCAGAGAAATAGAACATTATTATTGAACAAGCGCCTCCAAAAAGCCAGACACACTGGTATTAGGAATCAAACCAAGTAGATCAATCCAGTGTTTGATAACTTTATTTGAACGTGTTAGAGAGCGCTACAAATGACTTCTAAGCTGGATGGTGATTGCGGATCAGTGCTGTGTTGAAGGCTTCAGCACTTTGCTGGTAGTTTAAATATCCTTTAAGATCTACAAAATGCATCTGACACTTCTTGATGAGACAGACATTGGTTTTGAGATTACAGCCAAGCACTGTGGCTTTCACATGTCAATTGTCAAAATACCCTATAATGCAATAAAGCATGCCCAACATTTTTGATGGGACAGATACCGATCATAGGATTGCATCAGAGCACCGTACAGAAGTTTTGGCAAGTTTTCCAACAGAGCTGAACTGAATATGCTTAAGTGCATGCATGTATATCTTCCAAGTTGATGCATATACTAAAAAACCGAACAGAAATGAAACACTCCTTCGAAACACATACAAATATTCAATGTTCAATGTTCGAAACCGTGGAATAATATCTTCAGCTCATTACAGTCTGGAGGAACAGATAAATACATGCACAGTTCTGAAAGGTCTCATAAGTCACATGAGGGACTTTTTGCATTTCTTCTATACAAAGTGCAGTACCATACTAGTGCACCTTCATTCATTCTGTGCATACATGTGGTGACCTTCTCTTCCAACTATCATGTCATCATGCAGCTGATTTCAAATCAGGTGCTTCTCACAAGGTTTTCAGTTATCTGTCCAGCTGTAAACAAAACGCGCGTTATATTATAGTAAACTGTAAAACGACGGAGAAGCGCCATTGTATGCCTATTGCTATGAGCATCAGAATGAACTAAAAATTAAGAATGTGTGTGTTAGAACGCGTCCAAACAACGTATGTGCTACTGAGCGTGGCAGAGAAGCAGAAGAAGCGAGAAGTGAAATAGGAGGCAATACCAGCCGCACTTAATCGTGCACCTTTCTTTTTCGATCACCACAGCAACGCACGATCGAGTTTCTGTCTTGTACGTGAATGAAAATGAGACCACTGACAGCTGAATGTTTCAGCGTTGGTGGTACCCGACACGAAGTCACCTCCCACTGCTACCAACCAGCGCAAGATTGTTATTATTAGCTTGGCAGCACACGAAAACGATTTGCACCGAAGCCAACGAATGTTTCGGCGTCGTACAATCCGCGAATACACTTCTTTAAGTACGTACGTTTTCACATCACCGAAATGTGTTGGCTAGTGCGAGGTTCGCTTTCAGCGATGATGAATACCGATGATGAAAACAAGCACAGTGCAGATAAAAACTCCTCCGTATGAACTACGCGATGTTTCGGGCGTCGTATATGGTGTCTATGTTGCGACGGAAACTACCGTAAAGATTTTTCAGCCGAGGTTCCTCGCATGTGCTGGTTCATACGAACTAGACGGTAGAGGCCTGCGCTAAATGCAGATGACACCACTCTGAATTGCCTCCGCGGTAGGCGAGGGCTCACGCTCAATTCTTCGAACCTCCGAAGTCTGTTTACACTCGTTTTAGCACAGAAAGTCACTGATCAAAACACAAGAACACCGACATGCTCCTTTCGCTCGGCCAGCGATCGCACTCGGGACCGCCGTTAGCATCGCCGGCCGGCATTCGCTAGATTTGTCAGCGTCGCTCGAACTCGGCACGAAACCGCGTCACGCTGGTAGCACTCGCAGTCGTTCGTCGTGTCGTTGTCGTTCTAGATTACGAAGCGGTCATTCAGGAACGTTTGAAGTAGTTTCCGTGCTTGCATCCAGCTCTCGGCTGTGCCTTCGAATCGGCGGCCATTAGGCATAACGTTCCGAGGCGTCGCAGCCTCTGGTTGGTTGGCATGCGGCCCCTAGTTGGTTGGCGCCGCTGTACGCGTGGTGACGTAGTGTATGCGTGCAAAAATATCAAGTCCGGCTTGATCCCTCGCGCCTACTCGCGTATGCCCCTCCGACGCCGACGCCGAGAGGCGCATTTGACGCTTTTGACACGTAGACGCGAGCGTACGCGTGCCAGTGGTTGGCACTTTACGCTCGGCTTTCTTGGCTCGCGTCTCATCGGCGTTACCCACGCCATCTGCATTATCAAACGCAATCGGACGCCTGGACGCATGCACGGACAGACGAACACACGAACGGGTAAACGGACGGATGCACGCACAGACAGACGGACGCACAAGCAGACAGGCGTACAAACGGATGCAAGAACAGACGCATGAATAGACGCACGAACAGACGCATGAACCAACACATGGACGGACGCATGGACAGACGGATGGACAGACGGACAGAAGCACAGATGGATGTACGGACGCTTCGCCCTACTCATCATCATTAACTGCCTGGATATGCTGTGATTTTTTATGCTTTCATGTTTGCATATATGACACGTTTCTTTATTAGACTTTCAGTTGTTAGACAACGCTTGTGTCGTGAACATTCTTATGTTTTTGTCCTTTTTGTACACTGATCGTGATGAGTGGGAGACCAAGCCCGTCCTCGAGGACCTGGAAGACCAGCGAAAACTTGTCACCAGGGCCAAGAAAGGAGTCGAAGCCACAGGGTTCCACAAGAAAATCCTCCAACCTTAGGGTGACACCGGGTATTGCTTGGAAAACTGTTTCGAAATAAACGTTTATTTTTCTTTCCGCCTTGCATAGCAGCTGGCTAGGACGATTGATGACCCTTTTCTGTCCACCGGTCCTCTGCACAAGCACGGTGCTGAGACCTACTTTGCTTATTTTGGTGCAAATTTTCGTATCAGCTTTTTCGTCAAAATGCGCTTGTATCGGAGACACCCATAGGCGACATTTCAGTTCTGTAAATGCCCTGATTTTCGCCTTTTACCTGTTATATTTCTCGTCAGTCTTCGTGAGGTAAGTCAGTGCAAATTACTTGACGAAGCGTCTCTGATTGGCAGACAACCCAAAAAATGGGCGTACGGCCTTCTTGTAAGTGTGTCGCAAGAAGACTGCAGGTGTTTTCCACCGGTAGGGGTGAACTACAAGCTTGCTGATCACGAAGCCTAAAAGCAGCAGATTTTCGAACGCAAACTGGCACTTCTTTGGCTTCACGGTGGGTCTGGAGGTTTTGATTGTTTGAAGTACAGCTTTAAGGCTCCAGAAGTATTCAATGAAGTTGGAGGCACACACAACGACTTCATCCAAGCACACAAGGCATCTGTGGAACTTCAAAACAGTCCGTACTGTATCCGTATGTTATGCTTGTCGGGAAGTACCCGGTGCCTGGCAAAGATCAAGGGGCATGACATTTAGAACTAGAAATTGCGATAGGCTTGATAAAGGCCATATTTCCTTGCTCGCTGTCATCGACTTTGATTTGGTCGTAACCGGTCTTGAGATCCGTCAACAAAAAGTACTTCGTGTTGTAGAGCCGATCCAGGACGCTGTGTATTCGTAGGAGACGGTACACGTTGTTCTTCGCGATTTCGTTCATTCGAAGAGAATTGACCCCGAAACGTAGAGTCCTATCTTCCCCCTTGAGTAACACCATGGAAGACGCGAAGTAACTATCGGATGTCTGTACGATGTGGTCCCTTCGTATTTCATTGATTTGTTACTACTTAACAACCACACATTCTGGCGTCAGCATTCGGTACTAGTTCTGGCAGAGTGTACGGGCGTAGTCTTCGGTTATTTCGATTATATTTGGCCTATATATAAAGCTCGCGGTTTTTGTCGTATTCGGCAGGAAGACGGAGCACTCTACGCCCGCGTCATGCATATCATGTCCCAAAAAAGATCCGAGACAAGATTTGCATAGTAGATCTGTTGCTTATGTTCGCCATACAGTGACGTTATACATTAAGCGTTTTAACACCAGAGCGTCAAAGAGCTCGTTGTGTGGAAATTCCCGTGTGACCATAGTTGGTTGTGAGTGCTAAATCATCACCCTGACCATGACAAAAAACTAGGAAACTAAGCAAATAAAATAAAGAATAAAAAGCTCAGGTTGAAGTGGCAATCGAAGCCACACATGTGATACAATCTATAAGTTTCATCATTAGAAAAATGATATCTATGCTATCAAGTGTAGGAAATAAAAAAAAATGTAGCGGAGAATAGTGACTTCCGATGCACTGAGCTGCATATCCGCGGCATCTTCAACGGTGTGACCTCACGATTGCTGCACTTGGATAATCGCTGACCGGTCCTGCTTTCTCTGATAATAAGCATCTCAAGAAGCTATAAAGTCTCGTCAGTTTCAATCAACCTGTAACTTTGGAATCGCTCGAAAACGTCAAGGAAATGCCTAAAATTGTATTTAATTATTCAGACGCAATTATTTTGTAGAGGTAAGTCTTCTTTCGAATACAATTTTCGACATTTTTCGTAACGCTTCAGAAGAAACATCTTTATAGGCAATATTCTTCTAGATGTTCTGGACCACTGTTGAAGTTCCCGTCGATATAGTCTAGGATTGTGAAAAAAATGACATCGAGTGAATGCTGATGAGTGTGGCAAAGTGTCCGTTTTCCCGTCCGTCTATCTATCTATATGTGGGACAGACAGACAGACAGACAGACGGACAGACTGACAG
Source organism: Rhipicephalus microplus (assembly GCF_013339725.1). NCBI lineage: Eukaryota > Metazoa > Arthropoda > Arachnida > Ixodida > Ixodidae > Rhipicephalus > Rhipicephalus microplus. Next base: position 80,920,588 of record NC_051165.1, on the reverse strand, counting down.
ACAGACGGACGGACGGACGGACGGAGGGACGGAACAGACGGACGGACGGACGGACGGACGGACGGACAGACGCACGGACGGACGGACGGACAGACGGACAAACAGACGCACGGACGGACGGACAAACAGACGCACGGACGGACGGACGCACGGACGGACGCACGGACGGACGGACAAACAGACGCACGGACGGACGCACGAATGAACGGACAAACAGACGGACGGACAGACGGACGGACAGACGGACGGACGGACAGACAGACAGACGGACGGACAAACAGACGGACGGACAGACGGACGGACGGACAAACAGACGGACGGACGGACAAACAGACGGACGGACAGACAGACGGACGGACAGACAGACGGACGGACGGACAAACAGACAGACAGGACAGACAGACAGACGGACGGACAAACAGACGGACGTACAGACTGACGCTTCGCCCCATTCAACAGAATTCACTCCATAGATGTGCTGGATGGATGGTTGTATGGATGAATGTATCCGGCTGTGCCCTTTAGATCAGGTGGTTGCTCATGCCACATAGCCATAAAGTTAAGTAATATCACTGTGTGTTTAAGGATTGAATTTCACTCGCGCCTCGATTGTAGCCACCAGTCAGTTAGCTTCCTGGTTATTTCTACTCGTTTGAAGTCTATTTTGCCTTCACTGTCCCTAAACTCAAATGCTTTGAAAAATTCAGCGCCATTATCTTCGACAATAGGGTGGAGCCCTTTACAGAACAATACAGAATGTTCAGCCGTTTCCTCCTCCTCTGCACACGCACTACATACCGTGTCTATGCCATCGTATTTTGCTCGGTACATCTTGGTCCGCAATACTCCCGTTCTAGCCCCGAACACAGAACTATCTCGAGAAATATTGTATATCTTTTCCCTTGCGATTTCTTGCTTAATAGTTTGGTAGGTCTCCAGTGATGATTTCGTGAGCATTCCCACCTTCCACATGTCCCTCTCTGTTTCCATCACCTTCTTCTTAACCGATGTTTCCTTTTGGCTTGGTATTTTGCTGTTGTCTAAATAATTGCTTGACAGTTTTCTAGTTCGCTTCCTCCATTTAGTATCAACATTCTTCATGTAAAAGTAGCCTAAAACCTTCCTAGCCCAACGATCCTCTGCCATTTTTCTCAATCGCTCTTTGAATTCTATCTTGCTGCTAGCTTCCCTGCACTCAAACGATGTCCATCCCATGTCACCATGTACCCCCTGATTTGGGGTATTCTCGTGTGCTCCCAAAGCAAGTCTACCTATGCCACGTTGTTTAATTTCCAATCTCGCTTGAACTTCAGACTTCATGCACAAGTCCACCTTCTTCATCATCGTCATCACCATCATCGTCGTCGTCGTAGTCATCATCATCATCATCATCATCATCATCATCATCATCATCATCATCATCATCATCATCATCATCATCATCATCTTCTTCTTCTTCTTCTTCTTCTTCTTCTTCTTCTTCTTCTTCTTCTTCTTCTTCTTCTTCTTCTTCTTCTTCTTCTTCTTCTTCTTCTTCTTCTTCTTCTTCTTCTTCTTCTTCTTCTTCTTCTTCTTCCTCTTCTTCTTCTTCTTCTTCTTCCCTATTGAAAAAAAACGTCCACCATAGGAATGGTGGATTCCACCACCAACCATTTTGGTGGATTATGGCGGTGGAAATATTGGTGGCACATGGTGTATGGTGGCTATGGTGGAGCGGATGGTGGATGGCGTGCACCAGCTGCCAATGCTGGAGCACGAAGCAGCGTCAGAACAACCGTGACAAGCTGCCACAAAAGATAATAAAAATAATTTTATTAAAAACGATGTAGAAAGCCCCTCCGAATTCTGAACTGAGCACACTAACCATTGCGCCACGCTGACTTTTTTTTCTTTATTTCCGGTTAAACTTCACAAATGGGTTGCTAAGATAAATATATTACAACTAACAACGAATATAAAAAACTTAAAAATAACTGAGCCCGTCAAGCATTACTATAACACATCACGTCCTAGAATTCCTTCATGGTCAGTAGGGCTTCTACCCTTTCTACCCATAAAGGTACACGTTCGTCTGTTCTTACTACCTCTAGTAATCTTGAGATGCTTTCTTTAAAATACTCTCTTGCTGGTCTTCTGTCTGGGTCACAAAGAAATCCAGCCATTCTAGAGCACCATATACTATGCAAGGCAGTCATCCTGATAAAAGCGAAAGGTAATCCATCCTCATTCTCTATTGCCAAATACCTGATCCCATGAGGGTCTAACGGGAACTCTTTTTTGATTGTCCTTTGTAATACGTCCCGAAAATAAACTCCTTCCCAACAGTGCAGGAAAACATGGTCAATAGATTTCGGTTTCTTACAGATTAGACAGTGAGACCCCCAAAGCATATAAAACCCACGCTCCCCTAGGAAGGTTCTTACAGGAAGTGTTCCAGTGTGTGATTTCAAAAAGAACGTTTTCGCACTTGGAGCTTCTGGCATTTTTTTTAACTCGTTTAAGTACATTCTGAACCTTGCGTGCTGTATATAGCGCTCTGTACAGCGGGATGGGAAGCAACGTGTCACATAAATCTTGAACAGTTTTTTCTTTCCAACAGATCACAGGTAGTCAGTTGAATAACGAACACACAAAAACCGCACGCTGGCCACAACTTCCTTCATGTATCCTTGCACAGCCCCTGAGGTAGCATGAGTGCTCCCAACAAACTCGGGCAACAGTCTACTTAGTCTTGTTTGACACACTGTTAGTAGGAAAGGATCTATTGTCTCGCGAAAAAAGAAAAACCTATTTACTAACTGCTTGATAAACAGATGTCCTAGCCCAAGGCCTCCACACTTCACCCGTCTAAACAAATTCGTGCGACTGCAACTTTCCCAGTTAGACCCCCACACAAATATTGCAAACAACAGATGTAATTTTTGCACATTGACCCGGGAACAGTACAGCACTTGCATCACATATCACAGCTTAGACACAAAAAACCAGTTGCATGCAGTGGCCCTAGCAAACATGGACAGATAAGTTGCATTCCACCTATTCGCTTTCTCTTTAATTTCTTTCGTTTGCTGTGTCCAATATTCATCCGTACTTTTGTATGACTCGAGCGGTACTCCGAGATATTTAGCTGGCGTTCTTGTCCATTTAATGGCTGCAAAAATTCTGGTGTTGAAGGCCAATATCCATGCCAGAAGCCGAGGCATTTACCCCAGTTTATGTGGCTTCCTGTAACTTCGGCGAAAGATTTAGAAACTCTTATTGATTCTTCAATACCCTCATAGGAAGTGCTACAAATCGCAACATCATCAGCGTATGCGAGTAGTTTTACCTCTGAAGATTGTACTCTAAACCCATTAATGATGTAATTCTGCAATATCGACTGACATAAAGTTTCACTATAAATGCAAAACAACAGTGGACTAACAGGGCAAAGTTGACGCACTGAGCTCTTAATTCTAATGGGGGGGGGCAATGCCTTGTTGATAATTAGTCTCGTACTACCGTTCCGATATGCCATGGCTACTCCGTCAATAATTATCTTACCAACATTAATGTGCTTCAATACTGCAAATAAAAGAGCGTGGGCAACGCAATCAAACGATTTCTCCAGATCTAGCTAGAGTATGGCCACTCGAGCTTGACTGGTGTCAACACATTCGAGCAAGAATCGAATTTTATGAACGTTTCTAACTATAGACCAACCTTTGATTCCACACGTTTGGTGTGGACCGACGATATCTTTTATTACTGACTGAAGTCTAGCCACCAAAATTTTCATTTATATTTTGTAGTCTACGTTTGTCAGTGTGATGGGCCTGTACGCTGTGACGTGCCTGAGCTTTTCAACCTCGTCTGTTTTCGGAATCAGAACGGTACGCAATTCACCAAAGGATGGTGGTAATTTCTTTTCCTCATATGCCTCATTAAAAACGCCCGCAAGTATTGAAGACAATTCACTTTTAAAACATTTGTACCACTTGGCACAATGACCATCTGGTCCTGGAGATTTCCCGGGATTTACCTATCAATCGCCCGTTCAACTTCAGATGCAGATATAGATAATTCCAAAGCGTTTTTCACTTCCTCACTCGCTTGCGGCATGCGTGCTAAATATTCTTATTGAAGTCTTTCTAGGTTTACCTGTCTACACGCTAAAAGGTTTTCAAAATGACTTGAATATACGGATAAAATGCTGACCGTATCGGTTACTTCATGACCATCCTTCTCTATTTTTTCAATATGATTCCGTCGAGCGTTCGTTTTCTCCACCCCTAACGCTCTTTTGGTTGGAGTCTCTCCAGCCGCTAAAGCCTCAGCCCTAGTACGGACGAGTGTACCGCGGTAGCGTTCCTCGTCATGCAGTACAAGTTTCTGCCTAATATTGCGTATGTCAATTTTATACTCTCCCGGTTGTTTGCACTCCAAGTCTATTAGTCTTTCTAAAGTCTTTCGGAGTTCTTTTTTTTCTTTTTCCTTTCGTAACTCAATGTGCAAGAACGATCAATGGCTTTTATTTTTATTCGCTGCTTGAACTCTTCCCAATGTTCTGCAAGTTTAGCTTCATCATTCATTTTTTTTTCATTGATGTAGTTCATTACCTGATCTAAGAAATATTCGTCAGTGATCAAAGTGGAATTCACCTTCCACAGCTCCCATGAGAAAGTTCCACCTTTTGTTTTCTCACCCATATCACATTTAACTAAACATTGATCACTGAAGTGTATTGGGTAGACAGCATATGTCTTACAGTGGGCTATTAATTCAAGCGACACGCAAATGCGATCAAGGCGCGCATGGCTATTCCCCTGAAAATGCGTGAAACGCACATCCTGCGTTCCCTCCATACAGCTGCCCACGTCTTCTAAATCGAATTCAGTAACTACGTCCACTAGCGTCCTACTACTTTTATCGTAAATGGCGCGTCCGTTTGCTCGATCTCGCCCGTTGAGCACACAGTTAAAATCACCAAGTATTACATATTTTTTTTCCAAAGTGTAGTGCTCCTTTAGGCTTAAAAAAGTTATCGCTTCTCGCAAATGGTTGGTGCATAAATACACGCTAAACGCCACTGACAATCATTGAATACAAAATCACAGGAAACCAATCTACCAGACGGGCAAGAGAAGGTATCTTGCACTACCAGACCCGGTAACTTCTTAATGAACAAAACACAGCCTGCAGACGTGCCTATTGCTTCACTTACAATTGCGCAGTAACGCGCTGTAAACCTAAGCACCATGCCCCAGGTCTCCTCCTCACCATATACTTTTGTTTTTTGTACAGCTAGCATATCCAGATCATGATCCACGAGCAGCCCGTATACTTGGCTCTGTTTCCGCTTGGCGGCAAGACTTCGAACATTTAACGTTGCCACTCTAAGTTTCAGTGCAAAAGCCATGTCTACACAGTGAAGAAGTTAGCCCAGCGCATGATGCTTACCTTCAGCGTCTAGCATAGAGCTAGACATCTTCGGAGACTCCAGGTGGACCCGTGCCACTGGAGGACAAAGGTGGCCAATGTTTGTCCAATATTGGGTTGGGACACAGCCTTGTGATGCTGCGTCTGAACGAAGTCGCCTTCGCAGATAGCCCCTCTTCATGCTTTTCACAGGACACCTCACGCCGTCCTGCAGACTGCTCGCGGGGTCTTTTGCTTGACGCCCCACCACTGATACTCTCGCACGACACTGGAAGTTCGGTTAATTCCACCGGCTCAGGCTCCTTCGATGGGGTTCTTGTGAAGCCTTCTTCGGTTTGGCCGGCTGGTTCTTTAGTAACCTCCCCAGATTCTATGTCTGCTTGGGCTGTTGGTTCATCACCACCAGTCGGTGTGGCTGTACCTGTTGAAGCCTCTGGGTTCACCACGTCGCCTTCACCTTTCGCCGCGTCTTCAGCCTCGGTCACGTCCATCATCAACTCTGCTGTGTCTTCACCTTCAGCTGATCCTATAGCCAATGCGTACGTGCGCATGCACGCGTCTTCGCTGTGGCCAAACCGCCGACAACGCGAGCATCGAGGTACCTTACACTCTCTTCTAACATGGCCGGTACCTTGGCAGCGCAGACACGGCATTGGCCGACCAGGTGCAACCACAAGTGCCAGTTCACCAGCCACCTTGATTTGATGCGGGAGATCATCAACCTTCACGCTACTCTTGAGCTTAAGAAGCACAGTCCGTGTGGTTGACCCCTTGTCACTGACTACTTGAACACGCCAATTCTCCCTGATGACTTGTATGACCTTCCCATAAGCCGCCAACGCCAGTTCGCACGTCTTCATCATTGACGCCATACAGCAGCCAATGAAGACGCAGCCGCACCTGCTGATCCTGGGGGTCTACGATGATGCAGTGTCGACCCTTGACTTTCAGCTCCTTCACGTCCAGCAAGCGTATCGTAGCGTCCGCGTTGTTCATGGTGACTGCCCAGACATGATTTATCTGGTAGGCCCCCAGTGCCAACACCTCCTGCAGCAGTCCTATAGGTCCGAGCGCGTCTCTGAAATCTTTTACTTGATACGGTCTGCCACGCACATCACAGTGTAAAAACACAGTGTTTTGCGCGACGCGTCCCTTGGGCAGTGGTGGCAAAATTATCTCGTATCCTGCGTCTTGCTTTTCGCTCATCCTGTTACCGCAGCTAGCATGTGCCGCAAACGCCGCTCCTATGGAGCACATGATTCTTGCGTCCGACGCGCGTGAGTGCCGACGAAAGAATGATGCGCCACGCCGACAGATGGCGATGTGGGTGTAAAAGCGGTAGTCAACTAATGAAGTCACTGTTTAACTTCAGTTCTGTTTGTTGTTTACTCGGGAGGGACGGAATCTGCATCTGCTAAAATTTGCACATTTGATAAATCACAAACAACTGCTGCCTGTAACGATTGTCACTGCGATAATGGCAACAGCGCCATGTTTTTGTTGCAATTTACAACGGTAAGGGGGAAAAACAACTCAGTGGACTAAGGAGCAGGTAGAGTTTATCGGTGGTTACTGCCAAGCTTATTATCCGTTTCTCGCTCCTTCCAAAGAGCGATATCAGTTCAGGCTTTATGACGCTTCTATGCTCATTTGATAGATACGCCCACACAATTGATTGTGATGTTTTTTGCGCAACGCAGAGCGCAGTCGTGCCAGCGCACCGCTTTTGCTCTGTCGTTAGGAACAACTAAATAACGGCTTGGCGAAAACGAATACAGTGCGCCAGAAATATTATTCTATCATATTAGTTCAGTAAGCATACAAATTGACGTGTCTATGCTCTCGCATAAGAGCCAGTGAAGCGCCGGCGAGTGCGACCGGTGGCTGTCGGTGAGGAGAGGTGTACCTTTGGTGGAAGTGCTGAAAGCGCGTCGCATCGATGTTTGTTGCTTCTTGCGCGGAGACCGTTCAAAATAAAAAAGGCTTCTTTTAGGGTAAATGATGCCACAGCTGTGCTGTATTGTCATTTTTACTCGTCAAAATCATGTATTCTGAAAGCCGGAAGCGCTGAAAACACTTGTACGGGCTCGGTCGGTATGACTAACCTTTGGTGGAAAGCATGGTGGTAGAACAGAGGGGTAAAAAACAAATTTGATGGAGCTCATCTCGACGCATGTCGAAAGAGAAAGTTTATGCATATTCGCACGCGCTTTGTTAACTTAAAGGTACGGCTCAAACAATAGAGTGTGCAAGAATTAGCAGAGTTGCGTTTCTAGCGTGGCGACATCGAGGGACCACTGTGTTCTTCTCCAGCATTGATAGGGGCGATTGCGAACTGGAGCCCATTTATTGGTCGGCAACTGCGCGCCGACGTAAAACATTTACTGTCAAGTTCACAGTGACAATTCTAGTCTTCTAAACATCACAAAAAGAAACACATCATGGATGTCGAACTGATGTAAGTACGTGCGCGAAATGTAAACTTATTCCCGGCCGCATTATCTATGCTCCGCAAAAGTTGAAGCGCTGTTGACACCACAGGAATAAAGAAAGCATAATGAGCAGCGTTGGTTTCTTTTGACCGTAAACATATATCTCTGCGCATTCAAGAATTAAACACTACAAATAAGTGATTTCGCATACTGTTCTGTGCTTTTCATCATGCCACCATCATCCACCAAGCTTCCACCATGCCCCGCATCCACCTTGCTCACCAAGCCTTCCCCCAAACACGTTTTGCCTCGCCACCATGAGCCGACATGTTCCACCGTCACCACTGTTGGCTCGCCACCACCACCACCACCATCTGCCACCATTTTTTCTACTCTAGCCGTCATCAGCCGGCATTTCTCATCGTCACCACCATTGGCTTGCCACCACCACCACCATCTGCTATCATTTTTTTCCACTTTCGCCGTCATCAGCCATTATGCTCACTACAGTTTCCACCATATCCACTAATATTCGCACCCATTTCCACTATTCTTTCCACCACATCCACCAACAATTCCAGCATCCACCAACCCAGGATTTTCAATAGGGTTCTTCTTCTTCTTCTTCTTCTTCTTCTTCTTCGTCGTCGTCGTCGTCGTCGTCGTCGTCGTCGTCGTCGTCGTCGTCGTCAGCCTACGTCCACTGCAGGACAAAGGCCTCGCCCATGTTCCACCAGTCAACTCGGTTCTGTGCTTGCTGCTGCCAATTTGTACCCGCAAACTTCTTAATCACGTCTGCCCACCTAACCTTCTGTCTCCCTCTAACCCGCTTGCCTTCTCTGGGAATCCAGTTAGTTGTCCTTAGTGACCAGTGGTTATCCTGTCTACGTGCTTTATGCCCAGCCTATTTCCATTTCCTTTTCTTGATTTCAACTATTATATCCTTAACTCCGGTTTGTTCCCTGATCCACTCTACTCTCTTCTTGTCTCTTAAGGTTACACCTATACACCTACCATTTTACTTTCCATTGCTTTCTGAGTCATTCTCAATTTTAGCTGAACCCTCTTTGTAAGTCTCCAGGTTTCTGCTCCGTAGCGAAGTACCGGCAAAATGCAGCTGTTCTATACCCTCCTCTTGAGGGATAGTGGCAATCGACCTGTCATGATTTGAGGGTGCTTGCCAAATGTGCTCCACCCCATTCTCATTCTTCGAGTTACTTCAATATCGTGGTTCGACTCCGTGGTTATTACCTGCTCTAAGTAAATAGTCTTTTACAACTTGAAGTGCACTATTACTTATCTCGAAGCGCTTCTGTCTTCCGAGGTTGTTGTACATTACTTTCGTTTCCTAAAGGTTATTTTAAAACGCATCTTTCTGCTCTCCTTGTCCAACTTCGTAATCATGAGTTGCAGTTCGTCCACAGAGTTACTCAGCAATGCAATGTCATCGGCGAAGTGCAGGTTACTAAGGTACTCTCCATTACCTCATGCCTAATTGTTTCCATTCTAGGCCTCCGAAAACCTCCTGTAAACACGCGGTAAATAGCATCAGGGAGATTGTATCCCCCTTCCTTACATCCTCCTTGATTGGAATTTTGTTCATTTCTTTATGAAGCAATAAGGTAGCTGATGACCCCCTGCAGATTTCTTCAGGATGTTTATATATACGTCATCGACGCCCTGATTCCACAGTGTCTGCATGAGTGCTGATATTTCCACTGAATCAAACGCCTTGTCGTTACCTATGAAAGCTATGTATAGTGGTTGGCTATATTCTGGACATTTCTCTATTACCTGATTGATAGTATGAATGTGGTCGATTGTTGAGTAGCCTGTTCGAAATCCTGCTTGTTCCTTCAATGGTTGATTGAATTCTAATGTTTTCTTAACTCTGTTAGCAATTACCTTTGTAAATAGCTTGTATGCTACGGAGAGCAAGCTGATCGGCCTGTAATTCTTCTAATCCTTGTCATCTCCTTTCTTATGTATCAAGATGATGTTAGCATTCTTCCGAAACTCTAATACTCTTCCCGTCAGGAGGCACCTCGTAAACAGGGTGGCTAGTTTTTCTAACACAATCTGCCCTCCGTCGTTCAGCAGATCTGACGTTACCTGGTACTAACCAGCAGCTTTAGCTCTTTGCATGCTCTCCGAAGCTTTTCTGACTTCTATCATTACTGGTGGGGTGCCATCTGGGTTATTGTTAGTTCTTATAGTATTAGGTTCGGTGTTGTCCCGGTTACTGTACAGGTCTCTGTAAAACTCCTCCGCTATTTTAACTATCCTATTCATATTGGTAGTTGCTTTGCCTTCTTTGCCCCTAGTGCACGCATCCGATTTCTGCCTATCCCAAGTTTCCTCTTCACTTCTTTGACGCTCCCTCCATTTTTCAGAGCATGTTCAATTTTCGCCATGTTATACCTTCGTACGTCGGATACCTTGGGTTTATTAATCAACTTCGAAAGCTCTGCCAGTTCTATTTTGTCTGTTGTACTTGAAACTTTCATAATTTGACGCTTTTTAATGAGGTTCTTTGCATCCTGGGACTGTTTGCTGAACGTCAAGCCCGGGACCATGACACCTCTCCGAATCCCTCTCACAGCGTCATACCTATTGTAGTTCCACAGTGCCCTATTTTTCATTTCATTTGCATTCCTGGTGCCCTTAGTCATTAAGTATATTTAGGGCTCCCTTAGATACTCAGCCGCGTTATTTATACATACGTACAAATATTTGTATTTATCCACCATTTATGGCATAACTTCCAGTATCTTATGCTCACTGTCTTTGTTATTCTGGAAAATGATGATTGCCGATTTTCCCCTGCTAAACTTCAAAATTAACCTATTTCCCTCATTACCACACATGTCTAATAATCCCCGCAGATCTTCCTTGTTTTCGGCTATTAATACTATATCATCTGCATGCATCAATGCTGCTAATGACTGTTCAATGTGTTTTCCTTACTTGGCAAAACAGATGCCGAAGCCGAGTCGACTTTCCTCTAATTTGGCTTCTAGTCCCTGGAAATACAGCATAAATAACATAGGTGACAAGGGACATCCCTGTCGAATCCCATGTTGTATCTTCATAAGTTCAGATACCCGTTCTTTCCATTTGGTAACTACCATGTTACTTTTATAGATATCCTTTAGAAGATTAGTTATTCTGTCTTCCACATCTAGTGTGTCCAGTATTTCCCACAAGTCTTCTTGAATCACACTATCGTAAGCTCCCTTGATATCTAGAAATGCCAGCCACAAGGGCCTGTGTTCTTTTTCTGGTATTTCTATACACTGGATCAATGAAAACAGATTGTCCTCCAACCTCCTTCGTTTACGCAACCCATTTTGTATTTCTCTCAGCACACCCTCATTCTTCACCCATGTCTGTAAACTTTCCTTTACTATCTGCATCACGAGCCTGTAAACTACTGATGTCACTGTTGTAGAACGGTAGTTGTTGATATCGGCTTTGTCACCCTTTCCTTTATACATCATGCTCATCCTGCTTAGTTTCCACTTATTGGGAGCTTCACCATTCATTAATATTTTTCTCGCTGGCTCTCTTAATGTTTGCTGACAGTTTGGTCTTAGTTTATTTATTAACATGATTGGGATGCCTTCCGGGCCTGTTGATGCACTATTATAACCCCCTTTTTTCTGCCCTTTCCCACTATCGTTGTCCCAGTGGAGCCACTGAGATAATTGATCCATCCTCATCTGGTACGGTGCATGCAGCGTTTTCTTGGTGTTAAAATTTTTCTGTCATCATTGTTTTTATATATTCCTTTGCCGTATCCCCTTCTAGTCTGACCTATTGAACTGTAGTTATAAACCTCTGTTTCATGCTTGTCTCATTACTCCGACAATTGAGACAGTTCCAAAACTTTTCAGCTGTCTTTCAATTCGTTTTGTTCACTTCCACCATTCATTTGGCCCCCTTTTTTTTCTAATCTTGTCACTGATCAAATTGGACGCTTCTCTATTGCAGCTCGAAAAGTTATCATATTTTCTTTTGACATCATCTTCCAGTTCACTCTCTGTTTAGCATGCTTGTGTCTTCCTGACGTCTTAGTACGGCTCTCTTGACTTCCTTATCCCACCAGCTCTGGGGTTTGTGTCTTATTTTCCCGGTTTATTTGACTCGTTCTTTAGCAAGCTCAAACTCAAATAATCGAGTTATATTTGTGTACGTTCACTTTGTTTTAGTATCCTCGGTGATTATTTTGTCAATCTCTTTAGTTGCTTGGGAAGGGAAAACAGCGCAAAAATACAGACAAGGACAGAGAAAGAGACGACACATCTGTGTCGTCTCTTCCTCTGTCCTTGTCTGTATTTTTGCGCTGTTTTTCCTTCCCAAGTATGAACCACCAACTAGCCCAACTTTTGCTATTATTGCTCTTTAGTTGCGATTTTATTTGCCTTTATGAATAAATATTACCATATAGTTGCTGTTAATGCCACTTTTACAATTTAATTTCTCTTCCAAAACTCAGCTTGATACGTTTGTGATCACTACCTAAGCTTCTGGACCCACATTCATCTACGCTCATCACCCTTAGCCGATCATAGCCCCGCCGCGGTGGTCTAGTGGCTAAGGTACTCGGCTGCTGACCCGCAGGTCACGGGTTCAAATCCCGGCTGCGGCGGCTGCATTTGCGATGGAGGCGGAAATGTTGTAGGCCCGTGTGCTCAGATTTGGGTGCACATTATAGAACCCCAGGTGGTCGAAATTTCCGGAGCCCTTCACTACGGCCTCTCTAATAATCATACGGTGGTTTTGGGACGTTAAACCCCACAAATCAATCAATCAATTAGCCCATCATACATCCCATGTGACAATATTGCGTAATCTATAATCGGCTGCAGCCTTCCCACCTCCCATGTTATCTGCCCTTCGCGTTTCTCGGTGCTGTTGCAAATGAATAAATCATGCCTTTCGCACATATCCATTAGCATTCTGCTTGTTGGATCAGTACATACATCTATATCTTCTACGTGCGCATTCATATTTCCTAATATTGTTACGGGGATTACGAACACACGGAGAAGAGAAACGAGTGAATTTTCAATATTTACAAGTAGGTGTGATACCCAGGGGCTACCAGCAGAGGCCTCTATGACTCCTTTGGAGGGAATCTTCTCGACTTATCGTTGTATGACCTGGCGTTCAGACTGGAAAACAGGATATGGTCGCCGTCTAACAGGACTAGCATCGCCGGTATGTATTTGATGACGCACGATCGACGTTTGACCTAAAGGGCAGTCATCGATGTCGAAAATATCTCAGTAGGTGGTCAGAACGTGGTGGGGTTGCGCAGCCTGACAGGGCAGAAGATCAGAAGCAATCATCATCGTGATTTCGTCGGTAAGTGCGGTTGCCCAGCTGGCTCCAATATGAGATGAGCAGTCTTCAGGGTCTAATGCCACGATGTTACATGCATCAAGTGGGGAAACGTGGGCTAACGAAATGCGTTGCGAGAGAACTTGGGCTGAACTACTAAAGTTGAGGAGTGGAAGCTGAACGTAGTTGTCCACGACAGTCACGATGGTATGCGGTACAGCAACACTTCGGGCCAAGAGCACGTCCACTAATGGAGACACTATGTAGTCACCGTCAGGAAGCGCTGGTGATATCGTTAAGGCCACACACGTGGTGGCTTGCGGGGACAGCCGAACATAATCAACAGCGCACAAGCGGTGCGACGGTAAGGACAGCGCAGCTCCAAGTCGAGGCAATTGAAGTTGGAGAACGCTGGTTGCACAGTCGATGAGAGCGGCATGAGTGGACAAGAACTCCAATACAAGAATCGGGTAATTGGGGCACTGCTCACTAACTGTAAAGATAACAGATGTGAACTGATCAGCGATTGTGATGCGTACTGTGCACATTCCTGGGATGGCAAGACTTCTTCCGTTGGCGACACGAATAATGCCAGGAGCAGCCGGTGTGAGCACTTTCTTCAGGCGGCGACGAAGTCAGACACTCATCACAGAAATATGCGCTCCGGTGTCAATAAGCACAGAAACAGTCAGGCCGTCTTAACGTCAACGCCGATCAAATTTCGTCGTGTCGGCAGTACAAAGAGAGGATTTGAGGTCGGTATCTAGGATGCAGATTCACCTCTAAGAGCTGCACCACGTAGTTTCCCTGATCAGGATAGAGTGGGGAGGTCGGGCGTCGTCGTAGGGGAGAAGCGGACGATGGGCGACGTCCAGTTGGCGAACGAGACTGGTGACGTCTAGGCGATGGTGAGCGGCTGTGCGGCGTATCAGGCGCATTGAAGGCGTAGGAATCGAAGGGTGGAAGGCGGCGGTAGTTGTCGAGGATCGGTGCAGGAGGCTGGAAAAGGCGGTAACTGTCGGCGCGGCGAGCAGTGCTATACTGGGTTAGGGATGAAGACCAATGATTGTGGCAATACCGTGCAACGTGACCTATGCGGCGGCAGTTAAAGCAGATCGGCCGATCATCCGCAGTTCGCCGTTCGGCGGGATTGCGAGAGCGTGGATAAGACCGTTCCTGGGGCGGTGACCTGGGGCGAGGCGGCGACCTTGAACGTAAGCTAATTGGTCGAGGCTGAGCAACGGCGCAGACATCGAAGCCCAAATTGCTGTGTTCTTCCCCCACAATCGACTGTACCAAGCAAACCTGAGGTACTTGCGAATCGACATGGCTGTTGGTGGGAAGAACAGGTGTAATTGCTTCGATTTACCGCTGGACGATTCGCGTAATTTCAGAAGCCGGTGAAGACTGCCGATGAGAGGTCAGTCCATCTTCGCAGGAGGACGTCACAGTGGTGTTCGGCAGTCGAGTGAATGATGTTGAAATACGCCTGCTTTTGGGCAGTTCAAAACACCGGCATTTCTGAATAATTTCATCGACAGTCGCACAGTTCCGGCACATTAGCAGGTTGAATGCGTCATCCGCTATTTCCTTGAGGACACGGCCAACCTTATCAGACTCCGACATGTCGTTGTCGACTTTACGACATAGAGCCAGCACGTCCTGTATACACGAGATATACGGCTCTGTGGACGTGTGAGCACGTATAGGCAACTCCTTTTTTGCAACCGCATTTCGACCAATGGGCTTCCCAAATAGTCACGAAGCTCCTCCTTGAAGGTGTCCCAACCGCCGATCTCCTCCACATGGTTCTCATACCAGACTTTGGCCGTGCCTTTCAGGTAAAACAGCACGTTGGCCAGCGTGAGAGTCGGGTCATACCGGTTGAGCGCACTGGTATGTTCATAGTCGGCTATCCAGTCGTCAACATCAACTTCGTCCGTACCGCAGAACGTTCCTGGATGTTTCGGATGCGTCAGTACGTACTTGGGTGGGGGTGGGGCCAGTAGAGGCGTTCCCGTCGATGGTGCAGGCATCGCCGAGGCCGATGAAGAGGTGGCTGTGGGATCAGTCCCGTGTTCCATCACGGAAACTCTGATATGACGACCACTGCGGAGCTCGGTTGTATGGCACTTCGTAACCCAGCACCTCCACCAATTTGTTATGGGGATTACGAAGACACGGAAAAGAGAAACGAGTGTATTTGCAATATTTACAGGTAGGTGTGACACCCCAGGGCTGCCAGCATCTCGCGCGGCGAGTCCACTTCTTCTTTATCGATTCGTCTATGACGGCAGAGCCATGCCCACTGCCTCGTAACAAATTACCTCGCACTCTTTTTCCTAGTTCGTCAATGTCGTTTTCTACGCACTGCATCATTTGTTGGTTTTTCTCTCTGGCTTTCGCCCTGTCCAAAAGTATACAATACCCAGGAACGTCATTTGCTCTGCCACTTTCCCTTTTAGCCATGAATGTTCCTTGCACTCCTGCTTGACCCTTTTCAAGTCTGTAGTTTTATGATTGGATGCCCCAATACCACCCCCTTTTCAGTTGCTTTCTGTTCTATTACAGTATTCCCATGCGTAATCTGGATTGTTAGGTGGTTGTTCCATGTCCCTAAGGATGTGTTCCTACGAAACCATATACCGTCGGCCTCTCCTCCCTTAACTGTTCTTCTATCTCTTCCCACTTCAGCCTATTCCTACCACCCTGCATTTTAATATATTCTACGCCTGAATTGGCTCGGACCTCGTGGCTACGTCTATTTCTGCCCCGGACTCTACGTGTCTTAGATATTGGTGCCACTTTGGAGTCGTATCTGTCTATACCACCTGTCAAAGAGTCCTTTTTGTTTTCCTCATTACTAGCTACCCTGGACCCCGAAGGGCCTGCGTGCCCCCCCAAAAAGATACTACGCGTCCTGCAAGTCGCCAACCCACCTCATGACGTAGCCTCCCATTGAAGTGAATTCTGTCTCGTTGAAAACCACCTTGCCTATGCACCTCTCTGTGAATCAACATATTTGCATAGCGCAAGACTATGAGTAGTTACGACGTAACTACAGAAGAAGAGACAAGGACACAAAGAGCACTGACTTCAACTGAAATTTTATTGACGAAAACGCTGGAAATATATACTCGCGACAGAACATCACCGCGCAATCGCGCAACCAATTGCATCACAGCAAGATAATCATCATCTCATTTTATGGTTACAAGGCCACAGCTCTGCACAAGTTCACAATCTATTGTGTCAAAGCCGGAAACTCGATTTCTTTTTTCGCGAGAGGAAGCGAAGGCATGCTGACGCATCGATCACCCAGCATTTGCATTTGATTGGCCTCCATAATCTCTCGTGTCAGCTGGTGACGGTGTTTGGCTACAACAGTGCACTTTTCGAATTGCACTCTTCAACCACAATCCCCACAAAAAAAAAACAAAGAAATCGAGTTTCTGGCTTTTCATACAATAGATTGCGAACTTGTGCTGAGCTGTGGCGTTGTAACCATATAATGAGATGATGATTATCTTGCTGGGATGCAATAGGTTGCACGATTGCGCGGTGTTGTTCTGCCACGAGTACATATTTCCAGCGTTTTCGGAAATAAAATTTCAGTGGAAGTCAGCGCTCTTCGTGTCCTTGTCCCTTCTTCTGTAGTTACGTCGTAACTACTCGTAGTCTTGCTGTGTGCAAATAAGTTGATTCCCAATCACCAACTAGCCCAAGCATCTGTCTCTCTGTGAACCTATAACAGCGCCATTTATCCCCTTAGATTGTCAACTATACGAAAACCACTAATGCCATCTAGTGATAGCATTTTCAAGTATGGATGTATCCGGCAGTGCCCTCCAGGCTGTGGTGGCTGCATTTCCGATGGAGGCGGAAGTGTTGTAGGCCTGTGTGCTCAGATTCGGGTGCACGTTAAATAACCCCAGGTGGTCGAAATTTCCGGAGCCCTCCACTACGGCGTCTCTCATAATCATATGGTGGTTGTGGGAAGTTAACCTCACATACCAATCAATCAATTATAAATCAATCAATCAATCAATCAATCAATCAATCAATCAATCCGGCTGTGCCCTTCGAGGCATACAAATCCGAGTCGAGTTCTAAGCTCACACATCCCGGAATTCCCTTGCATCCAGTTGCTCACTACAGCCAGATTTTTCACTATATAGGTACTGTTTTTGAGAAACTATGGCATCGGCGTCATTCTTCGGAAATGCGCGGTACCCGCTACAGACTTGCAAGTAATTTTGCGCCATTTTTTTCGCTGTGGCTGACGACGATGAACTACTATGCCTGATGCTTTTGTGACAGGTTGGAGCATTGAACGACGCACTCGCTATGCAATCGAGATTTAGTGAAGCATGATTGTTATTTTGCTGTAAGAGCGTTATCCCTTTCCCGTCATCAAGGCAACGAAAAGCTAGTTTGCAACGAATGTGGAAGCAGCGGCTTGATTCTATGGCAGAATACTTGTCTGGCACCCAAAGCACACGAGTCCAAATCTCTTTGTGTCCTTGAAGTTTTTTTATTCACAAAGTTTTTTTTTATTTAGCGTGATAGCGGACACAGACGCCAGTGGCGGCAGCGTTAGCGTTCAACTGCGGTGAAAGGGAACCTCGTTGCGATCTCATAACAATCGTTGCTGTAAAAGAAAGCTTATATATCTATCGAGCTATCTGTCTATATATCTATACGCCTGTCCCTCTCTCTAGCCACGCACACCTGGCCATCTCGTGTTCAACTCCTTTGCTTAGTACACGGGGAAAATGACATAGATGACATCAGTGTGTGCAGAACACAAATGAGAGATGATAAAACGAGGAAGGGGAGTTGCTTTGTCATTACGGGAACATAGCGCGAAAGAAGACAAAGACAAAAAAGGGGGCGCACACATGGCGCTGTCTTAGAACACGTTATTCATAGCATGGGAAGAAAAAACTAAATACCTATTCTACTGACATGCATCATCATCAAGAAAAAGTGAAAAAAATTTGAATGACAGTGCTGCACATAATGGTGTGTCATTCGTGGCCTGTTCAAATCGCATATCTCGCGAGAATAAAGCTTTATTGAGTGATTAAAAGTGCACGTGTTATCGGCCTTTGTCATGAAGTCTTCATCAACTATTTAACGTGTAAACTGTGAATAGTGCACGTACAGCACTTGCTTTTTAGGAAAAAATGATTGATTGATTGATTGATTGATATTTGGGGTTTAACGTCGCGAAACCACCATATGGTGATGTAAGCGACCGTAGTGGAAGGCTCCGAAATTTCAGACCACCAGGGGTTCTTTTTCATGTGGCCAAATCTGAGCACACGGGCCTACAGAATTTTTGTCTCCATGGAAAATGCAGCCGGCGCAGCCCTTTTTACAAAAAAAAAAAAGGGTCGCACAACCACAATCACGGCAAAGGATGTCCATGTAGCCTTGAACCGTGTTGTATAAGTTGTGATGGTGCTGTCTTTGACGAGAATTTAAGCACCTGCCAGTGTGTTCTACTTGCATCTTCTCACGAGACAAGGTAACCACGTACATCACACACAAAAAAAAAACGATTGGAAGGGGGAAGCAGGCCCACGAAGCAGCCGCCAGGTACTCCCTGTCGGTCCCTACGTGGGAGACGCCCACTACGCGCTAAGCGCGTCCTGCAGGACTGAAATAAAGTTGTTTCATTCCAATTCAATAGGAAAGGGAGATGTAAGTTTGCGATGAAAAAAAATCCGTAAACAGGGAGTGTGTGCTCAAGCCGGCGATTCGACAAGTACACTTGTCTTCTTGAAAGCTAGAATTCATTTCCTTATGGCAAGGATGTACATGCTTGAACCTTTTTCTCTAACGTAGACAAAGCCAACTTTCTTTGACATATTGTGTGATGCTGTGAATACGAAAGATAACAGATGTTCTGAATTTTTTTACTCTTCGCAGGTGAAGCTGACTGCCGCCCAGAGGGACGACGGAATACGGTGGGGCGACATCGCTCAGAAAAGAGACCCCACATACATAAGTAGTCTCCGAAAAAGTGGCCGATATTTCGACGACAGTGAATCTCTAGAAAAGTGTGATGCTCACCAGGCAGCTCCCGCCTACGTCAGAGAAAACGCGGGCCGTTTCTCATACTTGATGGCTGCCTAGCTTTTGGGGCAAGAGCCATTTTCTAATGCTTATCACTTCATGCGTGATTTTTAAATGAAGTTATGCTGTATAAAACTGTTCAATGTCTTTGAAAACTCGTACTTTCATAACTTTGGGTGTCTGTTTACGCAGACGTCCTAGTGTAAGAGCAGAACTTTACTTTAGCCGTTCGTGTACAAAATGGCGGCAAGCAGCTCACACAGCTGCGAGATTAAGCTGTTCCAGTGTTTGCTATTATTTCTTTTTTTCATACGAAGTACTGTGAATAAATTTATTTTCTTTCTTCTTGGGAAGCATGAAAACATATTTGAAGAACTAAGCTTTGAAATTCGTATTATTCGAGGGTGTTTTCTTCGTTTCGGTAACTAAGGTCGCTGTTGCAGACGCCCATTTTCCGTTCTTAAAAAAAATATTTCTCGCAATGCTTTTTAAACACCATGGTATTTGTGCCTAGGCAAATCACAGCTCCACTGACGCTTGTCTGTCATGGATATGACGTTGTAATATATATATTAGCATAGTGCGAATAAAGAAGCTACAAAGAAATTCCATAGCCAGTTGTTCAAACTACCACTTCTCGCTCTTCAGTGTGCCCCACCGCGGTGGTCTAGTGGCTAAGGTACTCGGCTGCTGACCCGCAGGGCGCGGGTTCGAATCCCGGCTGCAGCGGCTGCATTTCCGATGGAGGCGGAAATGTTGTAGGCCCGTGTGCTCAGATTTGGGTGCACGTTAAAGAACCCCAGGTGGTCTAAATTTCCGGAGCCCTCCACTACGGCGTCTCTCATAATCATATAGTGGTTTTGGGACGTTAAACCCCACATATCAATCAATCAATCAATCAATCAATCAATCAATCAATCGCTCTTCAGTGTGATCCGATTTGTCCATAAAGTGTCCGCTGTCCAGTTCTATAACGGTGAGCAATTCATATGCAATATTCACCTCTGGCACTACGAGGTCGGTGACTTTGGCGCGTTCTTGTTATCACTGGCGAAATGGCGCGAACGTTCGCAAGGCACGTTTTGAAACTGGTTGCTCCACACGTTGCGATACGCCTGCGCCTCGACAGGACGTAGTCGCCCTTGCGCCCGCAACTATTTTTCTTGATCGTGGTGGCTTGTACAGTGCCGTCCACCTTTAGTACGAACACGGCTAAGCGTGGCCGCACTCCACGGGGTGCCAGCGCATACGGCACGGCCGCGCATCGAGGCTAATCAGTGCAGGCAGGGGCATAGCGTAGGCTGCTGTGACACGCTGGTGCGCCGTGCAGTCCTTAAGGTGAAGCTCGCCTGACTATCAGCATGCCTGTAGCGATTGAGTGCGCCGTGCCAGAGTTTCAGGAAAGCGCACTTGGCTTAATGCACCTTTCTGCAGTTTTCCGCAAACTGTGCAAGCGGTTCCTCTTCTTAGTGCCTGAAACCTTGTTAATGGATTGTAGTTTAAAGACACCCTCGGTATTATTTTAATTTATAGAAATAAAGAACGGAAAGCATCTTTTATTTTTATGGGAGACTTTGTAGAAGACGGCTGCGGATAATTTCGAACACGTTTGCTGCTCTAGCATGACTCCAATAGCGATAGTACTTCTCTAGAATTAGTCCAGCCTTTTCAGATAGTCACCTGAAAAATGGTCTTCTTGCAAGAAAGACGACTGTGCTGCTCTACTTTGTATCTTTGTATCATGATATTACATAAATCGCCGTTTGCACAGCCTTATACGACTTGGTATTCGGAGCCAGTGGTTGCCGCTTGTTACCACCTGCTACGTATCCATTTTTCTGCTCTAAGTCATACTCTCCCGCAGTGAAATTATGCTAACAATGTTACTTTCCAAGAATCACCAGTTCAGCCCACGAACAGATTCTGGGTGTTAAGAGCCCATCAATTCTCTTTACCATCCGTAAACAAATAGCCTGGTTGAACATCACGCGCAGAAAAGTCATCGATGCTCAGCAACTTAGCTTGTTTTTGAATTCAGACGACTCATACAGCGTCCTGCCGTTCATCACATCAGTCAATCAACTCCGTACGACGCGTGAGTAATCCATTCTCTGATAGGCTGAATAGGCGAAACGGCACACCTACTTTGCACTTTATCCTAATATTTTTGTAACCCTTTGTGATATTTCGTAACGCCTTCTGAAAGATTGGCAAGGTGGCTCCAAAGCAATGGTGGTTGATGCTATTGTCGTGGCTCTCGGCGCGGTTCGACGCGTAGCCGCATCGAATCCCAGCGCTGATCACCCAGTTGTTGTGGACCGGGGTCTGCCCGGTCTTTTATGGTAGCGTGGTGTAGCTTCGGGTGGAGGAAACGAACGCTGACAAGATGGGGATACGAAAAACAAACAGGTTTATGGCACTATTTACACTTATTTACAGCATGAGGTTAGGATTGACAAACCGCGAGCGTGGTGGTTGAACCATTACATGGTTCAGAGTGACGTCCCGCACTCTGCGGCGTCATTATAAGACCGGTCGGGCTCCTCCTTCTTGAGTGGAACACCAATCACACACACACACAGCAGGCGAGGGGTACGAGCATGCACGGCCCACGTGAACACCCAATATTGAGTCGTGATCACTGCACTACAAGGTGGCGCCAGAGGGGCTCTTCCTCGTCGTGTGTGGGCCGCTGGTCGAGGGGTCCCAAGCTCCTGACAGCATACATCAAACGGTCCGCCGATCTGTCCGCTCAATTAGCAGGGCAATTTGTCGCGGCGACCGCGGTTTCTTCCAAGGAAGATGCTGTCTTTGTTGTCCTCTCTGGAACGGCTTACGGTGTCGTGGCGACACGACATCTCATCCTCCGGCTAGCAGGGACAATACCTGGAGGGCATAGGCAGCCGGCCAGTCGGCTACTTGTTTGAGGATTAAAAGAGTGCCGCTCCCCCGTCAGCTCTGGACGCTGGTTCCGAGAGAACTGGGGTTCCAGGCGTGGGAGCGCTGCCCGGCTACGCTTCTCAGCGACAGCATGGCGCCTACTGACGACGGTCATAAGAGCTTCCCCTCGCCAGATGAGTCACGGATGGCAGCAATCACCGCTGCTGCTCGCAGGGACGATGAAAGGGTCCGTAGTGGAATGCCAGGAACTCGCCTTTGCTTGTCGCAACGTCTGGGTAATTGCCGAAATCTTCGACACCGTGTCTGAATCTCGACCACGTGCACAAGCAAGCACTCGGCCCCCTTCGAACAAACCAAGCCAAAAGAGGGATAGTAAACAAATTTTAAATACTAGCTTTAACAAAAGCTCACACTCATAACTCTCAGGACTCATTTGCGCTGAGAAACCAGACGTGCTACCTTACACAATACTGATAATAAGATGCACGAAAAAACAAAAATATCAATTTTGATACATCAAGAGCACCCCAGAATGGCTTAGAAAGAGCGGCTGAGTGTGTCAGCGTTTCCATTCAATTTGCCCTTTTTTTCTTAATGTCAAAGTGATATTTTTGAAGAATCAAGCTCCGCCTCACAAGGCGACTGTTCTTTGAAGTCACGGTTTGCAGCCAAGTAAGGGGAAAACGGTCTGTTCCTACTTTAAATTTAGCACCTCTTAGATAACACTGCAACTAATGAATGATCTACACAATGCAAGCGCACTCTTTTCCTGAAGCGTAGTAGGTTATCTCTCGAGAACCCAATTTCTGGCTCAAGTAGAGCACATCTTTCTTCGTTACAACTATCGTCTTGACGTGATACGGCACCAAGCCCTCAATTTCCTTTTCATCGCTGACCACTGTCATCGGTTCTTTCCCTGCTGAGAGCATCAGTCCGGAACTCCGATTCAGTGAGCGCTAAAATTGCCTTGAAACGCTCATTCACTCCACCTTAAAATGGCAGTCAAGGCATTCGATATGACACTAGACCTTTGAAAAAAAACTAGAAAAATAAGACATTTTCTCGGTTTTTACCTTCTGCAAATTTTCGCACTCATCATTAAACTAGCTTCGATTTTCAGCCTTTAGTTCGGTGGTTTTCCCTTTGAAAACTTTACACTACATCTCGTAACCTACAAATTTAAACATTGATTGATTTTTGGGGTTGAACGTCCCAAAACCACTATATGATTATGAGAGACGCCGTAGTGGAGGGCTCCGGAAATTTTGACCACCTGGGGTTCTTTAACGTGCCCCCAAATCTTACAAATTTAAACAGACAAATATGCATCTCCAATGCACCACTGAGTACAATATTTAACCCGCCTGTGCGAAAGTTAGGGACGCCAGAAGCAGGGGGGAAGCCTGTGGCATTTTCTCTTTGTGTCCACCCCTACGCGGTATTTAGCCACTCTGCCCTTTAGACTATGACCCTTCGAGCAAGGCCGCTTTCCCGGAGTCGCCGAACTCAACCGCGCGTTTCGTAGCGGTAACGCACCTTGTTTCCCCCCTCTACACCTGACTCGCTGCTTGTGCCTCCATAAACGCCACCGTTGACGTTTCTTGAAACGGATTAACGGCCTACCCTCTCGTCTTTCTTGCGACTGAGTGGGACCTGTCCTAGTCTTACGCAGTGATGAACGCTTCCGCTTCTTTTTCCCTTTTCTGCGATGTTTGCAAATTACCTTGATGGTATCACTGCACTGCTGAAGCATGGCGTTCTTGCTCTCACCAGCCACTGCGCTAACCATGCCTACACTTGACGAAGTTGAAGCGTCCTTTCGAGGCATAAAGATGGTTTCCAGCTCCTTACTGAGCCCAATAGGACTGCTGGCACCCACCTCATCCTCGCAAGTACTGTCTTTTGAAACGGTCTCTACCTCCAGACCAGCCAAGGACTCGCTCTCAACATGCTCTTTAATTTCCTGAATAGCGGTATCCTCCTCTAACTGCTCAGTAGCCAAGCTACCCTTGTTTCCATTCAGAAGTAAAGTTAATCTGTATGATGCTGGCGGAAGTAACGCATACTCGCGAGATTCCTTCCCTGAGTGACGGATCTCAAGTGTCTCGCTATCACGGTTGTCTGAACTGCTTTCCTTGGTTTTCACCACTTTTGCATCACACACTTCCTCTATAGCATTTTTCTCAGACGTTAAGTGAGTTGCCAATTTTCAAGTCTGAATTGGTTAACGCTTGTACTACCCTGTCACCGAAAAGAATGCCGTTCTCTCGCAATAACATATCCGACTTGCCTGAGAACAAGTACGGATAAGATTTAGGGAGTTTTCCCGAAACTGCAGCCTCGGTTGTTAAATTACCGAAAGGGCCCTCGATTTCCACAGCTGCAACGGGCAAGCATACTCCTCTGCTCTTCCACCACTTGGCGGATCCACGAGCACTGTCATGTGTAGTCAGATGGCGACAAATACGACGCGTGGACAACATCTATTGTTGCCGCCGAGTCGCGCAGCACTTTACATGGCTTTCCATTCCCAACCAGGTCATGTATCTAAGGCTCCAATAACTTCATGTTTTCTTGGCAGTCACTGATATATGAAAACGCCATCTTTTCTTTTGGCAGTTCGCTGCTATGTGAGCAGTCTCATTTCATCTGAAGGAAGTGAACGGCTTCTTAACTTTAAAAACATTCTACGCTTTTCCCGCGTTTTGCCCCTCCTCACTTGGTTCACTGTGCTCCTACTTCTGAAATTTGCCAGACGGGACCTTTTTCTTTCCATTTCTCATTTCGAAAACTCTAAAAACGTTTCCCATAACCTTCATTCGAGTTTGATTTGGAAATATAGGCTCTATCGGCTCCTAGGTTGCTGCTATATTATCTGCGTGATGCGTACTCTTCGACAAGTTCGGCCGCTTTCGTCGCAGAACTTATGTCACCACGGTCGAGTAACCGGTTTTTATCCTGCTCTGGGAGACAGTTCAAAAACTGTTCTAATAGAATCCTCTCTACTGCAGTGTTCCTGTCACTGTATGACTGTGCTTTATAGCCATTCTGTCAAGTTTCCTCTCATTTTGTACAGAATGTCAGGATAGTTCTCGCTCTTAGACTTTTTAGCGCCCCGAAATCTTTGTCTAAAAGCCTCTGCGCAAAGTCAATACTTTCTTAGAAGGCTAGCCTTGACCTTCTCATAGTTGTCTGCGTCCTCCTTGCTGAGTCGTGTAACAACCTACGCTGCTTCGCAGGGCAGAACCGTGAGTAGCCTTTATGACCAGGTGTCTTGCTCGAATGACGTTTTCTCGCACATCCGTTCGAAATTTACCAGGTACAGACCAATATCCCCTGAAAGCACGTATGGCTGGATGTATCGGGACATCTTGAACTCAGCCTCCTTGTTGGGGTAAGGTACCACTTGCTGGGGACCACTGCCCAACCTTTCCTTCAACTCAAGTTCTCGTTTGCGGATCTCGATCTCGTCTTTCTGCTTCACGTTCGCATTCTAAGCGACGCTACTCTCTTTCGCGCTCACGCCTCTCTTCCTCCTCTTTCTGCTGTCTCTTTCTTTGACTGATGAGGTTCCATGCTTCGCAGAGCTCCTCATCATCAGCCCCCAAATCATTAATCACTTAATTGGTTATGGGTTCTTGTGCCAAACCCTTTGTATCGATCCCCAATTCCTCACACAACAGCAACAAGTCCGGCTTCTGCAGCTCCCGTAAGTCCATGATCGTACTGAGTGCTCGCTACTTCCACAAATAACTTCCCGAAGCGGCGAAACTGAGTCTTTCGGCAAAGTTAACTACCACTTCTAAATTTTAATTCTATTTTAGAACCTGGTTCACTCAAAGGAAAAACCAAGCACTCATCCATACGCGATTCATGTCTTGAGCCAGCTGCTTCCCTTGCGCCGAGTGTTGTTGTCACTTGTAGCTCCGCATGCGACCGCGGCCCACCAGTTGTGGTGGATCCCACCACTGCCACCAGTTGTTGTGGATGCCAGTGCTGAGTCGTATCCCACCCCTGCCAACCAGTTGTTGTGGATCCCACCACTGGGGTCAGTTGTTGCGGCCCTGGGCGCTGTTCTCCAGTAGTCGCTTCTGATCCCTGCGCTGATCACCAGTTGTTGCCGACCGGGGTCTACCCGGTCTTTTATGGTAGCGTGGTGTAGCTTCGGGTGGAGAAAACAAACGCTGACAAGATGGGGATACGAAAAACAAACAGGTTTATGGCACTATATACAGTTATTTACAGCATGAGGTTAGGAGTTCACAAACAACGAGCGTAGTGGTTGAACCGTTACAAGGTTCAGAGTGACGTCCCGCACTCTGCGGCGTCGTTACAAGACCTGTCGGGCTCCTCCTTCTTGAGTGGAACACCTATCACACACACACAACAGGCGAGCGGTACGAGCATGCACGGCCCACGTGAACATTTAACTATTGAGTCGTGATCACTGCACTGCAAGGTGGTGCCAGAGGGGCTCTTCCTCGTCGTGTGTGTGCCGCTGGTCGAGGGGTCCCAAGCTCTGGACAGCAGACATCAAACGGTCCGCCAATCTGTCCGCTCAATTAGCAGGGCAATTTGAGGCGGCGGTTGCGGTTTCTTCCAAGGAAGATGCTGTCTTTGTTGTCCTCTCTGGAATGGCTTATGGCGTCGTGGCGACACGACATCTCATCCTCCGGCTTGCAGGGACAATACCTGGCGGGCATAGGCAGCCAGCCAGTCGGCTACTTGTTTGAGCATTAAAAGAGCGCCACTCTCCCGTCAGCTCTGGACGCTGGTTCGGAGAGAACTGGGGTTCCAGGCGTGGGAGCGCTGCCCGGCTATGCTTCTCAGCGACAGCATGGCGCCTACTGACGACGATCATAACACTATCAATGGTTTGACATTCTAGTTACTGGTAGCGTTGCTGCGACTAGGCTGCAACTGTTCTCCAGGCTATGTGCCTCGCTAAGCCAGTATAAAAATGGTATTTTTTGTACGCTTAGGCTTCTTTTTTTCGTCTTGTTCGATTCGGCTGCAGTAACCTCCCAATCAAGGAATTCAATATTGTATATTGCTCTATCTGTTTATTTACCATTTTATATTTCGTAAATGTTGTTTCGTAAATTTGTATAGGCATGGGTGCTCGAAATTCGTGTTACCGTTTATGGTAGCGCTTATGCAGTACATTAGTCGAAATTATACGGATACATATTGCCACAGGCATGAAACGAGGTTTAGCCATGCCAATGCGAGTATGTGCCATGGTGTGAAAGAAGAAGAGGACGGTTGGTGTGCTCATGCTCTAACGTTCGGTTCGGCTCGACGTCCAGAAGAGTTTCGACGTTTTTGCCGTGAACCGTCTTGGAAAGGTGCGCGCTAGTTGAACCCGGGCGAATTGTTTGAGCGTGGCGCATTTGTGCTGTCTGGATTATTTCGACTGTGAGGCTCGACTGTGAAGAAGCTGCCCGGGCTCAGGATCAGGCGGCAGTATCCTTATTGTTCTTTGAGAGTTCTTTATTTTCCGGTGACTGTATTGGTCTTTCTCAGCTGAAGTGAGTCATTCCATTTTGATGTCATTTTCTTCCCCCGGCCAAGGGCACTCCCCCTGGTTAGCTTCCACTCCCGCCAAGGATTGGCCGATAGACTATTTGTTACGCAGTGGAGCGAGAAGTGTCCCTGTGGCGCTGGTACC
Organism: Rhipicephalus microplus; assembly: GCF_013339725.1. Classification (NCBI taxonomy): domain Eukaryota; kingdom Metazoa; phylum Arthropoda; class Arachnida; order Ixodida; family Ixodidae; genus Rhipicephalus; species Rhipicephalus microplus. The sequence goes on along the minus strand of NC_051165.1, from coordinate 80,892,736 downwards.
TACAGATGGGGGCAGTATTCCGATGAAGAACCCAAAGGCGATTCAAGTGGAGCTTCGAAAAGCCACTTCGCATCCCCAGGAGATCACTGAGGTCCGCCAGTTTGGTCGCGGAGGCATCCTGTGCTGTTCCGCAGATCAGGAATGCATTCGTGAGCTCCTGCAATGTTCCGAATTCGCAGCGCATCCGGTAAGCCCATTTATTCCGGCACACCTCGCATGCTCGAAAGGATTAGTTCGCGGTGTAGACGCAAGCCTGACACCTGCAGATGTGCTCGATTTGTTTTCGGTGGCGGGTGTAATTTCAGTGTACAGGTGCACCCGTACAATTTACAACATAAAACCACCAACGGAATCTGTGATAGTGACCTTTTTAGGAACAGTCCGACCTTCCGCAATTAAGGCATGGTCACTGATCTATAAGGTAGAGCCACTTTCCCCCAAACCCCTGCAGTGTTTGAAATGTTGGCGATATGGACATAGCGTCAGAGGGTGCCGATCAGTTCTTAGATGCCGTCTGTTTGGTGAAAATCATGACAGCCGCGAGTGCAGCTCTGAGAAAGAGAGGTGTTGCTTATGTAATGGAGCGCACCCTGCAGACTCCGCAGACTGTGCAGCAAAAGAAAGGGAGCTTGCCATATTGGATATTGTAGAACGCAAGAGGTGCTCTCGGAGAGAAGCCGTTGCAGAAATGCAGGAGAGATCCAAAGGATATGCCAGTGTTGCAGCACGTAATACCAGCGCCATGGATGCATCTCTCGCAACATCTATCGCAGAGGCCGTAGAGAAGGCTATGGAAAATGCAATGGAACGCCTCGCAAACAATATTTTTGAAAGCTTGGCACAATTGGTTTCCAGTCAACTATCTCAAATTCTAGGTGTAGCATCTACGAACGATTGGGCTCCTCAGACATCATTGGTATCGCAGCGTAGGGAAATAGAAAGTGCGACAACACGTCAGCGAGCGGTTTCTCCTGAGGCAGGGACTTCCAAAACAACGGAAGACGGTGATATTACGGATGATTCGGAAGCATGTGCAGATATGGATATGGACTCTCATAAGGCTCTGAAGCGAACCCGATCTCCCCAATCAAAAAACTCTTCGAATAATTCAAAATCTAAAAAGTATCTATCCAAAAAAGAATTCTTTGAGAACATGTCTAAGAAAGACTTTTTGCGAAAGGACATTTTGGACCAAGCAGTTTCTGCGACGGTTCTGTCGTCAAAATAGGTTCATTAACCATATTACAGTGGAATTGCAGATCTATATTTTCCGCAGCCACAGACCTATCATACCTTTCTTCACAACTTTCCCCGGATATTATATCACTGCAAGAAACCTGGCTTTCAATCAGCCATAAGTTTCACCTAAAAAATTATCGGCTATTTCGATTGGACCGACCTAGCAGAGGTGGTGGGCTTGCTGTCTTGATAGCAACTAAGTTTAGTCACAAAGCTACGATCTCTTATCGTTGTGTGACTCCAGATTGTGAAATTTTGATAGTAGACATAATATTACCAGACGCTTCTCCTTTGTCGTTTGTAAATGCGTATTTCCCAGCCGGGGTGCAAGACACACGAAGTCTAGACGATATGTTCTCTGCCTGCAGAAAGGATATATTAATCACTGGAGACTTCAATTCACATCATGTGGCCTGGGGTTTTAAAACAGATTTAAGCGGAAAACGATTGTGGGAATGGGCTATTGACAAGAATTTATCTTGCTTAAATTCGCAATCTGCTACTTTTGTCCGAGGTCTCTCTAAATCTGTAATTGACTTGACATTTTCAAGCTCATCTCTAAATATATGTTCGTGGCAAACTTTAGACTGTGCTACTAACAGTGACCACTTGCCTATTAGTTTTGTACTGAATTTTCCAAGAATACATGTCGCCGAAAAGGCCCGCTCATTCCTCAACTATAGAAAATTAGAAAAAGACTTGAGGGCTACTTTTGATCACCGCAAGGACATACAAGGTGACATTAAGGCTAAGAGTCGGTGTGCAGTGTTAAAAAGATCAGTAAAAGACGCAACGTTTAAATTAGACTCGGCCACAAGAGGTTCTTTTAGTCCATGGTGGACTGAAGAGTGCACGAGGAGCTATAGAAAACGGAAAGCTGCATGGAAACAACTGCTGGTCAACCAATGTCCAAAAAATTGGTGTGATTATAAATTCGCAGCAGCAGACTTCAAACGCACAGTAAGTACAGCAAAAGATGGTTATAATATGAAACGACATGAGTATCTTTCTAGGGCTAAAAACAAAAAAGCGCTCTTCAGATTTTTAAGATCTCAAAAGATGTTACCACCCGCTATAAATATTGACTCTTCTGTTCTTTCCCCCCGTGAGCTCTCTGAATTAGTAGAAAATATTGCGAAAGGGCTCCAAGATAGATTTATGTCAACTCTACCACTGCACATTGTGAACCCAATGGCAGGCGAGGATTTCGAGGAGGTTACTTTAGATGAGCTGGCAGAGATAGTAAGGCACTTATCTCCTTCGGCACCTGGACCAGACGGGGTAACAAATTCAATGATAAAAGTAATATTCGAGATTTGTCCAACTGAAGTACTTAATCTGGTGAATTTTTCTTTGACAAAAGCTTGGATACCTGCGGAATGGAAGCTGTCTAAAGTGATTCCACTTCTTAAAAAGCAGGAAAAAGGATTCGCCTTGGACAATGTAAGGCCGATATCAATCACGTCAAATCTGGTTAAGCTAATTGAAAGAGTTTTGAATGCCCGGGTAATGAATTATATTAATAATAACGCAATATTAAACCCCAGTCAAATTGGTTTTAGATCCGGTTGCTCAATATGGTGTGCGCATGTTGATTTAGAGAGCCGAATACAACTGGCTCGGCGTCGGCGCCAATACTGTGCTTTAGTTACTTTAGATTTGGCTAAAGCGTACGATAGGGTTGAGCATTCAATTTTATTACAACAGATGGCATATCACCACTTTGCCAACTACACCACTGCGTGGGTGTCGGAGTTTTTAAGAGGGAGAGAATATTACTGCTTTAAAGATGGGTACTCATCAAATAGATATAAGCAGACACGTGGCGTACCACAGGGGGCTGTCCTGTCGCCAGTTTTATTTAACATTTTCTCAAGCTCCATTCCATCAACTAAGGATATTCAGTTATATGTGTACGCGGACGATATTGCTTTCTTCGCAAGTAATACCGACTTTCAATCATTATATGAGAGTCTACAAAATTATCTCAATATAATAGAAAGATGGCTTAAAAATATTCATATGACCCTGAACGTAAAGAAAAGTGTGCTCCTTGCATTCTCTTTTCTGCAGCCTATCAACATCTCGTTAATGTACAGTAATGAGCTCATTCCGCAGGCGAATTCTCTTAAATATTTGGGCATCATATATAATGACACATTAAATTGGAGAAGTCACATTGATGATGTGTACTCCAAGGCAACACGGGCCATGGGGTGGCTACGGAAGCTTGCAAACCGTAAAGCGGGTTTAAGAAGAGATGTGCTAATATTGATATATAAACTTTATGTGCGGCCCATCATGGAATTCGGATGTGTACTATTTTCTGGCAGCGCAGCCTATAAAATGAGACCCCTGATACTGCTGGAAAGAGAAGCGTTGCGTTTGTGTCTGGGTCTACCAAAGTTTGTTGCAAATAACGTGTTGTATATGGAAGCTCGCCTTCCTTCTCTGCTAAATAGGTTTAAATTCTTACTGTGCAAGCATTCTTAAAGATATACAGTTCCCACCAAAGACTCTCATTTTACGCTTTCATTCAAGAACCGACTTTATTTTTTGAAACCCATTGGTCGCGACTACACACCCCGCAAATAGTATTTGCACAAGCGCTACTAAAGCAACTGAATGTAAAAATTAGACATATTGGTCCAATACACAACCTAAAGTCAATGCTTAGCATACAATTCGATGATATATTTCCTCATAACGCGAAACAATTGGCATATAGGTATTTAAATGACCAGTTAGCAGATTATCTAGCCCACCTAGAGATAAGCAATATCATAGCGACTGATGCATCTGTGTCAAAAGAAAAGGCTGGGGTTGGCATCTTCTCTCCTTCTTTGGACTGGTCTTTTTCGATTCGACTCCCAGATTATACCACGGTATTCATGGCAGAATTATTGGCCATTGTTCTTGCCCTACGCAAATTACCCTAAAGCGAATCATTAGCAGTTATCATTACAGGTTCGTTATCAGCTTGTAGTGCACTTTCTACGGCAGTAAATTCAGAGCTGATGAATACGTTTCGGCATTTAGTACCGAAAAACGTAAAAAAACTGCATTTGCTATGGGTACCAGGCCACCGCGGATTATATTTGAACGAAATGGCGGACTCTTTAGCAGCAGTATCCCTGGGTGGGCCCACCATCCCAGTTTTGCCAGATACGGCTTACGTAACCGCGCTAAGGTTCCGAAATGCTTGCCTGCAATGGGGAAAAGGTAATTTGGATAAATTTAAAGATTTCGAGCATTTGAGCTATTGCTGGAATAAACAGTGGTGTGTATCTCGCCAGTTAGAGGTCACTTATACCAGATTGCGCTGTGCAGTTCCACAACTAAATTATTACCTTAATAAAGCTCAGCTCAAGGCGTCACCGCTATGCATTTGGTGCAACGAAATTGAAACAATTGAACATTTTTATTCTGTCATCGTTATTCTTATCGGAGAAAAAGATTTTTAGTAGCCCCATTACAAAAACTCGGAATACAAATAAGTTTACCAGTAATTTTATCACTTGGCGGAACTTCATTTGGTTACTGCCACAGGGATGTATGCTCCGCTGTGTTTGATTACATCAACGCAACTAAAAGATTACCATGCTAGTGAACCACTACCTTTTCAGATCTTTAGTTTATGATTCGTAGTTATGTCTTTCAAAAACAAAAGATGGTTTGACCGCTTGCTCAGCACACATTTTTGTTTTTTGGTAGTATTATTTTAAGCTACTTTTTCAGATTGGCTTCATTTTCAGTTAAGTTTCATTTAAGTATCCTGCCTGCCCGGTTCTTGGCCCATCCCCCTTTGTGGGTAAGCGCCATCCATCAAACGTCATCAGCTTCAGCATCAGCATCCAGTGCTACTCTTGTGAACAGACGTTGTGATCGTTCTGTAATCACGTGACATTTTCTGGTGGAGGTGCTGGGATAGTGTTGTATGCACTGCAATCAGCAGCAAGGTCCCGACACTAGTCGCGACTTGGAAGAACCAGCTGACCTACGGCGTAGCGGGCAACAACTAGGCCTACCTCCTGAATTCGGACCATTTCCACAACTCGGCAGTACTATGGCTAGTGCGGGAACGCAAACCCAAGAAACATCAACGCTGCCTCCTCCATGGTTCTTCAACGTCCCGCGAACTCCGAAGCCGTTCCACGGTGACCCTTACGAAGACGTCGACGACTGGCTTGACGACTACAACCGTTGCGGCAGCGTCAACGAGTGGAACGAGCAGCGAAAGCTTCGGTATGTCTACTTTAATCTCGAGGACTCTGCGCGCACTTGGTTCGAAAACCATGAAGCCACTATGACAACCTGGCCAGAGTTTTGAAACCAGTTGCTAAATACCTTCCGAAGCTCTGACCGAAAGGAGCAAGCGGAACGGCTCCTCAATTCCCGAAACCAGCGTCTGAACGAGAGTGTTGCCATGTTCGTTGAGGACATGTCGCGGCTGTTCAGGCGAGCCGACTCCTCAATGACGAAGAGAAGAAGGTGCGCCTCCTAATGCGGGGAGTGAAAGAGCAGCTGTTCGCGGGACTAGTGCGGAACCCTCCCAGAACTGTAGAGAATTTCCTCCGCGAAGCCACGACAATGGAGAGAATTCTAAGGCAGCGTTCGTACCAGTATGAGCGTCCTGGCACTCTTTCGTCAGTGTCGTCGGCCCTGCCAACACCTGACGTCACGACTGTAAAAGACCTGACGGAGCTCTTGCGCAGTATTGTGCGCGAGGAGCTGCAAAAGCTGCACGTGGTGTCTTCTCCGCGCCATGTTGCTGCTCTAACGGATGTCGTTCGCGAAGAGGTCCGGCAGCTGGTGCACCCCATGACAACTCTGCGTGCAGCCGAAGTCCAACCCATGATGGCCCCGCGTCCAGCCGAAGCTCCGCTATTGACGTACGCGGAAGCACTACGTACTCCTACACCGGCTGTTGGCTATCCGTCCCGTCCGTCCACCCTGCAGACGGCACCGTCGTTCTACTCGGGACCACCGCAGTACGGCAACCAACCCCTTACACGGAAATCCAGTGTATGGCGTGCTCCCGACAACCGGCCTCTATGTTATCACTGTGGTGAACCAGGTCACATCTACCGTGAGTGCGCCTACAGACACATGGGTCTTCCTGGCTTTCGTCCGGATGCTCGTCGACCCAGAGATGGTGAGCGGCCCCGTGCTATCGCCGAATACTTGGCAAGCCAACGATCCTCAACCCTTCCGCGTCGCCAATCCCGCTCACCATCTCCACGGTGTTCCACGTCACCTGGCCAACAATCGACCTTTGCGGACGTCCTTGCAGGAAGATCGCCTAGATCCACAAGCCCGCACCGGGGAAACTAAGAACAGCGACCTCTGAGGGTGAGGCCGCTGTTGATCGACCGTTACAAGACCCTCCCCCGATTTTCCTGCCGACATCCGACGACATTCTTTCACCGACGTGTGCCATCGACGACAAACGGGTCTCTGCTCGTATCTCTGTCCTTGTCGACAACCACCCGCTGACCGCTCTGGTAGATACAGGTGCCGATTATTCTGTTATAAGCGCTGACCTCGCTGACAGCTAAGAAAGGTAACGACACCTTGGGGACATGGGACCAACCTCCGGACTGCGGGAGGTCACCTATTGACACCGCTAGGAATGTGCACTGCCCGCCTCCGAATTCGTGAGTTGACGTACATTGTTTCCTTCGTTGTATTGCGCGAATGCTCCTAAAACCTAATTCTCGGAATGGATTTTCTCCGCGAGCATGGAGCCTTTATTAACCTTCGCGACCTGCTCATAACGTTATCTAACGACCATACAGCCCTACGAAAGGATGCAGTTGCGCCGACCACAACACTTCGAATTGCTGACGACACCATCGCACTGCCGCCGCGAGCAAGTATGTTGGTAACTGTAGAGAGCGACAGTGACAACAAGAGTAATAGCATCGCGGAAACTAACCTCTCGGTGCTCTTGGCTCGGCAGATTTGTGTCGCGCGTGCTATCGTCAAACTGAAACACCGGAGGACTCAGCTTCTGATCACGAATTTCGGCGGCCAGTACCAACACTTGGCAAAGCGAACAGCGATCGCGAACTTTGAAGCCATTGATGACGAAGAATGTTCCACTATGGCTCCGATTGCCACTGCTGCCGAAGGTAACACTGCATTAGCCAGTACAGTTGACGTGAATTGCCAATTATCATCTGCGCAGCAGCAGCAGATACGCATGATCTTACGTACGTATAGTGACTGCTTCGCGTCCACCCCCAAAATCAAGCAGACCCCAACCGTGAAGCACCGCATTATAACGGACCCAACGGAACGGCCTGTACGACAGCACGCCTACCACGTGTCGCAAAAAGAACAAGAGGCAATACGTTTTCAAGTGAAACAGATGCTCGACGACGACGTCATCCAACCCTCGAACAGTCCATGGGCGTCACCCGTCGTACTTGTTAAAAAGAAAGACGGCACTCTTCGATTTTGCGTCGATTACCGGAAGCTCTACAAAGTGACGAAGAGAGACGTCTACCCTCTCCCACGCATAGATGATTCACTGGATCGACTTCGACATGCCCAATATTTTTCCTCAATAGATTTACGCAGCGGCTACTGGCAGATCGAGGTCGATGAACGTGACAGGGAAAAAACAGCATTCATAACTCCCGATGGCCTTTACGCATTCAAAGTGTTACCATTTTAATTGTGCTCTGCACCGGCAATGTTCCAAAGGATGATGGACACCGTCCTGTCCGGTCTGAAGTGGGAATTCTGCCTCGTGTATTTAGACGACGTCGTTGTTTTTTCCAAAACATTTGAGCAACATTTACAACGACTTCAGTCCGTCTTCGTCGCTATTCAATCCGCAGGCCTATCACTAAAACCGGAGAAGTGTCATTTCGGCTACGAAGAACTAAAGTTCCTCGGCCACCTTATCAGTCACGATGGCATTAGACCAGACCCAGAAAAGACCATGGCCATGGCTGCATTTCCTCCACCTTCGAACAACCGGGATTTGCGCCGGTTTTTGGGTCTCTGCGCCTACTACAGGCGCTTTGTCCAGAGCTTTGCCAACATCGCTGAACCCCTTACCCGTTTAACGAAGGAGGATACTCCTTTTGTGTGGGGTCCAGAGCAAAGAGCCGCTTTTTCCAAGCTTCAACAGTGCCTTCACAGTGAACCCTTACCAGGGCACTTTGATGAAGATGCCGCCACCGAACTTCACACTGACGCAAGCAACATCGGTATAGGTGCAGTGCTCGTACAGTGGCAAGACGGCACTGAACGTCCTATCGCTTATGCTAGTCGCATTCTGTCATCTGCGGAAACTAACTACTCGACCACGGAGAAGGAATGTCTTGCTGTTATTTGGGTGATAACAAAGTTCCGACCGTATCTGTATGGCCGTCCATTCAAAGTAGTTGTGGACCATCATGCTCTCTGTTGGCTGGCCAATCTCAAGGATCCTTCAGGGCGCCTCGCGAGGTGGAGCTTGCGCCTTCAAGAATTCGAGGTTACAGTCGTCTACAAGTTGGGCCGCAGGCACACTGATGCTGATTGCCTTTCACGCGTGCCCCTCGCAACGACATCTAGTGACGATGATACCGATGGCCATTTTCTTTGTGCAGTCAGTGAATCTGACTTGGCCCAACAACAGTGGAATAATTCAGAGATCCTACAACTTATCAAATACCTTCAAGGTCACAGCTCGAGTCCACCATCGGCATTCGCACGTTCAGGGTCATTTTGTCTCCGCAACGACATCGTCCACAAAAAGAACTTCGAAGCTTATGCGACTGAATACCTTCTCGTCGTTCCACCAGGGCGACGTGCTGATATTTTATTTGCCTGCCACGACGAGCCTTCCTCCGGCCACCTAGGATTCGCACGTACTCTTGCCCGGATTCGAACTCGCTACTACTGGCCAAAGCTCACCCAGGATGTCAAGCATTACGTTAAAATGTGCAATCATTGCCAGCGCCGTAAAGCCCGTCTGTGCGCCTTGCTGGTTTATTGGAGCCTGTTGCACCCCCGTCACAACCGTTTTAACGAATCGGCATGGACTTGCTTGGGCCCTTCCCGAAGTCACATGATGGCAACCGCTGGATCGTAGTCGCTACTGACTATTTAACGAGGTACTGCGAAACGAAAGCCCTACAACGAGGCACCGCCAATGAGGTTGCGTATTTTTTCATCAACGAAATCGTCCTCCGCCATGGAGCGCCAACAGTTCTTATAACTGACCGTGGAACAGCCTTTACCGCCCAATTGACGCAAGACGTCACGAGACTTAGTGGAACAGCTCATCGCAAAACAACCGCATACCATCCACAAACCAACGGTCTGATGGAGAGATTAAACAAGACGCTCGCTGACATGCTATCTATGACGTCGACCGTGATCACAAAAACTGGGATGCAATTTTGCCATACGTAACGTTCGCTTACAACACTGTGGTTCAAGAGACTACGGGTTTCACTCCCTTCCGGTTGCTTCACGGCCGAGAAGCAATTACGATGCTTGATGCCACGCTGTTGCCTGACACGACCGCTATTACTACTGATGCGAACGACTTTATCCGGCTCGCGGACGCGGCCCGCCAGCTTGCACTCGAGCGGATCCGAAAACAACAACGAATCGACTCGCAGAGGTACAACTCCCGTCATCGCCATGTTATTTACCAACCCGGTGATCTGGTCTGGCTGTGGATCTCCGTTCGCCAAAGGGGCCGCTCGGAAAAGTTACTTCACCGCTACTTCGGTCCCTATAGAGTACTACGGCGCCTCACAGATGTCAACTACGAAATTCTGCTTGAAGACACAGCTCAGCGATCTCGACGTTCCCAACAGGCCGACATTGTTCATGTGTCACGGATGAAGCCACACTACCCCGAGCCACATGACACTGCTTCATCATGCATCTTTGTGCGTGTACGCGATTACTTTAACTTTTAATCGGCATTGGTCATCGTGGTGGTGCTTTTTTTTTTCGAAGGGGGGGGGTAATGCCGCAGGCATGGAACGAAGTTTAGCCATGCCAATGCGAGTATGTGCCATGGTGTGAAAGAAGAAGAGGACGGTTGGTGTGCTCGTGCTCTAACGTTCGGTTCGGCTCGACGTCCAGTGCTGCTCCTGTGAACAGACGTTGTGATCGTTCTGTAATCACGTGGCAATATTCTATAACGTTTCTCGTACAAGTCCAGTGGCTTTGCGGTGTTAAGTCTATATGAAAGCAAAGCATTGCCGAAATGTTTGTAAAGATTCACCAAAACAACAAAATTGTGGCAGTGGAAACAGAAACAGGCCGGAGGTCTGAAGCTCACTTCAGCTAGCGTCCCGAAGTCAGGAAATTAATGCGCCCCGCAAAGGCGGCAGGACCGCGAAAAAATGGGTTGAATAAATGAAACATAACAATCTACCAATTCAAAGAACGCATTTGTCACATCTCATATGCGCATCATTTCTGAGGTGAATTTGGCTTCAGGATTCGAGAAGCATACCGATGCAGGCCTCCGCTGTGACAAATCTGGAGCGCAGATCTAAAAATATAATACAACTTGTTCCACGGTAAATTTTTCATGCATGGTGACCGCATGAACGGCCACACGAAAACAATGCTTGATATCCGTCCCGTCTCTGAAGCTTAGCCGAACAACGCGTTAAGGCGAGTAAGTAATACGAGCGCTATTTAGAAACGTCACAAATATTTTAGTCTAGGAAAAGCTGCGGGCCGTCAGAGAAATATCCACGGGTCGCATTAGGCCATATGCCGCATGTTTCATACTCTTTCTTTACTCATATAGCTGCAGTAGGTGAGGCGCTGCACCAAACGACGCACATCGTGTTGTAAGCGACCCACATTAGGCTGCAGTAAGCGACGCGTGCTTTCCCGCAACGGTTTACGGCAGGCTCAATATTTGCTGGCTATAGAAGCTCTAGCCGAGGTAGTGTCATTGTCTTGTGCCACACGGGCTTTGGCGATCTGCAACTCGGGCTTCGCTGAACAGCTCGGTACGACGTAAAGCGCTGCGCCATATGCCGAAGGGATTGCTCCGCGAAATACAACCTTACGAAAATTCTTATTGAAAAAAACAAAACAAAGAGAAGTTATTGAGCAATGACAACAGATGAGATCGAAAATACATGATGGTTCAGTTAAAATACCGCTGAGGAAATTGTTGACCAGTATTGAAAATTGACTCATCACTTTCAATTGAAAGTTATCAATGAACTAGATATAGATTTATCATTGAGAGAAAATGTAATGGCAATGGAAAATACGTTGTGGAATAAATGAAATATTACAAAGGCAATTGTTGAGAAGCAGTGAAAATTGGCCCACGACTTTCAATTGAAAGCCATCAATGGTTCATCAATGCCGAAAAAAATCATGATAATTTTCGCACTGGAGAGCTGTTTTTCGCCGAAGAATATTACGACCATAGGTAATTAGAAAATTATTCGTATCACAAGCCCCTAGATTTGCAGACCACCCCAGCACTGAAATCGAACTCGGGAACTCATGCACGTAAAGCAGATGTCTTACCCATTGCACCACAGCGCCACCGCGTGGGGGCGAGGCTTTTTGTGGGCATATATCTATCTACCAAGTGGCTTTTTGCAAACCGTCGGCGGAACATACAACTTTTTTTTGTGCCATATGCATTTGTTTGCGCATGCATTTGATCAGCGAATAGCTTGTAGGGCTTCATAAACTTGAGGCAAGAACGGTGAGCACTTTCGGCTTTAGTGCTTCCTCATGGACCGCGGGGGTTTCACTCACCGAAATTTGTGGATACCAGCACTACGAGGCTGTGTTCGGCTGTCCAAACCTACGTATGTTTCTCGCACGTGAGTGTGCTGCAAGCAGTTTCGCTTATTTGTGTCGCGAGATACACGCGTGTCAGTAACAGCAGCCTATTCTCAGCTGTGTGAAAACAATGGGCTTTCGCACGTAAACGTAGCACAAGTATTTCAGCGTGCCTACTCTAACATTTGCATTTCGTACGCGCGAGTTGCCGCGAGCGGCACGCTGGAGCAGCAGCACCTTTTTAGCATTTGGAAGTTTTAGCATTTGGTAGCATATAGAGTGGTTTTTACTCAGTTTCAGTCTTTAACTGATCCTATTTATGGCGAGTGGCTACTCTTACATTTATTCAGCATCACACCACTGTTCAAGTGAATGCCGAAACGCGGACCAAGCTCAAGTATGACGTACACAAATTAGTGGTGAACAGATAGGTATCTTTCCGAATAAATAGCGCTTCTGCACATATCTTTGATGATTGTCCGCGTGCAGATGAAGTCAAGAAATGGTGCCGAACGAGCATCAGAATTTTTATTGTTACTGAATGCAGTTGCTTTTTAGTAAATGGGTATTTTTATAGCTGGCGCATTATCTCCACAGCAGTACACTGGGTCTCGGTGGTGGTTCACTATTACAAATCCAGGCTGGAATATGAGAACTGTGCTTTATATTAAAAAGGGTGAGCAAATATCAGTGGCATACGCTCTCCTGCTGACTTCTGCACCCGACTTCTGTATATTTGATGTTTAAGTTCATAATCAAGTTACGCAAACTATGATCAAACATAAACCAACCGATTTTAAATTTTGATCTTTTTCTGTCTCCACGGCTGTTCGTTTGTTTTGTTTTTGCCATGCTTTCCTAAAATCATCAATTCAATTTTTTTCAGAACACGAGCATCAACATATAGGCAAGTGTTTCAGTACTGTCACGCATGCACTATAGAGCGGCTTTACCGCGAACACGAAACTTCTTAGCTTCCGGGGTTCTTGCCTCTGTTTTCTTTTTTTTTTGTTTTTCCCGCTCTTTCGCGCTCGCGCGCAGGAGAACATGAGTGGGCGTGCGTCTCAATTTTAAAGACGATAGTCTTTCTTGGAGATCTTCGACAAAAAAAAAAAATGGTCTGTCTGTCTGTCTGTCTGTCTGTCTGTCTGTCTGTATGTCTGTCTGTCTGTAATTTAGTCTGTCTGTCCACTCTTAACAGCATCAGGTATACTAAATGGCCGACACCATCTGCAGCGCAATGTTGCTCAAGATTGAGCGTTCATGCTTGTGTAATGGTCAATTAAGAAGCAATAATTGTGCATGCCTGGGGCACCATAACAACACGTATATATTCTCCATGTGCGTCTTTTACTAGAAAAGGCATACATACGTAATTTTAAGGACCGTAGCGCTTATCACGCTGCACTTACCCTGCAACGCTTGCACGGAACAGGGAGTGTTTCCAACGCTTTGCTAAGACGAGATGGTGGTGACACCTACCCGTCGCCTCGCGTTCTACCCCCTATCACCTCTGAAATGGGTGCGCACACCCGTCTCAGAGCCAGGCATCTTGTTTTCTAAGACAACAGCCAGATGACGTTCATGTCTCACGTGTGACGGGACTTGATGCACTCGTTCACCTCTGCTGCACGCTCGAAACACTCTAACGCAGCGCCTCCAGAATACCACTCACCGATTTTCTTGCGCAGAACATCAAATAAATGGTTTGTTCACTCTCTTCACACGCAAGACTATCGTCTTTCGACGACATTTGCAGAAACATGCAGATACAAGGCCATTTTTCTTATGAAGTATTGCTTACAAAATATTTCGTCTTTGGTTTTTGGTAGAAAGCAAACAATAAAATTATATTGCAAATTACACAACAGAAATATTGTATACGAAATATTTTGTCCATGGTTTTCGATAGAAGTGAGGCAGTAAAATTTTTATTGCAAAGTGCTCAACAGAAATATTGTCGACAAAGTAGTGAAGCAAGTCGATGAGTATTGCAGAATCATTGATGATCAATATAGCCAATCATTCGATCACAGTCTGACATTTGAAAATCAGCAGTCATTTTCATAAGGGCATGCACCTTCAGCTTTATGGGTGATGTAGGTGACTTGGATCCTCTGCCAAGATAACGCGGTACGAAGAAATTTAGCAAAAGCGGTAGTGGACGCACCCAGTAATGCCACTCATCCTGAAAATCCTGAGGTAGCTGCTCATCTCATGCTATTTCACGTGTCCATAACTTCTGTAAGTATATCCTTGTAGCAATGGTGAATGGTGCAATTAATTCCATGGGGTCGAATATTCTGAAAGCAACTTGAATAACGAACCGCTTCGAATAACATTTTTTTCTAAAATAAATTCCAGAAGTCCCCTCAAAGAAAATGTAAAATAATATGTGTGTGAATTTTGTGTTTTCCAAGCACTTTCACACTTCTATAATAGACAATAGCCAGTTCCTTGCCTGCGGACTGATCCTCGTGCTTTAATGCTATTATCAATCCATCCGAGTTAGTCGTTCATTTGCTCAGTGTCATCCCTGCTTGCTGCATAATCTCCTTGGCTTCTCTGCAGATTTAAAGTGCTTCTTCATCTCACTCAGCTTCAGGCTCTAGATCATCCATGTAGAATGATTCACTCAGAAGTCTTGTCGTTCTGGCTTTGCTTAAATTCACGCTCCTCAGACAGTGGAGTATAGAGACCGTCAGTATGTAGGGACTGTACGTCGCTCCGAATGGCACTCGCGTCAATCTACACTCTTGAATCTTCTTCTAAAAAATGCCGTGATTCCTTTTCTCGAAATCAGAGAAAGCGATCTGCATGTCTGTCTTTTTCAGTGATCGACATTCGAAGGAATGCCTTTTAAATGTCGACAAGAACGTCTATACGGAGCATTTTGAAGCGTAATAATACTTTCACGAGATACTGGTATTGGTTTTTTCTCTTTTCCAGGGATTCCTTTAACGAAAAGCACCATTTTGCGTGAGAGGCAGTGTCGAAAGCGATTCAGACCTTCGGGTTGAGGGCGTGCTCTCTGATCACTTCTGTATGCGGCAATAATGGAGTTTTGACAAATCCAGGGGTGGCCCGTCGACAACATCTGCATGTCCCGCTCGTAGGTACACCTGTATGATGGTGTCATACATCTGCAAGAGTTATCGCTTATTCTACAGTCAGGAGAAGCGTTTCAAAGTCTTGTCAAAGCCATCTGCTTGTTGTCCGATAGTTCTACGTCTTCCTCTCAGGGCAACATCACCTCGTATCTTCCGCTCCTAAGGCAGATGGTCTGTTCAAATTGCTTGCATTACTACACTCAGCTCGCTCTCATGTTCAATGGCGTCTGTTATTCCTAGGCTCTCGAGTTCCCAGAACAAACGAAGGTATTCATCGCTCTCTTGTACACTGGTTTTGAATACGCGGACCATAATCCGTGAGTGTGTAACATCTGATGCCATGATGGTGATGCCTAGAAACATCCACCCCTGCTTCGAGTTCATAGCAATAAGCGTCTCATCGCCTGCGCATCGAGTGGCCTCTCATGTCAACATCGTCCGCATTTGGTCGAAACCGATCAGAACACTTATGCCTTCTTTCCGACAACAGATTTGTATATTAGTTGATCAGCGACTTCTTTTCAAGCTCTCTGCATTTCCACCAAGAATGGTGAACTTGTACTTCTTTCGATATCTTGCGGTATGCGCGGAATTTCTATGGCTCTTAAGGCAACTTCAGTGTGTGAAAACCGACTCCTCAAACGTAGCTGCACAACACGTCACCTTTGCGCTGCTTGACTTGGATTTGCTTGCGAATGCGTTGAGCGTAATGACGGTGTATTCAACACATGGCAACTTCAGCTGGTTTCATAGCCTCTTTGGGACAAATGTGCGCTGACTTCCTCCGTATATGACACCTCTTACATATCAACACGCAACATCTGTTACGGCCCAAGCCTGAAACGTCTGAAGAAGCACATTCGTCGATCGATTACCGAGAGTATAGCGATTATTCTCTAGAGATGCACCTACAGTCGTGTTGGTGCTTCGCTTACTTGCCGGTATTCTGGTATTTGTCCTACTGGTTTCTCGTGTCTTCTGGCCTAATTTAAGCCGATTACAAACGCTTGTCGCATAAGGCTCTTTAGAGGTAGACCTTGTAATCTTTCACGTGCAATCACACGCCCTGTCACCTTTCACCATGCATTGAAAGCACCTAGTTTCTCCTGATAAAGTGAGCTTATTTTCTGGTAGTGAGAGATACAGTGAGCCCTGTTCCGTGAAATGTTGGCTCGATTTGAAAACACAGTTCTCAGGTACTTTCTTCGTGTTGTTATGAAAAACTGAAGACGATGGTTTCAAGCTACGAGACTGGCGTGATTTGTTCTGCGCATTCTCAATATGACTGTCTTTTCCATGATGGTGAGCGAACTCACTCTTCTCTAAGCTCTTCACTTTGATAGACAAGACTCCTAATAGACGTTCCCGCTCCATGCAAGAGGCTGCATCACTGCTGTAGCTCGTCGCCTGATTGGCGCATGACCCATGATGCTGTAGAACGAGATTGTGTGGCAAAGCCTGCTACAATATGCCGCTCAGCATTGCCGAAAAGGACGTCTTGCTCACCCCAAGGGTTTCCAGTCCTCTGATGTTGATTACGACCTGGTAATACAACTTTAGAAGAGCTGACGGGTCACTCTAACGGACTGAAGGCAACGTATCAAGACCGGATAACTACTCTTGCTCGAGTCTCGTTTTGTCAACGAAGCGTTTTATGAGTATGTCGATGCCATCCTTGTAGCAAGTTTCTGTGGTTGGCAGGCCCACAATAGCTCAAGCCGGTTACATGACATCTTGGATTAGCGCCAGTTTGGTGGCCAGCTATGCAGAGCAAAGCGTACGAGTAGGGCGATCAGAGGGTAAAAACTCCAGTGCCACTGCGTGTGCTGCCACCAAGATTGAGAAAGCACAGACCTTATTGTCACTGGTCGTGGCTGCGGGAGCAGCAGTGACCAGCGACAATAGGGGCTCTGCCATCTCAGTCTTGGTGGCATAACTCAGAGCGGTCCTGGAACGAAGAGACCCAGAACCCAGTCACCACACCAGAGGCAACTGCTTACGATAGTTCGTTTGTCGCAGCTATCGGAAGCATTCATGTCGGATTCTCAAAGGAAGGTTACGACCTCACTTCGCAAAATGGGTGTCAAAGACCCCTTGCACATCTGAAGGGCGCGGTACTCATGCTGCCAACGAAGGCTAGTATGGTCCCATAGGAAAGTGTTCTGGCCCACACACAAAAAAAAAACAAAAAAAACTTTGACTGCTCAATTGTGCTTTAGGCCATGGGGTTGGGCCCTCCACATCGCACATAGCGCCTGGTAGACGTGCACGTAACATGTATAGACGTCAGACTCTAGATTTTCGCAGACACGCAGTGCCACTAGTCGACGCAGTTTTGAGTAGTGCAAGGCCCGACCCCCTTGTGCAGTTTGCTGCGCAACCAGGTGGAACTACAACGTACAAACAACGAATGAGCTAAATATCAGATATATTTGCGCATAAAATACTCAGAAAAAGAGCAACGAATTTCTCTCCGCTAGTCGGACGCGTCATCGAACCGCCGTGAAGTACTTGCTGGTTCACTAGCTTGAACGACGGCGAAAACAAGAGTACATGCAAAAGCTCCGCGCTCTACAAAAAAAAAAGACCCCAGTCTGCGCTTTGGTTGCATTGTCAATTGCTAAGCATATAAATGACTTCATTTTGACGGAATTCCGCAGCTTTCGCATAGCAAAACTGGCGAAAGCGCTAAATACAGGCCATTGCGAACGTGTTGGGCAAATGTACTACTTAGCGTTCTCCACAGCCGTTCTCTTGCGTGTGTGATAATGTAGGCATGCTGTTATTGTTTTGAGTAGCCTTCACGGAGATCCGTCGTAACTTTGATTATGAAGCTTAACAGACCCTCTGACCGCGGTGCGCGACGTGCAAAAGTAGACAAGTGATGCCCGCGATAAACATCGCATGCACACGCCGCGACCACCGATAATCTGAAGTTGTCGCCAACACACAGCGTTACGCACGTAGGCCTTTGAAGGCTCTACAGGTCCCGGCTTTAACTAGGAATTGCGAACACGTGCGTCATACAGGTAAATCTCAAAATGATCGCGACAGCAATCAGCCTTTTTTTTTCTTGACGTTGGTCTTTGCGGTTACCAGCGCTATCACGGAGGCATCGGTTTTGCCTTTTTTTGTACACTGAGAAAGTGGACAGGCTTGTCTCCTCATTTGCTGTATACACAAACAGAATGACAACCGTCAAAAGAGCAATCTAGCATGTGTAATAATACAGTTCAATGCACAGAAAGCGAGAAATCGATGGAGTATGCTACTCCAAAGCGAAAATCACTATGACCATTCGTGCCGGATAAAGCGAGCCTCGTACCACAGCCCGCATAGATTGCTCGTGTATGCACTTCATTGCATTGGCCTCATGTGTATGTCCTAAGTTTAACGCATTTAGGCGTTGTACTCTTAATCAGGTCCCGCTTAAAGTGCTAGATAAAGTCAGGAAACGGGAGATATTTTGTCCATGCATAGTTTCCTCAATATAGCCTGCATTTAGCCAGCACCTGCCTGATTCACAGTGTGCAGAACGCAAGTTGAAGTGTTTGCCTTACACTCGATGTCATGCGATGCTCGCTTGCACTTAAACTGCCTGTTGCAGCATGCCAAACTAAATAAAACATCTTTTTCACTGTGCCTACATTTCGTTTTGTTGAGCTTCTTACTTTTATGAAGCGAGGTTGGATTGAAGAAACAAGCTTGTCAGGTCATTGATTTTCAGGAAACCGCACCTAAAGACCAACGAAAGAGGAGAGCCTATGCGCGTTTGCTTGCGAACGGCTCCCTGTGCACTACCCATTTATGGCCGGCGCGGTGATGAGGGCGCTGGTGGTGGCATTTTCGCAGCGCCGCCTGGGCAGAGTCTGGCGTCTATGGTGTTGCAGCAAGAACCACGGGTGCACTGATTGGAGCGCGGCTGAAAAGGGGGCACAGTTAGGCGCTCTTTTTAGAAATCAATATCAGCGGAGGTTTAGAACCCGCTTAGTGTCACAATCGTCTTCCACCTAGTGCGTGAGCACTCTATCGTGGAGAGCTGTGACGTAACGTTCGGAATGATGTCTTCCTTATTGATGGGGTAGTCAAGGTTGTGTACCACACCGCTGAAGGTGTTGGTGATCGCCTTGTTTGCTCGCATTGTGGCGCCGCAATGTCGGCAATGGCGAGGAGCTTGACAAGGGGTGCGCCCGGTGCAACGTGACATCTTTTTCCTGTCCACCATCTGTTATATTCGCGCAGTTAACCTTAAGGAACTTCGGCTCTGGCCACACTGCACCCAAAATTAACTCACACATGGAAATTCTCATCAAGGAGAGCAACACAGGCACAGATGATTTTTCGCACGGAAAGCCAGAAAATGCCTATCTTTCAGCAGGGTGAAAGAGGATGGTGTCTACATATGTGAGATAACGCTTTGCTGTGCTTGTGCAGGGGCTGGAGCAGCTTTCTCGGCGAGCCTGGGTTGGGACCGTGGGATGGAGAGGAGCGGCGTGCATCGCACTGTTTCACTCACTTTTGTGGATGGGAGAGAAAGCAAGAGGTCTTCGGCTAGTAGCTGACACAAAGCACAGCTTTGCCGACAGGGATGTTCGGGAAGTGCATCTGTAGCGGCAACCTTTGTGACAGGCATCGGGAAAGATGCCTGCTGAGGGGAGCCGGGAACGGAGGTTTGAACAGAATCTCCGCTGCTTCTTTGTCCCTCTATCGATGACATTCAAAGTGGTAGGGTGGGTAGCAGGGTCATATTTTTAGGGGCGAAGCTCCTTATGGCGTGGCTTGGGCGTCCCTCGTATGTAACCACCAGTGGCACATACCCGAAATAGGTATAACACTTGACCTCCAAGGTGGTGCCAGTGAGAGATTTCTTCTGTGCGTTGTTTAACAATAAAAAATAGTGCTCAATGTACATGCCAATGGCTGCTAATGGGGAATGAGAGACATGAGCATTCGGCTTTTAGTCAACGCGCACGCTGCGATCCCCATTAGCAGCCATTGGCATGTACATTGAGCACTATCGGACAAGGAAGGGATGCTACATTATACTCGCTGGGTGTAACCTCCTTAGCTTTAGAAAGGTTTAGCGAGCGTTGAGCCACAGTGCCATGAATACAATGAACTTGTATATACCATGAATGAACTCAAGGTGGTTAAAAATGAGAAGTAGATACGAAGCGCAAGCCGTAAGAAAGTAAAAGCCGAATTCTCCTGTCTCTCATTTCTAATTAGCAGCCATTGGCATGTAAATTGAGCCCTATCTGACAGGCAAAGGTTGCTACGTTATACTCGCTGGGCGTAACCTCCTTGGTTTTCGAAAGGTTTAGCGAGCGTTTGTTCTCAGTGCCATGAATACCATGAACTCGAGGTGGTTAAAGGTGGGAAGTGGACCCAAAGCGCAGGCCGTAAGAAAGTGTGCGTGTGCCACCTCTCGTTTAGTCCTTGGAATGTCCGCTGGATGGCGGTGCTTCTATATGGGGAATATATGATAAAAAGATGCGAGATGGTGGGAGTTGGAGTGTTGAATAGATAAACGAACGGACACACAAACAGATGCATGGATGGACGCATGAACGGACGCAGGGGCGGATGCATGAAAGAACGCAGGGACGGGTGCACAAACAGACGCATGGACGGTCACACAGACGGACGCATGGACGGACAAATGCTTCGCCCCACTCTCCATCATTCACTCCGTGGATATGCTGCCATTTTTTTCACTGTACCGAAACAGGGAGCTTTGGCTCTTCCTGATAACGCCATCGCGTGAGAGGCCGTAGGGGAAAGTGCTGATGGGGAACCGCGGCGCTGCATTCCGCGGTAGAGATGTAGAGAGAGGATGAGGATGGGGTGTCAACGCCCGAGGTGTAGGAAGTGTTTCTCTGCAACGTTATGGGGGGCGAAGGCGATGACCATTCTATGCTCGACTCAGGAAATCTGCCAGTGTGAGGAGGGGCGACGAAGGCTTCTGCGAGTTGAAAGCTCTTTTTTGTCTTCTTGACACCTGATGAGTTTTGCTTGTTTTTCTCAGGAGGAGCTCAAACACTCGTGGCCACTTGAAGTTGGAGCTCAAATTTGGCCCTAAAGGTTGTTCAGCCGAAGTACTGTCGTCCATCAAGCAATGCGGTGAGAGACAAGAAAAAAGGCAGAGATGGAACTGTGAAGATAATGTTGATGTAAATTATTTATAAAAAAGCAAAACAAAAGGTAGGAGCAAATGACAAGGGTCGTTTCAAAACGCCCGTGGTCACCGCTGCTCACCCGGCCTGATTCAGGAAAAGCTTTGGGCCTGCAGGTCAGGTCGGGCGAGGACGGCCTCCCAAGGTTCCCCAGCAGCGTGAGTATCAAAGGTGACTGTACCTTAATAGGCTTGTGCGGCCATTCCTATGTGACGTGTTGCAACGTTTGTCTCGACTATGCGCCACCGACATTGGTTGACATATGCATTTGGGTTTGTACGATGCAACCTTTCCAGATGTGGATAAGTTTTTGTTATGCATGTTTTGTATTCAGTAAATGGTTTCACTAGAGGCAAGGCCTGAGACCAGGAAAAGGAGCAGCTATTTTTCAAACAAAACCCAGAACATAACTTCATGATAACCGGGAGAAAAGAACAAGCAATCGCAAAACAAATGAAGTTAAATGATGCGTTAAAAGTACCGCGACCAGTGATGCATTCGCTATGAAGTTTCGAGGACCATTCAAAGAAAACGTTCAATGTCACCAGTTTTGGCGATGCCTGTGGTGGCTTGGCAGCGTAGCCGTTGATGCGAAAACGTTGGCATGCGGTTGCGTTGACGGTGAGGACGCTTGCGGAACGGGTGAAGAGGCGAATTGGTGCAGAGGTTGTAGAAGGCTGCATCTTTTAGGCGCAGCAGGCCGGCGACCTTCGTGCCCACGTACTGAGCGTGGAGCCTGCCGGTTGGCACCCATGTTCGTCCGGTGGCCGGCATTCAGCAGAACAGTCAGCTGCTTGGACCAGCTGTTCTGACCCCTGGTGGCTTCGACGCTGTCGGGCCCTTCGTACTCTACTCCGTAAGTCGACAGTGAAAACCCTGGTACCAGTGTCGTGTCACTCTGGTTCCTCCGGGGCTCACTGCTCGAGTCCCCGCCCGTCTTCCTCTTTGTCTTCTCTGTCTCCTTGCCTTGGGTTTTTTGCCGATTTCTCTGGTCCACTCAACACGTGCATACCTCACCAACGTCACCGTTCTTGTTGTCCACGTGTCCGTTGTGTGGTGCTGCTGTCATGTTACGCCACCGCTATTGCACCATCACGACACGACTACAGCACCGCACCGCGAACACCACACTGACAACACCGCACTGTTGCTCTAAACTCATAGCTAGAGTCCCCTCAACGACCAGTCGTTTTAGTAAAAAAATTACTAGCTCGATGAGTGAAGTTCCACATGGTAAACTGCCTGCACACGCGTGCAAAATGAATAAGCACGCACCTAAAAGACAAACAGACATCGATAAGATCTTGAGCCTTCAGTCCTAAATTGCGCTCTTAAAGTCTGCTCCTATATTTTCTTATCTTTTTATATAGTCTACCCTGAATGAGTATTCTTGTAAAGCAAGACCCTACTGGTGGACCTTACTATTAAGGTGTTTAGCCTGAGAGAGCTATGAAAGACTTTGGTGGTGTGTTTGAATTACAAAAGTGGTCCCATACACGTAATTGTGAAATTATCAATGATCCAGACCAGTGATAAGCATTTTAGTTCGATGGCCGAGTATCGAGTTTCACGTGGAACCAACTGTCGACTACCGTAAGAGAATTGATGTAAAACGCCGTTGTGCTCTTTCATGATCACGACTCCTCTTTCTTTGTCTGAAGAATCGGACTGGATCGCATAGTCTTCCTCGAGGTCTGGTGCTTTAACTACAGGTCCAGATGTTCGTGCAGCATTGATAATTTCAAACAATGCCTCTATTTTGGGTGTCCACGTTACATGGTTGTTTTCCCGCTTTCCGGTCATTTGCACCAAAGGTAGGACCTTCTCGGCGAAGGGAGGAATCATGTCTCGGAAATATCTGGCGAGTACTAAGATTGAGCACACTTGCTTCTTAGTTTCAGGTTTGGTCGCTTCCAAGATTGTTGCGACCATGGTTCCATTGGACAAACTTCTCCTCTTCCTCAATCACAACAAATGTTGACGCTTGCGATGAGGCAATTGGTTCTCTACTTGTACCGTTTTAACATATTGATGTGAAACAGTTTTGTGACGCTGCCAACACGCAACCAATAGACAAAGCCATTATTCGTTCCTAACGCAAGAAAAGGCCCTTTCCAATGCATCAGCAACTTGTTCTGCTTGGTTGGCAGCAAAACCAATGCTTGATCTCTCACCTTCAGTTGTCGCCGACGACTGTTCCGATCATAATTATTTTTTTTGTGAGGCTCTGGCCTTACTGAAATTTTGATGCGCAATGTGTAGTATGTCTTCCAGCCACTCTCGCAAATCCAATACATATTGGTGCGTTGTTTTTATTTCTTCTCTCATTTCATTTTTGCTCCACAGCTCCCTGATTACATTCACGGACCTTTTGCTTGTCGTCCATATATCAGCCAGAGAGGTGAACATCCAGGAATTGCCTGCGGCACCCCCGATAACCAAACAAAGGCGGAGCGGGATATCAATCCCACATTTTTGGTTGTTCTTAACACAACTTGTGTAGCATTTCCTTCAACGTGCCATTAAAACGTTCAAGCATTCCGTCGCACATGGGATGATATGGAGTGCAGCTGAGGTGTTTGATGGCCAATGACCCATTCACGTCCTTCATGAACTTAGATGTGAAACAGGAAGCGTTGTCACACAGGGTCTCTCAAGGGAAGCCGACCTTGGAAAACATGTTCAGCAGCTTGTCGGCCACCGTGGCCGAATCGATCGCAGGTAGTGGTAGATCATCAGGGTACCTCGCGGCAAAATTGACCAGCGTCAAAATATAGTGGTTTTCATTGCTCGAGATCGGCGACAAAAAAAAACAATTATATCCACGGCGACTCGCTCAAATGGAGTTACAATTAGTGGCATTCGTCCAAGTGAAGCTTTGCCGAGTTTGCTCTTATGTAAGGTTCATTGGCAAGAGTGCCTTGACCGGACGAATCTTTCAATGTCCACTTGAATGCAGGGCCAGTAAAATGTGATAAGTATGTTTTCGGCGGTCTTCTTTATTCCCTGATGACCACACAATGAGTTTTCGTGCGCTAGTACGGACACTTGGCCTCGAAGACTTCTGGGAACCAGTGCTTGCTCTACCGTCTTCCCTGGACAGAATTGGTAGGAACTGTACGAAATTCCGTCGTCGGTATGAAACAATTGCACTGTGGAGTTAGCGCTAACAATGATACGGCCTATCTTCCTACAAACTTTCAAACTCGAATCTTGCTCTTGCTCCCTCTAAAATTTCTGTCTTAACATGTTCAGTAGTGTCCGACCACTCTTGCTGCGCTTCTTCACGACTTTCGAACCCACGGCTGCAGTATCATCTACACTTACTGATATATGTTTGCGCTACTGGCTGGGGAAGCGGTAGTCCCTTTCCATGACTTGGGTAGGGTTTTTCACCTAGGATTGGGGTTCGTGTGGTCACGTGTCCAGAAACATTGCCGACTATGATGTCGCAGAGAGGGTTTCCGAAGCATTTGAAATTGGCGCGACCACTGAAATAAGATGAAGAGATAGTGGCTTCGGCTTCTGGAGCTTCTATCTTATTCCCCTGCCACGAGCAGCAGCTTCGCCTTAGTGCTGATCAAAGCTCTATCGGGGACCGAAGACTTGCACACGACCACACTGGTGCTGTCCGTATCCCGTAGCACGGGAACCTTCTGTTCGAACACTTCCACTCTCACAACCTGCATGTAGTAGATTCCAGTGGCTTGACGCACGTACGCTTTCCCTACACCTTGGCTGAACCACTTCAATCTATCATGTGCCGAGGTATCGACGGGTGACGAGAGACACGCTGTAGCTTCCTTCCATCCACTACCTTTCCGTCTGCAGGACTGAGTGTAATGACCTAGTTTTTGTCAAAAGCCATATTAAATAGGGCTGGTTGTTTTTCATGTGACAGTCGGACGCTTTATGTCCTGTTTTGCCGCACACGAAACATTTTGTTTGGAACTTGCCAAGTTCACCAAGGTTCTTCTGTCGGCTTTCCTATTTCTCACGAAAAACAAGCAGGTCATTTCGCCGCTGGGCTTCCATGAAGTGGTCCGAAGCCTCTGCTATCTGATCAACCGTTCAACAGTTCTTTTCGCAAAGGAACAGCGAAAGACGATCGCGACAATCATTCGGAAGCTGTTTCACAACCACCAATTGTCGCACTGCATCAAAAGTATTGCCCTGTTCGGCCATTTCTACCCATCGATGGAAAAAAAAAACTGAACAGCTCAGTTGCGTACTGCTTAGCTGTTTCATTGTCGAGGGGCTTACTGCGACGAAGTTTTTCTCGATTTCTCTCAGAAGTGCAACTAAAACACTGGAGCAAAGCCTTTTTCGCTACCTCATAGTTAATGATTCCCCAGGCTACAAACAGCCAAACACCTTCAATGCCTCACCATTGAGGCATAGACTCAGGTCAGTGGTCCATTTCTCCTTTGGCCATTCCTGACTGTTAGCAACGAGCTTAAATAGTTTTAAATAAGCGTCCAAATAATCCTGGTTCTCGTTAACCACGTGAATTAAACTGTTAGGGTTTACGATCGATTAACGTGTTCCCTCCGGCTCACGCACTCGAGTGGTCGAGTCGGTGGAAGCTCCAGCTTCAATTATCTTAAGGCGTAGCTCCAGTGCTCTCTGTTCAAGCTCCAACTGCTGCTTTGTTGCTTCGCGTTCTATGACACGTTCCTCATCGACATTGTAAGCCTGCTCCTCAGCCTTTTTGGATTGCTCATCTACCAAGTTCTTCAGTTCCGCACCCTGCCACCACAAGGGCTCGCCGAACGATATAAATTCTGCCATACTCATAGCGACGACTATCTGAAGCAAATGAAAAGAAAAATGTCTTCATCCTATCCCATTCTGTCGCAGCAGATGCCAATCGTTATTCAGGTTTCGTGTTCAGCAAATCGTTGCACTAGAGGAGAGGCCTCACACCGGAGAAAGAAGGAGCTATTTTGTAAACACACAAAACATAACTTCATGAAACTCGGAAGAAAAGAACAAGCGATCGCAAATGAAATAGAGTTAACTAACGCGTCAGAAGTACCGCGACCGGCGATGCATTCGCCATGAAGTCCTGAGAACCGTTCAAAAAAAGGTTCAATGTCACCAGTTTTGGCAACGCCTGCAGTGGCTTGGCAGCGTAGCCATAGGTGCAGAGACGTTGGCGTGCAAGTGCGTTGAAGGCGAAAACGCTTGTCGAACGGTTGAACAGGAAAGTCGGCGCAGAAGTTGAAAAAGGTGCACTCTTTAGGCGCTGCAGGCCAGCGAACTTCGTGCCCACGTACTGAGCGTGGAGTCTGCCGGTAGGCACCCGTGCTCGTCTGATGGCAGGCAATCGACAGTAGAGTCAGCTGCTTGGACCAGCTGCTCGGACCCCTGGTGACTTCGATGCTGTCGGGCCCTTCGTACTCGACTCCGTAAGTCGACAGTGCAAACCCTGGCACCAGTGTCATGTCACTCTAGTTTCTCCGGGGGTCACTGCTCGCGTTCCCATCCGTCGCCCTTTTCGTCTTCTCCGTCTCCAGTGCCAGATGCTATGGTTTTTTCTGATTTCCCTCGTTCACTCACCCCGTGCCGTGCCCCGCCAACGTCTCCTTTCTTTTCGTTGTGCACGTGTTCGCTGCATGGTGTCGCTGTCGCGTTACACCACCGCTCTTGCACCATCGTGATACCACTACACTACCGCATCGCGAACACCACACTGACAACACCGCACTGTTGCACTACACTTATCTCACTCTGCGCCACGGAGATTGATTGAGATATGCATTTGCGTTTATGCGATGCAACCTTTTTAAATGTCAATATGTGTGACACTGAGTTTGTCTATGGTTTCAAGCTTCGTTAAATTTAAGAGATTTGGGCGGTGGTGCATATTGCTGTTTTGTCTTACGTTGATGCTCGAGCATATCACGTGCAGTGCAAGGTTCGTGCTATTTATTAGCGTTGATCTTCGCTTGGTAGCTCAAATAACGAGCGAAACTTAGCGCCAGCTTGTTACCCGAGATACCCTCGTGCCTGAACACCAGAATCTGGCATAACCCTGTATTCAGCGTGTCACCGAGTACACTCAAGGCGACATTTGGTAGTCCACCACGGAGAAACATTCTGCAGGCTTCCTGGGAATCAGACAAGACAAATGCGGATCTGTTCTCTACCTTTTTCTAATAGCTAACGCAATCACAACCGCTTCCGCCGTCACTGTACAGGTCGTTTTAGTGGACCCTGCGACAGCTTCATCTGTATGCGACATTCGTTGAAATGCTACTATAGCGCAGGTTTCGCTTGATTTGGCGGCATTGGTGTAGACCACCTCGTGACTTTTCACCAAACTGTTTTTAAGCTGGCGAGCTCTAGCCTTACTTCTCGTCTGATGGTAGAATTTAATCTTGTTTCGCGGAATGGGCCAGACGGTTACGTGCTGGCGTGTTTCCGTAGCTATAGTAGTAATTTTCTCCTTGCAGCATTGTGGTCTAGTATGGTGTCCGAAGGGAGTGAGGGTTTCATTGCGTAACTTTGTCAAGCATAGTGATTCCTTCTGCGAGAGAAGTGGTGCTGTCGCAAGCTCTTCGAAAGGGTTGTGCACACCAAGTGCTTGCACTTTGCCATTTGATGCATTATGCAGTATACCTAAGGCATCTTTGTGGTCCTCGAATTATCAAGTGAATTTCTTCAATTTTCGATGGGGTGAGCTCCTGTTCGGTGGTTTCTATGAAAGACTACTAAGAAGGAAGACTTGTAGCAAGCTTAAAGTTCCCCTTCGTTTAGCCCTTTGCCCTTTCCTGTTATGCTATTAATCAGTCGAACTTTGTTTTATTATAAAGTTCACGATTTATTATTATAGCTTGCCATTTGGTTGCTTTGCAGCTAGAAACCTATTATTCTCATCGTTTCTCTATTTAGTTGCGTTTGATCCCCTATGCTTAGTTGCATGGCTGATTCGTTTCTATAATTTCTGCCGTGAATGCGGATAAACTCTGATTTATCTGGTGCACATGTCATGCCATTATTTTCAGCAAGCTCCTGTACTGCATTGATCGCTTCTTGCAAGATTTGCTCTTTCTATCTTCCTGAGCCTTTTTTGACCCACAAAGTGATATCATCTGTACATAGCGTGAATCGGAGGTCACGAATTTGTTCCAGCGGCCTTGCTAGTCGAGTCACTGCTACAATAAAGAGGAGTGGGAAAAGGACTGCACCTTGTGGTGTGTCTTTATTTGACATTGCAAATTTTTGGGGTGTATGTTCACCATGCCAATGGTCGCTGTGCAATTGGAAAAGAATGATTCGACATAGAAAAATGTTCGAACACCACAATTAAATGGTTGAAGTTCTTCGCAGTACAAGTCTATAAGTGATTGTGTCGAATGCCGGCCTCAAATTCAGTGCTCCAACTACGTTTTGCCTCCAGTGCTTACACTGTGAAGTATTTATATTTTATTCGAAATAATATATCCTGTACAGATAAGTGCTGCCTGAATGCATAAATGTTGTGGGACAAATAGTTCTATCTTTCTGTGTAACTGGAAACCCTGGTGTGCACAACTGCTTTAAAAAGTTTGCCTAAGCATGATGTCAACAATTTAAGCCAAACATTCTAGAGCACTTCGTCTTTTCCTAGTTTTAAAATAAGCAATATGTTGACATCCTTTCATTGACTACATGTATTTCTCCCCCTTTCCAGACTTTTTCAATAAAGTATTGGGTAATTTTTCTGATTTGCTGATGGCTCATATTTCTTAACATCGCATCAGTTATTCCGTCCTATCCCTGAGCCGAATTCCTCTTACCAGACATTGCAGCCGCGAAGACCTCTTGCTCGGTTCTCAGGGCATCTAGGTCCTGATTTTCTAAACCTTTTTAATCGATATATTTTGTAGATTTCTCAGCGCTGCCAATGTGTTTCTCTTGAAGGATTCACAGCAAAGCATCGTAACACCCTTTGAATTCTCCCGTTGAAGTTCGCAATGTTCTAATTGTAGTGTTTTTGTGTTCTTGAGGTCTAGCACACTTTTCAGTATTGTCCACGTTTTAGTTGTAGAGCACATTCCCCTAAGGGAATCACAGAAATACACGCAATGACTAGCCTCAAGCGGTCGGGCGTATTCATTTGTTTTTACGGACGGTTCTGCGATTTTGGCTTTTAGCTTTCTGATGAATCTCGGTCTTTTCCAACTTTTGATGATGGTTTGCCGGCCTTCCAACATGCGCATGAGTTAGGGGTCCACTGCTGAAGTTCTTTCATTTATTTTTGTGTCCTTGGTATGTAAGCTGTGCGCCTTCTTCGTATCTGCCACACAGTCGTCTAGTGTTTCTGGCGGCTGCTGTGCCATTGGGCAATCCCTTGAAGCATCCCAATCGGTTGTTTTAGCGATACCATACAATATTTTCAGCTTCGAAGGGAGAATGGTGATTCGTCTTTTTGTCCTGTGATCGCGCTTTGTGCCTTTGCATTTGTTTGTGTCCACCCAGTTTCCAAGCTGTCACCAATCTTTATTGTCAGTGTCATCCGATAAATAATATCTTGGTTTTGACGGCGATGACAAGGCTGCGCTAGGCGCCTTTTTGACTGTCGTCCGGTCTGGTAGGGGAAGATGCTGCTTCCTTACTGTCCGCTTAAAGAACTGTTTGCATTTTTTTGCCCTATTATGTGGCCCTGTCTAAACGTGGAACGCACAGGTTTGCAAGGGTGGTCCAGCTGAGACACACGACTATGTGGCCGTCAGGCAAATGCCTGTTCTGTGTTCCATTTGCTTGCAGCCACAGTAGAGCTGAATAACATTTTTGAATGGGGAACAGGCGACCTCGCCACCCATTTAGTACACAAATCTTGGTGCTATGGGACCCAAAAAACGTGATCATCGCTGCCTTAGCCTCTGCAAGCATTCTGTCTCTTAAGATTTCTACTCCTTTTGTCCGTATGTGTAGGTTTGCTAAAAAAGTTTCTGGGCTTGTGTTGGGAGTCAGTCCATTTCGTGTGCCGTCTCCCACTGCTGCATAGGCATTGCCAGCGTGCAACCTTCCGTAAGAGTGAGGCTTGTGATTTTTCTGGTGATATCAGCCACGTCCTGGTCTTGAGGATAATAAATATGTTGGAACCCGCCTTAAGCCAGAGGGAAAATTGGCTGAGGTTTATTTTACCTTGACACGCATTCAGAACACCATCTACAATTTTTGGTGCCGTTAGTTTTCTATAGGTAGTCCCTGGGGTGATCGTACGATGACTTTGAAGTTTTCCTTGTGGAGTGATGGTAGCTTTCGCTTCTGCGGTCTCCTTTGCGATGGAGGTTGGAAAAATACATTGAATGTAGGACTGGTGAAGTGCCAGTCTTCATCCGTTGTCGTGAGTTTCTCCCCCGCCTTCGCGGGGGCTTTTTTTGCCAAACGGTAAAGACTCTTGTGAGAAAAGAATAAAGATGTGAAGTTAGACTCTGTCTGTAAGTTTACAAACCTTAAAATAAGATTTTCAATAGCGGATGCGATGTCAGAGAGGCCCGATGACGCAACCACTTTCTGCACTTGCAGAAGAAGTTGAAGTGTCCCTAAAATATTCATTCATTGCTTGCATTCCTTTTTTCTCTTTTGTACACTCTAAAATGAAATAAAAGGGGCGAATGAGTGAGAACACGCTAACTTTTTTCGGTTACTCTTTTGACGCCGTTTTTTACGTAGATGCAAGTTAAAACAGTTGCCATCTCTAAAGAGTTAAGGAGCTCTCATGAAGCGCATGTTGATCGCTTTCCGTATCGAAGGCACTGTCATATACGCCATAAAAATTGCAGCATATGCACGGATTGAATGATGATGAATGGGGCAAAGCGTTCGTGAGTCCATCCGTTTGCTCTTGCTTCCGTCCGTTCATGCGGCCATCTATGCGTCCATTCGTACGACTGTTCGTGCCACCTTCCATGCTTCCATCCGTGCGTCTGTCCATGCATTCGTCCGTGCGCCCATCTGTGTTTGCGTCCGTGCATCCATCCGTGCGTACGTTTGCCCATTGATTCATGCGTCTGTCCGAGCGTGCGTGTGTCCATTCATCTGTCCGTGCATCCATCCATCTGTGCGTCCGTATATCCATCCGCTCATTTGTCCGTGCGTCCATGCACCCACCCGTTCGTAATTCGTGCTTCTGTCTGTCTGTCTGTCTGTCTGTCTGTCTGTCTGTCTGTCTGTCTGTCTGTCTGTCTGTCTGTCTGTCTGTCTGTCTGTCTGTCTGTCTGTCCGTCTGTCTGTCCATCCGTCAACGGCCCTTATAGTGAACACTCCAAGTACCGTCATTTCGCATCTTTTTATCTTATATTCATCATTAGAGACTGGATTATAGGCTAATGCCTATTTTGTTCCTTGCGTTCCTATCGTGCCATTTTGATATATGATCATAAACTAGAGGTTAAGAAGGGCTTTATTGGTGTTTTTATAGTGCCTTTAATGTCTATACTTTGGGTGTTCGCCCCTAAATATCTATAAGTGCCTATAAATGCCTATTTCCCGAATGAGCGCCATTGCAGCCTAAATTTTGTTTTAGAGCATGGTTAAGAACGGCTTTATTGGTGTTTTTATAGTGCCTATAAATGCCTACTTTGGGTGTTCGCCCCTAAATGTCTATAAAAGCCGATAAATGCCTATTTTCCGAAGGAGCGCCATTCAAGCATAAATTTTGTTTTAGAGCGTGGTGTGAAAGCATTATTTATGTTAAAAAAAGGCAACATTGATATTTCCAGACACTTTATGATTCCACGAAGATTAAGCTGACATGCTGCGAGCGATTGGAAGAGGAGCATGAGGCATTGCAAAAGACGCTATTTCTGTGGTCCTAAGTGGAAGCATGTCTCAGCGTCTGCAGGAGAAGGAAGAGAAAGAATTAAAGAGGGGGTAAGAAATTAAAAGTGACGTCTATGGCCGAGGACGCGGCGACCGCCTTTTACAAACAGCTATATAAGGAACTGAAGAACCGCCCTGAAAACCTTGGTGTTGCGGTGGGAAAGGAAGAGCAGGTTTTTCTGCGAAGCCATGGGTGGCTGGAGAACGAATGAAAACCATGGAGGACCACTTATAGATGGCTCTCGTTGACTCAGTGGTGGTCAATGTAGTCTAATCGTTATACTTTATACAGCGAAGCCCGAGACAAGCGCCGGAATGTTTGCAATCAACGGTGTATTTAGAATACATTCACCGCATGCTTGAATACGCTTGTTCCATATGAGATCCTTTTTCATGTGTCTTTAAGTGACAAACATGAAAAAATACAGAACAGGGCTTCAAGGTTTGTCCTAAGCTATTACTCAAAAATGACAGCTGCAACAATATGAAAATTGAACTAGGATGGGAACTTCTATATATCATCGCGTCAGATTAATCTACCGTTAAAGCTTTTATGTCAAGCATGTCATGTAAAACTCGCATTCGAAAATGAATGTACCTAAACAGACCTCTTCGCGCAATGGTAAATAAGATTTCAGAATGTCATATCATATATAATTTTTATATTAGTTCGTTTTCTGTTAGTTTCATGACAGAATGAAATTTCTTATAAGGAGAACAAAGTGCGTTTTGTCAATGTAAGCGTGTTCTCTTTGACATTCTAACGCCTCCGCTGCAGCGCCTTCATGTAAAAAATGTGATGTACACGCGGTTTTCGTTTCGTTTCTCATTTACTTTTTCATCGTCCCTCTCTAGGTGACATAATAGGTTGTAGTTAGTCACTAGAAGTTCTTGCGTGCCCAATAAAAAAAAAGTTGTACCATGGTGATTATTCAGATTGGTTCGCTGCGAGCCACCAAAAGCATAATGTGAAGAAGTAAGCTTGAATCCCTTGCCTCTAGTCCCACGTAGCCATCACGAGCCTCATTCTTTCCCTGTTCTCTTCGGTATTGGGGCTGGAGAATCACATGACGCATACGCACCAAGAACAACATGCGTAACAACAACACGCTCGTATGACGTGCCCTAGCCTAGTCGTGCATGTTCGCCATCGATGCTGTGACGTTCTCTGTTGTGTATTACCAGTTTCTGTAGAATGGATCAGTCAGTGCGTGTGCTTTACAAGAGACTGGCAAGGATCATGTATTGTGACCGCTATACACCACGTCTCTCCGCTGAGACTGCGGTCAAAGCCGACGCACCAAACACAAGCTAAGCGTTGTCAGGGTTGACGAAGGCTCGGTGCAGGATGACGAGAGGATGAACGCACGCGAAATGGGATATTCGTAGTAGCAGTAGCAGTAGTAGTAGTAGTAGCAGTAGTAGTAGTAGTAGTAGTAGTAGCAGTAGTAGTAGTAGTAGTAGTAGTAGCAGTAGTAGCAGTAGTAGTAGTAGTAGTTTTAGTAGTAGTAGCAGTAGTAGTTGTAGTTGTAGTAGTAGTAGTAGCAGTAGTAGTAGTAGCAGCAGCAGTAGTAGTAGTAGTAGTAGTAGTAGTAGTAGTAGCAGTAGTAGTAGCAGTAGTAGTAGTAGCAGTAGTAGTAGTAGTAGTAGCAGTAGTAGTAGCAGTAGTAGTAGTAGTAGTAGTAGTAGTAGCAGCAGCAGTAGTAGTAGCAGTAGTAGTAGTAGTAGTAGTAGTAGTAGCAGTGTAGTAGTAGTAGTAGTAGTAGTAGCAGTAGTAGTAGCAGTAGTAGTAGTAGCAGTAGTAGTAGTAGTAGAATTAGTAGTAGTAGTAGTAGTAGTAGCAGTAGTAGTAGCAGTAGTAGTAGTAGTAGTAGTAGTAGTAGTAGTAGTTGTAGTAGTAGCAGTAGTAGTAGTAGTAGCAGTAGTAGTAGTAGTAGTAGTAGCTTTAGTAGTAGCAGCAGTAGTAGTAGTAGTAGTAGTAGCAGTAGTAGCAGTAGTAGTAGCAGTAGTAGTAGTAGTAGTAGTAGTAGTAGCAGTAGTAGCAGTGGTAGCAGTAGTAGCAGCAGTAGTAGTAGTAGTAGCAGTAGTAGTAGTAGTAGTAGTAGTAGTAGTAGTAGTAGTAGTAGTGGTATGTGTAAAAAAACCATGATATGAATATCATCATCATCATCATCATCATCATCATCATCATCATCATCAGCCTGACTACGTCCACTGCAGGACAAAGGCCTCTCCCATGTTCCGCCAGTTAACCCGGTCCTGTGCTTGCTGCTGCCAATTTATACCCGCAAACTTCTTAATCTCATCTGCCCACCTAACCTTCTGTCTCCCCCTAACCCGCTTCCCTTCTCTGGGAATCCAGTCAGTTACCCTTAATGACCAGCGGTTATCCTGTCTACGCGCTACATGCCCTGCCCATGTCCATTTCTTCTTCTTGATTTCAGCTATGATATCCTTAACCCCCGTTTGTTCCCTAATCCACTCTGCTCTCTTCTTGTCTCTTAAGGTTACACCTACCATTTTTCTTTCCATTGCTCGCTGCGTCGTCCCCAATTTAAGCTGAACCCTCTTTGTAAGTCTCCAGGTTTCTGCTCCGTAGCTAAGTACCGGCAAGATACAGCTGTTATATACCTTCCTCTTGAGGGATAGTGACAATCTACCTGTTATAACTTGAGAGTGCTTGCCGAATGTGCTCCACCCCATTCTTATTCTTCTGGTTACTTCTATCTCGTGGTTCGGCTCTGCGGTTATTACCTTCCCTAAGTAGACATAGTCTTTTACAACTTCAAGTGCACTATTACCTATTTCGAAGCGCTGCTCTTTGCCGAGGTTGTTGTACATTACTTTCGTTTTCTGCAGATTAATTTTAAGACCCACCTTTCTGCTCTCATTGTCTAACTCCGTAATTATGAGTTGCAATTCGTCCCCCGAGTTACTCAGCAATGCAATGTCATCGGCGAAGCGCAGGTTACTAAGGTATTCTCCATTGACTCTTATCCCTAACTGTTCCCATTCTAGGCTTCTGAAAACCTCCTGTAAGCACGCGGTAAATAGCATTGGAGAAATTGTGTCCCCCTGCCTTACACCCTTCTTGATTGGTATTCTGTTGCTTTCTTTATGAAGCACTATGGTAGCAGTTGATCCCCTGTAGATTTCTTCCAGAATGTTTATATATACTTCATCTACGCCCTGATTCCGCAGTGTTTGCATGACGGCTGATATTACTACTGAATCAAAATTTGTGGAGACCTGATATGAATATCAGGTCTCCACAAATTTTGACCATGTGGTGTTCTTTAACGTGCACTGTCATCGCGCAGTTCACGAGCATCCACTTTTTCGCCTCCATCTAGATGTGACCGCCGCAGCCACAATCGAACCCACGGCATTCTGGTCAGCAGCAGAGCGCCCTTTTGCGACTGATCCACCGAGGTGGATGCCAAACGAGGGCCGATTTGTGAATAGCATCTCGAGGCTATTCAAAACAAAAATAAAGATAACAAGCTGAGATTCCGTTTGTGTGTTTCATTATTTTGCTCAGCTTTCATTCATTATACTGATTTCGAAAGAGCAGGGCAAAGACACACAGAAAAATGACATTGAGACAAAGAGCACAGTCTTCCTTTTCCCTTTTCTTCGCGCTTCTTTTTCAACATGATTTGAAGCAGCTAGCCCGAACCAAAGTACTCCTCATTCATGCTACACAATAGAACACACAAATTGTGCATGCCAAGTAGAGTAATGTAACGTGCAACGCTCTTAATGAGGTACCGTTTAAAATGCAGGATATATTCAGCAGATGGGACATTTTTCGTCTGTTTCTCTAGATATAACTATAGCAGTTAACGAAGTTCTGATGAAGAGCGTACGTTATGCGACGTCAGCCCACCAATGTCATCAAAAAGTAGCGACGTAAAAACAGGACTATTTTTTGCTGTACATCACTTTCTAGATCTTGGGGAGCACGCCCGCAAAAAGGGCTGGAGACATTTATTAAAAATTGAGCGCTTTTTGTGACATGTAATATGGAAATCTTAACAGGAATTACCCGGAGTGCCCAGTGCACCATTACGCTTGCCAGCTCGAAATCCACAAACCTAGTGAGGGGCCCTCTAAAGTGTTCACTGATAGGCGAAAAATGGGTCCTACACTATTAGACCAAGCATCCTTCTCTTCTAGGGTATCAGTGGACTGGTTATTCGCTCCTGCGCTGCCCTTCCTAGCCACCACAAAACAAGAGAGACCCGTGAGAGGGTTAATTGAATGGTGGACACTTGACGAACTATGCTAGAAAACAAAACGAAAGACGACATACTGCGAATCGCGCGGAAAACGCATGCCTATGTTGAATCGTTCGTACCTTTCTGCTATCTTTAACATTATCATTTTTTTTGCTTCTTGCCGGAGATACAAGCGACCGACATTGTTATTTTGAGATATTTAAATTTTTGTAGAAAATAATTGTGCCTATAACAATGGTTTTGAGGGCCTAAAACGGTGTTCTGCCGCCATCCAGCGGACATTCCAAAGACTAAATGAGAGGTGACTACTACTACTAGTAGTTGTAGTAGTACTACTACTACTACTACGACTACTACTACTACTACAACTACTATTACTACTACTACTACTACTTTATTTATTTATTTATACATACTGTCAATCCCAGAGGGATCATAACAGGAGGACAATCTAAGGCTGTGATTAAGTACTGTCAATAGAAAGAGAAAAAATAATAAAAAAATTAACAAAACAACAACAAAAAAAGAAAACATATAAGCACATTTATCAAAGTACAATCATACTGGCCCTTGGCTTAAAAAACAAGAAATATCACATAGCACCATATTATGTTTGCGAGGCGAGTTTTGTGAAAGTGGCTAAGGATGTGCTACTGGTAATGGAGGGGGACAGGTTATCCCATTCTCTGATCCCAAGAGGAAAGAACGAGAATTTGAAGGCATCTGTGTGAAATCTGTAAGGGGCAAGGGTATGAGAGTATTTGTGGCAGGTAGTTCTAGCTGCGGATAGCTTTATGTAGCGGGACCTGTCGATGTTTAGGTGACCATGGAACAGTTGGTACATCAGCTTTAAGAGTGCCAATATCACCCTGTTTTTCATGGTTAGTAGTCCAGCCTTCTTGAGCAGCTCCGTAGGTGAATCTGTTCGGTTAAATTTATTAAAGATGACCCTAAGCGCTTTTCGTTGAACACCTTCGAGCTTACTGGTTAGTTTTTTTGTGTACGGATACCAGGCAGTGTTTGCGTAATCCAGGATGGGTCGTATAAGTGTACTGTAGGCCAGTAACTTTGTGTGTGGTGGTGCTTGCTGTAATCGCCTTTTTATAAATAACATTCTTTTCGGCGCAGATGACGTGATGTAATGAATATGAGCTTCCCACCGTAGGTCATGTGACAGAATGACCCCTAGATACTTATGTTTCGTGACTTTAGAAAGGGTAGCTGAATTGATGACGTAATTCAAATTGGATGGATGCTTTTTTCTGGTTATAGATAAGAGCGCGGACTTTTTTTCATTGATGTTCATTTGCCAATCACTGCACCAGGCTGAAACTGCGTCTAGCGCCTTATTTAAGGCGACATGGTGATCGTGTGAGTGGATTTATTTGTACAGGATGCAGTCATCTGCAAATATTCTGCATCCAACATTAAGAGATGAAGGAAGATCGTTCACGAAAATTAAGA
Organism: Rhipicephalus microplus; assembly: GCF_013339725.1. NCBI lineage: Eukaryota > Metazoa > Arthropoda > Arachnida > Ixodida > Ixodidae > Rhipicephalus > Rhipicephalus microplus. Next base: position 80,854,903 of record NC_051165.1, on the reverse strand, counting down.
ATAATACCGGCGCCAAAACACTGCCTTGTGGTGCGCCAGTGGTCACCGGTACAATTGAAAATTGCACATGGTTTAATTCCACGAACTGCAACCTGTCTGTTAAGAAGTTAGTAATCCAGTCAACAATTTGGCCCTTGCCTAGAAGAAGTTGGAGTTTCAAGATGAGCTTGCTGTGCGACACCCGATCAAATGCTTTCGAGAAATCTAGCAGAATAAGATCAATTTGTTTTTGGCGATCGATGCCTAATGAGGCGTCATGGACCATTTCAATAAGTTGTGTCACAGTAGACATGCCCTGGCGGAAGCCGTGTTGAAAAGGGGACAGTATTTTGTGTTCTTCTAGGTGTATTTCATGTGCTTCAAGATTATGTGTTAGAGGAGTTTGCCAACCGTACATGTTAATGAGATGGGCCGATAATTGGAAGGTTTGTTTTTATTTCCAGACTTATGTATAGCAATCACTTTTGCTATTTTTCAATCCTTTGGTGGGGTACGCGGCGACAATGATCGGTTAAAAAGCAGGCACAGGTATTCTGTTATCCATTCTGCATATCTTTGTAAAAACGCGTTAGGTATCTTGTCTGGTCCGGAACTTTTTTTGCCATTTAACTTCAATAGTAAGTTGAAAACTCCCTCTTCTGAAACGAATAATTGCTTAATAGATTTCTCGTTTCTAATTTCTATGTGAGGCTGTTTCCCGTCGTCAACTGTAAAAATTGATTGGAAATAGCTATTTAATACGTTTGCGAAATAAGCAGTTTCTTCAGGCATTTCGTGGGTCATTTTACGGACCTTAGGATTCATGTATTGCCAAAATTTTGTTGGGGAAATTTTTATGAACCGAGATAAAGTTTTTCGAAATAAGTAGACTTGGCTGCCTTTATTTTATTTTTCATTTCAGTTATACCTGCACTCAGGTTTTGTCGGCTATGAATATTCGGTTTCTCTTTAAGATTTTCCCTCAAACGCTTCGCCTTTCTTTTAGCATGTATAACGACACGTGTGACCCCTGGATTCATCTTTTTGGTCTTATTTTTCTTCGATGGAACGTGGTTTTGTAAGCAATAAGGAACAATTTCTTTGAATTTATGCCACAACATTTCCATAGTCACAGTGGAGTCAGAGGCTAATTCTTGAAATGATGGAAATTCGTCGAACAGTAAGTTATGTATTGCTACGTCATCGGCATTACGAAAGTCTGGAAATGTTTCCTCTGCGTATGCAGGCGTTTTACTGTCCTTTATAGGTATCCTACAGTAAGTTATTTTATGGTCTGAAATGCCGTCTAGCAGTTCTATCTTTGCTTCATGTACCGAAAAGTTATCAGTGAGAAAGAATAAGTCCAGCACACTCGAGTTGTGTCCCTGTGCACGCGTAGGCTGCATCACTATTTGTGAAGGGTTGAAAGAAAGAATTAAATCGTAAATTATTTCGGAGCAGGCGCTGTGGCACTGCATTGACTCCCAGTTGAAGTCAGGCAGAGTAAAGTTCCCCACTAAAGTAACTCTGGCATTAGATGCGTGACGCCGCATATACGTGCACAGGGCATCCATACACTCAAGGTTTGATGAAAGGGCGCGGTATGCACACCCGAGAACGATAACGTGGGTTGTGAATTTAAGTTTGCAAAATAAAGCCTCTATGCCTTCTACGTCTGGAAGTAATGTGAAGGGGATTCTTTTACTTATAGAGACAGCTACGCCGCCACCTCGTGTTAGTCTATCTTTGCATATGATCGCGTAGTTTGGGGGTGTTAGCTCAGCATCTTCGATATCACTTGTTAGCCACCTTTCAGTAAAGGCCAAGAATTTAGGTTTGAGGCCAATAAGCAACGATTCTAAAGTATCTAATTTGTTCATGATGCTGCGCGCATTCACATTTGCGAAAGTTATTTCATGTGATGCCTTATTTGTCGACGCCTTTACACCTGAGGTTCGGGATGAACTTTTTTTTGTTCCGTTTACTGAGGGTACTTCTGGCTTGGTTGTAAGGAAAATTAAAGCCGTGTACGTGATCAAGCGAACTAGATTATTCGTTCGCTTCAGATAGCTGATATAAAGGTACTGGTTGGTGATACGAGAAGACAGGGGGATGGACATTTGAGATGCGGCAAGTGTTGTTGCGACTTGGAAGTTGTTTAGCACTGTTCGACTCTGTGTCCCACATGTAAACGTCATCGTTAACGAACATCTTATCGAAAACGAGACGAATACGGTCACCGTCCTTTTTAAGCTCTTTGAAAACTGCAGTAGTTTGCGTCTTTTGTCGCGCACGGCCTCAGAATAGTCTCGTGCTACGCTTAGTGATGTGTTTTTCAGTTTGAACCCTTGCTCAAAGTGGACTCGACATCTTTCTCGTTAAAAAATTTTGCAATAATTGGACGCTTCTTATCCGCTGAAAACCGGCCCAGGCGGTGAGCTCTCGAAATAGACGAAACAGATATGCCAAAATGGCTTGAACAGAGCTCTTTTACGATTCTCTCAGAGGCCTCCCACGACTCGGAACCGTCAGTATCGGCGACTCCGTAAAAAAGTAATTTGGACCAGCGGGAGTGGTTTTCCAAGTCATCGATATTGTCTTGTATTCTCGAAAGCTCTTTCTCATGCGTGGGGACAAGCCCAGAATTGCTCCCTGTCACCTTTGACTGTAATTCGTCGATTATTCCTTGCACCTTGGAAATGTTTTCTCCATTCGCGGAAGAGTGCTGTGTCAAAATTCACTGAAGTTTGTTCTCGAGCTCACCTACTCTTTGCGTCAGAGATTCGAAACCATTTTTAAGGTGGCATGTAGGAGCAAAACCTGGTTCATGGATTCTAGAAGGCTCACATTGTTAGCTTCAATACGTTGCACACTATTAAAGTTAGTTAAGCTTCTCTTCCTGGGTTTTAGTCATAGGACCAGGATTTCTTTCAATGTCACCTCCCAGGAGCAGGAGGCATCGAAGATGCAATGCACACTCGCGAACTGCTTCAGGGCCCGGAAGCACGACAAGGAAAGGATCATCTGATCTGAAGTTGCCAGATGGTAATTTGGAAAAGCAACCAACCTGCAGAGGGAAAAGACTGATGCGTAAGCCTTTCATTGTTTCCTCCATCGTGCCTCCGTGCCCACAGAAGAGATACTGCTGGATGCTCGGTAATATCGTTTCCGAACTTGATGATGTTGTCGTCGCGGCTGCGCATCGGTGATATTCCAGGGGGTGTTCCATGGGCTCGGACAGGTTCACGCAAGTTATTTGCAACAGGCGCTGATCCATGGCAGGCACGGTTTCGGAAATTCCTCCCAAGGGCAGAAAGTCGTCCGGAAGGCCAAATGTCGATGCACCGGCCGCGACCACGGCGAACTGCAGAGCGAAAAGACAGATGCGTAAGCAGAGTCAGATGCATACTAAATACATCGCGGACGTACGACCCACGACGTAAGGAGCTTTGCCCTTATAACCCCACGTTTGCCGTTCGGAGTCGTTGTGCCGGCTTCCCCGCTCAAGCCGGAGATGGGGTGTCGCGTGTCGCAGCCGGTGCGGCGCTAGTGCTAGTGCCTCCACGGCCTTCATTTTCTCTGTCTGTCTCTTCCGCTTTTTAATGCGTTGCGTTGGTTGCTCTGGTAGCATGTCTTGTGGCTGTGAGTTCCAGTGAACATGCACATCTTTAGCAGCGGTCACGCCAGGCTTCGTGCTTCAAGTGTCGCTCAGATTAAGGAATATCCATATATCTGCGGACACGGACAACTTGCGCTTGTTGAAGGTGAGAGTATTGTTTTCGTGAGTACTAATTACACAGCGCTCGCTGGTCGTATGCGGCAGCTCTGCGGAAGTAGGTTGCCAGCCATTTAGAACAGTCGCATGTGTCTGCGTGGCTGTTGCAGATGCCCAACTCCAACTGTCTCTTAGCGAGTTAACACCGCAATGAGCGTTGTTGTGTAAACGATTACATCACTCGTACAATAGTTATGCGACCACTAATTGAGGGTGATTACTTGCTCATTGCACATTGCGTATGCACTAGTGCTTGATATGTTCTTGAGATGTGCTTTAGGCTCTATAGTAACATTTCTATCGATACTCTGAAGTGTTCGGCGTGTTTCTGCGGGTGAAAGAACAAAAACCCTTTGCCTGTGTACTTAGAGACACACTATAAAATTAATTTTGTTGCCCTAAAGACAGACGGATGATGTGCATATATGCTGCGGTCTTCCTAACACGTACGCGGTAGTCTTTGAAAATGCTAAGACAACGCATCACCGGTAGCGGGAAAAGCCCCAGACTTCCTACAGCGTGCGTTGTTGCAGCCGCCGCCATGCGATGTTTTCCCTCGTTTGCTGTGCTATTTTCGTGTTTTGCTTACGTCTGCAATGACGTTTCGCGTTATGACAGAATCGAGTGAGCATACGTGCCTGTGGGACCTGACTGTGTGGTAGTTCTAGCGTGTGCCATGTCTGATAGCAGCTTAGACGGCATTCCCGAGCGTTGGTATCCTTCTAGCGTTCGTGCTCAAATGAGGCTAACTGAGTATTTCTTTGAAGTGAATTTTCAGACAAGAAGTGCCTTCATACGGTCTGAGGAGTACCCATTGCAAATAGGTAGCCAGGAATTTTTTTTTTTTTGAGGGAGGCGCCTTTGTTTAAAACCTTGAAAAAGTCCTATTTCAGTATTTATTATCGACATAACACTCTGCTTTATCCAAATTTCGGGGGATACAGGCCTGGCCTGTTGTGAAATGAGCTCTCCGCCTTCTTTTACGTGAAAACATGTTTTAGTTGTGAAATTATTAAAAGGAATCATGATATGGTCACCTAACAACTGATGGTTTACGGCGAAAAATAAAGGTGGAAGCTCAAATATGCTTGTACAGGTGTGAACACGGGACTGTAAGAAATCATTTCAGTTCAAACAAGACGTAGAAGTCATAACTGTAAACTATATCCACCACCGGAGACTGCCATTTTGTCATGGCATGCGGGACGTAACAAGCCGAAGGAGCACTGTCGTCATCTGCTACCAAACAGCACCTTCCGCGCGCGGTGAGTGTTTCGAGTGTTGCTTGCAACCTGGTCCGCACGTGTCAATGGGTTGCAAGTGTTGTGGTATGTTACCGATGGCATCACCATATACGGTGACATCGTGCACGTCGTTCATTTTGACTTCAACTGCATCGCAACCAGCTCAAGCGACAAAGAAAGCGTCGAAGACGGTGTGAACCAAAATGCCAACGACCTCGCTGTTGTGGCACACGTGACAGATGGCTTTCCTCAAGGATAAGTAGCTTTATTTCAAGCGCGTCAGGGTCAAAAGTAACGCTGCATTTGCAGTGTTACTTAGTGTCACAAAATTGGCAAAGCGTGCAGATTATTGTTGAATAGCATACTTGCATGCACGACTTTCGGTGCTGAATGTAATAAATAAGTGGTCGTAGCTATGCAGTGCGTTCGGACCACCGCTTTTCCATCGGTTTATGCGTAAGGATAAGCCGAAGCGAGCGGCATGTCAGTGCGGCGCTAGGGTTACTCACGATATACATTTTGGCCGAATCATTGCTTCAACATTGTCGGTTGCATTAGATTCCGGTAAAAGAATAGCAAGTGTGACGCTCAATTCTGATACCGAATGCGAGGAGTTTCAATAAATATTTATCTGTAGTTGCAAACGGCATATGCCTTGTACATTCACAGGACACTTTTTGACCTCCGAAATTGCTTGCTGCAAGTACCAGTGCTACATGCATGACGTGGTGGCATTTTTTCTACCGCTGGATGTCATTCAGTTCCAGTGGCAAGTTGAAGAACGCAGAATAAGTTAGATTGAATGCGCAGCTGACCACGGAACGTGATCAGCCTCCAGAATACAGACCGTGCAGCTGCTCACCCAACAAGTGGTTCATGACGTCATGGCTAGTGATCGTGCCAGTGTTGCCCGACTCTCAGGCCGCTCACTCGTTTATAAACACATTGGATTGTAAACTAACGGCTCGACCAAATTCACACACGTTTCACCAGGTTGTCGTGAGCATACAAGAATCAACACACACAACACAGATCATGATTAAAAATTGAGCGTCATGACCCCTTTGAAACAAAACACTTGTGCCAGATTCGGGTATTCAGTAATGGTGTGTTGAACAAAGGGTGGTTCAAATAAAATTAATCACTTGTGTGTGTGCTTTTCTGTTCATTATTCTCAGAATCCAGGATCGCTTCTAAAGGCTCTTGACTCCAGTTGACAGCCACACTCCAGCTGACAACATTTAATGATGGGAAAATCAACAGCGATGTTCATGCTGTCAACGAGGCAGTCAGTCTTACATTTCCTTTGGTTGGACAAGCTGACGTAGAAAAAGAATTTAGTGGCACTTACACCGAGAAGCCTGCAATAATTGCATTTATTGTGCGGAAGAAGCTGACGCCTCTTATGCGAAAAGCTTGTCAACTAGCCACATGTTACGAAAGCTATATACTATTTTGAAGTTGTGCTTTGCACGAAAACGGCAAAAACATGATTCCTTGCTGTGCCTGTTTGCATTTCTTGTTTTGTTGCGAGCTTTCCTTACGTCTGTATAAACCACTCATTGTGATGGTATTTTGCAAGCTCTTCGCGATTCTATTTTATCATCTTGACGTCGCATGCTGCTCTTCAGCTTCTATTTTTCATTGCTGCTCACGCTAAATACCAGCGCCAACATAGCAAGGCAGAAGTGTGATTCCTGCAGCCATCACAATTTTTTCTATATTCACAATTATAAGGAATAAATATGAAAACATAATGCTGAGATCTTCCGTTTATTTGGCACGATTTAACACTATGCTCATAACACGCACTTGGGTTGTTTCTGCTCATACGATAAATAAAACATTGAGTGATTCATCTGACTCCGTGGAATTTAAAGACTATTTTTTCGCGCTTTTAGTATTACTCTGGTGGGAATAGTGCGTTGTTTTGACGAGTTTTATTAAAATAGTGGCAAAAGTAAACTACTATTTTTGGCAGTTGCTGGGTAGAACGAATAGTATAAGTGTAGTTGCCTAAAATGAATACTTGACTATTCCCCGTGGTAGTCGCGGAAAAAAGAGTAGGGGTCAATTGAGTAGCTTAATATAGCCATAGAGTCACTTGATCCACGTAGGAGCGTCACCGGCGAGAAATGCCTGACTGCCAAAGAAGTTGTACTGTGATCCTTTTTCAATAGTCCTTTCACTCTTCCTAAAAGTATAAAAAAAAAAACTTCCGTAGAGTGCACCAACTCTGACCCACCCACCAAGATAGTCGCCCTGTTTCTCTGAAAAAAGTCATACGTAAGGAGTCAGAAGCCTCTGAAAAGAGCCACGCATACATTTACTAGCATTGACTTGAAAATAGTGCTAAAATACCAGCGTTGTGCCCGACATGCAATACGCTAACTTCGAAACCGAATCTCTTTAGCTTTCTCGAAGCCATCGGCAAAGTATTAGCATTAAGGAGAAAGCTTTTCGCCAAATTTGTTTTCTTATCATTTAACATGATCCCACGTCCTAAATAGAAATTACTACTTCACCGTCTTGTGGAAAGTATCGGCGCCTGGCCTTTCTCCCATTGATCATTGCAAGCAAATTGCTTATGACACTAATTGATGAAATTGAGTCAATATTATCGTTATTCAGCTCGTGGTATTCAGAACAATAGCCAAATACTGACAAAAAGTACATGCGGTACAATAAATTACTTGCTTAAACTTGGCGTAACTAATGTGCTGGTGTGCCTTTCTTGCATAAGTGGACGAAATCACTAGTGTTGTCCTCATGGCGTGGTGAATAGAACGAAGCATAAATGAAAGTGATCAAGAGACAACAATTTATAATTACAGATTCATTTCGATGATGCAGATTTATTTATTAAATTCACAGAATAATAACAGCTTACTGGCCTTATGAGTGGCGTCAAAGCTTTGGTTTTATTTCCATCTTGATCGACTCCACAGTGTTGAAAAGTGTACTTCATGGTAGTATATACGTTTTTTCTTGAGCCATTGAATTCCTGTTACCCTGTATTACTCCGCGTTATTTGAAACAAACCTAAGTTTTTTGGGCGCGCTTTCATTCAGTGGTGAGCAACATACTAATACTTCAAAAATAAAGCAAAGAATTATTGGACAGCGAATATCGTTGAAAATAGTGCTTCGACAGCTAGACTTGCCTTATCACTGCAACAATTGCCTTCCTTGGGGCCTCTTTATGCACAAGATCCTCATTCTGTCCCAAATTTAAGGCGGAAAGACAATAAACGTGTGCGCAGGAATTAGGGAAATTAGGGAAGAGAAAGAGAAAGAGAAGGGTATTAGGATAGGTTATTTTGACAAATGTGGGATCCCTGTTGAGTATTTAAGTAGGAACAAAAAGTGGGACGAACTGAACATGGACAAGAAAGCTGAAAAATGCCAATAAAGAGGAAGAAAGGAAATAGCTATACCAAAAGAAAACATGAAATTGAGAAGAAAAGAAGAAAAAAATGCCGAAATTACAGTTTGCGATGACGTGCACCAAGTGGTGGCTAGTTAGTATGTTGTCTATTCATTATATAATTCATAATTTGTCCAAAGCACGACTGCACATTGTTCCTTTCGTTTTTTCATATTCTTTCATGCTAACTTTTTAATTGTGCTGTCCTTTTAGTTTTTCATTTTTTGTTGTTTACATACTTCAAACACAAGACAACCTTTTTTCACTTGTTTCACTCCTCAATATTGATTTTTTAACTTTATTTTCTTCCCTTCCTTTGCGCAATTCTTCATCTTTACCACATTGGACATTCAGAAAAAGTGCGCCAAGAGAGGATTGAGGCACTGATTGAAGAGGCAGTTCCTGTCTTGATCGAGAAACGTCTCCTTGGCGCAGCTTTGTCTCAAGCTGAGCTACCTGCATAGTGATGTTTCTCTTGCCTAAGCTTCCACATAATCTTGAACCTTTGCCTAAATTTTAAGGTAAAAGCTAACTACGATCACAAAGGGTGCAATAATTATTGAATAGCTTGGGACAATAATATGAGATGCACTTATGGTCGCGTTTTTAATGAAATTATTAGGAAGCTTTGTGGACAGTGGGAGTAATTCAGTGACTGCTGGCTTGGTAGTATCTTCAGTAGCCGATTTTGTTCCGTTGGGTGTAGTCACTGTAGTATTCTTCTCCCCATGCAAAAGAAAACGGTTGTCAGTACCGGGCTTTTTGTCGGGTCGCGCAACAGAGACTCCTTGAGGTGACGTTCCTTGATGAGTGGCACTCTTTCCTGTAGTTCTAGAGTACCATTTTGTCGCAGCATTACGAAGGCCAGCCACAATCGATGCGAAGTTTTGCGCAGACAATATGCCCGACGTGGACACACCGTCTGTGTGCATGCTATTGGTAACCTTCTTGCCTCCTGTTTGAGCAATTTCTGCATTCTGTGGTATTTTTGAAATGGCTTCATTCCTTTCGCTGTGAACACGCGTGGTAGCCAAATGGTTATATAAAGGCTCATTTGTTCCAAAAACTGGCTTAGGAGCTGCGTTCTGCAGCTCTTCTTTTGGGGCAGCCGAATGAACTGGGGTGACTTCATTCTTACTAGGGGTCGGTACCTGAAATGTCATAAATTCAGGTGCATTCGAAGATGGAGATTTAATAGGAATGACTGGAGGCGTTATTGGCGTAGATAATTTAGCTGGCACGACTGTAAGCCCATCGGTGGTAGGTGAGTGAACCGGCTTGACAACAGGCAAAAATAGAAAAGGGGGTATAAGTGGCGCAACTGCAGTAGCATTCAAAGTAGGGTATTTAAGTGGCACGACTAAAGATGCATTTCGCAGAGGGGATAGAGTTGGCTTTATGGCAGGCGTGCTTAGAGTTAGGGACTGAGCTGGTACAACTGCAGGCCGATTTACAGCAGGGGATTCAGCTTGCATAGCTACAGGTGCCATAGGGGTCGGAGATTCCGATGTCTGTGCTGCGGACGCACTTGGTACAGGTTGTTGAAGTGGCGTGACCACAGTCACATGTGGAGTTGAAGGTTGAACTGGTATTGTTGTGGGTGTACTTGTAGTGGGATAATTGGCTGGCTTAACTACGAGAACATTTTGAATAGGGGAAAGAACTGGCCGCACTGCAGGTACATCTGGTGTAGGGGGCTGGCCTTGCAAGACTGCTGGTACATTTGGAGTAGGAGGTGGAGCTGGCTTGACTGCAGCCACCTTTAGAGTAGGGGATTCAACGGGTAAATCTACTGTCGCATTTGGTGTAGGCGACTTCACCGGCAGGACAGCAGGTGCACTTGGTGTAAGTTGTTGAGTTGGCCCGAGTACAGGCACAAGAGAAGAAGGGGGTTGGACTGGTAGGACTACATTTGGTGTAGGCGAGTCTTCTTGCATGACCAGAGGTGCATTGGGGGGTGAAGGTAGAGCTGATATAGCTGTGGTTGCATTGACAATTGAAGATTCAGCTGGCATGAATACAGACTCATTAGGTGTAGGAGAATGGACTGACACGACTGCCGGCACTTTTATTGTAGGGGTTTGGACTGGCACAACTGCAGACGCATTTAGAATGGGGGATTTAACTGGTGAGGCTACAATCGCATTTGGTACAGGGGGTTGAACTAGCGGAACTGCTGGTGCAATTGAAGTATGGGGTTGGATTGTCTCGACTACAGGGGCATTTGAAAGAGGGGAGGAAACTGGCGTGACTGCAGACAAATTTAGTGCAGAGGATTCAACTGGCACGACCACAGGTGCATTTGTGGTATGCGCTTGAACTGGCATGGCTCCATGCGCTGACTGTTGTGCACGCGTTGGGAGACTGCTCTGAGTGTTTGGAAGAGTGCTTGCTGCGTGAGCATGCGTCTTATTAGGATGCGTAGCGTTAGTCACTGATAATACAACCATCGAGCCAGATGCCGTCTCAGGCGAGACACTTGGTCTTGTTTCAACAGAATGTCCTTGCGAGGGCTCCAAATGAAGGGCCGCCTTTTTTTGGTAGAAAATCTGCGATGCCTTTCATACCGGCTGAAGTAATGATTGATGGAATGTCTAAGGATGCTGCTTTTTGCTCATGATTTGTTGGTGCGTCTTTTAAAATTGTAGGCGTCGGTGATACCGTAGTCGTGTTGTCTGATTCGCTGATAGGTCCAGGTTCATCTACGAAATTCGTTTCCGTAGAAGGCATGCCGAGTATTCCACTAGATATCTTTTTGTCAAATTTCAGCTGGTGTGATGCGTTGGAGGTTTTTGTGAAGTAAGTTTCATTGGGTTCATTGTCAGTGGCTTGGGTAGCATTGAAGCGGCTACCTGCAACAGCATTAGAAGTGGAAGAGCAAATGTAAATAAAGCCCGAATCTAGCGTTTAATTCACAGGAACAAGCAAGATTTAAAAAAAAGGTGTCGAAGCAGTGTTCCAACAAGACAAAGTGCGATCGCTTGCAGCGCAAAGAGAGTTCGTCTTCTAAAATTTTGTTTTTGCGTGTCCGGATTGAATATATCAGGTGGCCTCCACTTAAATGTTTTAAAATAGTAGCTCCTTAAAAGGAAGACGCATTGTAGCATTATGCTTAGTTACTATGTATCGACCATACCATTTCGTGATACCCACCAACTGTTATCAGCTATGTACAAGTGCTCCAAAACTGAAAAAAAGAGCACGTGAACTGAGGCCCAGTGAGATAAAACTGCACCAAGGCGCTCTATAGTCACAAGAATTGGTACATATTAATGAGACTGCATCGGCATATCAAGTTGCCCATAACGCGTTGCTCGCAGAATCGCCGGTTTGAGCGAAGTCGTGCTACTACCAACATTGTTCGTGAGATGACAATTTTAACGTTAAATGCGTTTTTTTGCCAGTGTCATGGCAAAATTTTCGGATGCATACGCTATCGTCATAGCCAAGAATGCCACCACTTTCGCCCTTGACGAGCAGCGATTGAAGTCAGCAGCGTGACTTCGTTCGAGCCGGCAATAAGGCGAGCATCATAATATTGATATGGCTAAGGCGGATATGCTGACGCACTCTCGCGTTCTCTGCGGCACTTCTTCTGGTATAGCACACTTGCACGAAGTTTCGCCGTGCTCGACCACAGCTCGCGTGCTTCGTTTTACTTTTATTGCGATAGCACTCATATGCACACTCTCGGCTGGATTTCGCCACAGGCGTTGGCGTCGGCCATCAGCGCCGGCGTCGGCATCGATGTCATGCACCGTATATGTATACGTTAATGAAAACACAACAAAGAAAAAAAACAACAAAAAAAAAATCCGGCGCGTGGAATCGTACGTGGCACCTCCTCGTCGGGATTGCGACGCATTAACCACTGAGTCACGAAGAGTTACCTTCTTCAACGTTCAAACGGCAAGCTATTTATATCTACCACTTACCGCTGTTGGCGGGCATCTCACTGGGGGGTAGGAACTATCGTGTTTTCAGCACTATCAGCAAGATGGCGCAATGACCACGTGGCGGCTCTCATCTCTCACGTGTACTTTGTCAAGTAAAGAGAAGGCGAGTGTACGATCACTCGCGCACTCTTGTCTCCCTGTGGGAAGGATCATCCATCTTGGCTGGCGTTGGGTTTGACTGTAATGATTCTGTTGTAGTTACGGGGCGCACAAAGGTCACTGAAATCGTTACAGAGCCTTCGTTTGGTAAAAGAGCGTGCTTTTCAGACACACGAAATAACAACTGAGACGCTTATCCGCATTCATCTGCACCCGTGAGTACGTTTTGTGCGTCACTTATGCGTGAGAAACTTGGGTCACGTTTCAATCTGCCTGTCAATCTGCGCAAAAGCTTCCATTTTGTAGCTATCGCATTCATTGCTTCACCTTTGCGGCAAAGCTGTGACCTTTTTTCAGCTCCTGTACTCTTATTGTGAAAAACTTCGTTCGTCGTGCCGTTTCCATGCGGACCTGTCATTATACTGTATGTTTCATTCATTATCCCTGTGGTCTATCAGTCCGAATATTTTCTACATTATCATTTCTATCCCGTACAACCTAAGCGCCTGTTTTTTATGCTTTTTGATCTTGCAATTTCCTATCCCATTACACACCGTAAGGTAGCCAACTGGACACTGATCTGCATACCCTTTCTGTCTCCTTTTCTTTGCCTTCTCCTTTCCTTTCCTCTTATGCAGAATCAACTTTTGTTTATGGCGTAAGACACTTACCCAATAAAAGAAGATTGGGATGTCATAGCATTTATAGAAAGCGTCACGTAGCAAATTTATGTGCTACCACATGGAATAAAAAATCAACCCTTTGTCTCTGGAAACAAGTCTTGCCTAGGTGCTACCACCGTAAATATTGTTCTTTTCAGCCGTAAACATGGTTTTGAAATCTGTGATTACGATATTATAATGCGCGTACTGTGCTACAGTGTCCGCTATCATTTATTGTTAACACCCATTTCGACATAAAAATCTGAAAAAGAACTGCGTCAATAGCTGTCATTGATTAGAATACTCAATAAATTTGTAGACTGCTGTAGTTAACTAGAGTTTTAAACGATGAATCCAGCTGGCACATTGGAACATAGCTATTGTGGCAAATAGCGTAGAGCCGTATAGATGTGCATACTAATTCCGAGAATGGAATGAGATTTCATATGCCTTTTTAAATGTTATAAACAGATGAACTCGTATGATGAAAAAAAATCATTTAACGATATCATTGTTCATTCTAAGCTGACATGGCTTATAAATTTATGGTTCTAATTATTACGATCGTAGTGTGTTTTCTTGGGTAAGTTGAGAAGCAATACATCATTGGTAATATATTCGAGCATTTTGTTCGCCGTTTAAATATTACTCGTTGTAGTTACTCGACCTAAAGTTCCAAAAAATATGTATATATGGTTACTCGTGATCGTCGTATGGTGAAAAATACCGCACTCGAGCCTAGTATTATTAAGGAGAGGCTGTTAAGGTGGTGAGTCTTCACCCCAGGAAACGAAAAGTGATAGTACAAGCAATACACACTGTTCACAGATAGCAGTGAACTGAGTCTCCACGATTGGTAATCGCATATGTGCTAAGGTGCGTGGGCATTTATATAAATATTATCGAATATTACAGCGTTATTTTAGGAAGTAGCTCCAGCATTGTCGGTGTACGTGTTGCTGATGATTGTGGATGGGCGGCGACCAGAAGGATAACATAGAAAGCAGAGCTTCAGTATGCGAGCAATAGAATATAAGCATGAAAATCCTGTTCTGGCCCAGGCTTTTATTGCGGGATATTCTTTCTGTTGCCAAAGTCAGGGAACGAAGCAGAAATATTTAACTTCCATGGCGTCGTTGAAGCGGCTGTGCAAGAACAGAAGCGTCGACACGGCCAGCATATTGCGAGCAATTATGCCCCTGATTTACGAACTCAGTCCACCATTTCATATTCAGCTCAAGTAGACTCTCTATTCGCTTACCTTATTCAGAAGAACGTAGAGCTCGTCAACTTCAATAAGAAAGTTTTCGATGCAAATCTTGTCGAAATCGACAAGGAGAATTTTTAAGCCGCGGAAGAGTATTGGCAAAAAGTGTATTATGCCGTGTCCCAGCGCGGTTCTTTCCCCGCGAGGTTGCAAGGCGACAGCGACAACAATTAAGGAGACATGCAACGTTGAGGCCATATCGAAAGTCGACGCCGGTGGTGCCACCCATAGAGTTTCCCAAAATTAACTAGAGGGTACTCTGGCGCCATGATCTTTCAGCGACCATGGGAATGATGGGTAGTACACACGTTTGCCTAGTCTTCGTACTTGCGGACGGCAAATCGTACTTGTGGCTCCGTTTATTGCTGTGTTTCGGTTTTGTTTTGAGAAAAAGATTCAACCCTTTTGAACTTCATGACCCGATTTCGAAAAATAAGTCTAAAAAAATAGGGTGGTGAAGCACAACTACTGAACATTTGCTAATATTTGTTTCGTGAGAAAACAACTTCAAGCCACACGAACACACAAGGAGTCAGAAGCAGGCCACAAGTACGAATATTAGACAAATGCGTGTACTACCCATCATTCCCATGCTCGCTGAAGCGCCGTGTGTTGCAGCTCCCATAGACACTAGCGCCAGAGCTCCCTCTAGTGTATATTAAAAAACTCTATGGTGCCAGCACCCGAACACATAACGAGCTTAATGACTTTCCACCTCAAATGACAGACACGACGCACAATCAAGGAACCATGGCGCGTCACCGCACTCTGCTCCTTCCGAAACGAGAGTCCGACGTTTTCCGGCGCATTTCGCGATGGGTGGCCCTCCTGGGACCACTTCAGCACCACGACTAACCTGAAGAATAGTTCAAGTACCTGCTCTCCTATCTTCGTGAAGCAGCCAAGAGAGCCATCGCAGGCATTTTCAAGACATAAGATTTATACAGCATTGTTACCAAGAGTGATGGTATGATTTGGTCGACGTGACTTGATTACGTTTGGCCACTCCAAGGACTGCAATGTCGGGTCTTCGAGGCGCAGCAGACGGGTAGCTTTGACTGTTCGAGGCCAATGTAGGGACGTAGTGGCAACCGAGGAGGCCTTGAAGGTACCCAAAATGTGTATGGTAATAAGCTCACCGATCAGCAGTCTTAGAGCAACTGTTCGTGAAGAACTATGACAGTGTAGACAACGTACAGTCGACACAGGACACCGTATGGAAATAAGCTTGTTACATTTATCTGACGTCTACTGCATGGAAGTGGCTAGACGGATCTAGTGATTTCACAACCGTGGAAAACAAGCTCAATTGAACCGTTGAAGAAAGATTGGAATTGTCGGGAAGTCCACCTACTACAACTCTATTCATGAACAGCTGCACGACTTCGCTTTCTTATACTGCGATACTTTTGGGACAAAAGCATCTCGAGGGTAACATCTACGCTAATGTTGTGCGGGTAAGTACTTATTGCGATCCAATTGTTTTCAATCGGGGAGCGGAGAGGGCGTGCTTTGGTCCGTATGAGCCTTTGCTGGGGACAACACGTGTGCGTGCATGGGCTTCGGCGACAGAAAAGGTTTACAATTTAGTGGCCAATATCTCGGTTTTTTTCGTTGCACACGCAGACAATAAGAAAATTATCTACTAAGTGTGCCTAATCAGAAATATAAATATATCTCAAAATAGGCATGGTGCTAACATCAAATAGCCAGGTTGGCGCAAAGTGGTCGCCAACGACAACTCTAGACACTCTTTTGCCTGCTATCATTGTGCAGTGTGTATTGCTTGAACATCGACTGTTTGTTTACCGGCAACGTCTTCAGTAATTGAAGAGTTTTGTCTTAATAGCCCAAGCGCAGTATTCTCGCCGTCAAGACCAAGTGACACTTGACAGGCTAGGTATTCCGGATGGATGGATGGGATGGATATGGCTGTACCCTTTAGATCGGGCGGTCGCTAACGCCACCAATCCGTAATACTTAGTGAACCAAAAACTATATTTCTTTTTTTAAATAGTGAGGTTGAGGACTCGTAATTTGCAGTGAAGGGTTTAATTTTCACTCGTGCCTTGACTTTAGCCACAAATCAAAAACCTCTTTCTAATTAATTCTACCCGCTTAAAGTCTATTTTGCCCTCCCTGTCCCTAAACCCCAGTGTTTTGAAAAGCTCTGCGCCATCATCCTGAACTTTAGGGTCAAGCCCTTTACACAACATTATCAAGTTTTCGGCCGTTTCCTCCTCCTCTCCACACGCACTGCATACTGTGTCTACCCCTTCGTATTTGGCCCGATATGTCTTCGTTCGCAGTACTCTCGTCCTGGCCCCAAGCAGTAGAGAATTACCCCGAGTATTATCATAGATCCTTTCCTTGGCAATTTCTTGCTTAAAAGTTCGATAGAACCCTAGTGCGGACTTCTTAATCATGGCGATTCTCCACATGTCAGTCTCCGTTTCCTTCACTTTCTTCTTAACCGATAGATCTTTTTGGTTTGGCCACCTGCTGTTTTCTAAGTATTTACCAGTCAGCTTCCTGGTTCGCTTTCTCTATTTTGTATCGACATTCTTCATGTACAAGTAGCTGAAAACCTTCCTAGCCCAACGCTCCTCCCCCAATTCTCTCAATCACTTCTCAAATTTTATCTTGCTGCTAGCTTCCCTGCCCTCAAATGATGTCCATCCCATATCACCTTGTACTCCCTGATTAGGTGTATTCCCGTGAGCTCCTAAAGCAAGCCTACCTATTCCACGTTGCTTAATTATTAATCTTGCTTGAACTTCTGATCTCATGCACAAGACCGCATTGCCGAACGTCAGCCCAGGAACCATGACCCCTTTCCATATTCCTCTCACAACATCATACCTATTGTAATTCCACAGTGCCCTATTTTTCATCACCGCTGCAATCCTGTTACCTTTAGTCGTCACGTATATTTCGTGTTCCTTGAGGTACTCGGTCCCATTGCTTATTCATACGTCCAGATATTTGTATTTATCTGTTATCTCTAGCGTGACCTCCTGTATTCTAAGCTCACTACCTTCGTTGTCATTGAAAATCATGACTGCTGTAGTGGAGCATACGTACCAACGCGTATGCGCCTTTGGAAGACAACGAAAAGCCCGTGCTCTGCTTGCACGAGAGTTTTGTGCCGCCTTTGCCAGACTTGCTGTTCGCCCATTTTCCGTCGCGACCTCGTTGCGACTCCTCTGTTCGAATAAACATCATCACATTTGGTGGAGGCTGCTGAGATCCCTAAGCAGACCTGGAGCTCCGCTCTCGCAAGTTGGCCGAAAGACCACCGTACAACATGACTGACGCAGTCGCCAACCAGCCCATCCCAGCACAGCCAGCACCATCGGCTGCCCCGTCGACCTGCCCCGGTGCTACCCGTCAGCGGGACCCACCAATCTTCAGCGGCAGTGGTGAGCAAGACGTCGAAGACTGGCTATCCTTGTACGAACGCGTGAGTGCCAGCAACAAATGGGACAACGACTCTAAGCTTGCCTATGTTATCTTTTACTTGGCTGACGTCGCCAAGCTAAGGTTCACCAACCGCGAAACCGCCATCGCCAGCTGGTCCACCTTTAAGACCCTCGTGACCGAAGCGTTCGGCCGACCAGAGGTCCGCAAGCTCCGCGCTGACCAGCGTCTGCGCCACCGAGCCCAGCAACCTGGCGAGACCTTTACTAGCTATATTGAGGATGTTCTCGACCTCTGCAGGCGTGTTAACTCATCCATGCCTGAAGAAGAGAAAATTCGACATATTCTCAAAGGCATCGAGGATGGCGCATTCCAGATGTTGCTGGCGAAAAGCCCGACCACGGTGGCAGTTCTCGTAAGCCTGTGCCAGAGCTTCGATGAATTGCGTCGTCAGCGTTCCATCGCCCGACAGAGTGTCCCATCACCAGATTCAATCTCGGCCGTCACACTCGCAAATGGCAACGTTCACCAAGGAACTCTGTAGAACCAGATTAAAGACTTCATCAGGGAGGAAGTCGCCCGACAGCTCTCCCTGCTGCCGCATAGCGACGCGCCCACGACAAGCCTCCCTTCGAATATGCAGCAGGCCATACGCACTGAAACTTGCAATGCCCTCCCTACAGTTCCGGCCTCTTACCCATGCACTTCGGTGCCATCTGATCTCTCAACTGCTGGCTACGCACCAACTGCGCCGCCTTCACCTCTCAGCTACGCAGCTGTGGTCGCGCGGCCCCCACCGCATTCAGTCGCCTTATCGGCTCCACCTCCTCCGGCCTCGCCTCAGTTTACAGGCCCCTACTTCGCTTTTTCCGTCCATCTAATGAGTGGCGCACCCGAGACAATCGTCCCATCTGCTTCGCGTGTGGCATCGCTAGACACATTGCACGCTTCTGCTGCCGCCGTCCCACACCTGCGCACGCATACTTCGGAGCTCCTACCTACGCACCGCAGCAGACCACCACGTCTGCATATGAACAGAGGCACTCCGACTCGGATCGCCACCCATCGACTGCTCGTTTCCCATCACCTCGTCGCCGATCGCCATCGCCTATGCGTTGTCGACCACCTCCTGAGGAGGGAAACTAATCAGTGCAGTTCCGGAGGCAAGAACTGCACCTTGTGCGCAATTCCCAAGGCCTCCATTTTCGCCGCAAAATGTTGTTGATGTCGATGTTGAGGGAGTCACCACATTAGCGTTAATTGATACCGGGGCCGCCGTTTCTGTGATGAACGCAAAATTTTGTAGGAAACTGAAGAAAGTGACCACATCTCTCAGTGGCTTGGTGCTGTCCACGGCTAGCGCGCAACGCATTCATCCCTCGGCTGTGTGTACGGCGCGCGTCATCATCCGAGACGTTTTGTACGTCGTACAGTTTTTTGTTCTACCATCTTGCTCTCATGACCTTATCCTGGGTTGGGATTTCTTATCACGTCATGAAGCTATCATCGATTGTTCCCGTGCCGAAGTGTCCCTTGTGCCAACATGTGAATATCCACCACCCGACCGCTCTCCTCTGCTTTGCGAACTCATCGCTGATGACGACATCATCTTGCCTCCTGAAGCTTCGGTCCCTATTAGCCTTTCATGTGTGGCGCAACCTGACGGCACGGTGGTGTTTACGCCATCTCCGGTTTTTACTGAACGCAAGGGCATCGTTCTTCCATTGGCTGTTCTTACAATTGCGTCTGGTTTAACCGTAATGCTGGTCACCAACCACTGCAACTACCCCATTGGCTTACTTCGTGGTGAAACGTTAGGATATGTGCAACTTGTCGACCATATCGATGATATTATTCTTCCCGACGAAACGCCATGTCACATTGCTGCAATCACTCATGCGTCTGAGCCATCAAGTTCGTCAGCCTTCGACAACGCTATTGACGCAGACCTTCCCCTCTCGCATCGCCGCCAACTTGTTGCTCTCCTTAACAAGTTTCGTTCTTCTTTCGACTTTCAAGAACCTGCTTTGGGCCGCACCACGACTATCGCTCATACTATTGACACCGGCTCACATTCGCCTCTGCGACAGCGTCCTTACCGCGTTTCCGCCGACGAGCGCCGCGTCATTACGGAGCAAGTAGATGACATTCTTAAACGTGGAGTCATACAGCCTTCTCAAAGCGCTTGGTCATCACCTGTGGTTCTGGTCAAGAAAAAAGAGGGCACCGTACGATTTTGCGTGGACTATCGCCGCTTAAACAATATTACGAAAAAAGATGTCTACCCGCTACCATGAATAGACGATGCTCTTGACTGTTTAAAGGCGCCGAGTACTTTACATCTTTGGATCTGCGTTGTGGGTATTGGCAGGTGCAAATGACTGAATGTGATCGCCCTAAAACAGCCTTTGTAATGCCGGATGGCCTATATGAGTTCAAAGTCATGCCATTTGGGCTCTGCAACGCGCCTGCCACATTTGAACGCATGATCGACACCATCTTGCGTGCCCACAAGTGGAAAACCTGCTTATGTTACCTGAACGACATCGTAGTCTTTTCATCTGATTTTCCGACACATCTTGCTCGCCTCCACGAGATTCTGACGTGTCTAACTTCTGCAGGCCTACAACTTAACTCCAAGAAGTGCCACTTCGCAGCACGAAAACTAACCATCTTGGGACATGTCATCACAACAGACGGTGTTCTTCCGGATCCCGATAAGGTTCGAGCTGTCGCTGACTTTCCGTTGCCCACATCACTGAAAGCCCTAAGAAGTTTCGTCGGTCTCTGCTCCTACTTTCGTTGCTTCGTGCGCAACTTCGCGTCCATCATCGCACCTCTCACGAGTCTGCTTTCCAACAGCAAAGGTATATCTGCATGGTCACCTGCATGTGACGACGCATTTCGCCAGTTGCGCCGCCTTCTGACCTCACCACCTATTCTTCGTCACTTCGACCCTGCTGCGGCCACAGAAATTCACACCGATGCAAGTGGCATCGGTCTTGGTGCAGTTTTGGCACAACGGAAAGGCACCCAAGCTGAATACGTAGTCGCCTATGCAAGTAGTGCTCTCAAGAAGGCTGAATTGAATTACTCCGTGACAGAGAAGGAGTGTTTGGCCATAATCTGGGCATTGACGAAGGTTCGCCCGTACCTTTACGGCCGTCCTTTCGACGTGGTCACAGACCACCACGCTCTATGTTGGCTGTCCACCTTGAAAGACCCGTCCGGACGCCTGGGGCGTTGGGTACTTCGATTGCAAGAATACGACATCCGTGTCATATATCGTTCCGGTCGCAAGCATGCGGATGCCGATGCACTTTCGCGATCGCCATTAACACCAGATGTGGCTTCTCTGTCTCCCCCTTTTACCACCTTGTCACCACTCGACACGACTGACATGCTTTCGGAGCAGCGTAAAGACCCATACCTTGCCTTGTTAGTCGACTACCTTACCGATGCGTCTGCTGTCCCTTCCACGAGAGCACTACGCCGGCAAACAGCCCACTAAATAAAGTACTACTACTGCTACTACTTTTCCTTACGAGACGACATTCTGTACCGCCGCAACTACATGCCTGGTGGTCGGAAGTGGCTCCTTGCTGTCTCAACTCATATGCGCTCTGACATCTGCATGAATTTCCATGCAGATCCCCAAAGTGCTCACGCAGGTGTCCTGAAAACCTACGAAAGGCTCCGCCAACGCTATTACTGGCGAGGAATGTATCGCTTTGTGCAGAAATACGTTCAGTCTTGCACCACTTGCCAACAGAACAAGACACCTCCGCGGCACCTTACTTGCATGTTACAGCCACTCCCGTGCCCGGCTCGCCCATTCGACCGCGTAGGTATAGACCTCTATGGCCCCCTCCCATATAGTAGCTCTGGAAACCGGTGGATTATTGTCGGAGTCGATCATCTGACACGCTACGCTGAGACTGCAGCTCTACCGGCAGCGAACGCCCACGAAGTTGCACTCTTCATTCTCTGCAGCTTCATTCTACGCCATGGTGCTCCGCGGGAATTACTCAGTGATAGGGGTCGAGTGTTCCTGTCGGAGGTCATCCAAGCTATCCTCACTGAATGCAACATTATCCACCGGAAATCTACCGCATACCACCCACAGACAAATGGTCTTACTGAGCGGTTCAATCGCACACTTGGCGACATGCTGAGGATGTACACCTCCTCCGACCACACTAACTGGAACGCTGTATTGCCCTTTGTTACCTTCGCTTAAAACACGGCGACGCAAGCGACTACCGGTTTTTCCCCATTCTTTCTATTGTACGGCCGTGAACCTTCCCACCCACTCGACACTATACTACCGTACTGCCCTGATGCATCTGAGTGCTCCCCGCTTTCGGAAGTCGCCAGATACGCTGAAGACTGTCGTCGGTTGGCTCGGTCTCTGACAAGTGAGGCTCAAGGTCTACAAAAGACTCTACACGACGGCGCTCACCACATAGCTCCTACATTTCGTGCTGGCTCCCTTGTGTGGCTTTGGGTGCCCCCGTACGTTCCTGGCCTGTCTTCCAAACTTCTGGCCCAGTACCATAGTCCGTACCGTGTCATTGACGCGACCTCCCCGGTGAATTACATCCTCGAGCCATTACCACAATCACCAGATTTGCGCCGTCGAGGACGCGAGACCGTACACGTCGACCGTCTTAAGCCCTACTACGACCCCCTCATTGTGCCTACTCCCTGAGTCGCCAGGATGGCTACCCTTCACCCCGGGGTACTGTAGTGAAGCATACGCACCAACGCGTATGCGCCTTCGGAAGACAACGAAAAGCCCGTGCTCTGCTTGCGCGAGAGTTTTGTGCCGCCTTTGCCAGACTTGCTGTTCGCCCATTTTCCGTCGCGACCTCGTTGCGACTCCTCTGTTCGAATAAACACCATCACACTGCTGACTTTTCCTTACTGAATCTAAAATCTAACCTATCTCCCTCATTACCGCAGATGTCCATCAATCTCTGCAAATCTTCCTTGTTGTTGGCCATTAGCACTATATCATCTGCGTACATTAATGCTGGTAGTGCCTGATCAATAAGTTTTCCTTGTTGACTAAAGCGAGGTTGAAGCCTAGTCCACTTCCTTCTAATTTTTCCTCTAATCCTTGTAGGTACATCATGAATAATAAGGGTGACAGGGGGCACCCCTGCCTAAGCCCCCGTTTTACCTCTGTATGCTTGGATACCTGTTTTTCCCACTTTATAACTACCTTGTTACCTTTATAGATACCCTTTAAAAGATTAGTGACGACATGTTCCACGCCTAGTGTGTCCAGTATTCCCCACAATTCCTCTTGAACCACGCTATCGTACGCTCCCTTGATATCTAAAAATGCTAGCCACAGGGGCCTGTGTTCCTTTTCTGCTATTTCGATGCACTGCGTCAGTGAGAACAGATTGTCTTCCAACCTCCTGTGTTTCCGAAACCCATTCTGGAGTTCCCCCAGCACCCCTCATCCTCTATCCAAGCCTGCAGTTTTTCCTTTATAATCTGCATCGCCAGCCTGTAGACCACTGATGCCACTGTTATAGGACGGTAGTTGTTTATGTCAGCTTTGTCCCCCTTTCCTTCATAGATCATGCTCATTCCTGCTAAGTTTCCATCGATCGGGAACTTCACCATCGATTATTATTTTGCTCACTGCCTCTCTCAAAGCCTGCTTAGACTTCGGACCTAATGTCTTTATCAGCCTAATTGGAATGCCATCTGGGCCTGTTGATGTACTACAAGGAACCCTTTCTCAGCCCTTTCCCACTATCATTGTGAAAATGGAGCCATTGCACCACTTGATTCGTCCTTGTCTATTGTGGTGTATAAAGTACTTCTTTGTTGAAATTTTTCTGTCACCCTTGTTCTTATATATTCAATAGCATTGTCCCCTTCTAGCCTAGCACCTTGGGCTGTAGTTATAAAACTCTGCTATAGGCTCGTCTCATTTCTTAGGGAGTTTAGATGGTTCCAAAATTTCGCAGCTGCCTTTCTGTCTTTTTAGGTATTTCTGCCAGCCACTGAGCTCCCTTTCTTCTAATCTTTCCATTGATCAAAAGGGATGCATCCCTTCTACAGCTTAGAAAGGTTTCCCATTTTCTTTCAACATCATCTGTCAGTTCACCCCGCTGCTTAGCATGTCTGTGTTCCCTAGAGGCTTCCTGACGTTTTGCTATGGCTCTCTTTACTTCCTCATCCCACCAACTTTTGGGTTTGTGTCTTCTTTACCGGGGTGACTTGGCACGCGTCTTAGCAAGCTCTAGCTCAAAGAGTCTAATTAGATTTGTGTATGTCCACACTGTCTTATTATCCTCCGTGATTACTTTCTCAATTTGTTTAGAGGCTATTTCAATTTGCCTTACTGGATAAAAATTTTCCTGTAGCTGCTCATCTTGTCTCCTTCCCACTTTCACTGTTCTTCCAAAACTTAGCTTGATACGTTTGTGATCACTGCCCAGACTTCTGGAGCCACCTTCATCTATGTGCATTCCCCTGAGCTTATTATACATCCTATGTGACATCAGTGCATAATCTATCGTCGACTGCAGCCTTCCTACCTCCCATGTTATTTGCCCTTCACACTTCTCGATACTGTTGCAAATGATCAAATCAAGCCTTTAACACATATCCATGATCATTTTGCCTGTTGGGTCGGTATACCCATCTATAACTTCTATGTGCGCATTCATGTCTCCTAGTATAATTATCTCGCACTCTCTTCCTAACTCCTGAATGTCCTTTGATATACACACTACCATTGCCTGGTTTTCCTCTCTGGTCTTTGCTCCCGTCCACAAGTACACGAAACCAAGGAGTGTCATTTGACCTGCCACATTCCCTTTTAGCCAAAAATGTTCCTTGCACTCCTGCTTGACCCTTTGCCAGTCTTTGCTTTTATGAATGAACGCCCTAATACCCCCCCCCCCTCTTTCTGCTTCCTTCTGTTCTATTACAATATTCCCACGCATAGTCCGGATTGTTCGAAGGTTGTTCCATGTCCCTGAGATGTGTTTCTACAAAACCGTTTACCATCGGGCTCTCTTCCCTTAGCTGTTCTTCTATCTCTTCCCACTTCAGCCTGTTCTTACCACCCTGCATGTTAATATAGCCTATGTCCGAATTGGCTCAACGCTCGTGGCTACGTCTATTTATGCCCCGGACTCTACCTATCTTAGATATTGGTGCCACTTTGGAATCTTATCTGTCCATACCACCTGTCGAAGAGTCTCCCTGGTTGTTTTCCTCGTTACTACCTATCCTGCACCCCGAAGGGCTCGCTTGCCCCCCAAAAAAGCTGTTGCGCGTCCTGCAAGTTGCCAACCCACCTCATGACCTAGCCGCCCATCGAAGTGAATTCTGTCTCGTTGAAAACCACCCCACCTATGCACCTCTCTGTTTATTTCCACCACCTCAAAGCCTTTCTCTCGACTCATCCGCCATATCTCTTGGTTTGCGTTGACAACCACTCTTTGAAAGTTGCTATCACGCACCGGTACCACCGGTATCGTGCATATCACTACCTGTACGTTAGGAGAAGTGGCGCGCATGTCATCGACGCCTTTCGCCAGTGTGGCTGCTAGTCCTGCTGTATCTTCATTTAAGACATCGTTTAAACCGCCTGAAATTATCACGAGGTTTCGTCTATCAGCTGTAGTTTTGAGTTTTGCGCTCGCTTGTCTCATGACTGCTTCAAGCTTGCATCCTGGGAACGCCTCTACTGCAACCCTTTTGTCACCTCTTACCCTCTCTTTGATGGCTTCTGTGCATCGATTTAAGTTCGAGTCCCCGGTGATTATCACATGCTGTGACTTTTCAGCTGGAGCGTCCTGCACCTGGGGGCTACTTGCAGCTGTGACGCCAGCTGCTTTGTCCCCTCCCAGCCCCACCACTACCTCGCTGAAGCTGGGCCTTGCGACAGTTGAACCGACTAAACCTGTTTTTTTCAAACTTGCTTGCTCTTCCTTCTCCACCGTTCTGGTTGCCGGTTCCCTACTGTTCTCTCCGTAGGCCGCTTCTTTGTTCAGCTTCGCTAGTGCTTCCTCGGCGGACTTCAGTCTTTCTCCCATCGCCCTCGTTTTCTCTTGCTCTGTCGGCAACTCAGTCTCGAGCTCGGCGATTCTCATCAGCAGTTCACTCTGGGCAACCATCATTTTCTCCATTTTTTCCTCGACCTCACACTGCCTACACTTCGCGTCAGCCCCTTCTCCATCAGCTTCTTCACTTGGGTCCACATTCAAACCCACTCCACATCCTGAACACTTTACAGTCTGTTTAACCATGTCTTTCTGACACCAATATTTCCTATACTCGATAATTACTAAACTCGAGCCCTGCACTACGAGAAAAAAGAAAGTGTAAGCTCTACTACAAAAATTTGCGTGTTCAATGTACGTGCACCTCTTCCACGGGGTGGCAAAAGAAAAAAAACAACAAAAAATTCAAACACACACACCCGCACTAACTAATAAATACCTGGTGACTGGCCCCCAAAAAAGCCGTACCATAAAATAAGTGCTACGAAGATTTCAACCACTGCCTTATATTTATAAAGACAAGCTCAAAACATGCAAAAACCCTTATCTTCGCAGTCGATCCGGAGCGCTCAAAAAACACGTCCATCCACCATGACAGCCCGAACTGACTCCACAACGGAAAAGAAGCGCCCACTACAGGACGCTGATGCACAGAGGCAATTTTTTGTTACTCTTAAGGGTGATTCAGTTCTGCAGCTTATGTAATGAGAGCATTTGCCCACTACAGGACGCTGACGCACAGAGGCAATTTTTTATTACTCTCAAGGGTGATTCAGTTCTGCAGCTTGTGTAATGAGAGCCTTTGCCGGTACGTTCTGCTAATTAACATCTGCAGTCAGACTAGGCTGCACTTGCAACATGTCGTGGTAACATATTCCTTACGCGCAAATTTAAAGCTGACATACCGTCAGAGAACATACAAAAAAGTGGTTGCCAGTGTATGGTAAACCTCATATCCACCAATCATTAACAAAATGATGTGCTTATAAGAAAGTATCAGTAGTAAAAAACAGTTGGTAATAACAGCGCGACATTGCAGTACAGGTTGCATCACTTTCTAATAATGCTATGTAGTCATGGTGTGTTATTCTTTTTCTAGCCTGCTGGGGCATACACGTTGAAGTTCATATTCTGTAAATTTGCAACCGATGTAAGCAATTTATTTTTATGAATATAATGCAATACAGTAAGCAGTCTAACAAATGTATTACAATGTGGAGTTTTGTAATTGAGCGGTGAATACTGGGATGCACGTATACTCCAGGTACAGAGAAGAGTGGAACCTTGGGCTGGTTGGTGCTCAGTCATACTTGCAAGTTTTTCCAGTGCGCGAACGTTGGCGAAAAGGGGACAGGGTAGACAAAAAAGAGCGCCGACAGGATAGACAGTGCTCTTTCTATCTACCCTGCCGCTTTTTTTCTACGTTCCAATGCTGAAAAAACTTGCAGACACATACGTTAATTGTGCAAAACTGCCCCACCTGAATTTGTTATAAGTCATATTAACGAGCTCCAAATGCAGGGGCAAAATACGCTGAGATGTTGAAAATGCCATGCACTGAAGATTACTTACCTTTTACACTTGTCTTATTCTCGAAGGGAACCTTCGTTTGGTTATCTTCGCAGTAAATTTGTGCGTCGGAGCCTTCATAGCCCGAAGTAAACACCTTTAGGCACGCACCCCGGTTGCAGTAGCCCTTCGAGTTTATTATCTTGCCAGTTCCAACAAAGTACTAAAAACAAAATACATATATATTAGTAGGAAACTTTTTATCTCGCAGTTTAACTAGGGCTTGTTTGTTTAGTAGAGCTAGCACTAGAGGTACTTAATTGGTATGTTTTTATTTGTGTGTGCAAATTACTTTGGTTGCATTCGGTGCAGTTTGAGCAACCTGCCTAAGAAGCTTTTAGTCAAATTAACTCAAACCAATCATGTGACTTACGACGCCTGTCAGAGGTTTGTTCTTTCTTGGTTTCCTTTAATTTTTTCGTTTTTTAAACTGGATATTTTTATGACATTTTCCACCCAGCAAGCATTCACCTCATTTCGCGCAAGAAATTCTGTTCTTCTACCGAGTTTCGCCACGTGCGCAACTCTGGTCCTGGTGGCGTGAACGCCCCTATCAGACTCGCTAGGGATAGTCCTGGCCTGTTCGTTGCCTCGTCAGCTGGTGTTCTACGTGCATCATCTATGATGACGACATCCTGGTTCCTTCAATCGTTGTCCAGCCTGGCTCTGGTGACATCGTCGGCAAAGCATAAAAGGACATCATCGATGCTTTCTTCAGTGGGCGAGTTCACAGCTGCGCTGGCAGAATGCTGAACCGTTTTCTGCATTTTACGCATGTTACTTTCAGAATGTCGAGTGCATTCGTTCAGATAATCGCTTCCTGCTGCTGTTGTCATGCCCACACTGTTTGACATGTACCTCTGATATTTTGTCATTATGCTCTGACCTTATTGTCTGCTTTAGCAGAATTCTCTGGTGCGGTGATGTAGAATTGAACCCGGGGCCTCCTTAGTTAAACAAGGCTAACACTCGTTTACGTGGTGCGTCCTTTGCTGATGACACGGGTGATTTTGATGCAGCGGATGCTAACTTGTCTTTAGTGACTCAAATGCTTACCGAATTAATTAAGGGTCAGCAACGTATATCGCAAGATATAGCTGATATGAAGAAGTATAATGAAGTTGTCAATTCTAGGTTTGATGTTTTGGAGAATCGTGTCTCTGCATTGGAATCTCTTCCCATCACGCCTTCTACAGCTGCCGGTAACAACGTGAACAGCGATATTCAGCAGCTACAAATCAAAATCAAGCAACTCGCTATGTGAAACGATGATCTAGAAAACCGATCTCGTCGCAATAATTTGCTGCTGCATGCCTCACTGAGACACCAGATGAATCCTCTGAACTTCTGCTGTCTAACCTTTCTGAATGGTTCAAAGGAAATCTGCAATTTGATTGCCCTAATATCGAAAGGTGTCACAGGATTGGACGTAGGCAAGCCGATCGTTCACGTCCCATTATCATAAAGCTGCTCGACTATCGCGAAAAAGCATTCTCCTTAAAAACGGCTACAAACTTAAAGGATCTAACTTTCGCATTTCTGAAAACTATTCAATGCGCGTACGAACTACCAGAAAGAGGTTATGGGAAGCATCACAATCCTTTCGGGATAAGGGCTCCATTGTACGTTTAAGTTTTGATAATCTGTTTATAGATAAAGTTAGGTACAACTGGAACGATGACACTAACACCCTCATTAGGATTCAATCTTGCCCAGCAAAAGCTTCTATTGTCACCACTAAATCTCCTTGACGCCTCAAGAATGATCCTAATGAGCCCCTGCGCATCTTAAATGTTAATGCCAGAAGCCTAGTCAACAAGTTCCCGAATTTTCTTTCACTTATCACGGCCCATTCACTGATATAGCTGGCGTAACAGAAACTCGGTTAAATGAACATATATACGATAGTGAAGTAACACCCCCAGTTTTTAGTCATCAAAACTGAGAGACGTCATGGCAGGGGAGGGGGTGTCGCACTATTTTTACGGTCTGATATTAAATTTTCAGTTATCCCCAGTCCACGTGATACCGAATCTGTTTAGTGCAAGGTCTTTTTTGGAAGCATTTTCATAGTTTTTGGCGTAATCTACCCCTCGCCATCCTCGAACATAGATCAGCTGCTCGCTTTAACAACTTTTATGCACGAGCGTTTCTTATCTACTTCCAACTTGATCTGCCTGGGTGATTTAACACTCCAGGTACTTTGTGGCCATCTCTATCGCTTACAGGCTATGACGTAGAAATGTGCAAAGTTCTGTTAGACTTCTCGCTTTATTTTTGTTTAAAACAGATTGTTGAAAATAACACACGAGGTGATGCAGTTTTAGATTTAGTTTTTGTTCGTCCTTTCCTCTTGGACCATGGTTATGAATGCGAAGTTGTTGATGGTATTTCAGACCACAAGGCCGTTCTAATATCCATTTCTGTTCCTGTACATACCAACCATTTTGTCTATTCTACATTTCCCGAGTTTTCACGAGCCGATGACGCGTCTGTTTTTGATCTTTTGTCAGACTTTTTTGATGATTTCGAATGCCTCAGTGATTGTAATGACGTGAATTCCTTGGTGGCTTTTTTTGGAAAGACTGTGACAACATGTATTGAGCGCTTCATCGCAATAAAAACGAAAAAGAAAAACCCCCACCTTCCCTGGTTATCACGTGATATACTTCACCTGTCGCGTCGGGTTGCCAGACTGAGACGTTTAAAAAAAATGGTGACCCATCTAAAATACAGGCCCCGCCACGGTGGTCTAGCGGCTAAGGTACTCGGCTGCTGACCCGCAGGTCGCGGGATCAAATCCCGGCTGTGGCGGCTGCATTTCCGATGGAGGCGGAAATGTTGTAGGCCCGTGTACTCAAATTTGGGTGCACGTTTAAGAACCCCAGGTGGTCAAAATTTCCAGAGTCCTCCACTACGGCATCTCTCATAATCAAATAGTGCTTTTGGGACGTTAAACCCCACAAAATCAAAAAAATCAAATCACCTAAAATACAGGAATTAAACCTCGCCAAAGAAGAACTTCAGATCAAAATTAATTTGTCGAAGGACTTCTATTTCAATGTTACGTTGCAAGATTTAATGAAAAACAACTTTAAAAAATTCGGGCTTCTATTTTACCCATCTCAGCTGCCACAAATACAGTTGTTATAAATAACGTCCCCTGCAGTGACCCCTCAACCATTTCTAACGCGTTCAACGAATACTTCCAATCGGTATGTACAACTGACAACTTAGACATCCCTAGCTTTCACCATGGTACAAATAACTCAATAAGTGATATTTCCGTATCTCTCGACGGCGTTATGAACCTAATTTTGCACCTAGGAAATAACAAATGTCTTGGTCCTGACGGCATTCCTAATATTTTTCTTCTTAGATATTGCGAGTGGACCAGCCGCACTTGACCATAAATTTTCAAAGGTACTTAAGCACTTCAACTGTTCCTTCAGCTTGGAAATTAGCGAAAATTCTTCCTATGAATAAATCTGGCAGCAAGCAGTCACCATTAAACTATTGCCCGATTTCATTAACGTCTGAATCATGTAAACTTTTAGAACACATAATCTTTAAGCATATCATGGGGTTTCTTGAAAATAATAACATCCTAAGTAATGCCCAGCATGGTTTTCACCAAGGTTTTAGTACAACAACTCATCTTGTAGAATTTTCTCATGACATTTTGAACGCTCTAGACTATGGTTACCAAATTGATGCAATTTTCATCGACTTTGCAAAAGCATTCGACACTTTTACACATTAAAAACTGCTGCACAAACCTCACGCAGTTCTTAATAATTATTGCTTAGTTGACTGGATTGCTAGCTTTTTAAACAACCGTTTTCAGTTTGTTTCTTTTAATGCCTCAAACTCATCTGTTGTGAATGTTTCATCCGGAGTCCGCCAGGGTTCAGTCCTGGGACCACTTTTGTTCTTATTGTACACAAGTAATTTGCCCTATTGTGTGTCTGCGAAAATCCGCCTTTACGCTGATGACTGTGTCCTATATAATGTAATTAATACCAATGATGACCACAATTTACTTAATAATTGTTTTGCACAATTTTGCAGATGGTGTGACACATGGCATAAACTTTACTAAAACAGTTGTTCTTTCCTTTTGTAAACGCAGCTCCGTTTCGTTGTTCGATTACTCCTTCAATGGCTCCTCTCTCTCACGTGTGTCCGAATATAAGTACCTAGGCCTCATCTTCGCGCCCAATATGTCTTAGGTCTAAACATATCGAATACTCTTGCAATAAAGCTTTAAAGAAACTGGGCTACCTAGATCGTACATTAAATGATGCTCAACCAGAAACAAAGTTGCTAATGTATAAATCGCTCATCCGTCCTATCCTCGGATATGCCTGCCCCGTTTGGAACCCTCATAAAAAATCGGACGTCAGCACACTAGAATCCGTTTAGAAGAAAGCCGTCCGTTTCATTTTCCGCCGTTACGACTGGAATTTCTCACCCTCCTCTTTACTTGCTTCGCTAGGTCTGCAAACCTTGTCCGAGCGACGCGAGCTCGAATGCCTAAAGTTGATGCACATTCTTGTTAATACCCCTCGCTACGCAATAACTAACGAATATCTGTCTCCTGATAAACCGAGACCCACAAGGAATAGCCACGAACTCAACCTGACACCATTCCATCCACGTACTAACCTATTTAAGTTCAGCTTTTTCCCACACACCATAGAAAAACAGAATGTATTGCCTGGATCAACTAGATCATTGCCTTCAGAAGATTTCTTGCATGAACGTATTGATTCGCGATTTGTTTATTAAAAATTGTAGTTTCTCGAATGAAAGTATTGATTCAGAATTTGTTTATTAAGAGTTATATTCCTGTTTGTTAAGAGTTTTATTCTTGTGTGTGCTAATGTATAGCAAACCGACTCCTGCGATAGCCCAAATCGGGCTGCAGTATATAAAAGTAAATAAATAAATAAATACTTTAAGGGATACTAGGTAATATGGGAAGCTAACGATGGTGCCATAGGCATTCTATAGCGTGTATAGACTACGTAACCCCTGCCACACGTTGGGCACCTTTAAAGCATGGCTGCACGTTTCCAGAATACACCGTTCAGGCACGTGATGAGTTCTATATGAATTTGTTAACCTCCCGTACATATCTTGATTGCACTGAATATTTCATTCCAAGAAAAATAAACAAGTGACATGTTGTTTTGTAAGAGTTCCAGTAATTTATTACAATAAGCAGATAATGAATAAATGCTTCGTTGTTGTCATTAGATGGAGCCGAAATGCTAGAGGCCCGCATACTGTGCGATGTCAGTGCACGTTAAAGAACATGACATAGTCGAAATGTCAGTACACCTCCATTACGGTGTCTCTAACTATCGTATTGTGATTCATGGGCGTCAAGCTCCAGGTATTAATCAATAAATAATTTAATTACCGTGCCCCAGGAGCAACCATATGGCTTTTGTGCAGGCACACCGGAAAATAAAACAATGAAACTAAACAATACAACACACTCTTGAGAAACAGAAACCAAATAAAAAGAACGTATACACAAAGACAAGAAGAACGCAGTGCAATATGGGAACAATAAAGGACAAGACAACAATCACGAAATGGCATTGCAATACAAAGGGGAATATACACAACTTTGTGGAATGCTTTCTCAAAAATGCAAAAGGGAATAAAGAACCCAAGGTTGTCGAAATTTCCGGAGTCCTCCACCACGGCGTTTCTCATACTCATACACAGTAAAAATTTTTACACCCAGAAGGGTGTAAATGAGCTTGTCCTGTAGACGACACCCTAAGGGTGTTAATTCAGCACCTTCCAAAAAGGGTGCTTTTTCATGCACCCTTAAAATAGGGTGTACATGTAAAAAACTGTAAGGTGTTACAAAAACACCCTTAAGGAAGGGTGCCTTCGATGTCCATCACTTTTTTAGCACCCTCTGAGAAGGGTGCAAGAAGGGTGCACAAGGGTGTTGAGTGCCCATGGCAGGGGTGCCAGTATTCTTTTAGACTGCACTAATAGATATCAGCATGCACTGATTACGCACTACTTGAAGAAAATGGCCCTGATTATCAATGGTGCGCCACCTGTCGAGCTCCATTCATTGCGTCTGGGCAAAAATATAAACGCGTACTATCGTGTATGAACTTGTGCTGGATCTATATATACTTCACAGTATATGCATAATGCGCGTTACAGAAAATGAAGCCTTGCTGCCCTTGCATATTGCGTTTATTTAATAGGCAAATAAAACATAACTT
Source organism: Rhipicephalus microplus (assembly GCF_013339725.1). Lineage (NCBI taxonomy): Eukaryota > Metazoa > Arthropoda > Arachnida > Ixodida > Ixodidae > Rhipicephalus > Rhipicephalus microplus. The sequence goes on along the minus strand of NC_051165.1, from coordinate 80,821,204 downwards.
TTCTTCTGCAACACAACTTTTTCACCAGATATACGTTCACGTATACATACACTACACATGCAACACCTCAAATGTTTATTATATTTATTCAGTTTCACTTCATTGACAATTCTTTGCAACATACAATTACACTGGTTTCAGTTTAGTATACTGCTTCAAGTACATAGAGACTACAAATGAAATATACGCTAATATATCTCTCTAATTCTTTCAAGTATCTACAATCACAGTGGTTTCCAGTTTAATACTCCTTCATGTACACAATCGGTTAATAGGAATGAAATACAGGCAAATATATACTTATAATTCTTTCAGATATATACAATCACCATGATTTCACTATATACGCCTTCATGTACACAATCGTTCCCAAGAAGTGATGCACACAAAAATATATATGGATAGTGTTTTCAAATGTATACAATCACAGTGGATTAAGCTTTGTATTCCTGGATGTATAACAATTGGTTATGAGAAATGATGTACATGCAAACATAAACGGGTTTTCGCACATATAACTTTAGCGAATACTTAAGAAACCAATACAATGATGAGAAACACAATAAGCTAAAAACGAACACAAAACTGAGTCAAAACACACAAAAAACAAAGGTAATGCATAATTATGGCTAATGACACAGCTGGGTCACTTTATGCCAAATGTCCCAGCCATTTTGGCAACCACTTCAAATGTATTCGAAAAACTCGTGCTGCATTGAAAATAGTGAACTTCTGGAATATTTAAGAGAGGAAAAATATTTGGTCACGTGGCTGCCCTCTGAACTTCCTGGAATGTCGTCTTGGTGTTGTATGTGAAAAATTTTATTTTGAAAGCACCGCTCCTTCTTTCCATACGAAACTCGGTCTACGTGTTACGTAACAAGAGCTTAATTTGGGAGAGTTGGTTCATCGTGGTTGTGTGCTAGTCACAGCGCGACAACTTTACGAAGAGACAGAAAGGACAGGAAAGAGCACCGACTGTCAACTGAATTTAATGAATGTGCTACGAGCGCTTTTATACGGAGTACAAGAACCGTGTTCATGCGCGACGACATGTGTGAGCACTACAAAATAATCTTAACTGTGAAAAGAATACTCCCTCTCGGAAAGGATAAATGAACGTGTAGTGATGCACTGATCATTGGTTTACCTGATAAAAAATCCTTCTACAAACGTTAAATTGGCATTAAGTAAACCTATTCTCGTGCCGAATGGGGCAAGATTGACTATTCCTGTTGCTGTTTAGTACACACACATTTGAAAGCTTGCAAGGGGTGGAAAACAACACGCTAATATCATATCTGCTGGCTATTTTTTTAATTGTGAGACACTTGATGTGGTATAACATGCAAAGGTTTTGGTCATTGTTTTTTGTTGGTCCTGTCTTCTTTAACTTTACTTTCTGCAGGAGGGTTTCGCAAATGGGTGTGATAATTCTGTTGGGATACCCACCATCTTTTAGTCTTTTAATCTGGTTTTTGAACCTGACCTCACCCTTGTGCTAACATGACTTCTGAAGGGTGGCCTGAGTACATGTGGTATCAATTCCTCTTTCTACTAATTTTGAATGCCCACTATGAAAAGGCAGAACATTCTTAGCACTCCTGGGCTGATAGCACCAGCCAATACCCCAACAGCATCATCACACTTGTTTGCGAAACCCTCCTGCAGAAACTAAAGTTAAAGGAAACAGGACCAAAAGAAAAAGAGAATGACCAATCACCTTTGCATGTCACACGGTACTACGTACATAAGGTGTCTCACAATTTTAGGAAAAGAGCCAGCAGATATGACATTGTTGTTTTCTACCCCTTGCAAGCTCTCAAAAGTGCATGTACTTACAGCAACAGGAATAGTCAATCTTGCACCATTCGTCGCTAGAATAGTGCCGCCAGCACGTAGTGGGTTGGCAGCAAGAGCGGCTCAAAATCTGGAGGAAAAAAGAAGATCGCGTTCTTCTCTGCTCGAGAGCCAGCCACGACTGACGCATCGTCCTAGAGCTAGCTACCCGGTCGTTCAATAAATCCCCCCAGTACTTGTGACTCATCGTGACAAACTGGTGGAGGTGCTGGGTATTGGGCGTGCGTCCTCGTACATGATGATCCTGTGTTGAGTGATGGACGTCTGGCGGATCTTCGAGCAACTTGCGAAGCAAGACCTGTACTCAAACAAGAGCGCTCGCAGCGCAGTCTGGTTATCGGTGGACAGATCAGGATTGATGTCAATGTTGCTCATTGATGTGTCTGCGTTATCCACTACTTCTGACGTGAGACAGTTGGTTACGTTTGCTACTTCGTGGGCAAACGCTATCGAAGTGCCACGGAAAAGGTGTCGATGCTCGTTGCTAAAGTTGGTAACGAGCAATTCAGATCGGCCGTCACGAACGTGTATTACACTTCTCGCTACACATATGACTTGCTGCAGGAGGTGTTCTAAATTTGTCTCGGCCACCACATCGCCATCGCTCAAACCACAGCATGTTACGTCGACTAGAACACTGGCTCGGGGAGGAAGCGTCACGCTCTGTTCAGAAATACGGAGTACGTCGACACGCATTCCGTCATCCTGCACGTTGATTGCTCGCTGGGCTGAGAACGTGACGCGGCGCTCTTGCAGATCAATGATAGCTCCATTTTCCTGTAGAAAATCAACTCCCAGAATGACGTCACGAGAGCATTCACGTAGAACAAGGCAGCTTGCTACGAATGTGTACCCTTGAATCTGTACTCTAGTTGTGCAGGCACCCAGTGGAGTAACGACATGGCCACCAGCTGTCCGAATCTGCGAGTTATGCCATGGTGTGATCACTTTCTTCAGCTGCGTTGTCAGTTTCCCGCTCAGTATGGAATAGTCTGCGCCGGTGTCCACTAACGCATTAACTACACAACCATCAATTGTTACTGCTATGTCGAGTGAAAGCCGGCTATCCTTTGCAGCAGCAGGTGATGTCGGACCAGTTTCTGTACAGTTCTGCGTCAATAGGAGGTCTTCAGCGCTTCGACGTTCAGCGACCCCGCCCCCAGAGGTCGCTTCGGCTAGTTTTCCCGGCGGGGGCTGGGAGATCGTGCGGTAGAATACCGCTGGGGCGTTGATGAAAATCGCCTCGGTGATGGCGAGCGCGACTGGCGCCCGGCAGACGGTGGTGCATGCTGCTGGGAGAGGTAGTTTTGGATGTCGCGTGGTCTCTGACCGTAACGGGGTGGCGGCGAGTACGCAGAGAAGCCGCGAAGCCCAAGACGGCGATATGGGCACTGGCGGTACAAGTGATCAGCTTCTCCGCAGTGAAAGCACAGAGGCCGGCGATCAGGTGTGCGCCAAACATCAGACTTTCGAGGAGACGTGCGCCGATCGTCGATGTACTGAACTGGTTGCACTGAACGATGGGCGACAGAAGCACCAGGGACAAAGGGCAGGGGCGGTGGCGTGTACGTGCCTTCGTAGTACGGTATGTGCTGCGTTGACTGTAGTGAAACAGCAGGAACAGGATGGACGAATAATGGCGGCGTTGCAGCAGGGCGTTTCAAGGCTTCCGCGTAGGTTGTCTCACGGCGGTATTCAGCAGGAGCTGGCACAGCTGTATCATGAGGCAACGTGTCCCGGAGGGCCTGGTGCAGCTCATCCTTGATCACAGTTGAAATAGAGTTGACTGTAGGATGAGGTGTTACACCAGCCTTTTGTAACTCTTCACGTACTATATCACGGATGAGTTCACGTAGACAGTCGTTGTTGGTTCTAGTGGCGGTGAAAATGTCGGCAGTAGACATGCCACTGACTTGCCTGTCGTATTGGTTGGATCGCTGCTGCAGCATTTTTTCCATTGTCACGGCCTCGGACAAGAACTCCGCGACCGTCTTCGGAGGACTTCGCACGAGGCCGGCAAAAAGCTGGTCCTTGACACCGCGCATCAAGTGACGCAACTTCTTGTCCTCAGTCATTCTTGAATCGGCCCGTCGGAAGAGGCGCGTCATGTCTTCGACGTACGCGGTCACAGTTTCGTTTGGCGACTAGACGCGGGCAAGAATAGCTCGTTCAGCTCTTTCTTGGCGGTCAGTGCTGGCATATGTCTGCAGAAGTCTACGACTGAATTCGGGCCACGTCGTCAGCTGCTCCTCCCGATTTTGATACCACGTGCGAGCCCCGTCTTCGAGATAGAAGTAGACACGACCCAGTTTCGCCGCGTCGTCCCACTGATTCAAGTTGGCTACGCGCTCGAAGTCCGCCAACCAGTCCTCAACGTCTTCGCGCTCCGTACCATGGAACGTCGGCGGTGCCCGTGGGCTTTCCAACGTATAGCGGTTCGGCGACGTGCTTCCCGTGCTGGTTGCCAAGGTTTGTACCGAAGTGCTGGTCATGTTTGTTGACGTGGTGGGAGCAGTATCGTTGACTTCCGGAGGCAATCCCCTGATTCGGCGGCTGGTCCGATGCACGGGAGTGTTGACTGGCACTGGACTCGTATTACGGCTTCCTGGGGGGGTCTGCAGCATCCGTGAGGCTACCCAGCACCTTCCACCAGCCACGGCTTCTGAGGTAGCACAATTTTTCATGCGCCACATCGTGTTACGACACGGTGCTCCTTCCAGTGTAATAACGGACAGAGGGACGGCATTCACGGCGCAGCTTACGGACGAAGTTTTCAAACTGAGCAACACCAGACACCGAAGGACAACTGCGTACCACCCGCAAACCAACGGACTTACTGAACGACTGAATAAGACCCTCGCAGACATGATCTCAATGTACATCGACGTACAGCACAAAACATGGGACCGGATCTTGCCTTACGTGACCTTCGCGTATAATACCGCCGTGCAAGAGACCACGCGATTCACGCCATTTCGGCTTCTCTACGGCCGCGAAGTGCAGACCATGCTAGACTCAATGCTACCGTGTCAGGACGAAGAGGAGTTGGCAACAGACGCCGAAGAATTCGCAGAGCGTGCTGAGGAAGCCCGGCAGCTCGCGCGACTGCACATCGGCCAGCAACAGCAGGCAGACGCACGACGCTATAATACCCGCCACAGAGAAGTGTTTTACAGCCCCGGAGATCAAGTTTGGGTGTGGACGCCCGTCCGCCGCCGTGGCCTTAGTGAAAAGTTGCTGAGCCGGTACTTTGGTCCATATAAAGTGTTACGCCGCGTCAGTGACGTGAACTACGAAGTGGTTCCGGACTCAACACCCCATGCACGGAGCAGGACACGGCTGAGGCCGTCGTTCATGTGTTCACACGTCGTTCATGTGTTGCGCATGAAGCCATTTATTGCGCGTTGTTCGTAACTTTTCCTTTACCGTACAGCGTTCTTTGTGTTTTTTGTTTATTTTGCGAACTTACTTTCTCGTTCATTGACGTTTCCTATGTTGGCACGCTCTTCAATTTTTACTTTCACTTCATCCGAATTTCCATTTTTTTTTCACGTGCCTATGTAGCATCGCGGTGCTGCTATGTACTTTCCTTTCCTCTTTTTGGTACTTGTAGTTTTTTTTTTCTTTTCGGAAGGGGGGATAATGCCGCCAGCACGTAGTGGGTTGGCAGCAAGAGCGGCTCAAAATCTGGAGGAAAAAAGAAGATCGCGTTCTTCTCTGCTCGAGAGCCAGCCACGACTGACGAATCGTCCTAGAGCTAGCTACCCGGTCGTTCAATAAATCCCCCCAGTACTTGTGACTCATCGTGACAATAGGTTTACTGAATGCCAATCTAATGTGTATGAGATACCGCTAACACGTGGAAAAGTAAACATAGGACAAACTGGGCAATGCTTCAATGATCAAGCAAGACAGCATGCCTTAAATGTTAAGAAGGGCTATAGTAGTCTCATGGCCGGGCACCGTAAAGAATGTAAGTGTAGTCATAGGTTTCATAAAACACGGTTTTTGAAAAAAAAAGCAAGCAGAAAAATGAGAGTTTTTAGAACTCTTTATTAGGAAGGCCAAGGATCAATGCATCAGTACACCTTCACTTATCTTTTCCGAAAAAGAGCATTCTTTTCTCGGTTAAAATTATTTTTTCATGGTCACACATGTGTTGTTGCAGATGAGCCCTGGTCTTGTGCTCAGTATAAAAACGCTCATAGCACCTTCAATAAAATTCAGTTGACAGCGCTCTTTCCTGTCCTTTTTGAGATACGATTTTTATTACAGAAAAAATTTCATTTTCTTACAATTTAGTTATAATGATGAATTTTCATTGTATCACAACATGGAGCAATTTGCATCTCAATACGGACAAAAATCACAATTTTGTGAAATTCGTGATATTTTCTCATATATTTCAGCAGCTTGAGAAGTCTAAAGATATTTTTTCCTCATAATATACCTTCTGTGGAGTAAGTATTCACTGCTCAGATATTCATACAAAGTGCAATATTGCAATAAAAATGCAAACATAACACATTTTGGCTTTATTCTTGGAAGCGAATGTGGCAAAAAAATTGCACTATTATTATTGAGCTTCAAATACCTTACAGAAGCACATTTACTTAACAGGTAGACCGAATTTGCTTTAGAAAAAATAAGCGGTAGTTTTAAAATGAAATTTTCCACAAACAGCACACAGACGGCATTATGCCAGGAAGTTATAAGCCAGCCACATGAACAAAACTTTTTTTCTCGCTGAAATATTCTAGCAGTTCACTGTTTTCAACGCAGTAAGTCAGCACTTTTTTTTTCAAATACAATTCAGATGGTCGCCAAAGTGGCTGGGACGTTTGGCATGGAATGGTCCAGCTATATTTAAGCAAAATAACTTACACAAATAACAATGTTTGTTCATCTACCACGACCACACTAGAAAAAGTTGTTCAGGCATGGTGACACTAAAATTTTCAGCGTCGTACTGCCTGAACAACTTCTTTGATAAACTCCAAACTCACGCCGAGAAAAAGCCGCTAAATCACGGTGGATGTTAAAGGCCTTGCGGCCGTAGACAATGTTGAAAATAAAAAAAATCAACTCATCAGTGCTGTCACTCCTTCTTCGTCATTACTGACATGGAAAATTTTTCGGTTATCCATGTGGAGGTTCAGGAAGTAGGCTTGCTCTAGGCTGGGGCCGGGGGGTAGACTACGCAAGACGTCAGCGGCACCCTCCCATCCTGTAATAAGAGCAAATATGACTTCTCATAAAAGGATGTTCGTGCTGTTCTGGCAGCACCATATATAAAGAATGTGTAGTGTGCATCCTTCGAAATGGCGTGTAATTGACATTACACTGAACTCGAAGCATACAACCCATACATTCCAATACTTTCGTATGATAAAGATAAGAGTTTTCCAGCATACAGCAAATTCTCGAAATGAGGTGAAGTGTAAGACTACAGCTCAAAAATGGCACTTACGAAAGCCTGAACTCCACTAAGAATCAAATTCCTTCTAGGGTAGTGAGCCAGTGTGAAAAACAATTCCTAAAGTACAACGTTCAGAACATGTAACATTAATCAAAATGCACAAGAAACTTACCTCTTCATGTACAAACAGTCAAGACATCTCTGCTTTCTCTTTTACATGAGAACAAATGATCTTGGGCGTGGCACTAGCGAAGAGGTCTGCAAAAATAAGTAAAAGATTTACTGACTTTAATCACGCCTCTAACAATCTGAGGAATTGTTACAAGTCACCAATCAGTGCAATTCTGACTGCCTCTATAAGGGCATCAAAAATGTACAATTTTCTCGTTCTTTCTACTCTCACAAGACGCTCTGTCAATGGAATCTAATCCAAATTTGACGCTGTGCTTCCTATTTGCCTGCTTTTTAGACGTAGGGCTGCGAACATGTGTTTTGTGCACCTAATCTAGCACAGAAAATCGTCGTCTATAATTCAATCATCTTAATTCATTGTAATTTGATAAAAGGTGTGATAGCTCGTCCAGTTTTTAAAGAGTTGCGGGCCTGCAATAGGCACTGCCCTGCACGTATGAAAGTACTTCTTTAAAAAAAAATTCAAAGCTTGCTTTCAGAAAAAGCGTCTGGCATATTTCGACAAGCAAGCCCATCCTCTGATGGCAATCAGGGGCACGCTATTAGCGATTATTGACTACGGGATTTACAAACGTAACCCGTGCCTAAATACTCAGTTAAACACAATCACGCAAGTAAGAGCGCTGGAACGACACCAACGCGCGCGGACGCCAACTACGTTGCAGCAGCCATGGCTCATGCTAGAGCTACCACACATAGCTCCTACAGTCACGTATACTCTCTCGATTTTGTTATAACGCCGAACATTATCGCAGATGAAAGCGAAGCACAAAAACAGCAAACAGAAACGAGGGAAAACAACGCACGGCGATGGCCACAACAACACGCCTTTGGAAGTCTGCTAGATCTTTCCCTGTTGCTGATGGCACTTGTCCTAAATAGCTTAAAAGACCGAGGCGCACGTGCTGGGAGCATCGCGGCATATCAGCACCTCCAACTATACCGTCTTTAAGCAAAAAAAAAGCCATTTCGTACAGTGCGCCTCTGTACATAATTTTGCTTTTTCTTTCTTTTTTTACGCTTACACCTACAGAAGCACGTTGCACATTTGAGTATTAATAGAAATGTTATTACGATGTAGCCCAAAGCACATCTTAAAACAATATCAATCACTTTGTGCAGTGTAGAGACAACGTGCGATCAGCAACTAATCCCGCCCTTGTTAAGTGATCACATCACTCACTGTATGAGTGATGCAGGCACTTACACAACATCGCGCATAGCAGTGTGAACTCGTTAAGTCACACGTTTAATCGGGCATCTGCAACAGGCCCGCGAACGCATGCTGTTGTAAATGGCTGGCAGCCTACTTCGGCAGAGCTGCTGCAGGCGCCCAGCTAGCGCTGTATGATTACTACCTACGAAAACAGTACACTCACCGTTAACAGGCCCACGTTGTCCGTGTCCGCCACTCCATGAATATTCCTTAATCCGAGCGTCACTTCGAACACGGTGTCATGCGTGACCACCATTGAATATGAGCCTGTTCGCTAGAACACACACAACGGCCAAGACCCCAGACCAACGCAACGCATTTGAAAGACGATGAGACAGAGAGAGCGACGTTGAGATAGAGAAGGAGGAGGCACTGGCGGCGCCACAGCTGTCGACGCTGGTGTTCGGTGACGCAACTATTCGCTTATCTACGCCGCCGTTGTGGGAGCAACGCTGGCCGTGGTGAGCGGGGTGGGGGGGGAGGGGAGGAGCTTGAAACCCGCCAGGACGGCGCCGAAAGGCAAACGCTATGGCGCATACGGCGGACGGCCGTTCGTCGCGGAATGACTCCTTGTAAATGGCAACTCTCCTTCCAGCCAGTCGCACAGCGACGCAGGTTATTTACCAGCCTCGGGTTCTTTGAGTATTTTGCCGGAATGCGATTGCAGTGGGTGAAAAATAGTGAAGCAAAACTTGCGGAAAACAAAGTGCACCATGGAATGGCCAGAAACAATATTTATTTCGTCCTCGGTGGCATTAGCGGGAGAGCATCGCTACACCTTTTTCCAGAGGAATTTCTTTTTGCATTGTCTGTGTCTGGCACTTCCGCGTATGGTGCCGCATACTCTGAATGCGTAGTCAAAGCTGGAACAAATCAATCCACAGTCACGGATGTTTAGAAGGCTTGCACGCACCACGAAACGTGCCGAGGTTGTTATAACAAACCTTTTGCTGACCACATGATCAGCACATAATTCCATATGGTTGCCCAATGAGCTAGCTAAGCACCTGTAGCAAAGGCAGGGCGCGTTCTTGTTAAACGTTGTTAATATAAACGATGGTTGTGCATAAGTGCAGTGACAGCTTTCCGTGGGAATTGTTCATAACCCACGTTTTCGAGCGTAGAAGCACCTCAGCGTACCTAATCAGCTACCACAGCAAGTTCGTAAGCAACGATCAGGTACGAAAATGTGCAGCTGTTTTCCATGTACTGAATAGTCCGTGTACAGTGCGTTGACCACCGCCATTCCGTAAGCCACCTCCCATATAGACTCCCAGTCTGAACAGGTGTGTGACCTTAAACAATAAGAAGCAGTGCCTCCCCCGCACACACACACACGAAATTCGAGGGTGCACGAGCTGATACACACGCATACTTATTCACAGGCGCACACACATACCGTATACACACATACGGCCCCACACACACGCGACCGTAAACGCACGCATGCATGGGCGTACACATGTGCACAGGCACGCTTAACACAAGCACGGACTCGCACATACACGCGCACGCACACATGCACGGGTGTACACACAATCGCGCTTACACGCACACACACCCATACTCGGGCGAACATTATTTGTGTGTATATAATCCATAGCAAACATGCAGCTTATAACCAACGCTAAGGAAAGCTTTCGTAACATGGATTGCAGTTAATTGCCATTATAGATGAAACGCGATTTGCTTCTGCTGACATTCTGCTGTATTCGGAGAGCACCTTCACACATTCTAAGTCAATTAGGCCGTCATTTAACGCAAGGTCCACATATTCGCGCCGTAGCTGCGCTGCTCGGCCGCCAATCCGAAGGTCACGGGTTCGATGCCGGCCGTGGCAGTCGAATTAAGGCGGAGGCGAAAAGGTAGAAGCCTTTGCACTGTGAAAATCTCTGCAGCCTTCCACTACGACGACCCTCATAATCATATCGAGGTTTTTGAGACCTAAAATCCCAAATATTATAAATATGTGTTCTTCTTATGCTGCATATTCGATCTGATGAATCGGCACCTACCCCCTTCTCAGGCACAAAAGCACCCTTAGAGCCTATTTTAGGGTGTTATTAAGGCAAGCACCCAAACAAAGGGGTGTTTTTTTTCAATCGACCATTTATGGGTGTTAAAGGGTGTTGCAAAAGGTGCTTTCTCGTAAAAGCACCCTTTTTACACCCTTTTGGGTGCAAAATTTTTACTGTGTATGGTGGTTTTGGGACGTTAAACCCCACATATAAATCAATCAATGCAAAAGGGAAGAATCTGTAAACTATGAAAAACGACCTTAAAACAGTGCAGAGGTGAGACGAAAACAATGAAGAACATCATGATATTGAAAGTTCATCATATAGAATTAAGTTTATTATGTAAACTTTGTATTTTGTGAGGCGAACTGCCAACTTCTGTTGAAAGAAGCTGGCAGTTACAATAAATGGTCAATATTTTCTAGTTAACGTACGCGGAATCTGAAAATTTACATGACTGAAAAGCAAAGGGCAGATCTATTGCCGTGAACTAGTTTGTAAAAAAGTAAGACGTCAGCGCGATTTCATCAGCATTGAAGTGAAGGCAATGATGTAATTTGGCAGCGTTAGTACGATACCCAAAGTCATTTCTACCATAAATCCTGGTTGTAATTGCTCATAGGACTTCTTTCCTGCACTCGCTCAATGGGAATTTAGCAATTTATTGATCTCCTTCTGATGGAGATCTAGCGATGCAATTTTAGATGACAGATGCGTACTTCGATTGTAGAAGACATATTGCGGTGTTTAATATTCGGAAGACTGTAGAGGAACTGAGTTCTGGATAGGTTCTGCAAACACAACCGAGAGAACGAAAGCCTTGCGCGGCAGTACGTTTAGTGTGAACAGAAAAATTGAGCATACTATAAGAAAAAACCACATAACGACACGGTATTGACAGAGTATAGGAATGATACAATGGATGTTTCGCATGATATACTCGTGAAATTTGTCTTTGAAGTATTCAGTGAAAGGTTCTTATTGTCACACCATTTCTAGAAAGAACGCAAATCTGACTGCAGCAAGCGACAGTTGTTCATTAATAAAATTTCTTAATTATGTTGTCATAGACATACAAAAGAAAACAATTAAATTACAAATTACGGAAAGAACATGGTTAACGTAAATTAAAAATAAGAGTAGGCGTAATACCGACCCTTCAGGGATTCCACCAGTCACTTTCTACCACGAAGATGTTTGGCCATTGACGGCAACATATCATGATCTATCAACTGATAGCTGCGTGGGAGATGCACAACAACAATAAAAACAACAACAATCAATGAATTTATCAATATTTTAACATTCAATCAATAATAATCTTCTTCTTCTATTATTATTTTTATTATTATTATTATTAATATTATTATTACTATTATTATTGTAGTGGGGTATTCGCAAGGCAATGACTAGTGGGACCATCGCTGAGTGCGAAGCGCGAGCGGGTGCACGGGCTGTAGACGCTGGACTGCCCGAGCATTTGTTTCCGTACCGGCTGTCTGCCTATTACCTGGCGTCTCTATTAAACCACCTTGCAAAGTGGTGGAAGTGTGCTGGGTACGCAAACCTGGAACTTCGAAGCCGGAAGCTGCCCACTGCATCAGCAATGCCTGATCAGACGACCGAGCAAGACGACCGAGCAAGCCCAGCAAAGCACGGCTCAATCTCAACTGGTCATCGTGCCTACCACCCTGCGCCAACGAGATCTCCCCCCCCCCCTTCTTCAGCAGCACCGAGGACCAAGATGCAGAGGACTGGTTGCAGCTGTTTAAAAAGGTTAGCGCCGCCAACAAGTGGGACGACCCCTCGAAATTGGAATATGTCCCATTTTATCTCAAAGACCTCGCCAGCCTGTGGTTTACAAACCACCGTACTGAATTTACCACTTGGGCCGCTTTTAAGACCACCCTCGCAGCTGTGTTCGATCGCCCCGCAGTGCGCAAGCTGCTTGCTGAGCAGCGCCAATGCGGACGTGCACAAAGGCAGGGCGAAAATTTCACTAGCTATATTGAAGATGTAATCGATTTATGCCGGCGCTTTAACCCTGAGATGAGCGAACATGACAAAATCAAGCATATCTTGAAAGGCATAGACAATGATGCCTTTCAAATGTTGCTGGCAAAGGGCCTAAGTACCGTATCCAAACCTGTGACCTTGTGCCAGAGCTTGGAAGAGATTCGCAAAACAACGTGCGGCAGTTCGGAGGTCGACGACAGCAGACGACTCTCTAGCTGCCCTGGCCGTCGTTGGTGACAGCTCTCTGCTGAAGCAGATAAAAGCATATGTACGCGAAGAGATCGCACGACAGCTTTCGTGTCTCTCGTATCTGCCGACCACCGAAGCACCAACAAACCGCCTAACGCCGACAATCAGACAGGCTATTCAGGAGCAGGTTTCCGAGGCGTTGCCATTACCTATGCCTGCCTCTCCACCAACACCTGTTGCCGCGCCACTGACTTATGCGGCCGTCACGGCAATGCCTCCACCTCGTCTGCCATTGTGTACGCCACAACCTGTGCGACCGTCCACCGCGCCGTTTCCAGCTACACAGCAGCACGCCAGAAATCCTTGGTGCACTGCTGACAACCGGCCCATATGTTACTTTTGCAGAATTCCAGGTCACGTTGCACGTCTATGTCGTCGGCGCTTCACAGATAATGCACCAAGATATCTTGACTATTCGTTTCGGCCTCCATACCACGCGCCTCACGTACCACCTGAAGTTCACGAATGCGATGCGCAAACTGCTTCCGGCGCCCGAACATTCGCTTCTCGATGATCTACTTCCCGCTCTCCTTCACCTTCAACAAGTCGTCGTTCTGTATCGCCTGTGCGTTGACGACCCACCTTAATTGAGACGGAAAACTAACTGCCGCAGCTCCGAAGGCAGTTGTCGTAGTAGATGTAATCGTCGAAGGTGTACGAACACTCACACTCATCGATACTGGTGCCGCGATATCTGTGATTAGTCAAAGACTCTGCCGCTCTCTTCGTAAAGTGACGATGCTTTCTCCCGTGGTTTCTCTTAGTACTGCGAGCGCCCAGCAAATTGAGCCCGTCACGGCATGTACAGCAAAAGTGGTTATTCGAGACGTGTTGTAAACCGTTGAATTTCACGTGTTGGCTTCATGTTCCCACGATGTCATCCTAGGATGGGCTTTCTTATCACGTCATCACGCCATAGTGGACTGCGCTCGGGCCGAAGTGGAGCTGTTACCATTTCGTGATGCGCCTTCTGTTGATGCGGCCGTATCCAGTGTGGCTAACCTTGTCGTCGCGACGGATATAGACCTTCCTTCTTTGAGCGTCCAGTTTGTCCCTGCCTGCCGTGCTTCACTTTCTGACGCTACTGTCCTATTCACGCCATCTGACATCTTCGGTAGCCGCCACCACACATCGTTGCCATTCGCCGTTCTTGAGCTTTGTCAAGACACTACCGGGATATTTATTTCCAATCCCCACTCGTGCCCCCTCAGTTCGCACTGCAGCGAGACACTCGGCCACATTCAGCTTATCGATGAAGGTACTATCGTGCCTGCCGATTTCTTCGACACCAAGCCGAATATGGAGCTGAACGCGTTGGTTCCTCACTTCGCCTCGAACAGCATGTCTAGCGATGCATTCTACCGTTCTAATTGACAACCATCTCGCCCCGGCTCAACGAGAGCAGCTTGTTACCCTGTTGCACAAATTCAAGCGTTCGTTTGATTTTCCTCAAGCGGTGCTAGGAAGAACGAACACCGTTGTGCACACAATTGACACAGGAAAGAGTACTCCTTTGTGCCTGCGCCCGTATCGTTTGTGACCGGCGGAGCGTCGCGTAATTGCAGAACAAGTAGACGACATACTACAGTGTGGAGCCATCAGCCTTCTTGTAGTCCTTGGTCTTCCCCAGTTGTACTCGTCAAAAAAAAGGATGGTTCAATCCGGTTCTGCGTAGACTACAGGCGCCTAAACAACATTACGAGGAAAGATGTTTACCCTTTTCCCCGCATAGACGACGCTCTGGATTGTCTCCAAGGTGCAGAATTCTTTTTCTCGCTTTACCTTCGCTCGGGTTATTGGCAGGTCCCAATGGCTGAGTCTGATCGTCCAAAAACGGCGTTTGTCACACCGGATGGCCTCTATGAATTTACCGTAATGCCATTCGGACTCTGCAATGCGCCTGCCACATTCGAGCGAATGATGGACAGCATTTTACGCGGTCTCAAACGGAACATATGCTTGTGCTATCTTGATGACGTTGTGGTTTTTCCACCCGATTTCACTTCGCATTTCACTCGTCTGCGTAAAATTCTACAGTGCCTTACAAACGCCAGGCTTCAGCTTAACCTGAAGAAATGTCACTTCGGGGCTAAACAACTCACCATACTTGGTCATGTCGTCTCGAAAGCCGGCATGCTTCCCGACCCTGACAAGCTTCGTGCTGTTGCCTGAATTTCCTAAGCCGATTACAGTTAAACAACTACGGAGCTTTGTGGGCCTCTGCTCCTGTTTTCATCGGTTTGTACGGAACTTTGCCTCCATCATTGCTCCACTCACCAAACTCCTTGCTGACCCTGCAGATCTTTCGAATTGGACAGCAGCCTGTGACGAATCCTTCGCAACACTGCGCCAACTCCTTACGTCACTACCCGTACTGTGCCATTACGACCCTATTGCGCCAACTGAAGTACACACGGATGCAAGTGGCGTCGGCCTCGGTGCAGTACTCACGCAACGTAAACCAGGTTTTACGGAGTATGTGGTCGCTTATGCCAGCCGCGCCCTCACTAAGGCAGAAGCCAAATATTCTGCTACGGAAAAAGAGTGCCTCGCGATTGTGTGGCCGTGAAACAAGTTTCGCCCCTATTTGTACGGCCAAACTTTTCATGTGGTAACTGACCATCACGCACTCTGTTGGTTGGCTTCACTGAAAGATCCTTCTGGCCGCCTCGGACGTTGGGCACTACGCCTCCAAGAATCCGACATACGCGGCGTCTACCGATCGGGGCGAAAGCACTCTGACGCGGATGCGCTTTCACGATCACCCGTGAAATCTGATACGGATATATCAGCCCTTGACCTTCCCCTCTCTGCCATCAGTGTTACAGACATGCCATCCGAACAGCGGAAGGGCCCTTGAATTGTCTCGCTCTTGAATATGCTTTCTGACGCATCAACTTCCGGTTACCCGCGTGCTCTTCGCCGCCAAGCAACTCATTTCGCCAAACGGGATGGCCTGTTATACCGTCGCAAGTATCAAGTGGCGGGTCGTAAATGGCTGCTAGTCATACCCAGCCATATGCGGTCTGATATCTGCAAATATTTTCATGGTGAACCGCAACACGCACACGCCGGTGCGCTAAAGACGTATGAGCGGATCCGCCAACGTTACTACTGGCGGGGTATGTACACGTTTGTACGCCAACACATTCGCTCATGTTCCCAGTGTCAGCAGCACAAGACATTCCCTCATTCACCCGATCAACTGCAGCCTTTGCCATGTCCTGCACGCCCATTTGACCGTGTTGGGATTGACCTATACGGCCCGCTACCGTGCTCTGTTGGTGGTAATCGATGGGTGATTGTGGCTGCCGACCATCTGACAAGGTACGCCGAAACGGCAGCGCTACCTTCGGCTGGTGCTCGTGACGTTGCAACCTTCATCTTGCACCGGTTTGTTCTTCGTCATGGTGCACCACGGGAGCTCCTGAGTGACAGAGGACGCGTATTTTGTCCGAAGTTCCGCAGCAGCTCCTACATTTATGCCGTACGGTACACCGCACATCAACAGCCTACCACCCTCAGACGAACGGCCTAACGGAACGTTTCAACAGAACCCTCGGAGACATGCTCGCTATGTATATTGATTCCGACCACTCCATTTGGGACGTTGTTCTTCCTTTCGTGACGTACGCCTACAATACGGCGATTCAATCAACAACAGGTTTTTCTCCATTTTTTCTTTTATATGGTCGTGACCCATGCAACACACTCGACACAATTCTGCCATACAATCCTGATGCCTCCGAGTTCAGTACAGTTTGTGAAATGGCCGAACATGCCGAAGAGTGTCATCAGCTTGCACACCCCTTCACAGCCGATAACCAAGCCCTCCAAAAAGATCACCATGACCATGATCTTGTTCAGAATACCTTCCCCGTCGGTTCTCTCGTGTGGCTCCGACTGCCTTTCCACTCTCCTGGACTGACTCCAAGTTTGCACAGAAGTATACGGGCCCTTACCGCGTCATACAGCACCCTTCTTCTGTCACCTATGTGATTGAACCGCTCAAGCCGTCCACGGTCAAGCGCCGCCTTGGTCGTGAGATGGTCCACGTCAGTCGCCTCAAGCCCTGTTTCGACCGTCCTGTTCTCTCGTGACTTTGAGTCGCCAGGATGGCTCGCTTTGTCGCCGGGGCATCGTAGTGAAGTATTCGCAAAGCAATGACTAGTGGGACCATCGTTGAGTGCGAAGCGCGAGTGGGTGCACGAGCTGTAGACGCTGGACTGCCCGAGCATTTGTTGCCGTACCGGCTGTCTGCCTATTACCTGGCGTCGCTATTAAACCACCTTGCATTATTATTATTATTATTATAAATAATATTATCGTTATTATAATTATTATTATTAATATTATTATTATTATTATTATTATTATTATTATTATTATTATTATTATTATTATTATTATTATTATTATTATTATTATTATTATTATTATTATTATTATTATTATTATTATTATTATTATTATTATTATTATTATTATTATTATTATTGTGGCATTCATCCAACCTGGGCCAGACATATGCTACAGCACATCGTATTCAGACCGACGGAACATCCATTGTGCGCCACCGTCCGTACTGCGTCTCTCTAGCCGAATGAAAAATCATTGAGCAAAACGTAGACAATGTGCTGCAACGGGAGATAATCTGACCCTCAACCAGTCCTTGGTCGTCTCCCGTCGTTCTGGTGCGTAAAACAGACGGTTCCGCACGATTTTGCGTCGATTACCGAGCACTCAATAAGATCACTAGGAAAGACGTATGCCCCATGCCACGCATTGACGACGCCCTCAATTCCTTACAATGTGCTGAATTCTTTTCAAGGCTCGGCTTGCGTTCCGGCTATCGAAAAATCCCCATGCACGAAGATGATAAAGAAAAAAACTGCGTTTGCAACCACGTATGGACTATACGAATTCAATGTTATGCAGTTTGGTCTATCCAATGCGCCCACAACTTTTGAGCGCATGATTGACACCGTGCTGCGTGGTCTGAAATGGAAGACTTGCCTATGTTACCTCGATGACATTGTTGTCTTTTCATCGACGTTTCCTCAACATCTGCAACGCTTGGACGAGGTCCTGACCTGCCTTGCGGGCGCTCGTCATAAAATTAACACCAAGAAGTCTCATTTTGCCAGCAGATATATCAAGGTCTTCGGTCATGTTGTGAGCAAGAACGGAATTCGTCCAGACACTGAGGAAACTGCTGTGGTGTTTCACTTCCCTCGCCCTGGCAAGCCGAAAGATTTGCGAAGTTTTCTTGGTTTCGCCTCTTACTTTCTGTGATACATACAAAACTTTGCCTCCATAGCCGCACCACTCCATAAGCTACTTGCTTCCAGTACGCCCTTTCAGTGGTCTCGGGAATGTGAATCGGCTTTCGACAGGTTGAAGAGTGCCCTCACGACTGACGTTGTACTTTCTCATTTTCACAATGATGCAGTGACCTTCCTTCATACAGATGCTAGCGGCCGCGGTTTAGGAGCCGTGCTCCTGCAACGGGACAACTCTTCGCGAGAGCGAGTCCTTGCTTACGCCAGCTGCGTCCTCTCCGCAGCCGAGAGGAACTACACAATCACCGAGCAGGAGTGCCTCGCCACCGTTTGGTCAGTGCAGAAATTTCGTCCTTATCTGCACGGCTGCCATTTCACCATTGTGACTGACCACCACACTTTATGTTGGCTTTCGACACTCAAGAACTTGTCGGGATGCCTCGGCCGCTGGATTCTACGCCTACAAGGGTATAATTTTGACATCGTATACAAGCGTGGAACAAAGAATAGTGACGCCGATGCTCTTTCTCGCTGCCTACTACCAGCGGCTCCACTCAGCGTTTCCGCACTCACTTTTGCACAACACACCTTCGGAATCCACGTCTACGGTGGTTTTCTCCCTCACCTCTATAGACCAGCTGCCTTTGAACGATTCCCACGATTTTCCTTCGCGACAGCTGGCTGACCCATACTGTCGACGTATCATAGGGCTACCTCCCTGGCAGTTCCCGTCCACCTAATGCGAGGCTCCGTCGCCAACTCTCGCAATTTAAGCTGGACAACTCGGTGCTATACCGCGAAATTTACCATCCTGACGGTCAGCGCTGGGTTCCCGTTCTACCCCGATCGCTTCGGTCCGAAGTATTCAGAGCGCTTCATGACCATCCGACTACTGGCCACCTTGGTTTCCATAAAACCTACGATCACCTTCGAAGTCGGTTTTATTGGCCAGGCAGTACCACTAGTGTTGCTCGGTACGTCGGGTCCTGCACTACCTGCAAATGTAGAAAACTACCCATACCTGCTCCAACCGGTACACTACAGCCTCTTCCGTGTCAAGCCACACCATTCGAAGTTGTAGGCGTCAATCTTTATGGCCCCCTCCCAGTCAGTGCTGCTGAAAACCGGTGGATAGTAACAGCCGTTGACCATTTGACGTGCTACGCCGAGACGGCATCCGTTACTACTGGTTCAGCTTCTGAAATTTCCGATTTCTTCCTCCGAGCCATTATACTGTGTCATGGTGCTCAACGTGTATTGCTCAGTGACCACGGAAGGGCCTTCCTTTCACAACTAGTGAACGAACTTCTTCACGCCTCCGGCA
The DNA here is from genome assembly GCF_013339725.1 of Rhipicephalus microplus. NCBI lineage: Eukaryota > Metazoa > Arthropoda > Arachnida > Ixodida > Ixodidae > Rhipicephalus > Rhipicephalus microplus. Next base: position 80,801,628 of record NC_051165.1, on the reverse strand, counting down.
CAACTCACAAGACTGCCTGTAGTTATCATCCTCAGACTAACGGGCTCACTGAGCGATTCCACCGCACTCTTGCTGACATGATCGCCGCCTATAATCAACCAGATCACAAGAACTGGGATGTTGTCACACCGGTCCCGTTAATTAGGGAGGCGATCGCCGGGCTAATTCCAAGGGCCGAAGTATTGGCCCCCCGAACCGCACCACGAAAGCGCGGACAATTTAGAAGTGGTCCTTTTCGGCGCGCCAGCGGACGCCGGCTGTGGCCCAAAGAACAAGTCAGAGCTGAGAGTTGATAAGCAAAACAAATATTATATTCTCAAAAATGGCAGATCGAAAACAATACACAAGAATGCACACTCCACAATAGTTACATACAATACGTCACCAAACAAACAACGTACTACACAGTACAATCAACCACAATTGGAACAACGGACACAGACAACAATGCGCGCTACAATGCAGTCGCATGCATTGAACAACCAAGACACTTAAAGACTAAAGAGATAGAACACCTATTCAGTCCAAAGTTCTTGGAACCAAAGTCTAGATGATACTCTTCCGAGAATCACTCACTCAAAGTCCAGGGTTGTTGTCGTTCCGCAGCCCTCGAAGTTTCTCTTCCAGGAAACCTCCCGTCTTCAATAGGCCACTCTCCAAGCTTCAAACTTCTTCGCCCGAACACGTCGGCTTCACACACGCAGCTGTTGCCACGCGTCCTCGCTCGATAGCGGTAGACACACGCTCTTGCCTGTAGCTCGAGCCTACACCCCTCAGGTGAAAATCCTCTTCATCTCCTGCTTCGTCCCTACGGACAAACCTTCGCCGACTACACGGCGGGATCCCTTCGCACCCTGGCGCAACTTCCGTCTTCTCCTGATCTCTCAACTCGGCTGCTCGGTTAAATACCTTGCGCGCGACATTCCAGACGGTTCTCGTCATTTCGTCGGCGCGATACGCAGCGAAGGCTGGGAAGAGGGCAAGACGGTTGGCACGCCCTCCGCGGCCGATGACATAACTCGGTATGACCACGCCCTTTTCGTTCTGGAACTTTCGCGGGCTATCTCGGCCGCCGATGTGGGGCGAGGAGGTTTGTCGGCGAAGCCACGCTTCCGAGGGGAGAGCGCGCGCCCCGGGGAGCCTTTAGATGTTTGTTTTCTTTTTTTTTCTTTTGACCTCGCGGCGTTTCTCCCGCCCGTTATCGCAAGAATTTGGCGGCGCGCCCATTTTTAGCGCTCGTTCTGTGACACTGCTCCCCACTTTAAGAATATTATCTCATAATATTCAAAACCACACAAACGAGCGCGAAAAGTCACCACACACTTTCACAGACTGTAACACAATCCATCGCTCATGACACTTCACATTCACAATATATCACTCAATACGATTGGACATTACATTCAATCTCACACACATGAAATATAACCGCAGCTACATGAGTACAACTCTTCATCACACATTCCAAACAATACAAACGTACAAGGTTCTGTCTTTACAACAATTATACAACACTATACATCACATCACCTTAAGAAACATTTTGATTTGCTCAACACCGGATAACACAATAACAACACAGCCTACTGCGTTCACTGCTGTCAGACACTTCCAAAACATTCAAACTCGGCTAAGGTAGTCGGCACCAACGTTCTCGCTTCCCTTGATGTGCTCGACTCGGAACTGATACTCTTGCAGAAGCAAGCTCCACCTCAACACTCTGCTGTTGAGCTGTTTAGCCTGTTTTATGTATTGGAGAGGCTGGTGGTCAGTTTGGACCAAGAAAGGCACTCCGTAGAGATAAATATTAAACTTCTGTATCCCCCACACCAGGGCTAGACATTCTCTTTCGATGGTGCTGTAGGATGATTCCCGGGGAAGTAGTTTGCGACTGGCGTATGCTATAGGATGCAGGGTCCCTTCGTGTGACTGCAAGAGCACAGCCCCGAGGCTGGTGTCGGAAGCGTCGGTGCGGAGGATGAATTCCTTGGTTAAGTCTGGAAGGCGGAGCACGGGAGGGCTCGAGATGCATTCCTTGAGTTTCGCGAATGCTTTCTCGTGTGTCGTCGTCCATTTTACTAAGTTGCTTTCACCCTTCTTGATCAGTTCTGTGAGAGGGGCGCTGATCTCGGCATAATTTGGAATGAACTCCCGATAATAGCTGGTCAACCCGAGAAAAGCGCGTACCTGTCGCTTCGTCTTTGGGGCTGTTGCAGCTTGGATTTTGTCGAGAGTCTTTCCCAGTGGAGCAAGCATGTTTTGTCGAATGTGATGACCAAGGAAATCAATCTCATTCACTCCCAACTCACACTTGCTCGGTCTCACGGTCAACCCGGCAGCCTGAATTCGAGCGAAGAGTTGTTTGAGAGTGGATAGGTGTTCCTCCCAGGTCGTGCTTGTTATGAGTACGTCGTCATAGTAATGTTCAATGCCCGGGATTCCCTCAGTGACTAGTCGCATCAGCCGGGCGAATACGGCGGGTGCCGTTTTGATCCCGAAAGGCATGTAGCAGAACTGGTAGAGGCCGGATTTTGTCGAAAACGCAGTCTTAGGTTTCGACTGCTGGGAGAGTGGGATTTGCCAGTAGCCCTTAGCAAAATCTAACTTAGCGAAGTATTTTTTGTTTGTGGCACTGGCAAAAACGGCATCTGCTCTAGGCATGGGCTCGGCATCTGCTATTATGAGGTTGTTTAGGCGCCGGAAATTGCCTACAAACCGCTTGGTTTTGTCCGGTTTGTCCACAAGCAACACGGGGGAATTATAGGGCGATTTTGAGACTTCAATTATGCCCAGTGTTTTCATTTGCTGTACCTCGGTCTCGATGTCTTTAGTCGTAGCAAAAGGTAACGGGTACGGTTTGACGTGGACTGGGGACTCCGTCACTGTCTCGAGGTGACACTCCACCCAATCTGTCTTGCCCGGGACATTCGAAAATATTTCAGAGTGCGCTGTCAGGGTTTTCTCCAACTCCTCTTTTTGTTGGTCCGTCAAACTTGGGCAGATCTTGACATCAGTAATTCCTTCTGTCTGCACGAATTCCGGCACCGGTAGTTCCTGTTCATCTCCATTGTCAATAACCCCTACGATGACTTGGCATTGATGCGGCGCATCTTGGTTCGTTTCCCGCTCCGCATACTTCTTCAGCAAATTGGCATGGAAAATTTTCGGCCCGCTCGGCGTCTTTATGGAGTAATCGAAGTCCCCAATTGTCGCCTGCACTTCTAAGGGCCCCTTCCAATGCAGCAACAGTTTATTTTTGTCAGTAGGGAGCAGGATGAGAGCCTTATCTCCTGGTTGGAATACTCTATCTCTTGATTTTCGATTGTAGTGCTTAGCGTAGCGTGCTCCCGCCCTTCGGAGTTCTTCGTGAGCTAGGCGGCACGTCTCTTCTAGACGATTTCGGAGATCCAATACGTACTGGTAGGTTGTCTTCAGCTCATCGTCCAGCTCTTGGTTCGTCCAGACTTCTTTTAAGATCGCCAGGGGTCCCCGGACATGTCGGCCGTACAGTAGCTCGAACGGTGAAAAGCCGAGACTTGCCTGGGGAACTTCTCTGTACGCGAACAGGAACGGACCGAGGAATCTGTCCCAGTTTTTCGGTTTCTCCGCACACATTCTTTTGAGCATAGTCTTCAGGGTGCCATTAAAGTTTTTCCACCATCCCGTTGGCCATCGGGTGGTAAGGGGTGGTATGGAGTTGGCGCACTGATAGAAGTCGTGCCACTTCCTTCATTAACTCCGACGTGAAATTCGAGCCCCTATCACTTAAAATTTCCCTCGGTACACCAAAACGGGAGAACATCTCAACGAGGGCTTCTGCGACTCGTTCGGTCTCTATGCCAGGTAGTGCAACTGCCTCCGGATAGTGCGTGGCGCAATCGACGAGAGTCAGGATATAGCGGTTTTCTTGACCAGATAGAGGTCGGATAGGGCCTACTATATCAACAGCTACCCTTTTAAAGGGGATGTCTATGACGGGGAACTGGCCGAGTGACACGCGTGGCACCCTTCCTTTTGGCACAGTTCGCTGGCAGATATCGCAAGACGCCACGAACCGTTTCACGTCGGCTGTGACACCGGGCCAGAAGAATTCTTCCTGAATTCTGTCTTTGGTTTTCTCGGCTCCCAGGTGCCCGGCCATTATCCCATCGTGGGCTAGCTTCATAACAGCCTCTCGGCGGTTCTTCGGCACCAACAGCTGTCGTATCCGCCGACCACTCCTCTCCGTATAGTACCTGTAGAGCAGTCCATCTTCCTGCTTGAACATTATCGCGCATTTACTATTACGGCATCTGAGGTCCTTGTCGATTTGCGCAAAGCAGGGTTTTAACGACTCGTCCTGTATTTGTTCCTCGGCATAGTTGAAGCTCGGGTCCTCCTCGGAATCGGGTGCAGGGAGGGGCTGGAATGGCTTCGACTGGGCTTTGGTCTGTGCTCGGGTCGCAACTGCGACTACGTCCTCACCGCCCGTGGCTGGTTGGTCGTGAGGGTTTGCAATCGATGGTGGATCGATTTCTGGGTCCTCTTCCAGTGGTTCGGGTTGGTCCGGCGAACGGGCGCCCTCGATGTTCCCCACGATTACGTCATACAATGGATCATCCATGCAGAAGGCAGAAACAATTCCAATGTAGAAGGGCGTCTCGATCTTGACCTTGGCCTCAGGTAGCCTCATAACCGAACGGTCGACGGTGTAAATCAGGCTGGTCTGGCCCGTGAGTTCGTCGTCGCGGACTAGGTCTCTTCGTACTATTACAGGGGAGCACCCAGTGTCTCTTAAGACGTCTACACGCCTTCCCGCCACTTTTCCAGCCATCACAGGCATTCCCTTCGTAGCACCTGTTTGTTGTTTTGTCAATACCGCACCCACGATAGGAATTTTCTCCCCATTTTTCAACTCTACGAATCCATCGGTGACGTCATCAACGGTTTTTGGTGCCACTTGTGCACAGGATACCTGGTGAGTTTGACTCGCTCCGTTACGACATGCGTCTGCCTTGTGCCCAGTCTGACCACATTTGAAACATTTTACAACCGTGGGGCTTGTGAAGTTAGTTCGGCAGTGGTTAGCACGGTGACCCACTCGGTTGCACAGAAAACATCGCGGAATGCTCTCTGGTGCACGCTTCTTTTCTTCGGGAGTCAGTTTCTTCGAATCATCAGGACAATCCTTCTTGACTCTGGCCAAATTAGTGCCACCTTGCGCTTCCAAGAATTGATCAGCTAATTCAAGCATGTCTTCAAGTGACTTAGCTCTCCTCTCTTTCAAGTACAGCGACAGGCTTGGGTGGCAACTAGTAAGAAATTGTTCTCTAATTAGGAGCTCTCTAAGTTCATCGTACTCCTGCGCTGTCCCTGAAAGTTCAATCCATCTGTCGAAATAATGGCTAAGTCGGGCGGCGTACTGTGTAGCCGTCTCACCATCAGCTGGCTTTCCTGTCCGAAATCTGTCCCGGAAACCTTCCACAGTAAATCTAAATCGCTTCAGCAAAGCAGCTTTCACCTTTGCATAGTTGGCTGCATCGGTCGGCGTCAGCCTACCGTACACACTGAGCGCTTCACCACTCAAGCAAGTGCTCAAAGCAGTTGCCCATTGATGTTCCGGCAAATTCTGGCTCTTCGCAATCGTCTCAAATCGGTGAAGGTACGCGTCAAGGTCGTCCTTCCTTTCATCAAACGCCACGAGCAGCTTGCATGGGTTCAAGCGGAAGCTATGATCTTCCCGTTCACTGCTTTCAACTCTAGGTTGAACGGGAGTTTCACTTCGCTGTTGCAAACGGAGTCGCTCGAGTTCTATCTCGTGCTGTCGCTGCCGTTCCCTTTCCTCTCTTTCTTCTTTCGCCCTCTCAGCTGCCAGTCTTTCTCTCTCCTACTCCAACTTCAATTGCTGCTCTCTTTCTTCTTTCAGCTGTCGCTCCTTTGCCTCTCTTTTTTCTTTCAGCTGTCGCTCCTTTGCTTCTCTTTCTTCTCTCGCCATTTCAGCGGCCAGCCTTTCTCTCTCCAACTCAGCTGCTTTTTCTTCTTTGGCTCTCTCAGCTGCCAACCTCTCTCGTTCCAACTCAGCCTCTTTTTCCGCTTTGGCTCTTTCGACCGCCAGCCTCTCTTTTTCCAGCTCAGCTGCCTTTTCTTCTTTGGCCCTCTCTTTTTCTTCTTTTTTCCTTCTTGGTGACCCACTTCCGTAGTTCGGCGCCAGAAAGACCCATCTTCTCACCAAGAGCGACTAACTTTTCGAGATCCATTTTGTCTCGCAACTGGCAAATAAAACCTTGCCGCGTGCAAAAAGTATCTGCCTAAATCAGTCTATCGGAACACTCCCCTGCACTCGTTAACGAAAACACTGAGCAACACACAAAATCGTTCCGATAGCAGTATCACCAACTCGAGGCTCTTTCTCACTACTTTGGACACACTGTGCACCAAAAGGTCCTGTCGCGGACGCCAGATTAATTGTCACACCGGTCCCGTTAATTAGGGAGGCGATCGCCGGGCTAATTTCAAGGGCAGAAGTATTGGCCCCCCGAACCACACCACGAAAGCGCGGACAATTTAGAAGTGGTCCTTTTCGGCGCGCCAGCGGACGCCGGCTGTGGCCCAAAGAACAAGTCAGAGCCGAGAGTTGATAAACAAAACAAATATTATATTCTCAAAAATGGCAGATCGAAAACAATACACAAGAATGCACACTCCACAATAGTTACATACAATACGTCACCAAACAAACAACGTACTACACAGTACAATCAATCACAATTGGAACAACGGACACAGACAACAATGCGCGCTACAATGCAGTCGCATGCATTGAACAACCAAGACACTTAAAGACTAAAGAGATAGAAAAGCTATTCAGTCCAAAGTTCTTGGAACCAAAGTCTAGATGATACTCTTCCGAGAATCACTCACTCAAAGTCCAGGGTTGTTGTCGTTCCGCAGCCCTCGAAGTTTCTCTTCCAGGAAACCTCCCGTCTTCAATAGGCCACTCTCCAAGCTTCAAACTCCTTCGCCCGAACACGTCGGCTTCACACACGCAGCTGTTGCCACGCGTCCTCGCTCGATAGCGGTAGGCACACACTCTTGCCTGTAGCTCGAGCCTTCACCCCTCAGGTGAAAATCCTCTTCATCTCCTGCTTCGTCCCTACGGACAAACCTTCGCCGACTACACGGCGGGATCCCTTCGCACTCTGGCGCAACTTCCGTGTTCTCCTGATCTCTCAACTCGGCTGCTCGGTTAAATACCTTGCGCGTGACATTCCAGACGGTTATCGTCATTTCGTCGGCGCGATACGCAGTGAAGGCTGGGAAGAGGGCAAGACGGTTGGCACGCCCTCCGCGGCCGATGACTCAACTCGGTATGACCACGCCCCTTTCGTTCTGGAACTTTCGCCGGCTATTCGGCCGCCGATGTGGGGCGAGGAGGTTCGTCGGCGAAGCCACGCTTCCGAGGGGAGAGCGCGCGCCCCAGGGAGCCTTTAGATGTTTGTTTTCTTTTGACCTCGCGGCGTTTCTCCCGCCCGTTATCGCAAGAATTTGGCGGCGCGCCCATTTTTAGCGCTCGTTCTGTGACAGATGTAGTTCTACGATTCGTCCCTTTCGCCTACAATACGGGCATTCAGCGGACAACCGGCTACTCACCATTTTATCTAGTTTATGGACTCTCCTCTACTTCTTTTTTGGACGTCTCTTTTTTTACCTGCCACGCGCATTCATCTCCATTCTCTTCAGAGGAATACGTTTTACGACTCGCACAGTGCCACCAACGCGTTCGTATAAATACTGAAGCCCGACAGCAAGAGAGAAAGCTAGTTTATGATGAATCGCATTGTGCTGTATCCTTTCAACCTGAATACGAAGTGCTCCTTTTGACGCTTCTTCGCACACTTGGTTTGTGCGATGAATTTCAGCCACGGTTTATCGGGCCGTACACAGTCCTTGAAAGACTTCACCACTGAATTACCACGTGACGCCACTTGTAGCTCCAGCAGATCGCCAATGTCGAACTACCGAGGTCATTCATGTCTCCCGTATGAAGCCCTTCATGCGACGTTCTTTGTCCCCTTGACTTGCCACGGCCAGGCTGGCCGCTTTGACGGGGGGGGGGGGAATTAGTGTGGGCATTTAGTATAGCAATCCTCTTCATCGGTACATTATCATCATCTTAACTCGTTCATCATAGCGGTCGGCTGCCGGTTCCTCGGGCCAAATAAATGTATTCCAAACCAAGGCTTCATATTATTATTATTATTATTATTATTATTATTATTATTATTATTATTATTATTATTATTATTATTATTATTATTATTATTATTATTAATATATTATTATTATTATTATCATTAATATTTCATGTCTAGTTATGTTACATCTTCACACAAAAAAAATCAAATCGTAGGCTCAAAATGTGTCGATAATCATTTTTCGGTTGCAATCGCTGCGAGAAAAAGAAATTTAGTGCCAGGGTCCCTAGATACTCCAACTTTTTGAGAACCTTGACTATGTGGCAGCTTCATACACTGCCCAAAGCTGGACGAATGCTGCACCCCCGGTCACAGACGGCATCCTTCATGTACCGAAGCCTTTCACCGGTGAAAGCTAAGTTATTGTTGCGGTTATCTTTGGCAGCTGCTGCGCTACTTTTTTAACGCGGGAGTATTTATTCCGTGATCCACCAGGACTCCACTCAAATACTTACACCATAAATATGAAATAGGAAAATAAATTATAAGAGATTAGAAAGATAAAACAGCTGCTGCAGGGCGTCGAACAAGCGACCTTTCAATCCGCAGCGTGAAGCGCTAACCACTAGACCATGAATGCTAAGCATGCCAGGGCATGCCAAAAATGCTAAGGGCATGCAATTTATATACACTCTGTACCTTAGGTGGTCCTCAGACCTGAGCAATTTCAGCACCTTCCGTCACCGGTAACGAGCTAGCCCGAGAAGCTTGCTTTAAGCGCACTCGCTCAAAAGGTGGTGAACCCGCACAACTTTGCGCGCCTCCACATGGCGTTATCAAAGCGCACATAAAGGCTGTCTGGCGTGGTCGCTTACTAGTGCAGGCTTTCATCTCGAGATTTGGGCGCTTTGTACTATTGTTGTCCCACCGCTAGTCTGCTTTGAAGTTGCAGCGATGAAAGATAGCACGAAGGTTACTTCGCTCGCTGCCGTGGCCGCGTTTACAAAAGGAGCACGCTGGTCGCACAGGAAGAAGTAAGTATTGTGACAGTTATTCGCGATTGTCTTGTGTATACTTGTGCTTGGTTTCGTGCGCCTTTCTGCTTGAGGTGCACGCGGCAAGTTTCGAGCTGCTCGCCATTCTTGGTTCCTGTAGCATTCATTCCTTCACCCTTGTGGTGAAATAATACACAACGAACGCTCGACCATTTCTGTGAAAACGCTTTTCACTTTTGTTTTATACCTTTTTCTGAAAAGAGGGATCAGCCACAGTTGTTAGACAGCTGAAATGTAGTTGTAGGACGATGGCATTCCGAACGTGTTTTGCGTGCCGCCGGGCAGTGTCCTTAGGACAAATAACAACAACAAAAACGCACGTTTAGATTATTGAGCAAGAAAAAGCGGCTTATTGTTCGCTATGCCTATTGACTATTGCGCCGCCAAGCGGAATTCGGAAACGGCCTCTTCAGAATGGTCAGTATAGGCAAACGCTCCCTTGTTGGGCTGTGCTGGCCTCAGTGTTAACACGTTCAGAAAAAAAACGAACAAACTCCTTTGCATGTTTTGCGCATCAGTGAATAAAGCGGACCGCGCTTTAGACAATAAATCTGATTAGTTCTTGTGAACAAACAGTTTTTGAAGTGGAAAATGTGGCAAGTAGGGCTTTTGATTATAGCGTGCAGACTGTACATATAAGCATTGAGAGATTTTTGGTAGCAACATTGGTAAATATTATCATGACACCTTTGCTGTGTAGCCTCACCTTGTTTACGCACGTATAGCGTTCGTCACTGCCTTGGTTGTTCATCAATCTCTTAATATTGATCGTACAAAGAAATGTCCGCTCGCTCGCTCTTTGCTCTCGAAAACATGGCCGACGTTGCGCTGCTTCTTTTTGTGGAGTTGGTAGATGACAGCCCTATGCAAGAAATGCGCTTGTGAGTGGGCTTCAGAGCGCAATGTTCTCCGCGCCCAGGTTAACGTGGTGCGAATGCAGTGTAAGTGTTGTCGGAGGCATTCGACTTAGGGAATTACACGTATTGCTTTCAGCAGTGACGTTGAAAAAAACCATCGTGATGACGACAATCTTTTACTAGACGCAGAAGGTTGGCGACACACCGAGACTAACAGCGGCGACAAACAATTAGCTGCTAACTCATGAGGAGCGATTGGCAGTCCACATTCTATCACGCGTTAATGTTTTTTCACGTTCAGATTTTATTTATTGTACAATATCCTTCAGCGACGTTAATATGAGGCCATAGTCTTTGTTATGCGTTTCCTGTAGCCCAATTACAGTAGCGTTGCATGTAACCCACATGCTTTCAACACACTATGGCGTGTTGAAAGCATGTGGGTTCACACTACTGCGGCAAAACCGTGAGGCAGGCTCGGTTTCTATTACCTTTGAGTGTCACTCAGTTAATATATTCATTCTAGTTCACACAGTTTTCTGGAACGTGAACATGATTACGCAAGGCATTGTTGATGCAATGTGCATCAGCTGACAAGAAATGAGGTAGCGAACATTCAGCAGTTCTTATCATTTGGGAAAGAGTTCATCTAGTGGAAGTAGCACAGGGCGTACGTCAGGAGTTCTATCTTTTCTGGTGAGAAGTTCACGGGTTCCCCCTCCTCCTGCAGCCACCTTCGATTGCACGGCGTGCCGATGGCATGGTGCGCTTTTGGGCATTGAGAATAATAATGTTAGTCCTACCACAAGTATACAGTGGTGATTCAAATTTTGAAAGAATGTTCCCGCACATGTGACCAGGACGCAAGCAACCAAAACAGACGCCTGATCCTTCCCACATGCCATCGAAAAGACCAGACCAACGAGCAGGCGAACGTAACTGTGGCGACACCAATGAACCTACAACCGACGACGACGCATTCACAATAGTGGGATTCGACGAGAAGGTAGACGATTGGTCTGACATGGAGGACGACAACTTCAAGATGGCAAGCCACCGCAAAAGTAGAACTGTGGGTATTCCGGTGATTATATCACCTGTAGAGAGCGAAAGAGACCTAAGACAGGTGAACTTTATTGCTTTACATTCTGCGGTGACATCAGTCATTGACGCTGAGCCAGTTTGGAGTTAGTTCACCGCTCAAGGTTCGCTGCTGCTTGAAGTGGCCATTGAAAATCAAGTAAACGCGATTTTCAGGTGTGGCAAGCGGTGTGGTGTAGAAGTCAGGGCTCGTGTTCCTAATGCCTACTTGCGAAACACCTGCTTGATCAGAGGTGTTTCAAAGTGATACACAGAGGCAAATCTCGTATACACGAAACCCCAAGGCGTGATTCATGTCAGGAGGATTATTAGAAGATAAGTTTCTTCTACGAATGAGTGGAAAGCTAGACCCACGGACGCGGTGGTACTAGCGTTTACTCCAGACACCGAGCGACCTCTGACTATTAACCTTGTCGTCACTCTACATGAAACCGCTGAATACACGGAGCTACCACCAAGGTGCTTTAAATGCCAACGTTTTGGTCACGTGGCGAAATTCTGCAAAGGAGAGCTGCGATGCAAACGCTGTGGAGGTCCGCATGACTTGAAAACTTGCAAGGCCGACTTAAAATGCGCAAACTACAATTGTGACCATCCCGCCCGTTATAGTGGGTGCCCATTCCGAGTGAGTGCGCTGCATAGACGAAAAGCCTTTCTTACGGGGCCTAAATTGACTAAACCAACTACTGCCTGGTTAGTTGCTCAATCACCTGAGGATTTTCCTCCATTGGTGAAAGAACAAATATCAACTAGTCCAAAAAATGTACGTGAGGTGCTATCAGAAGAATACTTCCTGAAAACACCGGACAATGCGAGTCAAGCAAAACAAAGAGCCATGCCGACTGAGTCTACTCAGAACATTTCTACAGAAGCTACCTATGCCAGAGTACTGAGACAAAAAATTGAGCAGAAGACAAAGAGTCCTGAGGAAAATATCCACGACACTGCGGAGATTGTTAATGTTCTGTTTGCCGCTCTACGTTCTCACCTAGCGACAATGCCACCAGGTACTGTGAAGACCATGCTGCAGCCCGTGCTGGCTCTAGAATCAGTGCTGCTTGGTTGTTTCGGGCACTACCAGCAGTAGGATGCCGAAGGCGAAGCCTCAGTGCACGTTAAATCACCGAAAAGTGCCTTTCATAATGCAGTGGAATTGTGCCGGTATTGTTTCTCGCATGAATGAACTACACTTGTTTTTGAGAGAATATCGAATTCCGATCTTGGCTCTGTTGGAGGCCGGATTACCGAGACAAAGATCAATCACTGGATACGTCACTCACAAGAACCCCATTATAACGACTTTCCCAAAAGGAAGCGCCGCTGTGTATATACGAAGAGAGATACTACACAAAGCACTCAATGTGGCGGACTTGTGCACAGATGTTATAGAAGTTTGTGCGATCAAGGCACAGATAGGAAACCGCAAAGTCAGCATTGCATCGGTGTATGCGTCTCCCCTGAAGCAAATTTCCATCAAAAAGTTTTTGAAAGACCTGTGTCATCGTTTCCCAGCTCCGCGCATCATTTGTGGTGATTTCAATGCGCATCACACGTCGTGGGGGGACAAGAGTTTGGATGCACGTGGACGTTGTCTGGGAAAGGCTATTAATAAGCTAGACTTATGCATTACGAATGATGACAATGTAACATTCTTTAGGCCACCCGCTTGTACAAGTATTATTGACTTGACGTTGCATTCAAGTGATGCTCAACTCACATGTTGCACAGCTCCGGACAGAATGTGCAGTGATCAATTCCCTATATTGATCAATGTTGCTGGCTACCATTTGACGGTAGCTAAATCCTGCAAAGTAACTGGTTACGACCGCTACCGAGAGCATCTGGATCACAGATAAGGGGATATGTTTCACGATATGCTGGTGAGCAAAGTGGTTGCAACCACTATACTTAAGCTACCTGCACAATTTCCAGCCCCGGACTTAAAGCTCCGTAATGTGCGTGCGGTCAGAAGAAGGGCAGAGAAAAGGCTTATGCGAAGAGGTGGTGAACCTGCTAGGAAAACTCAGTTCAACAAACTTTATCCAGGAATATGGTGATACAGCAACAAACTTCGGAAGAAACAATAGACAACATTTTGTGAGAATTTTATTGTATTTACTCCACTGTAAAGGATACGGCAAGCAGTAAATAGGGTCGGAAGCACGCCCGAGCCTTTGAAACCGTTTATTGCGCTCGCGTTACTCAAGGATACATCAAAGCCGTCTCTAGCCGAAGAGTTTGCTGACGTGCATGTAATTGGACGAGAAAGTGAACCATCTTACCCACTGCCGCCTCATTCTACGTTTTCCATCGACGCACCTTTCAAGCTGCGGAAACTCAAGTCAGCCATAAGTTGTCTCCGTCAAAGCTATGCTCCTGGACCTGACGGAATTACAAACCAAATGATCTCAAATCTGCCTGCAGAAGTGAAGAGCAGGCTTCTGATGCATTTCAACTGTTCGGGAGTCGGGAAACATTCCTCAAGCCTGGAGAATGGCCTGGATCGGGTCAGTGCTGAAGCGAAGTAAAGACAGAACAGAACTGGCATCATGCAGCACCAGTATCACTAACTTCGTGCGTAGCGAAGCTGATGGAGAAGCTCGCCTGTGTTCGGCTGACATGGTGGATGGAAAATCACGAGGCCCTTCCAGCATGCATGACTGCGTTTCGGCAACGCTTGAGTGCACAAGACATCTTGGACTTGGTGAGTCACATAGATCACCAAAGAGCATACGGCTTTTCAACTCCGGCAATATTCCTGGACGTTTAAAAAGCATACGACTACGTGTTCTAAGGTGCGATAATTTGCGGTCTGGCATTTATGGGAATAACGGGGCACCTTTTACGCTTTGTTCAGCCGTTTCTTAGTGATCGCTCCATGCAGGTGAAGTTAGGGACAGCGCTCAGTAGCTCAAGAAAAATCACCAGAGGAGTGCCACAGGGCAGTGTCCTGTCCCTAATATTGTTTAATGTGGCCATGGCTGGTTTACCTAATGCTCTCAAGACTGTGAGCAAGGCAGTACAGATATCGGTTTATGCCGACGACATATGCGTCTGGCTGTCCGGATATCAGCATAACCGACTGGAAATGATTAGCCAACGAGTTCTACACTCCACACAACCCTATCTAGAATCTATTGGACTAGCAATATCAGCTGAAAAGTCTCAATTCATGCTATTCCCAGGTATGCAAAGATCAGAAACAAGGAATGAAATTATTACTTCCCGATGCATCAATTAAGCAAGCTAAGTACTTGAGATTCTTTGGAGTCACACTAGACAGCAGAATGAATTGGCGACGGGCAGTGGACAAGACAATGTCAGCTGCTGACACCCCGTGTAAACCTTCTTCGAAGGATACCAGGAATGCGCTGGGGGAGTCACCCAACATCAATGATAAAGTTACATGAGGCAGTAATTGTCAATCGTGTGCTTTCCCAATGCCTCTGATCTCTCCGAGTGAGTCACAATTACGAACGGCTGGTAAAACTTCATCGCAAAGGCCTCAGAGTTGCTTTGGGAGTGCCAAAGTTTGCAGCGAGCATAAAGCTGCTTCATGAAGCTAGTATTCCGCCGTTACGTCTTCTCGCCTCTCAACGACTGCTGACACAGCTTTGCCGACTATGGCAAATCGAGCCCAGGACGAGCACTACTCAGTCGCCTTCGGCGACGCACGGAATCGCGAGCTTTCGTGGCCCTAACACCCTTCGCGATCTTATCATAGATTTCCCCAAACAAAGACAACTTCGACATGACCCAGCTTGGTCGCATGAGGATGTTGACTGTCAGGTGACGATTCTGCGGATGCACAGCAAGCGTTCCACACCCACAGCACAAATACTTCCTTTGGTACTTGAATATATTGAAGAAAGGTACGCCGATCATTTGAAAGTTTTCACCGATGGATCAGTCGACATAGTGCGCGGAGCAAGCTCTGCAGCAGTTTGTGATCCCGTCTCTAAAGGTGTCCTGGGCAGCGCGACTCGATTGCGTTGTTTCATCGACAGCGTGTGAAAGCGTGGCAATTCAGGCAGCCCTGAAAAAACTGAACTTTTGTAGGCAGCAACAAGTTGTGCTGTTTTAGAACAGTAAGCCCGCTTTGCAGCGGCCAAAACATAGATTACTTTTGGATCGATGCACTCAAAGATCACTGCAAATCCTTAAAGACCTGCGTGGCATTGGTATAAACATTAGGTTTCAATGGATTCCATCTCATGCGGGTATAGCGGGTGATGAGGTGGCTGATAGACTTGCCTGGAGTGCTCTGGAGCTTAAACCGACGAAGAAGGCTCCCAAAGACAATCAGCGTATCTTACGAGAAGGTGTCAATAAGCATTTTCACTCGTTATGGCTGACGCCTCACCAGCCTTGTGTGACACAAGGACTATCAAGGAAAGAGGCCTCCTTGCTTCAACGCATTCGAACGGGATCAGCGCGTACACCAGCATGGCTTCACAGGATCAGACTCTCCGCGACGCCCTTGTGCACGAAGCGCCAGGAAAACGGTGATATAGAACACTATTTGCTTAAATGTCGTGGGCTTAAGAAGTAACGGCAATCTTTATTTGAGGAACTGCAACAGTTAGGCTCGTCATGTGACAGCGTGACTGATATTGTGTTTCCGCGTGGTTCCTCGATTTTCAGGAAACAGGTGTCGCGACTTCTCTTGAAATTTTTGATTGCTACAGACCTCGCATGTGACTGGTGCTAAGTGACAATTATGTTTGGGGTATAGTTCAGCGAGATAGAGTACCGGCACAATACTGCACGTGGAATAGCACAAAGGCCACCATCTTATGCAGGCTTAGGTTGCGTTATGCACGATATTTGTTTTAAAAGCCTGCTCATGATTAGTTAAAAAAACAAAGGACTTTAGCTACAATTAGCAAAAAGGAAACCGGGCGGGGCAATTGCCTGCAAATTTGGAAGACTAGATATACCGGCTACCTACAACATCTTTTATCCTTAACCCTTAAAAAGAAGCACATTGATGTCAGAGCGATCATTTCTGCCTGCGATTCTTTATGGATAAAATCTTTTGCAAAAGTGCCACCGTGGGGGCGAAATATGTATGCCTGTGTGAATATCTGAAGTTAATTTTCTTGTTCAATAAACTAAATATTTCGACACAAGTAACCCTTGCACTGATTTATGATGTTTAGTAAAAAAAAAACGTTTAATGGTTTGATAGAAAAAAGAACAGCTGTGCTGAGTGAACATTCAGTTTTCTGTGCAATCAATCAGTCGTGAATTCTTATAAGTGAGTTTAGGTGAAGCAGCTGAACTGCTTGCCTCATTTTCCAAGTGGAATTGCTAAGGAATTTCCGCGAGTTTGCGTTTTCTGCAAATTTCTGCGTTTATATTGAAGGAAAAGCTCTAGATATAAAGATAATAGTTCGTGAAGATTAACGGCTCTCACCAAGCGATGGCAGCGACATGAGAAAAAAACTGAACGCCAACACTAAATTCAACAAACCTCTTCTATGATCAAAAATAGACCTCAAATCTTTAGTCCGCCATGCATTACAATGATAGAATGGTTGTGGCGCTTCCAATGAAGAATTTTTGTGTTGTAGCAGAAAGCACCAGGCGCTCTCGGTTTTGAGTGGTCACATTGCCACCCGAGTGCCCAATTCAAGACTTACGACTCACTCAAGCCATCATTTAGGCAATATATGTGTTAAAGAAGGCACGTGAAAAGTAAAGCGACCAACGTGGATGTTCAGAAAACTTGAATGGCAGGCTGTCCCACTTGCAACCAGAGCTATAGCAAGGTTCGCATAGCAATAGCAATAGCAAGTAAAACTGCTATAGCAAGTAAAACTGCACCTCTGGCCTCAGCCGCTGGCTTCATATGAAACTTAGGGCAAGGTTTTGTGACCAAAACAACCACTGAAGTCTCTGGTATTACTTTGAACCTTGGAAGGTGGCATCGCATGACTCGCCACACAACTTAGTGCCTTAATCAAGGCGATCAGTTACGGCCATATACACCACAGTGATGCTAAAGCCAAGGCATATCGACTATGCAGAAGATTCAATCCGTCCAATCACCAATGTATCTGGCTCTCTTTTGACAGCAAGCTGACGCAAATAGTGCACAGAAACGTAGCCACAGCTGCTCAAGGCACTACAGAGATGCGTTTAACTTGTGCTGTTTCATGTTATTTTCATCAAAAGGAAGCGCCCTGATCACAATTTTCGTTCTTAAAAAATGGAAATATCCAGGTAAACCTAAGGCTACCAACCCTCCCAGATTTTTCGGCACTGTCCCGACTATTCATGCAGCGCTCCGGGTCCCGCACCGTTCCTGCGGGCAAGGGCCGATCCAGCAACTTATTTGGGGGGAAGGGGGGCAGTCGCTTGAAGTACCACCGAAGAGGGGGCAGGCTTATTCTCTTTATTACCACGAAAGCTCCATGGTAGCCTAAATATGTTTATGTGTGCTCACAATAGTTCCACCTATTTATCTTCATTTGTAATAGGAGGTAGGCGACGAGCCCTGAAAAAAAGGGCGGGGGACAGTCACCCCTACTAACCCACAACCTTCCTCCGGATCCACCCCTGCTGTACGGGCAATTATTGTACTGGATTCGTATCAGACCGTCTACCAAGCTTTTTTTTTCATATTTAACGCACGCCCAAGAACGCGCGTCTTGGTGCAGGACACGAAGTTCGCATCACTTGGACGCATGAGACAACGCTGCGTTGACAAGCGCAGGCTGCGAGTGGCCTGAACTTCTGTTTGAAGTGCCACAGCGTTAACCGCCTGCAGGAAGGGGAAGTGTTACAAAGCGCCATGTACCCAACTAAACTACCGTTTCATTACAAGATGCAGCAAGAATAAAAAACAATAAACTTGTCTGGGAGATACTGCAACACAGAAAAGTGATTTTGCCACCTTCCTATGTCAGAGTACCACCGCCCCTCAACCGTCCCGACATCCTCCAATAAAGAGTTTGTAACCCTCGGTAAAACTGAAGCCGAGTTTTCCAGAAGCCTAGCTAAGTTATCTCCAGCGCGCACTGCACATGGCAGAAATATTTTCACTTGGCTGTCGCTAACGCACCTCAGCTATTGATGAAAACACAATATTAGGGTTTGCTAGATGTCCCAGATCTTTAAATAAAAAAATAGAGATAGTCATAACGAAAGATGATAGTGAATTCGATTCAGTCCTTGAGTTTTACTTATAAAAGAGACAGATAGAGAATTAGAGAGTGAAGGAAGGGAGGGTAACCAAAATTGGCTCCGTTAGCTCTGAGATGTGGCGATGTGGAGCCGGAACAAATTTTCATTGTTACGCACTACTGTATGACCAAACAGTGGTGGTCACCACTTGTAATCCCAAATTATATGATCTGAAGGTTTACATAATGATACTGAATGATTCGATATTACTAAAAATAAACTTGAAGCACAGCTTTCAATAAGTCCTTGAAAGTTATTACGTACACCTGTGTGTGAAGTCGGCATTGAATATTTTTATTCGGAAGACTTGTCTGTATGATGTATACTGATTGTTCGCACCGTAGTGCTTATGCCTACAATGAGAAAGATAAGTTAGTGAGAGCAACACCGCAAAAGGTATCGTATGAAACTTTCTATTAGTATGTAAATATGTAGTACAGTATAAATTCTGATTAAAAAAAAAGACACGCTGAATCTAACACAATTAAGTCAGTGGTAACGTGCCCAGACAACTGTAGATGGGCACGCACTGCAACCTCGCTCAATATAACAGGCTCTACCCCGGTAGAATCCCGACAAGCACATTCAAGGTCGGCCAAATTCATGTCACCACATTAACTCCCATGCTCTGGGAGTGCAACAAAAGCTCGTGAAATGGTAACTACGGAATCCTTCCGCAACAGTGGGTCACTGCCTTGTCCTCTTATAGCCATGGCGGCCAAGTTTGGGTTGTGTAGCAGACGCACCAGGTGGCGGTGAAGTGAAATTTCGATGTCCCCACGTGAGTGCCCCATGGGCCGGGCTGAGTGGTTTTGGACTAAATTACTCTAAGCCGCAACGAAGGGTGACTTCATAGCTCAGAAGAAATCCTTGCTTTTCAATGCATCGACTGGTTAAATGGTGTCCGCAACGAAACGGGGTGAGTGTTGCTGCTGGATGAAACATTCATGAAGCTGTTCACAATTTTACAGAAGTCACATTGTTCCAAGCTAATTAAATTTTCTAAAGCTAGAGTGTCTGACTATATGCCTCACTTATTTTTCAATATTTTACGTGTGAACATTAAGATGTACATAATGCTACCTGTTTTATAGTTTTCTCTATAGTTTATGAGTTAGTTCTTTGTTAGAAAGCTTTGGCATCCGGCATGTTTCCAAAAAAAACGGGAGTATATATTTATGATAAAACACAATAGATGGGTGTGCGGTGTTGAAACGAGCAATAAAGAATAAAAGTTCATTTTACCATTTCGTGGGGTTGAACGCTCTAAAACCACCATATGATTATGATAGACGCCTCAGTGGAGCGCTTCAGAAATTTCAACCATTTGGTGTTCTTCAATGTGCCGATAAATATAAGTGTACGAGCCTCGAACATGTGCGCCTATATCGAAAATACCAGCTTCATGGCCGGGATTTGTTCCCGCGACCTGAGGGTCTATATATTGTAATACCATAATCACTTGACCACAGCGATGGGTTAACAGTTCACGTTCACCATTGGGCCAGATAAAAAAAAATGCCATCAACTAATCCCTTACAATCAACAGTGTTTTATACGCCAGTTCTGCAAAGCCAGTTGCAACAGCGAACATGAAAAAAAAACTATCATATTTAAGCTCTATTCGAGTTTTCATCAGTGTACCGCCTATTTGAACGTAATTGAAGCTCTCCTACACAAAATAATTTAGCTTCACTTAATAACGTCAAAATAACGATGCAGCTCTTTCAGTTTACTGTAAGATTTAGTGGAAATTTGAGCTAGCTCCACACTGCAGAGGTTTAAAGAAAAATAGTAGAAATTGCCTTAACAGCTGCGTAAAGTGAATGGGGCGTATGTAGATTGTGAGTCCATGTCTTTCACTTAATAATGTTTACTTAGATTCAGTGCAACAGAGCTGATGACTGAACCAGATTGTTGCGTAGTATCGTGGGACGAAATCATGACGCTCACCACCGCAACCCCAAATTTTTGGAGTTCAGATTGTACAGAATGCTGCGAATTGATTACATGCTACTGAAGAGTAATTTTGAAGCATTCTGTCTAAGAAGGACTTACAAGTTACTAGGTACAGCTGTAGGATTATGCATACGATTAGTAGGTTGTAGGTAGCCGGTGGATCTAGTCTTGCGGAACTTGCAAGCCCACCCGGTTTGAAGTCGGCATTCGTTATTTTTTTTTATTGGAAAGACTTTTTTTCTCCATGCCGTATTTTTATTATTGACAATAATAGACATACCATGCCAATGGTATGTCTATACACCACTAAAAACCTACGTCAGCGAACGCATCACAATATACAGTATCATACTTCAACTTGCAGTATCATCTGTGGAACCTAACTTCAACTATGTATCAAAATTAACTTCAGTCGGGTAGCCAATAAGCCTGTTTTAATGGGTTTTTGATCACACGATCCTTATTATGTAGGAACAGTTGTCTGTGTGCTATCGCTATGGTGCATATTGGTATGCAATGAAACAAGATCGAAGGTCATGAGTAGACGATCGCCTGGTATTGCGAGGTCATTCATGACCAAAAAGAATGCTTTTTGAGGTATAACAAGAATATAAAAGTGACAAACTATAACATTTGTGCAACATGAAGGTTTCTCGTTAATTTCGCCATTGCAGGAAATAACTGCGCCCGATGGAGAGTTTTTAATGTACTTTCCGCAGAGAATAGATCTTGCCGGAGACATGATTGAGTGCAACAAGCGTGCGCTCTGCCTTGTCGCATAGTTTAATGCCTTATTAAGATGGTTTAGTGCATCCCGGCTAATGGCACTAAGCTATTCAGTCAGAATTCAGTCGGGGCGCTTATAAAAGTCCTAATAAATAATTTTTCATTATGAGCTTGTATTGTATCTCGTTTTTGCTGTCGGTGTGAATGAAACACGCAAACACGTTTATGTTTATCGATAATGTGCTCAGGTTCAGCGAAGAAGTATCATTGGTAACGCTTGTACCGGTAGTACACTTGTATTATTTCTTCAGATTTTATCTTGCGGAAATGCACGTGCACAAATTTCGGTTTCCATGTCTTCGAAGTCCTCCTGTTCGTATACGGGCTTTTAAGAAACGCTATTGGGCAGCAACCATGTTGCGATAAGTAACTATCCGTTTTAGGTTACGTTTCCACTGCCTGTGTACATAACTCCGACGAAGGCCAGTCCCATAGGGCCGAAACATCAGTAATTTCTGCTCGATTTTTCATATATACGTAATATTTTTTGACAATTACTGTCAGGTACTTTGTAAAGTAGGTAAGTTATAAAATTTATTAAGTATCGAACGAAGAATTACTGGCCCGGGCTAGGCCTGCACTCATATTTTTATTCACTATGGATACTGCTAACAGCAAGCGCAAAATATAGACTTCAGGTGTTCATAGACTTCAATTTTAACGATGTTGTTAAGTGATTAAAAAGGCAAGTACATTTTCCACGACTTTGACCCTCTACTCTGTTTCATAAATAATGGGCAACGTTGTGGAAGCTAGTGAGATTTATCGCACTCGATGCGTTCGCAAAAAAAGAGGCAGTTTAATGTTATTACCATCAAAAATTTAATTTTCTTTCGTTGTTAGGGCCACAAGCGATTGAAGATATTATGTGCGTTACAAACAAAAACGCCGTTGAACGTCTGTTATTATGTGGCTGCATAGCTTAGTTTTCACGTGACGTCACATATCGGCTCTATACTCTGGACACGTCACGATGGCGGTCACCTGGACTTCCAGTGTCAGAGCAGAATAGGACAACACAGGGTCGTTCTGTATCCGTGTCTTTCTGGCTCACCCCACTCTCTTCTGGTTAGGGAGTCGCACCAAAGGGGAGCAGAAAAAAAAAACGCGAGGGTGCACTGGCACTAATCAGATCTAACGCAAACAACCATAGAACGCGTGAAGTTGTGCGTTTTGCTGGCCGAACTTCTTGCATAGCTTTCACAGCGTTGCACCTGATGTATGAAACGAAGTATAATCACATCGCTAGTCCACCTTTCCTTCGAGAGTCGGCCGCTCGCACAACTCACGTGCGTAAGTTCTTAGATTTCGTATCATTGTCCACTAGAGCTGTCATTACCAATAAGGGTACAAATGGCAATTTGTTAGCCGAGCATATAACCCTTGAAAGTTACCACCACCTGCTTCGCGTCATAGCCAAGAGCCAAAAGATCATGTACCAGTCCTGTGTACGCCAGTTTGGTCACGCCGTTCGCTGCATATTCTCATAATGGCAGCTAAACGGCAGCCTTCTTCGTCACGAGACCTGGTCTTTCCGTAGCATACAGCAAAACTCATGCCGATGTTGTGGTTTCGTATACCTCCTCGACCACAGATTTGAACGGTTACCCCACGCTCACCACGTCGCTGCGGATGACATTTATCCTAGTCTTCAGGGCATCGTCTCAATGGCTAGGCATACCCAGAAACTATGGTCAGAAAGAATAGATGCTTATTCCTTTTGGAAAGAAAATGATCTTCGCCCAGCGAGGCAGCAAACATTCCCACGGAATTCGGCAAGCCAGCCGCTGAATGCCTCAATTTTTTTGTCTCAGGTAACTCCCTGACATAAGTGCAACTATACCACAACTAGCACTACCAGCATCGTTTTCGCCAATAGTTTCATCAAGCCAACTGACGCACCACCCAAACTTGGAGCACTGGACGGGACAATTTATCCGACCCTAAAGCGGCCCGGCTCGAAAACGCCATGCTCCGGCCCGCCCAAGCCCAGTCCGGTGTTGTAGATTCGAAGCCTCTTATGGTTTAGCTTAATCAGGTGTGTGGCGTAACCACCATTACTGCACATGCGCTTCCCATCTCTTTTCCTAACACTTCTCCCCTATCTCACTTCGCAACGCCAACGAGTACAAAGTATACGCTCCTTCCGCCCTCTCTCTCACTGAAGCATCCCTCCCGGTGGCGTTTATACTCCCTCGCAACACCTAAGCAGCCAGCATCTGCTAGTCTAGGCTTACTCCCCCTTTATCCTCTAGGCAACCCTCCCTGCCACGTTTACCAGTCCATCATTGCGGATGAACATCCCCTCCGCCTTCTCTTCTACGCTGCGCCCTCTCGCCTCGCAACGCTGACGCAGGCAGCGTCTGCAGGTCCATGCTCATTCCTTCTCTCTCCTCTAGATATGCCTCCCGGCGGCGTTCGAACCCCCGTTGCACATAGGAGCAGGAAACACCAGTCGGGCACTTCGTGCTTTGCGCCTGTCCAGGTTTCTGTCCTGCGATACTCCAAGAGAACTACCGTCAACGCTGCTGCCAGTTTAAGGGTTAGCGCCCGCTGCTTCGCATCTGCACATCATTCGCTTTAGGCCGAAATGGCGTGATGTTTTTTTGAAATATGACCCATACCCGGCCCGGTGTTATTTTAATTCGGCCCGTACCCGGCTCAGTGTTTTTAGGTACGGCCCGTATCCGGCCATAGCCCGGGAGGCCTGGGCTATGCCCGAACCTTTTAGACCCATTTACGCCAGCTATGCCTTGGCACTGCCAATCTTTGGTAACTGTGGAGATACCTGCTGCAAACAGATTTCTAGTGTTTTAAGAACCTTCAATGTCTGCACTTTCGCTGGTACTGTGTAAACTTTTCGTTAAATATGTCCTTAACGATTTCGCAAAATAACTGCAATTCAATATAAACTATCACTGGCTGTATTATTTGTTCAGTGCTAAACACAGTCTTAGTTTTGAATTTTCAATTTTCAAGACCGACTACAAGATAAAAGAGCCACGTAAAGTGTAACAAATGTTCAAAAATTATAGTTTGACTCTACGTGAATCGCATACGAGCTGGGGCTAATAAGTAACATTATCAGTTCTTTTTAAAACCTATTTATTACATAATGCAATGAAATGAAAAAAAAACTTTCTAGAGCAATACATCATGGCTGGGTAGCTTAAGATAAATTAAAGCTGTCATGTCTACTCCTCGACTGGCAACTGGTCCAAACGCACACAATGTTTCTATGATTAAAACGAGATGGTTCTCTGACCCATCCTTCCTCCGAGACATCACCATCACAGTGCCATAAATCAGTCAAAGTGAACCAAACCCGTAGCGAGCAGACCACCGTCCTCACTGTTCCTTGAAGATGCCTATCTTGTCATCTTGTGACAGCCTTCTTCAATGTCTTGAAGTGTTCTGTCTGAAACCAAGAGTGGACTAATGGCTACCAAGACAGTCTCTATTATAGCGTTTAAGTGAAAAAGCTGGTGATTTCTTTAGCGCCCGCCTAAGAACGGAGCGTGTCACGTGTCTGGAGTGTGATCCCCCGACGGGCCACAAAGGGCAAAAGTAGGCTGCCTAGTCGCCGATAGCAGACGGCCTCGGTGCAAACATGAAAGTGAAGTTTGGCTGTCTATGACACGCGATGGTGGTTGCAGGCTTGGAACTCACAGTAGCGACAATGGAGGAGAATGACATGTGTGGCAGCAAGGAAAAAGTGGTGACTATGGTGGGCACGAAGAGGTAAAAGGTAAAAAAAAAACAAGCCAACTTTCATCAGGGCTAATGCCCTCGTGGAAGGTCGCTTCACGTGGTTCAAGAATATTTTATTGTTTCAGTAGGCTTCATTTCAGAAGGCCTCAGCTATTAACTCTGTAAGATAACTTGAATAATATGTTCGAATAACAGAACCAAACAGGGTACACACGTCATTACGCAAATATGTATGAGACACGGGCCTAAGCGAGCCTAACTTAGGCCAGACCCCGACGCTGAGGGGCCAGGACCCGACCTAAACATGTCTTACCCAGCTCGGCCCGTGAGCCGGGCGGGGCTAGGGCTCATCGGACGGCCCCCACGCAGTGCTCAACCCAAGCGTCCCTGTTACCTTGAGATGCACAACTGCCTTGAACCCGTCATTGCAGTAGCTTGTTTCCGTTACGTTCCACCAACCACTGAAGCAGACCTTTTGCCCCAACAGCGTCCACGAGCGACCGGACAATGATCTAGACTACACCAACCAGCAACGCAAAACGCCACGTGGACCAGTATGAGAATGACACAGTGCCAGAAAAACAAAGCGACGAACTCACTTGCACTGGAAAGGCAAATGTTCAAATGCAATGCTTAAGGTTGAGAAAAACAGCTGAAAAGTCCATCGAGAAGTAACTAAATGCTTCAACGCCTAGTACAAACTTAGTGACTTGCGGTACATCCGGGCACTCAGACGTTCAATAAAAACGCCCACGAGTGATATGCCCGCTGCATATGCACTTCTACACCTGTACTCTGCTATAATTGAATCGCGCATTGTAAGTAGCACGCGAGGTAGTAACAATATTTTACGCACCCAACAGCGGCTGCCATCGTGATACTTCCCATATTTTAAGAAGCCGCAGTTGTAGAAACATCTACTGAGAGGCTCCTCCTGAAAAAAGAGTCATCACGGGGAGAATGAAAAAAATGTACATCAATGAAAGTAATATTGAAAGTGTTAGTGAGAGAATGGCACTCTGTTCTCTCTTGTTGCTCTTTGGCAATTTCAAGTAATAAAAATCGCAGATCCCACGTACACTGCAGAATGGTTGTTATGCGAAGCATGTAGAGAGAAAATCATTGAGTGGTGATTGTTTTCTTGAGTGAAAAGCTAGGCAAATGAGCTTCGGTGGAAGGCGCATCACTACAATCACCATTTACCCGACGTGACGGCTGTATGACAGCAGTTCTTATGTACTCTTTATAAGATTGAATAGCCAGCATGCAACTTCAAATGACGGTTCATTAACATTACAGTTTACTTGAAAAACAGTTACGACACCTGGACTGGGTCTCTAGTAGAATACTTGATTGCCACGCAAAATTCTGGGGATTCCTCGATTCCTGCTGGGACCATAATATTTATTATATGCGTTCGTTTGGGCAACGCTGCTGATGTTAGCTCTTAGAGGCTGAGCTCCTTAGGTGCGACCATGATGGGCCGACCTAGTTGGCGTCCATCACGCCCCACAAAACCCAAACCGAAACTGAACACCCCAATAACAACAACATCAAAAAAGAAAAATAGATGTAAACATCTGGCTATATGCGTAATCGACAGTACGAAATCACAATACATGATCACCCGCGACGTCTGTTCACTCACTTCTCTGTCCATAAGTTCGTCTACGCGTTCATTCATCTATCGACGCATCTGTGTGTCCGTTCATCTTTCCGTCCTTTATACTAGTCAGCAACTTCAACATAGAAACTGTGAAACTTTGGACCGGTAGCTTCGTCCACTCAACGTCATTCAGTTTTGGGAGATCCGCTGATTTTTCTTAACGCTCTAGAATTAAAATTACCGATGTCTGTTCGTGCCGTTCCTAGGTTGATATAAACTGTAAATAACCTTCAGTGCATTGCGCTAAACAACAGTTGATCTCCACCCGACGTAACTGCTGTATTTTAGGAGTACATATGTAACGTTTAAAAAGTTGAATAGTTATCTCATTTACCCCAATCGACGCTTCAAGAACAATACAGTGTACTTGAAAAACAGTTGCGAGACCCGGCGTGGCTGTGAAGTCGAATACTTGATTGCCAAGCTGAATGCTGGGGTTCAGTTTCTGCTGGAAGCGCGACATTTCTTTTTTTCACATTTGTTGGGTTAACGCAGTTGATGTTAACTTTTTCTCCTTTGCCACATACCAGCATATCAGTTGCACATACCCAGCCGCGGGTATGTGTAACACTGTCTGGCGGAAAGTGTTTGATCACGTACTTGACTGAATTGCGACATTATTCATGGTCTTGACCATGAATAATAATAATAATAATAATAATAATAATAATAATAATGATTGTCATCATCAGTCTGATTACGCCCCCTGCAGAACCAAGGCCTTCCCCAAAATCTGCCATCAACTGGGTCTAGTGTTTGCTGCTGCCACTTAATAACCGCAAACTTCTAAATCTCATCTGCCTACCTAATTTTCTGTCCCCTACTGACACGTTTGCTATGGGGATCTATGATATGGAAACATACGGAGGAAAGGTGACTGTGCTGTAATTTTTGATTTAGTGGTACATTTCGCATTTGTGCTAAATACATGTACAAATGTACGCACAAATATATCCTGAACAGTCGCATATGTTTGATGTAACCTTTGTTCACATTGGCGTAACGATGCCATTAGAAACGTGAGCATCACCAGCCCTAGAAGCGGTTGCTGATATGTAGTGCTTGTGCACGCGAGGTCGGCAGCCCAGGCTAGTGCTACGGAGACCCACTTACAGAAGTTTACAACCCATGAATTGAAGTCAAAAGCAGCATACGTTTTTTTTCATGCTTGGTGGAGCACAGGTTACCACCCTGTTATAAAGGTGGCACATATAACATCAATCCATTCTTACTGCGAGTTCCTGCTTATAGAACTGATGGCGCCGAGCAGTAGGCGTGCTTTGTCGAGTGTTAGAGCACAGCAGGTGCGTTTACTGACCATGGTGTGAGCTCAAAGTGAGTAGGTCGCGTATTGGCCTGACCTAAACAGACATGCAACAAAGTTTAATTCTCTGCGAACCAGGCGTGCCCACTTTTCCAGAAATCAGCCATGTATAATCACGCAGATTTTTTTTTTGCTTTGCTTTCAGCTGATCTAAGAGTTATGCTGAGATTGTCAGGGCCAGAAAGAATGTAAAATGAACAGTTTACCATTCTACTTGCAGCCAGAAGTATTCTTGCAGGAAGAACAGGAAGCGTCAGAACCGCCACAATTTGACTGTATGAAAGTCATTGTCTGTTCCTACTTTGTGATTACCGTTTGTATAGAGCGCATCTACTCAAAAGCATTGGAAAATCATCTCACTAAGAGCAACATTGTTATGCTGACATGTGTAGTCAGTAGAAGTTCATGGCATTTCATCCATAGACTGTTAACTGCGTGTTACAAGTGACAACTGCGACAAGCATACAGCAAGCCATACACGCGTAAAGTGCAAACAATACTTCCCAAGCGAACAAATGCATTCCACAAAGCTGCTTCGACATCAGTCACCCAATATACTAATTTAATTTTAAAACCCGCAATCAGAACACGTATACGAAAAATACTATCACAAATTTAACGAAATCATTTACGGAAGTTTTCACCCACTAATTAGGTTAAGGGAAAATTAGGTTAATGGGAAAAGTTAAACTCAGCTAACTTTAAAAAACTGGCATGAAAAACGGGTGTGTTTGTTTTTGGCAAACAGCTTGTTTGCAGAATTCTATAGCTCGTTAGTATGTCCGACTTGTCCTGTGATATTTTGTCGAAGAATTCACTAAAATAGTATAGCGATAGAAATGCGCCGTGCATTTCGGAAATGCTTACCGGATTGGGGTTGCATATTGTAGGACAAAACAGCCTGTTCAAAGGTCCACCGTGTCCTAATAAAAGAAAACAGCAATTATGAAACTTATGGTTCTGAATACAGCAACCCTTTTAAAAACGCTGCGTATATTTACCATTGGGAAATTTTTCTTGCTGACTGTTCACACTGTATGTAACAGTATTTTATGTACAGGTAACATCGAAAATTTGAAAGTGACTTCGTAAATTTCAAAACGTATTCGGCAAAGTCTGTGGTCTCGAGACTGACTATGCCATGCCTTTTTTCCCCTCCCATACAGCACCATACAAATAAAGAGCTCCCGCAAGACAGTTTTTATTCACTTCTCAAGGGCCAAGACTGGTTTCAACAGTTTCATCAGTCCAGAAAGCTCACAAGAAGACGGTGAGGCTTGGCCTTCCGAGACTCACCCTTGGAGCCCGCGGTCCTCGCTCAATGAAAATTGAGGGACGACAACTTCAAGACCCCAATAAAGTTTAGTATACCCTAGAGGAATGGCACACAAACCGAGTGTTTGCGTGTTTTCTTTATTTTTATTGCGAATTGCAATGAGACTAATATGCCTATATGCCTGCGTTGCGCATGCGTTCGTATCCTTGCGATTCGCGCATCGTGTAGTTATCATCCACGTTTCAGTGCCCATAAAGCTTATCCACAAGCGTGTGAGGGAGAACCTACAGCTGGCACCTTCCGCTGATTTTTTACTGCGGCTGCGGTTCTCGGCTGCTGAGAAGAAATACACGGGTTTAAATGAAGCCGCAGTTTGAACGGAGGAAAGGAATTCCATGTACCATGAGAATCAATGTCATGCAAAGCATGCGGGCGGAAAGTGACTGCGCTGTTGTTTTTTGTTGAGTGAAAATGTACGAAATTACGCTAAAGATATGTAAAAAGATTATACGCACAGACATTGTGTAACAATGCCAATAGCAAAACGAATATTACCAACAGCAGAAGCGGTAGACTGAAATATAGCAATTGTGATTGCAATTACAAGCGTGATAGACTTGAGTAGCGGTACGAACGCCAACTGTAATGGATTGTGCTTAGCTACAATTAAGGCTAACCTGACATGACGCCTTTATCATTGCAGTTCACATGGAATGTTTTTAAAACTAGATGGTAGCCCTGCAACCACAATTGACGTTTCATCAACATTAGGCATTCATAGGGTCTTTTAAAAAAGGAGTTCATGACGTGGCCTGGTCTTATAGTAGATTACTTTATCGCCATGCAAAATGATGTGGTTCAATTCCTGTAGGGACCATCACATATATTCTTCGCATTTGTTCGGTCGACGCTGCCGATGCCGGTATTTCTGAACGCTCTTGACTTTAAAGTACAATTCTCTGTTGCCGTCATTTCTCGGTAGAAATAAATTGTCGAAAACCTGTGGCGCATACGTCTATACCATAGCTCATGGTATACGGCAATGTACCCCACGGGTCTGAAAGAAAGAGTTAGATGTCATACGTGAAGGGATATTGACATTGTTCATGTCATAACCAGACACTCATAACTGTCAAACCTTCTAATTATCTCACGCTAATTTTGGCCTATTTTAGTTTATTGAAGTGATAACAAGAGTACTCGGGCATAGGTGGTTAGAGAGATAGATTGATATGTAGATAGACACGGTCAAATCATCTGAAGTATGCAAAAAGATGTTTAGCATTTAAAATGCGAGGGGCCTACATAATGATCGTTAGCTGCACGTAGCTTTTCGCTATACCAACGTGCTTCTGACGTGTAAACCTTCCGAAATTAGTTATTAGCTATCGCAGTGAAATATTTTGAAGGAACATACAGTGGGGAACGAAATAAGCAGACGTACAGGGGACACTTGAATTGACGAGATGAGAAATATCGGACAGGAACTCTAGCTTCAGACAAGTTTTATGTCTGACGTACTACTTCTGTTCGCCAAAATAAGCATTGCCTTGCTTGAAAGCATGTTTCTCTGTACTTCGCTCACGCCTCCCCCTCTCCCCCTAATATAAAGAAAAAGAAGCGCAGGAGGAGCAGAAAAAGCAAGAGAAAATTCGGGATACCAATGTATCGTAGAGCAGAAGCGGCAGCTCAAACGATATTTAATCGGGAGACCATTGCACAATGTACCAGTAACTTTGCTGATTTCCTTGCCAACAGAATGGATTTGCATCACGCAGGCATACGTATTTAGCTTTGTAGGATACGCTATTACACTGAGATGCCTAAGCCAGAGGCATCTTCTCGGAAAGTGCGGTGAAAGGCAGTTCATTCCACACAAAACTCAACCACCGAACTTCTCGCCTCTTCCGATGTAGCATATCTGATCAGTCGTAGTTGTGGTTTCCTTCTAATACGATGCTAAAAGGAGCCTTGCACAATCAAACTTGTATATTTGGCTCTACATTATCAATGAGCTATTGCTTGTCCTCCACACTGAATGCGCAATATTACAGGCTTTACTGTGCAGTTTCTTTTAAAGGTTCGCATTTGCTCTCTAGGGCTGTGCCTATAAGAACACGAACAAGGACAAAGCCATGTGTTTAACAAATATAACGGAAAGTTTAATAAACAAACAAAGTGACGAAAATTCAATAAAACGCTCTATACACGTGCTTTACAACACACAAAATGGAAGTTCAGCACTTTAAGACTAACTCATACAGTCGAAATGCGTGTGGGTGAGCGTCGCAGTGGGGCCAAAATAGTGATGTGCCTCACCATGTCGTTGAAGGCTTGGCTGTCAGAGTTGACGTTGACATGGGCTCGCTGTGTGCAGCGTCGAGGAACTAGGGGAACCTTGGCCAGGCAGCTCGGCGCACTGCTCGGGCGCGTAGCCCGACGGTTGTTGCTCACCTGTCAGAACCTAACTCCACAGGACCAGTGCTGAAGCTCACGTCTTGTCACAAAAAAACATGACGGCAGGAGCTCCTTGACGCTAAAAGCCTTCGTTGCACGGGTCCACAACCCAATAACCCAACGACTGATCCTAACGCCCAATACGATGTACAACCTCCCACTAGCCGTGTCCTCTTCAAACTCCCCAGCTCTTCTCCGGTTGAGATCTTCCTTGAACTCTGACCCACTTGTCCCTTTCTAATTGGTGATGCTGAAGTTTTAAGGTGTCCAGCTATTGGCCCCTGGAATGTTCGCGGCCGTTACAAATTGTTTCTCTTCTTTATTAGATGCGAAGCAGCACTTTGAATAGCCTATGTAACGCTGTCCTCTGTAAACACCGATGGCGCATGCCCACGTCTCGCATCTTGTGCCGCACGCTCACCTCTCGTGCGGGCCCAGGAAGGCAACCGCCAAATGGTCGCTCCCCGCCCCCTCTCTCGCCTCACAAGGCCGACGCAGGTGGCGTGTGCTAGTACAAATACCGACTGCCAGCGCAGCACAACCGTTCACTTGCCACCCAGTATTTGCAGGCACTGGATCACGCGTTCCGAATTCAATACAAGACGTCCTTACTTGGCTTTCTCATGAAGAGCACCAGCGTGAACGTCACCGTCAGTGTAAGCGTTAGCACGCGCTGCTTCACATCTACACTTGGATCGTTTTAATGGAAGATAGCTCAAGTTTTTTGTTTCCGTAGTGCCACGCATCCTCGTGCATTACGCTCTTCGACGAAATCGTTATCGTTTGAGCAGCACCACGTGAGCACTTTGCGGCTTCTTTGTTTTTGCTTCGTTCACATTTTAAAGATGCACTTGCGAACACTCAACGTTCATCACATTCTTGGTTACTGCATTCCCCAGTCGGTGTCTGTTATGTCGAACCAAATCAGTTCAACAGCAAGCCAACAATTCCGCTTGGCCATTGTAAAAGATAATGAGGTTCTTATAATTTAGGTGGCCTGGTAGGCAAACATGTCTGCAGCACGTCCCTTTGACGTATCGAGAAGTGTTGTGCACCAGGAAACAACTTTCTATTGTATGCTATATTCACCATTTCCTACTGAATTTTCATCCGACAAACATTCGTTAGAAGACCAACTTCGTTTGGTGTACACGGCAGAATATTAAGCTTTATTTGAGTGGGCCAGATGTTTTTTCGAAAACATTTTTACGAAAGAAGTTAGGCTGATGTACTTATTGAACTTTGTGATAACTTTGCAAAAAATGTAATTAATTGGATGGATGGATGGATGCATGGATGTGTGGATGGATGGATTGATTGATTGATTTGTGGGGTTTAACGTCCCAAAACCACCATATGATTATGAGAGACGCCGTAGTGGAGGGCTCCGGAAATTTTGACCACCTGGGGTTCTTTAACGTGCACCCAAATCTGAGCACACGGGCCTACAACATTTCCGCCTCCATCGGAAATGCAGCCGCCACAGCCGGGATTCGAACCCGCGACCTGCGGGTCAGCAGCCGAGTACCTTAGCCACTAGACCACCGTGGCGAGGCGATGGATGGATGGATGCATGGATGGATGGATAGATGGATGGATGGATGGATAGATGGATGGATGGATGGATGGATGGAAACGCTTACAGCCCATCCGCTTCAGAAAATATCTAGTGATTTCTTCGGAACAGACTTTTTCCACCAGTTACCAGCTTTATTACAATAAACACGAATTTTATAGTGATTTATTGTGTAACACTCACAAAAAACTGAGACCTAAATGTGCAACGCCAAAATTGACAACGCCGGAAAGAAAGAGAAACGGCAAAATGCAGCGCAAAAAGCGTTTGCTTGCGCTTAGAAAACGTTGGTAGGAACCCTAATTGGTATGCAGCTTACAAAATATGACCAAAAAAGATTTGCTTTGGAAGTTGAGTTACACTGCGCTGGCAATACGAGTAAAATTTGTTCGAAAAACCTCTAAACGTTCGGACTTTACCAAGATGCAGTCACGTTCATTGAATTTCTCGAAATGTGTCTGTTTAGGTATTTATTATTTATTCTTATTCTTAGCGTTCACATTAAAAACATAGAAGTTGTGTACAGTGGGAATCGACAATATGCGAAGCAGGAACGAGAAATGTTGATATGTCCATTAAAATCAGCACAACGTTACGAGGTGGAAGCAAACGATGCCGTACATGACTTCCGTGTCATTATTATCATGTTTGAATGTGTCATTTACCTTCGCCAACTATTCACGCCACGTGATACCAAATTTAGTATATGTGGAGCTAGCGAAATGGTCGTGAGGCGGCTATTAGCGTGGTATGCTGTCATGTTCATGCATGACACGTGTGTCAGAATGATCATGTTTGCACCAGTCATATATTTCGTCATCCATCGACGTCACGTAACACCAAATTTGGTATATGTGGAGCTAGCAAAACGGCCGCCAGTGCATCATGAAGGGCCCAATATACTCCAATGTAGCGTTGACGTACGCGCACGCTGTTCACAGCGACGCTACGTTAGCAAAACGCGAGCACTCTATTGCCTGACACCCTTCGCGACCAGTGTCAGTCAGCGCCACCCGATAGCAACCGGCGCGAAATGCGACATGCTGCATTTCGCGCCGATGCGTTAGCCAGACAACACCGTGTCTACCTCTTTTCGTATTGGAGAAACGCCGGACGCGCCGAAACGCGCATGCATCAAAGCAACACAGCGGGGTGCGCGCCAACGAGTATATGGCAGGACCAGCGCCTAGCGTGGCAACGCCGGCGTGACGAGAAGAAATAAACGCCGGCGAGCAGGCGCACCGTGTCATGTCTAAATTTATTGGCGCCTTGACTGTGGCATGTAGTCATGTTCTCACATCACACGCCTCTTATGATTATCATGTTTGCACCAGTCACATACCTTCGTCATCCATTGGCGTCACGTAATACCAAGTTTGGCATATGTGAAGCTAGCAAAACGGCCGCGAGCGCATCATTAGCGTAACATGTATACATGTTGTTACACGACACGCATCTCATTTTTATCATGTTTGCACCAGTATCATACCTTCATCAACCATTTACGTCCCATAATACCAATTTAGTATAAGTGAAGCTAGCGAAACGGCCGCCAGCGCATTGTGAGCATGGCATGTAGTCATGTTGTTACATGACAACCACCTCATGATTGACATGTTTGCACCAGTCATATACCTTAGTCCCGTAATACTAAATTTGGTATAAGTGAAGCTAGCACAATGGCTGCTAACGTATCATGAGTGTGGCATGTAATGATGCTGTTACATGACGAATATCATGATTTTCATGTTAGGGTCTATCGCTTGTGTTCGCCATGCAATCATGCATTACAATACCAGTTTTGCAACATGCCATGTGAACGAAACCACCGCAAGAGCGGCAGGATCATGAAATGTAAATCACGACATTCATGACATACAAGTCATGATTTTCAAGTTATGACTAGCCAAATATGTTCTTCATACAGTAATGTTATGCCATACCAAGTTTGGTATCGATACCATTTTCAAAACAACCAAGAGAGCTAAATTTCGTATGCGGATAGATAGATAGATAGATAGATATATAGATAGATAGATAGATAGATAGATAGATGGATAGATAGATAGATAGATAGATAGATAGATAGATAGATAGATAGATAGATAGATAGATAGATAGATAGATAGATAGATAGATAGATAGATAGATAGATAGATAGATACGTTCCAAGTCACCGAAGTTCGCTAAGAAACTCTTTGCATGTAAAACAAGATAGGTCGTCAAACTTTCGTCCTTGCTGAATCTCTTCACCCGAACCGCAATAAAACCGGACATGGTGAATCTCTTCACCTGAACCGCAATACAACCGGACATGTAGTAACAAAACTTCAGCCCAGAGCAATGCGTTAGTTGCAGACAGTGCACTCTGTACTCAATCTCGAGGCACACAGGGAACTTCACCAAAAATATTTTTTGTGTTTCTGTGTCTCTTGGTAAGCTCTAAGATTTTGTGTTAATTGGGTGCAAAGCACCTTCGATTTTTGGTTTGTTGGTGTCTTATGTTCCCACGGTGTGTCATGTAGTCACGTTTCATCATAAACAAGTTTGCGTCACAAAATTGTGAAAAAGTCGCTGCTCTCCATCTGTGCTCTACAATAACAAAATTTTAGTTGACTGAACAATAAGCAGACAATGTTAGTTAGCTAAAACACCCTTTCTCACATGCCGCAATTAACTGACAATGGGCATGTAGGTTGGGAAAAAGTAGAAGACGAAGAACGAGAAGCACGTTAGGGTAAGCGGCATTTCCACGTGACTTTCTAGTGATGTTAGTAGAACCAACTATATTAGAAAGCTTTCCTTCGTGCCCAGTTTCAAGTTTGGAACGAGAAATGCCTCATATTTGAAATTCAATTCACTCAGAACACTCTATGTTTTGCCCCTCCCCAGGGTTCACGTTAGAGCAGCTGGAATATCCTTGGCTACATGCTTCGCCTCTCGCTCTTTTAAAGCGCACCATCCATGTACTTCAGCCATACTTTTCAGATGTGAAACAGCTCTTTGACTAGCCTGTGTAACGCTGTCCGTTCGTGTCTCCGTGTGAACGCGCCGCACAGCACTCCCCCTGCCGTAGGTGTTGGGGCGGTGCTAAGTGGGTTGCGTCTTTTCTCGCAGTGTGTGGTGACGTCACTCTCCTTCTCGCCTGCCGTGCGCTCGCCATGTGTCACCGCTCTCTCACTTCAACCTCTCCACTGCTTACAACGTTCGAGCGCACATCGAGGGAAAACTGTTTTGGTTCGTTTATCTGCGATGAAGAAGACGGCGGAAAGCGAAGCTTCTTCGGGCGCCGAAACATGAGCCCATGAGCGCCTCTTATAGTCGCGGGAGACGTCAACATTGACGTCTGAGGAAGAGGAGTAGAATGGCTCGTCAATGGCATCCGTGAAGTGCACTCGCTTAAATGCGTGTAGGCGGAACGAAAACTACCCAACGCAATAAGGGGAACGTGCATCAATCTAGTCTTTGCCAACTTCGATGTCGAATGTCTGCAGGACCCTCTCAGCGTGCACTTCAGAGATCACAAGGCATTGGTAGTCAAGGCGAAACGCGCACCTGCTACGGTCCAGTGACCATATCCGCTCTGAAGAAACGACAATACCTACGCCAGCCACCGCTTTAAACAAATCTTCCAGAGCTCACCACAGCACTCCTCTTCGAGCGCGAGGCGGCGAGTGCTCGCCTCTGCGCTTGTAGTAGGGTGCCCGCCTCTGTAGAGCAAGCGGGCACGCAAGAGTCTCCGTCCCTACCCTTTTCCTGTTTTTCCGGATCGAACCAATAAAGTTGTTCTCTCTCTCTCTCACGTTAAAGCCATTCAATCCGTGACGCCACCCGGGCGCAGTGCTGCTTGGCATCCCATCAGTGCTCCCTTTGGGAAAATATCGTGAATTTTTTCCATTAACGTCTACGCAGAATACCTTGAAGGCAAATTGCGTTTCTCTATTACAAACGGGGAGGGCTCATTATTGCGGTGGAAATGCATACCTCCCAAACGAGTGACCTTGTGACTCGCGCATTAGACAAATCAGATCGGGGCGCTCATGGGGTGTCATCAGCCACGGTGGTCTAGTGGTTGTGGTGCTCGACTGGTTACCCTCAGGTAAATCGGTCGAAATGCTTGGGGAAGCGTGTGCTCCAATTCAAGAGTACCTTGTGGTCGGAATTTCCGGATTCCTTCACTGCGGCCTCTGCCACCTCGCTGATAATTCTATGAGCATTTAGGTACGCTATGTCGCAACAGTTATTATCTTTACGAGGGCTGGGAAGCGACAAAACAAAACTGGGGAACTTATCAAGCCACTATTTCTCATGGCCACAGCGGCGTCATCAACCAACTAATGCATGCAAATTTGGTACACGTATATGCGAATTCTGGTATGCTCAGTTACACGACGCCAGCACACGTGCGTTATCACATCTGTCCCTAGATAGCCATTGGCCCTTATTAATCATTGCTGCAATAGTTTGCACAATGAAGAGGTATGTGCTACAGAAAATTGTGCGACCTTTCAAAAACTATCTTCATCATCAACGGTAATCTGACACGGAAACTGTGCCAGTCGCAGTATTGACTAGTCCACTAAAAAGGAAGAGGGAAGCAGTTAGATTTAGAATGTGAAAGGCAATGGTGGCTGCGAGAAGACCGCGAAACGTTGGAATACTTACGCGCACGACGACCTGCTGCCGCAGATCTATGAAACGTGCTTGCATCAGCCAGAGTCTGCCTGGATGGACATCGGTGTCCTGTCTGTGGCTGTTGTCGAACTCAAACCTTCCAGTGCTAAGATTCAATGTAGAAACAACCCTGCATCTTCTAGATAAAGCTTAGCAACGGGATAGGAGCAACCTAGATACAACCCTCATTACCTAGTGAAGGCTTTCCAACAACCTAGAAGCAACTAGATTATTCATCAGTACAGTTTAAACTCGCTATGTCAGGCGTCACGGGAATGAATAAAAGCTTCGCCAGATGTTTCCCGGTTAATTATATACCAGGGCAGCGCTGGCACCATATTTCAGGTGATTTACGGCCTTGTCCGCAAATCAGTAGGACTCCTAAAAAATTATGGATCTCCCGAACTATATCGTGACCGTTACAAGGTATGCAGAAGCTTCACAGATACAAAGCACTACGATGATATATTACCTATATATACTATACGCGATAAAACGTTTTTGCAGCGAACATACCAAGGCATGCCGGGAAGGCGACGTTAACTTCATTACGGTTAATTTTTAATTGGTATAGACCAACCGGCGAGCTGCCTGCTGCGTCACGTCGACGATCACAGAGTTAACGTGACTGTGCGTAGAAATATGTTGGTCAAGCGCAGGAAAGATGCGCGAGCTTGTTTGGGATTGTAAAAACAAACACCAGAGCCTGTTGACTGGCCCTGTCACAATTTATAGTATGCCGACTGGTGTGGCCTAATGTGATTCGCATGCAAATTAAGCGTACTGAAGTTGTGAGCTTGAAAGTGTAGAATGCACGAGCAGTTCCAATAGCACTCCTCAGAGCTAAAAATGTTCCCCGAAGAATCACATCATCTGGCATTCCGATGTGATATCTGGTAAATGGTGTTTTCAGGATGAAGTACACGGGCAGAAAAAGTACGCATATGAATAAAACATGTCAAATGTTTCTTAATCCAAAGTAAAATGCCTAGGTGTACTATATAGCGACCTTGGTGCCTAGAGTGATTGCGCACAAAGGTAACGCATGATGTCGCACGCAATGTTAAAGGCGCTGGAGGCACTAGTGTGACAGCAGGAGACAAGGTTATGTGGTTTGAACCGCCAATTTTTTATGGTAAAAAGATACACGTTTGAAACAACTTTAAAAAAAGTTTCTACATTCTTTTCGACCACCATTCGGTAGCATCTGGGCATGAAGATCCCTGATTTTTGTTCAAGTGACTATGAATTGCCACCACACTACTGAGCTACCGCGAATACTGGGACTGCAAAAAATTTCGTTTACCGCAGGCAGCACGCTGTGTGGCGGTACGTTGGTGCAGCGAAAGCCACAGGAACCGGCTAAAATACAAACTTTGTGGTTTCTTCAAATTTTTATTTATAAGTCAATTTTCTAGTCCAAGGAGCCTATTTGAGAGCAGCAGCCTTCTTGATTTGTCTTTCGTGAGCAGGAAGAAAACAAACAATGAAAAATCATTCGAATTTCCTGCCTGCGTTTTAACAGTGAAGGTGTAGCTTGCCGTAGCTTGTGCGCTGTCACTACACTCAGCGACAACATTTCTCGGCACTGAAGGGAAAGCTGTGGAGGTGGAGCTTCTGCACACGTAGGACTACGCGAAGTAGTCCATTTTGGCGCGCGTCTCGTAACGCTGTGCAAAGTGACGGGGGCGCACCATCAGCGTTTCGTGCAACGCCGACGCCGCTTAGCGTTTGAGGTGCACGTAAAAAGCGGGACTTTCTCACGCGTTCAGAAACGCAAACTAACCACAAATAAATTGAAGAAATTGCGAATATCTTAAGGGTGTGAGCTGTGTGCTGTCTCGAATTGCTCCACGTAGAAAATAAGGAAGAAATTTTTATGTTTCACGTTGACAATTCGAGCGCTATTGTAAAACTGTACATTCACTGG
The DNA here is from genome assembly GCF_013339725.1 of Rhipicephalus microplus. Lineage (NCBI taxonomy): Eukaryota > Metazoa > Arthropoda > Arachnida > Ixodida > Ixodidae > Rhipicephalus > Rhipicephalus microplus. Next base: position 80,761,891 of record NC_051165.1, on the reverse strand, counting down.
TGGTACGAATCACGCAATTTGGCTCGGTAGCCTTCGTTCTAACGCCAAGAAAAGCTGTCGCTGATTATAGCAAAATGCTCTAGTAGGTATGCGTCACTAGAATCGATCAAGCATCACTACCCTGTACAGTATGCGCCAGTTTCAAACGAAAATAAACACGTGAAAAAGAAAGATCAAATTTACTTTATTTAAGTTTCTTAGGGTTTAACATATGGAAACCACCGTATGATAATGAGAGATGTAGTGGAGGGCTAGGTGTTACAAGTATTTTAGGAGCACCGATGGCACCTCCGGAAGCGAGCAACTTCTGTCCTCGTTTTGCGAAGAGGGCCCAAGATGGTGCCACAATCACCGTGGCTCAGGCGCAGGTTGTTTTGGGACCGCAAAAGCAACTCGGAAAAAACAAAACAAAAAACTTGTGCTTTCGTTCGATAACAAGTGCAAAAGTAAATAACCTAATAAAAGCGGTGAACAATTAATACATTTTGACGACGCAGCGAAAATAGCCGTGGAAAATGTTTCATTCCCCACATCGAAGGTTCGTGATAGGAGCATGTTTTCGCATTCCCAACGTCAGATCGGGAATTCAAACATGTGACGGTAAAGTTCTGTGCAATTATGACAGTAGTTAGTTTTTTTGTTGAAGTATTGTTTACGTTGTAGTTAGAAAAAAATAACTTGTCAGTCGAAGTCTAGCAGTAATAAAACGTAATTTGGATTTCTGTCGCGGCGGTCGCATTTTGATGAAGCAGGCGCGAGCGATGTGCGATGAGAAGCGTGTGAACTTGAGCTTCATGATAAATATTTATTGTAAAAAAAAAACAAGAACAACGTGAATCAACGAAATACTAGACAGACGAAACACCATTCTGCGATGCCAGTGCACATTACAGAACACGATATTGTCGAAAATTCCAGAGCCTTTCACTTTTACGTGCCTAAAATTGATATCGTAGTTTCAGCGCATAAAACTTCAAATATTTTCATTGTTAACAAGCGTAGCTCTCGCTCGGGATGATAAGAGGGCCAAATGCAGGTCATTAGAGATTTTTCAAGGCAAAGCAACAACTCCTAGCTCAAAAACGGCGCATTTTATTACAGCAATGTAGAGATGCATTCATATTTAAATGGCCACAAAGAAAATAGGACAACATTACAACTCAAAAAGAAAGCAGTTTTGCAGAAACGCGTGAAAGACGAAAGCTATACATTTTGACTTCGAGGTAGCAACTTACTGGGCTAGTTTCGTAAGCTTGCGTAACTTTTGAGACTTGCTCGCCTCATTCTTTTATTGTGTTTGCAATATTGGCGCATACGCACTCCTACATAATAGTGGAGTACTTGTGCCATCATGTCTACTTTATCTTCCTTACATGGAAATGAAAGGTTGTCGTTAACTAACACAAAGTCAATAATCAAATCATACACTTTCTTATTGCCGGCGTGCTTCTGAAACTTTCGCTCAGCTTCTTTCGAAAGATCAAAGAGCACGGTAATAGGGTACGTAAGTCCTCCTCTTGTCTTCGAAACTACAAAAGCTGATACAACGTTTGACATATCAGATGTCCCAGTCTGTCCAAGCTTGCAGTTAGAATTATTTGTATTATTTAGGAGTTTTCGGCAAAAAAAAACCCCGCGTATATAGTAAATTATGGCGTCGGTAACGCTGTCTCACACAGGCATTGCGTTAAATACATCGTCGCCCTCAATATCATCCTGTACCAATCCGTGAAGCCTGTTCTTAAGCTCATTGAAGCATGACTGGCTGGCCAGATCATCCTTGAAAGCTGATGTCAAATGACGCAAGCTAAGGAGTCATCGCTGTTCACTAGGAAGTAACTGGCAATTTCCACACTTGGCTGGCTTTTAGAGACTGTAAATAGATAGCATGCTGTATAACTGCAGGAACGTCGGCAGGCAGGGATGTTCATTTCGGCCACCTGCTTGGCGTAACACCCAAAACCTTTCCAAAACATCTTCGCTAAACCTTCCAGTTAACACATAATTGAAGTTGCATTTCTTTAACAAGTAGTTTAACAGCTGCATTGATGACAGAATAGTCAGTCGCAAGCCCTCAGTAGTGGTTCATAAAAAAAATGAACATCAAGTCATCCCGCCTTCACTTCTTCCTCCCAAATATTTAGCCATTGTAGAAAGGACTCCAGCACTTCAAGATCCTTTCCGCCTAATTTTAAACCTTCCCTAAGGTGTCTGCGATTCATGGCATCAAAAAATGTTGTTAATTCGCGTGGTGAAATCGACGTTTTACGTGCATTTGTTGTAGCTAGATTTCCACTGCGGCTCAAAACACTTCCTTACCATTTCACGACTTGCTCACTCTAACAGCACGGACTCTCATCGCGTGCACACGAAAAAAAATAAGAACGAAAACAAGAGTGGAACGTGATGACAACTGCTTTGTCTGAACAAGACCATGTTCTGAACGGCGCCCGCTCGGCACTCGCAAGGCTGTGAGCCACTTGACTGCTCCTGCCATCTCGTGGCGTGATGGAGCGGAGGAACCAATGTTGAGCGCAGCGAGTGCGTGGCGGTGGCGCGCCGTCCTTCCACTCAGTAGGGTGCCTTGATGCCCGCGCGCTCCCACCCAGTCTTCTGACACCGTAGTGAAAGGCTTCGACATTGAAGGGCTCCATAAACAACGCTGCCAACACTGGCCTCCTAGCGGAGATTAGCTTCCCCGGCGCACATGCTGGCGCATCATGTTACCTTCACGGCAAGCAAAGCAAGGCTAGCCAGAGCCACCCCGTTAACTTTTAAGAGTAAGCGCAAATATTGAAGTGGCTAGCCTTTATACACATAGCATGGCACAAAGGCGCGAAATCTCGGACAGCATGGATCGGCTGCCTTGTAAGGTCCACCTTCACAAGAACTCACGGTATCCGCACTGCGGATGCTCTAGCCGTCGAGGGTAAATAAGCCAAAGTGCGAGCACCAATAGCGATTACACGGTTTCAGCCTGATTTCCAAAGCTAGAATGGCCTGGAACATAGAAACTAAAAGACATATGCCAGCCCCCGACCAGCTGAATAGGTGGCGCCATCTAGCACGGCCATAGTGAAAGAGACAATCACAACTTTGTTATTGCAGGAACATTGTACATTGTAACTCCGGTGCAAAAACTGCGCAGCGACAATATTACAAATGAGTAACCTTTTTATTCATTTTCAACTCAAGAACATTACGTGTAAGCCAACATGTTCATGACTGTGGTTGCACAAAGTGTCACAAGATGTCGACACTGCCGTTACAGTAACCTTGTATATTTCATTTTTTGCGTATACCAGATTACTGTACACAATAAAAAAGTGCCCTGATCACTGTGTTTGTTTAATTTAACATTTTAAATTATAAAAAGACTTAAATATTACTTACGCGACAAGACACGATAGCGCTGCGAGCGCGTGTAAACTTCGTGCGGCTTGCGTTTGCGTGCGTGCCACCGTGGCACCAACTAAAAGGCATTCCGGTTGGCTATGGGTTGGGCACGCAATGCCGCGCGCTCCCGAGCCCACAACGTCCAAAAGAATGCGTATACCCAGCACTAAAACTCCCTATTTCTACCACCTAAGTAAAAGCACATGGGCCTCAAGCATTTTCGCCTTCATCGAACATGATGCAGCCAGGAGTCCATCCAGCGAAAGAGAGACTGAAAAAGAACGACTAAGCATAGAGGGAATCAAAGGGGCAAAAGAGAGATAGAGAGAAAGAGAAAATGAAAAATGCAAGAAGTAGAGGCAATAACGGCAAATAGACAGAGATGCCAACAAAGTAAACAATAAAGAAGGGAATAAGTGACAGAGAGCTGCATGAAAAAGAGAAAAATAAATGAGAACACAAAGGGAAAAAGAAAGGCAGAAGGAAGAAAGAATAGATACAGAAAGAAAGAAACGCATTGAACGAAAAAGTTAGAAAGGAACACACATACAGGAATTGCAGAAAAAGGAAAGAAAGACAATGAAAGAGAGAAAAATGGAAGAAAAAAACAAAGGCCGTCGTCCAGGTGCGCTTCTTTTCACGCTCTGCAGGGCCAGTTTCAAGTTTTTATAACTGTTTGCGTAGTATTCCACGGTAGGTGAGTATTACATGCGAATAAGGAAAATACAATGGACCACTTTTTTCTTCAGCAGCCTTCCGGCTTTGTAATCAGAGCTAAATATTGTCTGAAACTATAATAACTGTGCACTATATACTTTACTTGGCTTCACACTCATCACAATCAGCAGCCTCATTGTGCACTCTTCCCTTCCCCCTCTTCCCTTTCCAGTGCAGGGACAGCCTACCGTGGCTTAGCCCAGGTTAACCTCCCTGCCTTTCTCCTTATGTTCTCTCTACCTCTCTCTCTATCATCGTGCCCTCTGTGAGGCAAAGGCGTGTTTCGCCAATACTAGTTTCCTATCGGGGGCGGTCACATCGTGTCCGTAAACTTCTTAATCTTTTCTACCCACCTGAGTTTCTCTCTGCCCTTCGCTTGTTTGCTTTTTTTAGGTTTGAAAAAATTACAAAGTGGACAAATATACATTCCAAGGTCCCGAAGTGAGAACTGTCGCGAGCACCTCTTAGCAAATATTTACAAGAATATTGGTGAACGTACCGCAATTTATACAATATGAAATGCATCAACGGCAAGGAGAACAACTAACCATAAAAATAGATATATGCTAATAGATATATAATAATGTATATAAAATGATATATGCTAATAGTTATATGCTAACAAGTGGACAGATTGTAAAGGTAAAATGAAAAATTGTGCACACAAATTTAAACAATGAATGGCACGTCCATCCAGCAACGTGAAGAAGAATCAAGCCGAAAGAATTCAAGTACTTAAAAATTTTCATGAGGACATTACTGAAATATTCTGTAGAAAAACAATCTAATGAATTTTATGCGTGCGACGAAGTGTTAATAAATTGTTCCTTAGTTTTTCGTGTGAATGAAAAGAATGAAGATAAGTTGGTACTCGATGGCGGCAAGTTACAAAACTGAAATGCCTGAAAATGCCATAGTAAATCTTTCTTAATTAGTTCTAACTTTTGGAACAGGTAGATCAAGTTATTTTGAAAATTGTAGTATAGGTTTTAAAGAGGTTGGATGGAGTGAAACCTGAAATATTGAGGTCAGTATTTTTGAGACAGTACATTAGTAGTACCACCTTATAATTCAATACCATGCGCAGAGGCAAGAATTTTCGGAAATTGAATATAGGAGAGACAGTACATTAGTAGTACCACCTTATAATTCAATAACATGCGCAGAGGCAAGAATTTTCGGAAATTGAATATAGGAGCAGAGGGACATGTGAGTGGTTGAAATGTAATTATTTGTTATACCTGCTTCTTGCAAAATTTCTATGGGATGAAGATGTGTGGCATATGTATTACCTCAAATTAGAAGGCAATGTGAGGTGTGACTGTGTATGTACGCCTAATGTAAAACCACGAGAACATTTTGATGAAGGTAAGAGCGAGTTTTTTGATGATACATTCATGAATACCAAACGACATTTTTTTTAATTGGTGATTGACCATGACACTGAAACTTTAAATTCTGATCTACAGCAACACGAACAAATTTAGTAGACTGTGATTAAGAAATTCTATCATGTTTCCGAGAAACGGCACATAAAGTTTGGACAAATTTTTTAAAGAATAAACTATCATAGATCTAGTTAGATTCAGTAATTAAGAGCTTATTTTCAGACTAAATGCAAAATCCACTAATACCACGTTATGTTTATCCTGAAGTGAACCAGAAAATCCTTCGGACGTGATATGGTGGTATCGTCAGCATGAAAAAGTTAGTTTGCATGTGTTAATATTCCCTGGCAAATCATTGATGAATATGAGAAGGAAAAGTGGCCCCATTATTCATCCTTGGAGACCACCTACTATTGATAATTTTTGATAAAAACAAATCACCAACAATTTGTACTCGGTAGGATCGGCGTGTTAAACAGTTACGAATTATTTCTAAAGGCAGCCCAGAAAGGTCGTAAGGTTTACGTTTGCCTAAAAGATTGTGATGGTCGCTGAAGTAAAATGCCTTGGTGAAATCAATAAAGAGAGCACTGACCAAAAGGTCTTGGCCTATGGCTAATTTACCCTTTCAGAAAAAGTAATAGGTGCTAGTTCCGCAGAAAAATACTCACAAAAAGCAAATTGATCACGTGTTAAAATATTCCACTTCGACAGGCATTTACACAAACAACTGTATGTTACCTTTTCGATCACCTCAATAAATGAAGACAAAATGCAGATAGGACGATAACTACGCAAGCCCTTTTTGTCACCTTTTTTTAGGCAATGAAATAATTTTGAGAAGACAGGGAGAGATCCTATCTTTAAGTAATTTGTTTTTTACATGCGCTAACGCAAGTGAAATTACTTTAAACACAAGAATAATGCATCATGGATATATCAGATCAAGCCTTGGACAGCCTGTTTTAAAAGATTTGATGGTATTGCACACTTTTTACAGTGCTGTTGGGAATAAGTAAATGGAGTGAGAACAACGCGGAGGACCAAGTTACATCGGATCAGGCTGATCAGTGCCTGTATTACTGAAATGATCACTGAAAGCATGAATAATATCTTGAAAATCAGTAATACTAGCACAATTGTGGTTCACACACAATAAGCTCAATTTCGTTTTACTGGTATCCAAAAATTCCTTAATTTAGTCAAAACTGCTGCTTGAGTGAGTTGGTGTTTTGTCTTTCTTTGTGCTGATAAATCCATCATAATTCTTTAATTAGATGTCAATGGCTGCCCGGCGTCCCTTCCGTTCTTTCGTATTTTTCAGCATATTTTAAACCTCTAAGCGCAGGAATTTTTACTTTTTTCACAGCCATTATCAGTACGCATTTTAGTGATTGTTAGGGCCTCAGAAAACCACAAAGAAAAATTAAGTCACTGGTGCAAGTTTTTTATGGTTTTACATGCGTGACATCATAATAGCTCATCCTGTTCGTGTAGTCATAAAATGAAAAAAAAAGGCACATTTATTCGCTCTATGGCCTAGCGTACACAAAGTCTGAACCAACCTATTATTTGACGCTATAGAAGCTTTTAAAAGAACACCAGGATATCATTCTGATAATAACATCTTCTCGCCTTTGCTTGACTGCTTTGTCCTCACTTAGTATCTCCTTTTTTTTAACACAGCGCAATAAAGAGCTTCTAATCAATGGCTTTCTTGGAGAGATGAACCATATTGTCATAGGTGTGGTACATGTTCACGAATTAGAACCTTCTGATATTTTCGCAAGAAAAAAAAACAATCAAAAGATTTCTCGCTGCGATGTTCTTCAAGCGCGTTAGCCTAGTGAATTGCATTATTCATTTCAATTGATTTCTTAGAATCAAAGAATATCCTGACATATTTTTCAGGTGGAGGACATGTTAGATGATCGATGCAAAGAAATGTAGGGTATTGGTATATTGCGACCTATTCCACTATTACGGCTGTGCTATGATCTATAGGCAAACTATGAAGGTTATTCAAAGTCAGAAGGAACCAATGGGCAGTTGGCGCACTTCCATCTTAAACGAATGTCAGCGCGACGAAAACAGAGACGGGAAACTACAGTGCCGTAGCTTGTCTTTTCTTTCCCGTCCCTGTTTTCGTCGCGGTAATGTTCGCGTAAGATGGTTATTTAAAGTGTTGGGCCCACCAACTTCACATCTAGTTGGAACAGAAATTAGTGTTGAGAGGCCACAGCTCAGATAAGTGTGAAAATACTCGGAGTACGACTGAGTATTAGGATCAATAAGGTTGATATTATTATCACTACATATAAAAATATTCTTGTTTTCATCAACTAGTATGTTTAGCAACTGCTCAAGGTCTCAACAAAACTGGATGTGACAGGATGAGGGAAGCAATAAATGCACGCATTTATAATGTTAGCTTTGGAAGGCAGCTGCAGGTTGATACTCTCGACTGCTAACCTCACTCATTCACACAATCACAAAAAAAAAGATCATGGGGACGTTTAGACCAGAGTGCTGATTTAACCGAAATGGCTTCACCACAACTACGATAAAATTCACAATGACGATAATGCCTAGTGCAACCAAAACACCTGTACAAATTATCGTCGTGTGATGATAACCAATTTTCAGATGAACATATAGAAGAAAAGGAATGATCCGAAGTGCTAAGACGAGTAATAAAACCATCATGATGCTTACCAATACTGCGTGGTTTAAATGCTGTAAGTATATTATTAAAGGCTGTTTTTTTCTTGAACAGAGATTTTGCTTCGTCAATAATTGATTGATATGTGGGGTTTAACGTCCCAAAACCACCATTTGATTATGAGAGACGCCGTAGTGGAGGGCTCCGGAAATTTCGACCACCTGGGGTTCTTTAACGTGCACCCAAATCTGAGTACACGGGCCTACAACATTTCCGCCTCCATCGGAAATGCAGCCGCCACAGCCGGGATGTGATCCCGCGACCTGCGGGTCAGCAGCCGAGTACCTTAGCCACTAGACCACCGTGGTGGGGCTGCTTCGTCAATAGAAAATAGCGAATCACCCATGGCAATTTACGCGTTAATGTAAGTACAGTGAATGAGATGTATTGAGTACTGGAAGACAGTAATCTCTCGCACTAGATAGGCGATGCACATGTATATCATCACACTTTGTGGCCTTGGTAGTATTGCTATTGGTCTACATGAATTTCTATCCTTTAGACTTTTTCAGCTCTAGCGCCTGCGCAAAACGTGGCATGTCGCTGGGCGTGAGGTGATGAGTGACAATATCTGAAAGTCGATGGTTTCTGTGAGAGCCCTAATGAAGTAGTTGGGAGCTTTGGCCTACGGGCTTTAGAAGCAAAGTGAGCTTTTTTATTGTTCGATAGCAGAACCACACTATAGTGTTTTTTCCTTGTTTTGCAGGCGCGCTGTGACTCAGCAGCAACCCAGCCTTGTCCTTTAGAGACTACACGATTGACAAACAATTTTTCTTTTCAGTCTTCCCTAAATTGTACATTATTTTGGCACGAACACTGCTCAAGATCAGCGACTTGTTGAGAAGGTACTTGTTACTCTCAAGCAGAGAATTGTTTTCACCATCAAAGTACTTCTTTTCTTGGTAAACGACGGAATTTCTTGATTTTAGAGACTAGTACAAAAATTTAACATACTGACACTTTGACGCATTTCTGCTACCTCAGAGCGGAGGTCAACTCTTTTTGCCAACTCCGAATTTATTGCCATCCGGAAAAATTATGCAGTTGAAGACACACAAAGGACTAAATTATGAAACCATTTTACAGAAGAGAACCATGATGGGATGCGAAGCAGCAGTGACGCGCACACACTTTACCCCGCGGAAACGGGCGACGACACGTGTGCTGGAAGAACAGTTTGAAGCAAAATCGGTGCAGAATTTGCTCGACTAAATGTTTATTTGAAACGCAATGACACGGGAGGTGGGTTGGGTTTTGTTTAAGTTTCATTGCAGGTAAATGAACCAAAATTGTATTTTCACTCGACGTATGGTCGAGCGGCGTGGGTGGCAGAAAGGCGGAAACGGGAGAGAAGTGTGTTGCGAGCGGGTGAAGGAGCAACACCACCTAGGTGTGCTGGGAGGAGCCGGCAGCTGCTGCGGGTGGGAGAGAGAGAGTGGTATCAACTCGCCGCTGCGACTTGACCTATTTAGCATCGTTCAAACAACTTCGGCAGTGAGAATGTGGTGTTGCGCGGTGGCACAGAGACACGGACGGACAGCGTTACACTTGCTAGTGAAAGAGCTGCTTCGCATCTAAAAATGGCAGCAGTGGGGGCGTCAGAAGCATTTGACCTATATGAACAATTCAAGGTGCTAACGTGTACAGATATACAGAGGTTAGTTAGGTACAGTTATTAAGCCATCGCGTTACTACGTTACTTGTCCAGCGGTTTTCATGCCCACGCGCTATGGGAATGTACAAGTGGCGTCTGTGCCCCTTTCGTGGCGGTTCTGACTAAGGCGTCCTTTACTGCTGTTTATTTCATGACCCACTGTGCCGTGCTGTTCTTTAGGGTCACTTTCGTTTCCATTACTCACTGCGTCATCCACAATTTAGGTTGAAACATCTTTGGAAACCTCGGATTTTTTTAATCTAAAATGTCTCCTAGGCGTTTCCCCAATGCAGAGGTGCCTTCTGTTTTTTCTAGACCGGGTAACATCTATACATTTCTATTTTCTCCTGTTCCTTCCTTATCTTACAGATTTCTCCTCCGCAGGGATCTCACAGTACGTTGGTTGCTTTAAGGTAAGTTTGAGTATGCCCCAATGTAAATTACAGCGTATAAAGAGGTAGTAGAGTGTAGAAAAGTAGAATAGTAGGGTAGTAGATTATAAAAAACAACAACGGCATTCTCCCCCACCAAGTAAGAATTTTGTGGAAAGCAGATGCGGGCATATCTGTAATGGCTTTTTGTGGCTTTGAATCAACCTTCACCAGCTGGATTGGTGTGTTTTTGTAAGTGTAGCAGTTGCGTGCTCATCATGGGCTTACCAGGAACAGAGGCTGCCATGGCATGGAAAAAATAACCGATAGCCTTACCTTACGTAAGCACTCACGTTAGAACAGGGATGAGAGATGTTAGCACTATCGCAAGAAAACATGTTTTACTGTGCAGTTAGGGGAATACCGTACGCAAGTTTCCTTAGCATATAGTTTTGGGCTCGAGCAGCGTTTTATTATAAATTATAACAACAGGAATGTAATGTTTATTAGACTGCTATGAATGGGGAGCCTACCCTGAAGCCACAATTAGCGTTAACTCAACATCATCGCCTGAATGATGTTAGCACAAATGTAATGTGTATTGCTCTATTAGGCATTTAGATAGCCAACACTGAAACCGCAATTGATGCTGCACCCACATTACGCATTGTGAGGATTTTTTTAGGGTACTTTATTGGCCTGTCATGGTTCTGGGGAAGAAAACCCGAGTTCTACAAAAAATGCTTGCGATCGATTCCTCATGAGATCCTAACGTTTATTTGTTGCGTTCGTCACGTTAACGCGGCCTATGCCAGCTGTATTGCTGTCGCACTTCAACTATTACTGTATGTCCCCGGCGTTCATGATAAAGTGTCAATATCTCGTTGCGCATGCCGCATGTAATGTGGCCTGCGGTATACAGAAGTGTGCCACACGCGTTTGAAGGAAAAGGTTTGAGAACCTGCCGACAGGAATCTTACGTTATTTATTTCATGACCAGGCTACTCCATTTCTAAAGAGAGACGACGCTTGGGGGCCAGTCGAAGCAAACGTGCTTCGCATGAGCTCCCGCCTCGACGCCTCATCTCACCCGGAAAACCTCATTGCTGCCACCCATGAAGTACTGGACCGTTTTCTAGTAATCAAGTGCAGTCGGTGGATAACCGGTTTTTAACTGTAAGTCCATCTTTCTTGGAAGTCTGCTTGTTTGAAGATCCAAGGCGAAGAACGCAGCTCTAAGCCTAAGCGGCGTCAGGCCGTTGGCCCGACGAAACGCTACTCCGTTTCCACGCAACGCACGAGAATGGCTGACGACGACGCGGCTGCGTCAACCGGAGCCACGACATCGATCGAAGAAAAAACCCAAGGCGGAGAAAATGCTACCAGCGTCTCGCAAAAGAAGCCTTTTGACAACGGGGGATGGTTCACTGCAACGTACCACAACTCAAGGCTGATCGCCGTTCCGGAGACCGGGGCCGAAGCGGTAGACAAATCAGCGTCGAGCCAACCTAAACAAAAAGGGACTCCTCTTCGAAAAGAGAAACTGCCTCCACTGCCGAAAACCGACTTCAAAGTCATCATTAGACCAAGGGATGAGCTCAAAATCAGTCAATTAATCACGCATCAGATGGCGCGCGCTATAACTATGGCATGTGGTAACCCGGACATCTGCAACAAAGGCAACCTGCTTATACGGTTGCGCAATGGATCCAACATCGCCATAATCAGCACGCCAAGCATGGAGACCACCAAAATTGTGCAAAGCCTTCGAAGTCTACGTTTTGGTGCAAAAGACTATGCAGTGATGGCTTACGTAGCCGCGCCGGACAACTCGTGCAAGGGTGCGATTCACGGACTGGGCGCCGGAACCACGCCAACCGAATTACTAGCCCATCTTCGGGTGCGTACCCAAGGAGTGAAAACACTTTACGCAAGAATGCTTGGAAAATCCCAAAGTGCCGTCATTACCTTCGAGGGAAAGATCGTCCCGCGCTATGTTTACTACTACGGTGGTGAAACACGATGCTACCTCTATCGATCATCGCGGCAAGTTTGCTATATATGCTTCAAGCCTGGGCATAGGGCAGACGTATGCCCAACGCTGTTGTCTGCTCAAATTGCACCGAGCCAGTCATAGAGGACGGCACACCTGTGAGCCCCGGTGCGCACTATGCAAGAAAGCGCACCCTATGTGGGCAAAGGAGTGCAAGGAACGCCTCAGGAGACCGAGAAGCCCACGACCAAGAACAAAAGAGCGGATGGCCGCCGGAGCACAAGACGCCAATGGACACGGCTGGGCCCGGAAACATTGGTTCAGCAGGGATGGAAGCTCACCATCTAGGTCCCGATCAGTATCGAAACCACGGTCATGGTCGAGATCGGCGTCCAGGACCCGCAAGGCTCCAGAAAACAAGAAAAAGCAGCAGAAGAAACCCTCCACCAGGAAGGAAGACGGTGGTATGGTGAGCAGGAAAGCGCCTTTTTTCTCTGCCTCTCCCACTGCTCCAAACAACACGAATACACAGAGAGTAATAGTCGGCAAGAATGGCAGTGCGCCACCTAACGATGATGTAAAAGATTTAAGGCAGACTATTCAGACACTCAGGGCAGAAAATGCCAAACTCCGGCAGAAACTAAACGATCTCATAGATGAACTGAAGGCCCTGAAAACAGGACAGACCAATACTAACCCCCAATCAGACTTAACGATGACAGCCACTGTAGGGCGCCAGGAATTCACTACCATGGCTGCCATAAAAAATGCCCTAGCAAATCTTGGCAACTTCATCTCTAATATCTAAGATGAGGCGCGCAAGGATAGAGAACGTCTAGTGCAACTCACGGCCATGAAATCCAGAGGCAAACCCTACGCTCGGCCATCACCTGAGTATGGCGAACAGCCGTAAATGCTCGGTGAAGTTGGAAACCCTCGAAATATTGCAGTGGAACTGTCGTGGAATCCGTCGAAAGCAAGTTCTTCTGAATCAATACATCAATAAATGCACAACTCCACCAGACATCATCGCCCTCCAGGAAAGCAGCTGCTCACCGAAACTCACTGGATTTTCGGTTTATGAGGGTCTTGGCCAAAGTAAGGGCGCTACTTTGGTTGCCAAAGCGGTCACCGCAATTAGACATGACATCAACGCAACAGACATTGACCACGTTCCCATTGAAATCATAACGAAACAAAAACCGACGAAAGCATATTTCTCCTCAATATCTACAGCCCACCAAGCCAGCGGAAAGCCAACTTCAGCTTCATTCTGCGCAAAGCAGAACAAGCAGCAGGCAAAAAGGGTCTTGTCATCCTGGGAGACTTTAATGCGTGGCACAAGAGCTGGGGATATGTCAAGGAAACTCAGAAAGGCAGGGATTTGGCCAGAGAAGCTGATCGCAGAAGGCTAAGCCTCATTACAGACCACACTCAACCAACGCGAGTGGGGAATAGTATCAACCGAGATACGTGCCCGGACTTGACGTTCGTTAAAGGTGTTTGGGAGGCCCGATGGAAAAACGGCGGGGAAACGCTTGGCAGTGACCACTGCATTTTGCGTCCCTCCCGGTTAAGAAACGACATGGCCTGGCTCGACTTACAGACTGGGAAGCTTTTAGAAAAACTAGGGCAGAATTCGAGGATAAAGAAATTGCGGACATTGAGAGTTGGGTCTCGGGAATCAAGGCAAACTGGAAACGATTAACCCGAGAAGTTACCCTATCTACAAACACGCCCGAGGTGGACAAGCATCTCCTACACCTCTGGGACGCCCGCCGGGGCCTATTAAGAAGATAGAAGCGGCAGAAACACAACCGCAAACTGAGACTTAGGATCGCCGCAGTCACCAGGGAAGCCGAAGAGTATGCGACGGAGCTGTCAAAGCGCAACTGGGACCAAAAATGCAACGAGCTACAAGGTACACTAGGTTGGAAAAGGACATGGGCCTTGCTGAGGGCCCTCATAGACCCAACCAAGACCAAGACTGAAACCTGTAAGACGACTCAAAAGATTGCACACCAATTCGAAGGTACAGACCGGGAACTGCTAGAACACATAAAGCTGCGCTATATTGGCGATACAAAGAATACTGACTGCAACCTGGCATACACTGGTGCAGCTAATCCCGCTCTGGACGAACCCATTACCACAGAAGAAGTTCGATATGCTATGCTCTCGGCAACAAAGAACACTACGCCAGGAAAGGATGGCATCAGCAACGCTATGATACGGAACCTCGATGACAAATCTATCACAAGGTTTACAGAATTCACCAACAAACATTGGGAGAAGGGTACCGTTCCAAACGACTGGAAACATGCGGAAATAATAATGATTCCAAAGTCTGGAAAGGCTCCAAGCTTGAAAAAGTTAAGACCCATTTCATTGACTTCGTGTTTGGTAAAAGTATACGAGAGAATCGTGCTTCAGAGACTAGAGACCTACCTGGAAGACAACGAACTCATGCCGCACACCATTTTTGGCTTTCGAAAATGCCTCTCAACACAAAACGTCCTCCTACAAATCAAGGAAGAGGTGCTTACCGATGTCCCAAAATATGGCGAAAACGTACTACTAGCACTGGATCTTAAGGCTGCTTTCGACAATGTCAGTCATAAGGCTGTGCTAGAGGGGCTTAGCAAATTAGGCTGTGGAAAGCGAATACACAAGTACATCAAAGCTTTTTTCAGTAATAGAACCGCCACAATTGGTATAGGAGGCATCCGCACTGATACGTTTGATACGCCCACAAAAGGAATACCCCAAGGTTCTGTGATATCGCCGATGCTGTTTAACATCGTTATGATCGGCTTAGCTCGGAACCTCGAAAACATTGAAGGACTCAGACATGCCATCTACGCAGTTGATGTTACAATCTGGGTGACAAGAGGATCTATAGGCCAAAAACAAGATCTTCTGCAACGCGCAGCTGATACAGTTCACGACTACGTGCGTCAATGTGGCCTCGTTTGCTCTCCGGAGAAATCAGAAGTTCTGAGAGTCTACAGACGAGGATACGATCTGCAAAATTCTATAGACGTCTATAGGAGGGAAGAAGATTCCAGAAGTGTCCCGAATCAAGATTCTCGGCATGTGGATACAAAGCAACTGTCGTATAGACCACACCATCAGACAGCTGTCAAACACTACAGCGCAAATCGCGAGGATGATCACCAGAATCTCTAACAAAAGACGGGGTATGAAGGAGGAGGACACTTGTAAGCTTGTACAGGCCCTCGTGGTCAGTAGGATTGTATACAGTGTCCCCTACCAAACACCACTCCCACAGGAAAAAGAACAATTAGATGCAATCCTCAGAAAAACCTACAAGTGCGCCCTTGGTCTACCTGTCAGCACCTCGACAGAGAAATTGCTTAAACTCGGGATAAACAACACAGTGCAAGAACACATCGAGGCGCATCTTGTTGCGCAGAAAATGAGATTAATGTTGACTGCTACGGGCAGGCATACGTTGCAGACTTTGAGCATGAGGGATGCTTGCGGAGAAATCAATAACACGGCGAGCATACCAAAGGACATTCGCCAGATCATTGAAGTCAGCCCAATACCTCGAAACATGCATCCAGAAATCCATAAGGCTCGAAAAAAAGCCAGATTAGAAGCACAAAAAAATTTCAAGGCGACAACCGACGTATTGTACGTTGACGCGACCACATACAGAGAGCACTCCGGGACAGTTGTAAGCGTTGTTGATCACCAACTTAGGGAAGTCAACAGTGCTTCGATCAAAAGCAACAGCATCCTCGAGGCTGAGGAAGTAGTGATCGCGCTTGCCATCCCACACCAGAGCGAAGAGTCTACTACAGAAATAGTTACTCACTCGCAAGAAGTGTGTCCACGGTGCAGCAGTGGACGCATATCCAGTGCTGCCATCCGCATACTCAAGGGAAGAAAAATCAACTTCTCGAGCTGCTCCATTACGTAGACACCAGGCCATGAAACTGTGACAGGGAATCAGCGTGCCGACGCCATTGCCCGAGAATACGCCGAACGGGGGGCGCACAACGACGAGGAACCAGCCACAGTTACTAGACGCTATGGAGCAATTTTAGAACACCAGAGAGCGCTGAGGAGGATATACCCCCCTCCCCACAAAGACCTCAACAGAGAACAGTCGGTTGCCTGGAGACAGCTGCAGACTAATACGTACCCCAATCTCAGTCTTCTGAGTAAAATCTATCCGGGAATATACACCAACAAATGCCCGCTATGCAGAGAACATCCCACACTTTACCACGCGACATGGGCCTGCCAACACACACAGGTAGTGCCAAGAAACTGTACACCAACACCGGAGCAGTGGGAGGCTGCGCTGTCCTGCTCTAAGCCTGAAGAACAGCTCCAGCTAATTGACAGAGCTTGCAAGATGGCAAAGGCCACAGGGGCCCTGGACGGAGGGCTCCACCTTCACTGGAAAAAAGCTATTTGTAATAAAGTTTTGCATTCCATTCCTTTTCTAAACGCCTATTTGACTTCTGTTCCAATATCGATGGGCACCAAATGAAACGCACCGTGACGCCCATTTTTCTATCATGATTTGTGTATAAGGCCTAACTTTCGACTATTCACAAATAACCTGGTGAATTTGTAGCGGATTTTGTCCACCACTCAAATTATTGAATATTTTGACAAACGAGCGAGTGGCTGGTGAGCCGGGGAACAATAGCGCACTCGCGAGCCATGCCATATCAAGCGTTGCGAGCGTCTGCATGCCAGCGACCAATTTTGTTTCTTCATTACCAGCGCGTGCAGGTCAGATACTTAAGCTTCGAGGTGATTGGCACTGAAACACAGCGATTTTTAGCGGCTGAAACTGTTGTGATAGACGATGGCACCTCTGTTTGCTGCACGATTGAGCCATTGGTGCCATGGGAAAATAGCGGTGATTGGTGGCGGGAAGGACTTACAGTCGGTGACTATTTCAGCCTGCTTTGCACTAAAATATTTTTATGGCCAACTTTTCATATTTGTATAGGCATAACAGACCATCTACTTCTAGTTTGCGCTGAAAACTACAAATTTTTGTTGACCGTGTCACGAGAGCACCAGGGCGTATGTGCATATATATATATATATATATATATATATATAGTCGTTGCCGCACAGCATATATATATATATATATATATATATATATATATATATATATATATATATATATATATATATATATATATATATATATATATATTTACTGTCGCCTTGATTGAGTTACTGCATCAATACCAAAAATAGTCCTGTTCTTTGTGTCTCGAAAATGTAAACAAATATTAAGGGCAACGTACTCTGAAAAAAAGGAGCATGCTTGAAAGCAGAGATCACATTTCAACCTAAGTTTACAGTAAAAACATTTTAAATATTTTTCAAAGATTCTGAAATTGTAAATTGCCTCTTAGAGGGTGTAACAGTGCGGTATTGTTACTGCATTAGTTAATAGATTTGTTTAGTTGCACGTTTAGTTACGGTATTTCACAGGGAACTGCTTGAGTCTACCGTGATACTGTGGCGTCTTCAGCATATCACATGCGTTTCCAGAACGACGACTTAGGGAGGTTGCTTATGTATATAGTACATTGCAGGGGATGGAAAGTGGATATCTGTAGATCACCTTAATAAGTAGCTCTTAAAAAATTAGAAACCACAGTGATGATGCCATATGTGTCAACCATACTCAACAGAATGAAATGATATGCACGTGGAACGCTTCAGCTAAATCCAAAAAAAAAACTATAAACTTCGGAGTTTACTACTTTGAAGGAATTGTCTGGTTCAATCAGCCAAAAGAGATAAGGCATTGTTAGTGGAGCTTCCATCAAAAAAGTTAAACTGAGAACGCTTTGTGATTTTTACTTTGAACAGGTAATATTAATTCAGAAACATTTATTCGTGCTGAACGACAGCGTAGCTCCGCTGCAGAATGTGCACAAATCGGGAACAAAGCAGGAGGTACATAATATAAAATGACACAGGTTTGTCGTTACTGCTGAACTAATAAAATCCTTGAAATGGATGCGAAAGGATGCACACGTCAATTGTTAGCAACTGCCAATGGGCTGTGAAAATTGTGCTGGAGGACAGATATGAGTAGCACTGCAATAATTCTGAACAGTAACGCAAAGCCCGTATCATGTTAAGAATTTTACTACAAGCAAATTTGCTGCTAGCATAACGAGCTAATAAAAACAAATATACAAAATATATAAAATACATACACCAGGGCTTGTTTGTCTCGCACCTAGGCTCCCAGATTATCAATGACACACTCTTGTACTTTTGTACTGGACTGCCAAAGCGTGTATCTACTCCGCCAAGCTAACAATGCAAGCAGCAGCTCTTAGACTTTATTATGCAAGAAAGCGCATGTTGACGTCACTGCAGCTTACAAAAGCCACTGTATCATTTTTGGAAGCGAAGAAGATCAGCGCAACAGGAGTATACTCTTCTTTCGCTGATTGTTGTTTTTAGAAATGTCTTCTCCAGTACTGTCTGTGAAGATCAACGCACTGTGGGAATCGTCCCGCTGTGGTGTTTCCAGATTGCACAGATTTCCGTCCTCAACAAAAAATGACCAGCTCCACCGCCTCTCGACAATTGCAGTCAACAAGACAAATGAAACCATTGGCTTCAGCAAAGACTAAATGCAATAAGAGATCACCTCAAAGAGCGACTCTTGCCGATTTCTCACGCCAAATTGGTAATTCTTCTGTGCGCGAGACAGTGAAAAACCTGAAACTTTTTGTGAATGGCCAGAAAATCGATCTCACATGAAAGCATCACGTCTTCGTTGTCATCTTAGACAGCCAACTAAGATGGAGCAAGCATATTACCGATCTAGAAAATCAAGTTAACTGCGCCATAAATGTTATATGGTCGCATAGCGGGAACACAATGGGGCGGTACATCAGCCTCTCTTCACCACGTTTAATGTGCGCTTATCAGACAGATGATTGCCTTCTCCACGCGAGTTATCTACAACATCTCTCAGACGTCTGTACGCCGATTTCAGCTGTTACAAGCACGAAGATTACGCATATGTCTAGGGGTTCCAGAGGTTACATCAAGTTATCTAACACTGGCAGATGCAAGGGAACCCAACTTTATACTAATTCAAAATATGGAAACCTGTTTGCACTTCTTTCACCTAGTTGCGCAACACCCTTCACATCCGCTCATATCAAACATCATGAACCGTGCCGGAGTGGAAATACACCATGTGTACTAACCATTCATTTCCCGGCTTCCCGTGTCGACACATTGGCCAATGGATCTAAACTACCCGCCATGACTGCTTCAGCTACCAACTATTGAAACATAAGTCGTTGCCGCACAGCAGTTGGCATTACATCCTCTGTTTGACAGGTACAAAGGCTACACTCACGTTTACACTGATGGCTCCATCGCTAAAGAAGCAGTGGCATAACCATTTATAAATCCGGAATGCGTGAAGAATATGCATGTCGTTTAGGCCATCTCTCCTCTTCAATAACGTTGGAGGTCATATAGATTTTTCTAGCCATAAGCTTTATTAAACTGTCAACCACACCAAAGAAATAGGTGATAATTACAGACTCTCTGGCGGCACTGGCATGTGTGGAAAATACCATTTCAAGACACATTGATGTGCGTACAGGGTCCGCTATAGTAAAAGAGCTTTTAGAAGAGACGACGTCCTCTCATCGAGTCGCTTTTAATGGGTTCCCAGTCACTGCGAAATCAAGGAAATTGAAATGGCAGATCAGTTTGCGAAAGCCGCTCATCATTCTACGCGAACCAGCCTTATTCCTGTATGTGAATATTATATCAATAGGATATCAGGAAGAATGAAACGTGAATTATGCTTGTCTACCTGGTTCACAGAAAAAACTAAGAAATCAATCCTATATGCTGTTTATCCTAATCTTGAGTATTAGACTGCCATATCCCAAGGCGTTTCGACGCTCCCATACATCGCCTAATACTCGGAACTGCTTACACAAAGCACTACCTGCTTCTTATTCAGCATGCAACATCGTCCGCATGTTCATGTGGCCACGACGGCGAGGATTTCTATCACCTCTTGCTCGACTGTCCCAAACACGACACACACCGAAGGCGACTCGAACAAGAAGAGCATACGCCAAATCCCAAGTGACCATTTGCGTTGAATAAAATACTAGACCCATGGCCATCTAAAAAAAGGGCAAAGCATTGAAAAGGCTGCAACGCTTTTTCGAAGAAACAAATATTTTTGACCACTACTGAGAGAACTATAGGTAAAAAAGGGCGTGATGGCTACGTGTTCTGCCCATATGAGAACATTTCCACTCACCTATGTAGGCTGAAAATATGTATATAAACTATCTTTTTTTCTATTCTTAATTTGCAACAATCAAGTGGGAAGGAGTAACCGTCACCAAGTAACGGTGACAACAACTCTTCGTTTATTTTATATTGAAATAAAATGGACCCAAGTGACATTGTACGAGTATCAAAATTTACTTCGTGTGTTGGAGCTTAACATCAGCTATTTTTCTTTACAGCAGTAATTTGCAAGCAGTATGCCGGTAGAACGCGGCATCAATTTGTTGCCGTACTCTTTAGCAGGCCGCATGCCAATGTTAGGAGACATTTCGACACAGGCTTACATGCACGCACGCGCACATTTCTTACTAATTTCAAGTAGCGCTAATGCGAGAAGATATATTACGTCCACATTTGTGAACTTGAGTGCTTGTAAGTTTGTCGTGATC
Organism: Rhipicephalus microplus; assembly: GCF_013339725.1. Classification (NCBI taxonomy): domain Eukaryota; kingdom Metazoa; phylum Arthropoda; class Arachnida; order Ixodida; family Ixodidae; genus Rhipicephalus; species Rhipicephalus microplus. The sequence goes on along the minus strand of NC_051165.1, from coordinate 80,740,897 downwards.
AGCCAAAGATTCAGTTAATAGGCATCGCAGTCTCACATGCAACTGCTTAGGAAATTATTGTGAATTGTATTTGTGAATGGGTTTTATTGGCTGCCAAAAGAGAAGGAATATGTGAGCTAAGCTGAAGAGGCCACAAAATTCATAATTTGCGCACATTCACAATTAGATACACGTGTTCATATTGCATTTAGCCTAAAAGGTACATAGAAACAAAAGAACCATTATCGGCAAGCCATTGTACACAAGTTGCGCTGCAATTAGCTCCGGCGGCCGCCATTCACGTTTAATCGATGATGGAAATTGTTGTGTGTTGGGGCATTGCTATAAGGGAAGAAACCAGAATAGAGAACAAGCTTGCTCGGGAATGCCCAATATTGTAAGCCGAAAACTGCGCCATGGTTTTAGCGACAATAACTTACTCTTCACTTAAACACCGTGCCACAGATTTGGGCTGCGTGGAGCGTTCTAAGTCTCAGGAGAGAGAAATGCATCATAGCGAAATTGAGTTTTGCTAATGTAAGCCCCTAAGGTAGAATAATAATGGAAATAACATACCAAACGTTATGAAACACACTTACCCTGCACTGCAAATAGAATCAACACTGCCCAAACGGAAACCCAGCGCATGTTATTGGCGCGTTCTTTCGTTAAAGCTTCTCATGAAGTTATTTACCACAAGGAAATAACCAGGAGCAAATTTTGTAAACTGAGTAAAGTAGCGATTCAATATGCCTGTATTCTGAAATAGGCGTAAGAGGGTGAAGTTTTCATGCGGTGGTCATGGTTGCGCAGCTGGTCAAGATTTTCATTGTCTTTCGGTGCACCGCTAGATCGATCATTGTTCTCCATTGTAACTAAGGCGTGACTTGTCACAGCACTTTTTGGCCCCGGCTCTATAAGAATGAAGAGTCCACGCAAAATGCGGTGTCTCAGTTGCATGAACAATAGTTAAACGTCAAGACGATTGGCTCCAAATACTAGCCCTTGTTTTTTTAGGAGGGCTAGAAAGTAATAATGATCTTATTAGTCTATCGCGCAAATAATGTACACAGTAAAAGAAATAGTGGCGTTGCCTGCCGCAAGATACTAAAAACACTGAGACGGGTTTGAGAATGTTGTGCGAAAAGGTCACTATAAGTTCCTGGGCCTTCAGATAGTTTTTTAAGCGATTCAGGAATATGGAACCGTTCAACAAAGAAGACTTTTGTCCGCCTCTGTGGAACAGTGGTCCGGGTGCGCGGCTGCTGACCTGAAAGCCGGGGGTTCGATTCCGGCCGTGGAGGTCGAATTTTGACGAAGGCGAAATGGGCAGAGGCCCGTTTGCTGTGCGATGTCAGTGCACGTCAAAAACACCAGATGGTCCAAATTAACGGAGCCTTCCACTACGGCGTTTCTGATAATTATATCGTCGTTTTGTGATATAAAACCGGAGACCCTGTAAACAATATTTTTATGTGGCAGTATGTTCTATAATATCACCAGAAATAAACGATAGCCCCTCCCACGTCAAATACACTCAATTTTAAAAATAGGAAGTGCTCATGAACACCGAAAATTTAGGAGCGTTTGTGAACCTGTGGCACATCATTGCAAAAATTCGCTTCGCCTCTAAGAACGTCAGTTGGGGCTGCTGGTACGCTCGAGAAAATGCCTTTATCCAGTTTGCGTGGGTAAACGTGGCAAATGAAGGGTGCAAAAGTGGCGTCCTGTCCAACTCACCCACAAAGGAGCCCTATTTACACACTTGATCGTCTAAAAGCAATGGGCATGCGTCAGCGATATCGATACTGGCTGGATGACGCCCGGGCATTAAGGTCTCCGAAGTTTGTTGCTCGCTGTTGTGGCTATGGGTGTATGCTGGAAGGCCTGAGTCCACGAAAAATTGCAAACGCTGCTCTAATTACTCTGGGGTCTCCGTAAATTTGATTAGTTCTGAGATTTAGTTCTTTATTTGTCTAATATTTTCTTTCACGTATTGATACTCTCAGTGCACCAGGGATTGCAACACGTGGCAAAAATGTACAGTTTTGCTACAATTAATATAAACAAATAGCACATCATTTAACAAATTGGTGAGTCTGTAGGCACAAGAAAGTGATACGTATAAATAATAAAGTAGGATATCCCCATGTTCCGAGAAAGAAGGAAAAAAAGAGCACAAGCAGTACAAAGCATACCCAAGAGGTAAGCAAAAATGTGGCATGTAATATATAAACAACGTCATAGCAAATCAGTGTTAAAGGATGTGACCAAATACGGTTACAAATGAGCTATAACCGAATCATCAACGAAAAAAGAAAAGATGGTGAGTAGTAAATTAAAGACGGCAAGTGAAGGACCGCAAAGAACGCGACATGCTTTGTCTAAATAAAAGTACTCAGTCATAACCAAGCAATGAAGCATGTTTAGAGGGTTGGATTTCTGTGTTGTTACGTACTAAAACCAAATTATGACTATGGAACACGCAGTACCTAACGTCCCTTAGAAATTTTCACTGGTTATTCAACATTTACGTTATCACATAGCATGCGCACATGCGGCATTTCCCCGATATCGAGGAGTTACTGTCGAGACGGACTGAATCGGTGGCCTTTAGTTAAGGGTAGTAGCTTCGTAAAGAACATGCGCCTTTAGTATTACACAAAATACTTTTTCAAGTACTTCTTGAAGTCCTTTTTGATGTACTCGAAGTAAGTTTTAAGTGTCACCAAATAAACCCTATTGAAATATGCAGTACGATTCCCTAACTTATTGTAAAATGGCACGAAAAGAAGTGGTAACCGGGAGTTCATAAGTGTGTAGCCAATGATGTGTTCTTGGGTATTGTTGGAGGTATTATTAAGATTGCGCTGTTTGCAAAAGCAAGGGCCAGCTTGGTCTATGCAAGTATCTATAATAAAAGTAATCGTTAGCAAGTTCCACCTCAAGTGAAAGTTGTACGAACTGAGAACATTGCTTTGTCTCTCTTTTGTTTGTGTTGCGTTAATTGTTTATGTCTGCTTTGTTTTGTTCTTTTGTTGTGCTTGTCTGCTCTTTTGTGCTGTTTTCTGTCCTTCTCGTATGCACACGGGATGTTTTTATCCTATTTTGTTCTGTTCTTGTCATTATCTCATTTCTTTTGCAAAAGTGTATTCGCTTTTTCTAGCACAAGATATAAGTAACTAGAAGAATAAGAGTGGGGTGGAGCGCATTTGACAAGCATTCTCAAGCCATGACTGGTAGACCGCCCCTATCCCTCTAAAGGAAGGCATATAACGGCTGCATCTTGGCGGTACTTACCTATGGAGCAGAAACCTGGAGCCTTACAAAGAGAGTTGAGCTTAAACTGAGGACGACGCAGCGAACGATGGCAAAAAATATGAGAAGTGTAACCTTAAGATACAAAAAGAGAGCAGAGTGGGCCAGGGAACACACCGGGCTTAATCATATCATAGGTGAAATCAAGGAAAAATGGACATGAGCTGGGCACATATCGCGCATGCAGGATAACCATTCGTTATTAAGGATTACTGACTGGATTCCCAGAGAAGGAAAGTGGGTGAGGGCAAGTCAGAAAGTAAGGTGGACAGGCAGACGAGATTAGGAAGTTTGCGGGTATAGAGTGGCACTAGCAAGCACATGAACAATATGACTGGTGGAAAATGGGAGTGGCCTTTCTCATGTAGTGCGCATAGTCAGGCTGATAATGATTCTTATTATTATGATGATGATGTTGATGAAGATTTTCTATTCAGTGGTCCTCATTCTACTGTTTTTCTGCTGTCTCCTATTTCGAGCGTGGTCTGTGCAACTCTCAATGCAGATGTTCCGCCTCCGCTTCAGTCTTGCAAGGATTTACCTACCGATGCTTGCATTGAACCGTTGATTCGCTGGCTCGGACCGACGAACTAATTAGCCCTACCACGCAAGCACGTTGTACGTAGTCCACGCGTCATGAATAGGTTCGATGCCGTGCCCTCTATTTAAAAAGAGAGCTTGTGCACGGCTACACAAAGCTGCGCGCCGCCTCTCAGGAGAGAGAGAGGCACACTCCACGCACTGATGCATGGCAAAGCGTACGATTTTCAAGCCCTTAATCAACACTTCAACGAGGCTGCCTTTCACGGCCAAGTGCGCTTGCGTTTCAAACTTGGCGCTTGGTCCGTTGGTTTATATGTATCGAAAGCGTGGTACCAGCATGACTTAGACGCGACACTTAAGGCGATGACAGGGTGGTCATTTGAAGTATCCTTTATGACCTTCTATGTGAAGTCATATAAAGAGGAGACACGGGCCCGTTCTACATTTACAATGGCTGAGTTTATTAACTTTTATTTATGCAAAGTGCAGCGAAGGTCTGTCCGTTTGACTGCTTTTTAGGTGGTCAGTACGCTCTTTTGTGAAAGGTAAACTAACTATTTTGGCATATCTCAAAAGCTATGTAATCAAAGTGGCCAATGCTGTTAGCTTTGTAATGAAAGGAGCAAATTTAATCGATCAATCAACCAATCTGATTTTTATTGATAAACCAAAGAAAAGATTACAAGATATCTGGACCATTAGCCTACATTGGCTAGTGATCGGTCCATATCGGAGTACATAAAAGCAGCTTAGCGGAGCATATTTAGCAATAAACCTATATATACACAATTATTTATACATATAACTATTCCCATATGCACATACATACTACATACATAAGCGCGTGTACATATATGCATTTTCACAACATACCCAAATATTGTTTGTTTCATCATAATAGTCATATAAAATAAGTGACTGGGTAAAAGCAATAATTAGCGCAGAAGGAAGTGAGAAAAAAAAAGCCTATTTATATGTCTTGATGCTGCAAGCAAAATAATTTCACACTGTGCTTAAAATTTCTTACCACTTTAACTTCTAAGGGTAGTCGGTTCCAAATTTTAGTCCCAATTCCAATAAGCGTTTTCCATATAAGTTATAGCTTGTAGGTAAGTGAAAATTGCCATTCGATGCGTGTCTAGTGTTTCGCGATGGTATTAAATAGAGTGGAGGAGAGGGAAAGCTAGTGCCTATAATTTTCTGAACGAAAAGGGCAACCTTATAATCGCGAGGTGCCCAAGCTGATAAGATTTGTTGTTCCTGAAATGTAGTTTTATATGAATTTCCATGGTTTCCAAGATATGTTTAAAACTAGACGCAATTTTTCAAGTGCTAGTCAAGGTAGTATTGCCATCACGACGTTCTTTCTGAACTGTTCTGTGAATGATAAGCCAGGCCAAATGCACTCTTTCAGCCAGTTCAACGTGTGATTATTATACATTGGCTGAATTGTGATCGATGTTTTCAATCAATGAAACATGTATATGATGGCATTTTATCATTACATACAGGACCCTGAAGCCCATTCAGTGGCTTTAGAAGGGTCGTCAGCGCTGCACTAAAGGGCAATGTAGAGAAAATGGGTGCAAGGATACACAGTAAGAAAATTTAGTAGACACAGGGAAACACAATATATAGATATATATGTACACAAATCACAACAATATTTATGCATACCAACATTATTCCTGTATGTTTTCAAGATGGAAGCGAATGAAATGTTGATACGTATAAGTAAAATGCTGTGACGGTACCAGGTAAAGTGTGCCTCAGTTTCGCAGCAATACAAAACAAAATGAATGTGATACCTATTTGGTGCTCATACGGAGTATGCATAAAACTTGAACCATCTTCCGCTAAAAAGAACCATGTGTTGAGACAAAGCAGTGGGCACTGACGCTTAACCTGGCGGTGACGTTGACACTGGCGCTTATCGAGCGAAACCAACTAAAGACACCGTTGACTGAATTCCGAATGCGCGACACAGTGCCCACATATTCGGGTTGGCCAGTGAACGCTTGTGCAGCACAAACAATTTGTTTTATGCTAGGAGACGCTGCCTGCGTCGACCTTGCGAGGCGAGAGACGGAGAAGGGAGTGACATATTTTCGGGTGTATTCCTGTGCCTGCAAAAGACGCGAGCATGCGCAGTGGGGGTGTATGGAGGGACAGTGTTACACAGGTTAGTGAAATATCTGATTCGCCTCTAATAGTATATTTAAAGTGGAACATCTTCAGTACATAGACTTTGATGTGTGAGTGTTATTGACGGGCATATCACAGATATTATATAAAAGTACATAGAGTTAGTAGTTCCTAATTGCGATAACTGGCACAAACTGTTATGGGTTATATGTTTAGTCATTCATAAGCATGTAATTTGGACTGTTCAATAAAAACAGGAGGAGAATAGCCTCTTTGGAAGATATGTTCTAGATTACCAATTAAATAGTGTTACACGCGATGAAAATACTTCAAACTCGAAAGGATCAGATGAGTTTCTGCAGAAGAATGTTTAGTGGTGTATCGCGAAAACGCTCAATTAGCTGTGTGACTATAGAAATCTCTGTGAGAAGAGCATTGATTTCATTTGTGAAATTTAACGACCCCAAACCACCATATGAATATGAGAGATGTTTACTGTACGGAAAACTGTATGAAGAATATACTTGACTACTCATAACATAAAAATCATTACATGGTTGTCATGAATGTCATAATTTACATTTCATGGTCCTGCAGCTCTTGTGGTGGTTTCGTTCACACGGCATGTTGCAAAACTGGTATAGTATGACATGATTGCACGGTGACCGCAAGTGACAGACAACTTGTAAACCATTACATGCGGGTCATGTAACAACATGACTACATGCCACGCTCATGATGCGCTCGTGGCCGTGTCGCTAGCGTCACATATACCAAATTTGGTATTACGGGACGTCAATAGATGACGAAGGTATGATACTGGTGCGAACATGATTAACATGAGATCCATGCCATGTAACAACAAGACTACATGCTACGCTCATGATGCGCTCGCAGCCGTTTCGCTAGCTTCACAAGTACCAAACTCGGTATTACGGGACGTGAACAGACGACATAGATAAATGACACATCCAGACATGATAATCACGGCATGCATGTCATGTAACAACATGATTACATGCCACACTAATGATGCGCTCGCGGCCGTTTCGCTAGCTTCACATTTGCCAAATTTGGTATTACGTGACGCCAATGGATGACGAAGGTTTGTGACTGGTGCCAACATAATAATCATGAAATGCGTGTCATGTGAAAACATGACTACACTCCACAGTCAAGGCACCAATACATTTCGACCGTGACGTGATGCGCGTGCTCACCGGCGTTCATTTCGTCGGGTCACGCCGACGTTGCGACGCTGCAGGCACCAGTCCTGCCATATACTCGCGGGCGCGAGCCGCGCTGCGTTGCTTTGATGCATGCGCGTTTCGGCGCGTCCGGCGTTTCTCCAATACGAAAAGAGGTAGACACGGTGTTGTCTGGCTAACGAATCACCTTTGTTAGCTCTACACATACCGAATTTGGTGTTACGTGACGTCATTGGATGAGGAAAGTATATGACTGGTGCAAACATGATAATCCTGACACGCGTGTCATGTAAGAACACGACAACATACCACGCTCATAGTGTGCTCACGGTCGTTTTGCTAGCTGTACATAAACCAAATTTGGTATCACGCGGCGTGAATAGATCAAGGTAAACGACGCATCCGAACATGATAATCATGACACGGAAGTCTTGTACGGCATCATTTACCTTTACCTCGTAACGTTGTGCTGATTTTAAAGTGACATATCGAGCTTTATTCTTCGTGCTTCGCATATCAATGATTCCCGCTGTACGTGGGATCTGCCAATTGTTTCATTGTCAGACTGTGATCGAATGATTGACTCGGTTAATTATCAATAGTTTCGCAATACCCATGGACTTGCTTCAATAGTTCGTCGACAATATTTCTGTTGAGAATTTTGCAATAAATTTGTCATCGATTCTTTTCTATTGAAATACCATTTAAGAAGTATTCCGTAAATATTATTTCTGTTGAGCACTTTGCTATAAAAGTTGTATTGTTTTTTTATCGAAAAAAATACATACGAAATATTTCGTAAACAATTTTTCTGTTGAAAAATTTGCAATAAAAATTTATTGTCTCATTTTCTATAAAATGTTGGACATAATATTTCGTAAAAAAGAATACTGTTGAGCACTTAGAAATAAAATTTTATTGTCTCACTTTTACCAAAAAATCATGAACGAAATGTTTCGTAAAAAAATATTTCGTAAGAAATGTTGAGACGCGCGCCCGCTCATGTTCTCCGGTGAGCGCGCACGGGAAGGAGGAGGGGGGGAAGAAAAAGAAAACAGATGCGAGACCAGTGGAAGCTGAGAAGTTTCGTGTTCACGGTGCGGCGGCGCAACAGTGCATGCGCAACAGCTCACTGAAAGACTGACCTATGTATGTTGATGCTCGTGTCCTACGAAACAAGTTTAACTGATGATTTTAGAAAAGCATGGCAAAAAAGAAACAAATGGAAGGCAGCGAGACAGAGAATGTTCGAAATTGAAAATTGTTTGGTTGATGTTTCATTAGTGGTTACGTAATTTGATGATGAACTTGAACATCAAGTACAGAAGTCAGAAGTCAGGTGCAAAAGTCAGCAGGAGAGCGTATGCCACCGACATTTGCTCACTCTTTTGATTATTAAGATACAGTCGTCATATTCCAGCATAGATTTGTAACAGTGAACCACGACCAAGACAACCAGTGTACTGCTGTGGAGATAATGTACCAGCAATAAAAATCCCCATTTTCTAAAGAGCAACTGCATGCAGTAACAATAAAGATTTTGAGGTTCATTCTGCACCATTTCTTGACCCCAACTGCTCAGGGACGTTCGCGAAAGAGATGTGCAGAAGCATTATTTATGCGGAGGGAGGCTACCTGTCGGTCGCTTATTTGTGTGCGTCATACTTGACCTTGGCGCGCGTCTCGGCATTCACTTGAACACCGGTGTGATGCTGATTGAATGTAAGAGTAGCCACTTCCCATAAATATGATCAGTGAAAGTCTGAAAATGAGTAAAAACCACTCTATATCGCGATGTAATGCGCATAAATTCTAATTGTGGAAATAAGTAATCGTCGAAATGCCGCAGAGGCGCTGCTGCCCCAGCGCGCAGCTCGCGGAAGTTCACGCGTACGAAATGCAACTGTTAGAGTAGACACACTAAAACACCCATGCAACGTTTACGTGCGAATCACATTGCCTTCAAACAGCTGAGAATAGGCTGCTGTCACTGACACACGTGTTCCTCGCGACACAAATAAGTGAACTTGCTTACAGCACACACACATGCGCGAAAAATACGTAGGTTTCGCCACCCAAACACAGCCTCATCGCGCTGGTATCCACGAATTTCGGTGAGCGAAACACCTGTGGTTCACGGGGAAGCTCTAAAACGACAGCATGGACACACGTTAATTCTTCTTTCAAAACGGAGCACCACGAACCAAAGTTGGAGCCTAAAATGCTCACCGTGGTTGTCTCGAGTTCATGAAACAAACTGTTCACGCAAACAAATGCATACGACACAAAAAAAGTTCAAAGTTGCGCCAACAGTTTGAGAAATGCCACTTGGTATATTTGTATCTCGCAAAAAAAAAGGAAAAAAAAATTGACTTCATGCGGTGGCTCTGTGGTGACATCTGCTTCACGTGCATGCGGTCCCGAGTTCACTTCCACTGCTGAGTGTAGTTTGCATGTTAATCTCGCTGATCCAGACAACTGTTCATACAGTTCTCTGAATCACAGTAGAAAACCACCACAGACAACTGTGGTGGTTTTCTAATTAGCTATAGCCTTATTATCCACCACATTACCGGCGAGGAACCACTCTCGAATGTGTAAAAGAGATGCCTTTTCTTTCTTGCATTGATGGTTTTTCAATTGAAAGTGATGGGTGAATTTTCAATCCTAGTCAACAATTGCTTTAATTATACTTCAATTGATCCACAATGTATTTTTCATCGCCATTTCATTTTCTCTAAATGATAAATCTGTATCGAGTTCCTTGATTACTTTTCAATTGAAAGTTGTGGGCCAATTTTCAATCCTGGTCTACAATCTTCTCAACCGTATTTTATTCAACTGTCATTTGTCTTCGAGCTAGCTCTGCCGTAGTGGTATAGTGGGTAAAGTACTCGGCTGATGACCCGCACATCGCGGGATCGAGTCCCGGTTGCGGCGGCTGCATTTCCGATGCAGGCTGAACTGTTGTAGGCCGGTGTGCTCAGATTTGGATGCACGTTAAACAACCCCAGGTGGTCGAAATTCCTGGAGCTCTCCACTACGGCGTCTCTCATAATCACACGGTGGCTTTCGCACGTTAAACCCCACATATCAATCAAGCAATGTATTTTTGATACCATCTGTTGTCAGGGCTCAATAATGGCTCTTTGTTTTTTCAATAAGAATTTTGGTAAGAGACTGCTCATAATTATCGACAGAGAATGTTCCGACTTGCTCGTTTCCCGCCCACAAGTTTGGCTTAAAAGAAGTTAATTCTTCGACACGTCCAATGGTGCCTTCGCCAACGTAAGAACTCCCCGGCAATATACAGTACAGCAGGCATATACATCTACGCTACTGATCTCTATTTCACTGTGTTCCCACTCTGCATGTATGCGTGGTGCTAAACACTCAAGCGATGTGAGAAAGTGAAACCGAAACTGGAACTGAAATTAACTCTATGATACCAAACTATATAATTGCGTAGTAACACAAATGCACGGATTCCCCGCCTCTCGCACCACTCTATTGCTAAGAGAAGTTGTCACCGAGTATATAGAAAAGCTCAAAACTGGCTTTAAAAAATGAACGATGATTGAAAAAAAAAACTAACTGAGTAACCAACAAATTATTGCTTTAAGTAACTGAAGATCACTTGAAACGCTTCGGAAGCGTTCATCTGACTAGCGCACCACGATGGAAGAGTGCCACTACTTCTCTAAGTGTACAATTGTTCGTACAACTACTGGCACTTCTCCGTTGGCTCCTCTGATATCGGAAAACAACCCGAGTGAATGCGCTGCTGACGACACGGCTGTCAACTCTCATTGTTCACAAAGAGGGAATGAATAAAACGCCGCTAAAAGCAGCGATGCATGTCATATGCAAAGTAAATCTTCCTAACATGATTCTACCTGTGCCATGCAGAGTGTAAATCTTTACAACGAACATTGATGTCGTTAGTGGTTTGGTAAAGGGAGCATTGTGAACTTTACGTACGGAGATCGCTCGGTATACATTACTCTCGGATATTATTCGCCATCTTGCTGCCCCTGCCTCTGCCTGAATACGTATTCAGTGGGTTCCACAGACTGATTTTCCGGAACTTGCGAATCTTATTTGGCGTCCCACCATCAAGTTAAACCGCACCCATTACCACATTTTTTTCTGAGGGCGCTCAAGGACAGACTCTGCGGAAAAAAAAGAAATCCTCCAACGTACCGACTGAACTCTTATACCTCCGTGTGGATCAGACCTCCTTCGCGGCTTAACCCGCTTAGAGCTTACGTTGAGGAGACTTACAATTGAGGTGGCGCTTACCCCATCCGTGGCCACCCTTTCCCTTTACCCTTTACCCTTTAATAGTAGCGAGACCCGTGTGGTACTGTCCGTTTTCCCACGCCCCTTACAGTATGTAACTACCTCACATCTACTGTGAACTTCAACGGCTCTACAATGAAGCCGTCATCGTCACTTTCATGAAACAGGCCTCAGGCCTGGCCGACCACCCGACTTTGAGCGCTAGACCCGTAGACCTCACCGCTACTCATTACTTTACCGAGTACAAAGCAACTTGCACAGTGCATTTTTGAATCAAATATTTTTATTCGTTAGGACAGACTTAAAAAAAACAATTGCGAACGTATTCTTTTCTTTTTTAAAGTGTCTTTCCACTTTTGGTAGCAGTGTCTTGCCAATTTTGAATTTATTTCACACGTTACCAAGCCCGTGGCCAGGGGGGAGGGGGTGTGCCCCAGAGGTCAGGGCACCCCACCGTTAGAAATTCAAAACTTTGGGGGTAATTTACTCAGAATAAGTTATGAAGATTGCTGTTTTTTAAGGCTTTCATTAAGCGCCGCACCTCACCCGCCCTCTCCATCCTACTTTCGGCGTAAAAAAGATTCTTGGTTAAGGGCCTGAATGTTACACTTTTTTTAGGGCTGACCAACATCACACAACATCAACGTGCGCAGTACCATGTAGCAGCAGCAGTGATAACCATTCGGATATACGATCAAACACTCTCCCATGAATTACGAGTATATAATAGTTTTGGTTTGATTCTGTTACGTGAGTCAAGATTATAAAACTTTTTGCGCGAAAGCTCATGTTCCCGCACTACAACAAATTGAAGAAAAGCTTCTGCTTGGCAGTGATCGCATCAAATCAAAGTGCACCGTCCACTCAGAGACGTTTCTGATCTATGAAAACTACATTATGACATTACTTCTGCTTCATCATACCTCTCAGAAACGCCCACGTAACTCTCAAGACGTCTTTTGGTTCGTTATGTGATGAAAGAACTCCGTGTGACCTTATCGATGTTTCCCGCCACACGAACTGATCGCATGAATTGCTACGGTCCGTCGTGATGAAATTATCGGGTTCAACTCTTTCTTGTTCCAGAAGAACACAGCTCGCACTTGTTTTTTTTTTATCCTTAGGGCACATATTTGCCATAGTCACTGGATAGATGTAGCCCGTGTGCTCAGATTTGGGTGCACGTTAAAGAACCCCAGGTGGTCAAAATTTCCGGAGCCCTCCACTACGGCGTCTCTCATAATCATATCGTGGTTTTGAGACGTTAAACCCCACAAATCAATCACTGGATGGATGTATCCGACGAAAAGAAATTCACTTGGAAGTTAGCGCATGTGTGTGTCACAGTGATTTCGTCGCCTGTTTCAGAAGTCTGTAGTGCAAGAAAAAAACACATTCAAAGTCGATATTTGATGTTTTCCAGCACTATTTTTTTCAAAAGCAACAGGGATGAACTGCCTCTCTTCTGCTCTGCTATAAGTGCGATGACATTTATATATATTTACCCGTATTTATATCTTATCTCACTGACGGTTTTGAAAGGCAGCGCTTGTAGCTTTTCTCAAAGGCAGTAAACATCTGAAAACAGGAGGCCCTCTAAAAAAGTGCACTACACGGAATTGAGAGCGTCAGGTCGTTTCACAGCAGCCTGTGTATGGTAATGGTCGAATAGAAACAATTAACGACGTGATTTCGCTCCTAATGGACTGTGCTGCTGTCCCAGTTACTGCGGACAAGAAAGCGGGTTGTATCGATTGAATGCAACTGTTAGCACCAACTTCAAAAGTTTCGCACAATAGTGCGATAGAAAAGCGCCACTTTAACGAGAAGTAGAAGCGCCCTCCTTTGGTAGCGTTGTGCATTTGATCCAAAGAAAGTGTATGTCACGCATATCGAGTGTCTGGTGAAGCTCGCTGTCTCTCTTCGAAACGCAATAGCTGAAAACCTGTTTTTCAACACAGGTGTCGCGGAAGGGTATTCTACTGCATCAATCAGGGTCCTAGGTAAATATTGCGCTACCTCAACACTATCTTTTCTGCTTTTCATACACCTACTTGTTGACATCGTGATGTACGAATACATTTTTTGACATTCCAGGTCAAGTGTGCCATCAGATGTGGTGCTGTTGCTGTTCGAGCTCGACAGCGGTCGTGAGTTTACCCTTGTCTTTAGCTGTCAGCGTAACATGACTGAAACCTTTGCCATGATGATGCCTACCATATGCAAAGTCGAGGAACAGGCAGAGGACTATACTGGTGATGAAAACTGCACAGCCTAACAGTATGTTAACTAAAAAATCGAAAGTTTTTATCGAGTTCAAGAGTTGCAGTAACTGGAAAGATACCTTTATTAGTTTAATAAGAGCAATAACAACAGAGGGCATCCTGAATGAAATTGAATTGTACCAAAACAATAAATAGCATTGCTAAAGACATTCGCAGCCAAATTAGGTTAAGAAAGTTCTGCCAGTTTACAGTCTAATGCACGGGATTTTCCCGCTTATAGAAGGCACAGCGGAAAATCAGTCATGTGGAAATGTGGTCAGAAGTTCTTCGATAATTAGCCTTCCGTTTCTGTCGATACTCTCGCTACACTATACTTCAATGGCATAGTGGTTTCGATCCCTTTTCTCTGGAAGCCCTTTTTGCGACCACAGTTTCAATATGATCTCATACTCACGCAACCAGTTCATCATGGATCCTCTTCTCTGGTGGCCTCCATAACTTATTCACAATAGCAGAGTCAGCATACACAATGCATGTTGCGCATGTGATGCATGACTTGCAGCGATGAATTCTGACGAAGCTTGTTTAGGAAACTATCGGCCACTGTTGCGTTGCCTTATTTCTTTTTATAAAGTTGCGTTATGGTCCGTCAGGTACCTCGATCAAGATGAAGTGTTTAAGTAATTTACCAATTTGCCTCTTTAATTCCGACTCGTTGGTTTTTCATGGTGAGTTAAACACAGCAACGTGAGTAAACTGGGAAAAGAAGTGATTACACACAGCCATAAGTGTGTATAGTTTAGGCGTTCGTCGTCTATAAAAAGAGGTCTGTCAGTTTACGAGCACACCTTGCCTTCTAGAGTGTTCAAGCTTCACTTCACCACTTATAGTGTCAATGCAACCAACCAACGACAAAAAATATGCACCATACTTCGTTAACAACAAATTCTGGTGCAGATATTCTTTCGAGCCACGAGAGATTCCTAATGTGAAGACTTTAGTGAGTTCGTCTATAGAGCAAAGAAGTTTCCCTTCTTGGCACTATGAGCGCTGATACTTTGACAAGGCAAGAAGGACGATGACAGGCACTGACGTACAACTGATCTTGATATTGTTGTAAACACATTTATACCATGGCAGTCAAAACACACGTCATTCCCAAAATGAACTGCGATGGCTCTGATGTCAACATCACCACATCACCATTGTGTGCCACGAAAAGGCGTGGTTCATTTCAAGCAAAAAAAGTGAATATGTTTATAAAAGAGGGTTTATAGACGTCATGCTAACGCATTTAGTTTTAAAGCGTAATATTTTATCTACTTCACTTATTTTCCTTGTTTGTTTGTGCCTGGAAGTGACCTTTGATTTGCGAAACTTCGGTGTGCAGCCTCAATATGCGGAATGGACGCTAAGGTGACTGTGAATTGCTTTTTGCAAGTTGTACTCGTGCTCTCTCAAACTTCCATTATAGCACCTTCTGTTGACCTACGCATCTTGTTTCCGCAAGACAGCAGGATAGAGTACACCACACCTTCCGTGCATCATACGATACTTGGTTTACGATTTGTTGCACACAGGTGCTGCTTACATGCGGGTTTACTTGTGCACACATAGTCAATTTCTCTGCCGGCGCAGAGAATAGCCATCTCGCATCGACATGTTTTCCTCTCTTTTTCAAGTGGTGCGTGATTCCTCGCCTGTTAATATTGAGTAAACTTTCGATTTTCGCTGCAATCAAGCTTATGCTGATTGCTGGTCTTGGGTGTCTTTTAGCTTTTTTCGAAGAGATTCTGCCACAGAATTTAGTAGATGTAGTGGATAACCCGCTGTCTTAAGACGTTTATCGTATAATGAGATGCAGTGGATAACCTGCTGCCTTGAGCTGTTTACTGAAGCAATCTTAAATTAACAGGCAACACGACTTCGCCAGTGCACTAATAAAGCATGTTGAGGCAATAGATTTTTTCCCAGATTCAAATGGGGAGGATCAGAAAGCAGCAGTGGCTTGCTGGTACGCGGCTCATATGCTCAGAAAATATTATCTGTGACATATTTAAGCTTTAGATGAATAAACACAATGGTCAGCCCCACTGAAAACTCATAGATTAAAACAAGTGACTGGAAACACTTTCAGAATACGCCTAAAACCTCAAGATTTCAGAATACGCCTAAAACCTCAAACAGTAATAATGGTTGTCCCACTTTTTTGTGTTAAAAGTTGCTAAAAAACGTCTACATAGCGGAAACCATTGGTCAGCCTTGATACGTTCAGATAGTCCTGCAGCCGTCTATTTTGATGCGCTGAAAAATACAACTAAACATTAGTTATATGCTGAAACCAATGCAGACCCCGTTAGTCTGGATATAAACCATTTCAAACCAAGTTGCAAATGTTGAATTCGGGTACGTCGTTAAAAGATTTACATTTCCTTGCGCCGACACAACTGTGTCGTCCTTAAAAATGGTTCAACCGTGGTTATCTAAGCACGCTTCAAAGTAAACCTAAAGTTCACTATGTGGCAAGGAATGATAAAGGTCCTTTACGTCGAATGAGCAAGTCATGTAGATTTTCCTTACACTCAACTAAAAAAATGAAATAACGTTGTCAGTAGTTCACACAAATAAGGGTTTGGTGCTTTCCATTTCATTACTTTTCTTGCAAAATAAGGACACGCATTGCTGCCCACGTATAAATTTTCGATAGAATTGTACCCTTTGTGATTGTTATTTTACTTTATGCTTTTTGCAAGAAAGAACACATAAAGGCGCACACCTTTGTATTTATCTATAGTTCTCACCACGTGCTTCAGAATTGGTTTTTCACACAAACTTTCGGCTGTTGACTTAACCAACCACAGGAAAATATTTTGGTTAATTTTGAAAGCTTAATGCATCACTTCCTCCGCCTTTAAATGTAGGAAGCCACTTTCTTAATGAGAAGGTAACAATGCTGGTGAGTGAGCTCGGAAGGCCATAGTCTGCCGAACGGGAATGCCCCTCTCCCTCTGTCCTAACTTCACCAAAACATCCACACCATCAGACATGCACCTGTCAGTCTTTGTATAGAGCCAGCTTAGGCACTTACCTCATCAAGTTTAGCAGTTATTGCGCAGTCTGATCAGGTTGAAGGGCAAACTTTGCTCCTGTGTTCAGTACTTTGGGGATGCTGTTCCAGAGATGCACGTCTAGACAGGTCTTGACGCCGTCAAGTTTTGCCCTTGTAACCTTATGTTCGGAAGCACGAAATTGCGCTAAAGTTGGCATTCACGTAAACTCTGGCGTTGAACGCACCAGGCTTCTAAAATTAAAGCTTGCTAAGCCCGATAACGAGCCTTCACCTTAGCAATTTTTTTGTTTTGTGTAGAGGGCTCTTTTCACTGTTTTTATGCGAATTCTTGCTTTCTCGTCACCCTCATCGCCCACTCTGTGTCGAGCACGCAGCCCCTTTTATTATATAGGGAAGGATTGAGTGCCCCAAAAAGTTTTGCTGCTTTTTGGTGGCCTCAGCCCATCGAGAGAACATTGAATAAGAATATGCGAAAAATTGCGTGCTGCGTAGAACAGGCAAGCGGTAATTTGCAGGAGAATGCCGATTTCTGAGCCTTGTTGCGAAGCGCACCTTCGACGACGTTACGAAGGGCGCTACGAATCTCACCGCATCGACCACTGTTTCGAAAGACGGCGACGCCAACACGGTCCCGAAGGCGCCACTGCTTCGAACTCCGCAGGGAAGGTCACCAGCCGTTTGGTAGCGTAGGTTTTTCAGCTCGCGACTGCTTCTGCGCTGAGCTGATAGACGAGCGGACGAGACGACAGTGAGTCAAACAAGGTTTATGTACAGCTTATATACAGAGGCGTTACAAATTTGGCACTGGGGCCGACAGAGACGCGAAGAGCCGAGCTCTTCTCTCTAACACATAGCTCTACTCTCAAATGGGTCTGCTGTCCAAGGGGTCCCTTTGACGCGCCGCAGGGCTTCTTTTATATGCACCGGGTCAAACCCGAATGTCCAACCAGAAGCGCCGCTGGTCGCGAGGTCAGAACCCTCCAATGATGTCGCCGCTAGGCCGCGTCCTTCTTTCTCATCGAATCTGGAGAGGCTGCGCTGCAGGTGGCTGCACCCAAGGACGAGTGACGTCGCCGCGCATTGCGTCAGCCGCCCCCCAGACAGGAAGACGCCAGTTGTTTACTCGACGGGCTAGCGGCTGAGATGACTCACTGCACGTGGGCGCCAGAAAGGCGCCGCCGCGTGTTGACGCCGTTGAGTTGTTCGTGTCAGGCGGGCTGGCCTTGACACAGATTGCCTTTTTCAGAGGCACGGACGTTCGCTGTTGACTCGCAGGCATAACAGCACCCCCGCCGCCAGACAATGCGCCGGAAAGACGAGCTGCTTCCACGGGGCTCGGATGACAGGCGCGCTCGTTCGCCAGGTCCCTCCAGGTTCGCCTCCAGGGCCACGGGGAGAATGCCGCTCCAGACTCTGTTCCGGGAACACATCCCATTCTTGAGGACGGATCCAAGCTCCACTGGCTTGTCGCCACAACTTGTCCAGCTTCGCTCGTCTCTTCTGACGATCTTTGGTTTCTGCACTTGTCGATGGTTCTGCAACTTGTCAAGAACGGTTCTACAACAGACAACACACGACACAAGCAAGTGCCCTCGCTCACCCGACAGAACACCAGACAAAGTATAGTACTACATATACCTAGGTACGTGTTTATCGGAATTTCGTTCCCTCTACATCAAGAGGCACATGTTGGACACAAGACTCTTAAAATAAGAGCTCGAATTTTCACACGTACAACAACGCAACGAATTAGAATACCACATAAAGTTGGCCCCTTGAGATCACTCTGAACGAGAGCGCTCAGCCCAGGTCGTGATGAGGACAAAATTTTGCCCCGAATCGCCAGCGAGAAACCGAAAGGTCGAGAAGATACTAACTAGAACGCACTGCTCAATGCACCTGCATTAGCGTTTAGCTTTCCTTTTTTTTTCTTTAGCGAACGTCAAAGTTGCGCTGTCGGAGTATCACGCTCCATCTCAGTAACCGGTCACTTTTAGGCGACGATACCTATGTGGTACCAAGAGCTGCTCATACTTGCAACGTTGCAGAGGAGAACAATGATACGGCTTGCTAGGGATTGGCTCCTCACTAGTTAGCTCGATATCGTGTTCGATCACCGTCGTGTCTCCGGGACGGTCCGAAAACACGTATCCAATCTTGGAAACCTCCTTTTGGACTTCACTTAACCTAGGCTCTAGGTTCAACTGCTCCAAGACTACCTCACTAGAACTAAAAATTTCTGCTCTCTCTTCCTCTGAAGCAGTCAAAAGCAGATTTACGACTGATTTTAAGTTACTGTGGTAAATTTTGTTCGGCCGCCTTCCTAATTTCACTTCATAATTCGTATCGGAAAGCTTAGATATTATTTTGGCGGGCCCTTCCCAATGAACCTCAAGCTTGTTCCTTTTGGACGGCTGCAGCAGCATTACCTGACTTCCTACTTCAATAGCGCGCTTCTTCACCGATTTGTCGTTATACTCCTTCGACAACACTTGTGCAGCTTTCATGTGGCTTTACCCTAGCGCTTTAATCGAGAGGTCTGCACGCTGCTCTCGAATGGGCGTTTCTCGATCAACCCTCGACAGCTCGCTCCAACTTTCCGCTACAGGCGAGAGCGTTGCATCCCTCTCGCTCCGACTCAATGGCGCCTTGTCGTCTCCTCCTGCTATGCATACCGCGCTGGTCGCTTCGGCGACGGGCCGCTCGAGTGACTGCTCACATGACACACACGGAGAATCTTGTGTCTGAGATTCTGTCGACTCGCCGCCAAGATCACACAGATCTGCTACTTTTGAACTTGTTTTACCACACAGAACAAGATCAAGCTCCCGCGAAAGCTTCCGCGCTTGCGATCGCGTGAGGGCCATGTACGCCAAGTTGGGAAGAACGATTTACCCTGCACTTTAAGAAGCTGCTCTGAGTTGTTAGAGAAAAGATAAGGAAAACGATCGTTTAGGGCGGCAGACACAGCCGCTTCGGTGCGAAACTTACCGAACGGGCCTTCAATGACAACCGTGGCGATTGGTAAGCAAACACTCTGCTCCTCGGCGACTTGCCTAATCCACGCGCATTCTCCTGTAAAGTCATCCGGAGACACCAATGAAGAATGAACAACATACATGGTTGCCGCTGAGTCTCTAAGTGCTCGGAACGTTTTCCCATTTACCCTAATTTCTTGGAGATACGGCTCCAACAACCGCATGTTTTTTTCTGATTCTCGGATTGTTGCGAAAGCAAGCTTTTGCTGACAGTTTATCGCGATGTGCCCTTCCTTTTTGCAGTTGTAGCAGATTGGTGGCTTCCGTGATTCAAATGCCCGTGTGGTATCAGTGCGTTGTTTAGGAACCTCACTCGATTTCTCCGCTTCCGTTTGCCCTTCCCCTCCAGTGTCATTCGTGAGAGACGGATCCTTCTTGAAATTACGGTGCGGAGCGGGTTTCCGTTGATGAGGTTTCCTTGAAAAGCCCTCTTTCATTCATCCTTTTCAACGCGCACTGCCCTGCTATGCAACTTTCGGCGAGTATAATACTCCTCAGCTAACTCTGCTGCCTTGTTAAGCTGTACTTCACCAATTTTGTCCTGCAGCCAAAGTTTGACATCCTCCTCGATGCAGCGGTAGAATCGCTCCAATGCAACGCATTCCACCACTTTATCGCGGTCGTCATAAACACCTTCGCCCTTGAGCCATTCAATTAAATCGGCTTTAAGACGAAACGCGAAGTCAACGTGTGACTCATTCCCCTTTTTAGCATACCGGAACCTTTGCCTGAAAGCCTCGGGTGACAACTTATAACGTCTCAAGAGCACTTCTTTAACCTCGTCATAGCTCTCAAACGCTTCCCTCGACAAGCAAGTTATCGCGTCGGACACTTCGCCGGGAATAAGAGCTAACAGGTTCTGCGCCCAAAGAGACCGCTCCAAAGCGTTTCGCTCACAGACGTGTTCAAACTTGACGAGATACTTCGCCGTGTCCTCGCCTACTACGAACGGTGGCAGTTTATCCCGAATTCTATAACCGCTGACCTGAACTGTTGGAGAAGCTACGCTAGGCGCCTACGAACACTGTAGTATGGCCAATTCTATTCGTTTCAACTCGAGGCGTACCTGTCTCTCGGCCTCCTCGCGGCGTTCTCGCCTATCAGCTTCACGAACTTCTCGCCTTTCAGCTTCTTCACGTTCGCGAGCTTCTTGCCTGTCAGCTTCTTCACGTTCGCGAGCTTCTCGCCTTTCAGCTTCTTCGCGAGCTTCTCGCCTTTCAGCCTCCTCGCGGCGTGCTTTCATATCCACCCAGGCCTCATCGACTTCCTCAGCCGACACTCCCTCACCCTTTATGATCTCAAGGATCGCTTGCTTTCGTTTCACACAGGCCCAAAGTAATGCCGAGTTCCTCACAAATTTCGATGAGTTCCTTCACTTTAAGGTTCTCCATCGTTCACACTAGCCTCTTGCTGTTTGCCCCTGTTAAGAATTTACTTGCCGTGCCCACTATAAATCTACTAGCAAGACACGCAAGCAATTTTTCACAATCCCGTGTTTACCCCCTCCGCATTAACTTTGGTTTCAAAGCACTTCGACTTTGCTTGAAACGATCAAAGCTCACTTCAGTGCTTCACACAGCCCTTCTCTAAACTACTACAACCTGAGCTAGAGTAGTCTGGTGAACTGAGGGGAAAACATCAGGCACTCACCGCATCGATGTCGCTGACGCCGGTTGATCCCGCAGCTGCCAACCACTGTTGCGAAGCTCGCCGATCCCGCCGATGCCACCACTGTTGCGACGCGCACCTCCGACGACGTTACGAAGGGCGCTACGAATCTCACCGCATCGACCACTGTTTCAAAAGACGGCGACGCCAACACGGTCCCGAAGGCGCCACTGCTTCGAACTCCGCAGGAAAGTCACCAGCCGTTTGGTAGCGTAGGTTTCTCAGCTCGCGACTGTTTCTGCGCTGAGCTGATGCACGAGCGGACGAGACGACGGTGAGTCAAACAAGGTTTATGTACAGCATATATACAGAGGCGTTACAAATTCGGCACTGGGGCCGACAGAGACGCGAAGAGCCGAGCTCTTCTCTCTAACACATAGCTCTACTCTCAAATGGGTCTGCTGTCCAAGGGGTCCCTTCGACGCGCCGCAGGGCTTCTTTTATATGCACCGGGTCCAACCCGAATGTCCAACCAGAAGCGCCGCTGGTCGCGAGGTCAGAACACTCCAATGAGGTCACCACTGGGCCGCGTCCTTCTTTCTCATCGAATCTTGAGAGGCTGTGCTGCAGGTGGCTGCACCCAAGGACGAGTGACGTCGCCGCGCATTGCGTCAGCTGCCCCCCAGACAGGAAGACGCCAGTTGTTTAATCGACGGGCTCGCGGCTGAGATGACTCACTGCACGTGGGCGCCAGAAAGGCGCCGCCGCGTGTTGACGCTTTGAGTTGTTCGTGTCAGGCGGGCTGGCCTTGACACAGATTGTCTTTTTCAGAGGCACGGACGTTCGCTGTCGACTCGCAGGCATAACAGCCTCCGTGAACGAATTGAGCAACCCAACTAATTGATAAGCGGAACGAACACAGGAGCCTAGCGAATTCAACAAATTTTATGAGAATGAGAATATTAGCGAAATGTTATGCTTGAGAACTTAAAGGCTACAAGAGAAAGCTTCACGGTGTTAAGACCTTCGGAGACGTGTCTCTGTCGGGCAGCGTTTGCGAAGTACTGAATGCCGGACTAAAGTTGGCCGTTAAACCTGACACGACTGCGCCTAAAGTGCTAACCCTGGTGAGGCAAGTGCCTGAATTGGCGCCAGAGGTAAACGCGAACAGGTGCGTGCCGGAAGATTTGGACGTTTTTGTGAAGTGCAAAAGGGGGTAGAGTGACATCTCATTTTGGCGGACTGAGTGCTTCTTGCGAGCTAACTCACTAGCTTTGTTACCCTGTGATAAAGAGGGTGGCTTTCTGGTTTTAAGAAACTGTCCGTTTAAAGCAAATCACGAGGAAGTGACACGTTCAGCTTCCGGTTCCTGCAGCTGGTTCACTCAAAAGCCGGAAGGTTGTGCAAAAATCTAAACCTGGAGCACTTGTCGAACTCTACAGATAAAAGCAAAGGTGTGTGCCGGAATATCTTATTTGGCGTGGAAACCCATCAAGTAGACATTTCACTAAGTTTATTAGCATCGGCAATTGATTCGAGAGAAGTGCGTATCTTGGTTCTCGCAAAAGAAAAAAAAAACTAATGAAATTGCAGGTAAACAACTTGCTTGTGTGGACCTCTGAATACGTGTTTGCGTTTATACCTTTGTAAGCAGAGGCTACATGGCTTTTTATTTTGACGTGAAGGACCTTTACGTTTCCTTCCCACAAAATAAACTCGTGTAGCGTATGGAAGCGTGGAGATATAAGCATTTTTGAAGCACCTTTTAGAATGACACATGTTGATCAGTGGAAATGTTTTCAGATCCTTTAACTATGTGCTAAAGTTGAACATCTGCAACATGGCGTATTAAGTTTTATATTCTTAAGAACGGGGTCAGCATTTGATCCAGCATAGCACCAATTTTGAGTGATCTTTTTTAAATGTATCAACATAAACAACTGCAGGACCAGCTAAACGTTTCAAGTTTGATTTTAGGTTTCCGCTACGTAGAAATGATTTTTTAGCAAATATAGGCACAGCGGAAGTGGGAAGACAAGCATTAAAGAAACCCTGCAACACATTTTAAGCATGGTAAGAAAACACAACCAACCGGTACTAGAGGCTCCCGCCAGCATGCGAGCCAAATATTGTTGCGTCGTAGCACGTGGCCTGTAATTCAAACCAAAAGATCAAAATCAGCAAAAAAATGCCGCCATATCCACGAAGTGAATGATGATGAGTGGGCGAAGCTCCGGAGGTAAACCTGGTAAACCATGAATCCTCCGTACATTTTGCTCACTCGATTTTATTGCAACGCTCCCCCTAGCGTACGTCGCCGCACTATATCGAACGATGACACGCGCCATATGTGGCATCATTCCTATTTTATAACACCTCGCATCTTTCATAATCAACTACACGTACCACCGTCTAGTTTATCACATCTTGCATCTTTTGGACGGACGGACGGACGGACGGATGGATGGATGGACGGATGGATGGATGGACGGACGGACGGACGGACGGATGGATGGATGGACGGACGGACGGACGGACGGATGGACGGACGGACGGATGGATGGATGGACGTTCGGACGGACGGATGGACGGATGAATGGATGGACGGACGGACGGACGGACGGATGGACGGACGGACGGACGGATGGACGGATGGACGGACGGACGGATGGATGGACGGATGGATGGACGGATGGACGGACGGACGGACGGACGGACGAATGAACGGACGGACGGACGGACAGACGGACGGATGGATGGATGGATGGACAGACGGATGGACGGATGGATATGGCTGTACCCTTTAGATCGGGCGGTGGCTAGCGTAATACTTAGAACTGAACGAGAGGTGGCTACATACAGGGGACGCACAGCCCACGCCTTAAGGAGCTTCGCTCCTAAAAATTGCCTTCTCTTCTCGCGACAAATGACAGAAAACGCTCAAAAATCTCTCGTAGCAAGATCACCTATCAGCCCTTGCCTGATTTTAACACGGTACGCACGGTCGTTACAGAGATCTCCGTAGGAGGCCACGACTTCTTGCCCTGTGCTTGCGCGATAACACTGAGAAAACCGTGCCTTCGGAGAAAAAAAATGCTCAAGGTCACGAGGTGCGGGTAATGGATTTTCTTTGCCCCTGCTAATCCTCCCTGTTTCGCTTCCTGTGCTCTCGTCAGGGCGACAGAAGAGAGAATGCAATTGCAGCATTCGACAAATCTTTGTAACTTCACTTGCACTGGACGGTTTCTTAAATATTTTGCGGCGTTGAATTCGTAAGGTAATAAGCACTTCTAGTGAATTTATTCCATGTTTATATTAAAAAGTGTTTCAGACCTCTTTATTGTGAATTTCGAGAGTACTTTAAGCCACTTAATTGAACGTTTGAATTACTAGTGGAGCCCCGCCGCGGTGGTCTTGTGGCTGAGGTACTCGGTTGCTGACCCGCAGGTCGCGGGATCGAATCCCGGCTGCGGCGGCTGCATTTCCGACGGAGCAGAAATGTTGTAGGCTAGTGTGCTCAGATTTGGGTGCACGTTAAAGAACCCCAGGTGGTCGAAATTTCCGGAGCCCTCCACTACGGCGTCTCTCATAATCATATGGTGGTTTCGGAATGTTAAACCCCACAAATCAATCAATCAATCAATCAATCAATGAATTACTAGGGGGGGTTGACATACAAGTTTCTTGATCTAAAGCCTAAATTGGTCACAGATCACCCCTGCTTCACAGGCCGCGTGCCAACAAGCCATTACTGACTTTCAGACTTGTCAATCAAAGCTGGTGAAGAGATCTATTGCTACAACGTGATTTATTAGTGCCCTGATGAAGTCATCTTGCCGCTTGCTTTCAGCGATTTTCGGTAGAGACGGTAATAAATAGGTATAATATTAATCTGCAGATTAATTAACTGCATTCTGAGAACTTTAATACCTTAGGTTTGACTAAGTTCTTTATTTGTGAAGAAATTGAAGCTCTCAGTTTCATTTTTGAATTTCACACCGGAATCTCTGTGCATGAGGTCATTTTTTTATTTTTCTCGCGTTTTTTTCCTTCATTGGCTGGATGAACTTTTCTCATACTGAGTATGATTGGTCTATGACGCCCCCAAATCAGAATGTACTTCCTTTTCATTGCTTAGAAGGTACGGTAATTTCAGTAGACACCTTCGTAATATATTAGATCATGGTGATTTGTTCGGAAATCTCAATATGTAGACGACCGAAATTTTTATTTCGCACGTTTTCCCGCTTATTAAGCATCGTCTTAGGGTAAGAATGGTATTTTTGTGGTTGTGAGAATATACTTTACAAATACGTGACAAATCGTTTTTGCTTTTCGGTGTTCCTTTAAGGCAGCAGGTTATCCAATGTATCTGTTAACGTCTGTCTCAGAATCACTTAGAAAAAAGCCACGAAGCACCCGGTACAGCAAAGTAGCATCATACTGCAACAGAAATGAAAAGCATGCTATTATACCTTATATGTAAGAAATCGCGCATGACTTGAACAGACAGGAAAACATGCCAATGCGAGAGTTGTATTTTCTGCGCTGGCAGAGCTATTC
Organism: Rhipicephalus microplus; assembly: GCF_013339725.1. Lineage (NCBI taxonomy): Eukaryota > Metazoa > Arthropoda > Arachnida > Ixodida > Ixodidae > Rhipicephalus > Rhipicephalus microplus. The sequence continues at coordinate 80,714,898 of NC_051165.1, read as the reverse complement.
CTATGTGGGCGCAAGTAAACAAGCCCACAAGTAAACAGCCGCTCTGAGCAAGGAACCATAAATCTTTCTTCGTAGAATGCACGGAACATATTGTCACGAGGTTGTGATACACGCAGCACTTGAGGGGAAGCACGCAGGAGTCAGGGCGGTGTCAGGCGAACTGTTTATTGGGCGAACTTGTGCCCAGCAAAACAGGGCCAAACACAACTCATAGCAACAGCGGCGTGAACAGTCGTCGGCCGACGGAAAAAAAAGAAAAGACCCCCAGTGGCGCACTGCGCCGGCTTTTTATACACGCGTCGTAACGCGTTCCAGAGTGGCATACAAGATAAACGCGGCCTGCGTTGCGCTTAGCAGAAAGTGATAGCGTCTTGCTTCGTAAACCAAAAGAACCGCACGTGTCAGTCTTTTTATACACGCGTCGTAACGCGTTCCAGAGTGGCATACAAGATAAACGCGGCCTGCATTGCGCTTAACAGAAAGTGATAGCGTCTTCCTTCGTAAACCAAAAGAACCGCACGTGTCACTACCCCCCTCTGAAAAAGCATCGTCCCGATGCTAAAGACAGAACATAAGAGAGAGTACATGCAATAAATTACATTAACAATGCGTCACAGCTAATCAGCGCGCGTAATAAGGTTTAAGTCGCACCACGTGTACGACTTCGGGTCGTGCACGGCGTCGTTGGGATGACGTTAAGCCATCGGGCACGACCTCATAGTCCAGTTCACCACGACGTCGGACTACCTTGTAGGGTCCAAAGTAGCATCGCAGGAGCTTCTCAGACAATCCCCGTCGTCGTATTGGCGTCCAGACCCATACAAGGTCGCCGGGTTGGTATTCGGTGTGGTGTCGTCGAAGGTTGTAGTGGCGCCTGTCGACCGTCTGTTGGCTCTTGATACGCAGGCGGGCTAGCTGTCGAGCTTCCTCAGCGCGATCCAGGTAGCTGGCGACATCGAGGTCTTCTTCGTCGGTGCCGACCGGTAGCATGGCGTCAAGCGTCGTTGTTGGGCTCCGTCCGTAGACGAGCTTGTATGGAGCAAACTGCGTCGTTTCCTGCACGGCCGTGTTGTACGCGAAGGTTACATACGGGAGTATGGCGTCCCACGTCTTGTGCTCGACGATCCCGGCTGCGGCGGCTGCATTTCCGATGGAGGCGGAAATGTTGTAGGCCCGTGTGCTCAGATTTGGGTGCACGTTAAAGAACCCCAGGTGGTCGAAATTTCCGGAGCCCTCCACTACGGCGTCTCTCATAATCATATGGTGGTTTTGGGACGTTAAACCCCACATATCAATCAATCTTGTGCTCGACGTCCACGTACATGGCCAGCATGTCGGCGATGGTCTTATTTAGACGCTCGGTGAGGCCATTCGTCTGTGGGTGATACGCGGTGGTTCGGCGGTGGCTTGTCTGACTGTACCTCAAGATCGCTTGCGTTAGGTCAGCCGTAAATGCCGTACCTCTGTCGGTGATGAGGACCTCGGGGGCTCCATGGCGGAGGACGATGTTCTCAATGAAGAACTTGGCGACCTCGGCGGCAGTGCCCTTGGGCAAGGCCCTTGTTTCGGCATAGCGGGTGAGGTAGTCAGTCGCTACGACAATCCATTTGTTGCCAGAAGTTGACGTCGGGAACGGCCCCAGTAAGTCCATGCCGATTTGTTGGAATGGCCGTTGAGGTGGTTCGACGGGTTGCAGAAGTCCGGCTGGCCTAGTTGTCGGCGTCTTGCGTCGCTGACAGTCTCTGCATGTTTTTACGTAGTGGGCGACGTCGGCAGTGAGGCGAGGCCAATAGTACTTCTCTTGTATTCGTGACAGTGTGCGGGAAACACCAAGATGTGCGGCTGTCGGGTCGTCGTGTAATGCTTCCAGAACCTCTGGACGTAACGCTGAAGGTACCACGAGGAGGTGGTCGGCGCGGAGCGGCGAGAAGTTCTTCTTCAGGAGGACGTTGTTTCGCAGGAAAAACGAAGCCAGTCCTCGGCGGAATACTTTCGGCACGTCGGCGGTCTTGCCTTGCAGGTAGTCCATGAGGATCTTGAGCTCTGGGTCAGCTCGTTGGCGTTCGGCGAAGTCGTCGGTACTTATGGGTCCCAGGAAAGAGTCGTCATCCTGGTCATCCTGGGGCGGCGGATCGACAGGGGCGCGAGACAAGCAGTCGGCGTCGGAGTGCTTTCGTCCGCTCTTGTAGACGACGGTGATGTCAAATTCTTGTAGTCTGAGACTCCACCGTGCGAGGCGCCCTGATGGATCCTTCAAGTTAGCTAGCCAACACAAGGCGTGGTGGTCACTCACGACTTTGAAAGGCCTGCGACGCGGTCGTAATTGTCAAGCCAGCTTTCCGGGTCTTCGTAGGTCGATCCGCGGAAGGTAGGCGGCTCTTTGGGCTGGTTGACGACCACGGTTGCCAAAGACCTTGCTTCCGTCATCGTGGATGCCGGCTTCGTAGCAGCCTTTGTTTTTTTGTCCTTGTCGGGGAGCGGCAGGTATTCGGGCGGTAGTCCTTGTTGTCTTCGGCTCACTCGAACGACCGGGTCGGCGTCGTCCTCTTGGCGGCCTGGGCTTGGCTCACGGCTGGACGGGGGCGTACGGTACATGGACCGAGAAGCACCTCCACCAGATGTCACGAGGTTGTGATACACGCAGCACTTGAGGGGAAGCACGCAGGAGTCAGGGCGGTGTCAGGCGAACTGTTTATTGGGCGAACTTGTGCCCAGCAAAACAGGGCCAAACACAACTCATAGCAACAGCGGCGTGAACAGTCGTCGGCCGACGGAAAAAAAAAAGAAAAGACCCCCAGTGGCGCACTGCGCCGGCTTTTTATACACGCGTCGTAACGCGTTCCAGAGTGGCATACAAGATAAACGCGGCCTGCGTTGCGCTTAGCAGAAAGTGATAGCGTCTTCCTTCGTAAACCAAAAGAACCGCACGTGTCAGTCTTTTTATACACGCGTCGTAACGCGTTCCAGAGTGGCATACAAGATAAACGCGGCCTGCGTTGCGCTTAACAGAAAGTGATAGCGTCTTCCTTCGTAAACCAAAAGAACCGCACGTGTCAATATGATGTATTCGATCACACAGCCATGCGCAAATGAAACGTAGGTCAAACAAATGCAATGTTCAAAGAGCTATACCGTGCAAGAGGCTGTCAGTGACCACCTTGGCATCCATTCTGGAGATTGTTGTTGGAAACTTGAAGTTTTGCGAATCAATGGCCAGGAACGAAGAAAAAGAACACGGGAAATAATCGAAGCAGATGAAACACTATGTCTTAAAGAAGAATTATTCAGTATGGCGTCTACACTCCCTCTCCTAAAAAAATAATTGTTTATTTTTTATATGAATCGTGCGTATTTGTGACACAAAATGGTGATGCAGTGATGTTGATATCCGAGGAATCACAGTACATTCGTGGTAGCCAGATAGGTTGTGACGGCATTATATATATGTGTGTCCACACCAGTATAAAGACCAGTTCTAGGTCTGTGCCTGTCGATGTTCGCATTCCTTCATGTTGGTGAAAGTTTTAGCGCTGTTTTTCTTTTTGAAGCCGTGAAAGCACTGCGGGATCACGTAGTGACTGCAAGAAATGCTTAGAAGCTGTTTACAAAAGTCACATGACTATGCTGATGTAACAAGACTGCGAAAACATGTGCTATTATTGAGCATACACGTGACTTTAGGCGCTAGAATGCACCGCGTCGTCTTCCAGATGATTTTGTTTTATTTGTACCTTGCAACGGGCATTGATGAAATTCGCACTTATCTTGACTTGCTTCCTCACATCCAACAGGCGTAGACGTCGATGCCTTGTGCAGTAAATACTTGAGGAGGACACGACAAATTTGCAGCACTGTGACAAAGCTCTCAGCCCCATATCTTGGGCGGGGGTCAGACACCTTCATTAGAGAAGCTACTTTGACGTGATCCGTAATAATTTAGCACCAGTTGTTGCACAGCCGAAAGTTATTTATTACAATGCAATTTGCAGAAACTTATACTTTTTGCGCCAGTGAAACAAGTATTATTGTAACTGAATCTTTGTTGATGAATACGTGCAGTGGCGTTGGCTCCTTAGACAATAGAAGCAGCGAGAAAAACGAAAACAGCAACACGGACTCCATTAGAGCTAAGTTTATTTAGAAGTTGATATACGCTGCTGAAAAAAAATGCAGAGAAAAAATTCCACTTGTTCACTTTTGCACCCTTTCCGCGCCTTTTCGTTTAATTGCAGCCAAAATTCATGTGAAACCTGTTTTTATGAGGCGGCGTCCATCTCCCCATTTCATTTATCGTCGTTCATTTCAATGTAGGTGATATTTTCTTTCGTATTCAGTGACAACATCACGTAGCACCAGCATAACAAGGCAACAACACTTGCGTCGTGCTCCACCACACGTAAAAATGCTCCCGTATAAATTATTAGTCAGATGAAAGCTCAAATCTGCATCTTCCATCTAAAGCCCCCCCCCCCCTCCAAATATATATCATAAATGAACTTGAACCAATTCAAAATTGGGCTGCCAGGGTCATTCACTCTGCATGGTCATAAGACATCAGCATCTAATCTTCGAAGGCAGAATCAGGATTGGAAGCACTTGCTTCTCGCCGACAGATTGCCGCCCTCTCTCTTTTTCATATGTTGTATTTCAGTTCACTGAATCATCCATCTTACATAATGCCCTCTCTACTTATATCTCATCGCACTGGTCATCCGCTTCAAGTCGCACTATCACGTACCCGGACCCCAAGATTCGAAGCCTCATTTTCTATACGAGCTTCAACAAGACTGGAACGGCCTTCCTGACGCCATTTCTGCCATGCTCAGCCCATCCATGTTTTCCGAAGCCATTAGGAACATCATTGCATAAATTTATTAAACACCACCCTTATGTAATGCCCTTGAAGGGGAACATTAAAAAATAAAGTGAAAAAGAAGGGAAGCCCTCTTTTAGTCAGCGTAAGCTTTAGTGAAACCTTCTTTAACGTGAAGAGGAAAAGACACAACATCTTGTACATCTGTACTGTTGTGGATGCTCATTTCAGAAGTCCCAAAGTAAAGTGCATCCACTGAAGCACGACAAGCTGGGAGCCCCAAACGGCTTCGCAAACAACCTTGTGCCTATGGATCTCTACCACATGGATGCGAGCCCACCGTGCCGGGCCGTGCGCATGGTTGCTCGACATTTAAACCTCAGCTTGAATCTGATCCACGTTAACCACATGGCTGGTGAACACATGACGCCCCAGTTTCAGAAGGTAAGTTGATGCACCAGTGTTCACGTGGTCAAAAAGAAATTAAGGGACATAATACCATAGCCATGTGCGAGGGTTACCCTTCATGGGGGGGGGGGAGGGGTGAAGGAGCATTGAAGATCCTTCTCCTTTATTGTGCAAATGTACGGGGCTGGCTTCGCTGCCATGACTGCCACCACCCTCTTTGCATACGCCTAAGAATAATTCTTGGCAAGTTGCCGTACAAAAGTTAGGTCACCTACATCACACAACAGCCAGAGCAGAGAAACTTCCTGTATAAAGATATCCATGCGCAAATCATAAGCCACGCGGATAGATTATGCTAGCACCATCTGGAACACGTACGAGATGGAGAGGTACGGCTAAAAAAGCATTTTGTTGGTAGTGTCTTCTAGGTAAAAGTGTTCAACTGAGTGAATATCCACGTATGATGCCAAACACCCGGAGATGCCTCACCCGACATTCATAAATATGCTTGAGGCATTAGTAACGTTGAATGCACCAATGTTTCAGCTTTTCAGCACCAAAAAAAGCTTTTAACTGTGTTTGGTAGTTCATATATGTCAAAGCACTGATAGCGTATAATTGGTCGCAACCTATTGCCCGTACATAGAAATATGTTAGTAACTAACAACAGCTACACTGGACCCTGTGCATACTGCTTCAAAATTTCTTGATTTAGAAAACAATTTTGATAAAAGTAACTAATAAAGTCACGCAGCAAGGTTGATTAATAAATTTAGGACGATATTTTTTGGTGTCAAAACTGAAACAAAAAACATCGGGAAAGTAAGCAGGTACGAATAAAGCTACTACGTGTTTTGTGTCAGATACAATTGAATTGTCCTTCATTTGAGTGACAATGTAGTGGTGTCTACTTGTTTCGTTTCATGTCCATAGTGTTTCTGGAAATAGCGAGCTAGCCATAGTATCACATTGTACATAGTAATTGCCTGCAAACCAGCAGTTTACTCCTTGCACTGCCCCTCAGATGGCGCATTTCACTTGATTGTTTCGATGAAGTGATATATATATTATATATAATATATATATATATATATATATATATATATATATATATATATATATATATATATATATATATATATATATATATATATATATATATATATATAAATATATATATATACATATATATATATATATATATATATATATATATATATATATATATATATATATATATATATATACGTATTTAGAGTGATGTTCATATGCAGCAGCGTTGCTTATGCCTCGCGAGGAAGTAGCACCTGAACAGGAACAGACGAACAGGAAGGAATTAGAATAAGAACATCCGGCCTACCATTCACCTTCATGACCTTAAATTATCAGCCCCCTTGAGCCGTACTGGCAATCGATGGTCGCCTTCTGGCATAACGGTATTTTCCTAGAACAATGTCGCATGTGCACGTTACTTTCACGCCGGCTGCGATACGTTGCGCTAGGTAATAAAAAAAACAATTCTACGAGCTTTGTGAAATGCAAAGCATTTCTTAGTGAACTTAGGTTACAGTGAGCGTATCTATCTATCTATCTATCTATCTATCTATCTATCTATCTATCTATCTATCTATCTATCTATCTATCTATCTATCTATCTATCTATCTATCTATCTATCTATCTATCTATCTATCTATCTATCTATCTATCTATCTATCTATCTATCTATCTATCTATCTATCTATCTATCTATCTATCTATCTATCTATCTATCTATCTATCTATCTATCTATCTATCTGTCTGTCTGTCAGTCTGTCTATCTATCTATCTATCTATCTATCTATCTATCTATCTATCTATCTATCTATCTATCTATCTATCTATCTATCTATCTATCTATCTATCTATCTATCTATCTATCTATCTATCTATCTATCTATCTATCTATCTATCTATCTATCTATCTATCTATCTATCTATCTACATCCACCCATCCAGCCGCCTGCGACTTTTTGCTCAACTGGCCGTTTTGTTAATGAAATCGATGCCGAAATTGGTATGAAATATGTGAAGGTATGACAAACTTAAATGACAGGTGATAAAAATTATAAGTAGCATGCCATGAAAGGCAGCATCTTCATGCCAAGTTCTCGGTGCTTTTGCAACTGTTTCGTTCACGCGAAATATAACAAAATCGTTATGGTAAATACCTTGACTGTATGAGCAATATAAGTAACAGCTCCTAACATACGAATCGCCGCTCTCATGCCACGGACAGCATGATTTCGATGACGTGGTTTGGGGGTGCTGATAAGCGAATAAATAAATAAATATACAGTAAAATTCGTATAACGAGAAGTTTGTGTATGATGAACGTGAATGACACCTTGTAAAGCGAAAATCTTGGCATGCCTGGGATGTACGACATGGATTACATATAACGCTTATGGTTTGCAATGTGTGACGTGACTGTCTTAAAAACATAAATGACAGCTTGTAGCCTGCAATCCATCATGCTGTTATGTGAGACATGACTTACAGGTGACGCTCATGGCACGCTCGTGGCCGTTTTGCTAGCTTGATACATACCAAATGTGGTATTGCGTGACTTGACTGTATCACGAACTCAAATGACAGGTGGTAACTCGAAAACCTTGGCATTCATTTTACAACGTTATTTACATGCCACACCAGTGGGGTGATCGTGGTTGGCTCGCTTCCTTGGTATACAGTGATGGAAATAGGTAGTGGGTGATGCGGCCATGACAAACATATATGACAGGCGTTGAGATTAAATTGTTGACAATAAAGTCATGTGCAGCACAATTTAAACGCCACTCTGTCAGTCATTTGGCTAGTTTGATATACAAAAGTTAGTATTGCGTGGCATGACTTTATGACGAGCGTAAATGACGGATTTTGAAGTCAAAATAATGATGTAAATGTTATGTATAGAGCATGATGTACAGTAGCACTCAGTATGACTTGGAGCACGGTAGCTGTGATTAGAGTGACCCAAAGTCAGAACAATAAAACTGATAAATTTTAAATTTATTTATGGAGTACCAAGAAGTGACAAATTTTATTTCACTTTTTGTTCTATGTCAGTGGCGATTGGCAATGTTGGCGCCATTTGGAGCAAAGACAGCATGTTGTCACTCACATCGAGCGTGACTGTACATGCCACGCTCATAGTAGCTTCCGTCCATTTCGTTAACCGGATATATAAGAAATCACTATGGCATGAGTTCAGGAACAATAATAAGAGACCATCGATCGTATACACCACACTACACATTTTCATAGCGTAGTATATGCGAGATAGTACACGCCTGCGTGTGCGTCAAACGTGCGATAGGTATTGAGCAATAGCATGAGATCAAGGACGTAATTTGTCTCGAAACAAACAAGACGATGCATCCAGCTCTTTGCTAGCTGCATCGAATTTCATTGATTCGAGCAAATCGTTATCTTGTTTTCAAAAGAACATGACGACTTTTTAAAACAAGACTATGATAACACGGTAAAAATAGCTGCAAATTACTACTTTATAAAGGTAAAACCACGCGAGAAACACCACTATTCTCGCAACTGCGATGAGTCATTTGCAATTTTTGTGAAATTAGTGATATTTTTTAACGCACGAAAGTAATTGGTGATGGCTGACAAGTGATAATGTGGGCCATGAAAATAAATGAGCCCACAAATGGTGTGCACAGTTTTGTAGAAACCCACCAATAAAGAAACGGCATTTGATCAAACGAGGACCAATGTAGGTTTTGGTATACAAAGTGCGTATTAATTGTAAAGATTTAAATCTGCGAATCGCCAAATATTTCAGCGGCGCAGTATTCAGCCGCCCCTGCCCAGGCAGGTCACTTGCATGAGGGAGATCTAACTGGCCAGCCATTTGATAGGACTTGCATGTGACGATACCATAAAGCTACTGCCGTTCAATTACGAACCAATACATTTCATTAAAATTGAACCTAATAAAGTTTGTACTGTGCAAACACTAACAAAAACAGGCTGTTTATTCACAATTTAATTCTGGACTCGGAAACTTCAGGCTGAGAGGGACAGCCATCTCCCGTGTTACTACGTGATCCGCACTGACGCAGCTGCGTGATGTGTCCTGACTTTCATGTTTCTTTTCTCTCGAACATCGTACAGAACTGTAACTGGGTAGTAACTACTACAAATGCAACGAATGATGAACAGTAAATCTCCGAGATCGTGTGACTGTGCAAAGCAAATAGTTGTTTCTTCAACAGCAATGCCTCCGTAACCAATTTGTCCCGTAGTGTTGTCACTTGTACCACAGAAACTCAAAGGCACTTTGGGGCAACCACTTGTCAGGTAAGAAGCGCGCACATCATGTCCCGTCACACACACGCTTTGTTATCCACGCCCTTGTCCGGGTCACCCCTGTCCATCCTCATAATGATGATACTAAAAGCGGCACTGGCCCCAACTGCGGCACCATCTCTCAGCCTTCTGGTTGCCGCCTCCGCCACACAGTCCTTACCCATCCTCCTTTAAGGCAACGTTAACCCATCGAGGGCATGTCTAATTAAGGTTTATGGTACACTGTCAGCTGGTCAGCATGAATTATCGTTTGACGCCTGCCTGTTGTGGGATCTGACCGCAGAGAATCATGTGCATATCTTTTTCGTAATCATGTAGGGCATTGAGCATCTTGGTGAGAGTTTTGATGTGACACCCGTTGCTGCATTACTTAAGGTATGGCTGTCCCGGAGAACGAGATCACCTGGTTTCAGAATAACTGGCCACCTATGGTGGTCGTAATGTGCATTTTTTTTAACCTGAGCCGCAACTTGTTGCCTGTGAGGAAACTGAGGAGCCGGGGCCAGACACTGGTAAAGTTCTTGAGATAATGTATGATAGGCAGAAGGAGACGGTTAAACATTGTCCATGGAGCAAGGTGACTCCCATAGAGTACGCAGCGCCCGTGGCCATAATAGAGGAAAACTGATTTAAACACGTCACAACGCTCTCTGCCATGTCGAGGCAAAAAGCAGTTTCAGGGGTGTGTAAGTCATACAGCTTAAGATTGGTGTAGTAGGCCTGAAGAAATTTTTTAATTGTACCGTATGACACTCTATCATCTGCCCGTGGGGCAATAAGGCACCGTAAAACGGTATTTAATGCTACATTGCTTCAGAAGGCTTTTACAAAGTGTGCTGATGAATGACCGGCTGTTGTCAAAAGAAATTTATACCGATATTCCATGGTTGCTGAAGACTTACCACATACAGTCAACAATATTTTGGCTTATGCTGGGTATTAGAGAATACCATGCTATGAACTTTGTAAACTTGTCTACCACTACTATCATATACTGGTTGCGCCGTGGTGTGAGCGGTAGCGGTATAATGACGTCTACACTGAGCTCCTACATTGGCGCAGTGGCCCACTGGCTGCTTATAAGGCCTGTTATCGTTTAGTGATTGGCCTAGCGGTATAATGACGTCTACACCAAGCTCCTCCATTGGCGCAGTGGTCCACTGGCATCTCATAAGGCCTGTTGTATTTTAGTGATTGGCCTTGCAGTGCTGGCAAAATTTGCAGCATGTGACATATTCAGATATGTTTGCTCGCATACCTACGCAAATGAAGCGAGAAGAAACACGCTGCGATCTCTTGAAAAAAATTTCAATGTCCCCTATTGGGACGATCATGTGCCATTTTCCACACTACAGTCGGCAAACACGCTGGTAGCGAAGACAATTCCTTGTTTTCTCGTTGCGAGACGAGTAGCCCACTAGAATCCTGTTTTGTCATTATTCACTGATTTGGGTAAGTACTAGAGGAATGGCGTACCCTGAATGACGCTTTTCTGTTTGGCAAGCAGTGGATCATCACTTTGTTGCTCAACCAGACGTTCAATGTCACCCATGAGAATATTATCGGCCATACAAAGAGGGGTAGCTGTCTGAAATGTGATGTGGCTGTTGGATGGTGATGGGAAATAATTTTCGGGTAGAGTTTGGCATGGGTTGTCTGGACAGTTCAAGGGAGCTTGGCTAAGGGCATCAGCTGGCATGTTGGCATGTCCTCTCCTAAGCTTCACTTTGCAGATCAGACCTTGCAGTCGAAGGAGCCACCGCTTTACTCTTGGTGGGGCTTGCTGTATGTGAAACATCTAAGAAAGGGAAGAATGGTCGCAATAAATTTCAAATACCGTAAATTCGAGGTAAGGCGGCAATTTGTGTTCTGCCCAGACTATTGCCAGGTATTCCCATTCCTGAACTGTGTACTGCTTCTCTGCCTCAGTGAGGACCCTGCTTATAAATGACACATATGTCTAAATTCCAAAGGGCTTGACTGGAAAAGTACGGTTGCTATTCCAAATAGCACTAGCAGCCATCTCGACCACAAACGGCTGGTTGAAATCAGGGAGGTTTACCACGGCATCATCAGCTAGAGAGTCCTTTAAATTCTCGAATGCACCCTCTTGCTAATTAGTTCACTGCAAGCGTGCGTCATGTTAGGGGGCGGGTTAGGAGAGAAATATAAGGTATAAAGGTTCGATAATAGTCCGCCAAGCCTAGGAAGGCTTGAAGCTGTTTGACCAAGGCTAGTTTTGGTCGAGGGTAGTCCATCACAACAAGCACCTTGCCCTAATCAGATCTACACTGCCCACGTGAAATGACTTGACCAAGGAACTTGACGAATTTCCGGAAGAGCTGGATCTTGACTGAATTTATGGTGAAGCCTGCTGCTCTGATGTGATCTAGTATACATTAAATGTGTTCTACTTGGTCATCAATGGTGTCTGAATAAACTACGACATCGCCGAAGAATGCTATTGTGAATTTGGTTTACTCCATCCAAAACAGTCCCGATCTAAATCTGGAAGATTGCTGGCCGACCTTCAACACCAAGGTACATAGTAGTGAATTACTAGGTGCCCTGGTTACTGATAAATGCAGTCTCGTGTATATCTTACTCACGCACTGGGATCTGGAAAGCCCTTGCAAAAGGTCAAAACTTGAAAACCGTTGCGCTTCACCCAACTGTGCCAAGAGCCACTCAGTCCTGGACATGGGATTGGCAGGCACCCTTGTATGGCTATTCAGTGACCAATAATTGATTGCAAGGCAGAAGCCACCACAATTTGCTTCAACCAGAATAGGAGAACTTGTATACTCGCTGGTGCTTGGGGGTAAGAGTCCATTTTCCATGAGATCAGCAAAGCAGCTGCCCATAGTGGTCTTTTTTTAGCATTGAAAGGGCGAATCTTGGTTGGCTACCTCGAGTGTCAATGAAGTGTTCAGAAAAGGTAGTGCAACCTGGAGTAGCATCAATGATTGAGCTGAAGTTCTCAAGCACTTGTGCTAGACGTGTGTCTACATTGACCTGAGCCGCGAAGTGTGTGGGCTTATTGGTGGTTGAGATTTCGGAGTTGGCAGCAGGCACAGGTCGCTCGGCAAACACTAATTGCAGGTCATAAATCTCTTCGCTATCTAGCCCACCTTTAACATGGAACTCTCCCTTCACGAAAGGCACCGGGCACTGTTGCTAAGTTCCGATTTTCCAACCTTCATGTGCAACTTGTAGTGTTATTCTCGTCACGGTAAGGAAATCTTTCTCGAGTACTACGTTCCTACAAAGGTCCGGCACAAACAAAAAACGGTGCCATTGAGGGCCAGTTACCCAGCATATTGCCGCAGAGACTGCCTTCTACCAGGAGAACCAGCGCGACGCTATGCAAGCGTCTACAACTACCAGGAGAACCAGCGAGACGCTATGCAAGCGTCTACAACGTAGCGCACCTGCGCGCGCTGTAGCAACGCGAGTCATTGCTCCTCGTGCTTGGGCTCGCGACGGTGGCCTGATCGACTGGTTGTGAAAAAAGGTGTTCGAGAGAGACGCTAGTGTGGAACGCTTTAGCGGACTCAGTTATTTACCTATTTTTCTGGGCACAAGTTCGCCCTTTAATAAAGCTATTGTTTGTGTCACCCTCTTGCAATACGTGACATTCTGGTGGAGGTGCGGGGTATGATTGGAAGTCCCTCAGGCGCAAGAGAGCGGAGCCCCGACCCTCAACGACTGGAACCTGGCGAATTGACTCCTGTACACCAGCGTTCGAGCCGTCGTCTTCGAGGAGACCCGCCTGAATTCGGACCGCTCACCACTGCTCCAGCAACGCAAGCAGCTTTTACAAACGACCCCACAACGATGGCCACCGCAGGTTCTACATCCGAGCTCATCGTGTCACCACCGTGCCTGCCTGAGCCCTTCCACGGTGACTCGCACGAAGATGTAGAAGACTGGCTGGAACATTTCGAGCGAGTCGCAAGGACCAATGCCTGGGATGAGACAAGGAAACTTGGACGCGTGTACTTTGCGTTGCAGGATTCAGCGAAGGTGTGGTTCGAAAATCACGAAGCGGTGATAACAACATGGGAAGATTTTCGACAACACTTGCTCGCTGCGTATGCCAGCACCGACCGCCGAGAGAAGGCAGAGAACGCTCTCCAGTCCAGGAGTCAACGCACGAATGAGAGTGTCAGCATGTATGTCGAAGACATGTGCCGGCTCTTCAAACGCGCTGATCCGAACATGATGGAAGAGAAGAAACTGCGCCACCTAATGCGTGGAGTCAAGCAGGACTTGTTTGCTGGGTTAGTTCGCAATCCACCACGCACGGTTGCCGAGTTCCGCACCGAAGCAACAACCATAGAGAAGGCGCTACAGCAGCGTGCCCGTCATTACAACCGAGACGCCAGTAGCGCACCAGTGGACGTCCTATCGGCAGGCCAAAGTAACAACAGTGAAACGCTAAGAGAACTGGTGCGATCCATTGTAAGGGAAGAGATTCAGAAGTTGATGCAGCCACAAGTGATGCCAACAGTCTCGACCCTCGCCGCCGTCATTCGTGACGAAGTCCGGCACGCCATCCTTCAGCCGGAACCTGAGCCGCAACCTGTTCGACTGGAACAACCACTGCAGACACGTCGCATGCCAACGTACGCGGACGCTCTACGCCAGCCTGCCGTGCACAATGCTTCTTTCGTAGCCCCCAGTACACGCCCGTCGGCTTCGCATGGCTCGCCCTTTCTCGGAGAGCTGAGACCACGAAAAAGCGACGTGTGGCGCACACCCGACTGGACGCCGCTTTGCTTTCATTGCGGAGAGGCTGGACATCTTTACAGAACGTGCCCATACCGGAGGGCCGGCCTGCGGGGGTTTTCTGTGAACGCACCATGCCCGCGTAATGGTGAAAGACTCATGGAGATAGAAGATTACCTGTCAAGGCAGCAACTCCCATCTGCTAGTTTTCAGCACCAGCCAAGGTCACCGGCGCCGAAACGTTACCGATCACCGAGCCCCCGGCGTCCAAGTTCCCCATTCTCAGGTCCACCAAGACGTTCAACGAGCCCGCGGCAGGAAAACTAAGTCCAGCGACCTGTGGAGGCAAGGCCGCTGTTGTTCGACAAGGCGAAGATCCTCCGTCAAGACCCGAGGGTAGCAGCGACAGGCAGAAAAGAACGGCTAAGATAAGTAAGGAATCAATTTCTTCGGACTTGCGCGTTACGGTGGACGAGCGGGAATTGAGCGTTTTAGTCGATACCGGTGCGGATTATTCAGTCGTCAGCTACGCGTTCGCGAGGGATCTCAAGAAAGTTTTGACGCCGTGGAGTGGTCCACAAATAAGAACGGCTGGGGACCACAGGATAACACCAGTGGGAAGATGTACCGCGAGAATAGGAATTCAGGGTGCTACTTACGTGGCTGAGTTTATTGTGCTTCCGGAATGCTCAAGGGACGTAATTCTCGGGATGGATTTCTTGCTAGCGAACGGTGCCATAATCAACCTACAAAATTCTAGCGTTTCCTTCTCGACGAAGCTGGCCATAGACGAGAAGGAGGTAGAGAGCACTGCATTGCGGGTTATCGACGAAGACATAACCGTGCCACCACGATGCAGCGTGCTGGTTGGCGTCAGAAATGACACATTTGCCGATTCCGAAGGCATAGCGGATAGCAACGTCGAGCTGCTACTAAAGAAAGGTATTTGTGTAGCCCGGGGCATCATTCAATTACGTGATGGGTGCGCCAGTGTGTTGCTCACAAACTTCGGAAATGCAATACAGCATGTTGCAAAAGACACTGCCATTGCCTTTCTGCACAGCTTTACTGCAGCGACAGATTTGTGTGGCCTCACGTCAGCACCACCTGCTTCGGGAAGTACGGATGATGTCGGAGCTGCGGTTTCAATAAATAGAAGTCTATCATCAGGCGAAAGGCAAATCATACAGGACCTCATAAGAGACTTCTCAGAGTGTTTCTCCACCTCGTCAAAAGTACGTCGCACGCAGATCGTTAAACACCGAATAATAACTGACGAGCAAACAAGACCTGTTCATCAAAACCCGTACAGAGTTTCACCCAAAGAACGAGAGGTCATAAAGGGTCAAGTGCAAGAGATGCTGGAGGATGATGTCATCCAACCATCCAACAGTCCGTGGGCATCGCCAGTAGTGCTTGTGAGGAAAAAGGACAACACGTTGAGATTCTGCGTCGACTACCGGAAACTGAACAGCGTGACCAAGCGCGACGTATACCCCTTGCCACGTATCGATGATACATTAGATCGCCTACGGCATGCCAGATATTTCTCGTCATTAGATTTAAAAAGCGGGTATTGGCAAATTGAAGTGGATGAAAGAGACCGCGAAAAGACGGCTTTCGTAACTCCGGACGGCTTGTACGAATTTAAAGCACTCCCATTCGGCCTTTGTTGTGCGCCGGCGACATTCCAGCGCATGATGGACAGTGTTCTATCGGGTCTCAAATGGCAGTCATGTTTAGTATACTTGGACGATGTTGTGGTATTTTCTGCAACCTTTGAACAGCATATAGAACGACTACGTTCAGTGCTTCACGCCATCCAGTCGGCCGGCTTGACTATTAAACCGGAAAAGTGTCAGTTTGGATATGAAAAGCTTCGTTTTCTCGGTCATGTGATCAGCGCTGAAGGTGTTGGCCCGGATCCGGACAAAACTGCGGCCGTTGCGCGATTCCCCAAGCCGAGAGACAAGAAGGAGGTGCGTCGATTTCTGGGCTTGTGCGCTTACTACAGACGATTTATAGAAAATTTCTCGAAAATTGCTGAACCTCTGACCAGACTCACAAAAGAGGAAGAATCATTCGTTTGGCATAAGGAACAAGAGAGAGCTTTCGAGGAACTAAAGAACCGTTTACAAGCCCCACCGATCCTCGCACATTTTGATGAAACTGCGGACACGGAAGTCCATACAGACGCAAGTAATCTTGGTCTCGGCGCGGTATTAGCTCAATGGCAAAATGGAGAAGAGAAAGTCATAGCCTATGCCAGTCGCACCCTGTCAAAAGCTGAAAAGAACTATTCTGCAACGGAAAAAGAGTGCTTGGCAGTTATATGGGCGATTAGCAAGTTCAGGCCATATCTCTACGGCAGGCCGTTCCGCGCCGTCAGCGACCACCATTCACTTTGCTGGCTGGCGAGCTTAAAAGACCCGTCGGGACGACTTGCGAGATGGAGCCTCAGGCTCCAAGAATACGATATTACAGTTGTATATAGGTCGGGAAGAAAACACAGCGATGCTGATTGCTTATCACGCTCGCCACTGGACTCTACCTCTTCAGAAGAGGACGACTTTCCGTTCCTTTGTGTTGTGAAGGCTTCAGATATCGCCGAGCAGCAACGATCCGACACAGAACTGCTCCCATTGATAAAATTCCTCGAAGGGCACGACTCCCAAGTTCCACGTGTATTTAGGAGAACATTATCGTCGTTCTGCCTCCGTGGTAATGTACTCTACAAAAGGAACTTCAGAAGCAACAAAGAAAAGTTCTTACTCGTTGTGCCGCAAGTCATGAGACGTGAAATATTACAAGCTTGCCATGATGAACCGTGCTCGGGTCACTTAGGTGTCAGCCGGACATTCGCCAGAATTCATCTGAAATATTACTGGCCCAAGCTGTTAGCATCGGTACAGCATTATGTGAAGACATGCCGCGAATGTCAAAGGCGCAAAACACCACCTCTGAAAACTGCCGGCCTGCTCCAGCCCATAGACCCACCTGAGACTCCTTTTCAGCAAATTGGAATGGATCTTCTCGGGCCGTTTCCAATGTCATCCTCAGGAAAGAGGTGGATTATTGTCGCAACCGACTATTTAACGCGGTACGCAGAAACTGGCTGCCTGGAACGAGGAACGGCTGCGGAAGTTGCCAAGTTCTTCGTTCACAACATAGTTCTGCGACATGGCGCCCCGATGGTAGTTATCACCGATCGCGGAACAGCATTCACATCGGAGTTGATGCAGTGCCTGATGAATATGACTAATACCACTCATAGGAAAAGTACTGCGTATCATCCCCAAACGAACGGGTTGACGGAACGCCTAAACCGCACCATAGCGGATATGTTGTCGATGTACGTGGACATAGAGCATAAGACGTGGGACGAAATCCTACCTTATGCAACGTTCGCCTACAATACGGCAGTACAGGAGACCACCCGCATTCCTCCATTTGAGCTGGTCTATGGCCGTATGGTGACTACAACACTCGACGCTATGCTCCCTGTCGATAACGACAATTATGAGCCATCTGACGTTGAAGAATTCCTACAAAGAGCTGAAGAAGCGCGCCAACTAGCGCGACATCGAATACGTCAACAACAATGTAGGGACGCGAGCTACTACAACCTGCGCCGCAGAGAAGTCAAGTATCAGCCAGGCGATCAAGTGTGGGTGTGGACACCAATACGCCACCGTGGGCTGTCAGAGAAACTTCTTCGACGCTACTTTGGTCCATATAAGGTCATCCGCCAACTCAGTGACATAACTTATGAAGTTATTCCTGAAGGACAAGAGCGCTCAAGACGTCAAAACCATGCAGAGGTCGTACATGTAGCCCGCATGAAGCCCTACTTCGAGAGATGCTGAAGCATTCCCCCTTGCGTACTTCCCCCAACCGCGCATCGGGACGATGCGTATTTCGGAGAGGGAGTAATGCCGCAGAGACTGCCTTCTACCAGGAGAACCAGCGCGACGCTATGCAAGCGTCTACAACTACCAGGAGAACCAGCGAGACGCTATGCAAGCGTCTACAACGTAGCGCACCTGCGCGCGCTGTAGCAACGCGAGTCATTGCTCCTCGTGCTTGGGCTCGCGACGGTGGCCTGATCGACTGGTTGTGAAAAAAGGTGTTCGAGAGAGACGCTAGTGTGGAACGCTTTAGCGGACTCAGTTATTTACCTATTTTTCTGGGCACAAGTTCGCCCTTTAATAAAGCTATTGTTTGTGTCACCCTCTTGCAATACGTGACAATATCTTGCATCAGAGCGATATAGAACATTGGCACCAGTCTGCAGCCAAGCGGAGCACACGTATCTTTCTTTTAAGGTTGGCGCCTGTGGCTTCAGTGACCTCCATCGCCTTTTGTTCCAGAAGGCTCAGCTAGACGTAGTTTCTAAAAGCGCCTGGAACGTTGTTGCTCCGATGCGCATATCAAGCAGGGCATCCTTTTAGCCACCAGGAGTCGCAACGTGGAGTGTGCAGTCATAAATGCCCACCGGTACATTATCTACCAACTTCGGTTTTTCGAGAACCGAGTGTCTGGGCACTCGGCGCGAATGTGCCCCGGTTTACCCCAGTTGATGCACGCAGATGGCACATTTTGCCTAGCCTTGGTGTACTGGTGGGCCACATGGCCGATTCCTCCGCAGCCCTGACAGTGTAGCTATCGTGTGTAGGGCCGCTGTCAACAAGCGGCCAGTGGTGAGGCGTTGGATAACGGCTGCATCACCGTAGGGACGGTAGAGGCCAGATATGATGGTTGAACCGCTGCAGGATGTAGTGACCAGTGGTATGGTGAAGACAATGTGGTAGATGCAGTCGTACCCACAGCAGCCTTCATTGGCCGCAGTCCGAGAGCATAGGCGGCTGCCATGTGTGGACGGAATGCCTGATTTGCTGGCGGTGGCTTATACTGCCAGTGCTGCCATGCTCTCTGCACCAAACCATGCGACGCAGTGGCGTGCTTCTTTAAGGTCTTAAATCGAGATTTTTCAGCCAGGTCTTGCCACTGCAGGTGCATTTGGCGGAGAACCCGCTGCACCTTTTCTTCTTCATTCACCGGCCCTGCAATGCGATTGTAGTACGCTGATATCTTGTATATAAGTTCTGTTATGTTACCAGGGTGCTGCGTTCGCTGCTGAAGCACTTCCTTCAGATGGCGTTTTGAGTTGATGGAAGTTAACTCCACGCGGAAAGCTTGTGCGAATTCGTCCCATTAGGCGAAAGCACCGATGAACCGCCACAAAAGCTTAGGGCTGCCTTCCGATGTAGCCGACACCACATTGCTAAGCCGTTTCACCTTGTCGATTTCAAAAACGAGGCAAAAATTATTCAAACGTTCAAAAAAAACAACCTCCGGTGACTGCAGGTCGTTCGAGTCCGAGAACTTTGGTGGTTCTGTGAGTGGCATGGAAGTCATGGCAGGTGGCTGCGAAGATTGCTGCGTGGACACTTGCACACCTAAGTCTAACGGCGTGGCCATGGCTGGGGCGGTCATCACACGATGCCGCAGCAAGGCGACGACTTGCTCGGGCTGGATAGTCGATCCATCTGCTTAGCGGATGACATATTGCAATACTTCCTCCAGAATGACTCCGTTATTCGTTTGATCCCGGACGAGTCCCACTTCTAAGGGAGGAAGCACGCACGACATGTCTCATCGAAGGTACACTTTATTCTGCACCTCTTGTCCAAAGAGCCCCTGTCAAACCTGATGATGATGATGTGACGGCGCCACCAGCACCAACTCTGGCCCAATCTCTTGGCCTTCCGGTCGCCGCCTCCGCCACACAGTCCTTACGCACTTTATACGACCCAACTTGGGCCCAAGATAGTCAGCGGTAACATACGCAGGACACAGCTGCTGCGTCGGCGTGCCACATGAAAAGAACACTTGCGGCGCGCTGCTACGCACACAAACAGATACTGATTCGATCCATCAGTGAGCCGGCTTGCACCCGTTGTAAATACGAGAATAGAATGCGACGCGATATCATTAACACGTGATTATACCAGGCATGATTTTTGGTGCATGTTAAGATGATTGGCACAAATGATAAGCAAGCACTGCTATCGTGACAAACGAAAATACAACACGTCGCATTGCGCCCCTTTCAAAACACAACGTCCCTATGTTTAAACCAAACTAATTCATCGCAGCAAGCAAAAGAAGGCAAACAACAACACAAACAATCACAATAAAAATGTTGTGGATTAGTGTGTTAGAACAAGCGTGCGTGGTAAGGTTTCAAACGAATGACATGGACCACTTCGGGGAGGGGGTGATTCACTGGCATTAGCTATGGTTATTGGGTACAGCTCTGCAGTTCAGAAGACCTAAGCGTTGCACCACCTTATATGGTGCGAAGTTGTGGCATAATAGTTTTTCACTCGGTCTGCGCTTTTCAACAGCCGTCCATATCCATACGTGATCACCAGGATGATATTGCTTCTCACTTCAGCAAAGATCATAGCGTTGGGCGTCGACTTACTGCTGTGCTTTAATGTGCAGACGAGCTAATTGTCTAGCCTCTTCTGCCCGTTGTTGGTATAAAGCGACACCCAAGTTTTCCTCGTCGGCCCCGTTCAGAAGCATGGCGTCGAGTGCAGTCATAGGTTGTCTTCCGTAAAGTAGCTTGAGTGGCGTCATTTGGGTTTTTTCCTGTGCTGCAGTGTTGAAGGTGAATGTCACGCACGGTAACAAGCCGTACCACAACCTATGCTCATTGTCTACATACATTGATAGCATGTCGGCGATAGTTGGTTTTAACCGCATCGTAAGGCCATTTTACTGAGGGTGGTATGCCATCATCTTTAAATGGCTTTTGTCACTATAGTGAAAATAGCTTGTGCAAGGTCATCTGTGAATGCTGTGCCTCTGTCAGTTATAAACACCTCTATAGCACCGTGGCGCAGGACGATGTTTTGACGAAAAACTTCGTGACTTCTGTGGCACTTCCTTTTGGTAGGGCTTTGTTTTGGCGAAAGGAGTCAAATAATCTGTTGCCACGACGTTCAGCGAACGTAGGAAATGGGCCCAGCAGGTTCAATCCAATTTGTTGGAAAGGCCTTGATGATGGCTCCATCGACTTCACTTGTCTACCAGGTTTAACGGTGGGTCTATTACGTTCTTGGCAGTCTCTACAGGCCTTCAAGTACTGCACGGCGCCGGATACCAGTTGGGGCCACTAGTAGTTTCTCTGAATTCTTGCAAGCGTGCGGGTGAATCTCAAGTGAACCGACGCTGGCCGGTCATGACAAGCATGCATTATTTCTTCGCGAACTTGCTAAGGCACGAGAAGTTAAAAACTGGCCCTGTTTGAGTATATGTTCTTTTTTCACCAGAACGTTGTTGCGTAGGAAAAATAAGCTTAGTCTTCGGCTGTACGCTTTCGGAACAGATGTTGCCTTCCCTTCCAAGTACTGAATTAGATTACAAATATCAAGGTCACTTCGCTGTTGTTTCGCAAAGCGACTGTCACTGATCACGCCTAGAAAAGCATTGTCATCTTCTTCCGGCAGAATAGTGTCAATAGGAGCTCGTGAGAGACAATTGGCATCAGATTGCTTGCGCCCGGATTGGTCAACAACCCTCACATCGAATTCTAGAAGCTGCAGGCTCCAGCGCACTAGGTGACTTGATGGTTTTTTTCAGTTTCGCAAGCCAGAGGAGCGTGTGATGATCGGTGACAACCTTGGAAGGGTGTCCTTATAAGTAGGGTTGGAAATTGGCAGTTGCCCATTGATTGATATGTGGGGTTTAACGTCCCAAAACCACTATATGATTATGAGAGACGCCGTAGTGGAGGGCTCCGGAAATTTAGACCACCTGGGGTTCTTTAACGTGCACCCAAATCTGAGCACACGGGCCTACAACATTTCCGCCTCCATCGGAAATGCAGCCGCCGCAGCCGGGATACGAACCCGCGCCCTGCGGGTCAGCAGCCGAGTACCTTAGCCACTAGACCACCGCGGCGGGGCAAAATTGCCCAGGCAATAGCAAGACACTCCTCCTCTGTTGTTGAATAATTGGATTGAGCTTTGGTGAGAGATCAGCTAGCGCAAGCAATAACGTTTTCAAGCACAAATGTTTTTTAGACGAGCACCGCGCCGAGTCCAACGCTGCCTGCATTGGTGTGTGTCTCTGAGCGTCTTCCTCGAAATGCGCGAGCACCGGTGGTGACTAAGGTCGGCGTTGAGGTTCGGCGAATGCGTCGCGTTGTGAAGTTCCCCACGTAAATTCGACGTCTTTCTTCGTTAGACGTGTCAGAAGTTGAGCGATTTTTGAGAAATTTAGAAAAAATCATCTGTAATATGCACACAATCCAAAAAACCTGTGGACTGCTTTCTTGTCCATAGAACGCGTAAAACCGCCATTGAGTGAAGTTTTCATGTGGATCAGGTCTCATACTATCTTTGCTAACGACGTCAGCGATAAATAACAATTCTTCGTAAGCAAACCGAGACTTCTTTGGTTTCCGTGTCAATCCGGATGATTCGATAGCCAGGAGTACGGTATTCAGCCTGCTTAAGTGTTGAAAGTCGGCCACGAATACAACAACGTCATATAAGTATACGAGAACGTTTGGCACTTGAGTTCACGTAAGACAGTGCCCATGCCTCTCTGAAATGAAGCTGGGGCTGTGCAAAGTCTGAAGGGCATTACTTTTAATTCATAGATGCTATCCAGCGTAATGAAGGCTGTTTTTCTCAGTCTCTTTTATCTACTTCAACATGCCAATGGCCGCTCTTTAGATCTATTGGTGTGAAGTAATTGGCGTGGCCTCGCCGCGGTGGTCCAGTGGCTAAGGTACTCAACTGCTGACCCGCAGTTCGCGGGTTTGAATCCCGGCTGCGGCGGCTGCATTTCGATGCAGGCGGGAATGTTGTAGGCCCGTGTGCTCAGATTTAGGTGCACGTTAATGAACCCTCGGTGGTCGAAATTTCCGGAGCCCTCCACTACGGCGTCTCTCATAATCATATGATGGTTCCGGGACGTTAAACCCCAGATATCGATCAATCAAGTAATTGGCGTGGCAAAGGCGGTCGAGAGTGTCGTCGATACGTGGCAGTATATAGACATCCTTCTTTGTAACGTCGTTCAGCTGGTGATAGTCGACGCCGGATCTCAGCGTTCCGTCCTTCTTTTTGACTAACACAACCGGTGATGCCCAGGAGCTCTGTGACGACTGAATGATGTCATCACACAACATATCACTGACTTACTTCTTGATAACATTGCGCTCTTGTGACGAGAATCGATGCAGGCTTCGGCGAACAGGTTGCATATTTTCTTCTGCTATAATTCGGTGCTTAGCGATTGTAGCGTTTATTACTTTGGATGTCGGCGAAAAGCACTTCATGTATCAGAAGTTCATTCAGCTGTTCTCGCCTGTGCATTGGCAGTGCAGGAATAATGTTGAAAATAGGCTCCACAACCGGGGATTCAGTCAGGTGTTTCCCGACGAGTCTACCAAGATGCATGACTCGCTGATTTCAGTGAATAGTTTTGAAAATGCGACAGTCTAGCCTTTGTTAAGGTGCTTTTTTTCTGCAGTGAAGTTTAGTATCATCACTTCTGAGCATCCGTTCCTGAAGTTAGTGACTCGTCTGGTGACACAAATGGTGGGGTCAATAAGCAAGTCTGTGTGTGTTTTGACTATGCCATCCATTTCTTCGGATTATTTATTATGTGCAGTTTAATGCCCTGAAGCCACCATATGAATATAAGTGACCCCATAGTGGAGAGATCCGGAAGCCGACTGCCTGGGGTTCTTTAACGTGCACCCAAATCGGAGCACATGGGCCTACAGCATTTCCGCGTCTATCGGAAATGCAGCCGCCGCAACCGGGACTCGATCCCGCGACGTGCGGGTCAGCAGCCGAGTACCTTAGGCACTAGACCACCGCGGTTGGGTATTTCTTCTGAGGGGTTGCCACTGACGGAGACGGGAGTGCTCGAGTAGGACATGAGGCTAATATGTTCTTCGACTACGCTCAATGGCGAACGACACTCAGCCTCTCTATCCTGGTTTATCGCTTGACCTGTTTGACATCAGCGTCCCAGTCATTGAGAGCGGCTACCCTTTCAAACTGTTCCAGCAATTCTTGGGCGTCTTCTCTTGGTGAGCCATGAAATTTCGGCGGCTTTCGTAGCTGCTAGAGCAAAATTGGTGTCGTGGCCGTGTCGGTAGTGTCAGTTGCTGCAGTCTTCATTGTCATCTTGCTTGGGAGAGTGCCGAACTCCGGAGGTAAGTTCTGTAAGCAGTGGCTTGCGTGCTGCCCAGTGCCACCATCAACTTGAAACGTTCGTTGGGGACTGATGCTTCCGCTTCCCGGAGGTGTCCTAGGCATGGAACCGCAGCATATCCACCCGATGTCTTGTAGTGTTGTGATTTGTATCACAGGAAATGGAAGACACTTTGTGGCAACCACTTTATTCGGATGGACTCGGGCCCTAGATGGTGAGCGGTAGCATCCGAGGGATGCAGCAGGCGCGGCCGGCGTGTCGCACGAAAAGAGCACTCGTGGTTTGCCGACGCACACACACACACACACACACACACACACACACACACACACACACACACACACACACACACACACACACACACACACACACACACACACACACACACACACACACACACACACACACACACACACACACACACACACACAAACACACACACACTCACGCACGCACGCATACATGCACACACACACACACTCATGCACACGCGCACACACGCAGGCACACACACACGCACACACACACGCACACACACACACACACACACACACACACACACACACACACACACACACACACACACACACACACACACACACACACGCAAGCACTGATAGCCGGCTTACACCGGTTATCAGTTCGAGAACAGAATGACACGAAATGCCGTCATTTTCACGTGATTGTACCAGGTGCCTACTTTGGCGCATGTAAAGATGATTGGAACAAACAATAAGGGTGCACTTATATCGCGACAAACCAAATACATCACGTGGCAATATTTTTTCTCCCGTCTCCCTCGACCCCAAGAGACCATCATCCAGTATTTTCCCTTAACGAAGGGCGTATTAAAAAAAGCATTATTTCACCACATAGTTCTTAGCAATTACAGTATTTACGACAAGTATTTGGCTGGTTTTGTTATAGGCACCTGATTGATTGACTGACATGTAGAGTGGAACGTTCCAAACCACCATATGATTATGAGAGACGCCGTAGTTGAGGGCTCCAAAACTTTTGACAGCCTGGGGATCTTTAAGGTGGACCCAAATATGAGCACATGGCCCTACAGCATTTTCGCCTTCTCCGAAAATTCATTTTCGCCTTCTCCGCATTTTCGCCTTCTCCGAAGCTGGGATTAGATCCCGAGACCTGTGGATCAGCAGCCTATAGTACCTTAGCCACTGGACCACCACGGCGGGCCGTGGTAGGCACCTGGCGGTGTAGAGCATAACTAGGAGCTGACGAAGGATGCGTGAGGGGCAGCCGTGATCATCGTGAAATTTGCTGCTTGGAGTGGTACAGGAGCCAGAATCACAGCATATCCATGGAGTGGAAGATGATGAATGAAGCGAAGCGTTCGTCCTTTCATCTGTGCTTCTGCATTTCCATCCGTGCTTTCGTCCATACATGCGTCCGTCTGTCCATGCGTGCGTTCGTTCGTCTGTCTGTCATTCTGTCGCTCACAAAAGCGCCACCTGCTGAGTGAGTGATACAACTATGTGGTGACAAACCAGTCACACCCTTGCATGGACAGACCCACAGCTTTAGGAGCTTCGCCCCTAAAGGCGTTGCTTAGAAAGACTTTGATTATCAACTTCGTTAATGTAACTTGATACGCGGTGAATTGCTCAAATTGGGGCGCGTATGATTCTAGAAGGCCATAACCTAAATACATAATTGCGCAAAACTTGGGGACCCTTCACTACGACGTGTTGTCGCTGCACTTACGTCGATGTTCATGGCACCTATTAAAGAGACGCTATAGCTTTGTGTTAGACACGCAGAGAAAGTGTCACAGCGATGATCATACAATGCTTTCAAATTGCTGCAAGTGCATGCTGTTACTGCATATAGACTGTTTTAAGGATGGGTTTCTGTTCCGCCATATCGGGCTGTTAACCTTTGTGTTTTACATATTTAACAACTAAACGAATGGCGTTTATGTATGAAAACAGTTGGGTTTGCACGTGCGATGTTTTCATGGCTTTATTGATTCATGTCGCAATATACAAAAACAAGAAATCACTACATAACAGCCCAAGGTGGCGGTACCATTATATCTTAGGTAAACTAGTCTATACGATATGGGATAAACCACTAGCGATTTTCTCACTGTCCAGATCAATCCCCAGTCCGTCTTGCCGACGCTGGTCGACGATGGCTTTGTCTTGTGGGAAAGGTAAGTGACTCTTCATTTCAGTTACAGTGCAGTTTCACAATTGCATCTCTGCAATGTATTAGTAATCTGCCCATTCACACAAAAGTGCGCACTTAGAGTGTGTTCTAACTCAAAACAATACATTCAGTTTCCCGGCAGGAAATTTCACGACCGACAAAGCTGATAGCAGTGACTTGTAGTATTATGAATAAGAACTGCCGCTTTGTCGACTCCATTCGGATTGTTGTAAATATTTGAATACCAAGTAAACCAATTACACTGTAAGAGTGACGCCTATGACTCGTCTTCCCAATTCCTTCAATCTCGTGATATAAAAAACACTGGAAAGAAACAGTCGCCAACATTTAGGTGCATATTCAGAAGAAGAACGGCTACGCTTGACTACCAGGACGTATTTTCTTGCTGTGTCAGTTGCTTCCAGTGTTTGAAAGCGATGAAATCATCATATACTATTTTATCTGAATGTTCTCTCCGTGGTACTGCGCATATTCACCTTTTCATAAACGACTCCCTGGGCGCCGCCATAGCCCTCCCTGGGCTGTGCAAATTGGCGCGTCCCCTGAAAATGCACTGGCAACGCTGCGCCCTTAGCCTTTGTACTCCAGCGCACATACCATCATGGTGGCGTTTTTTCCCTTCCTGTGAAAAGGTGTATACTGGGCCCAATAGTGTTAATTAGGGGTCCTCGTTAGTGTCCTTGGCGCCAGTATCGCGTATAGAAGCGGTACCATTTGAAAGATTTCGCCACTTCACCGCGAATGGAGAGGACTTGATCTGCAATGTAACCTAAATATTCTGTGGGACAGTCACCTATTCAAATGTGAAGTCAGGCTTGCGCCTGAAACTTCTTCGGGTAAATACCCTATGCCGCCGCTATGTCAGGCACAGCGTCGCGTTAACAGATTTAATAATAGCGTAAAACCACACCAGGGTGCACGATCTTTGAGACGACATGAGGCGTTACAAGGATTAGTGTAATCACAAACGTAAGTATCTACTCGCTGCGGCTTTTTTGTCGCTAGTGAGTGCAGGCAAGTTTTCGCCTTGCGTTACAAGGGTTTCACACCAGTCTCGTTTTGTTTTGCTGCCTAGTGTTTACGGAGTGTTTCACAGGTCAACAACCACATACATCTCTCAGCGCTATTTACATGCAGCTTTTTGTCAAAGGAGTACGGTAAACAAGATGATTACCGGTTCCAGTGACCTTCGTAGCAAGCCATAATGTGTAATCTGCGACCGTGCATTCATACTAGTGACGTCGTCGACATCTTCAGCCCATTCACGTTCCCTACTCGATGAAAACCTTATCCATTTCGTAGTGCTCCCAGGAATTTCGGCATTGTCTCGCCTTCAAATTTGCTCATTTGTTTAGTCAATGCTATATTATTTCCACTTTCAGTGATTACTTGCTATTTCTTGCAATATTTCTTGCACCCGCTAGCCTTACTCAACAGGCCATTATTCTCCAAAGATTTTCTCTGATATTCCGTGTGTCATATTAAGGCGTATAATTCGGCTTGATGACGTCCACCAGCATCTATTAAAATGCGTTTAATGCTCGTACTAAGCTCGCCGTCTTTATACTACGCATAGCTTAAATCATCACGATAAAAAAGGACGAAGCCTTTGATACCACATTTTTCTGTCGGTTTTTGAAAACTAACCTTGCAGCTTACTTCTTATCAATTCTCGCTCCTTTTGTCATTTATATTGACTGAAGTAGCAAATTCTACGGCTTCAGTTCGTGAAATCAGAATGAAACCATCAGGGGCCGAATATACAACACTTCTCTTTCGCACATCAATGTTTTCTCATTGCTTAGCTGGTGCCACTAATGATACATCTGCATTGTGACTGGCTGAAACTTTTCTTGAGTAAAGTTTTCTGGTACCACGTTTAGGATCTCGGCGACAATCTCCGCTTTCGGTACACACGCACACAGCAGACGCCGTCGGGTAAAAGAAACAAACACTTGTACATTTATTCATTTGCCTATACATCGGAGATATCGCCAGCCGAATATAGAACACCACTAATGTCACGCTACATAACATTATACAATATTCGAATGCAACGCTGAAGCAATATGACAGCAAAGTACCGCGAATGTGGCGTCGCCGATCATCGGATCACCACGCGGGATTTTCGATATACATCCCGCGGTGCCTTCCGTCCACTCAAGCCACCCAACTTCAAAATAGACTCAGTAATTTTTTTGTCCCGTGTGCCAGCCGAACCTCTCCGCAGCAGCCGTGTTACTGTGCTGCTGGCGTCACCACTAACCGTAACCCGCATGAAAAAAGCGGCTTTTACACCTGAATGCGGCTTATCTTAGGTACGTACGCTTGCCATTAGATAAAAATGACTTTACAGGGGGTAATAGCATCTCGACCCCCGTTTTTGTGAATTGGTATCTTGATATCTATGCTCGGTCAAGTGCAGAATAGAGCCCTAGTGCCTTCGGGTGTTCGCATGTTAACAGGCCCAACTAGCCATTGTCTGTGGCATCTTTCTTGGGCTGCTGTTAAACTACGTGGTAGTCACAGTTGCCAGACGATAATAATACGAAAACTTTTTAAGAGGTACTTCGTGCATTTGTCATCTTCTGTACTGCCAAACCACACGGCACCGTATTACTAATCACCAACTTTTTCTTGGTGAGCACGATGCGAATAAGAGATTATTTGAACGGTCGTTCAACTAGTTAATCAATGGTAGACAGCTCGAGATTATCAAGAACGAAAAAAAAAACAGTCAGAAGACTCGAGTGCACGTGCGGCGATAAGTAAATGTAACAACGATACTTTCCACTGTGTTACATAACTTCGCTCCATGTGCCCTCTTTTTTTTTCTTCCGACTACAGTTCGCGATTTGTATATTTTGTAAAGAAATTATTACTTCGAACAAGCCGCTTCAATTCATTAACCCTGCTAGAAAGTCACGTAATGCCCAAGATTCAATCAGGGGTGGATCTAGCGACTCTCTTTAGGTGGGACAGCCGCTTGAAGTAACACCGAAGGAGGGGGGGGGGTCGTGACTTTTTCCTATTCAATTCTTCGTTCATCATTAGTACAGAAGGAGAACCTATCAGTCATTTGTCAATATCAATAAATTTCATGTAATGGCGAAAAGCAGTTGAAGAGTAAAAAAGAAAGATGCCAGAAATATTAGGCAGAACATATAGAAAAAAAGAACAATAGAAAGGACCAACAAAAGTAAACTGGTACAAGAAACGTAATTTACTAAAAAAAGTAGTAGAGAAGTAATTATAGAAAATAAAATTGCAAATAACGTAACATATATAAACATGTGGATTTGTGAAAGAACGTGCTTGGTACACAATTGATATATAAATAGTGAAGCATGCTCACAAATACTTTTAACAAAATCTTATACTTTTGTATACAAGAAACCAAAAATTGACGAAAAAATCAACACAGTCTCATGATACATAATATGGAAGTGGTAATAAATATAATATAAAATATAAGATGAGAGAGGCTTTTGTCCTGCAGTGGACGTAGTCAGCCTGATGATGAAGATGAATATAGAAGCGGTATTGTAATAAAATGAATGAAACACTTTACGAGTATAATCAAAACGAATCGATAGCGAGCAAAGTTGTTAGCAGGTGTCTCTTCATTGTTCTTTAATAATATTGTTGTGTGGCATGCTTTAATACATAATAGCAATATATTGCAGTAATAAAGACAGTGAAACGAGCTGTGAATTCCCCATTATTAGTGTTTTTTTGGGGAAGTAAAATGTTGTTAGATGAAAATCTATTGTTGCTACTATTAGTTACAGCAGATGCTTGAAATGTATCGATAGTGATTTCATTGTTAGGTGTGCAATATATTACTAAAACCAGTTTCTGCTGAAACTTGTAGCGTAGTGGCAGTATGCCAAATGAAGTGTAACTTAGTACCAAATGAGACATGTAGCCAGAAAAACTTACAATACGCAAGGCCTGATTTTGTGAATGTTTTAGATTTGTTAAATGCGTGGTGTATGTGTTTCCCCAGACGGAAATGCAGTATTGAAGGTGGCTATGTATAAATGCGTAATAAAATGAAGTTCTGATATGCAGTGGGAAAAACTAGCGTGTTAAAATTAGGGCTCTGATACCAAAAGCAAGTTTCAGATCATTTCTTCATGCAGGTTAAACTTAAGATGATGATCGAGCTTGACCCCAAGAATGTTGACTTCGTGCGCAGGTGAAAGATCATGATTATTAAGTATGAGTGGGGTGCAGATGAGATGACACGTTTATTTGTATGAAAAAGGCAGAAATTGGGTATTAGATGCATTGGTACGAAGTTCGTTTTTTTTGTTTTGCACCAAACAGATAAGTTGCCCAGGTCCCAGTTGAGTCGGGTTATCATGGTATTCATGCAATTGCTAGAAAAGTAAATATAGTGGTGTCGTCAGCATATAAGATGAATGAGGCGCTAGTTAAGCAGATGGGAAGATCGTTAATGTATACGAGACATAAGATGGGACCAAGAAGCGAGCCTTGCGGGACACCCATTATGACTGCTTTCACTTAGTTTTTAGTAGCAGAATATCCCCGCCCTAACTTGAAAACATTTAATATGTGCTCACAGTAGCCTTACTCATTTGATCTAATTGGTGTTAAGAGGTGTACGACAAGCCTTAAGAGGGAGGAGGATGCTGACCCAGGCTCAAGGAGGGGGGGGGGGGGCGATTGCCCTTACGAACCCCCTTCTGGATCCGCCACTAGTTTCAATGAATATTACGCATTGTGATTGTTACGAGCTCCCTGCAGTGGTATGACTGTGTTCTGAAAAGTTAGGAAGGTTTTCATGCACGTTTGGTGACTGATCGAAGCCACTCCGTTTGGTGGGAATGGGTCAATGAGGCATCAGAAAGTGGTAATGATGAGGGCCTCCCGCAGTTTGTGTCGTTAATGGAGGAACCAACCTGCAGCACTGACCATCGAAGGCGTGCCACTAGCCAATACTCAGATTCCCACTATTTCAAACGTACTCCAACAACTTGTCGTTAAGTTGTTAGAGACATGACATTGCGCTCGGCGCACTTGTATTTCTTTCAAGAGCAAGTCAAGTTTCCCAGAAATGGTCAAAATTGCTAGCAACTGTTACTCCCGATTGCCCTGTAGGAATGACCTAGCACTATAAACGTTGGATCAGATCATTTAATACAACGAAAAGTTGGAGACAGCTAGGTAGCCGTAAGATGAATGGGCGCCTGCATCAATGAAAGAAACAGGGCCTGAATTCACAAAGCTTTCTCTTTGGCTACACATTTTCTTAGCCAAAAATTCTCTTATCTGGAGGGATTACTATAGCGCGGGTATGAATTTAACTTATTCGGCACTTAAGAGGGCAAGGAGGACCGACGATAGCCGATGAAACGACAAGGAAAGAAAGAAGTGTGTGCCGATAATATCAAGGTAGCACGCAAAGCGTCTAGCATCGAGAGTATACGTTGATAGCCAATGATTTGCTGCATCTAAGTTTCAGTTCCGCGAGCGTCTGCTACAGCGCTTACGGGATGCCGCGTACGTTGTAATAGACGTTTTGGTGGGCGGTGCAAAGCCAAGCACTCGCCTTTAATCAACGACTGTAGCTAAAAAAAATAATTGCTTGATGGCCTTAAGCCACCGAGCAATACATGCACTATCTCGCCAAGTACAAGTAAACAACACTCCAGGTGCACCACATGAATGAAACCACACATAAATCGATGCATGCAATGTTTGAAAATGTGCCTTGAATGTCTTCCCTTATTTAAAGCGACCACTTACCTTACATTTCATTGAAGCTGCGCTGCTACTTAACTAATTCCGTGCAATCTAGCATGGTATAGTGGTGAACGTAAAGGTGTTTTGTACCTATAGTCAAAGGTAGCCTTTGTTACAATATTCTTATTACAAGACACATGAGCGACTTTGGTGCCTGCAGACGAATTGTGCTAAAAGAGATAACAGCAGTAATCAAATGAAAGTGTGAGCGCAATTTCACTGGTTCCATGCACCGCGGCATTTTTATAAAGCCGGAATGCGAGAACGTGCATACGCTTACGCTTAGGTATATGTCTACGTAAAATGAGGGAGACTCGTCGGGAGGTGTCTCAGTGCTAATGCTTCTCACAAAACACGGTGCAAATATTTCGTCCAGCGTTGTTTGAGTGCGCAAACAAAGCAAGGGACGTGTATACGAGTCTTGAGGTCGAGAGACGTTATCACACGTGCGAAAAGGATGAAGAGAGAGAGAGAGAGAGAGAGACTCTCGTTTCGGCTTCGCGAAAGCTTGAAATTGATAGATAATAAAGACAATTTTCTGGCCCAGCAGACGTCAGGGAAAGTCTCCGCAAAGCAGCGTCAGATGCTCGGAGAGCATAAAAAAGAGGAGTACGCGTTATATGGGAGTGACAGCCACTCAGAAAGCGAGATGAAGTGTGACTGTCCTTAGATGTGAGAATCATTGCTAATTAGGAGAGTTGAGTTAATGAGCCAAAACTTTCCTAAATAACGATAATGGAAGCAAACTGAGCATTCATCTAGTGAAAGTGACACTAGTGACAGTGAACTCATAATAGTTCATTAGCGTTGTCACAGGCTGTTATATATTTTTATTTTATTATTTATATTTGGCAAACTATGAGAAGGTAGCCTACGTTAGAGCCGGCTATCCCAACGTCATGACAGTAATGTACAAAAATAAATAGCGCACGGTTATACAGTCACACGTGGCGGTTTCTATCTTCTAGTAACCTTGGGCAAACGCATTCTATTTTTTCTATTTTTGACAAAGTTTCACCGGACGTTTTTGCATTGGGCTTCATTCGAAGGAATGACGATATATCAGCAATAGGGCGAATGCAAGCACTGCTGCAGTGGACGAGCGGTTACAGCGTTCAACTACAATCTACGAGGTACTTGGTTCGATTCGCAGAATTACTGAGATTTTTTTTTTTCAAGAGGTTGCCCGGCCTGACATTATGCGTGGTGGCGGGTACCAATTTTTTTAGAAGTAGGCTTTCGCACTTGCTTCTTTCACTCCCCTTTTGACCCAAAAGCGCTGTACTGTGCTCCTTCAAAAATTAAACAATTCAGGGTTCATAATTTTTTCCTCCATTCTTTCTTATCGCAAAAGTGTCCAGTGCTGAAATACCGAATTATACCTGGTATATTACTTTTCACGTGTTTGGATATTCGACCAGCTATCAGTCTTCACGGTGTTTTGAAGAAAATCTACACATGCAGTGAGCTAACTGCTTGCAGCCAAGTTGACTGCCCTTGTAGGGACACGCTTTTGTGCTAATTTGGTGGGCATCATCACATGCAGCAAGACCAAAGAGCACAGACAGTTAGCGCTGACGCGAACAGAGTGATTAGTTTGTGTCTTCTCTCCCGCTGTTTGTCATGCTGCACGCTTCAGTGTAATGTCGCTATCAAGGTTAAAATGAACTATAGCAGTTAATCGAGTTCTGCTGAGAGGGTCCCCTATTGTCCAGAATGGAACAGAACAATGGCAATTTGATTTGTGTGATAAAGAGATACCCTGCTTTTGGTTACTAGAATAAATTTCTAAACTGAAGTTTATTTTTATTAACAACAGTTCCAGTGCAGATGAAAGGTGCATGGACAAAATTCGTGTATTCAGCTTGACTAGGTTTGTGACCTTAATTGTAACTGCGAACCGGTATCACAGTATGCATAAATATCACACACACATACAACCACGGGTGATAGCTTGCTTATTCTGATTAAAATTGAAAGGTTGAAATCGACATATTCAACCAACGCAATGTGTACGAGATATGCCATGTAGAGTAGCTATGCTGTAAACTAATCTTCGCAGGTCCATTCCATTTTACCCAATTTCTTGCCCATGACTGTAGGTTGGTAAATAAAACAACTTCTTCGAACAAACATATTCTGTGTAAGGTTACATTTATTTTTATGCAGTACAAAATAAAGTGAAATATGTAATGGCTCAAAAGAGAAATAACTAGAAACAAATTCAGCCATATCATTACCAAACTTACTCACCAATGGTAAGCGGATTCTCATTTAAAGGTACATACATACATACATACATACATACATACATACATACATACATACATACATACATACATACATACATACATACATACATACATACAAACATACATACATACATACATATACGCAAACACACATATACATATGTACACCCATACATACATACATACACACACTCAGGTGTAAATAATTAAATGAATGGCTATAAAACAACAATTCTAATAAACTCATTTTGAATATGCTACAGAAAGTAACTTACGAGAGAAATCCACCGGCACTGTTATGTCTGAACACGGTGTTTCTCGAACCATCTCGCAAAAGCTTGATGCATAGTTTTCCGCTGATGCCCAGTGACAAGCACTCTTTATAAAAAACACAAGAATAAAGCCCTTGACAATGTCATGCTAAAGAAAAGGGCTGTGCATCAATATTTTGTACATGTCTGCAATATCACTCTATTTACACAGCTTGGCTCATTCACAAGCCACTAACAAAGCATGTTAGGACACTTGGGCTGAAAGTTGGCACAGCGCGAGTAAATTCTAGACAATACATGAATAATACAAATATAAGCTACTAAGATCCTTGGTGCAAACAGTGTTTATATTGACAGCTATAGGTGCCATTTCGTTTCCCCAAAACACTTCTCAAAAGTAGAATCTACTTTATTTAGCTAAAAGTTTCTATTCTGGCGCGTCGTGGTGGCTCAACGGTGGAAGTGACTCTTTCGGCCAAGAAAACAAAGACCAATTATTTTTCCAGTTTGTGAATTCACCCCATGCTAACATTGAGGCAGCTGGTAGGAGTGCTTTCGGAGAGAGGAAACCACCACATTCCCACCAGTTGTGGCCTTGGGTAGCTACTTCACTTGGACAAAAATGATGAAAAACACCCCTCAAGAAGACTTCAAAGTTTGCACACCAACACAGTTCCCATACAGCTGTCTATTAGTCTGCTTGAAAAATATTGAGTTTACTGGTGGGCAAAGACTGTACACTATGTGAAGTGATGCTCCAGTGCACTGCATGTATGTCTTGCTGATGGCCTCAACTGCGATGTTGCTCAGTACATATGTGTGAAATAACAACTAATACTGTGCCACTGCCAAGTAATTATGGGTCATTTGCATGAAACAGGCACCACAATAAAAGAACATAACATTTGCCTTCCCAACGTTCAAAAACTGTAAATAAATTTCCACAGAGTTTTCACAGTTCATCTGAGAATAGTAATATTGGTTGTAAACACATTCTTACTTCCACTAACAAACTATTTTAAGATGCCAGATTCAATATTAGAGTATACCAGCACTTTTGTAGGGCTAAACAATTGTACAGGCACCTAGAAAAACACAAGTGAATGCATGCTATAGCTACATTTAAAAATAAATACTTTTATTTCTAGTCTGAGTAGGGCTGCATAGATGATAAGTCACTTGCATTACATTATGAACAAACCTATCCGAGCAAGGTATACATTTAAAAAGTTACACTTACACAGTAGATAAGTAGACTGTTGAAGGACGGACAGGCAGTGGTATAATACCCAAGCACTAAAATCTACTGTTAAGATATACTAGGAGTAGTGATGATCCTCTTCCTTCCAAATAAAATAATCCACATAGATTCACTTCCCAGAGCTTATACACTCATGGCATCATTGGTGCTATACAAATGAGTGTACACTGAAGTATTACATCGACTAAGTACATGATTACTGCATCCATGGCTTTACTTCTTGTACTACAAAGAATGCAAACACAGTTACCATTGGCGACCATGGATGCTGTGATTTCTGGCATGCAAATGTAGAGGCACGCAGGCACTTAACACACATGTTAAAAACTTCAGCTCAAAAATATTTGCCCACTAACACTACAGCAGCCTTTAAATTAGTGTCATAATTTGGTATCTTCCATGCAAAATTTAAATAATTTCGAATG
Organism: Rhipicephalus microplus; assembly: GCF_013339725.1. Classification (NCBI taxonomy): domain Eukaryota; kingdom Metazoa; phylum Arthropoda; class Arachnida; order Ixodida; family Ixodidae; genus Rhipicephalus; species Rhipicephalus microplus. The sequence goes on along the minus strand of NC_051165.1, from coordinate 80,678,150 downwards.
CAAGCAAAGGAACTGCTGAATAATGCACTGATAAGAAGTTAAGCAGCAGCTGCTCCTGACATCACAATGTGCTCTTTCTGCTGTTGTAAACTTTGAGCAGGAGAACAGTCACTGGCAGTCCCTTTATACTTGTTGGTCTTCTGTGCTCTGTTCTTGATACACTGTACATGACCGTGAAGCACCGAACCCCTTGTTACTGCTGGAACTTAGAAAAATACAGATCATTGTTACAACCATGCTACATGCAAGAGTGTATAGTTGGTCAATTATGTGCTCATATTTACAGATATTGTATTTTCAGAAGCCAATGACAAGCCTGTTATAGATGTTACAGAAGCAATGTTATAGATGAAGGCATGAAACTTCTGACAGGCATAAAAAGCCAATAGAGTTTCTTTTATTTCGACTTTACACTAGGTACGACAAGTAGACCACAAATAAGTTCACTAAGAAACACAAGTTAGACGGCATTACAACACAACAGCCAATGTTGATAACTTTAAGGCTATCTAACATAGCCAGCTCACCATACCGCATATAGGAGCAAATGGGCAGTCTAGAAGACACAAAAAACTTGTGGATTATGAGTGTGCTTGTTTCTGACATCTATTATTCTAAATAAAGAAAACCTTTCAAAAATGCACTTCATCAGGGGAAATAATCATACACAACAAACACAACGGGCTCCTACAGGTGCCACCAACACTCACCATTATTGTTGATACCAGTGTCTTGCCAGATGGATATGCTGTGTCCTGCACAGAACACCAAAGGAGCGCTCCATGACTTGGATTGCATGTGTGCTAGCTGCATCGCTCTGCTGCTGAAATAGGCTAGCCACAGTCAGAGAAATGAGAAGCCATGGCTTTGAAACACACAGAACGTCACCTTTAGAGATCAACAATGCATACTTAGGTCAGGTACAATTTGTAGAAAAATATATATCACTATGCAATCGTGGTGAACATGTTCAGCTGAAACACAAGCAACAGCACTGAGAGAGAAAAAGCTACATTAGGTAAAAGATGCAGTTACTGGCCTTATGTCATCTGAGGCTTCTTCAATAGGTCTTTCTCCTTGCAAGTTGTGAACAGTCAGGCAATTTTCACCCACTTGCTATTTCCTTCCAGAGCACTTGATCCACAGAGGGAGTCACAAGCTGGAGAGCTCAATAAGGAATCAAAGTATTTGTGCTCGTTTCAAACCACAAGCTTTTGAGTCTCAGATTATTGGAGTTTCATTCATAAGCTGCAGGCTTTCAGCTTTTAACATTCTCAATTATCTTGCAATTTATTTCTATAAATGTTGAATAAGAATTATTTGTAAGAATATTACAGGTATCCACTAAAAGCAACCATGCTTGGGTTTTCAATTTGTGCACAGTAAGTGGTGTTCACATAATCGTTTGTATTAAAAAAAACTATCCTTGCAGCCAGCCGTTAGGCAGTTTTGTGCCCTCGAAGCTCCCAAGCAGATTGCAGTCCTTCCAGATGAGGCTGCCATGCATGCTTCCACGCCACATCCGCTGAATGATAACAGTCCGAGCAGTGACATAGGCTTGCACAGTTAGGGAGAACGTGTCCTTCCTATTTTTGTACAGGTGCTCCAAGTAATGATGAGGATTGATGTGCCAGAATGTGCAACCGATGCATCACAGGACCTTAACAAACCAATCTCTGCGATCTGTGAAGAGCCAAAAACGAGATATTTAAAAACAATCATTAAAAGCACTCACTTCTAATACTTATTTGAGGAAGCTATCACTTCGTTAAAGTGACCAAAGTCTGCTATAATCACTTTGAAATAAACTGAAGCCTCATGTAAAATTTACGTACCGCAATATATATGTCCTACTGAAGTATAGTACTACCACAGTGGTAATCGTCTATAGAACTAATTTTCCAAAATAACATAAATTTTGAAGTGCAACCTGGCTCCTGAAAAATAAATTCACATTAAATTTCCAACTATCAAACGTGGTCAATCGACAGGCCCAACCTCATAATCAAACAAGAGCTCACTTGTATCAAATCACAAAAAACTTTTTATGTATTTGCTCCATAATATATGTATGTATATAACAGTAGTAGTAAATTTTTCATGCTTCAACTTACCATAGAGAAACATTACATCTGATGGGCTTAAAAACTTGCACACGTTATAGAACTGCGTGAATTATAGTACCGGTGAAATTTAGTTCTGCAAGGTGAACTCACCGATGGCAGCATTTAGTGGCCGTCGGTGTCATAAGGAACCAAGTACGGCGAACAGGCAAAGGGCATCTGCAGACTGGAAGCTGCCAATGACAGCAATGAAGGGCTGGCCAGGCGTGCACGTCCATTGATAAAGTGTAAGAACTGGCCATGACCGGCTGTTGTCAAGGCTCTAGTGCCGGGCAAAACGATGGCCAGACGAACTCGGAAACTTGTAGTTAGGCGATATTGGCCTACAACTTCATCCAAAGCAAGGCACCGGTGAAATCTTTGCTTTTTTGGGGGGGCTGGAGGGAAGCTTGACGTTTACGGGCTCTCGCTGCCACATAGAACTCTCAAATTGTTACCGAAGAACAGTCTAGGCGTGCTTCCAAAGTAACACGATCCACAACAGAATGTAGCATCTCGCAGTTTTGGTTGATCACATCACAGCGCTAGGACTATGGTTATCACAAAAAGGAGAAGTGACGACTTAACAAACAAAAGCGCCAAGCTGCCCCACCACGACTTCGCAGGGCAAAACAGTTATCAACGCTGTCTTTCAAGTTTCGGTCACACGAGCACAGCTTGTTCACAAGTCTTGGAACGTCAACACAGCACCACTGTTCACAACGAACATCGTTTCACTCCCGAACAGTACATTGCTCTCAAGTAAATAGAAGCGTGCGGGCTAACTAGTGGCGAAGCAAGAACCGAGCGCGTAGTTCATACGTTTCCGTACGTACTTGGGGTCACTCAAGTAACGTGTCAAAACGCTGTCAATCCGAAATGTCGCACAGCACCAAACTGAGAGACTGGAAAGTCAAGCGAACGAACTGTTACCGGCACACAAACACACATTGCAGGCTTCTCGAGTGCCAGTTGTCGTTGATACATCGACGCCGATCCCCGCTTGATAACCACACCGACGCACAGGCTTAGCTGCGCTTCACCGTACACCACTGCACTGCCACAGCTTTCCGCACTGCTTACACGCACCGAAAGAGCTGCTGTAATCACAACACACCCGGTCAAACGCTGAAGTAACTCGTGCGAGAAGCGTTTGCTGAAAGTCGCACCGACCGATATGCTGTTTACGACGCCATGTTGTTTTCGACAACTGCGCAGCACATAAGATGATAAGAGAGCTCTTAGAAAGTACTTGCACTATTTTCACGGCAAGAAAAAAATTTTTCTTATGTGCGAGGGGGGTGATATGACGAACAGGACAGGCGTGCCAGATGAAAGAAGTGTTTTGGCAACGTCACGGAGTGAGCTGATGTAGAGGGTATTGCTTCACAACCAATCACAACCTGTGCCTGTCGGCCAAGCCGTCGTCTGCTCGCGTTTGTCGTCTGCTTCGATCAGAGCATGCGACAGGGGATTCGCCTTCGCAACGCTATTATTCTCAGGTCAAGTGGTCGCTACGTCGCACAAAATACATGTCAGTGGCTCGCTCTACCTTTGAATGATGTTCGTGTGCCAAGTTAAATGGCTGGTAATTGACGCAGGGATGAATTCAGCCAAGGTTTTCTCTGGAATCGTGAGGGTTTGCATATTTTTGGTGTCATTCAAAGTTACTAGGGTCATTTCATTCCGATTGCTTGCCATAGTATCACGGTCCATATCGGTGTCTGAACAGTGAAGGTGAAGATGCATGATTTGTTTGTAGTTCCATGCGTAATCATGCGCACCCCTAATACGCTTTAGTTTACAAAGTACGCTTTTTTCCAGATCGTCCCAAAGTGTATCGACAGCTGTATTTCAGAGATCGCAACCATTGGACAGTTAGAGCCAATGAAAGTACACTAGAGCACAAACTTTAGGAACCATTCACTGAAAACTTCCTCTCATTTTTATTTCCAATAGCGTGCAAAGAATGTGCTCCCATTAACCTCTTTGGTGGTAATTTCCACCAATGAGGCAAGGATCTCGTGTCGCACTTTTAATTGGATAAGATGGGGCGCAACACAACAACATAACAAATAAGGTTGATCCTATGCCATGTCGCGTTTGAATGCACCGACCATTCACGTATCACATTGGTTTTCATCCAACCACAAATCTTTACATGCGTAGTTTTATGCCATTGACGCCCAATAGAATTCTTCAATTACTGCGACTTCAAACTTATTGGACGATGGTGGTTGTCAACACCATCCACTGCATACAAGGGAAACAACACGCGAAGCTCAAAGCGCTGAAAGAAATAAAAACGCACCAACAGTCATCAGGCAGCCCTTGATGGGCGTGAATTAACTCAAAACCAGCCAGGGCACCAAAGTATACCGCTGCGGCAGCAGGTTCTAAGTAGCCACATTGTTCCTAAGAGTGGTCCGGACCACTCTTGGGATTTTCTCTCAGCCATGCTGTTTTTACGCACAATTTCTCTTCGTGAATCCACTTACGAGCACTTTTCGGTGACGTAAGCAAATATAGCAACTGTATCACCATCGCTGACATGTTCCCAGGCAGTCACAGCGCGCTTTATTTGCAGCGGCCGATGTGACAACTATGGCCTCTTACGACGTTTTTTCGTTTCGTGAATCGACTTACGCAAGAAAATTTCTCTTGCGCAAAAATGTTTTCGTAAGTGAGTTTTGTGAATCCGGGCCCAGAAGGTTAGTGTACATAAGACAAGAAAAAGTTTACGTACAATTCTATGTGTTAGGAAATGCTTCAAGGAACCGTACTAGAGCTAACGAAGAAGAAAGAGGAGTATAGTTTCGGCGAAAACAAGCATACAACGGCAGTGTCGGCATATCTATAGTGAAAAAAATGGGCGAAATGACTTCGTGTGCGTTATATGTAATCAACAATTTGTTGGATGATGTAATTACCTGCTTTGTAAAAGTCTTGCTTTAGTGTGGTTTTTTATTCAACCTACTTCATACGAGATTATCCCGTGTGTGGGATACACGTTACAAATCAAGGATGAGCTCGATGTGCAATAAATGCTGCGCTGACTTGTCATATTTGAGGCCACATTAATCATGGTGCCTTGTTTTGTGACAAGCATTCGGGTCCTTAGCAATAAATCGATGTCGAGATAAATTATTGCACAGAATATAGGTTCAATGCTTAGATAATTCGCTATAGATCATAGCTGTGCCTTGTTTTCAGCCGCCCAAATTCATGTCGCAATTTTCGGAAGAGCGACGCTGTTGTTTTTTTACAGGCGTGTAGCACACACCCCGTTTGCCCAAAAGCTAAGGCAAAAGATACCACATCACACAATCATCTGATAACGCAATTGATCTGATTGTATTTCCTAATCAAATTACCTATAATTTTTTTATTTTGCATTGAGCGAATCTTCAAGGAAATGCAACAGTGGATGATTTGTTGAATTAAAAAGCATAACCATAGAGGTTGGCATAACCAATTAGTGGCAGTAATGCAAAGCTGACCTCTAGTCAACTACGTTTTGTTGAAATGAGTTCTCGCGATACCTGCGGAAGGCACATTCATTTTCTATTTTGTTCGCCCACGTGACGTACTTCTTTGTTTTCCAGCCGTGCTGTTCTCACATACATGGCGAACCGGTATGTTCCTCACAGTCCCTTATACCCAACTGATCCACGCTCCAGAGCTTCAGTGGAGCGTCTCCTTTATTTCGACATGGGCACCCTGTTCGACGCATGCCACAAAATACTGGTAAGAAATTGCCTAGACGTCTACAATTTTGTTTGAAAGCCCGTTTGGTCTAGGAGGCCTTCAAGTAGGCGCCGGCATCTGTTAGCCGGTGCGCACATGAAGGCTCCGTAGTTATGTCAATTAGGTGCTTCTCCTGCGGGAATAATCACTGTAGACAGTTCGCACTCTGCATAACACAGACGACTTTACGTACGTCTTGTTCGTAAGTAATAATATTATGGAGTCTTGGTAGTCTTGGCTGCGACAGCGTTTATTTGAGGAAATACCTCGCAAAACGAACGGGCAAAGCCAGCACACAGACGATGACGATGATGATGACCCAGAGTGGCAATGAGGGCAAAGAGACAAGCGGATGATGGTGACTGTGATTATGCAGGGATGAGGACGATGTAAGTTACAAATGCCCACACTAATTCCCCCCCACTTGAAAGCGGACACCCTGGCCGCCGTAAGTCAAAGTGATGGGGAACGTCGCGTGAAAGGTTTCATGCGACAAACGTGGACAATCTCTGTGCTGCGGTAGCGGTGGTCTGTTGGGGCGACGAGTGGTGTCACACGATAATTAACCGGCGAAGTCTGTTCTAAAACAATGTATGGCCCGATGAAGCGTGGTTAGAATTTGTCACTGAGACCAGGAGTGCGAATAGGTGTCAAAAGCAGTACCTCGTCACGAGGTTGGAAAGACACAACGCGGTGGGATTCGTCATAGATGATCTTCCGCTCGTGCTGTCTCGCTTCAGTATTGATGCGAGCCTGATGGCGAGACTGGGCCAGGCGGGAAATGTATTCTTGTCGAGAAAAGTAGTCGGGGTGCGTCCGTACACGAGGTAAAACGGTGAGTAGCAAGTTGTTCGCTGAACGGCGGTGTTGTAAGCGAATGTCAGGAATGGTAAAAGAGTGTCCCAGTTTTTGTGGTCGGGTTGGACGTAAACGGCTATCATGTCTGCAAGGGTTTGGTGAAATCTTTCTGTGAGACCATTTGTCTGAGTGTGGTAGCTTGAAGCTGTCTTGTGAGTAGTTCCAGATGCGCGCAGTACTTCATTTACAACTTGTGACAGGAACACTTTGCCGCGGTCACTAAGCAGTACACGAGGAGCCCCATGACGCAGTATTATTGCGTGAAGAATAAAGTCTGCAACTTCCACAGCTGAGCCTGTAATAACACAGGAAGTTTCAGCGTAGCGTGTCAGGTGGTCCACGGCAGTCACTATCCATCGTTTGCCTGCAGATGTGACGGGGAGAGGCCCGTAAAGGTCAACACCTACAACCTCGAACGGCATTGAAGGGCACGGAAGTGGCTGTAGAGGTCCAGCAGGTGCCGACGTGGGGAGTTTACGACGCTGGCATGGGTAGCAGGAACCGACGTACCGAGCTACACTAGAAGAAAGGCCAGGCCAGTAATAACGACATCGAATGCGGTCAAGAGTTTTTTTAAAACCAAGATGACCAGCAGTCAAGTCGTCGTGGAAGGCTTCGAGCACCTGAAGTCGAAGAAAGCGTGGCAGTACAGGAACCCAGCGCTGACCGTCAGGGTGGTAGACGTGGCGGTGGAGAACCCCACTGTCCAGCTTAAAGTGCAGGAGTTGACGACGGAGTCACGCGTTTGGTGGATGAGAAACTCCCGAAAGGTGGTCCATGATGCGTCTGCAGTATGAATCGGACCGCTGGCGGGAGATAAATGTTGGCTCGTCGTCCGAAAAGGGTTGCGTTATTGATGCGAGCGTATTAACTTTGGTAGGTGTGGCGGTTGAGTTCTCACCAACGCTCATATGGGTAGTTGGAAGCGGGCAACGAGATAAAGCATCGGCGTCTTGATGTTTTCTGCCTGACTTGTAAGTTATATCAAAGTCGTACTCCTGCAAGCGTAGTATCCACCGACCCAAGCGTCCGGACAAGTTCTTCAGTGTAGAAAGCCAGCATAAGGCATGGTGGTCCGTAACGATTGTGAAGTGACGCCCGTGGAGATAGGGACGGAACTTTTGGACCGACCAAACCACAGCCAAACACTCAGTTATAGTGTAGTTCTTTTCAGCAGCGGTGAGTACGCGACTGGCATATGCAATAACTTTCTCTAGGGAAGACTTGTCGCGTTGTAGAAGAACGGCTCCTATACCAAGGCCGCTAGCGTCGGTATGGAGGATAGTTGGTGCGGCTTCGTCAAAGTGGCAGAGCAGAGGTTCAGACGTGAGTGCCCGCTTCAACAGGTTGAATGCTGTTTGGCATTCTTGAGACCACAGAAAGGGGACGTTGGAAGCAAGTAGTTGGTGTAATGGAGCAGCAATAGAAGCGAAGTTCTGGATAAACCGGCGAAAATAGGAGGCGAGGCCAAGAAAACTGCGAAGCTCCTTTGGTTTTTCGGGGCGCGGAAAGTGAAGGACTGCAGAAATCTTGTCAGGGTCGGGCCGGATGCCATCTTTGCTAACGACGTGTCCTAAGACCTTGATAGATTTGCTAGCGAAAGAGCATTTCTTCGTGTTTATTTGAAGCCCGGCGCCAGCAAGGCACGTCAAAACTTGATCCAATCGTTCTAGGTGCTCAGGAAACGTTGACGAAAAGATAATAATGTCGTCCAGGTAGCAAAGGCGATTTTTTCATTTCAGGCCGCGCAGCACGGTATCTATCATGCGCTCAAAAGTCGCGGGTGCGTTGCAGAGCCCGAAAGGCATCACGTTGAATTCATATAGCCCGTCGGGGGTTGCGAATGCCGTTTTCTCCTTATCGTCTTCATGCATGGGGATCTGCCAGTACCCAGAACGCAAGTCGATGCTTGAAAAAAATTCCGCGCCTTGTAGGGAATCAAGGGCGTCGTCAATGCGTGGCATAGGGTACACGTCCCTGCGTGTGATCTCATTGAGCGCCCGGTAGTCCACGCAAAACCGCACAGAGCCATCCTTTTTATGGACCAAAACAATAGGAGAGACCAAGGGCTAGATGAGGGACGGATGACTTCCCATTTAAGCATGTCCGCAACGTTTTCTTCTATAATTTTTCCTTCAGTTAGAGACACGCGGTAGGGTCGGCGGTGTACAATAGATGTCCCAACAGTTTGAATTCGATGTGCTGTAGTATTAGTGCGGCCCAGCTTAGACGAGCAAATATTGAAAGAATTTGCATGTTTCTGTAACAATGCGAGCAACTGCTGCCTCTGTGAATATGTCAATTCGCTGCTGATAGTGGTGGTAAAGGCGGAGGAAGAAACATGCTCACGTAGGCAAGGTTCTTTGGATGCGATGGCCTGAAGTGGCGTGACGAGTACAGGCTCGAAGTCAGCAACACGGGCCACAGTAGTGCCCTGTGGCAGTAAGATCTTCTCCGGTGTAGAGTTGACAGCGGTGACAAGTGCCGAGCCATTGCAAAAACGAACGACACCGGACGGAAGAACTATACCTTTGCGAACGCAAAGTGGTGACGGTGAGACCAATACGTCCCCGTGATAGATGTCGTTGGACGTAATGGTGACAATTTGCTCTTGTAGTGGCGAGAGTTCGATGTCTTTCGCAGCGACCAGACGAAGTGGCTTCTGATTATCGTCGTCAAGCATGTAGTCGGTGTCAGCGAGGTGAACGACGCGTTGTCCACAACAAATCGCCGCGGAAGCAGATGATAGAAAATCCCACCCTAAAATTAGTTGGTGAGAGCAGCGGGACAGGACAGCAAACTGGACATGATGGCGGATGCCGTCGATGAAAACACGCACAGTACAAAGCGCGGAAGGGCGAATGATGTTCCCCTGGGCAGCAACTAACGTGGGACCATCGTAAGGCGTCATTACTTTCCTTAAATGTTCGCACAAATCAGCACGTATCACAGACAATGTCGCACCTGTGTCCACCAAAGCATCGACTCACACTCCTTCCACTTCCACAGAAACCATGTTACACGGGCCTAATGGAGGAATTTCAGTTCTAATTCCGAATGCAGTTTTTCCTCCACAAACTGCATCACTTAGTTTTCCGAATGAATATCAGAGGCGAATGAGGCGGGCCGAAGTGGAGAAGTGGAACGGCGGAAGGGCGAAGGTGAGCGGCGTCTCGTGTTTCGGCTGTTTCGCGGTGCAGTCGATGCAGGAGGAGATGGAGACCGGTGCGGGGGGGACGAATAACGCCGACCTTGATAAGACGCCCCGTTGTACAAATCCCATTCACGCACATCGTTCCGACGCTCATCTTGCTGGCGCTTCCGGCAGAAACGAGATATGTGGCCGCGATAGCCACAGTAGTAGCATACAGGGCGAGACGAGCGCCACGGTGGGGAATAGAAGGCATTCGGGGCACTTGGAGATAGCGCGGTCAGGTGGGCCGAAGGGTCAGGGGGCGCGGAATGGTAGTTCACAGGAGTAGCGGCAGCAACTGACGCGTAGGATGGACGTGGCAATGTCGCGTGGGCGTCGCTGGGAGGCACGGCAGCAACTTGAGGGTATGTGGCTATAAGGTGAGAAGCAGGTGACTGTACGGGCGCAGAGCCAGTCAGGGATGTAAGTTCCTCCCTGATGATGTCACGTAAGGGCATTCCCGAAGGCTGTGTAGGTCGCGGTGTAGGAGGTGTGAAGCCCATGGACCGCAATTCTTCGCGTATAATGTCCCGGATGAGGTCACGCAGATGGCCATCTGACGTGAAGTGGTGGTCGCCGATGTCTGGTTGAAGGCGGACGGAGTCCAGCGCATCAAGGCGCTGGCATGTCGCCACGAAATCAGCGATGGTAGCTGGGTTTTGCACAGCGAGGGCATTAAAGGCAACAGGCCCAATGCCTTTCAATATGTGGCGCACTTTGTCCGATTCCGGCATGGATTTATTGACACGCCGGCAGAGTTCGAGGACATCCTCGATGTATGAAGTATACGATTCACCGGGATGTTGTCGGCGAGTATCGAGTGTCCTCTTCGCGACGGCGGATCGAATGTCTGGTGTCCCAAAGACGTGCCGCAGCTGCTGCTGGAAGGTAGCCCAGTCGGGTAAGTCAACGACATGGTTAAAATACCATGTCTTCGCGACTCCGACCAGATAAAAAAAGCACGTAGCGCAGTTTGGCGGCCTCGTCCCACCTATTAGCGGCACTTACGCGGTCGTAGTCATCAAGCCAGTTTTCTACGTCTTCTCCCCGAAGACCAGCGAAGAGCGGGGGTTCCCGCTGATGTCCGTGTATGTAAGTAGGAGGGGCAGCTTGCGGCGGTGCGTGGTTGATGACATCAGTGCCGGCAGGCTCGGTCTGGGACATGCTGCCTGACTGTGGGCGCAAGCGGCGGCCTGAACGAAGCTCCAGGGGGAATAGCGGGCTGCGGGAGGTCAGAGGACCGAAAATCCACCTCCACCACGTATGGAGTCTTGGTAGTCTTGGCTGCGACAGCGTTTATTTGAGGAAAGAAATCGCAAAACGAACGGGCAGAGCCAGCTCACAGACGATGACGATCATGATGACCCAGAGTGGCAATGAGGGCAAAGAGACAAGCGGATGATGGTGATTGTGATTATGGAGGGATGAGGACGATGTAAGCTACAAATGCCCACAGTATTATTATTAAGAATAATATTATGTGGAATATAACGTCCCAAAACCACGATGTGTTTATGAGAGACGCCGTAGTGGTGTGTTCCGCAATTTTCGCCCATTCGGGATTCATTAGCGTGCACTAAAATCTAAGCCCATTGACATATATGACATTTTCGCCTCCATGAAAAAGACAGCCGCCGCCGGGATTCAATCCCGTGACATGCAGGTCAGCAGCCGAGTGCCTTAGCCACTAAACCACCATGGCGGGACTGTTCGTACGTGCGATTTATCATTTGTGAATTAAGCATTGGTTATCAAGAAAACGGCCAGAACAATACAAATTGTTTTTACAGCAACGTGGTTTTGAGAAGAAATTCGTCAAGTGATAAGCATTGGCGTGTTTTATCAAGATATTACCTACATGGACACGCCGGGTGCATTTTTGCTGTCTTTGGGAAGTTCCACATAAATATTAAACAGTTAACATATCTCAACTGTTGGTACGTTCAATGTTCCACAAGTTGCTTGTGAAAGTAGCCGGAGCGAAAGAACTCATAAGTATGCGGGAGGGATGACAGGGGGTTTCCGTAGGGAAGTTGAGTGGCCCCGGCAAGCGCTATGTTTACAATAGAATCCCATACAGCAAGGGTCGCTTCGCTCGCTTCAGGAGCCACATTTCCTTAGGCCAAGATTTCTTCGAGTTGCGCCGATCTGAATTCATAGAGTAAGCATTCTAGCCTTATTACTTTTATCTTGTATTGGGTATTGCTAGAATAAAATTACTTATATAAAATTATAATTATATTATTAATATAAGATAAACACCAATGAGGAAAGAATCACTTCCCCTTTTTACTAACGCATGAATTTCTTCGGCTCCCCTGAGCGAAAGCTTGAAGCAACGTCTCCGTTCATCGAAAAGGGCACCCACCTCTTATTTGCCTTATGTCAAGACACTGTCAGCATAGCGGATGTGCTATAAGAAGAAAATTCGCCAAGATATTTTTCACGCATGCTACCCAACTAATACTAGAAATTAATGAGGTCTGTCTCACAGAGCATGACAAAGACACGTTAAGATAATTGTCAGTGATTATGCAGTGTTCTGAGCTAGATTTCTCAAGACTGGTACCAGAAGGTACAAGAAGGTAGCTTTTTGCTGTAACTTTTCTTATTCGCAAGCACTCTTCCAACTGAGAGCTGTTCACCTAAAAGGCGCAACTTACGAAGTAACACATATAAGTCATTTTCCTGTTTCTTCTTCTTGTCCTCAGGTAGCCTTCACCCCACTTCTGCATTTTTAGCGTTTTCGTTAATTCGCGCTTTACGGTAAAATTATTAGCAGAGCTGGCAATGGCAAATTTTACGCGATGAGGCGCTCGTGCCTTCGAGTATGGCCGACGTAAACACCGAGAAGCGACGCGTAAGACGTGATAGGTGAAAACAATACGAACAAGACCTTTAAATGTGAAACTTAATCTTCCTGCGTGTCAAAGGCATAGACTTTTCATTGTGGCTGAGTTTTATTGAAACGCCCTGTTGACGTTCTCACCCTGGCAACAGTATCCTGTGATATTTGGTGGGCCACAGCCAGACTCGGAGCAGGAGAAGCCACTGGTGCGAGCGCTGGAACTCCTCACCGGATTTCTCGGAGATAGCAAGTTTTTATTTGGAGACGACGTCACCTTGGCCGATATTTCCATCCTCGCTACACTAACCGTCACTGAGGTAAGTGACCACGAGTGTAGTGCAGCGCATCTGTGTTACTATGCGGGAACGTAGATAACGATATTTGGCGTTTGACATCACAAAACCACGATATAGGTATGAGAGAATGCGTAGTGGAGGGCTCAGGAAATTAGGGTCATTTTGTGTTCTTGAACGTGCGCTGACAGCGCACAGCATATGGGCCTGCAGCATTTTCCCTTCCCCGAAATGCGACTGCCGTGGCGAGATTGAACTCTTGAGCTTCGGGTTATCAGATGAGTGCCTTTATTGTTATATGCCATCACGGAGGAAACTATAAGGGAGGCGCTAACTAATCGACGGACCCCAATACTTTGTTTTGAAACCATTTTCAAGCATCAAGCAAAAGCCGTGTGCAGTGAACTAGCACACGTAGCATAAGCATTACATGGAACTCTTTATAATGTTTTGGCTCCCTGATTTGAACTCGTAATGAAGAACTAGATACTTTGGATTCGCGAAAATGTCGTACTTCCAGTACCAGTGAAAATAAATTGTATTCATTGCTTTCATTCTCCACGTCACTACCTTTCCCTAGCGCCGAATACGGTGTTGTTCAGAGACGGAACTATGGTGTCTTTTTTTTTTTGCGACCAGCTGTTTCTTAGAGTTTCTCCGGACGCCCTCCGGATAGGATTCATTTATATCGGTTGCTGTTGGTGAAAACAGTAAGGCCGTATGTTTATTCGCCACGACCTGACCTAAGTTTTTCAGCCTGTACGACATGACGACGATAAACAATAGGTATGCCTGATAGAAAAAAAAGGGTTTTACTAGCACTATTGTCGACACATTCAATAGGTGTCAGTTCCCCCTATATTATTCTGATTATAGTTTTGGTTAACCACCGAAGAACTTGTAGAATTTCTCATTTGCTTGTCGCGTTTCTTTGGGCTTATTTGCTTTTTTCAGCAAATATAGTTTTCATTTATCATCAGGGTTGCCGATGCACGTTAGTCGTTCACTAATAGCATGTTTGTCGGTAATATTGAGTAGTCGAGTGCAGTCGCAATGCCCACGAAGTGAACGTGATTCAGAATAACGAAGAACGAAGTGATTCAGAATGGCACCCACAGGGTCCACTTATTCCTTAGCATACGCAGGTATAAAGCGAGCGGGCGTGTGGGCCCTACCACTTTTACCCAGATGAAATTGTGGGCTGTTCTGAAATGAATACTACACCTAAATAGTACTCCAAACCATGAAAAGTGCTAAAGGCTCGCCACCTATTCATTTTGCGTGGTGTGGAAGGTAACATTTCAACTCTGTTAACGTGAATAAACAATGCTTTCCAAAATCATGTGCGTGCTACAAAACTCAAGTGTTGCTTTCTCTGCAACTTAGTGTTCAGAGAACTGGCTTGAATGAGACACATAAACATTGAAGATAGAAAACACACAAAAAACTCATAGAAGCAGAAAAATTCACCGTCTGTGTCACTGTCACTGCTTCTGCCTCTCAGTTGTTTTCCTTTTTCAACGCTGTAGTGGCATTCTTCGAGAAAACACGCTACAAAAAAACTGCATAAAGTAGAATTGTTGTATCAACTTAAAAATAGTCCAAAGTAGTATGCACAGAGCTTCCCTGGAGGATTCGCACCAGTAGCAGGCTGCTAGCGAGTAGCGTCATATATGCTGCACGAGACCGGTTGTTTAACGCGGCGATGGTTTGCAAATTTTATAATGGTGCCGTTATTACTGAATTGCGTTATCAGGAACGTGGAGTTACCCCTTCAATAAATCTCAAGCACCATGATCTTGTTCAGTAATTGATATTCGGGGTTTATTTCCCAAAACTACCATACGATTAGGAGAGGCACGGTAGTGAAGGGCGTAAATTCGTAAATTTTGACCACCAGGGGCTCAATAAAGTGCACCCAAATCTTAGCACACATGCCTACGACATCTTCGCCTCTATCAAAAATGCAGCCAAAGCTACAGGGATTCGACCCGCGACCTGCGGATCAGCAGCCGAGTACCTTAGCCACTAGACCATCGCGGCAGGGTGAACCTCATCAGTAACGCTTCTGTCCCCTGGTAATGCTCAGACTTTATCCAGCGCAATGAACCGCAGTCGCGTCTTTCTGCTTCGATAAGCAGAATCAAAACATGGATATTGAAAAGAATGCACACTCGTGCTTTTGGCGGCGCGGAATTCTTCGATTGTTGTGAAAATACGCCGAAAGTCAATGCAGTTTGGTAGGTTCCAGTAATGTACGGCTGACGTTCGCCCAGAGGCATGAATCGGGACTGTGACTGCAAGTTTCTTCACTCTAATCAATTCGCTTCACTGATCGACTGCCAGCGTGTTGGCGGCTTGCAGCGCTCCAAATATTTACACTATTTGTATTCCATGCAGTGCACAAGAAATACCCTGCTTTTACATTGATCTCGTTCAAGGATATTATGATATAGCAGATACAATCAAAGTGACTTACAGGTGGAAGAAAAACACATTAACGCGTCACGGGACGTGAAGTACAACTCGCTCCTCGTGATTAGCAGTTGATCATTTGTCTTTGCTTGTCACTTTCGGGGCGTTGACAACCTTCTACGTCCAGTAAAAAATCCTCGTTGTCAAGATGGTTTGTCTCAACATCACTGCTTCAAGAAATCTGAAGTATTTTCTCAGCCGAATGACTTCGACCACTACGCATCACATTGTTAACGCCTGCACGTGGCGAACATTTTGCTCTGAAATGGGTGAACAAGCGAATCTGTTGCATTGCGTCAGTGAAATGACTGGCACGTCGTTCGCACAGCTCATAACAGCACTTTTCTGGCAAAGGGCAAAGCGCCCAATTCGGAAGCGTTGTCAGTTACACATTGCTTCGTCTAGATCACATCGCGAGCACACACGACTGCACAGCTGAAATGTTAAGGAATTCATGCACTACAAAATTACCTACGAATGCTATATATTAGCAAAATAGGGTAATTTTCAACTGGAAATCTTAGAAAATAACACCTAATTAACCTTCATGGCTAGAGAGAACCTTGCGAAGCTGATATGCGCATGATCTAGGGTATCCCTAGTGAAATACTCAGTATTTCGTTCCGAAAACTCTGTATGTTAGCTGAAGGAATCAGTATGTTTCTGTAACATTCTCACAAAAAACTTACGAAATGTTGAAATGGCATAATGAAAGTTTTCCCGTCAGGATCACCGAAAGTGCCAGTTGCCTTATCTTCTTACGAATACTTTGCGCCTCGTGCGAACGAACCAAATTTATCGTGCCACGGAAAGCCTACGGTCGGTTCACTGATGCGCCAAATATGCAAAGTCATAGTAGGTCTTTCCTGCTGACGCGTTAACATTGACAAGAACAGTAGAACAAAGGAGCAGCAACGTTGTGCTGCCATGGTGTCATCTAGCAACCATTCTTGAGAGGATGCTCCCGAATGCTGCTTGGCAGCGCGACAGTCTAGGAGCTTTGTGAAGGGGCATGTGCAGAGCTCCCCATGAATTTGGGTGAAGATTCATCCTCCCCGTCCTACTAACTCTCTCTATAGGGCACTTTTTGTGCCCTCCCCTGCCTAATTATTCTTGCGCAAGGTTAGGGTTGAGTTCTGAAGTCAAACATACGTTAAAAAAATTAAAAAGTGACGTCAATGATGCCCTGGCAAAAGTACGTACTTTTGATTTTCGAAACTATCCTTCCCAATGCAGTGGCGCATAATAAATATTTTTTTAAAGTGCGGGAAAACATCATGTTTCCGCTCTTTTTGTGATGACTATTCTCTTGTTTGCATGGTAGCTTCTGGCAGCACTGGTGCCTAATGGCGTGTTTCAAATATTTAATTACAAAAGACTAGCATACTTACTATAATTTCTATGCAAGCCCATGGGTCATTATTGAGCGCTTTAGTACCCACCATACGCTATTGAGATGGTCCCAGATAAGCGACAAAGGCCTGACATAATTTTGTCAGAAAACTAGCTGCGCTTTTTAAAATCATGGCAGTCCAGCGTTTTTTCGTGGTAATGCGCACAGCAGCCGCCTTGACTTGGCCTTGGTCTAAAAAGTTTTGTCCAATTTGTGGGATGGTTCGCGGACATAAAGACATTTGGGAATGACCACATTCACAAAATTCTGAAGATCAGAGGATGTCGTTTCTAAGGTACGTGACACCAACCAAAGAATACACTAAAGCAAGTTTCAGTTTCTCATGGAAGAACATTGTCATGACAACATTTAGTGCATGCTCTTCTAAAAAAACGGAATTAGTTGTAGATTGGAAACGACTTCAGGTTCTCTGACGACGTGCGGAAAGAACTAGCTCTGAACAAAAGCAATCGTTGATTTATGAATGCTTACGAAGAAGATGTGATACCGGATAGACAAACCAGATTCACGAAGTTTGGCCGCCTTCGCGAGTCGTTAGATCAAAGCAAATTCTTTCACACTTATGGAGGACAACAGAACACTCCAGACACCCACCGTCAGGGTAAGAAAGGAGGCTAGCCCCTCCCCCCCTCCTTTTATCGTCCTTCGAGAGGCGGTGGAAAACCCACCCCATTGTTTGAATAACTAGGGTGGAAAGCTTTGCAACAAATCCTCGACCGCCTCCACCCACCCCCCTCACTGCTGGGAAACCCTGCTCCAAAGAAGCTTCTAGCTCTAAAATAGCTGTGTCGTAGCACACTTGGCTGTCACGCACACCGCCTCAGTTCAACTCAAGCTCAAATCGTGGTGCACTCTCATTGTTGTTGATATTTTCCTCATGCTTAGCGATAATTCAGGTGGTTACCGGCAACAGCAGTGACGCGATCAGTATCGCTGCTGAAGTTGGCTGTTGCTGTGACCTTGTAACAGTTTTTTCTTTCTTTATTTCGAAGATTACCCGCAGCGCCATCTTAGGCATGATGGTGGGGGGCACAGTGCCTCATAGAATGAATCCACAGTCTTGCGGCCAACTAAATCAGCTGGTAAAATAATGCATTCGACAGTGGCTTGCGGGAAAAAAGAACGCTTAAAAAGATCCGTTCTGGGGTTGTATGGCCGTACTTTAAGTTTGTAGTCATGACGAGAGGAATGATAATGCGCTGGTTTTAAATATTCTGAAGGATTAATGTCTGTTTTCTTGCTATAGATTGAATAAAATGGTTTCAATCTTAGATTACGTTTCGATCTTGTAAGTATTGCCAACTCTTTTTTCATACATTGAGAGCTTTCAATTCAGTCATATTTTCCCAGAACAAATATTGCTGTTATCGACTGAATGCGCTCTAGTGCATGAATGTGTACTTTGTGAAACGGATCCCACACAGGACAGGCGTATTCCGGTATTGGTCTGACATAGGCGTAATAAGCGGCCTGTTCCACAACTACAGTATAGAGGGTGCCCCAGGTATCTTAGCCAGAGTTCAAAAATATGCCGACCCACGCAATGACGACACGATAAAATGCAGGTTGCTGACTGTTGCCTGGAGCGAGTCAGACCATTCTTTGTGTTATGATGAATTGCATCATTATATCTTTTAATTAACTAGGTTCTGAAGGAACGAAGGCGGCTAAAATATTTCAATGGGGAAAAGGTAGATCGGTATGCAAAACATCCTATTGGACAGTTTCGAACTTATTATTCGTTAAGCATTAATGTTTTTCTACTCACTACAAACGCCCGCGAAATACAAAAATGGTTAAATTGCTGTTTTCACAGCAATTGACAGCATATCCACGGAGTGTATGATGATGAGTGGGGCGAAGCGTCCATCAGCACGTCCGTGCTTTCGTGAGTCCGCACAACCATCCATGCGTCAATCCATGCGACCATCCGTGTCTCCATGCGTACGTCCATGAGTCCGTTCATCCATCGGTCCGTCCGTACTCCCGCGCGTCCATGCATCCGTTCGTCCGTCTGCTAGTCTGTCTGTCCATTCATCCATACGTCCATCTTGTGAGCACTCCAAGTACCGCTATCTCCCATCTCGCAACCCCTGTGGCACATACCCGCTCTACATACATACATACATACATACATACATACATGCATACATACATACATACATACATACATACATACATACATACATACATGCATACATACATACATACATACACACATACATACATACATACACATACACACACACGCATATATATATATACACAAACACACATATACACACACATAAATACACACATACACGCACGCACATACACACACGCACGCACGCACACACATGCACGCACATACACACACATACATACATACATACTTATTATTTATTTGTTTATTTATTTAAAATTCTTTACAGGCCCTTTTACAGGGCAATGAGTAAGGGGGGTAATTGGTGAAGTTTTACAGATCACACAAAATTAATTCACGCGTTACAAAGCGTATCAGCACAATGAAAATATGACGCGGTTTGCGTCATACATACATACATACATACATACATACATACATACATACATACATACATACATACATACATACATACATACATACATACGTACGTACGTACGTACGTACCAACGTTTCTAGAACTAGGTAAGTTGCAAAACTGACCGGTGTTGCGCGGCGCCGCCGCTGCCAGCGATAAATGTGGCGCTGCTGTCGCATCCGGATTCACTCACTGCATGCTCGTCATGTCACTCCCGTAGCCTCCGTCGGCTCTGCATGTTGCAGTGCGTCTTTATTCGTGGAGGCGTCTTTCTGCGTGAAAAGTTTTATGCTTCAGCGCACCCTGTTCTGCTTTGTATGTGTTGCGTGTTTTCATCATGCCCAGATGTTGCGTTCTCGGCTGTAGAGTAGCTACGGGAAATGAGAGACACCACAACATTTCTTTTGTACCCACAGTGTACCTGAGCAGCGAGAGGTATGGGACCACGCTATTCCTCGTGCGGATAAGAAACTGCCCAGCAAGCACCTCAGGTGTGTGTGATATACTCTTTCATGAGAAGGACATCCTGAAGACTTTCACTCACGTCATATGGTAAGAAGGTAATAATCGCAAGAGGAAAGTGGGACCTCGTCGAAGGATGCGTTCCACGAATATTCCCGAATTTACCCGCTTACCTTGCCCGCTTACTTTTGTTGCGGGGCCCGCGACGAAGAAGCGAAAGCTGCCCGATAGGAGCAGGGTCTTTTCCAGAATATCATCGCCGAAAAAGAATAGAGTATCTCCGAGCACTGAGCTCGAAGACAGTGAAATAAGTCCCGACATGCCGTCAACTAGTGGCGTCATTTCGCTTAAAGACATAGAAAAAATTTGTTTGCATGCTGGCGGAA
Organism: Rhipicephalus microplus; assembly: GCF_013339725.1. Lineage (NCBI taxonomy): Eukaryota > Metazoa > Arthropoda > Arachnida > Ixodida > Ixodidae > Rhipicephalus > Rhipicephalus microplus. The sequence goes on along the minus strand of NC_051165.1, from coordinate 80,657,829 downwards.
AGTTGTTGAGGATGGCGAGACAGTATGTCTTGTGGGGTTTCTAGGGCTCAAAAAAAAAAAGAGCGCTATTTGTGGAGAAATGCGTTTTCGTCGCAGAAGACATGACAGTCACCATTAGCAGCCGTCACAATCGCTTAGCCAAGTCGCCTGGCATTGAAGATACCATCACCCTATGGGCCGAACTTCTGGAACACAGAGAAAAGCTGCAAGTGTGTTCATGTTGTCCCAATGCGTCAATAGGCAGACTCGTGAGTAATGACTATGAAGTGCTCACCGATACCCCAAAGTATGGTCTCTGCTCGAAGCTTTGGCTGCCGCTGTGTTAAAAGGTTTCATTAGAGGAACTCCATAAGAAGCAGAGGGAAGACATACTCGAGAAAATGGCCGCACGCGTAGCTTTTCGACGGTCTAAGTTGCTAAAGAATGTGACTGACATTAAAAAAAAAAGCTGACTACATAACCAGACAAAAGCCACGAGATCGCGCCACATAGTTGTAATTTATTTTCAAGCGCAAAAAACACAGCCACAAAAAAGGATGCCAGACATTGTAATTGGGTTTTTCGCGTCTAAAAGTTTATTGCGAACGTACACTAACTAGCAACTAACCGGCAACTCGTATGCCATGATATATATATGAAGCATTGTTTATTGTGGGCAGTTCAGAAAACCATAATTATACTGTATTTGCCTTAGACCGCTTAATATTACGCAGTATTAAGTTTTTGCGGCAGCACAACAAATCTCGATAATATACTGTTGGCAAAGCTCTTTCAGAACGGTCGCCACGGCGTCTTGCCACGACGACTACGCGTTTTCGTCTGCTAGCGGAAGCTTGTTGCGCCGCCAGCGCCACCAAACCGGAAGCTGTCCCGGCGCCGTGTGACGAGTAGTCTGACGCGGGAAGTTTTGCAACTTACCTAGTCTAGAAACGTTGGTACGTACATACATACATACATACATACATACATGCATACATACATACATACATACATACATACATACATACATACATACATACATACATACATACATACATACATACATACATACATACATACAAACATACATACATACATACATACGGAGGAGCGACAGAGCCATGCCATAAGAGGCTTCACACCTAAAATTTCACATGACAAACCCACTGGCGCACCTACACGCGCTGTGATTATGGTGCTCCCTAACATTCCACGTACAAACGACCATTTTATTTGCCCGATTGTGCTGCCTCGACCGGGCCGCAACAATAGTGGTGCCTCTGCGATTGACACGTTTCAGTGTTGGCCCCAAAAATGACAACCGCTGTGACTACGTACCACTGAACCGGTCCGAAGGCAGCATAACGTTAGGGAGCACCAGAATTACGGCATGCGTGGGTGCGCCAGTGGGTATGTCACGTGGTTTATTTGTATTTTGCAGGAATTCGTAGGTATCAGAAAAATGAGAAAAACAATAATATTTTCCACATATAAAATTCGAAACTGTGTAATAAGACGTTTTGCAAAGCGACTTACAACTTTCTCATCTTCCCCATCTTCCCAGACGACACTCGATGTCCCGAGGTCGTCTTCATATGGAACAATCATCCTCATACATTTCCCATTGACCTTAGTACTTACTGAAGACGGCACAAGCTGGTTAATTGACCCGGAAATGTCTTTTAGAGTGCTTTTTGACGACAACAATTTATCCTGAAAAAACAATTTTAAAGACATTTCGGAGAGGACAAAAGGAATGCACTAGCACTGGTTCAAACGTCTCTTCAAGTGCTTTCTGAGGACAACAATTGGTTCAGAAAAGGTCTTGTTAAGGACCCTTTTGGGGATGACAAAAGCGTTGCACTGAGAATTTCGATAGGATTCCTCAAGAACTTTGCGCACCAAGATGATGTATTTCATATGTGAAAACTTTTTCCACACGTTCGTTTCATGCAGTCATAAAGTTATTGTATATTTTCGCCTCGATGAATTATTTTTTGCAAAAAATTTTCAAATTACGCATTCCGCCTAATGAGACACGCGTAATTAATTAGATTAGGTAATGAATGTGGTATTGTGAAATGCCAAATTGAAGCAGTGTGTTTTTAAATGTCACAGCCTTAAATTAGTCATTATACGCCGCTGTAGCGCGCAATAACAAACTAGCAGCTGGCTACCATTGACCATGCGGCACCATTCTGGATAGTCAAGTAGCCAAGCCATTTAAGACAACAGACTGTGAAAATGAGGTCTGTCAGGGAAAATGCAGTGTACTAGTGAAGCTTCGTGTCCTTTGTTGTTTCTGTGCATGGGTAAAAGTGAGATATACTGTGAGAGTGTAAGTCATAGGTGACAACAGGAGGTAAATTGCAGTGTTGATGGGTGCACTGGGCTGCTCACCGTTCAGACTGATCATCGATGTATTTTCACCAGCGGACCGCGGCGAGGTGTGGTTCGAAGCAGCCTGGAAAACCAGCCAATCGCGATCAATTGTGCTTCGAAGCCGCCTGGTGCCAACGTGAAATGATCGCCTTCTGCATTTGACACATGGCCCGACCTCGGGCAAGCCAAGTCAACGCCTCTGCTGAGTGTACTGGTAGGCTGTCAGAGTGGAGCCTCTAACACTAGTGAATGCATTGGGCACGATACACGTGGTGATGAGGACACTGTGTCAAACTTTTGAGGAAGATTACACACGTGGTTTATTGAGCCGTGTCGACTGCCTTGATGCTGCTTTTCTTTTTTCAGACTATACGCGGACTCAAATGCCTGACAAAGCTGTCAGTTGTGATTAATTACTGTTAAATAAATAAATTTCGGTCCACAAACCTTATTTGATTTGTCACCTCTCTGTTGATTGATTCAGTATATATACACGAGACCTCGAAGGTTTTTTTCTTTTGATGTATAGAAATATCATGAAAAGAAGTAAATCCTAAGTAGTATCGCTGCCCACAGTACGGAACTGGCCACGCAATCGTTGTTCTGAAAAGATACTGAAAAACTCCTTAAGTGTTGTTTTGAGGATGTACTGAGGTTGTTATGTGAATGAACAAGGGGACGGGATTAGTACCATTCTAGTACCATAAGAGGACATTTTCAGGGCGTGATATTGTCCTTACGGAGGCATAATAAGGACGTCTTGAGGTTGTGTTTGTGTTGTCTGGGTTCGTTCCTTACGAAGTTAGTAAGCTAAAAGGGTGTAAATAAACAATTATCAGAACATAACAATAGTCTGATTCACTCCAGACAATAGTCAGAAACACGTGTTTGGTGACGTCTTATATTCGCGTGTGTCGACTCATATTTAAACTCTGGCTAAAGATAGCTGGGGCACCCTGTTATACGGGTCGCGCCGTAGTGAATGTGACCACAGAGTCGATTACCTCACTTTGTTTAATGTACTGACGTCGTGCAGTGTGCATGTATCTGTAATTTCACATGAGCAGTGGAAATTTTGAAATATAAATACGTTTATCGACATGATGCTTCAACACTTATTAGGGCCGTCATCATCTATTGCAAACATGAGTGACTGGGCACGATTCATTTTACTTATATATGTCTTTTTTTTCGCAGTGCGCCGACTATGATTTGAGTCGTTTTCCCATTATACTGGACTACTACGAGCGACTGAAGACTTCGTTGCCTTACTACAATGAAATCAACGACCTCGGAATACAGCAAATGCGAGGCATTCGCAGCCAAAGCAATTCGAAGTAAAGTCAACATTACGTGGACGGCTGCTCGAGTTAAACCCTGGCCCTAAAGTTTCCCCAACAACAAAATGAAAAATGCTTGACGTGGCCGTGCCGCTCATTGCTTTTAGAAGCACGTAATAATTGGGCTAGTCGGTTCATTTTCAATTAAGAGCCTCAGTTAGAGCTATTTTGTGAAAACAAATATTTATTGACCTGGTTCCTTCGTATTTCTTTGCGTGGAATCGCCACAACTGTGGCTTCTTTGTTAACGTTCCTTGCTTTGCCTTTGTCTATCATATACGCTGACAAAGAAACACCCAATTGTCATCCGCATTATTCAAAGTTGGCTTTATCTACACTTGTACAGGTGACCCCGCATGTCACGAGGATTAACTAAGCGTTATAAGCATATCCATCAACCGGAGTCAGAGTTATATTTGTAACAGCAAAACAGTGATATCCCAATCTGTTCTCTTCATGAGGGTTGAATAAATGCTTACGTGCACTTGACGGTTGAAGGTTTTTTCACTTGCCAGTGAAGAATCCTTGCGAGGAACTTCGTGAAATCTTACACACCACAACTTAGTTGTAGAAACTATACCCATACCTGTGAGTTATAAGAGAACATTCAACAAGAAACGTTATTAGATTCGACAAGCAGACTTCTCTTCACAAAGGCAGCAACTGATTTTCTTAGTACTGCGACTGTTTAGGCTTCGAGCTCTCCCTCCAAACTAGAGAAAGGAAGGAGCTGAAGGTAGCAAGTGAAAAATGAACGAGTGCGACCTCTCGTTGCATCAACCTTCCATCTTCCCATGAAATTATCTCTGGCTTGGATATCTCTCTCGAAAGTATTGCTACAGTGTTTATCAATGAAAGTTCAAATGTAATCGGTATACTTGAGCATGTCTCACGCCAAACATGCATAGCACAGGGTCATGGCAAAATTTTTCCGTTCCGTGAAGTCTACATTGTAGCAGACCAAATTGTATTATTGGTTAAGACCACTCCGTCTGTAGGGAGTATCTACTATAAAAAATTGAAGCAGCGCATACATCTTGTTGACGAAGCATTATTGCGTTTCCTGTTTTGATACTGAAGCCTCAAATGGCTCGTGGCACAACAAGCTAATTTTTGACCGAAAGAGGCCGCGACTCCTAAAACAAAGTGGTAGCCGTATTCCCAGCGTGATCTTGTTTGAACTTGTTGCTGGGCTAGTGGGCGAGTATATATGACTCTAATGTTTGCGCTGAATAGACAAAGACATCAGAGAGAATGACAACATAGGCGCTACCAGCGATATATGTAGAACAGTGAAAGCAGACATACAGAGCGCATATGAAGGAATACAACTTACCTATGGGCCTATGAGCGTACCACATAAAATAAACAAATCATGATTACTTAGGGGCCGGTAGACGTGTCACTAACACAGTTGCTTTTTTGCCTTATACAGTGCGCCTGCCAGAGTTCCCGGCTAATTTTTTTCTGGCTTCATATAAGTGGTAGTAGAAAGAAAACATTATTATGCAGAAACCAGACCCGCTATGACTACAGAGCCTCCCAGGGAATATACTATTGAAGAGCATATCTTTCCGGCATGATGGTGCGCCTATTCCAAGGACCCGCTGGCCCGAGCGATGCGTTCAGCTCTTTCGTTGAGTCGCAGCTAGTCTTCCAGGGCTGTGCTATACAGCAGCACCTCTTATTCGTCCCGTGTTCCTACTTTTGTCGTGCTCTTCAGCGTGCTTCTTATAATGTTGTCTTCCTTCCACTCACACATGCATTTTCTGCAGTGAGACAAGCTTGGGCACTGTCAACGTTCTTCAAGTTTTGTGCATGCTGTCTTATCCAGTAGTTAAAGGCGCACTAAAGTCAAATAACAATTTACATCAGAGTGAAAGCTCAACTCAATGTATGAAAACGTCTAAAACGACAACATCACCAACAACAGTGCCCTACTTACCGAGATATTAAGGTAAATGCAGATAAACAAGTTTGCCACTGTAGGACGTTCGCAAAATGATGCCAATCACGTTAGACTTACCACCTAAATAAAATTACTAGTAATCCATCTAGCTGCACTAAGTAAACAACTTTCCATGCATCAAAGACGTATTGAAGTGCTCCTCGTTTCTAATTGATACATGGAAAAAATAACCGCTGGCCATTCAAATCAAACCAAATTTTTATTTCCACCTTGTACAATTTTTCAGATGGAGGGCATCGGAAAAAAGCTGCCGAGAGGCGGCTTTACTAGTCCGTAGCCCGAAATACTCTATGGCATGTGGGCAGCAGCGAAACAAAGCAGTTCACAAATGATAACATGAAAACATATGATTAGTGCGCAATAAAATATACAATAGGCTGCAAAAAAGCATACAAACATACAATTTATTGATATGATTGATATGTGGGGTTTAACGTCACAAAACTACTATATAAGAATGAGAGACGCCGTAGTGGAGGGCTCCGGAAATTTCGACCACTTGGGGTTCTTTAACGTGCACCCAAATCTGAGCACACGGGCCTACACCGTTTCCCTCTCTATTGGAAATGCAGCCGCCGCAGCCGGGATTCGAACCCGCGACATGCGGGTCAGCAGCAGAGTACCTTAGCCACTAGACCAGCGTGGCGGGGCATACAAACATACAACGCCGTGGTTCATAAAATTAGTTTACTAATACAAACATAGATCTAAGTGCAGCTGAGGAACAACAACACAAATAAAAATTGAATAACTGAAACAGGTTGAACGCTGATGTTAAAGAATAACATAAACGCTCTATTCATACGGGGTGTGACAACATTTTAATGCTCTCGATGTCTCGCTTTATAGTAGTGGTCATTTGTTTCCAAATGTGCTAGGGTGTCGAATTTATGTGCGGTATGTCTTACGTCATATTTATATCTAGAACTCAGCCGATAATAGTATATATTGTGAGTGGTTATATCACCAACCTTATGAAAGAAGCTAGTTGGTTTTGCAGTACATCCAGCATTATAAACATTTCGTAGATATTATTTCTGCATAACGTAAACTTTTTAGATGGATATCAGATAATGAAATTGTACCCAAGACAAGCTTACAATAGTTAGGATGTGAATAGAAAAGAGAATTATAAGTGAGGACTTTAAGTTTTGGCGATAGAATGTAATTGAGCCGACCGACTATTATTCGAGATAATTTTTTTAGCACTAAGTTGACATGAGCTTCCCAAGCCATGTGCGCAGTAAACAAAACACCAAGGCACTTAAAATAGTCGACAACATCAAATGGGCAAGAAATAAAAATTATGTCCGCATGAGCATAGGTTGGCTTATTCTTGTCTCGAAATATAAGCGCCTTTGTTCTATTTTCATTGATATTCATGACGTTGAATGAAGACCAGTGTTGTAGTTCAATTAAGGTGTCATTACAATTTGAGATGAGGTGGTCGATGCTGTTTCCAGAAACAATATGATTGTGTCGTCTGGATATGTGATATAGACGACGTTTTTATTAATGTTAACATTGTCATTAATGTAAAGGTTGAAGAGCAAAGGTCCCAGTATGCTGCACTGCGGAACACGGCACAGCTGTGACAGAATTCGGAATCATGAGTTATCTGTTTGGACAATTTATTGCCGATGGGACAAGTATGACCGCAGCAAATATAACCCACAACCACAAGCATTTTAAATATCTAACTTACTTAGCAACACCTCAAGTTTCACCAAATCAAAAGCTTGAGAAAAATCAGCAAATGAACATTTTTTTCATTTTCATTTCATTTATTTATTTGCACAAAATTAGTAGTTAAGATTGGGGATTATACAGATACAGAGGGAGGTTCCAAAGTCAACATACTGTACAGGGGACCTCGCATGAGGAATGAGTAACAAAAGTATGTAAAACGCAGCTATATATGAACACAAACTAAACATTGCAAAAAAGAAGCATAATACTATCATGATTTGTTAATAAAAAGGATAAAAAGTGGTGATGACGAAATGATTATGCTGAATGCAAGTAAGAATGAAGAGTGAACATGATTGTGTGGAAATGAGAGATAGTCTTGATATGGCTTGGTAATGGGTTCTACAGTTGAGTGGCTGAGAAGTTAGAAGTAAACTTGACATAATTAATTCTGAGTGTCGGTAATAAATTGCTATTGTTGGAAGCAAAACGGGTTGACAATCAGTGAGGATGCTAACATTTGGTGACTATGACAAACGGAAGCTTTCCGTTGATAATTTGTGCATCAGAATTGCGATAGAATATTCGCAAAGTTTAATAGAGTATTCGCAAAAGATAGAGTATTCGCAAAAATGCCATTAGCGGTGAGCAATGAAGATGCTTCTGATGTGTAGTAGCTGTGTGTCATGAAACTAAAACCTTGATTTCGAGTGTACTGCAAGGGTGATAAATGAACTGGATAGGTGTTTCCCCATGATGATATGCAATAATATTATGCGTATGAATAAAAGCAGCATAATGAGAGACTAGTGTTTTTATGTTGAAGAAACTGAGAACTTTAGGTTATTACTCTAATGCCGTAAGCTGCCTTTTTGTTAACGTGAGAACGTGCTCATCAAATTTGAGGTGTTTATCTAATGTGGCACCAAGAAACAAGACATTATCAGGAGAATAGAGTGTACTTGAAGAATCTTAATGATGGAAATGCTGAATAATGATTTTGCCTGGAAGAAAAAATGACGAACTTTGATTTTATAACAATAATGTGCAGTTTATTTTGTTGAAACCAGGTCACTATGTTATCCGCGTCATGGTTCACTTTACACAATAATGAAACAGTTTTGTTGTCTGAGCAGGAAATAGTTGAGTCGTCAGCGTAAAGAAAAAAGTCAGATAGTTTTAGACATTTTGAAAGGTGAATATTATATTAGGAATAATAGGGGACCTTATTTGATTCCTGCGGTACCCCAATATTACTCGTTTTAGGGTGCGAGTAAGTGTTACATATTGATAGGATATATACTCTGTTTTCCAAATAGTTTCATAGTAATTTGAGTGCCGGGCCTGTTATACTGATGAAATCTAGTTTAGCAAAAAGTATATAGTGAACTAGTGAATTGAATGCTTTAGATAAATCAATAAATAATGCCCCAACCAAGTTTCCTGAATCAGTTCCCTGCCGGATGATATCTGTCAAATATATTAATGCTAAATGAGTTGAGTAGCCCTCCCTAATTTCAAATTTGTTTGTTTATTGGATGTGAACTTTGGATAAATAGGAAGTCGAGCGTGTTACAATTAGTTTTTCGACAACTTTGCTAAAGAACAAAAGTATAGCTATAGGACGATAGTTGAATATGTGACGCTTTATTTTTCTATAAAGGTTATCTTTTTTCCGTAGACAATTTAGCAAACTTCCAGATAGCGATGGCTTAGGACGAGCTGAAAACATAATTTTTTTTATTATGGTTGAACCTGCAAAGGCGTTTGAAGTGATCTTCAAAAATTTATTATAGGCAATTTCAGGGTTATCACATGTGATGACTGAGTTCCTAGTCTGTAGTGAATAATAACTAAATGAACATTGTTGAAATAAGCTTCTGCTGGTAAAGCCTGTGAGAGTAGCGCCAAGTGTATAATTTAAACGTACAAATATTGGATAGTGATCAGTAACAGACGCCTGGACAACACGACAATCGGGGTTAGTAAGAACATTCGATAGTGCGCGGTCAATAGGTGTTCCTTGTTTATTTGCGGGACAGAGTTCGAAGTATAACTAGGTATTCATACTCAAAACCATTTAGGCAGTTAAGTTAATTTAGGCTTCCTGCTTGTTCTTCCTGCTTGTTCCTGCTTGTTCTTCGTCCTCTCAATGCCATCGTTCCCCGTCACCACAACCACCCCGCCATCCCTGGCCGCCCAACTTTCCATCGTACCCGACGGAAACCTAGACTGTGTAGCTCCTGGAGGTAGTGCTGCATCATATAGTGTGTACCAAACCCTTTATTGACGCTTCCTACGAACTATAATCTTATCGATGTGCACGTGGACGGTATTTTTTTAACAGCACTAGTCGATACTGGCGCTCACGCGTCCAAAATCAGTGTTCATCTTTGTCGCCACTTCAGAAAAGTACCAACGCCTCCTGCTGCAGAAGATGTACGTGACGGTGACAGCGGAACTGTTCCTGTCATCGGAATGTGTACGACTCGCATAAGCGTCTCCAACCGCTACGTTCCTGTCCTATTCACGGTGCTGCTGTGTTCATGGTATCATCTTAGGGATAGACTTCCTGATGACACATTGTGCTCCGATGGACTGTTCCGCTGGTACTCTTTGCTTAGACCTTCTGCTTCAGCCAGATATTCAACCTGAACTTCAACGTGGCCTCTGTGCCACAAAGTTTCTCCGCTTACCGCCTAAAGCCCTCACATTCGCCGAATTAGGCAATACCTCACCCTGTGTTGGATGGAGATTACATCATCATGCAGATTGCTGATGTCCTACTGGCCCGTGACGTCACCGTCCCTCACTGCGTCGTTACTATAGCCGCCAACCGAAAACTTTTACCCGTCATAAATTTCAGCTTCACGACGCAAGTTCTCCCTGAAGGCATCTTAATCACCACGTTGCAGTCCTTAGCCGATGACCACGTCACCACTTTTGCAGCTGACATATGCACTAATCTTCCTTGTCGCCCACCTGATGCCACACGCCTCGACCTGTCAATACGTCTCATGATCACTCTTGACATCTACCCAGCGCAATAAGCCACCCTCATCCACCTTTTAGCTTCATACCACGACATCTTCGACCATGACGACCGACCACTCCGCCAAATTCTCTTGCCAGCATCGCATCAAGAAAGGTGATGCTGCTCCTATTCATCGTTGAGCGTATCGTCTGTCCGCATCGGAGCGCCAGATTATTCCAGCCGAAGTGAAAAAGATGTGAGCTAAAGGCGTTTTTGAGCCCTCATTAAGCCCATGCGCGTCACCCAATTTTCGGCATTGAAATCAAATTATGAAAAAGGACGTGTATCCTTTGCCCCGTATTGATGACACTCTCGGTTGTCTCCATGGCGCACGCTACTTTTCATCCATCGACCTTCACTCTGGATATTGATAGATTGCCGTAGACGAGAAAGACCAAGAAAAGACCACCTTCGTGACTCTCGGTGGCCTGTACCAATTGCAGGTTATGCCTTTCGGTCTATGCAACGCCCCAGCCACGTTTGAACGTATGATGAACTTTCTGCTACACGGGTTCAAATGGTCATCATGCTTGTGTTACCTAGAAGACGTACTTGTATTTTCACCTACATTTGAGACCCAACTTTAGCGTCTGTCGGCCATTATCGACGTCTTCCGCAATGCTGGCCTCTAGTTGAATGCCTCGAAGTGTCACTTCGGCAACCGACAGATTAATGTCGGGTCACTTAGTCGATGCTTCTGGTGTGTGACCCAACCCCGAGAAAACTTTTGCCGCCACGAGTTTCCCGGTACCCCGATCTGCCAAAGATATCCAGAGTCCGGAGCTTTGTGAGACTCTGTTCCTACTTCAGGCGGTTCGTGAGAGACTGCAGAAATCACCCTACCACACACCGGTCTTCTGAAAAAAAGGCGTCCCATTTTCGTGGGGGTCCACTCAAGCAGCTGCCTTTTCTCGCCTCATCACGTTTTTGACAACGCCCCCTATCCTGGCCCACTTTGACACATCCGCCCGAACTGAGTTCCGAACGAATGCCAGTGATAATGGTATCGGAGCCGTTCTCGCCCAAAGCCAACAGAGACACGAGTGCGTTATAGCCTATGCTAGCCGCCTCCATACACCTGCAGAGCGCAACTATTCGATCACGGAGTGAGAATGCCTTGCTTTCGTCTGGGCGGTCTCAAAGTTTTGTCCATGATTATAGGCATGCTCACTTCTCCTTCGTCACCAACCACCACACGCCTCTGCTGACTTTCATTCTTGAGAGATCCCACAGGTCCACTTCGTCACTCAGCTCTGCGATCTCAAGATCACACCTTCGCTGTGACGTACAAGTCTGGACGCATGCATCAGGACGCCAATTGCCTTTTTCGCTGTCACGTTGGCGAATCAGCCGCCATACTTGACAACGACGCCTGCGTGTGCTCCGTTACCAAACTGACCCACATAGTCGACGAGCAACGCCGTGATACAGCCTTACGGGCTATCATCGTGTGCCTCGACCCCTCTTCATCGAACCGATCCCATCGCTTGTTTGTACTCCACAATGGTACACTATACCAGTATAACTTCCATCCAGATGGCCCAGCTCGGCTGCTTGCTATACCAAAACACCTCCGCTTGGCTGTACTCCACGAACTTCACGACGTTCCTACTGCGGGTCACCTCGGCATTTCCCGCACATACGACAGGATTCTCCATCGCTTTCATTGGCCAGGTCTCGCACACTCCTTCAGAATATACGTCGAAGCGTGTGAGGTATGTTCGCACCGCAAGACTTCATCGACGCTTCTAGGTGGGCGCCTTCAACCACTCGACATTCCTTGTGAACATTTCTTTCGCGTCGGCTTAGACTTACTCGGCCCTTTTTACCTATCGTCTGCTGGTAATTGGTGGATAGCTATGGCCACTGACTACGTCACACGCTACGATATCACACGCGCCCTTTTAACACGTTACGCCACAGACGTAACCAACTTTCTTCCAGACAATGTGATCTTCCAACCCGGTGCTCCGCGCCAGCTGCCAACAGACCGAGGCTGCACATTTCTATCGAGAGGCATAGCAGACATCCTACGCTCATGTGCAACGAGCCGCAAGTTCACTACGTCATACCATCCGCAAACAAATGGCCTCATGGAGCGTCTGAACTGAACCCTTACTGACATGCTTCGTCAGACCACTCTAGCTGGGACCTGGCTCTACCATAGGTGACATTTGCGCACAATTCTTCGTGCCATGACACAGCTGGCTACTCCCCATTTTTCCTGTTGGTCGATTGCAAACCCACATTACCCCTCGATACAGTCATTCCGTTGCAAGCAGCTCCAACCACAGAATATGCCCTGCACGCCATAAGCTGGGACGCCCACGCACACGAAGCCGCTTGTGCTCGCCTTCTGACCTTCCAAGAAAACCAACAGCGTAGGTATGATCAACGACTTCGTGATACGCACTTTTCGCCCGGTTCATCGGTTCGCCTGTGGTCTCCGACAAGACACGTTGGCCTGTCTGACAAACTGCTCACTCCGTACACAAGGTCATACAGAGTGCTTCGTGTGGTGACTCCCGTCACTTATGAAATCACTCCTGCTGCCTCGTCGTCTTCATTAACCCCTTGGGCCAGTGACATCGTACACGACATACGCCTGAAGCAGTACCACTTGCCCAATTAACTTGACGTCTAGATGGGCCGAGACAGTGCCTTTGCCGACGGAGGTTCTGCTACATGTAGGCTGCCACAATGCATATTGTCAATGCGCATGTGTGCCCGACGAAGAGGATGAAGATCGCTTGCTGCTCGAGCTTGAAGCCAGACTGGCCAGCGCTTCCACCACTCTTGCAAATATATTTTCTAAATATATTTGTGATATATTGACTCGTTACTCACGTAACAATATCTTTCTGCGTACGCGATATCTTTCTCTGTAAGACTGCATTTGGGCCAGAACGGCAATCCTCGAACACATGCGTATAATCATTATTGTTCAAGCTCAACCCAAGCTCCCACAGCCTAATAATAATGCATCATTCCGTCTGTATTAAGTATACTGATCTGCGGAAAGCACAAGAGAGTATAAATAATTGTCCACACTGCAGCTATTAACAAGTCGTGTGACCGTCAGCCCGCTTTCGAACCACCGAGTAAGTCACGCGTTCTCTACCAGAAGCTGCCAAACATCTTATACCTCATAACACACTGCAACGTTCTTTATGCCTTAAGGAAATTTGTGTGAGCAGGGCATCACAATTAAGTTTTAGGGGCGAAGCTCCTTATAATGGCACCCGTTCGTCTCTCGTAGCTGTTGTAGTATGTAACAAGTATAACATTTTGACCTCCAAGTTGGTGCCGGTGAGAGATTTCTCCTGTGCGTTGATGAACAATAAAAGATAGTGCTGAATGTACATGCCAACGGCTGCTAAGGGAGAATGAGAGACAGGAGAATTCGGCTTTTAGTTAACGCGCACGCTGCGAATTTTTTATATTTCAACAACGCACAGAAGACACGAAAGGGCTGCTACGTTATACTCACTGGGCGTAACCTCCTGGGTTTTAAAAAGGTTTAGCGAGCGTTGAGCCGCAGTGCCATGAATACAATGAACTAGTATATACTATGAACTCGAGGTGGTTAAAGGTGGAAACTAGACACGAATCCCAAGCCGTAAGAAAGTGTGCGTGTGCCTCCTTTCGTTCAGTTCTTGGAATGTTCGCTGGACGGCGGCTGCTTCTATATGAGCAATATATGAAGAAAAGATGCGAGATGGTGGTACTTGGAGTGTTGAATAGATGGACGAACGGACACACAGACAGATACATGGATGGATGCATGAACGGATGCAGGGGCGGATGCATGGACGAACGCTGGGATGGACGTACGAACATACGCACGCACGGATGGGCGGATGGACGCATGGACAGTCACACAGACGGACGCATGGACGGATGGAAGCAAGAACCAATGGACGGACGAATGCTTCGCCCCACTCTCCATCATTCACTCCATGGATATGCTGCCATTTTTTTTTTAAATATACAAGATTCTCTGCTTTTCTTTGAAGCATGCGCATTCCAGCGCGTTCGGCCTCCCTCCGTCACGAAAAGAGGGAGACGCCTTTGTCTGAGTAACGCGTCGGTGCGAAATGCAGGATGTCACCTTTCGAGTCGGTGGCCGTCGGGCCACGCCGACGGACGCTGGTCGTGCCGGTTGCACCTGGCGTCACACTAAACAGTGCTCGCGTTTTACTAACGTAGCGTCACAGCTGCCCAGCATGCGCGCGTCAACGCTACACTGGAGTATATCGGGCCCTTCATGATGCGCTCGTGGCCGTTTTGTTAGCTCCACATATACCGAATTTGGTGTTACGTGACGTCAGTGGATGACAAAAGTATATGACTGGTGCAAACATGTAAATTCTTACATGCGTGTCATGTAAGAACATGACAACATTCCACGCTTATGGCGTGCTCACGGCCGTTTTGCTAGCTCCACATATACTAAATTTGGTATCGCTTTACGTAAATAAATTACGAAAGTAAGCGACACATCCAAACATGATTATAATGACATGGAAGTCATGTACATCTTCTACCTCCACCTCGTCATGTTGTGCTTATCTTAAAGTGACATATCAACCTTTCTCATTCGTACTTTGCATATAATCGATTTCCACCGTACTCGGGATCTGCCATTTTTTTTATATGCAGCGCAATTGATTTTTCGGTCACGCATAAGATGATTTGCGCTCACAACCAATCACGCCAACACCACAATGTCTGCGAAAAAACTCGATAACCCTAACGCGTGAAAACAACCAAGTGCTTAAACTGACCTAGACTAAATTTCCCTGGAGCGAAAAGCGTGTTCAAGACTCGTTAATTTGTAAAGAAGTTGAACCAATGGGAGGCCATTCCTGGGTTAGCGTGAACACAGAAAATAGTTTTTTTTAAATAAAAAAATATTAGCCAACATAACTGTGTCGTACTGAGACACATTAATTAAATTGCAGCACTGAGTCAACAATTGTGACCAGAAGAACCATCATGGTTTCATCCATAATGTTTCTCAAGCGCCCCCGTTGAAACATGAATGTGCTACGCTAGCACATTCATGTTTCACAATTATATTCACTAGGTCCAGTTCGAACTTACTGAAGGAGATGATGTTCTGTGACAAATCTCAAATATGACGAGTAAGAAGGTAAATTTTTCTGCTCTTCCTGCATCTTAGCAATATTCAAGTTTAGCGCTACAGTATCATGCCCTCCGTTCGCTCCAACGCAGTACACTTTAAATTAGGTACATATGAAATGAAAATACCCGACACCAATATATTTGCTAAGAATAAGTAATTCTAAACAGTACTGCATAAAATGAACTGGAGCACTTTTGAAGGCATTCAATAGATGCCACGAACAAAAAACCCAAGCATTTCCCCGAAAGTGAACATGGTTAAGTGCGAATGCACGGGGTGATGCTATGAGGGCGAGTAAAGTTAAAATCCGTTGGCGGCGCTGATATCGGTGTCAGTAACGCGCCTTATATCCAGATGGTAGCGTTGCCTCCGGGACATCCATCGCACGACCCGCTCTCGACGGGAGACTGAGAGAGAAGGCGGGCGCGCGAGAGAGAGGGGTGCGCGCAGCTGCAGCGAGCGAGGAGAGCAGAGGAGCGAGCGAAGGGGGAGGGGGACTGTCAGCGTCGCGTCCGTGGCTTATTCGGTAGAGCGTCGCGCTGCGGCCCGCCAAGTCCTGTTTCTTTTAAAGATAGAGAGAAGACTGCGGACGCCGCCGACAGCGGTGGATGGTTTGGGGTCGCTTATAAAGTGTATTCACACTTAAAAAAACTCTGCTCGCAGTCCACAATACCGCGCCTTTTGCCAGGAGAGACCACTCGTTCTTCTAGTCTATACTCGGGGACAACTTTCTGTGGCAATGAAGGGAAAGCTATGGGGACGGATCTACAGCACATGTAGTCATCCGCGAAGAAGTCCGGCTTGACTCGCTTTTCGGATGCCAATTGTGGCCCCACCGCGGTGGTCTAGTGGCTAAGGTACTCGGCTGCTGACCCGCAGGGCGCGGGTTCGAATCCTGGCTGCGGCGGCTGCATTTACGATGGAGGCGGAAATGTTGTAGGCCCGTGTGCTCGGATTTGGGTGCACGTTAAAGAACCCCAGGTGGTCTAAATTTCCGGAGCCCTCCACTACGGCGTCTCTCATAATCATATAGTGGTTTCGGGTCGTTAAACCCCACATATCAATCAATCAATGCCAATTGTGTTCGAATAATACCACTATGGAGAATTCGCTTCGCCTTTTTACATAGCTGTTTGTGAGTGAAATTCGGCACAAGCTCTTTCGGCGAGTCGGTCAAAAGTGCTGGGGGGGGGGGGGGTGAGAGAGCTGACCCAAAGATGAAGACGCCATTTTTACTGTGAAGTGTATCTAAAACACGTGGTGTTTGCGGACGTGGGGAAACGCGAAATGACAGTTCATGCAGCAAATAAAATATTCACATCTCCTTGGTTTGTGCAGCGGCTCTGAAAAACAGCATCTAGTAGAAAATAATGTTTTTTATTATCTTCACACGCCAAACACAGACACCTTTGTGGGACTATATATTTTTCAGCGTTAGCACACACACACTTTGGTTCTATAGCTTTTCCTTCATTGCCACAGAAAGTTCTCCCTGAGTATAAAAATTGCGATTACGCCTACGAGACGAAGCATGGTACCGACGTAAGCAGAAGGAAGATGTTAACTTTATCAGAAAATACTAGTATGGCGTATATTAGAATAGTTTTAGACTCATTTTACCACCTAAGTAAAGCCCGAATGAAGAGTTCCAACTTTTATGAGCTAAATAAAAACAATATACTCGAACGCCGACGATATTGGTCGATTGTAACTTAAGGTACACTATAGAATTCAGGCAATATAGGAAGAATAACACACTGACAAAAAATTGTTAGAGCCATCTTGACCATATTGTCTGTAGCGAATTTTCAGTTTAAATAAAGATTGCGCGACTCTTTCACTATGCCTCTAAAATACAAACAAAAAATTGCTCCCGACTGTGTTACACTTCTCGCTTATTAATACTTAATCCAACCATTACTCGAGTACGCCCCCCTTGCATTTGACCCCTGTATACAATGTAAACAAATTCAAAAATTCAAAGACAACCTATCATGTTCTAATATAAAAGTTTTCAGCATTCGACTCACCAACTGAACTAATGAAGCTTAATGATATTTCAAACCTTGATAATATTATTAGGCACAATCCGATTAAAAAAGACGTCGCACACAAGGGCTCCGGAAGTTTTGCCAATCAGGGTGTTTTTCCATAAGGCCCAAGCACTAACATCGCCCGGTACATCGTTTCGCCTCCATTGAAATAGGACTACCACACAGCCGGGATCGAACCCGTGACCTTCAGGTCGGCAGCGGAGGACCCTAGCCACTGTTCGACCGAGGAGGAGGACATTGCAACTCATGAATAGCATTGAAAAGTATTATTGCATGGATTTCTTTCATAGTTACCTAACAAGCTCTCAATTAATACGGCAGCTTATCTAAGCGTATTTTAGAGCGTAAGCTCTAAAATACACTTAGATAAGCTGCCGTATTAATTGAGAGCTTGTTAGGTAAGCTGCCGTATTAATTAGAGCATAAACACTAAAATACTAATGAAGCGCTAATTAGCGCTAATGAAGAGGAGAACAGCAAGGAAAAAGACATTCGACACTTGACGATACTCACAACGATGGGGTTCATTCCTTAGACGCATTCAACAAATGTGTATTCACACATCGTTCGCATGATCACGTCACCTTCGTAGCAACCAAGAACCAGAATAAACACAATGCGAATGAACAGCAACATCAAAAAGGTACTTTTCAGCAGAGGTAGACAAAAATATATTACACTTCACAGTGTGCACAGGAAATAGATTTCTTTTTTTAGGCAGCAGAAGAAAGTCTTGCTGATGCACGAACTATTGCAATAGGCAACCCTTTATCTTCTCATTATCAAACGGCTGACTTTGCTGTTGCTCTAACTATGACAGTTTTGGGAAAAAAGGAATAGGCGCATACTTGGAAAGAGAGAGCGAGAAAAGCATTCGCAGTCGTCTTATATCATTTATAGGGGTCTATCCGCCAACGAACTTTCACGTACCTTACTTTTTTTTTTTCGGTGGCAAAACAACGAAATTTTATAAACCCCGGATTCGCCCTCAAAAAAAGTTTTGAGCTTCTTATTACGATCGTTATTCAATCTAAATGAATTACTCGTTTTACACACACTAGACACTTCATGCTACTGATCAGCTATTTCCTTTAGATTGTGAGAGATTTGGTAGTTATAGGAAGTTATGCCTACATTGCGCTTTTAAGGAGTACGAACTATGTTGCTCCTAGGTAAGGCAGAACTAGCTCTTCAGGCACCGCAGTGCACCATCGTCTACTGATATTAGCATATCAGTATAATAAGCAGATTTCTATAGGCTCTTCGCAAAATGCAGTTGCAGATCAGTTGCAGCTTTGAAAAAGACAACTGCACTTATACCTCTTTTTACGAATTTTTCATCATAATCTTCTATCTTCTCCTTCTCGCCTTTCCTTTCGATCTCTGTAAACACTGATTTTACTCTCAGCACTAGCTTTTCCTTAAACATTTGTCTTGAAAAATGTTTTTCTGTCTTTCCAGTTGAACACACACAAGGGCATCGTTCAATTCACAAGATTGTTTGAATTTTTGTTGACCTGTTGTATCATATTCAACCTGCACGACTCACACAATGCTTTAACCAACGCACGTACATAGCGCTTGCCCAAACTAACTTATTCTAATTTTCTTTCTGCACACCATTGGTGATTGAAACAGCTTACCTTTGTAAACATTGAAATTTACTTTTTACACGTTTTTTTACTATTCGTCTTAAAAACGCGTTTTCCGTCTTTGTACACTCAGAAATGTATTTTTCAACATGAAAGAGGGTTTGAATTTCTATATACACATTCTACCAATCCTACATGAACTTCGTGTATTAAACATAAATATTGAAACAATAATGACGCCGCAACGTGCAGCGGTCCGTCTGAAGTTACCAGCACGCTACACCATACATTCGTACAGCAGCGTGGCCTCGGAACTTTCGACCAATCCGATCTGTTCTGTACTGATGCTACTACGGTATTTCAATTTATTCTTTACATAGCCATATCTCAGATGAGCAATGCAAACTAGGTAGAATATGATAGTTTACCATGCCATCTATGCCTTCCCAATTGAATTTCACCACGAATGCCTTCGGGAGTTCCGATATCATCCCCTTTGTAAAGGCATCGCAACTACTGGCATAGTGTATTTTTATATTTTGGCAGCAAACGCAGGAGCTGTAATATCCACTGTTTGTTTAGTTGTGGTGTGAGGTCTTGCTAGCCAATGTAAAGCAATGTCAACGTAGTTCTGGCAATTTGGAAAACTTTAACACTAGGGTATGAGTTGATTCTGCCTATTTATCAATGCGAACGAACCTCTACATGGAAGAACAGGCGTGACGCTGCATTCAACAATCTTGTAACAATCTTGTATTTATATTTCCGCGCTGTATGAAGAACACATCCGTATGCAGTAGCCTCAGTAGAGTGGGTATGCAAGAGGTGACATCAAGGTTAGTGATAGATCGCCACTGAAACGTAGGCTATGCAATGCGTAATAACACTTTAATAAAACTACTATGACACTTGAGTTCTTCGCATTCTAAATAAGCAGTTTTGTGCATTAGTATTGACTTTCGAAGTAGACACACTTCAAAAGTGAAGGATCAAAGAAAATTGCTTGAGTTGTTTACACAGTGCAGCCACCCGAACGAAGTCCGCGCACGAAACGGCAGGAAAACAGCTCAGGGACCGCAACTGTCCGTGCCTTTGTAGTACTGGCAGAACCACTTGACAACGCTGAAGGCGTCGGCACCACATTTGGGCCGAACGTCCCCGAGATGAACGTTGAACAGCAGCCAAGCACTCCGGTGGTGGAGACTGCCGTACTTTCGACGTGCCGTGACGAACTGCGTGCGAACATGTGTCGACCAGTTAAAACTCATCGTTCCCGGCAAATGAACGTCTAACATTTTGTCACAACTCGTGTCCTTAGTTTATATAGTAAGGCCAGAAAAAGCGTGAAGAGAAACGTAGATGACAATACAGACGCCATGTGTCGACTAGTTTTTTTCCCCACAGTATTTTCCGGCCAACGGCTTTTTAAAATTGCGGCTTCATTGCAGCAAAGATTCAAGGACATTTTGCAAACAAAAGAATGTTTCGCGAAAGACTGTGGCCATTCAACTGACTATGCCACGTGTTTTTGTTTAATTTTTCTATGCTCTTATTCATCATGCGATTGCTGCGTAAATGCAAGAGGGAGAGGTCATGGCTAACACCGTTCCAGGGCGTGGATGGACGAATGGATCAATGGACGCCGCAAGTATCAGTCATTAGAGGCTTTCCGTTACTAGTAGGCGCGTCTCATTCTCAGCTGATATGCTCCGAAAAGCATAAACAGTGGGCGTACGGTATGCGGGTAATATGACTGAGACATAAAATTTACTGTGTCATTTGTATGCTAAAGAACTTGATAGTGAAAGCGTTTACGTTTGCACTACTTCACCTCCGCTTTCATTTCTACGTCATTTTCACATATTCTCAATTAGCCTTAAAAAATCACAATATTTTAAGTATTTTTTAATTCTTTACGAATATTTTAAATATCCCTAATGACTTCTTATTTCGCAACATTTAGTGACAATTGAGCGTCTTGCATAATGCATGTATCGACGTGGCATGCTGGTTGCTTTTTTGGTTTGTCAAAGCTTGCTCGAAAGTTCATGCTGCCACTGAAGCAAAGGTTCTATTTCGCCTTTCATGAGGGAACTAAGGTCTTCGCCATCTAACTGAGGTTCACGGTTTTTTAACGCGAATTCACTTGAACACCTGAACAGAGGACGTTGTGGTGGCTCCCAAACTCCCTGTTGAAAGTGCTCACGTGCCAGCCGCTACAGAACCTTTCTCCTCTTCACAAAAAAAGTGCGATGAATTCGTCAAACGAAGCGCAATCAGTGTTTACTCGAGAATAATGATGGTACTGAAAACACAATGACCAGCGTGGACAAAACAATGGCGAGAAGAGTGGAGGCAACGAAAACGCACCCTGGTAATCGCTGAGGCTGATCAAATATTTTAACAGCATTAACACGCCGTCCAGCGTTCCATGTCGAATTCTCCTCGATTAGATATTATAGAAATACAATGTAATGACGTATTTTACCGCGAATTGTGCGTTCAAATTAATTATTGTTAACTCAGGGACGCATATATTCCGCTGCTCTAGTGTGTGCTAATGGCGATACCGTAACTAATATATAAGTAAACTGAAATCTTCACATTGACTGATGCTGAGCTTTGCTTCTAGAACAATTTGTGTGTGTGAAATTTTATGCCATATTAGGTTTGCTTCGTTTTGTTTTGTAATATTTGCTGTAGAAGAGTGCTTTGACTGATTTATACACGAATAATGTCATGTTTTTGTATTGGACCAATAAAAAATTCACTGCAGGTTATTCTCTTGTCTGGATAATTTCTCACTTATTACTTTTACTCGGTATGGTTTTAGACTCATATTGTCGATAAGACTGGCTTTATTGGACAAAAACAATTATTCTTGCATAACATTGAAAACAAGTTGCCAAATCTTGCCGTCTTTATTAGCATTTAGTAAGCATTTGATTGTATAAATCATATCGCCATGTAAAAGAGTTCATTTATTTATTCTAGGGTATTGCGGCTGATTTATGAAGTAGCTATTTTTCTAGAAGGTATCAGTCAGTTTCATTGGCCTATAATTGTAAAGAGCCCGTGAATTAAAATGGGGTCTTCACCAAAGCAGCTATCCCTTGGTGATCTTAATCTATAGAAATATTCATGTAAACATTAAAATCACACCTAATTAGATTATTTATAAAGATGCCGCCAGTAACTTTTCGAAAACAAAAGCTATATTATTCCGCCCGAAATCCACACCATGTAACTTAACAGACGTCCTACACTTCAATATCTCTGTCACACAAGTATCTTCTACAACTAAATCACTAGGACTGAATTTCAATGAGTTTATGCTTTTGGACAATCCCACTGACTACCTTCACATTAAACATTTGAAAGCTTTAGGCATGCTAAGCTAGTGTATGCATTTTCTCCCAGTTCACCACAGGCGTTTGGTAGACACTGCTTTATTTGAATCCCGCTTGCGATACTGCCATCCCGAGTGGGAAAATTGTTTCAAGAAAGCTCTGTAGAAACTTAACATAATGCCCCGCCGCGGTGGTCTAGTGGCTAAGGCACACGGCTACTAACCCGCTGGTCACGGGATCGAATCCCGACTGCAGCGGCTGCATTTTCGTTGGAGGTGAAAACGTTGTAGGCCTGTGTGCTCAGATTTGGGTGCACGTTAAAGAACCCCAGGTAGTCGAACCTTCTGGAGCACTTCAAAACGGCATCTCTCATAATCATATGGTGGTTTGGGACATTAAACCCCGCAAAAAAAATCAATTATCAACTTAAAATAATGCAGCAAAATGCTGCGCGAGCGATTGACAAGCAGTCATATGTTGATCAGACATTTCAGTTATTTACAAAACCAGAAATTTCAAAGGTAGGCTCGTTATATGAACTTATCTCCATAAGATCATATATACGTCTGAACAAAAATATCCTGCCAACTCTTTCAAACTTTCAGCGAAGCAATTGCTTACGCGCCTTGAGGCACACAGAACTCTGGAATGTACCACGACCGAAAAAACTATGGTTTTCAGATGATGCAGTCCAGCGCCCCTTAAATTTTAAGTAAATTCAATATGGCGATGGAAAACATGCAAGAACTTCGAAACAATGGTTTGCACGTGCCTCTTGTATATTTGTATGCTGTCGCCTGGTGTCTCACTTCTTGGTTAAAATTTTGCGTATAGCCGCTATCTTACTTGTATTTTTCAAACACTCTTGCTGTTCTTGCCTTGGGTGCGCATGTTTTATTTATTTCTTCGAAAGAGTCTGCTATATACGTATATTTTACCAACTTTGTTTGGAAATGCAAGAATCTTTGTGTAGATGCTTTAATTTGCTTCTGCTGAAGTGCCCGAAGCTGGGTAATGAGATGATGGGTATGTCAAGCTGAATGTACAGGGGGGTTCAAAAGTTCTCCGGCTATCATTTAATGTATTCCTATAGGAGCGTCGCCCAAGAGCTTTTGACCCGCCAACCACATTTCCTGTGCGTACCTTTTTTCCCACCTTCCAAACCACATCTCAAGTGCAAGCGTTTTTGCACTATGTGTGGCAAAAATAAACCAAGCTTCAAACTTATAACTTCTGGTTGGCAGACATGACTTCAGTCGCCCCTTTCCCTCTTTGTTTTTTTTGTTGGCATTCGCCACCTTGAAACTATTTAAGTAGTTAAGGGTTCATTCCGGTGAATAAGCATATTGCTAGTTACAACCAACAAGAAAGCTCTACCAGGTTTCAGAAATGTTATTTCGAAATTTCACTCGAAGTTGTCCGCGCCAAGTTTTTAGAGTCCTTTGCGGGCTTGCAGAACGCAGTGGCATAACATAGCGGTTCTATTGAATTACTTAGAGGGCAGAAACACATATGACACACCACTGTACAAGCAAGTAAATACTACTACTAATATTATCGTCTGATTTTTAACGTGCCAAAATCACGATATGATTAATAAAGACGCCATAGTTAAGGACTACAGAAATATTTACCACCTTGTGTGTTTTAATATGCACTGACATCACATAGTTTGCGGCCCTTTCTAGACTTTTGGCTCCAATGAAATGCTACCACCGCGGAGTGGATCGGAAACGAGGAACTGAATAGTTATTGAAAGTTTCCATGCATATTTATGACAGAAGTTAACAATTTCTTGGCCGATTAGCAGATATTTTATTCCTGTGGCTTAATTTTCGTGTATTTTTAATTAGCACTATGAATGGTGTACTCGATAGCCATGGCTTATAAAATTTTGTGCACTAGCTTTGAGTCACTGCCATGACCACAACATGCTGAATGCACCGGTTCTTGTACGACCTTCGAGACTTCCACAAGCCATCGCCCTGGACTATAGAGGACGACCATGCATCCATATACCATTCATTACACAAACCAAGAGAGAAACAATCCCACGCAGAAATAAATCTTCCGGTAAACAGTGCCGAATGCATTAACTTGCAAATACTGTATATATAAAGTGATACCTACATAAGCGTCAATATAGTAGCCATGTTTGCTGTATGCCTTTTTGTTCTCGTTGTTGAGGGCACGCATTTTTTTTTTGAAGTTTGACGACTCATTGAACAGAAGAAAAATTGAACCGACACAATATTCAACAATATGTTTATCTTGTTGCAACCACTGGCACCAGTAATTCGAAGGAGCAAGATCAGAATACTCTGTCATGTATTCCTACTGGTGAGAAAGGAAGTGTGCTCGGTCAAGTGCACACGGGCTTAATGGGTTACTATTTTGCAAAAGGAACGTAAAAACTGGCGTGTGTCTCTCAGTAATTTTTGCGGTTTTTATTGAGAGAGTATGATCAGTGTGTGAACCAGTTTTATTACCGGGAGTAATTGCATTCAGTATTTTTTTCGGGATGGTAAACAATTATTTTCTTGCATTGACTTTTCAATATGTCCTCCAATGCATTCTGTGCAAGTTATCTTCGGGAATCTTGGCCCTTTCGGGAGTACATGGGCTCATAAGTGTTAACTGCCTTTTGCAGTAGCATTGGATTTTTCAAAACAAATATTGTAGAAAAGCCACTTGCAGATTTAAAAATCTATTAGTCCTATTGTATGCTAGTGGCTAAATTTCGCCATGAGACCTGAATTGGCAAATTCAGAATATTTCAAACTAGTTTATATCCTATTCCTCGGTCCCTTAACGGAATAGACCCCGATCGTTCGCAGTCGTGCCCCGTGGCCACGACTCATGTTCTTTTAATCACAAGCTCTGGTTGTGCCCTTAACGCCTCTCCGCTCATCACGAAGGAGCAATGGGATGCATCTTCAAAGAGCGGCAGCCTTCATACACAACTTCAGGCCGTCCAGAGGGCCCACGACATCACGACGGAACTTCGACTTCCAGTACCATCGTGGGTGGAGCCAGCGACTTGATATGGCGGGAGGCTTATAGCTCCCACAAAGCGTGTGTTCCTCAGGACATAAATAAATTTCTTGTCATGTCATGTCATCTCCCGCTAAAGGGAACCATGTGTGGAAGGGAATCAGTGGAGGTGTGGTGAACGGCACCCACAAAAGCTCGTCTAGACCGCCTTGAGCAGGTGCACTAACATTCAGAACATCTACGTGACTTATGCTGCCGGTGTTTTCTGCCCTGAACGCTGCGGCTGACCAACGCCTCCATGACTGTTACCATGACTTTTGCACTACTAAACAACTGGTTTCTGAACGCATACGCCAGAGACATGGAACGCGATCCCTTGCCAACCAAAGCACACGTGCTTTGTCTCATAAAAACGTGGCAGGCCGCAACACCGATGATCAGCGGTTACGAAGTGATCCGATACTGAGTACTAAGAAAGCGTGTGGTGACCTTTGCTACCCACTTAGGTGAAAGACGATGAAGCGTAGATGAAAAAAAAGAGGGAGGAAGGGGCATGCGCACGCACTGCGCGGGTGTGGACGCCGCAATACTGATGAAGCGCGTTGCTGCCGTCCTCGCCGACTCGGCAGAGAGAGAGGGGAGCATATTGGAGGATAATGAGGAAGGGTGATGCCCATTCGCAGTGGAGGTGTGGATGCTGCGGGAAGGAGGGACAGACAAACACCCACTATAAGATGCTTCGCATTTAAGGAAGCGATGCTAGTCTTGCCGAACGTCCCAAAATAAATGCACAGGACACCAAGACAGCTACAGAAGAGTAGCGCAAAAAAAAAAGAACGAAATGAATTGATGTAATATGCACATCAAAATAAAAACGTTTTTTTGCACTATTATACGCAATCTTATTGAAGAAACACTTTCCAGGTTTCTCTGCAGTCTGTGTTTTTCTTATTGACCGGTGGGTGCGAAGAGTGCTTCTTGGGCATGAAGTCATCGCTAATCATAAATGTGACCGGCAAGTTAATACCACAATAATACTGACCTTTTCCAGCGCGCTTGTGTGGTACTCCGCAAAAGCGACGTAGTTGTACACATCGTCTTCGAGAAATGTGGCATATATATCGTATGGTTCCCCCAGAAACTGCGTGCTTGCGTCCACAAATTGTCTCTTGCCACAGATCTGCGAAGAGCACCAGTACACAATTCAGTGAGAGCAAGATAGCTTGCACTACTGTTATAAGACGGCTAGGTTGGCTTGTTTTTGAACTTTCATGTTTAAAGTAAAAACATTAGCACGCATAAAACGAGAGCAAAAAAAAACACAGCATTTCACGGGTAAGCACTGTCCTGTCAAACTCTTTCGACTTCTGTCCTCGTTCATGTGCGCTGAAAGAAGTTTTTGCTCTAAACGTACACTTAAGTTATTGCATAAACGGGAACGCATTACTTAAGTGACTGCACCCATAGTTGTTTACATTATTGCTAGAAGTAGGCACGAACGGAAACCCGCCGATATCCCTAATGTTCAACAGAAGCACAGTGCTGCTATTATTTGCTCCAAAAGTATTGTTTTCATCTGAGCATCTATGTTGCAACAAAATGAAACAGCCGTTGCTTCCCGCTGATGTTGACCGCATTATGGAGGCGAAATGTTCTTACTGAGATTTAGGTAATCGCGGAAGCATGATCGGGTGCGTCACGAGGGGATTGAAGATTTGGTTCTAAAACATCAGAATTGATGTGTTTTTTTCAACACATCATACGAGAGCGTAGCACCATGACACGTTTTGACAGATGTCAAGCGGCTTCTGTGGAAGGTATGAAAAGTATTCTTTAAAGCTTCTTTTGTAAACGTGATTCTATTGTCTATGTTTTTTTCGCCCTGTTTTACATCTCTACTTAGTGGTATGAGCTTCTTTAAATACCTTATCTAACATATAACTTGCTATAAAAGATTATAACTAGCTAAGCTCAAAGGAAAGTATTGGCGTTTGCCTGATGAGAAATCGGACACCTTGACAATCACTTCGGTTTTCGGTTCAAACAAAATTTCCTAAAAACGCGTCCACGAAATGTGCTGAACGAGTATTTATGACACGTGAATCAGCCTGCTCAATGGCGAATTTCATTTTTGAGCGAAAATAGCTCCGAAGAGTTCGCTGGGCTAAGCCGGTGATATATAATACCGACTGGTTTTATCTGTGAGGAATTCCATGTTGCTGACCTATCACGTTTGTGAGGCAATTCAGCGCCAGCCGTTTTAGCATACAAGGTAATGGTAGAGGTTCGTGCTTCTGGGACTTTTGCTTACAGGCTCGTTTACGTAATTGCTATAGCTGTTTAGAGTACATGAGAGGGAATGCAATAACCTTGTATGAAATTGGGCATACTTTGCTAGGAAAGAAACATCACAACGTAGCCACTATGACCGCATGTGAAGCCAGGTGAAGACTCTAAAAACAGTGTGCTGATTTCAGGAAAATGCCTACTTAGTTCCTTAAATTTTTATACGTCCACTTTGATGTAACACAGTTTCAGACATCTTCTATCTTGCTTTACAGAGCATAATATTGTGTATTATGGTCGCTTCTACCTGAGTGCCTCTGAAAAATCAGTTCCAACATCGGCATCAATATGAAGCATACTTGTGCTGGGTTTTCACTTTTGGGTAAAGTTTGAGAGCGTTATATGTGATTTCAGGCACCGCTGAGTGTTTGAAACTCCATGACGTAAAATAATAATGTCTAGTGA
Source organism: Rhipicephalus microplus (assembly GCF_013339725.1). Lineage (NCBI taxonomy): Eukaryota > Metazoa > Arthropoda > Arachnida > Ixodida > Ixodidae > Rhipicephalus > Rhipicephalus microplus. The sequence continues at coordinate 80,629,546 of NC_051165.1, read as the reverse complement.
ATTGAAGTCCCGAAAAAAAAAAAACGCTAGCAACAGTGAATTCAGACGCGCCTGCCAACATACGCTGCTACAAAGATGTGACGCGAGCGTTTGGCGAATACGAAACCACGGATTGCCACCGGTGTAAAAGAGAGAGAAGAGCCAAACACGAAATAAGTGTGACGTGCAGGCGGCTTTTTCGTAATTTATTTTTAGGGCATACACCAAAAGTGTATCAACTGGCTCTAAGCAATTTGACGAGGCCGTTAGGAGACATTTCTCTCGTCTGGTCTATTACCAACCCGCCCTCTGCTCCTGCTCTGCCCTTCTCAGTAATGCCGAAAATAAAGTTACCCAGGAGCACGTAAATTCTATGCAGTGCTACAAAACAAACTAAGAAAACGTGTTGAGGAAACGTGATTGGAATAGAATAATCACACGGCTGTGCTCAACTGTTGGTACTTTTGTACTGTCGTTAGCTCCGATTTTTTTTTCTTGCCATAGATACAAGTCACAAACGCTTTCGTTTGCCTTTGGTTGCATTTACGTAAATTTTTAGAGCGCCTATATTCACGACGGCGAAGGCCTGAATGTTAACTTGCCAGCCTATTTTTACCTCTAAAGCTCGTATTTAATGCCTCATAATGTGGCCTTTAGTGATACGGTAAAATATACATAGGAAATATGAAGTATAATCAAAGCGCGAATGTTAGCTCGAAGACAGTGGATGAGGTCCGCCCAGTACTGAGAGAGTAAATTATTAAATACAACTACATGGGTATAAAAAGACAGAAATTCACTACCATAGACCACAGTAGGGAACAACAGGTACCACGGAAGAGCTTTGTTTCATTGTATCCTATGCAAGAAAAAACACTACCATAAATTCAACGTGCCCCTTCAGAAGTTTATGGAGCGAATATCCTTTTCTCATTCCTTTTTAATAGACCAATTCCACCAGCTAGTTTGAGTATGCTATCACTGCCGCACTGTATGCAGGTAGTTGTATAGTACTCGATGCGTTCAGCCGCCTGCAACAGGTGCATCGACAAGCACCTGTTGCCGTATTTGGAAGAATTGCAATGCTTGAACTCGTGTGCTGCTTGCTAGGGTGCTACAACAGCAACGTGCAGCAAAATGATTCGGATTTCACGGTTGCTAAAACGATCTCAAGCGCCGGCAGCAATCTGCGAAAGCCAATGAAATCGGACAGAGCGGCGACTACCGCGAACTTGCTTGTTCGGCGTGTCTGAGAATTCCGCGTGTATAAAGCATCGTGTTTTAGCAGTGCATTATTGCGTCATATGAAGATTGCCTGCGCGAACGATGAACTCATCAGTGACTGCAAAACTTCACATATTGTGTGCTCAATTCCCTTGGCTGGTCGATTGAGGCCAGCGGTGACAGATTGGAGGTAACGTGTTTTACGGCCAAAAGAAATATTGCTTCAATTTCACAGGGATAACTAAAGAGGCCTCGCACCAAACGTGATGACGACTGTCACAGCAATAACGTTTACGATACTTGTGATAAAAGCGCAGCTTCTAACTGCATGCTGTGTACAGCTTGCGCCTCACTGCCGTGCTTTAGTGGCTAAGGTATTCGGCTGCTGACCCCCAGGTCGCGGGATCGAATCCCGGCTGCGGCGGCTGCATTTCCGCTGGAGGCGGAAATGTTGTAGGCCCGTGTGCTCATATTTGGGCGCACGTTAAGGACCCCAGGTGGTCTACATACTCTGAGCCTTCAACTGCGGTGTCTCTCATAGTCATGTGGTGGTTTGGGGACGTTAAACCCCACATACCATTCGATCAATGTGTACAGCTTGCGCCGTGGACTTCTCGGCGAGCGGAAACTCAGCCGCACCGTCAAAACAGCCTACTTTACTACTAAAATTTCGCTATTTCTTTCAGTATGTGACATTATTGCGAACGCAATGTGAAACTGATACAGCGGTAGGAAACCTTAGCTTCTCATATGAGCATAGTAACTTACCGTATACAATGCGTGTTTTGAGGCGCTAAGCTTAGTGATGATACCGGCGCCGAGACACCGGCAGAGGCCGCTACCACAGGCCGGAGCAAACTAATGCTGATCCGTCGCATTCGTAGGTCGCCAATACCTCGAACCAACTCATCTATTTTCCGTTCACGAGGACATCTTTTACGGTTGATGAGATTTTCGTTATGCAGAGTTTTTGCAATTGGAATGAGCGTCTGGTCAGCAGACGTGCCTCCTGCATGCATGCTTAACGGCGACCATTTGATTTTTATTCATGTTTAAGGAATCACTGGGGTACAAGGTCAGCGTTAACAACACAGTGTACATGGAAAGTGCTGCATCAAATATAAATCACAAGTATTTCCATTTTTTTACTCTTTCGTTCCCGCAGCTCGTTTCCACCGTTCTCGTAGTCGGGAATACGTACTTCGGGCAAGTTATTATCCGGATATTGTAGGTTGCATGCTCACGTTCACTGAACATTTTTGCTCTCACGGCTAATATGCTTCCTCTTGTTTTGTGGCTAATATTTGTTGAGCGAAGCAACGCAGGCTCATTAACACGACTATAGACAATTATGAGGTTGTAGTTTAACTTCAAGTAAAATAACATGCATAAAAGGATCAATAAAGAACATTACGGACTCATTTCACATGGCGTTTATTTGTCGTTTGTGCTGAGGAATGCGGGAAAACGGTCATATCCTTGAAGTGTCAGTGACAATTACGATGTTAACTTCAGTGTTGCATGCATTAAAAGTAACTTGTGATGGACGCCTTTCGAGCAGCGCAGAAAAATTCTTCCGAATAAAGTTTTCTCATTTGATCATTTGCAATGAAGTCCGCATTATTAAGAGTTAATACATCACGAGCCAACACTACGTGTAACATATCAAAATGTCACTAAAAAATGCGTGAGGTCAGCTACATCTCGTACTGGTGTCCTTGCGAGTGGCTTCTTTGCTTTTTTCTGTTCGCGAGTGGAGTATAGGTTGGATGCGTGTGCTATAAATTGTCCAGGTGATCAGGGTTGCCACTGATTGCCGAATTAGCGAATTCGAGAGGCCCGGGGCAACCTAAAATCATAAATGGCGACAGGGTGAATTTTCGGCGATATTCCGCTTAGGTCTCGACCAAGATATGCATTCTAAATGTTTTCAAAAGAAGTCACTACAAAAATTTTACAATTTTTTGTAGCTTTGAACCCCCCTGTAGAAGGCGTAATTCAGTACGTCCATCCCGTGTCTTGCGTGTATCTCACAATTCACCTAGATTTTGGAGGCACTGGAACACGGGTGCGTCCGCCAGCAACCTCCCAGTAAAATTTAAGTCAGTGGACTGCTTCACGTGTCGCGAGACTGTGGTCTTATACTAAGTTCTTACGACCTTTAAAAGCCTTAAGCTTCTTCAAAGCTTCGCTTCTGAAGTGACTAGGTGAGAGTTAGACTGCATGTTCCGTCCACAGCTCCAACTGTCGTGAATAACTTGTCCATGTCTTCAGTGCTGTTGTACCTCCTAATTTGGTCAAACAGGCTCATAAAAAGTTTGCTACACTCGCCGCCATGGCTGTATACTGGAGGCGCCGACTGAAACTCCCATGTTTAACTCAAACATATATACCCATTAAAGTACGTGGGAGGATAGCCGCCGTAGTATCTCAGTGGTAGAACATCCAACGCGTTATTCTAAGGTCGTCGGTTCTGTTCTTGCCCACGGCAAGTTATCTTTTCACCCACCTCTCTTTATTCGCATCTACGTTGCAAGTAGGTTTAGCACCTTTTCATATACTTTTCTACGAATTAGTGTCGGTTAGATCTCATTAAAAACATGAAAAATACGAGCTCTTAAGTATACACCTTTTTTTCAAATGTGTATACCAACACACACACCTATATATATATATATATATGTGTGTATATATGTGACATATGTTGGGATGGATAGTTTGTAGAAGCAGAGGAGGGAGAAGTGAGAATGGAATAAACATGGCGTATGAGCCAGGCCATGTCTCCCAGTCATCATAACGTCACACGAGTCGACAGGTTGAAGACCTGGCGGCCACTTCATCAACCGGCCGCCATATTTGAACGTCTCAGCAAGACGCAGTGACCGATCGTGGACCACGAGAGTACATCCCAACACTACACCAAGACCAGCATCATGACAGCACCATCAGACGACCTTGACATCCCCAAGTTCACCGGATGAGCGGACGACGGACCCGCACAGGACTGGTTCAACCTGTTCGAGCTCCACGTCGCCGCTGCATCCTGGTCGGAACGGGAGATGATCATAAACTTCACTGACTACATCTCAGGTGAGGCATTCAAGTTTTACCTTACCCACATCTTCGAGAACGATGAGTCATGGAAAAAGATCAAAGAAGAAATGATCAGCCGTTTCAAAGAATACGATGAAGACCTGTCCATACCTCATCAGCTGAAGGCTTTTCAACTCAACCTTCACAGTTACGCGAAGTCTTCCCGCAGTAAGCGTATTTCCCAAACAAGACTTGAGAGTAAATATTCCACCGTTGCACCATCAGATGACTCGTCCGAATACAGTTCATGCATTACAACACCAACTAGGGACTTGCACGTCGCAGCAGAGACGGTAATGCCACCGCATGCCGATAGGAATGTAGACCATTTTGCCGAAAGACTGAACTTATGGTTAGATTTTTCACGGGCGATCAAATCGTCATTTCCAATGTGTTTACGGCATCATAACACTCCTAGTGTTACTGAACAACCCGAATCACTTGATGCTTCGTGTCGCACACATGGCCCACACGGCTTCGGACGCGTGACGGCATTTACGCATGACGAGTTAGTATATCCACACGAAACCAAATCAGACAACGAATGTTCACAGAAACATCATTTATTCAAAGTACTCAGCTCAGCAGTTCCACAAAGACAGAAGCATTCACAATCAGCATCTTGTGAAGAAAAGTGTTGTGCAGAAGCGTTCAGTGTTCATCAATCACAAGATCGAAGCGACGTGAATCCAGTATACAACCTCCCTGCCTCTAATGAAAACAAAACCGCAGGTGCGACTTCTGATGACATAAGTACTCTCCAGGCCACAAAAGCACCCCTTGGTGCTTATATATATATATATATATTCGTCAAAGTAAGTATATATGTATATATGTATGTATATATATATATATATATATATGTATGTATATATATATATATATATATATATATATATATATATATATATATATATATATATATATATATATATATATATTGTAGTGAAGAAGATGAATGCTACTCAGAAGGGCAGGGGGTATGACTCAGTCGGTGAAGAAGACGACGTTTGGTTGGCTGGGGACTCAGGCTGGTTCCGCCATTACCACTTGACGTGTCGTGACCGCTCTCCTGTTTTATAAAAGAGTGCAACTCTAAAACGCCTCATTATAATTGGTGGAGGTGCTGGGTAACGCCTAATCCTGGAACTGCGAAACCGTACGTTGCCTCCAGTTGCTACGATGTCCACGGACGATGATCAGCAGGCGGCCACCTCGGCTCCAACTACTGCAGCTCCTGTCTGTCTTGGCTCCTTTCGGCAACGCGATCCACCTACCTTCAGTGGAACCGATGACAAAGACGCGGAAGACTGGCTCGACGAATACGACCGGGTGAGCAAGCACAACAAGTGGGACGATGCACACAAGCTTACTGTCGTCCAGTTTTATTTGACCGACGTCGCCAGTCTGTGGTACCGTAATCACGAGAGAGACCTCCCCACCTGGTCGGCCTTCCGAACGGCGTTTGCGGACTTGTTTGGCCGTCCAGCACTTCGCAAACTACGGGCCGAACAGCGCTTGCGTACCAGGGCTCAGCAGAATGGTGAGCATTACACCAGTTATATCGAAGATGTGGTCGACCTTTGCCGGCGTGTCAACTCGGCCATGACAGAAGCCGAGAAGATCAAACACATCTTGAAAGGCGTGACTGACGACGCATTTCAGATGCTTGTCGCCAAAAGCCCGCAAACGGTAGCGGAAGTGATCCAACTGTGTCAGAGCTATGATGAGCTCTGGAAACAGCGTGACACCACTCGTCGTGCTACCGCGCCATGTGCAACCATCTCCGCTTTAACGTCGGCTGGCTCTATAGATCACACCACTTTGCTTCTCGAGATCAAGCAATTTGTACGAGAGGAGGTCGCACGCCAGTTGTCCCTCGTGCCTTATACCTCCGAAAGTGCCCCATCTACTTTAGCGCCATCAATACAGCGAGTAGTCCAGGAGCAAGTGTCCGAGGCGCTACCAACAGCTCACGCACCACCTGTGGCTGCTCCATTGACCTATGCCGAAGCACTGAACGGAACCCGACGTCCACCTGTCGCGAACGGCCACGTTTCTTTGTCGCGAACGCCTACGTCCACGCGTCCCTTTGTCGTACCGACTGAGCCTATGTACCAGGCTGCCCGTCCTATCTCCCGACCACCACCTCGACGCTTTCAGAACCCTTGGCGCACTCAAGACAACCGCCCCATATGCTTCGCCTGTGGAATTGCGGGTCACGTGGCACGATTTTGTCGACGGTGTGAGTTTTTCCTGCGTGACGACGTCAGGCCCAACAATTATGATTTACCCCCACGACCGGAGCCGGCTGTATATGGCGAGACTACCACCATGGACACATTTTCACCTCGCCGGAACTCCAACAGACACCGGTCGCCTTCACCTCAACGCCGTTCTCTTTCCCCTATGCTCCGTCGACCTCGCCCTGTCCCTGAGGAAAACTAGGAGCCGCGGTTCCGGGGGCAAGAACTGCGGATCTTTCGAACTCCACAAGACCTTGTTTTTCGCCGTCCAACGTCGTTGCTGTCTCCGTTGAAGGTATACCTGTTTTTGCATTGGTCGATACTGGCGCCGCAGTGTCTGTAATGACTGAAAAACTTTGCCGTCGACTAAAAAAAGTCACGATGCCTCTACACGACTTCGTTTTAAGCACTGCGAGCGAGCAACGAATTCGCCCTTTTGCTGCATGCACAGCACGTGTCGTTATTGCTGATAATATATATGTCGTCGAGTTCGTAGTGCTCCCGCAGTGTTCCCATGACATTATATTAGGCTGGGACTTTCTCTGCACTCATCATGCCGTCATCGACTGTGCTCGCGCGGAAGTGGAGTTCGCGCCGTTATGCGACGCTGCTTCACTCGACTCGTCCCTTTCACCTGCAAAAGTTTTCGTTGCCACCGACACTTCGATACCCCCGTTCTCGTCCGCCCTAGTTCCGCTTTCCTGTGACGTCTCTAGTGGCTCAACTGTTCTTTTTACGCCTTCTGTAACCGCTGTTCGCCGCAAGTGCTTCCTGATTCCTTTCGCCGTTCTGAATATTCACGATGGATCAAGTGCAATTTATGTATCAAATCCGTTTCCCTCGCCTTCCAAGTTACTGTGCGGAGAGTGCCTGGGCTTTGCCGATGACATTGATCCCTCGAGTGCACGTGTAGTTCCTGACCACTCGACTACGCTACCTATTGATGCTGTTGATTGCTGCGCGTCATCCTCTTCCCCATCATTCACCGACGCAATTTCGCGCTGCATCGACCCCAACCTTACGGCCCAGCAGCGCACCGACATCATCGCCCTCCTCGAGCGCTTCCGTGCCAGCTTCGACTACCAGCAACTGACTTTGGGCCGTGCTTCCACTGTATCTCGCGAAATCGACACTGGCCTTCACGCTCCTTTACGTCAGCGTCCGTATCGGGTATCGGCATCTGAGCGTCGCATAATCGCGGAACAAGTTGACGACATGTTGAAGCGAGGTGTTATTGAGCCCTCTAACAGCCCGTGGGCCTCCCCAGTTGTTCTAGTCAAGAAAAAGGATGGCTCAATAAGATTCTGCGTCGACTACCGCCGGTTGAATAAGATCACGCGCAAAGATGTTTACCCGCTACCTCGCATAGACGATGCCCTTGACTGCTTACAAGGCGCGGAGTTCTTCTCGTCACTAGATCTGCGTTCAGGTTATTGGCAGGTTCCCATGGCTGCGGCTGATCGCCCCAAGACGGCTTTTGTTAGCCCTGATGGCTTATATGAATTTAACGTCATGCCATTTGGGCTCTGCAATGCGCCTGCCACTTTCGAGCGCATGATCGACAACATCCTCCGTGGCCTGAAATGGCAGACATGTCTGTGCTATTTAGACGATGTTGTAATATTTTCAAGCGACTTTTCAACGCATCTTCAGCGGCTCGAGACAGTGCTTACTTGCCTCATCGCCGCCGGTCTACAGCTCAACTTGAAGAAGTGCTGCTTCGGCGCTCGACAACTACTAATTTTGGGCCATGTTGTATCTAGAGATGGCATTCTTCCGGATCCGACGAAACTCCGTGCCGTTGCCGAATTTCCCAAGCCGAAGACCTTAAAAGAACTTCGCAGCTTCCTCGGTTTATGTTCATATTTTTGTCGTTTTATTCGCAACTTCGCCTCCATCATATCGCCCTTGACTGACCTTCTTGCCGGCAACAAAGACCTTTCTAGTTGGTCGTCAGCTTGTGATGATGCATTTGCCACACTCCGCCACCTTCTTACGTCACCTCCTATGCTGCGACATTTTGATCCTCTTGCCCCGACGGAAATACACACGGATGCTAGCGGAGTTGGCCTCGGTGCTGTGCTCGCCCAGCGTAAACCTGGATTTGATGAGTACGTCGTCTCTTACGCCAGCCATGCACTCACAAAAGCAGAAGCCAACTATTCTGTCACCGAAAAAGAGTGTCTAGCCATCATATGGGCCATAGGCAAGTTTCGACCATATCTTTACGGGCGCCCATTCAGCGTGGTTACAGATCATCATGCATTATGTTGGCTCTCCTCGTTAAAAGATCCCACCAGCCGGCTTGCCCGTTGGGCGCTTCGGCTACAAGAGTACGACATCCACGTCGTTTACCGATCTGGCCGAAAACATTCCGACGCAGACGCGTTGTCCCGATCACCTCTACGATGTAGTGACAAGCCGCCGTCTTCGCCTGCCCCCGACGTATCTGCACTTAGTGTCAGTGACATGCGACAGGAGCAACGAAAAGATCCTTGGATCGCTTCACTTATCAACTTGTTGAATCGAACTCCCTCGCAAAATATCCCTAGAAGTATGCGCCGTCAAATACAGCACTTCGTTATCAGAGATGGTTTGCTATACAGACGTAATTATCTCTCCGAAGGACGCCAATGGCTTCTAGTCATTCCCAGAAGTCTCCGCTCAGACATATGCGCCTCCTTTCACGCCGACCCACAATGCGCCCATGCCGGAGTGTTAAAAACCTACACCCGCCTGTCCCACCGCTACTACTGGCGTGGAATGTATCGCTTCGTCCGTCGCTACGTACGTTCCTGTCTCGCTTGTCAACGCCGGAAGAATCCCACTCCAACTTCTCCAGCTCCACTACAACCCTTACCTTGTCCTGCCCGACCGTTTGACTGTGTTGGTATTGATCTGTATGGACCTCTTCCGATTACACCGGCTGGAAATCGCTGGGTAATCGTCGCTATCGATCACCTTACGCGCTACGCAGAAACTTCACCACTCTCTTCTGCGTCAGCCAGCGACGTCGGTCGTTTCATACTGCATCAGATCATTTTACGTCACGGTGCACCACGTGAACTCCTGAGTGACCGAGGGCGTGTGTTTTTGTCGGACGCTGTCGAATCGCTTCTCAAGGAATGCCAAGTCATTCATCGCACCACCACCGCGTATCATCCTCAAACAAATGGCATTACAGAAAGATTCAACCGTACATTAGGAGATATGCTGTCGATGTACATCGCAACCGATCACACCAATTGGGACAGTATTCTCCCTTTTGTAACCTACGCGCATAATACTGCTGTCCAGACAATCACTGGTTTCTCGCCATATTTCCTCCTTTATGGTCGCGAGCCCTCTTGCACGCTAGACACCATCCTTCCTTACCACCCGGATGTTGCTGAGTCGACGACGATGTCACAAGCTGCTAAATACGCGGAAGAGTGTCGTCAGCTTGCCCGCTCATTCACAAGTGCTGAACAGCAACGCCAGAAACACCACCGCGATAGCCCGACGCCTCCGGCTTCTTATGCATCGGATGAACACTTCTGGCTTCGCATCCCTTCAACCAGCCCTGGTCTCTCAACGAAACTGATGTACAAGTATGACGGACCTTACCGTGTGGTTAAACAAACTTCCCCCGTCAATTACATCGTGGAGCCGCTTGAACAGCCCCATGATCAACGACGCCGTGGACGTGAGACCGTCCACATAGACCGCCTAAAACCGTATTACGATCCCTCTATTGTCTCCTGCCCATGAGTCGCCAGGATGGCTCTTTTCCGGAGGGGAGGAAAATGTAGTGAAGAAGATGAATGCTACTCAGAAGGGCAGGGGGTATGACTCAGTCGGTGAAGAAGACGACGTTTGGTTGGCTGGGGACTCAGGCTGGTTCCGCCATTACCACTTGACGTGTCGTGACCGCTCTCCTGTTTTATAAAAGAGTGCAACTCTAAAACGCCTCTATATAATATATATATATATATATATATATATATATATATATATATATATATATATATATATATATATATATATATATAAATATGAAAGTAGATGCGCTTTTACATAACAACTGTTTATTGTGCCGACGTTTCGACAGGAACCCAGTCTTTTTCAATATATATATATATATATATATATATATATATATATATATATATATATATATATATATATATATATACATATAGCCCCGCTGTGGTGGTCTAGTGGCTAAGGTACTCGGCTGCTGACCCGCAGGTCGCGGGAGCGAATCTTGGCTGCGGCGGCTGCATTTCCGATGGAGGCGGACATGTTGTAGGCCCGTGTGCTCAGATATGGGGGCACGTTAAAGAACTTCAGGTGGTAGAAATTTCCGGAGCCCTCCACTACGGCGTCTCTCATAATCATATTGTGGTTTTGGGACGTTAAACCCCACAAATCAATCAATCAATTATATGTATATATATCGATGTGCCAAACGTTCCACGGTTGTGTTTCGGAACAAAGTCAACACATGAGAAGCCTCGCGAATACAATGCCTCAATGAGTCAGCCCTGTGGAGCTCGCAAACATAATTATAGAAAAAAAAACATTGTGGTGCGAAGGCAGTAAAATACTCGCTGCTGGCGTCGTGTTTAAGACCCGTGTTGTAAGACTCTGGGGACGTGCCCGTACCGCTATGGAAATGCAGCGTTCAGCTATTTCTATGGCGTGCAGTGCTGAAAATTTTCGCACTCACGATCGTGAACGTCCAGTGTAAGCAATGCCTTCGCCTGCTCTAAATGGTCAGTCCTGGTGAAGGAACGTACAAAGTTTTCTTAGCCTTTTCACGATTCATTCCAATGCGAAGCAGGAAATTGAACTAATTTTGTTGCAGCTTGTGGGGATCTGAGGCGCGCCCGCGACCATTTCGCGGGCATTCCGCCACACGGCCACACCCTTTTGCTTTCCCGCTCTGTTAACACCACGTGGCGATAGATGGCGCCACGTGTGGGCAAGGCACGCGGTACGCGCGCGCCGAGGGAGCGCTCTCTTCTCCGTGGGTCGGCGCCGGGTAAGCACGTGTTTTCCTTCGTCCGCGTCCCCTTTGGGAATCGCGGACTGTAGCTTGCCCGGGGTGGCCTCGGGCACCCCGGCAGACGTGTTTACTTGAGTGCTGGCTTCGGTAGCGTACGCTAAGCCCAGAGCGGTGCCTAGTGCTTGAAGTGGTCGTACCACAACGAGCCGCACTTGCGTTAGGCCTACGCGAACAAGGTTTGCCCTAACACTCGCGACCAGGCCTATTGGCCATCGTGAGAGTGCGCAGCATAGCCGCGAGGGACCTTTTTCCCGACCGGCGTGTCAAAGCTCGCCATTGCCAGCTGCGACGTGCTCGCGGTTTTTCCCCTTACTGTGAACGTCCGCGTGCGGGTGCCTTTGCTACCCGCGTCCCGGGAGCGGACGTTGTACTGTTGTTCGGGGTGCCGGCAGAGGCAATAAAGTGTTGTGTACTTTTGCATTAGAACACTGTCTATTTGCCGCGCTAAACGCCTTATTAGTTGAGCGCGCGCGGAGTGGTGCGCTACACGCGAGTAAACGGAGTAGCGGCCCTGTGGCTCGCTAAGCGTGAACCCGCGGTGATCGTCCGCTGCAGTTAGTAGTGGGGTCACCACAAGCTATAGCAGGAATATGGGAGATTGAGGGGACTTCATGAAATACCGACTAATATACACCAACATGTGTATGCAAACGGGTGCCGTGTACAGCCGCGGCCACGTCTGTGTAGGCACGCGAGCAGCCAGTTTTTGCTCCGTGGTGCAAAACGTTGAGACAGTTTCGGGCTCTGAAGTGGTGTATCAGGAGCATTCGTGTCCTAGTTGTGAGGCTGACCACATAAGAGCCCAATACTGCCTCAAGATTTTGCCCCACAAAGCAATAACTGGCTGCTTGCGTGCTCAATACGGACGTGGCCACGGCTGTACTTCATAGACAACAGGACAACGCTGCTATCAAGCTGAACAAACGTTGAAGGACAACTCGAAGAATTCATATCAGTAGATGGTGCGTTAGCACCTGTCGGCACTATACATCCAGGACGTATTTTAATGCGGAATGAACTTACCGCATCGCGGGACGTCATGATGAAGTCTGTGCACCTGGCGTATGCGGCGGCGCGGAGGCTTCTGACGCCCTCTTGGAGGACGTAGACCAGCGTCCCCATCTCGAACGACAGACCTCTCAGCATTTTGCCATCAGCGTACGTCTCGTTGAAACGTACCAGGGGCCAGTGAGTCGCCTGCGTTGCACGAAAAACACATTTCCTCAGCATACCTATGAGACATAGGATTTCCCTACACAGTCAGAATACGTTTATGCACACTCACGAGACTGGGTCTCCGGATACATTCCTTGTGGTATATTTCAATGGTTTTGGTACCTTGTTGTCGCTAACATCGACATGAGACAAGCTTCACTGATTGAACTCCTTGAGTTCTGGAAGTACAGGCTGGCCTGAAGCATGTAGTAGGGCCGCTTCCGTCAGGCAGTATTACTAGGCTATACTCTTGCCCAGTCCATGCTCTGAATGCCAGGTTTGAATGCGATAATGCAGAAGACACTTCGCATGACAAAAGAGTTTGTGCACTGTTTTCAAATGCAGTGTGAGCAATTGATGTTAACTAGCGGAAATATAGATATCCAACAATCCAGAAACTTGTCAGCTTCAATCATTGCATAAAACCGAATAAAATATCTAGCGCGAAAGACATGCATAATAAGTTTTCTTTTTTTTTTCATTATGCTCGTTTCGAGCAAAGAAAAAAATATATTGTTGGCGTTGCTCCACGAACGCGACACGTCGAACATGGTAGAGGCGCCAGCAAAGTTATCTTCGGCAGCAATACGCCGCACAGCGAAGTTCAATAGGCTCCGTACAGTGAACAGAAGGTGCTGCTGAGCAGGAGTGGCGCCGTGGCGCTTAGCGCTGCCCGTGGCTAGCGGCTTGACAATGAGAAAGTAGGAAATCCGAAAGTACGCACGCTTCTCCGCTCGTAAGCCCACAATCTGAATTTTTTGTGAGCGCAAAGGCTCAAGGCTCACACCTATTTGGTGATGTCCCAGATACTGTTTGTGGGGTTTGGGCCTATTAAAGGCGACTATACTTTCGCGGTGCCGTGGTAAAAAAGTGAGCGAAGCTGCACGCCGCCTCACATGTACGTGACGTTAAAGATGTGGTGGCATAAACGTCCACGCGAAGTGGCGCTTGCAGCAGAGAAAGCAGCTCTGCGAAGTCATTCTGAACGTGAGTAATATTGAGACACTTACGGCCACCTTTAAAACGTGTGTTATGAACAATTGGATGAAGTTTCTATCGATGCCTCTCTGGTGGCGACGCATGCCTTAATTCACTCGACGCGTTGTACACGGCGGCGTATTGTGTCATTATGCCTTGTCATATTGCCATTTTAGGTAGATAAACACTTTAATATTAAGAGGGTACCGCAGGGTTACTTTGAAATGCCATTTTGCACGATCTGTTTGCAGTCCACTGCGATACGCGCGCCGCGATTGTTGTCGGCACAGTAATGAAAAGTGAAGTAATAAATGATCCCGATTCAGATTGTTGGCCGGTGAAAAGGTAAAAAAAAATTTGATCGAAATCGAGAAATCGAATCCGCAAATCGGGTGCGATCTTGATTACAGGTGACTGTGCGCCACGGCGGAACTGCAACCTTGTGTGCGCGTCGGCGTACTCTGTTGGCGTAGTCTGACACGCCACTAATTGAGAGCTTCTGCGGTGTACAAGCAGTTGTAAGTGGCCTCGCTATTGCGGATGATTTTCAATATAGAAGCGGGACTTAATTTTAGGCCTAATCAGTGCAAAAAAAATATATTCACGCGGCAAGTTAGACGAGTTCGGTCTTTTTATTCGTAAGCATATTACTCGCGTTTCGCGTGTATTATGTTTTAGATAATGAATTGGCACTCATATACGCTCAACATTGCACCTTCAGTTACATTTACATAGTGCCGAGGGCTTTAAGTTATTAGTGAACTCGTCCTTTTCTGGGAACAATCACATGAATATCATGCCCGTCGTTGTGAGCTTGCCTAAACTTACGGCAAGGGAACTAATTAAAAGAAAAGCGGCGCACAAAAAGACGGAGACAAAGAAGAGGACCACACACAGCGCTGCAGCGCTGTGTGTGGTCCTCTTCTTTGTCTCCGTCTTTTTGTGCGCCGCTTTTCTTTTAATATGAATATACACCAACTCGCCCAACTTTCTATTCTGGAACTAATTACCCTTCGTATTGCCTTCCATGCAGCTTGACAAGGATAGCTGCCAACGTCGAGTAGAGTATTGCAGCTGCTGATATGGATTGATTGATTGATATGTAGGGCTTAACGTCCCAAAACCACCAGCTGCAGATATGGAGCTGCGGGTGTTGCGAATACTGCGCCGCTGAGGCATTGCACATCAAAAGGCATGAATGACCGGCCAGGAAAGCGATAGAACTTCAATATATGATCTACTTTTCGTGATTATGGCAGTCTTTGACACACCATCATCGCTGGTTGCAAGGGTGTCACTTCACACCTGCACAAGTCCCGATGCTTGCTCCCGATGCGGAAGTCATTGCATATTTCCTAAACGCATCAGAATAAGAAGAAACTAAGCCAAATGGCCTCAACCGTGGACGGCACCAACTGCGTTCCGCCGGAAAAAAGCCGGCCGAGCTGCAGCCCACTATTCCAATTCTTTCCCGTCCCTATGGCAGATGGCACCAGGATAGCCACAAACTTGACTGTACGGAGTCTATAAAAATTAAGTATGCAATCAAGAAACAAACATGAATGTTTGCAATGCGTTTCATGCCATTTCAAAAAACAGGCGGTGCGTGACGACCTCTTGGAATTTATGTTTACAACTGTATTCTCGGTGACTGGAGGGTATATGGTTCTTTTTCATAACCTCAGAAAAATATGTCATGTAAAATGTTCTCTAATGTTGATAGCGTGGTTTACAGTTCGGTTATTCTCAGATTTAGTGGGTCTTTTCAAAAGTTTGTAGGGGAGAGTGGTGGTGATGAGGCTGTTAATTTGGTGATGCTTTCGAAAATTTCACTCACCGACAAGATAAGCCTTTTTATTGTTATTTTAAAACAACGGGTGAAAAGCTTAATGCCGTGGATCAGAATATATATACTATATTAGCCATTGCCGTTTGGTTTGGTAGGTTACAAAGCTCGAACGTATTGGTGAGCCTGTGAAATACGTGCTTTTTAATCAGGCGAAAGCGATATTTCGTGTAAAATCGCAGTCAACGAGTCTGCTATTAAAGTATCAGACTGACCCAGCTCTCGAAAACTATGCGAAGCGGTTTGGATATCTGTACTGAGATGTGCAACTGATAGCACTGCTTTTTAAAAATAATATTGAATATGCTAAGTATAATGCTAAGGCGACATTTTTAGCATGTATTATCAAACTGTGTCTACTAAAAGTAACTGCGAACTTCATATCGATCTGCCATGTCGGCTACAAATCACGCTGTGGATCTCCGAATGAAAGAGTGCCAAAATTTCAGTGCTCGTAATAGCGTGCACGCTGATTTCCTTTTTTATTCATTGTGGATCTGTCGTAACCCTGCTGTTACATTTAACAATCCAATGTCCACTGCATCTGTCCCATCCACGCAGTCAAGTGCTTGTCAATCTCTACGTTTGTGTAAGTACGATAACGAATCAATGTTTCCCAACAACCAATGAATTTCCATATTTTTCCGTTCTTGCGAACTGCTTCCTTATGTCAAACACAAACTTCAACACTCGCGTTACGTCTACCTTTTATGGGTCGCTTTGTTTGAAGAGCTGCAGCTGTGGTTGTGCATCTTCACTCAAGTATTGCACCGCCATTGGTGCTAGCAAAAATACAATAACGCCTGTCATCATCAGGGAAGTGGAGCTGCGAGAGGCAAAGCTTTTTGCACAGCATTTGTTTACCTAACGGAACATAATTCATATTCTGAGACGAAACGCCCTGATCTGGCCTCGCACGTGCCATTGCGTTTTATCATCCACAGTGTTTTATTCAATCTGCTCATGGCCCCTGGTTATCATTGTGTATGACTAATTTGTCGACCCAGTGAGGACTCACAGTGCCTGCGCGCAGCACGTCCGCATGTACGCTAAACTTGTGCCAAATTACCATTCTGTTCGAAGTAAGCGCATCGCCCGGTCGTCACTTTCTTCGTCCATGTCTTTTCTGCACGCAACAAATTTTCCAATATAGAAACACCGTCGTATATCTTGTGGGAATCACTCCCGTCGCCGCCTGGTGACAACACGCGCACAGATCGAAGACTCAACGGCGAATGGCATGCATGGCCGTGGAGACTTTGAGCTCTAAACTTAAATGTTTAGTGGGATCTTTACTGATAAATGTTCTTGCAGGTTTTGATGCAGCGTTGCATTGTGTCATTTGTACAGACGGCAAGAACCCTTACATGGGCGTTCGACACGTCAAGTGTCCACGTCTGACAAGCAAGATAGATGCGGCGCTAGACCGACTTCTCGATTCAAAGAAGCGGCTCGACAGCCTCCGCTGTGTCTCTGCGGTGAGAGGACACGCCAAGTCTACGGCCTATTGTGTGGTCAGTGGCATTGTGGTCCCCACGAAGGCCTACGGAAGATGTCCGCCGCCCTCGTTTCGGCGGGAATGGGTGCTGCCGCAAGACGGCGCGACTGGAGGTGACCCTGCTGCTGACAGGGAGGCTCCCGTGTTAGAACCATGAGTGGGCCATGCGCTGGCAGTGGCCACAGGCGAAGATGACAAGGACGCCAGGGAAGACTCGGCTACAAAATTTGGAGACACAGATCCCGTGGCCGAGGAGCCCAAAGTTGGGCATGTCAGGAACAATGAGAAAGAAACCACCACAGAATTTGTCGCGGTAACAGAAGTCCAAGATGCCAACGTCGAGGCTGTGGAGGCCTTGGTCATTTATTCCAATGACAACAATGACTGAACATGGACGTAGTGGTCAACTACCAAGCCACTGGGGTGGGAGTGAGTGCTCGCACGAGGCATTGAAAGATGCTGACGTTGCCGGCGATCAGAAACTAATAGGGAAAAGGCCTGAAGTAGTGACGACGACGGGGACCGCCGGTATGTCACTCAGAAGGCCATTGCACGAAGGAAGGTGGCCTGCACGACCAAGAGGACGTCAGAAGAGGCAACCACGTCAAACGAGCCCGACTACAAGCTCTGTGTGAGTAACCTGGGCGCAACCACTCAGACAAGTAAATAAAGTCACTGCCTTGTAAGCCCAGCACTGTATTGTCCACCACAACTGTCGTTATGAGCTAGACTCCTGGAGAACGTCATTGTGGCTTTATAAGGCGCCCGAAGTACGAGCCGGGTGGCGCCCTGCGAAAATCTGAAGGGTGGATGCAAGCTGCCGCGGCGGCTGTCACAACACCCGTGACCGCTGCGAGTGCTACAAAGCGCTCAAGACAGCAACGATAGCAATGAGTATGATATCGTCAACGAAGTTGGCAGTGGTGGCGAAGGCCAAGAATGATGCTGGAGGACCATATGAAGATGACCAACGGCAACGAACATTTTTTGACAGAGAAACAGTAGGGACCGTAGGTATTGTAGGGTAAAGCAAAGAAAAACCCGAATAAATGTACCCTGACCTGTACCACAAGTATAACGAGGTATTATCAATTAAAATAAATAAAGAGGGCTGATGTGAAGAATAAATTTCTAGAAAATAAAAAAAAGAGGTTGGTTGTGGTGCGCTACGTCCAGTGCACCTCTATGAAACGAGCCGAGCAACAGCGGGCGTTTATTTAGGATGACTTTTTTCCGTTTTTTTGTTTGTTTTTAGTACATGTCTTCTGTTTTGAATCTTATTTTTGCGATCTTTAGGTCCCATGGGCTCCAACGGCATCGGGCCTCGATCTGCACATCCCCATGGCCAGGAGAATCAGCCATGGTCTGGTGGTCTAGCGTGTCTTGCAAGTTACAGGAACGGGCATTGCGAGGCGTCCTCCGGATCGGTGCCAAAATACGGCTTCACCGCTGATAGCCTCCTCATAACCGAAAATTTCCCGCAGGGCCCAATGACGCGGGAAAAGCTGGGAGAACTGCCGGCATAAGGAAGGCGGAAAAATTGGCACAATCCTCGGAGTGAATGATGGAGAGTGGGGCGAAGCATTCGTACGTCCATTCGTTCTTGCTTCCGTCCGTACATGCGTCCATCCGCCCGTCCGTGCGTGCGTCTGTTCGTGCGTCCGTCCCTGTGTTTGTCCATGCATCCGCCCCTGCGTCCGTTCATGCGTCCATCCATGCATCTGTCTGTGTGTCCGTTCGTCCATCTATTCAACACTCCAAGTGACACCATCTCGCATCTTTTCATCATATATTCCCCATATAAAAGCACCGCCATCCAGCGGACAATCCAAGGACTAAACGAGAGGTGGCACACGCACACTTTCTTACGGCTTGCGCACCGGGTCTACTTCCCACCTTTAACCACCTCGAGTTCATGGTACATACTAGTTCACTGTATTCATGGCACTGCGGCCCAACGCTCGCTAAACCTTTCTAAAACCAAGGAGGTTGCGCCCAGGGAGTATAACGTAGCAACCATTTCCTGCCAGATAGTGCTCAATGTACATGCCAACGGCTGCTAATGGGGATCGCTGCTTGCGCGTTTACTAAAAGCCGAATGCTCCTGTCTCCCATTCCCCATTAGCAGCGATTGGCATGTACATTGAGCATCATTTTTCATTGTTCAACAACGCACAGAAGATATCTCTCACCGGCGTCACCTTGGAGGTTAAAATGTTATACCCGTTACACACTACAACGGCTGTGAGGGACGAATGGGCGCCGCTATGAAGACCTTCGCCCCCCCAAAAAAGGAGAAGTGAAAGCTGTAAGAGATCTTTGACCCGCAGATGTCGGTCATGGTGACGTGCAGGGCAGAGCCCTAAACAAAGACACTCAGAGGTCGTTTGAACCAGTTGCCTGCAATGGCAAGATCCAGTTGCGAAATCAAAGTAGGATCGCACTCCACAGGCAAGATAATTAACTATGTCACACAGATGTACCCGAGATCTGTATGTCTGCCTGTGGGGATCAGTGGTGAGAGATTGTCAAACTGGCTAGGGTACGACATCCGCGTCCCAAGTGACTTTTCCACTACGTGATCACAGCGCACCGGAGCCAGGAGGCAGAGAAATTGTCGCTGTGGTCCCGGTTGATTGTGGCTGGTCGGTAGCTGGGTCAGTCACAGCTGGATTGAGGTTTGCTTCGCCATCAAAAGAGGGTGTGAAATGTGCTAAGAGTGCAATGACTTTGCTCAGGTACACATTTCGCACCAGAAAAAGGGAGCAAAGAAAATAATAATTATTTTAATGAAGATTGTGGAAGTGAAATAAGATATAAAAAGGGAAATATGAAAAAAATGAGATAATGTGTTTGAAGAAATATGTCAAGTAATAGAAATTTAAGAGAGTATGCAGCAGCACCCCAGGATCCAAAACGCCCAAGACCCCCCCCCCCCCCCCCCTTCCGAAACATCCCAAGCAAAATATTTGAATTTTGGCTAACATCATTAAAAGAGAAGACTTCTCTATGCTGAGAGTGAGGGGGCGCAACCCACCTCGTTTGGTTGAGCCCACTTCCAGCTCGACAAAAGACTTGTCTGCTAAGTCTTTTTTAGTTCAAGTTACTATTGATGATTCTGTACAATTAATTAATTAATATACTTTACCATGGCATCTAATGTTTGTAATTGATTGATTTGTGGGGTTTAACGTCCCAAAACCACCATATGATTATGAGAGACGCCGTAGTGGAGGACTCCGGAAATTTTGACCACCTGGGGTTCTTTAACGTGCACCCAAATCTGAGCACACGGGCATCCAATGTTTGTAGTTGTACTTCTTTCACGGAATGTGGTTTATTATCTAAAGCGTTCCGAGTGAATTTTGCGATTTATTCGCGGAATTTGAGTATAGTTTTGCATGTGGTCAAGTAATGATCGATATTAGTCACATTTAATCTGCACATACAAGTATCATAATTTGTTTTTCCAAATATTTCAAGTAGATTGGGAAACGCCCATGTCCTGTTATAATTGGCTTTTGTGGTAATTCATTGAGAAATGGTGCGGAATAAAAAAAAAACTCTTTCTCTCCAATCATGAACTGTTTTTTTATGTTTTTGTCTGCCAAATTTCATTCCAGTTATTATATGTTTTTTAACGGAACTTTTATAAAATGTTCGGTTATTGGGGTTGCCACCGTAGTCCTTAATCTAAAAGCTTTGAAGGCTAATTCACTAGCTATTAGGTTTCCGAAGTCCCGTGAATCACCTTTCGCAAACGAAATGGTAAGTTGATTTGTTAACTGTATGGAACTTACCAGCATCTTGATTTCAATAATGAATGTATTGTTCCTATTTAAGTTGTTAAGGCCTTTAAAAGGCCACTCACCAGATTTGACAAATTTGAGCTGACAAGCGCAGTGCGTAGACGAGGCGTTCACGATCACGTCTGCCAAAAACTTCGAACGCTGCGCGCCGCGGAAATGGGTCAAATTTAAGGATGAAAGCTGCTCCCCCTCCCCTCTACCGGCGCACGCGTAGAGAATGAGGGCATGACGTGGGCGTGGATGGCCTTGCGTACACGGCAATGCGATGACATGGGTCCTCTACGTAGACGACTCTGCTCTGACGTTGTCAACAGTATACCACGTGACATAGCAAAAATTATTTAACACAACATGCGTAGTTTATATTTGCTGCCTAAAGAGATGGATAAAACCTGAAATAAATGAGACGGGATAAAAAATTTTGTGTGTTTTTCTTATATTTTTTTTCTCGTGAAATGCTGCGAGATGCGGGGCTAATGTGCCAGCGTTGCGCATGCGTTCGGGCCCCGCGGTCAGCGCATTGAGCAAACGACCGCCGTGGAACGCTCCTGCGCGTTCGCGCACTCATTGTGCTTATCTACTTTACCGCGTCTAAGCCAGCGTTCCCAAACAATCCCGCAAAAACAGGTAGAAGACCACAAAATAAAGCTGGTCAACAAAGCAACGCCGCTCGCCTGCATGGGGGCTGGGCTTGTTTGGGCACGTCATGCGCACGTCACCTCTTGGTCGGATGCCGGAGAGAGTGGGGAAGAGATATGGCTTGCGAAGGCTACGCGGAGGAGCAGAAAGGGTTTCGAGCATGCCTCCACTCACCCTCGTTTCGCACCACTCCAAAAAACCTGTTTTCTCGGCTCGTAATGAACCGATTCGAAAAAGTTTTGTGGCAAAACGTTCCTCATCGGACACCCAACAACTTCCACTGTCAACTAATATTCGGTATGGGGCCTGATGAGTGGCCCTTTAAGGCATGATAAACTTTAAGGCATGATAAACTAAATTTGAAAACTTTCAATATCTGCTCAGCCCGCTTTCTTTTCGTGGTTGCAATCCCCGTAAGCACTCTGCGATTTGAGTAGCGAAGTGATCCTATGTTGTTAGCGACTCCTTGGTGTTATCGAACCGCACCAGAGCAGTGTCTGTCGAAGAAGAGAGCGGCATGCTGTAGCTGAGCCGTGGTCTTACAGCCTTTGCCCTAGCTCACACGTTTGTTATGGGTGGGCCATTCCTGCACGTCCTCACCGGGTTTCCTCAAGAAAGGGCGGGGATTCATTTTACGCCTCCAGGCACCAGGTTTCCGCGCTGGGGGAGTTGAAGATGATTGTTTTTTTTTATTTCGAAAGCCTTGGTTTACCACGTTGCGGCACAGCAATTTTTTTCTACTCGATACTTTTTCCTCATTTACAAGCTGAATTAGATAAGTCGTCGTGAGTTTTTCAGCACTTTTTCTTGCCTTGCGCTTTCGTTTTAATCAGCCCAGGAGCAGTGACGCAAAATTTTAAGCTCGAGATGTGGTGTTCATTCGATTTCATGGAATACATGAGTGTTTTAGCGATGTGCAGATGGTGTTACGTAAAGGTAACACCATCCAAACATTGCTAAAACACTCTTTCTAGCGCCAATAGCGTCGAAAGGCTCAACGACACGTTCTCGGTCAAGAGACATCGATGGTATTTTGACGTGATGGTATTTTGACCTCCAAGGCCACGCTTATGCGCTGAGTGACGATGGGCGAGCAGCGATGACGTCGACAATTTTATTATTGTCATTGAGGTGTTTAAATGTGGTACCGTTCCGCGGCGACACCTGGTTGCCTGGCAATGGCTTTACTTGCTTTGTTTTGCTTGGTTTGTGCAGCGCGTTCATGTGAATTCAGCGTTTTCGTGGTGCCAATTGGGGTCATTTATCGTAGAGTTGTGAGCGCGAATGGGATGAGAGAACTCGGGAATCGGGGTCCCGAGGAGCTGGGCAGCCAAAAAATTTGCAAGTGGCCAGGGTGCATTGCAAGATACCAAGGTGCTCATGAGATCTTGCGCTCACGCTGTTCCACGACACAAAATAAAAAAAAAACTAGCGTGGGTTCTTAAGGCGTCTCGGGTCGCCAGCAAAAAACAATGCAGACGCCGCATTGTTGTACACGATGCAGTGTAGACCGCGCGTCACATAATTTGAATTTTCCTGCTTCTGGCTATCAGCGGATTTGATCTAACGCCGCATAAGGGGGTGGTGAAGACATGCCGATACACGTGCGCACCGAGCAGAAGAAATGGCAACTGAAACTCACGTCACCGTTTTGTGTAGCCACGTGATCAGGTTGGACGGGACCACGGCAGGTGACGTCGTGGCAGTGTTGCCAGCGCTGAATATTGGCGGGCTTTGTCCCACTGACGAATTGGGTTCGATACTGGTCAAATGAATTGATATTATGTATTGTTATTTGTACGTCTGTTGCAATACTAGTTATGAATCGTTGCTAAGGCACCGCTAACTACGCGTTGACGCAAAAAAGTGACATGCGTGAAGTTGATGTCATTGCTCCTTGAGGAAACAGCGCAGAAGGAGGGGGGAGGGAGGCAAATTCCTTTGATGTGTCTATATCATCCGCGTTTCGAGCTGGTAGATTAGTATTATCAATGAACTTTCATCAACATCCCACACAGCCAAATGACTTGATGCAATATTTTGGTTTTCTCGCATCTGTCCGAATTTTCACTGTCTGATCTATGATGACTCATATCAATTCACTAAGTTTCGGAAGGCGATAAAACACACAAGCATGATGATATTTTTCCTGCGCTATCAATTTATATCCTGAATGCATTAACAAGAATGCGTCTCTGTTATTGATGTGTATAAAATGTACTGGTGATATATCTTTCCCGGTATGCTTCAGACATGCGTGTGTGTTTCTCTACGCTTCAAGCATGTAAGCATAACAGCGTACACTTTCAGAGACTAACAGCAGGAGGTACCTACCAGGCTCGGGAACTTTGATCTGCTTGATTTGAAGACATTGGGCGGCGCAGCGTAGCAGCCTGCCTGATCCTCCATCGAGCTCACCGAAGATATGGCAATGGCCGCGTCAGCCTTGAACGTACTGAGGCGAGAAAAGACATGTACCACGTTACCACACGAGTGTAAGCATTGGCTGTTTAAGCTCACCATGAGGCCCATTCTGAGTGTAGTATTATTCCATTTACTGACTACAGAAATCACTGTCAGCTGCGTTATAAGTCATGTCATAATTGTAAAGACGTGAGGTAACTGACTACATTGATTGAGTAAGCAGAACCACTATTTCGTAATACTTGAGCGTTTAGAAAACACGTTCTTTATTTATTTCAATGCCAGTGCAACGCGTGCCTTATAGCGGGAGCCGTTCGTCTAACTTACATAAAGAAATGGTCGGGATGCGACGCTACTTGACGGGTAGAGCTGCTTGCGTCCCACGTGCGTCTGAGTGCTTTTCTCTGAAGATGCGATAGACGTGTTTCCATTCTAATATCACACCTCTGTCAGATTTGTTTCTTCGTGCGCTTGCAACAGGGTTGCAGTGACGCTTCCCCATTGGTTATCCGCATAGCGCCATGAACAGCGTCGTGCTATCTCGAACACCGTATCTTTTACAAGCCAGCGTGACCGCCAACGTTGTGAATATGACGAATGCAAAACACTGCCCAACAATTTGATTGATATGAGGGGTTTATTGTCTCAAAACCATCATATGATTATGAGAGACGCCGTAGTGGAGGGCTCCGGAAATTTTGTCCACCTGGGGTTCTTTAACGTGCACCCAAATCTGAGCACACGGGCCTACAACGTTTCCGCCTCCATCGGAAACGCAGCCGCCGCATCCGGGATTTGATCCCGCGACCTGCGGGTCAGCAGCCGAGTACCTTAGCCACTAGACCACCGCGGCGGGGCAAAAAACACTGCCCGACGAATCTGCACACAGCCAAATTAAAAATTACTTCGCATTATTTCCGTCACGAGGTACTACATAAGACGTGGTGGTGGTAGTGGTTAGAAGAGGAGAAAGGCACAAATTTATGCAGCCCGGCTGGGAGCACGGCGTAGTGCCTGAAGACGTTATCTCCCCCATGAGAGCAAAGAACACGTGAAGACAAGGCGATGAGCTAGATCAGGAAAGTGCTAGAGGAGAAAGTGGTCAACGACTGGATTGGGTGCGTGTGGCTGTTTTTCAGTAAATTCTGGAAAACCTTGATTTATTCTGAAGTATAGCACGCCTTCTCCTCACCGAAGCACATGCGAACCACCCTGTTATGAATTACTAAACGCTGTAAAGCATTCTTGAGTACATTAGCGTGCTTAGCGTTATCGTCCTCTTCAAAGAACTTCTGTGTAATATTACTGAAGAAAAGCTGCTGCACAAAAAGTCACCTCCCCTCAACTGTTTCCAGAATTTCTTTTATTACAGCTATGATGAGGAGGGCGTCATGTGCCACCCTGCTGCTTACATATAGGCAAGATTGTTAGTTAATATACGTGGCACTTACAATAGTATCGCATAGAAAAGTACAATCACGTGTTGCTATAGAACAAGCTTCGCATTCATTCACTATCCTGTCCTGATTGCCGGCGCAACTGGTGAGCACGAGGTCAAGATCACTTAACAAGATGCGTTCTAGAATTTTGATTGATTGATATGTGGGGTATAACGTCCCAAAACCACCATATGATCATAAGGGGCACCGTAGTGGAGGGCTCCGAAAATTTTGACCACCTGGGGTTCTTTAACGTGCACTCAAGTCTGAGCACACGGGCCTACAACATTTCCACATCTATCGGAATTGCAGGTGCCGCAGCCGGGATTCACTCCCGCGAACTGCGGGTCAGCAGCCGAGTACCTTAGCCACTAGACGACCACGGCGGGGCTTGTAAAATTTTGTGGCCCACCTGTGTGTTCCAGTGTTTTTCCCACCAATTTTTCTTACTATATTTCCGCACTTTTTTCAGGAGCCGTGATTGCAGTCACAGTGGGTCTTTTCGGCTTTGTGTACTATTCTCTGGATGGCATTCAAATTGAAGTTTCCAAACAAAATTGTGTGGTTTCCACTCTGAAAATAACCTCGTTCATTTAACCTGACCATATTGAATATGTAAATAGTGCAAACCTGAAAAGAATAGGTTACTACCCCTGCACCCTACCTCGGACGCCTCGCGATAATACACTCATTTTATGCCAAGCATTTCACGCCCAGAGCAACAATTCTCTTCCATTGTTTAGTTCTCATACTTTAACCACGAAATGAGTACTATCGACGACTTTTAACAAAAATTTCTTCCCTTCATTTCTCATTGCTATAGACGCAGTTTCCCACCACCTCTAGATCTATATTCGCTGAATATGAAACGAATAATTTTTCATTCTCTGATAGAAGCTTCAAATTTTCACACGCTATGATTCACTCCTTGTCTGGTCTTTCTCGTGGTAGTTTCATCACATTTAGAAATGGGAGACCTGAATTAGACACAAAAAAGATTAGAAACGAAAAAGTTGAATACAACAGCTTATTTTGCTCGTACTATATTATTAGTTAAATGCAGCTTTTTTTTTTTCAGTGTGCACTGTAGCTATCAAGTTCCCTGTTCTTTAATGTAGGACTCTTACCGATCACACTTCTTAGTTGCTAAGTGTTAAGAAAACGCTTGCAATAATTTTTTTATTTCAGATAATATGCCCTTTGCATACCATTCTGTAAAAAAAAATACCTTTTTCTTCATTTTTTTGCTTTGCCACTGTTTGTACCTTCGAACTCCGTCTACAGCCCTACACTAGAGTTGCAGTATTTGTGGCTGAATAAAAACGAATATAGCCCTCGAAATCATTTGGAGGTGCGCTCCTCATTTCCTTTCTCCCACCTCTTACCATATGAGCTCACTCGTTATTGTGACAAAAGCGACCAGCATGGTAGTGAAACCATAGGACAGTCAAGCCAGGGAAAGATATGAATCAGTATTTCTTGCTTTTACCTATATAGCAGCATTAGTGACACATGCAAATCAACGATAAGTGACTAGAAATACTCGTAGCCCGAGTGGTAAAACACTGTACGCGTATTCTTTTAAATTGTGGGTTTTGCCAGTGCTGACGGCAACGGTGCTGTTTATCCTCTTTATATCATTTGGATTGATGTCATAATTATTCAGCGAAAATAAACCTTTACAGGATTATATACTCACTAACCTAGGACGACTCGAAGACAGAAAGAAGTGCGAAGCACAAAGCAGGAAATATTTACGTGAGAAGATAGTTTTGGCGTGATGCCCGAATATCATACTTACTCGATGATATCTTTAAATATGTCCCTGTAGGTATTCAGAAAGCCCAAACCACCGTAATCATATGATCCGATCGCAATCACGGTTCTTCTGTCATCATCGCTGCCTTGGAGCTCCTTGAGAACCTGTCGCAGTGCGGCAAGCAGTGGTACGTTAGGTTAGTCACTTAAAAAAAGACAGGCACTTTTTTCATTAACCAAGAATGATTGCACTTGCTTCAAAAAGAAATCACCGAAGATTACAATGCTGTCTAATGTGAATTACGAGCGCAGCTTCGCGTAGTGGAAAGGCCAACTGTATTTGAGGTTTCGGCTTTCCACGCGGCATAGAGTACGATACGACATAGATCACAATTTTTGCAAAGGAGGACAACACCCGCAACGCCATAATTCTTCTTTCTGTGGATAGGTAAGGTACGAGCCACATATCTGTAAGGTATGATGTGCACTTTATGTTGCTTGGGGCTAATAAGGTAAGAAATATTGGCTGAACACTGTGCAGTGGGTGGGAAGTATTGAACCACACTCATTTCTCAACTAGCACGATGTGATGCCTGCTTGTTATTTCATTACTCTTGTACCACGCTATATTACATAGGTACCGCGATTGATTGCCCGACAAGGCATCTGTATCGAGTCTTTTTGCAGATAAGTGTCAAGGTCTAGGGTGGCTCTAGAGGTACAATGCTTGAATGCTTTGCTGAGGGCCTGGGATTAAATCCTATTTGATCCTGAGTATGTTTTTTAGGTGCGAAGCTCCTTAAAGCAGCACCCGTTTGTCCCTCGTCGTAGTGCGTAACCAGTCTTACGTTTTGACCTGCAAGGTGGTGGCAGTGGGAGATTTTTTCTGTGCATTGTTAAACAATAAAAAATTCGCAGCGTGCGCGTTAACTAAAAGCCGAATTCTCCACTCTCTCATTCCCCATTAGCAGCCATTGGCATGTACATTGAGCACTATCTGACAAGAAAGGGTTGCTACGTTATACTCCCTGGGCGTAAGCTCCTTGGTATTAGAAAGGTTTAGCGAGCGTTGGGCAGCAGTGCTATGAATGCAGTGAACTAGTATATACCATGAACTCGAGGTGGTTAAAGGTGGGAAGTAGACACGAAGCGCAAGCCCTAAGAAAGTGTGCGTGTGCCACCTCTCGTTTAGTCCTTGGAATGTCCGCTGGATGGTGGTGCTTCTATATGCGGAATATATGATGAAAGAATGCGAGATGGTTGTACTTGGAGTGTTGACTAGATAGACGAACGGACACACAGACAGATGCATGGACTGACGCACGGAAGGCTGCATGGATGGATGGACGCATGGTTGGACGCACGGGCGGATGCATGGATGAACGCAGGGACGGACGCACGAACAGACGCACGCACGGGGGGCGACGGATGGACGCATGAACGGTCACACAGACGGATGCATGGACGGACGGAAGCAAGAACAAATGGACGGACGCATGCTTCTCCCCACTCTCCATCATTCACCCCGCGGATATGCTGCCATTTTTTCCTTCATATCTATCGATGCCAACGTGGCAACGCTGGTGCTACTGAACGCAGATACAGATCCAAAAGATCCCCACTCTAAAAGCAGAGATTTCAGAGAAGGTAAAACGAGAAGGCTTCGCTCTAGTGAGTTTTTGAAGATTTTCCGCGTTGGGGTAATAATTGCAGGGCATTGAAATGGAATTGCGGCCGCCCATCAATTTTTGGCCAGAAACAGCCATCCTAGGCGCCCAGAATAGTGCTCCATTCAAACCAACATGCATCCACCTCCAAAAAAGAAAAGGAAGTGCTTCGGTATGTGACATGATTTTTCTGAAGTGCTGTTAAAGAATCCACAACGTTTTTTTGGAAATTTTTGGGCACAAGCTTGATTTATGACACAGCGTAAAAATATTGGACAGACGGCGACTTCCCGGCATTACGAATTTATTTTTCATGATTTGATACTTTGCAGTTTGAAGGTTGGGCTGCATGTTATATGTAGGTGAAAATTACGTGCAAGGACCTGCGTTATCAATCTGGCCAGCGGCGCAACATTCTTATACTCATCAGGCGCCGGAAGTTTCAAGTCCACCTAGCCCGAATGTCGGCCTCGTTTTCAAACATTGCACTCACCACGTTTATTGAAACGCCAAACACCGTGCCTTCTTCAAACCTAGTTTCTTTACACTTTTTTTTCTGTGTTGATGACTGTCAGCTTGGTGGAGGAGAGCAGCTTCGTGTGATTCACGACAGTGATTGCAGACCCTCTAAACTACTATTCCAGTTCAGCCTCATTCTGAATAATCTTACACTCGTATGTTGAATTGGCAAATTTCTGTTATCATTCTCAATATTTGCACTACAAGGCACGTGACTACCCTGTTGTTCACGTTTCCGGTGTCGTGCCGCATGGTGCAGTTCATGGCTCCCTTATATATTCCTACTTTACCTCATAATGAGGTAAAGAGGTAATAAGGTAATGAGCATGCGTCTATATAGTGCTTTTAGCATTCTCTACCATATAATTTACTCTAAGTCACACAAAGTTCTAAGTGAGGCATCCTCACACTTTTGCAGATGAGCCCAAACTCCACAAAAAATGTTTCAATGACGTTACTCTTCGTTTAGCTTCCTCAGTTTTCTCGCACTCTTGCAATGATTTTTGTTCAGTTAAAACACACGAGCAAAAGTTTGTCAGACTTCTATTCGCTTACAATATATCTTGCAACAACTTTACTGAAATATACTACATTAAAGCTTGGTTATTGTAAGCGCTTCCTTCAAGCAGCCTCTCAGAAACGAAACTGCTCACATACATAACACCAATCCGCAATTGAACATGCATTGTTAGTTTGAAACCCATAAATAATTGTTAAGAGGACTGAGTCAGATGAAGACAGCAAGTTGACGACTCTGGCAACACATAGTTACAATAAAGCACCATCGTTCCAGAATGCCTTAACATCCGATGCCGTGCCCGCCTAGTCGAGTTGAAGTCAAGTGAAGTTTTATTTAAACATGCACGACGGGGTATTTTAGATGACCTTGAGTAGTTAAGTACATACGCGTGCGTAGAGTTCTCCATCAAAAGAGGCGAAGGTTCATTGCAATGGACCCTCCCCTCTCCCACCGTCGTACTAAGTGAATGTATGGTAAGGAAAATTAAAGCCCGTCGCGCGCTTCTCAGTGACTAGGGGAGGGCCGCACTACAGAGCCCCCCTCCCTTAACGCACGTCTATGGTTCACTAATGGAGCCAAATGCACCTTGACAAATCAAGCTACGTTACTCATGCGCTGACAAAACTGCCTTCAACCAAATGGAGACTATCCACTAGGGAGGCCATATTTAAAAATAAATGTTTGCTTTCGTTCACACTTGTGCATATTTGCGTGTACATAACAATAAATCATTGTTTAAATCTCCTTTGCCATTTGAGTGACATTTTTTATCGTAAAAATATTTTCAAGAGTAAGAAAATTTATGGTGTTTTTGCTTCCTTTCGAGTTAAGTTGTGATGAAAGTTCGCTTGTTTACTCCCCAGCACCTGTCAGCAGTACATACGATCCTAGAACTGCGGCATGTTGCAACCAGCTTATGGTGGTTGTATCGTCGTCTGTAGATGGTGGATTGTATGTGCGAGTTTCCGGATTTTCTCTGGTTTAGCAGATGGGAAACGCCCGAATTGCACGTATGGACAGGGTAACTTTGTGCTTAATGGTTGAAAATGGCGCAAGAACACGGGACACAAACCAAGAATACACAAGAAACAGCACCGGACTAGCAACTTACCTTTATTAACATCGCCTCATACAGGCACGTGGTCACACAAAAAAGCCAGGATAATACAAAACACGCAACGTTTATCACGCTTGCCTACCTAAATACAATATTCATTTTTTGCCGCAGGGTGATGAATGCTGGTGCATGAGTTACCTGGGTTTCTGTGTGTGACAACGTGCCTGTATATATATGTGAGTCGACATCAATTAAGACTAGTTGCGAGCCCAGCGCCCATATTTTTCTATTATTTTTGTTTCTCGTGTTCTTGCGCCGTTTTCAACCATGAACCTACATCAACTTGCAAACTTTCAGTGCTACTTAATGTTGTGCTTGCCGTGTAGCGTGACAAATACTAGGTCACGACCAAGTACGTGATTCAATGTCTTGCCTTCTGGCAAGACACCGGTCATGTATTCACTGCGACAATGGCATCCAAACTTTCCAACGTTGCAGCTAGCTTGGGTAGCCGCTCAACATAGCCCCGAGAGAATTTCATCGACACTGCTTATCTGTCCATGATTCTGCTCAACATGGTGCTGTTCATTGTCATCGACTGTAGAGTCTAAACTAGAGATACATGTGAAGATGATCATCGGTGCCTCCACGCTTTCGGGTCACATAAGAATTGTCTCACTTGCTGCTGCAAGTAGTATGAGCATTTATCAGGCACTTCTTTGTCACCTGCCTATGAGCTTTATTTGTATAAAATGTCCGCCCGTACCTCTATGGTCGGCACTTCACTATCATAACAGAACATCGCGCACTGTGTTGCCTGTCCTCGACGAAGAACATGTCAGGACGTCTAGGGCGTTGGATGCTGTGCTTTAAAGAATCACATCACATATAATCTTTCCCATCACATATAAGTCTGGAATATGTCATCGTGATGCATACGCGCTGTCCCGACGCCCACTTTTACTTTCTCTCGACAATACATCCTTCGCATCGCATCCTAGGAGCTTTGACAGCCCGTCTGCCCCACGACACCTGTCGATCACATCACTGGACCAAATTTAGCCTTCTTCGCAATACCGTTTCCGTTCACTTCAGCGGACCGACTTCCACTGTCGAACTTTTATTGACTACACTCGCGGCATCACTAAACCGGCCAACAGCCGCTTCAGACGCCAGCTTCCACCATTTCGCCTCGACGATGATGTGCTCGAACGCTATATTTATCTTTCCATGCGTAACAAGTGGGTGCCAGTTCTTCCCCGTTGCCTTCATCCTCGCGTTTTAAAAGCCTTCCACGATGACATTGCTGCTGATAATCTAGGTTATCACAAGATCTACGACAACAGGACCCACTTTCGCGTATAGCCAATGTCTTGAAGGTCGGAAGCTGGCCTATATATAATTCTCGTGCTTGCGATGGTAACTCTTTCTTGTTTCAGCATATGAGCCAACACATTGATTAGTTGTTGCTGGACCAAGGCCTTTACTGCGGCCCATATGTACTATAATAGCTGAAAGCTTGTTGTAATTGAATTGAAAATAGTTTTTGGCCCTATTATGTCCAATAGAACTCATCGAGTAAAGTCAGCATTGCAGCGTCTACTTTGTAACTTACGAACAGAAACACGTCGAGTTTTTAAATGCATGAAATACACCCCATTTACTCCACGAATTCAAGGGTAAGCACAAATGCAGTAATGTCAAAAACGTGATTTTTAGGAGTTTAGAAAATTGTGATAAGACAGGTAGTGCATAGTGTGCAGTACTACTCCGCAGTCTCTGTCCTGCATCGACAACAAACTCAACATACTGCATTCGTACTCGTAAGCATGGCATGTGTCGTAAGTCAGCAGATATCTCAATATTATGCGGCTAAGTCAGGGAGCGTCAGTCAAGACAGTCATAGTCGTCCGAAAAAAACAATAATATTCGGTCAAAGAAGGCACCATTCATTAATACGCGCATTACATTTCTACGCTCTGCACACTTTGTGCATGAACGTAATAAATTATCAAGAAAAAAATGACCGCAGTTTCCCGAGTGGGAACACTGGTTAGCATGCGGAGCATATATGTAGAACTGCGATAAATGTGGTTTGTAATTTGCGACATGCGTGTGTGTTATGAGTGAACACGAGTGAAAACGCATGCACGTATGCTGCGAAAGACGATGTTTATTGATGAGACGCTTTGAGTATTTTGAGTATGACTTTATGGTCCGTAAAGTGAAGGGTGAGTGCGTCTGGTTGCAGTGGTCGAAGGTCGAAATTTGCAAAGACGTGGTCGATGCACGTCCCGCGAACCGTGGTTGGATGATGTTCGCCGTTGTGCGTTGCTCGTTTCAGCGAGTGCCGCGACTCCGTGTAGTCGACCACCCAATCTTCCTTGATGACGTCGATGTTGAAGTCGCCAACTATCATGAAGGGTCGTCGTTGTGGTCATTGTTTCAGGTATTCTTCCACGGCTTCGTCAACGTATTTCTCCACGGCGGACCGCGATAGGTTGGGCGCGAGGTACATCGTCGTGACGTCGACTCCACAGATGCTAGCGACGCAGTGCTCGCCGTTGGCGCGTTTTGAGCGCCGGGCAACAGTTGAAGGTCTTCGACGGAGTCGACGTCATCACGCTTGACGTAAATTCCCACACCGCCCGCAGGTCATTGAAACCCGTGCATGCACGCGGCCGGAGCGTATCGACGTCGACGTCATCGGTGGCGTTGCACATCTCGGTGAAGCAAAGCACGTCCACTCTGTGGAGTACGGGGTCTCGCACGACGTCAACCGCGTGAGCGCGCCCCGACCATCGGTTATTTATAGCGAGCGCCGGCCCCGGCCTGCGCATGCGCGCGTTAGCATACATCTGGCGCACGTTAAACTAAAGGTCACGTGGTGCGCGGAGGGGAGAAGCCAGCGCAGCGCGCGCTGTGTTGAAAGGAGGAAGGGGTGCACATATGAATGGCGGAGGAGGAGGGGAGGCTGCGGACAGCGACGGCGCATGACTTGCCCCTAGTGTAACATGCTCCGCATGTAAAAATTAATGGAACTTAAAAATGCAATCCCGGAATGTCAACAGTTAGTGCTTTGGAAGTTAGGCCATTGCGAGAAATGGGTTTTGGGCAGAATGCGGATTGAAGTTACAAGAGCGAAAAAAAAGGAAGAAACGGCTTCCCTTACCTCTATAACGGGCTTCATGGCCTGCACAACGTCTTTAAGCTCAGAGGGCTTCCTGATAACATTCAGTAAGCCGTAGCTGCCAATTTTATTGCGTGCCAGCTCGTCGAGCTCATTCTTGGCATTACGCACCAGCTCCGGTGTGATTTGCCTGCCGTGGAAGAAAGAGCGTTTGGTTAAAACACGCAGTATAGGAACACAATGGTAGACATCCTCTGTAGCCATGTTCATCTTATGCTAGACAATGATTCATGTCAAAAAGAGTTACATTTATAAGACCGCCAAGAAAAACTATATAGACCCAGCCAACTTCC
The DNA here is from genome assembly GCF_013339725.1 of Rhipicephalus microplus. NCBI lineage: Eukaryota > Metazoa > Arthropoda > Arachnida > Ixodida > Ixodidae > Rhipicephalus > Rhipicephalus microplus. The sequence goes on along the minus strand of NC_051165.1, from coordinate 80,595,102 downwards.
TGTCTTCTCTATATAGCTTTGTAAAGATGCCTCTATTGGCTGTTGTATGAGTCACGATCTGGTCATAAAAGGATGAAAGTATTCGTTGGAAACAGGTGAAAAAAGCACGGTAGCTTCACATTGCTCTTCAAACCTATGCAGTGAAGTTATTTTTGTACAATACACCTGAGGTAGGAAATGTAATCTTTCCTGGCAGCCATACATGCTCTGTGGCGTAACACCAGAGTTTTGTGACAAGCAAACAAGCATCGACACGCAGAAGCGCTTTTATTGCGATAGCAATTAAATGGACACTCTCAGCTGGATTCTGCCGCTGCCATCGGCGTCGACGTCAATGTCATGCACCATATATGTATACGTATCTATATATATGAAAGCTCAAAAAGGAGAAAAGCCCCAAAAAATAATAACGCTCTGGCGCGGGGAATTGAACGTGAGACCTCTGCGTTGTGAGAGCAAGGTGTTAAGCCACCCCGGAGCTTTTTTATTCTTATTGCCTGTCTTTGGCTCACATAAACAATACAAATTCACAGATAATTACACAACACAATAAAAACATTGTTAAAAACAGTGGCTCAAATGTTGTGGCCACTAATTTGTTAAAACGTTTTCATCGTCGATAGTAATTCTACGCGCGGCAACCACTCTGGGGTAAATTCCTGCAACTTTTGTTCATCCAAAAAATTACTTATATACTCTTTGAAGTACGTGGTGGGCGCTCGTGCATCTGCATCAAAGTGCATGGCTGCCATACTCGATTTCAAATTGCTATGAAGAGCCATAAGCATTATCATATCATATCGGGTATCGTCGTCGCTTTGTATTTGCAAATAGCGATTGCTATGTGCATCAAGGGGAAAACCTTTTTTGATCGTGCGCCGGAGCACGTCTCAAAGAAAGACAGCATCCCAACAGTCAAAAATACATGCTCAATTGTTTCCTCTTTTCTGCATATTATGCAATGCGTGCCCCAAGGAACGTAAGACCCCTTTGCAGCCATCCAAGATTTGACAGTCAGCTTACCGGTATGCAATTTAAAAAAGAAATTCTTAGCACCTGGTGGTATTTTCATCGCCTTGACGCGCTTTAAAACAGTGTGCCCATGGCATACAATGTAAAGAGACCGATACAAAGGCACTGGTAAAAACACATCACATAGGTCCTTGTACAACTTTTTACGTCGGACTTGACTCAAGTATTCAAGTGAAAACCAGTGCTGACAGAAACCTACAGAAAAGCACAACTTCGCGGAGAAAGCCATAAACACCACCGGGTACGCTGCTGGTTGAGAGAACCATGTTAGGCAAGTGTTACTCCAGGCGAAGTTGACAGACAGTGCGAAGGAATAGGTTGTTGACATCTCTAAGGAAACGAAATCAAGTGACTACCTTTCTGAAAAACAAATGCGACAAGCCCAGTCCTCCATTTTGCCCTCGAAGAAATAACTTGGTCCGACTCGATCTTTCCCAAGATGACTCCCACACGAAGACAGCGAACGCACAGTGAAATTTTTGAATGTTTACCCTTGAATAATGTAAGACTAGTAAGATATACCACATTTTACTCACTAAGAATATATTGCTAATTGTGGCGTCAGAAAACACAGACCAATTCCAGCCATTCCACTTGTTCACTCTTTCCCGCAGGTTATCCACTTGGCTCCTCCAGTACGAATCTCTGTCTTTGTAGCATTCGAGGGGGGCACGCAAGTATTTCACTGGTGTCGTAACAAGCCTCATGCTGGCAAAACTGTCTGGGGTTTCTGGCCAGTCACCATGCCAATGCCAAGGCATTTTCCGCAGTTTATAGCGCTGCCGCTTGCAGCACAAGTTAGTAACACATTTTACAGCCTTTGCTATGCTGTCAGAGTCCGCACAAAAAATGGCAATTCCGTCCGCATCAGCCATCAGCCGGACTTCAACGTCGTGCAGCTTAAACCCACGGACACAGTCATTCTCAGTGACACTCAAACAAATGGACTCTTTGTACAAACGAAACAATGGTGGTGAGAGAGGGCAACCCTGACGAACCTAATGCTTGACTGGGATGCGCTTCCCCACCGCCTTGTTAACGATTAGCCGCGTTGAGCAGTCTAGGTACGCCATGGCAACCCCTTCTTTGATTATTTTCCCTAAATTCACATAATCTAGGATGCACAGCAGAATTTCATGAGGCACCCTGTCAAAAGCATTCTCGAGGTAAATTTGCAGCATTGCCACTCGCACACCAATAGCGTCGCAACATGCGAGGATGCTCCTTGCTGCGTGTACATTAGTGAAGATAGTTCGACCTTTAATGCCGCACGTCTGATGCGGCCCCACGAGCTGCGTAATAACTGTTTGCAACCTTTTAGCTAGGATTTTGTTGAATATCTTACAACCTCCATTAGTGAGGCAAATTGGGCGCTAAGAAGTTACTCTACACAGTGCAATGGGGTCTTCCGATTTTGGTATAAGAACAGTGTGGAAGGATGAAAAGGACGGGGGTAATACTTACAGCTCGAATGCTTCATTAAAAACGTCGGCTAAGCCTGGTGCTATTGCTAACTTGAAACATTTATAAAAGGCAGAAGTCAGGCCATCAGGGCCAGGGGATTTCCCTGGATGCATACTTTAAATAGCACTGTTAACTTCCTTTTCCGAAATGAGTTCCTTCAATAATTCTTTCGTATGTTTGTCAAGCTTTGACATCAGCGCTAAAAACTCTTTTAAAACAGTCGACATCAACTGAGCTGGCGGCAAATAAACCATTGAAGTGCTCAAAGAAAGCACGCTCGATAACATCAGCAGCATTGCTGACATCACCCTCGTGTTCAATTTCTGTTAACATTTCATCGCGCAGGCCACTTTTCTGAGCCCAACGCCCTTTTTGACGGTGCTTCTGCTATTATAAGTCGCTCGGCCCTTGCCCGAACCATAGCACCGCGGTATCTTTCGATATCGAACGGTTCTATTTTACATTTCAATGCGCGAATATCGTCAACAAACATGCCGGGCATCCTACATTCTTCGACGAGCAATTTTTCCAGGTTTCTGCGCATGTGCTTTTCTTCTGCTCCTTTTTCTCTGCTTATAGCGCTCGAGCGATCCAAAGCCTTCAATTTAACGACCTGCTTGAAGTTCTCCCATTTTTCTCTGAACGTATTCTTACTGAAAACTTTAATTTCTTCTAATTCCGTCATTACTTCTTCCATATATTTTTCGTTGCTCAGCAGATTCGAATTCAATTTCTACAGTTGTCCCTTGGAGGCCCTTTTCGTTTCTTTCGAGCTAGCTACTACAAAGCTAACCAAGCAGTGGTAACTAAATGAAACGGCGTTAACACTGTACGCCTTGCAGAGTGGCACCAATTCAACACTTACGTATGCCCTATCTAGTCGGGCGTGGCTGGCTGCCTGAAAGTGAGTGTACTGCTCAGTCCTGCCACCACCGAGATATTCAGCCACATCCTCCAAACCATGGTCCCTTATTATATCGCTTAAAACAGCGGTATACATGCATCCCTGTAATGTCGTTCACTAGCTTTGTCTTTGGCTGAAAGAACGCAGTTGAAGTCTTCAATAATGATAAAGAGCCTATTACACTGGGTATACTGCTTTAGTTCGAAAAATATGCGTCTTTCGTCGGCAACAGCCGGTGCGTACAAACAAAAATGGCAGCATATCCACGGAGTGAATGATGGAGAGTGGGGCGAAGCATTCGCCCGTCCATTCGTTCTTGCTTCCGTCTGACCACGTGTGCGTCAGTGTGACCGTCGATGCGTCCATCCGCCCGTCCGTGCTTGCGTCTGTTCGTGCGTCCGTCCCTGCGTTCGTTCATGCATCCGCCCCTGCGTCCGTTCAAGCGTCCATCCATGCATCTGTCTGTGTGTCCGTTCGTCCATTTATTCAACACTCCAAGTACCACGATCTCGCATCTTTTCATTATATATTCCCCATATAGAAGCACCGCCATCCAGCGGACATCCCAAGGACTAAACGAGAGGTGGCACACGCATACTTTCTTACGGCTTGCGCTTCGAGTCTACTTCCCACCTTTAGCCACCTAGGGTTTATGGTATGTACTAGTGCACTGTATTCATGGCACTGTGGCCCAACGCTCGCTAAACCTTTCTAAAACCAAGGAGGTTACGACCAGCGAGTATAACATAGCAACCTGGTGCTGCTGGTGGTATCTGGTGCTGCTTAACGTTCAATTATAAGAAAATTATTCTTGGCGCCGCTTATCGGTCTCCAACCTTTGCTACCGGTTTTTGTGAAGGTCTTCATGATAGTTTGAATCAAATTGTGGTACAATATCCAGGAGTAGAAATTGTTTTGGTTGGTGACTTTAATTATCCCAATATTCAATGGCTGCACTCCACTTCTTTAGTCAAACCTGCATCTGCTGATGCATCATCGTTTCTCGACGTTTGCTCCCTTTTTAACTTATCCCAGCTTGTCGATCAGGCAACCCGTGTAACACCGAAATCATCGTCTTTGCTTGATCTCGTCCTGTCATCTGCCCCAGATATTATTTCGTCAATAACACACATCCCAGGCTTGAGCGACCATGACGTATTGCAGTTCGCTCTTTCCCTTCCTGCTACAAGAAAACAGAAGCGCATAAAAAGCATCAGGGACTACAATAGAGCCAACTTCTAAGCTATTAATACGGGGCTTTGTATTTTTCTTGATAGCTTACTGCCACGTTATAGAGAACTAAGCGTTGATTACATATGGAATTCCTTCAAACAACAGGTCTATCAGTTAATCAACAAACATATACCGTTGCGGCGCGTTTATAGTAACACTAATGCTCCCTGGTTTACCCGTTATTTGAAACGATTGTCTAACAAGAAAGCCAGGCTCTATCGTACTGCCAAGAAATCTACTGGGCCGCAACGCTGGTCAGCCTACAAATTAGCAGCCGCATCTTACACCAAGGCCCTTCTAACGGCAAAACGTACCTTTTTTCAGTCAACTCTACCGTTATTGTTAAAGACAAATCCTAAGCGCTTCTGGAGCATAATGAAGCCTAAAAACGACACCACAATAAGCCTGGTTGATAATCACGGTGTACCAGTTTCTAGCCATCTGTGCGCATCGCTGTTAAATAATAGCTTCGCTAGGTCTTTTTGTAACCCGGTTGTAGATAAGTTTCCAGATCTTCAGTGTGTAAATTTTTTCCCAATGGACCCTATAGTTTTCGATCCAACTGGAATTTCTGGCGTCATCAGCAGCCTGAAACTGTCTTCTTCATGTGGCCCTGACGGTATTAATTCAAAATTTCTGAAGAATACTAAAGAGTATATGTCGATTATATTATATTGCCTTTACACTAAATGTTTCGATGACGGTTACTTGCCTAAAGATTGGAAAACAGGCCGGTTGGTACCCCTTCACAAATCAGGCGACGCACATAACCCCTCGAATTACCGACCCATCTCACTTACTTCAGTTCCATGCAAAATTCTTGAGCACATAATTTTTTCCAATCTTGTTAAGCATTTAGAATCAAATAAGTTCTTCCATTACTCGCAGCACGGTTTCCGGAAATTATTTTCGTGTGAAACACAACTAATCACGTTTACTAACGATCTGCATGTTTATCTTGATTCAGGTTTTGTGACTGACTGTATATTTCTAGATTTTTCAAAAGCATTCGATAAAGTAAATCACCAGCTACTATTACATAAACTCAGCCATTTGAAAATTGATCCACAAGTACTAGAGTTTATCCGAATCTTTCTTGCTAACCGCACGCAGTTTGTATCCATTAACGAAACTGACTCTCCCGAGGTGGCGGTACATTCAGGAGTACCTCAGGGTTCTGTGCTGGGGCCTTCACTGTTTCTAATATACATTAACGACCTGCCTTCTAACATTTGTTCTCCAGTTTGTCTTTGTGCTGATGACTGTGTGCTTTACCGTAAAATTACTAACGATACTGATATTGCCTGTCTACAATCCGGCCTTAACAACATTATTTCCTGGTGTAACCTCTGGCACATGGATCTTAACGTTTCTAAATGTAAATCAATGAGAATTTCGCGTAACAAACTACCTAGCCCTGATTACTTTCTTAAAGATACCTTACTAGAGTCAGTTGAATCTTACAAATATCTCGGTGTGCACATAACCAATAACCTATCCTGGGCGCGCCAAATTGAATATGTAACATCTAATGCAAACCGCATGCTAGGCTACTTGAAAAGAAATTTCTCGCTGTCCCCGTCTTCCTTAAAAAAGCAGCTATATATAACCTACGTGCGCCCTAGGCTTGAATATGCTTCCTCAGTTTGGGACCCTGGCCATGTAACACTATCTAATAAAATTGAAGCTGTGCAAAACCGCTCCGCGAGGTTCATACTTTCTAACTATCACCGCACTTCCAGTGTTACTAACATGAAATCCAGCCTTGACCTTGCTCCTCTTGCTACTCGCCGGAAACTTGCTCGCCTTTGTGTGCTGCATAAAGCGTATCACCATAACCCCATACTTAAATCACGTTGGCTCAACCCTCCTTTTTTCCTATCTGAACGCCTCGACCATCATTACAAGGTTCATATTCCGCACCAAAACACCGTAACATACTCCCATTCTTTTTTACCAAAAACATGCCATGATTGGAACAACCTGCCTGCGTCACTAGTCACGATTACTAATCATGAACGCTTTCGGGCGTCACTAGAAAATTTTATGCATTGATGTGCTCAACGCATTTTCTTTTTCCCTGGTTTTGTTTGCTGCTGTTCGGTTACCGTTCATTTGTGTATCGCAAATACGTTGTGCCATGTTGTAATTTTTTTTTCAATTTTTTTTCTATTTTTTTCTTTTTTTTCGCGGTGCTTCCTTGTTTGATTTTGATTTTTTGATTCCTTGTTTGATTTGTCGCGGTGCTTCCTGTTGTCGCGGTGCTTCATTTACACGTTGTTCTCGAGTGTTGTACGCATGTACTGAATGTGATTTGTTTTTCACGTTTCAATTGTATTTTTTGTCTTCTAAACCCACTCCCCTCTATAATGCTGTATGCCCTGAGGGTACAATAAATAAATAAGTAAATAAAAAAAACCTTTTTCTGTCAGATAGTAATCAATGTAAATGCCAATGGCTGCTAATGGGGATCACAGCGTGCGCGTTAACTAAAAGCCGGATGCTCCTGTCTCTCAATCCCGCTTAGCAGCCATTGGCATGTACATTGAGCACTATCTTTTATTGTTCAACAACGCACAGAAGAAATCTCTCCGGCACGACCTTGGAGGTCAAAATGTTATACTTGTTACACACTTTACCGTCTACAAGTGACGAATGGGTGCCGCTAGAAGGAGCTTCGCCCCTAATAAATTACGCGCCATTCCAAACACGAAAACAAAAGATCACCCACAATGAGCCGACCAGACGGACATGGCGTTAAGACTTCTCTTTTAGTGCCTAGACTCTGTCGGACGAACAGCACACAGACGGAAGAAGTCCCTATGGCATGGCTAACTATAGCAGAATACCGCCGCAAGAATTGGCGCACCATGCGCCCAGTTTCACCGTCGTCATGGACTTAAGTCTCTTGGACTGTCAGGAAGTCAAGTTCGAGGTCACTTACTAGTCAATAAAGCTGACATTGTTTTCTCCGTGAGGCAAGGCCGCGCACATTTAAAGTGGCAAGACGGATCGAATTTTCTATATGCACCATTGCAAGGCTGCGAAAAACCCAGGGGCATGGCGCTTACCTTACAACTGCAATTCCTTTCTGAACACCTTGTCCCAGTACAATCCTTAAGGTGGTGAAGGCGGCGTTTCCGCGGTCTTGCGCTCCGTGGAAATGTTTGGCCGTGGCCGAAGGAGAGGCCGCCGAGCGCGAAGTTGTTTTGGCGGGTGGTTCGTCCGGCGTGGCAGCAGTGGTGCCCTTCTCTTTTTCCTTTGCGTCACGGGGACGCTTTCCCGTCACAGTGCGACTGTCGCTTTCAATCCCAGTCTTAGGTTCTGGCTCGGAGGGGGTGTCGTCTGCTAAGCCGGGAAACGTGTCGGCGGTGCTGCTTGCATCCACTTTTTCATGGCATTCTCCTACGCCTTCGTATGGAAGCCCGGCTTCGTGCTTAGCTGGTGCTTCACACACGCCCTCTTCTTGACAGCACGACGGCCCATCTTGCACAGCAGAGTTTGGGCCAACTCCTGCTGTTTCTTCCGAGTATGCTTCGTCCAAGAGGTGCTCCACTGCGTCACTTTCCTGCGCTGGTCCGGTCACACTGGCATATGTCTTCGCACAGTCATCGTCTTCATGGCCGAAGCGGCGACAGCGACTGCAGCGGTGTACTTGGCAGTCCCGACGTATGTGACTGGTACTCTTGCACTGTAGGCACAACGGAGCACTGCCCGGAACGACAACGAGAGTCAACTCTCCGGCAATCTTGAGCTGGTGTGGAATGTCATCCACCATGACGTCAGAGTGCAGCTTTATTCACAGAGACCGTGTCGTTGAGCCTTTTCCAGTGATTCCTTGTGCTCTCCTCTTATCCCGCTTCACTTCGAATACTTTCCCATAGGGAGTCAAGGCAACACGCACGCTTTCATCGGTCACGCCGTGCAGCAACCAGTGAAGCTTCAAGCGAACCTCGTGGTTATTTGGGTCAATAAGCAAACATGGGCGATCCTTTACCTTCACGTCGACGGCGGAGAGCAACTTCCGAGCAGCGTCAGCACTCGTCGATGTCATAGCCCATACGTGGCTCATTTGATACGCCCCCAAAGCCAAAACGTCGGCGAGCGCGCTAAGCTTGGCCAAAGTATCCCGGTAATCTTCGACGCGGTAAGGCCGGGCTCTCAGATCGCCATGCATGAAAACAGTAATTGCAACAATACGCCCGAAAGGCAGATTGGACGGAATCACCTGATAATCGTCAGCGCTAGGCGCAAAAACCCTGTTACCGTGGCCCGTTCGGGCCGCTGAAGCCGCTCCGTCGGAGCCGAACACTCGGCGACCGTATCGCTCGAAAGCCGGAAGTGGAATAGAGCCACCCAGGAGCACATCCATTCCCGTTCAAACAGCAAGCTACTTATATATACCACTTACCGCTGCTCATGAGCATCTCAGGGAGGGGGGGGGGATTGTGTTTTCAACATTACCAGCAAGATGGCGCAATGAGCGCTCGTCGCCACATCACGCGGCAGCAGCCGCTTTCCTACGCGTACTTTGGCCGGCTTACAGAAGGGAAACGACGCTCCCTCACGTGTCCTTATTTCGCGGCGGGTAGGAGGGGATGGTCGTACGCCTTGTGCGCCTCGGGCTTTACCTGGAACGATTCTGCTGTAGTTACCGGGTGCACGAAGGTCCCTGCAATCATCGCAGTCTCCCTTTGCGAAAAGGACGCACTTTTCAGACAGAGCAAAGAATTAGACGCTTATTAGCGTGCGTCCGTACCGGTGAGTACGTTCTGTGCGTCATTTGTGCGTGAGCAACGTGGGGTATGTTTCCATCTGCTTTCCATTCTGCGCGTAACCTTTCAATTTGTTGCTATCGCATTCATTGCTTTGCCTTTCTGGCAAAGCTGTGACTTTTTTGTACTTAATACAAATGTGCTAGCATGCTCAAGAATCGGCACTGTCAGCTGATGAGGGGAACTTCTAAGGAGCAGTAATATTTATTGGAACAATGCGTGTATTGGTTCTGGGTGTATGTTTCGTTGCTAACTCCTTCATATTCAGTGGCGTTTTATGCTTATTCTATTTTTAAAGTACAGAACTTTCAACCTGCATATTCAGGCTTCCCGTGTTAGGCACATCGATCGGTTGCATCGCCTTTGCGGTGGCACAATAATAAGAGTGATCTTGGTTTCCATTGTTGTTTTGCAGCCGAAACGACACGTCCTTTTCCAGTACAAAACAGTCAACAATAGTATTTGTTCAGGGCCTTGTGTACACCCGCAGCTGCCGCGATCAGACATATCATTTCGGGACAGTTGCACTACTCTTCGGGATATGGGGCGTTTAAAAACACTTGTGGTACAGCGGACCTCAAACAATCGATCCGCATTCAAGTCTATGCAACCCTCGAAAAAAAAAGCTCTTCATTGGGGACTTGTCAGATGGAGCATTGTATCCCTAGAAGAACTTCATATTTGTAGGTCATCAGATATACCCATGTGTTCACCTCATCACTGTTTCAATATACCGGTCAAGGTAACAATTTTAATGCAGCAAGCGGAGAGTGGTATCGTTGAATGTTGGTGCTCGTGTCTTTCAAATCATTTATTCACTTTGTCACCGTTCGTTTTGCACCGTGTCTGTTTGTTTCCTAAAATATGGACCAACTAGCTCAGCACCAATCCCTGTTATTTTATATTTCTTCTACAGTCAGCACTTTTTTGTGCCTTCAGACCACGCATCACCCGATTAACTCCTGTTTTAAATTCATCGCTGTTTTATCATGCTTGTGGAAGCTACTACCGTATTGCGTCAAGTAAAGGGTGGTACCGTTGCAGGCTGGCACCCATGTCAATCACTTCGTTTCTTCAGTTCATCCCAGTACTATTATAAATATTACTATTATTATATTATTTATAATATCATCACCATCATAATTATTATTATTATTATGAATAGAAAACACATTACAGCTGGTTTGGCACAATTATCCCTGTTGTTACCGTTGTTATTTATTTATTTCTAAATGACTTTCTCTCAAAAATTTCAAAGCCAATAGCATGAGTATGCAGATAATACGGTGCTACTAACACGTCACATACTTTATGAAAAAGCGATTATTTCTCTTCAGAGTGTAATTCATGAAGCAATGCTAAGATTTCAGCTAAATTGCCTAATTGTAAACGTTTAGAAATGAAAAGTGATCTGCTTTCGAAGCCCTCTAAAGTAAAAAAAAAGTCTACGCCAGTTTTTGTTCATATCGAGCACTGCGATCCCTGCAAATGTACTATAGTAGAAAATGTTAAGACATTCAGGTATTGGGGTAATGTTCCACAGTGGTGTGTCATGACAGCCGCACTTGGGATTTGCATGTTCTAAACTGAGAAGTGACGCATGTCTATTTTTCAACATGAAGTGCTTGGTGCCTTTACCAGAGGAAAAAAATGCTGGTTCAATTGCTAGCATATAGTGCTGTGAGAGATGGTATTGCAGTTTTCGTCTTTTACTCAGAGCGCTGGAAAACGCACACAGAACGTTTGCTTCAAAATATTCTAAAGAGTGTTGCTTACGGTATTTAGGTATATGTCAATACTTTTTTTTTCATGTTTATGGTGTTTGTATGCTCCATGATTTTTTCACTAAAACAGTTGTTTTAACATACAACTGGTGTAATATCTTTAGAGTGTCTTATGTTGCGCGTTGACCACTGAGAGGAAAAAAAAAGCGTTTTACTGTACCGCGAATTTCTATCAGATATTGAGAAGCGTGTAGAGCTGTATATAATCCCGAACTTTTCAATGAATAACCTGAAGAGTGTTTGTTTCAGCAAGCTCAGAACAGCAATTAAACAAATTACTCTCTCAGCTGTAAAATCACATGGCTATGGCCTACTTGTAAATGCTCTTCGTCACTCGTGTGTTGTTCTTTTTACTTACTGCTTGTAAAAAAACAATGTTGTCAATCATCTTTCGCGTTCCAAAAAGAAGCAAAGATAGTATTTGTGACAAATTTTCTGGAACTGCGACAAGCCTGTTTCTTTGTATTTCTCATAAACGTATACAATAAAGTGGAAAAATTTACTACTACTACTGCTACTACTACTACTACTACTAATAATAATAATAATAATATTTATATATTATTAATAATAATTAAAAATTTTAAGCTCCTTGTTCAATGCAGAGTTCCAAAGAATTATGTGGCTATCCTGAGTCATTAAAAAGTAATGACCATTTTTCTAACAACACCTAGATACATTAGAAACCGACACTGCAGGTAAAACTATAGAACAGCTGCCATCTTCTCAGAACTGTTTCTTGAAATAAAAATTACGTAATGTTCAATCAATGCCTGGTTTGGAAATGGGCGTTCCTCAATGGGAGTCGGTGTTCCGCCCTACAGTTCAGGGAGTGGTCGAGGTGCGACGCTACATGTAGAGTAGGGCTGCTTGCATCCCAAAAGGGTCTGAGTGTTTTTCCACGGAAATGTGATAGACTTATTTTCCTATTTGTTATATTACTTCTGGCAGAGCCGCATTGATCGAACAATGTTGCCGCCGTTTCACTGCGCTCATAGAGTGAGCGCATGCAACAGCGTCACTGTGAGTCCGCACAAACAACTACCGTCCTATATCAGTGACATCACTAGTTTGCAGGCTGCTGATGCAGATAGTGAAGAAAAGACTACAGACACCTGTGGAGGATGAGGGGGCACTGCGAGAACTACAAAATAGGTTCCGTAAATAAAGAAGGTTGGAGGACAATCTGTTTTTATTGATGCAGTGCATCGAAAAAGCGAAAAAAGAACTCAAGAGCGTGTGGCTGGCATTTCTAAATAACAAGGAAGCTTAGGATAGTGTGATTCAAGAAGACTTGTGGGGAATACTGGACACACTAGATGTGGAAGATGGATTAACTAATCTTCTAAAGAATATCTATAAAGTAACAAGGTAGTTATCAAATGGGAATAACAGGTATCCGAACCTATTAAGATACAACACTGGCTTCGACAGGGATGTCCCTTGTCACCTTTGTTATTTATGCTGTATCTACAGGCACTTGATTGATATATATGTAGGGTTTAACTTTCCAAAACCACCATATGATTATGAGAGACGCCGTAGTGGAGGCCTCCGGAAATTTTCACCACCTGGGGTTCTTTAACGTGCACCCAAATCTGAGATCACGGGCCTACAACATTTCCGCCTACCACCGGAAATGCAGCCGCCGCAGCTGGGATTCGATCCCGCGACCTGCGGGTCAGCAGCCGAGTACCTCAGCCACTAGACCACCGCGGCGGGGCTATCTACAGGGATTAGAAACTAAATTAGAGGATAGTCGACTCGGCTTCAGCTCCTCTTTTGCCAAGTAAGGAAAACCCATTGAACAGTCATTACCGCCGTTGATGTATGCAGATGATATAGTATTATAGTCGACAACAAGGAAGATCTGCAAGGGTTGATAGACATCTGTGGCAATGAGGAGATAAGTTAAATTTGAAGCTCAGTGGGGAAAAAACGGCAATCATAATTTTCAATGATAACAAAGGCACTGAGCATACGATACAGGAAATCACGCTAGAAATAGTGGATAATTACAAATATTTTGGCGCATGGATATATAAGAAGCGGAGTACCTAAGGGAGCACGAAAGATAAGTAATGACAAAGGGTGACAGGATGGCAGTTGTAACGAAACATGGGGCACTGTGTAACTACAATAGATATGATGTGAGAGGGATTTGGAAAAGTGTCTTGGTCCCAGATTTGACGTTCGGTAATGCGGTATTGTGCATGAGATTGGAGGTTGAAGCAAGATTTGAAATCAAACAACGTGGAATTGATAGACTTGCTTAAGGGCATACGAAAACACCCCGAATCTGGGGTTACAGGGTGAAACGGGATGAACATCGTTTGAGTGGAGGGAAGCTAGGAGCAAGATATAGAATTTGATGAGCGATTGAGAAAACAAGAGAGGAGCGTTGGGCTAGGAAATTGTTCAGCTACTTGCACATGAAGAATGTTGATACTAAACGGAGGAAGCGAACTCGAAAAATATGAAGCAAGTATTTAGACAACAGCAGAATATCAAGCCAAAAAGAAACATCGGTTAAGAAGAAGGTGAAGGAAACAGAGAGGTACTTGTGGAAGAATCGAATGCTTACAAAAATGTCCCTGTAGTCTTACCGAAACAGGAAATTGCAAAAGAAAAACTCAACGATAATTGTCGGGGTAGTTCTCTGCTGTTCGAGGACAGAACGACATCATTGTGGACCAAAACGTGCCGAGCCAAATACAAAAGCACAGACAAGTTATGTAGTGCTTGTGGAGAGGAGGAAGAAAGGGCTGAACATTCGATAATGTCCTGTAAAGGGCTCCACCCTATAGTCCAAGATAATGGCGCAGATCTTTTCAAAGCATTAGGGTTGAGGGACAGTGAAGGCAACATAGACGAGTAGCAATACACAGGGGGAGGCCAACTGATGGGTGGCTACAACCAAGGCATGAGTGAAATTCAATCTTTACAGATATAATGAAAGTGCTAAGCTTTATGGCTACGTGGCGTGATCCGCCACCGGATCTTAAAGGCACAGCTGGACACATGCATCCATTTATCGTTCCACCCCACTGGTTTCCTGCATACTGCTACAAACGGCGACAGGCTATCTCAAAACACCGCATTTCTAACGAAACCAACGTGACCACCACCACACAACAGGGATGCAAGACGCCGCCGCCGCATCTGTACACAACTGAAAAAAAAAAATTAGGCAGATGCCACGGTACCTAGGAATCGATATTATGCGAAGCATGCGGATGGAAGATGACCGTGTTGCAATTTTTCTTATTTAGCGACATCTCATGAAATGATGCTCAATATATTTACAAATGCTGCACGCACAGACTTATGTTGAAGAGTTGCCGATGTTTATATAACCCGTTGTTTGCACTTGCGCAACGATGCCAACTGGAACGTGCGTATTAGCAAGACTAGAACTGATATGAATCGCTGATGCTCACGAGAATACTGGCTCTGGACATTGCTACATAAATCAACTTCATCGCATGGCTGCTAACCACAATTGACGATAACCTGACAGGACGGCTGTATCAAAGGAGTACATATGTAATGTTTATTATATCGGGTTGGCAGAACTGCAACCTACTATTGACGTTTGAGGAAAATCAGCGTCTATTTGAAAAGTACTTTCGAGACCTGGCCTAGCTCTGTGGTAAAATACTTTATTGTCACGCAGAATGCTTGGGTTGGATTTTAGCTTGGACCGTGACATTTATTCTATGCCTTCTTTGGGTCGACGCTACTAATGTCGGGTATTTTTTGACGCTCGTGCGTGAAAACTTCCCATGCGTGTTCTCGTCGTTCCTGGGTAGATACTAAGTGTCAATTACCTGTGGCACATACCTGCATACCAGCGGCACATAACGGCCCGTGGGTATGTGCTATTGTCTGTCGGGAAGTGTTTGACGATGCACGCGACAGGATTGTGGCCATTAATCATGTCTTGACCAGCACGTCGTATTCGTCAAGCCGTCTTACCCTCCTATGCTAATTTTGGTTCACGCAAAGGTAAGGGGGTGACCACGAGAGCGCCCAAGCGTAAGCGGCTAGATATATAGTGTTATGCCTGCGAGTCCACAGCGAACGGCCGTGCCTCTCAAAAAGGCAATCTGTGTCAAGGCCAGCCCGCAGTCCGCCTGACGCGAACAACTCAACGGCGTAAACACGCGCGGCGCCTCTCTGGCGCCCACGTGCAGTGAGTCAGCGCACGTGCAAGCGAGCCCGTCGAGTAAACAACCGGCGTCTTGATGTCTGGGGGTCTGACGCATTGCGCGGCGACCCCATTGGAGGAGTCTGCCCTGACGACCAGCGGCGCTTCTGATTGGACATTTTGATTGGACCCGGTGAAAATAAAAGAAGCCCTGCGGCGCGTCGCGATCGGCCGTCCTAGGTGAGAGGAGGTGACATGTGTGTCAGAACGGACCCGTTTGAGAGCAGACCTATGTGTTAGAGAGGAGAGCTCGGCTCTTCGAGTCTCTGTCGGCCCCAGTGCCGAATTTGTAACGCCTCTGTATATATGCTGTACATAAACCTTGTTTAACTCACCGTCGTCTCGTCCGCTCGTCTTATCAGCTCTGCGCAGAAGCAGTCGCGAGCTGAGAAACATACGCTACCAAACGGCTGGTGACCTTCCCGGCGGAGTTGGAAGCAGTGGCGCCTTCGGGACCGTGTTGGCGTCACCGTCTTTCGCAACAGTGGTTGCAGCGGTGAGATTTCGAGGCGCCCTTCGTAACGTCGTCGGAGGTGCGCGTCGCAACAGTGGTGGCAGCGGTGGGATTTCGGAGGCCGTGCGTCGCAACAATAGATACGCTCAAAATTGCCGAAGTTTGCTAAGAAATGCTTCGCATTTAAACACTTAGCATGATTTCTGTCCTGAGACACCGCATAATGGTTCTCTCCCCCGGGACCGCAAAGTACACGCTAAGGATATGGAAGAGCTAGAAAAGGCTGAAAAATGCTAAAGAATAGGGTGGTGAACGGCTGGATTGGGCGCATCTAGCTGTTATTGAGGAAATAGAGGAGGTGCTGGCTAAATTGTGTAGATACATTAGCAAGCTTGTTGAGCATAATATTGCCACTTGACCGTAGTAGGTCGAGCGCAAGAGCGGCTCCCAATCCTACAGGAGAAAAAAATCTCGTGCTTCTTTTCTGCTGCGGTAATTTTGAAATTGTCATTACACGGCTGCAGTACTTTATTGCTTAAGTTGCGCGCATTCTCATACAGCAGCTGTGGTTTTCATGCATCATTGCGAGTTTTATAACTTCTTATTTCTGACTTAAAGTGTGGCAGCTTGGGCTAGTTAATGTGGCATGACGATAGTTATAGCGCAAGAACAAAAAGATGACACAGAGACAAGAAGGACACGTGTCTTTTGTGTCCTTCTTGTCTCTGTGTCGTCGTTTTGTTCGCGCGCTATAACTATCGTTAATTCTGACGCTTCAAGGAGAAAGCTATAGTACAGCATCAAGTACAATTAAGTATTGGACAAAAAGGAAGCATCAACACAAGTTGTGGAAATAATATACGAAACGTGGACTAGCAGTGAAGCACCTACATCAGATTTAACAGGAGATGTGAAGAACTTACAAATAGAACATATGCCTCAGCTTGCTCGTAGGAAGATTGTGCAAATTTAGGGGGTCTCAAGCTATGTTTTCGGTAAGTTTCAGTTATATTAAATGCCTTTATTTATTTATCTATTTATTTATTTATTGAACTATTTATTTATTTATTTGGTTCTGATCTCTAAATTCCATTATTTAAAAAAACACACTCCTTGAACCTTGCATTCAGGCGAATTGCCTCAGATTTCTTTCTAATTATTGTTTTCTGATTAACTTTTGTGTACTATTTCTTGATAGCTTGAATTGGGCAGCATTCAGTTAGAAACATGTAGAAACAACAAATTAGAAACACGTAGTAAAAAAGAATTAGAAACAAGTAGTAAATTGGGCAGCATTCAAAAACAGGTAGCAACTTTCGCACGATAGCCAAATTTGGAGAAAAAGAGTCAACCAAACAATCTATTTCAGCCTTCGTACGATAATTTGCGTCAGTTTAGAAATGTAGTGATCGCGGAGGTATGACTCACAAGATAGTGCCCTCACTGTGTGTCTGCCTGGTCGAATTTTACCGCACTAACCATTTGCCGTTATGACGGCGCAACGTGCATACTTTCGCACATTTTACTTGTATTTTTATTGTCTTAAGACTTTTTCATTTATCTATCAACTGTTAAATTTATTAGACCTTGCAAGTTAAAACTGTGATAATGACTTTGGACAGCAGCTTCGAAATTTTTTCGGAGGTTTGTGACTGAACATGAAGCGTAAACGTTTTTCTGTTTATTTCTTGTGACGCCTTCCGATAGCAATAACTAAGTAGTACTTCTTTTTATGCACATTGATCAGCGGCTTTGTCATAAAAACATTTTCTTGGCCATGTTCTTTTACTGACTTGGCGGCATATTGTGATGACACTGTATGTGTGTTCGCATCATGTTTTGCAAAATATTACAATAGTGAATGACTCTAAAGGTACTGAACTTCTCGCACTTGAAATATGAGGTAGATAACTGCTGTAAATGGAGTCCTAAAGGTCAGGCGTGTCAATAGAGTTAGAAAAGAAAACTTTAGTACTACAAGTTTGTTTAAAAGGTATAATTACATGTTTCAGAAGGCGATATAGTGTCAAAGATATACGACGTTTTTAATAGTGATGGCATGGTTAAAATCTTACGCTACCGTGTAACACCATCACAACTGTTTTCACACCTAATGTTGGAACAGTCAGAAATGCACACAAAAACATCTTTCTGATGATCAGTACGTCCAGCGAAATTCATGCGTTGAAGAAGATTCACTAACTGAAGAGGCACTGAATGAATGCACAGGCTGAGGTTTTCGTTCTCTCACCAGTGGTCGAAAGCAATCCCAGATTGGACCTTTGTATACGATCTTGCCTTTATTTGAAACAGCTTCCAGCTGTTGCGCTCTGACGAGGGTCGAATCTTCCCATCCACGATGACAACGTCGGTGTAGTAGAGGTATTGACAAAGGTCATCATTCGGGTACATGTTGTTAGCGACGGCGGTGTGGCCCACGGTGCATAGAAGCTCCTTGACTGCAATGAAATTGCAATGTTTATCAGCCGGTTGCATATGTTACTTCTGAAGCATTTACCGTTGCGATGTTCAAGTTTTAAATTCCGCGAGATTCAAGGTGAGTTCAAGGGTGGTATATAATTCTAGAATAGTTATCAACTATAAAAGCTACCATGTAACATTTCATGTAAAATTTCTCAGAAATGCACGACAAAAAAGAGGGTAAGATTGGTAAGGGGCACCGCTCTATTAACAAACCAACTGTTTAAAAAGTAAGCAAATCAGCGTACCTTGTGTAACGTCTTTCCTTGATACAATATTTGAACCTCCTATTGGTTCCTCCAAACATGAAATCCCACACTCGTAAAGTGTGCCACGTGGTTCACTAATTACACTTGTTTTTCATTTATAGATATGAAATTCTTTCTTCGAGCTTACTGGTCCGCATACTCATTTCATTTGAATACCTTTGTTTTGCCAAAAATTGTTATTTTGAAAAATTCTCCCTGACGTAAATGAACGGTAATATTAGAAACCTTTTGTGTTCTAGCCATGTACAACGTACCGCAAAATATAAAATGGTATTCCACAACGGCTTTTAAATCTCCAAACCTACATAAAGCTTTAATCGTTCACTTAATATTACCCACCAAATATTTAGCACTGAAACACAGCGCACACTTCGCCGAGTTTCCTCAGCTAGGAAAAACACCTGACGCCGAAACTTTCTGAAATTTTCGCCGAATTTCCCGCACGAGATGTCGAGACAGATTTCTTGACCTTTCTAGTGCATCTATTGCATCTCAGCGTGTATCGCTCAAAGGCGGATGCCCACGTAATTAACTAACATTTCCACTTACTCGCAAAACATGCTATTCTGCACCGAAAAATCTAGCGACCCATTTGTTGAAGCTTTTGATAGTTATTTTTGCTCACAACTGTCCTCGGCATACGCGCTTTGAATAAAGTGTCCGGTGTGTCAACTTCGATTAAAAGCATTGTTCAGCATGGAACCT
The DNA here is from genome assembly GCF_013339725.1 of Rhipicephalus microplus. NCBI lineage: Eukaryota > Metazoa > Arthropoda > Arachnida > Ixodida > Ixodidae > Rhipicephalus > Rhipicephalus microplus. The sequence continues at coordinate 80,575,791 of NC_051165.1, read as the reverse complement.
CGAGGTGCGCTATTATGAGACAGAGATGAAGCAAAAGCGAATAATCAATGTTTCGGTTTTACGTCCCGAACCCACATTATTATAGTGAGAGAAGCCGTAGCTGAGGGCTCCAGTAAGTTTGAGTACGTCGTAATGTGCACGCGTGCACTCACATGTAAGCACACGCGCTTCAAACGTTCTGGGCACCATCATAGAGACTTGGTTCCTTAAGGTGAGAAGTCGAGCACAATAACTGCAGGACCATCGTGAATGGTACCAAATAGGAAAGGCAGGGAGGTTAATCAAGCTTTGACTCAGTCGGCAGCAGTACTGTGCTTATGGTGTACAGATGCTGTAGCTTACCGTTCAGTCGTTTTTACGGTAAGCTGTATGTCGCGTTACTCCCACCGTGTCGGAGAAGAAGGAACAGAACTGATAAGAGCTTAAACCCGAAACAAGAGGCGCACTTTATTGCACGTCCATCTTTTATAGCCCGTGAGGGCGGAGCCATCAGATGGTCAGTCGAGACGCCGTAGCCGGTTTGGAATGCTGGCACCACTGGGTCAAATAGCAGACCATGTCGATGAATTTCCGTGGGCGTTCCACGAAGCGCTGGTCACGTTTTATTCAATGCCAGACTCCGATTGTAATAATGCGAAAACAATTAAATGCACACTCTCAGCTGAATTTTTTGCTGTCATCGTCTTGTCTTGGTTATGTATATGTATGTAGATATATACAAAAAAATTGACAGATCCCACGTACAGCGGGAATGGATGATATGCGAAGCACGAATGAGAAATGTTGATATGTCACTTTAAAATCAGCGCAACGTTACGACGTGGACGTAAATGATGCCGTACATGACTTCCGTGTCATGATTATCATGTTTTGATGTTTCGTTTACCTTCTTCATCTATTCACGTCACGTGATACCTAATTTAGTATATAGGGAGCTACTGAAACGACCGCGAGCACGCTATGAGCGTGGTATGTTGTCATGTTCCTACATGACACGCGTGTCAGGATTATCATGTTTGCACCAGTCATATATTTCGTCATCCATTGGCATCCCGGAACACCAAATTTGCTATATGTGGAGCTAGCAAAATGGCCGCGAGTACATCATGAAGGACCCACTATACTCCAATGTGGCGTTGACCCACGTGCGCGCTGGGCACAGCGACGCTGCGTAAGCAAAACGCGATCACTCTGTAGTCTGACGCCAGGCGCGACCGGCGCGACCAGCGTCCGTAGGCGCGGCCCGACGGCAAACGGCGCGAAATGCGACTTGCTGCATTTCGCGCCGATGCGTACCCAGACAACACTGCGTCTCCCTCTTTTCGTGACCGAGGGACGCCGGACGTGCTGAAACGCGCATGCGTCAAAGCAATGCAGCGTGGCACGCGCCTGCGAGTGTTTGGCGTCTGGAACGCCGCTAGTGGCAGGACCCATAGAGTTTCCCAAAATTAACTGGAGGGCACTATGGCGCTGCGATCGTTCAGTGACCATGGGAATGATGGGTAGTACACACATTTGCCTAGTCTTTATACTTGTGGGCGCCGAATCGTACTTGCGGCTTCGTTTATTGCTGGTTACGGTTTTGTTTTGAAAGAACAAACTCTTTTGAACTTGCTGACTTAATTCGAAATGGTAAGCCTAAAATAATAAGGTTGTAAAGCGCAAAAGCTGAAAATTCGCTAATTTACGTTTTCGTGAAAAAACCGCTCCAAGCCACACAAACACATACGGAGCCAGAAGCAGGCCACAAGTACGAATAATAGACAAATGTGTGTACTACCCATCATTCCCATGCTCGCTGAAGCGCCATGTGTTGCAGCTGCAGTAGACACTAGCGCCAGAGCTCCCTCTAGTGTATATAAAGAAACTCTATGGCAGGACCGGTGCCCTGCGTGGCAACGCCGGCGTGACGCGACGAAATGAACGCCGGCGAGCACGCGCACCGTGTCACGTCGAAATGTATTGACGCCTTGACTGTGGCATGTAGTCGGGTTTTGACATCACACGCATCTGATTGTTATCATATTTGCACCAGTCACATACCTTTGTTATCCATCCACGTCACGCAAATACCAAATTTGGCATATGTGAAGCTAGCGAAACAGCCGCGTGCGCATGAAGAGTGGCATGTAGTCATGCTGTTACATGGCACACATGTTGTGATTATCATTTTTCAAATCACATTTAGCTATGTCGTTCGTTCGCATGGCGTAATATCGAGTTTCGTACATGTGAAGCTTGCGAAACGGCCGCGAACGCATCATGAGCGTAGCATGTAGTCATGTTGTTACATGACACGCATCTAATTTTTATCATGTTTGCACCAGTATCATATCTTCTTGTTCCAATCATGTGTCCCGTAATACCAAATTTGGTATAGTGAAGCTAGCAAAACGGCAGCCACTACACGATGAGCTTGGCATGTAGTCATGTTGTTACATGACGTGCATTTGATGATTATCGTGTTTGCACCAGTCATATACCTTCCTCATCCATTCACGTATTGTAATACCAAATTTGATATATGTGACGCTAGCGAAACGGTCGCAAGCGCATCATGAGCGTGGCTTGTAGTCATGTTGTTACATGACATGCATGTCATGATTTTCATGTTAGGGTCTGTCGCTTGTGTTCGCCATGTAATCGTGGCATACCATACCAGTTTTGCAACCTGCCATGGGAACGAAAGCACAGCAAGTGCTGCAGGACTATCAATTGTAAATCATGACATTCATGGCAAAAATGTCATGACTTTCATGTTATGTTTTGTCAAATATCTTCTTCATACTGCCATGTTATGCCATAGCGAAATTGGTATTGATACCATTATCAAAACATTCAAGAGAGCTAAAAGACGTAGGTGGCTAGATAGATAGATAGATAGATAGATACACTCAAAGTCACCGAAGTTCGCTAAGAAATGCTTCGCATTTAAAAGGCACAATGAAAAATATATAGGAATACAATGTTTCAAGTCACCCTACTGAAAATTCGAACAAGCAACTTTTCGCTCCTCACACGCTGCGTTAACCAACTGGGCCACGTCGCTCTTTGTAGGGGCGAAGCTTCTTAAAGCGGCACCAGTTCGTTCCTCGTAGTACGTAACATGTCTTACGCTTTGACCTCCAAGGGGGTGCCGGTGGGAGATTTCTCCTGTGCGTTGTTGAACAATAAAAAAATCGCAGCGTTTGCGTTAACTAAAAGCCAAATTCTTCTGTCTCTCATTCCCCATTAGCAGCTATTGGCATGTTCCAGTAGGAAACGTTAGTAGAAGTAGAAGTGTAAGTGTTAGCTAAAAGCCGACTTCTGCTGTCTCCCATTCCTAGTAGCAGCCATTGTTTACCTCCGTGATTAATGTTCAAAACGCCGTTGATTGATGAAAAAAACCAACGAAATACGCCAGATGTTTCTAAAGCAAAACGAAAAGACGCCAGCTGCTTAACGAAAGACGCCAGGTGTTTTTTAAAGCAATGGTTTTATAATCAAAACCATATCGCGATACAGGTTTGCAGTTGACGATGCTCGTCACCTTCGGTGTGTGCTCGTATGGATAAGGATGCCGAAAGTAGAATAAACTTTTTCTAAACACATATACCATGAACTCGAGGTGGTTAAAGGTGGGAAATAGACCCGAAGCGTAAGCCGTAAGAAAGTGTGCGTGTGCCACCTCTGGTTTAGTCCTTCAAATCTCCGCTGGATGGCGGTGCTTTCTATAGGGAATATTATTATTATTATTTACATATACTGCCAATCCCAATAGAGATTATTGCAGGAAGGGCACATACATTGTGAAAGGGCAAGATTATACAGAGGGTACTCACTGAAATATTATAATAACAAGTAAGACAAAGCCGACAGAAATACATTTGATGACTACATCTGTACCACTAAAATACATTCAGTAGCATAGGACATCAATTCCAACTAGTACTGAAAAAAGAAAAGTGAGCACTTCAAACAGTGGACAAGAAAAAAACAGGGTTCGTCAGTTCTGAAGACAATAAATACCATTCAAGCAAAGATGATAAAGTTTCCAATGATTGACTGTTTGTTATACTGATTGGCAAGTTATTCCACTCGCGAATCGCTAGTGGAAAAAAAAATATTTCAGACAGTCCGTCCGGCACTGATATTCATTCAGTGTCTGAGAATGCTTTTGTCGTGTTGGCCTTGTTTCTTTAAATGACATGTACTTTGAACTGTCAATGTTTAGCTGTTAATGAACTAACTGATATAGGAATTACTGACGTGCCAGTTTAGCGAGGTTTTTTTATTGTTAAGAGACCTGCTTTTTTTAAAAGTTCTGTGGGTGAGTCAGTTATTCTGTACTTGTTATAGACAGATCTTATCGCTTTTTGTTGTATTCGTTCGAGGGCATTTATGAGATTGTTTGTAGAGGGAAACCATGCGACGTTTGCATATTCTAAGACAGGTCTGACGAATGCTTTGTAGGCTAGAAGTTTCGTTTCAGGTGGCGCGGAAGCGAGGCTTCTAAGAAGGAAAAACAGCCGTTTTAATGCAGCTGATGTGACATGACTAACGTGGATATCCCATCTAAAATCTTGCGTTAAAGTTAAACCTAGATATTTGTGTTCAGTCACTACCGGAAGTGGAGAGTTATTTATAACGTAAACAAATTCAGATACTTGCTTTTTTCATGTTATCCTCAAGAGAGCAGATTTTTTAACATTCAGGGTCATTTGCCAAAGAGCACACCACTTAGATATGAACTGCAAGGCATTGTTCAGTTTTACATGATCTTCTGGGGCGTTTATTTCCTGGTAAAGTATACAATCATCAGCGAAAAGCCTCACATTAACACCAATGCCAGCAGGTAAATCATTAATGAAGATCAAAAATAAAATGGGGGCCAAAACACTGCCCTGCGGTACACCTGACGTAACGTTGGCTATGGAAGAACTTTCGCGATTGACTTGCACATACTGTGTTCGGTTACTCAGATAATTGTCGATCCAGTCAGTAAGTGGGCCTGCACCTATCGTTGCTTCTAATTTTTTTATAAGTTTTTTGTGCGGCACTCGATCAAACGCCTTTGAGAAATCTAGTAGAAATAAATCGGTTTGTTTTGTACAGTCTACATTGAGGGAGATGTCGTGAATTAGTTCAACCAGTTGGGTAACTGTAGATAGTCCTTTGCGAAAACCGTGTTGTTGTGGCGATAAGATGTGATTCTGGTCAAGGTACAACGTTAGATGTTCAAGAATAATGTGCTCCAGTAGTTTGCAAGTTGTGCTGGTTAGTGAGATGGGTCTGAAATTTGAAGGGTCAGCTTCGCTACCAGATTTATGAACAGCAGCAACTTTTGCGATTTTCCACTCTTGGGGGAAGGAACAGGTTGATAGGGACTTATTGAAAAGTATACACAAGTATTTGGCTACCCATTCAGCATATCGCCAAAGAAATTCATTTGGCAAGTTATCGGGACCGGCACCCTTCTTAGTATCTAATTTTAACAACAAATTAAGCACTCCGGACTCTGTCACAACAAGTGGTTCAATATGTCGGGTGTTGCAAATGTTAACATCAGGCACATTTCCATCATCAATCGTGAAAACAGATTGGAAATAGTTATTTAGCGAGTTTGCTTTATCTTTGCTTTCTTCCGGGGCCGCGGGCCTAATACGGTTTTTGGGATTAAGGTAGTTCCAGAACTTCTGGGGAGACGTTTTCAAAACGTTGGGTAGCGTACTTGTAAAATAGTTTGCTTTGGACATTTTTATTTGGGATTTCATCTTAGTAATTGCTTGACTCAACTTGTTACGAATTTGTGGAGTAGTTTTTGCCTTCAAAGTTTTTCTGAGGCGCTTTACTTTACGCTTATATATGATGAAAAGATCTGAGATGGTGGTACTTGGAGCGTTTAATAGACGGACGAACGGACAAACAGACAGATGCATGGATAGACGCATGAACGGACGCAGGCGTGGATGCATGGAAAAACCCAGAGCGGAGGCACGAACAGACGCACGAACAGACGCACGCACGGACGGGCGGATGGACGCATGGACAGCCACACAGACGAACGCATGGACGGACGGAAGCAAGAACGAATGGACAAACGAATGCTTCGCCCCACTCTCCATCATTCACTCCGTGGATATGCTGCCAATGTTTTTAGGGGCGAAGCTCCTGAAGGCGTGGGTCTGTCCAGCCTTCGTCATTGTCTTACGTAGCCACTGGAATGCGAGATGAGATATGGCGGTACTTGGAGAGTTCACTAGATTGATGCACGGATGGGCGGATGGACAGACAGACAGACAGACAGACAGACAGACTAGAAAACGGACGGACAGATGGAAGGACGTGTGGACGTACGGACGGACGGTTGCATGGACAGATGAACGGACACACGGATGGACGCATGGATGGTCGGTGGACGGACGGAAGCAAGAACAAACAGACGGAAGCACGGACGGGCTGATGGACGCTTCGCCCCACTCATCATCATTCACTCCGTGGATATTCGACGCTTTTTTTCTTTATTTCTGGATAAACATTACACACGGAGGGATAGGATAAATACATTGCAATACCAAATAAACCTAACAGGAAGATAACAAAAGATGTTAGTACGTTCAGGATTCCCGACTGTGCGGCAACCAACATCGCGAACGAAGGTGTCATCATTGCAGGTAGCCGTGTCTTTGGAGATCGGACGACACACTGGTTCATCGGCTCTCGTTCATCTCAGCTAGTGCTGCTTCACTTAACTTCAAGAACGTCCATCCACGTATTTAATGAAATCAAGAAACTCCGGGTCGCCCCGTTGTTGTTGGGCAATGGTGGACGTGTCGAGCATATCAAGGAAGGCCATATCATCTTCGTCAGAAAGAGTGGCTGACTGTAACGGTGATGGCGACAATCACCACTCGCTTACTGTCAGTAGACTTTAGGTGAGCGTTGATCATTTTGAAATTTTCTTATTTCTGTGGCGATAGATTTCAAGCTCATCCCTTTTAAAAATAAAAATGTCCTTTATATTGATCGCCGGTTTAATGACCCATCAACCACGGTAGGTGGGAGCCATTCATCAAGGAACAAGCAAGCAAGCAAGCTTCTCCCACCATCCAGCTGCTTCCGGCGTTGACGCCCATACTGCAATGTCTAGCGCAATGTGAGGTGTACGTTGCGGTGAAGTGCATTCGAGCTGTAGTTTTGAATGGAGCATTTTATAGTCGCATCTATTCGTAAATACGGCGTTGGCGGTGTCGTATACACCCCAGCTGCGCATGCTCGCGTCCGCATCTCGTGCATCAAGCTCGCTCTCACCTCGAAAGGCTGACGCTGGCAGCGTCTGCTAGTACAATCAGACTGCTCGCACTGCACAAGCATTCCCTCACCCGTTTTGAATTCAGTCAAGGGCATCATTACTTGAGAACAGGTGGCCATCGCATTAACACTGAAGATGGATAACATTGAAGTCGTCTGCAGTGATTCCATGGCAGCACTATGAACCTTCGCAAAGGGGATGGTCTCATAACAAACGCTGAGAATACTACATGACCAGAACATAACGCATCATCGTCTGAGTTGGTTCCCAGCTCACCTTGGACAAATCAGCGACTCCCCTCCCAATCTCAATGAAGCAGCACACGAGGTTGCGCGAGACCTCTCCAACCGTGCCTCCCCGGGGATGCGCCCTACCGGTGAAGGGGATTACCAGAAAATTCTTACAACATGTAACAAGCTCACTAAACATTTCTACCTGTCTAGAAGGATTTCCCTCTACCTCACAAAATCTAACTCGGTCCCAAGCACTTAAATTAGGGCTTTTGCAAACACGGATGTACCCTACTTTGAAAATGTTCGACATCATGTACTCTGCCTTATACCCAAGTAATCTTTGCCCACGTTTTGGGGAAATAGCTTCATTAGAACATATGCTCTGGTGGTGCGCCAAATTCGCTGATTTATCGAACATCATTTCTGCCAGATGGGAGGCGGCAACCTGCAGCACGTCTTTGGGAGATCAGCTCTTGGCTGTCCACCAAGTACGCGAGGCGGCTGAGGAGCTCGACATCTCAGTCACCACGTGAGAGCTGCCCGCAACACAGTGACATTTGTATTGAAGGACCAAATAAAAGTTTATCCAATTCAATCCTTACTTGAATCTCGCTTGACTCGACGCTTAGCTTGACTCGAGTAGATGCGACGGAAACAGCAGTACCTTCAACCAGTAGTGGGGCACAACCCAACATCAGCATCCGACCACTCATTCAAGATAACGCTTCTTTTTGATTCATTAAATAAGAATAAATACGAAATAGCAATAAATATTTCCAAACCATACCCAATTACGCAACAGTCACGCGATACCCCCCCCCCCCCGTCTGCTAAGCATTTATTCGAGTTCCTCACTCACGTCTCGCGTCTCGTGCCGCATGCTGGTGTTTCGTGCCAACTGCCGCTTCTGCCCACTCTCTTGCCTCGCAAGGCCGACGCAGGCAGCGCTTGCTAGTAAAACCGATTGCTCGTGCTTCACAACCGTTCACTGGCCACCCCTTATGGACCTTTTTCACGCGGAGGAGGCTTTCCTTCTTTCTGAGTTGTTGCACGAGAGTACAAAAGCCTACGTTACCGCCTCGAAAGTGCATTTCTTGGGGGGTCACGTGCACTAACAACAGCCCAGAGGACTATGACGACGTCCAGGGAGCCTTCCGTGAAAATGTCTATATGTGTAAATGCACTGCATCGTGCGTTTCAAATTCAGTGAAGGCCGTCTTTACTTGGCTTTCGTTTGACTTGACACTTTCCTTGACTCGAGTACATGGGATGGAAGAATGGGATGGAAGCAACAGTACCTTAAACTATAGTGCTTAATATACCATATACTTCAACGAGTAGTGGGGCATAACCAAAGATCAGTGGTCCACCACTCGTTGATGGCAACGCTTCTCTTTCAACCACTAAATAACAATATAACACAGAATAAAATATCAATAAGAAAGATGATGGGCTGGTTGGCGGCTGTGCGCCAGAAATCGGGGACTCGATGAACTGGACGTCATGGCAGCTGGTATGCCTAAACAGGAGCAGGCAACGGAGATGGTGCTCGGAACGTGTAGGATCGTGGTCGTGCTGGTGGCGCTAGCTGAGGTTAAAGGGCCCCAGACACTTGGTCTTATTTAATGTGCCGTAATCTAGGACTAAGCGGCGTACTACGCTCCTGTAAGATGAAGATGAACAAGAGTTGGCGGGTAACTTTTTCGGGCACAATTTCTTTCATATGTGATAGCAGGCGGGGCTGTTGCAAAGGAGTTAGGCGGGACAGCGATTCCTGAGGTGGGACAGGAGAGCGGGTGATGAGCCATTGCCGGTGAATCTCGCCATAGCTATGGAATAGTTCGATAACTTGGGCGACAGTACCAGGGCTTTTCATAATCGGCATGGTCGCATCAACGCGATTGTACAAGTCGATTACGTTTTCTTTGTAGCTGATTGAATTTTCACCAGGCAGATGAGATCGTGCTGAAGATGCTGTTTCGGCGAAGTTTGTAGACACTAGGACGATTGAAGACTTCGCTTGACTCTAACCTTTAGGCCAGAAGCACACCAATCCCGATGCTCTTTAGTGTTCACTTCTGTCTTTTGATATTGCGAGAGCCTCCATTCAAGACAATTTCTTTTCACCATCAAGCTTCATCATCATCACTTTGGAGATGCGCATTGCTCTCTCATGCACTCGCCCACCCGCCATTTCGAGTGCTACGCCGACAAGCTTCTGACTTCACCATTCGTAATGAAATCCTTTATCGCCGTCACTACCAACCTGCCAGCCGCAAATGGCTACTTGTCATACCCAAGCAACTCCGTGCTAGAGTATGTGCGGCTTGCATACCGACCCGCAGTGCACAAATGCTGATTGGTTTAAAACGTACGCCAGGCTACGTCTTCGATTTTACCGACGCGGCATGTACACATTCATGAAAAGTACATTGGATCTTGTGCCGAGTACCAACGGTAGAACCTCGATCCTTGCCATTGTACTGCCCCAATGCAGCCGTTACCGTGCGTAATAGAACCCTTCGACCAGTTTGGAATAGACCTTTGCGGTACTCTGGCATACACATCAGCTACGAATCACAGAGATATTGTGGCGATTGACCACCTGACGAGATTTGCCGAAACGGTCACTCTGACAGTCCCGACGGAATGTGAAGTTGCGTCTTTTTTGCTCCAAAGCTTTTTTTTGTGCGTCACGACACTCCTCGTGAACTGCTGTGCGAGCGAGAGTTTTTGAAGAACTTCTCGCTGAAATATCTTGTTATTCACAGCTGTGCTACCACATATCAGCTGCAAACAAACGGCTTCACCGAGCACTGCAACTGCATTCTGGGCGGCATGCGTTCTGTGTATGTCGCCTCACCAACTGAGACCCTATTCTTTCCTACGTAACGTACACTTTCAACAAGGCAACTTAGGTGAAGAGAGGGAGTGCTTACTCTTCGGTAGAGAGCCATCATCTGCAACAGACACGATTCTTCTCAGCCGACCCTACTTAACTGAGGGCACACCAGTTTCCGAAGCTGCTCGATATGCGAAAGAATGTCGAGAAATAGGTCACACCTTTACAACACAAGATAAATGACTATGAAAATTTCGCCTCGACCGACGGAAGGCCTCGCAACCAGCTTTCACCCTATCATCTAGCTTGGCTCTGGGTGGCTCCCACTTCTGTCTCAGGTACCTCTTCAAAGTTCATCAGCACGTTCCATGAACCCTATCACATCATATAGAGCAAACTTCTGCTGTCAACTACCTTATTTATGTGAACAATTTCGTGGCCCCGGTGACGCAGGTCCACAGTAGGCGTGAGGGGTGCCCTCACGCCTACTGTGGACTTGCGTCACCGGGGCCACGAAATTGTTCACGTGGATCGTATGAAACCGTATCGCGAACCACTTGTATACGACACCTTGAACACATAGTTGACGCCGTCTTCATAGAGGGGGAAATGTGTAGTAGAGAAGTAGTGGGTCACGCAAAGCTCCGAAGTCACTTAGGAAGCTCAAAGCACGATAGGCTCGTGCAGAATGTTGTTGATATTCTCGCTGGCCAAGCCAAGGCTCCTGCGGCGTCTAAATGAACCATTTTACTTGTCAGAATGTCTCGGTTCTTTTTTACAATTCAAAGATCTGTATCTGTGCAAACGTGTTCGGGGACACTTCTTCACTGATTCGCAAATGTATCTCCAAAACATCCCGTTACATAATGGACAAATGTATCTAATTATCTGTATTTGAAATTTCCAGCTCATGCATTTAGATATCTGTATTCTAGAATACATTTTGTGTATTTCTGCCCAGCCCTGTTTCCAACTCGCCCACCTGTTTACTTCACCTGAATTGACGAAGAATTCTATATTAGCAAAGGAAAGTGAAATTCTTTGAGCTAATGATCACAATAACGGATCCACTCTAAGGCATGATTCTATGAGTGATAACGTAAAATCTTGCAGCTGTCTATGAGAGAAAGCCAATCTTACACGTAGTACACTGATGTATATGTATATTGCCACGTTCCATTTCCAAAGTTTTTGTTATCGTCCGAAAACACCGCACGATTCTCAGCGCAAACCGCGCCTGCAGTTTTCTAGAAGGTTCCGGACTGTAGTAGATCATTTCGATAAGATCACGCCCACTGTGCGAACGGTACAGATTGTTCTGGAACCTACGCCACCGCCAGCGATAACGCTAGAACATTCGGCGGCAAGAGTATAAATGCCGACGCGCTTCGCCGCTTGTCAGTTGTTGATCGAAGGCCGACGCTCCGTTCGCCGCTATCAGTCCGAGACTGCTATCTGTGCGAGACTGCTGCTGTAATTGGATTTTCAGTTTACCGGGCACAGGTTCGCCCAAATAAACAGTTAAATCCTAACACGAAGTCTCCTGTCTTCGGCCACGTCACGACCCCGTGACATCTGGTGGAGGTGCTGCTTCGTTCATGTACCGGACGCCCCCGTCAAGCCGTGAACCCAGCCCACGTCGCGGAGAAGACACCGACACCAACCAGGAGCAGCGAACAAGCCACCGACAGCAAGGGCTACCACCAGAGTACGGGCTTCTACCAGACAAGGCGCGGAAGACGAAGGCCATGACCGCGACTGCAGCGACAATGACAACCGCAGCGTCCCAGCCCACGATGGTCATGCATCAACCCAGGGAACCACCGATTTTCCATGGGTCATCGTTCGAAGACCCGGAGTCCTGGCTGGAGACATACGACCGTGTGGCCGCCCTCAACCACTGGGACCATGACGAAAAGCTGCGTCGTGTGTTCTTCTATTTGGAAGACACCGCAAGGACTTGGCTTGAAAATCGGGAGTCCACGCTCCGAACGTGGGATGTTTTCTGCGGCGCATTCCTTCAAACGTTCGCGAGCGTCGCTCGCAAAGAGAGGGCCGCTGCTTTATTAGAGACTCGGGTTCAGCTGCCAAATGAAAATGTCGCCATTTTCACAGAAGAAATGACCCGATTATTCCGTCACGCTGATCCAGACATGCCTGAGGAGAAAAAAGTTCGTTTCCTCATGCGAGGGGTCAAACAGGAGCTCTTCGCGGGACTGATGAGAAACCCACCGATAACCGTCCAAGAATTTGTAGCAGAAGCGACCACTATCGAAAAGACCCTGGACATGCGCACCAGACAGTATAATCGTCGCCTGACTGCAGACTGCGCTGCTGCTCAAGCCGGTAACTCCGGAGACCTGCGTGAAACGATCCGAGCGATCGTGCGGGAAGAGCTGCGCAAGCTGTTGCCTTCGGCCCAGCCTCAAGTGGATTCAATTGCCGACATGGTGCGAGAAGAAGTTCGGCAATCGCTTCAAATTCCCCACGCACCGCTGCCCGAGCCGGAAGCTATGAGCTACGCCGCTGCACTGCGCCACAACGCTCCTCCCCGTCCACGCCAGAACGCCGCCCCATCGCACTTCCGTCGACAGACGCCACCGCCGCCACCACCCCCTCCGACGTCATACCGTTCGCCAGCGGCCCAGCGCAGTGCACCGAGGAAGACTGACGTCTGGCGCACCCCTGACCATCGCCCGCTCTGCTACCACTGCGGCGAGGCCGGACACACATACCGCCGTTGCCAGTACCGACAGATGGGACTGCGTGGCTTCGCCGTCAATGCACCGCGTCCACAGCCAGGAGAACGACCACGTGACATCGCCGACTACCTGACAGGAACTCGGTGGACACCACGAAGCCCTTCGCGTTCGCCGTCGCCCAGCCGCCGCACGTCACCGCACCACCGGCAGTACTCTGGCCCAACGCGGGGCCGGTCTCCTAGCCCGTATCCGGGAAACTAAGGGCAGCAACCGGTGGAGGTGCGGTTGCTGTGCGACGAACTACCGAAGATCCTCCGACGACGACGACGCCGCGACGGAGCTTTCCGAACACAACGCCAGCCAGGCAAAGCCCTGACGGCGAAAGCTCATTTACCGAAGGTTGCCTGACGACGCAGCATGGAAGCAGCGGAACAAGCCGACGCAGCCGTGACCCGACGCCACGCCCTAACGGTAATGCGAGACGGCGAACTAGCGACCTCGACGTTCTTATCGACGGCCACAGTGTGACTGCTCTCGTCGATACTGGAGCCGACTATTCTGTCATCAGTGGGTCGTTCGCCGCGAAGTTAAAGAAAGTTAGGACAGCTTGGAAAGGCCCTGAAATCCGCACAGCCGGAGGTCATCTCGTAACGCCTGCAGGAATCTGCACAGCGAGAGTCACCATTAACGGCCGTATTTATCCTACAGACTTCGTAGTCCTACAGCGTTGCTCGAGAGATGTCATCCTTGGCATGGACTTCTTATGCCTCCATGGTGCTGTCATCAACCTTAAAACAAAGTCGATAACGTTATCTACAGAAGAAGCACTACCGCCGCGCACGCCGTCAGGACACCATGCCTTGAATGTGCTGGAAGAACAAGTCACCATTCCGCCACGCTCAAGCGTCATTATTTCAGTCGGCGCTCCTAAATCACCTGACTTGGAAGGCGTCGTTGAAGGCAGTCAGCATCTGTTGGTCACCCGAAATATTTGCGTCGCAAGAGGAATTGCAGAGCGGCGGGGAGGCAAAGCAACGGTTTTGCTCACGAATTTAAGCAATGAGTACAAACATGTGAACAAAGGAACAACGGTCGCATACATCGAAGAAATTGTCGAAGCCACCAGTGCTTTCGCCCTCGCCAATTCTGCGGAACCTGCTCAGAGGAACCAAGGCCCTCCCATAGCTTTCGACGTCAATACCAGACTTCCGAACGATAAGCAAGAACAGCTCAAGGCCCTGCTCCTGCAATACGAAGATTGCTTTTCGTCGTCATCGAAAATTCGGCAGACCCCAATCACGAAACATCGCATCATAACTGAAGAAAATGCCAGACCACTCCGTCAGAGTCCGTACAGGGTTTCGACGCGAGAACGTGAGGCCATGAAGAGACAAGTTGATGAAATGCTGCGGGATGACATTATCCAGCCGTCCAAGAGTCCATGGGCATCCCCCGTGGTGTTAGTGAAGAAAAAGTATGGGACCCTACGTTTCTGCGTCGATTATCGCCGCCTGAACAAAATCACAAGAAAGGACGTGTATCCCCTCCCACGAATAGACGACGCACTTGATCGGCTCCACAACGCCAAGTACTTTTCGTCAATGGACCTTAAGACTGGCTATTGGCAAATCGAAGTCGACGAAAGAGACCGAGAGAAGACGGCGTTCATAACACCGGACGGCCTCTTCGAGTTTAAGGTGATGCCCTTCGGCCTTTGCTCAGCGCCTGCAACGTTTCAACGCGTTATGGATACAGTACTGGCAGGATTGAAGTGGCAGACTTGCCTTGTGTACTTGGACGACGTCGTCGTGTTTTCCTTGAGTTTCGACGAGCATCTTCGGCGCCTTGAAGCTGTACTTCAAGCCATCAAGACTTCCGGACTCACGCTGAAGCCAGAAAAGTGCAGATTTGCGTATGAGGAGCTCTTGTTTCTGGGGCACGTTATCAGCAAGTCTGGAGTTCGTCCCGATCCACGGAAAACAGCCGCCATCGCCGACTTCCCGCCGCCCACTGACAAGAAAGGCGTGCGCCGATTTCTGGGCCTGTGTGCCTATTATAGGCGGTTCGTGAAAAACTTCGCCCGCATCGCCGATCCTCTCACTAACCTTACCAAGGCCGACGTGGAGTTTAAGTGGGAAACGCCGCAGGAACACGCTTTCCAGGAGCTTAAACATCGCCTCCAGACGCCTCTGTTACTTGCCCACTTCGACGAATTCGCCGAGACAGAAATACATACTGACGCAAGCAGCGTAGGTCTTGGCGCCGTTCTTGTGCAGAGGGCTGACGGACTTGAAAGGGTTATTAGTTACGCCAGCCGATCGCTATCCAAAGCAGAAGCAAATTATTCCACAACAGAAAAGGAGTGTCTCGCCATCATCTGGGCTACGTCGAAATTTCGCCCCTACCTCTACGGCAGGCCCTTCAAAGTTGTGAGCGACCACCACGCATTGTGTTGGCTAGCCACCTTGAAGGACCCCTCAGGTCGCCTCGCACGATGGAGCCTGAGACTTCAAGAGTATGACATTACTGTCATTTACAAGTCCGGCAAAAAACACTCCGACGCCGACTGTCTCTCTCGTGCGCCTGTCGACCAACCGCTACCCGACGACCCGGATGACGACTACTTCTTAGGAACGATAACTACCGACGACTTCGCTGAACGACAGAGGGCCGACCCGGAACTTAAGGCCCTAATAGAATACCTCGAAGGCAGGACCGCCGAAGTCCCGAAGATATTCAAGCGCGCACTTGCGTCGTTCTTTCTACGAAACGGTCTTCTACAAAAGAAAAATTTTTCACCGCTTCGAGCTAAGTACCTTCTTGTGGTGCCTTCAGCTCTGCGACCAGAACTCCTGCAGGCCCTTCACGACGATCCGACGGCAGGGCACCTCGGTGTTTCTCGCACGCTCGCGAGGATACAAGAAAGGTACTACTGGCCACGTCTTACCACCGACGTCACTCGTTATGTGAGAACATGCCGGGACTGTCAGCGACGCAAGACACCACCGACAAGGCCAGCGGGACTTCTGCAGCCAATTGATCCACCTTGCCGACCTTTCCAGCAGATTGGTATGGACCTACTGGGGCCGTTCCCGACGTCGGCTTTCGGAAACAAGTGTATTGTGGTAGCTACCGACTACCTCACCCGCTACGCCGAGACAAAAGCCCTGCCAAAAGGCAGTGCATCCGAAGTAGCTAAATTCTTCGTCGAAAATATCGTCCTACGTCATGGCGCCCCAGAGGTCCTTATCACCGACAGAGGAACGGCATTCACTGCCGACTTAACTCAAGCAATCTTGGCATACAGCCAAACAAACCACCGCCGGACGACAGCGTACCACCCACAGACAAACGGCCTCACCGAGCGGCTTAACAAGACGATCGCCGACATGCTCTCAATGTACGTCGATGTCGAACACAAGACGTGGGACGCCATTCTTCCGTATGCGACCTTCGCATACAACACGGCGGTGCAGGAGACGACGCAGATATCGCCATACAAATTGGTCTACGGAAGGAGCCCGGCAACGACGCTCGATGCCATGTTACCCAACGTCACCGACGAAGAAAACCTCGATGTGAGCGAGTACCTTCAACGCGCCGAAGAAGCCCGACAACTTGCGCGTCTCCGTATCAAGAATCAACAGACGACCGACAGCCACCGTTACAACCTTCGACGACGCTTCGTGGAATACCAGCCCGGTGAACGTGTTTGGGTGTGGACGCCGATACGCCGACGTGGACTAAGTGAAAAGCTTCTGCGACGGTACTTCGGACCGTACAGGGTGGTTCGACGGCTCGGCCCACTTGATTACGAGGTTGTCCCCGACGGCATCACGAACTCTCAACGACGCCGATCGCGACCTGAAGTCGTCCATGTCGCGCGCCTCAAGCCGTTTCATGCGCGTTAACAAACTGACCTAGTGTTTTTTTTGTGTATTATTGTTGTATCGTAATTTATTCATTGTACTTTCTTGCAATATTATTGTACTTTCATCTTTAGTTAAAGCATCAGGACGATGCCTTTTTTCAGAGGGGGGCAATGCCACGTTCCATTTCCAAAGTTTTTGTTATCGTCCGAAAACACCGCACGATGCTCAGCGCAAACCGCGCCTGCAGTTTTCTAGAAGGTTCCGGACTGTAGTAGATCATTTCGATAAGATCACGCCCACTGTGCGAACGGTACAGATTGTTCTGGAACCTACGCCACCGCCAGCGATAACGCTAGAACATTCGGCGGCAAGAGTATAAATGCCGACGCGCTTCGCCGCTTGTCAGTTGTTGATCGAAGGCCGACGCTCCGTTCGCCGCTATCAGTCCGAGACTGCTATCTGTGCGAGACTGCTGCTGTAATTGGATTTTCAGTTTACCGGGCACAGGTTCGCCCAAATAAACAGTTAAATCCTAACACGAAGTCTCCTGTCTTCGGCCACGTCACGACCCCGTGACAATATCAATCCCGCCATGTTCAATATAAACTGGTAGAGAGTATAGCGGTGGCCTTGTGGAATCGCATCTTGCAGTTATATCCCGTTTGTCTGAGCTTCTCCTTCTGTTATTATTTGTCGCAAACTTGTCTAAATTTCTGATATTATTTAACACCTCATGTTTTATTTATGATACACAGCACTTCTACGAACATTAGGTTTTGTTATCGAAAGAAATACCTTCTCGTTAAGCCATTTTGATATAAATTTTCTCGCGCACTAGTGTACTTTTAAAGCTCTATTATCATCAGCGAGCGGGTACAACACGGTGATGTTTGCGTTTTTCTATTGAAAATATCGTTGTTAACTATTTATTGGTTGTTAGTGTTTAGGGGTCTACGAATAGCAGACTTGAAAACAGAATTGAGTACCTGCTCGTTATTGATGACACAAAACTTAGTACTAATCAAAGAGCACTCGACAAAAATGGCAGCATATCCACGGAGTGAATGACGGAGAGTTGGGCGAAGCATTCGTCCGTCCATGCGTCCGTCTGTGTGACAGTCCACGCGCCTGTTCATGCGCCCGTCCTTGCGTTCGTTCATGCATTCGCCCCTGCGTCTGTTCATGCGTTCATCCATTCATCTGTCTGTGTGTCCGTTCGTCCATCTATTCAACACTCCAAGTCCCACCATCTCGCATCTTTTTATCATATATTCTCCATATAGAAGCACCGCCATTCAGTGGACATTCCAAGGACAAAACGAGAGGTGGCACACGCACACTTTCTTACGGCTTGCGCTTCGGGTCTACTTCCCACCTTCAACCACCTTGAGTTCATGGTATATACCGCCCCGCCGCAGTGGGCTAGTGGCTAAGGTACTCGGCTGCTGACCCGCAGGTCGCGGGATCGAATTCCGGCTGCGGCGGCTGCATTTCCGGTGGAAGCGGAAATGTTGTAGGCCCGTGTGCTCAGATTTGGGTGCACGTTAAAGAACCCCAGGTGGTCAAAATTTCCGGAGTCCTCCACTACGGCGTCTCTCATAATCATATAGTGGTTTTGAGACGTTAAACCCCACATATCAATCAATCATGGTATATACTAGTTCACTGTATTAATGGCACTGCGGCCGAATGCTCGCTAAACCTTTCTAAAACCAAGGAGGTCACGCCCAGCGAGTATAACGTAGCAACCTTTTCCTGTCAGATAGGGCTCAATGTACATGCCAATGGCTGCTAATGGGAAATGAGAGGCGGAGAATTCGGCTTTTACTTTCTTACGGCTTGCGCTTCGTATCTGCTTCCCCCCTTTAACCACCTCGAATTTATTCATGGTATATACTAGTTCATTGTATTCATGGCCCTGCGGCTCAACGCTCGCTAAACCTTTCTAAAACTAAGGAGGTTACACCCAGCGAGTATAATGTAGCACCCTTTCTTGTCCGATAGTGCTCAATGTACATGCCAATGGCTGCTAATGGGAATCGCAGCGTGTGCGTTGACTAAAAGCCGAATGCTCCTGTCTCTTGTTCCCCATTAGCAGCCATTGGCATGCACATTAAGCACTGTTTTTTATTGTTAAACAACGCACAGAAGAAATCTCTCACCAGCACCACCTTGGAGGTCAAATGTTATACCTATTTCGGGTATGTGCCACTGGTGGTTACGCTCTACGAGGGACGCACAAGCCACGCCATAAGGAGCTTCGCCCCTAAAAGTCAGGCGACCATATTCAAGGCAACCCATGATTTGCGCAGCACTTCATTTGAAAACAAATAATCACAAACTTCCACTACAGATCATCTCCATTATACTTACCGAAAAAATACCCGTCCTCCGTAAATTATAATGATATCATAAAGCAGCAACGAAAATTTCAACACTGCGTTATGTTTGGCTAGTTGGTACATATTAGGCTGGAATACTTGGCGCAAGGTTGACAAAGTGAAGAAAATACGAGACAGAAAGAGCGCCAACTTGCAACTAAGTTTGTTTTCATGAAGCATTCACAATATATAGGTTCTTAGAGGACATGTGCCAACCATTTCATTTACCGCACGTGCAAGCATGAACATTTTGAGGATGTAATAACTGACAATTGCAATCATAATATCTGGGAATCAGCAACAAACAGATATGCTTCATGTTAAGACATCAAAAAAACCAAGCACACCTAAGCCTGCGCAAAAAAAAACGACAAAAAAGCAGCAAAAAAAGGACTGACAGACACTTCGTAGCATTCATCTAAAGTACATCTAGATCCAACAGTTGGAATTCACTGTTATGCAACACAACTGAAGGCACGCTGACGCACGAGTCACCTTTCTTCATTATGTGAAAGGCTTCGAGTAACTCCCGCGCCAGCGTATCCCGGCTCCTTACAAGTACTCGCGTGCGATCGAACTGCGGCGTGCAGCCACACGAAGCACAGTGAAAGGGCAAATGAGACCCTGTTCCATTCCTAATTGATGAGGAATGCTCCCTTAGACGGTCATTTGTGCAGCGCCCTGTCTGGCCTTTATAGACCTTGCCACAGCTCAGGGGAATTTCATAAACACTGCCCACAGCTCAATGCAAGAACAGCTTTACGTGCTTATTATCGCACACCACCTTGGCACCTCTTGAAGAAATGCGGGCACAGAGCCTTGAAAGTTTATTTGAAGCAGAGAAAAAAACCACTGGCACATGGTGCCTATTCGCAACCTAGGCCAGACAGGGCGCTGCACAAATGACCGTCTAAGGGAGCATTCCTCATCAATTAAGAATCGAACAGGGTCTCATTTGCCCTTTCACTGTGCTTCGTGTGGCTGCACGCCGCAGTTCGATCGCACGCGAGTACTTGTAAGGAGCCGGGATACGCTGGCGCGGGAGTTACTCGAAGCCTTTCACATAATGAAGAAAGGTGACTCGTGCGTCAGCGTGCCTTCAGTTGTGTTGCATAACAGTGAATTCCAACTGTTGGATCTAGATGTACTTTAAATGGGTGCTACGAAGTGTCTGTCAGTCCTTTTTTTGCTGCTTTTTTCCTCGTTTTTTTGCGCAGGCTTGGGTGTGTTTGATTTTTTCGACGTCTTTACAATAAGCATATCTGTTTGTTGCTGATTCCCGGATATTATGATTGAAATTGTCGGTTATTACATCATCAAAATGTTCATGCTTGCACGTGCGGTGAATGAAATGGTTGGAACATGTCCTACAAGAGCCTATATATTGTGAATAATTCATGAAAATAAACTTAGTTGTGAGTTGGCGCTCTTTCTGTCTCGTCTTTTTTTCTCTTTGTCAACCTTGCGCCTCGTATTTCAGCCTAAAACGTCAACATTTTTCATCGCTGAAATACAGCAGTTGCCGTAGTAGATTTATGGCATTTACGGTTGTGCATCATTACAATACTATGTCTCTCAAGGTGGCGCCTTGCCATGCTCTCTTCAATACAACTGAGAACAGAACAAAACATAGCTGTATGAATCAGCGTATTATGACTGGCGGGATGATGGTACTGGGTGAGAAAACGCAGCTCTTTATCCTACAAGTAGTAGAGCGTCCAAAGACGCTCAAAAGCGTGGGATATGTTTGTATAGGTTGTTCAAGACCTAAGCATCGAGGAGCTTTTCTTCAATCAGTCAGCAATCTTTAACTTATTGCTTTTCTCTTGGTGCCAATCGGTAAATAGGCTATTAAAATATTTTTTATTTCGAATATACAATACTGGACTGGAATGTCTTAAGCGAGTAAAACGAACGCTCTTCAATTTGTTATTTGAAGTTATAAATCTTCAAACGCCCTTAAATATGGTAATTAGTTCGTCTTAACAAAGATATTTTGGCTCTCTCGCTAGCCGCGGCGCAAATTATGAATGCTGTAACGTATACCGATATCTGAACGAGCTAATAACAATCTAAAAAGACTAAATAGAAGAACACTTTCCTCTGTATCCTCAAATCACACTTGTATTAATTTGTTCATACATGTTTGCATTACACACTTTCATTCGCCCGTCAACACGACCAGACACCAGTCGTTAATATTCTCGACGCGACAGCTAATATCGCAAATTGGCTTGTACGAAGGAAAACGCAAGATATGGTGCTGTTTCTTGTGCGTTCTTCTCCAATGCCGGCGTGTATGGGCGTTACAGGTATTAGGGAAGCCATTAGAACACAATACTAATATTATGGAAGCCGTCATCGTGAACCAGTATCGAAGTTCCGGTGGAAGTTCAAAGAAATCTGGCAAACTGTAGTTGCCTCGCAACCCTGGAAAGTAAATGTGTAAGAATTGTGAAAAGCACACCCGGAGGACCTGTAGTGATGACAGCCGCTACAACTGCGTAAAAAGCGTCGTAGGACTGTTGTGAAAAAAAAAACAAAAACAATTAGTGGCTTGATGCGTGCGTGAGTGGCCTCATTTTCCCGTTTTATGTCTTATGTGTTCATGTTTATGATTGCGTGCGGGTTGTCCCTACACCTGAAGCAGATGCTATAACATCTATTAATAAATATTTTAAACAAACTGGCCGCACATTATTGATTACCTACTCCGGCCGGCACAAGTAGCTGAAATTCAGCGCACGGGCACCGACATGTACCTAATGACAACAAAAACAATTCCCCGTCAGAGGACATAACAGTTGCAAACTTCTTTCGCTGAGCACACCAACTGTTGTAAAACACTATAACTTTTCTGTTTCTGTTCCCATCGAGCACAAACAAGGTTAGTTCAGATCGCCTTTCAACACAATCAGTTATCAGCCAACAAGCCTGGGCCCGTTTCTTTCGACACAAAAATGGTTCCTGGCTCACCTGCCGGGAAGGGAGATGTCGTGGAAGTACTAGGCGTAGGCTTCGTTGTCGTGCCGCTCGTCGTCGTCGTAGTTGGGGTTGTCGTAGTCGTGGAAGTACTAGGCGTAGTCTTCGCTGTCGTCGTAGTTGTGGTGGTCGTAGTCGTCATTGCGGTTGTTGTCGTAGTCGAGGTTCTCGAAGTTGTCGTGGTAGACGTCGGCGCACCTGCGACAACGCGCAAAGCGAGGCATGAATAATGCGTGCCTCGTCTAGTACATGGCACTTTTATTGCTAGACGTACCCCATGATGCCAAAGTCTGCCACTGACTACGTTGTTGTTATAACACCAAAATGTGTGCTAACTCGACCTTGTGCCATTACTGACTGCCAAAAACAATACGCAAACGTTTGTGCGCAAAGCTGTTTCACCAATCCTTACATCACAATATATAGCTATATAATGTAATGATACGTAAATTAGTCCAATTGTAACAAGCAGCTGCAGCTGCCTGAAACGTTATGGATTGTTACATTTTTTCTAACTAGCACAGCAAGTCGAAACGGGTAAGGAGTTGTTTTGGGGAAAGCAAAAGTTAGTAAATATCAACGTGACAGAAACGTGATTTCACTTCTTAAGCCTAATTACTTTCTCAGAGGGGATCACGTTCAAATTCACTTGAGTAGTATTGCTTTCACTAAAGCTCTTTAAGCAAGCCTGTGAACGTAGGCTTCTAAATCTCTTAGCGAGGTGATGTTCTTTGTTTTTTTTTTAAATAAAAAAAGGAGTGTGCTACATAGTGTAGACAGAGAATGACAGCGTGGGCAAGCCATACTATGGCGTGCACAATAAAGCCTTAGCTTTAAGTTGCAGACAGTTGTAGTTGAGGCGAGCACGGCCGTCAGCTAGTTCCTGACTGCATCTTAGCACTCACCCGTCACGTAATCAAACCTCTCCTGTATTCTCGGCTTCAAGGATGGTAATGCTAGAACTATTACTAGGAGTATATTTTTGTATGCACCTTTCATTCCGCAGCTCTAGCGCTATTGATGGACAAGCTGCTTGCAGTCAACTGAAGTACGCATGCATTATTTCCATTCACCGTCCCCTTCTTGTACTTCTTCTTTTTCTTGTACTTACCCCAAACATGCGTTCTTTTTCTGAAGATACGCCTTCAGCTGGCGTATTCTGAGCCACTGCTGTTTTATTTACGAGTAGCGTAGTCAAATTTTTATAGGTGATTGGGTGGGGGAGGGAGGGCTCGAGGTGTACTTTATGCATAGTCGTGTGTGCGTTTGCATATGTGGATGTGCAAGTTTTAAACTTTTCAAGGAAACTTTCCCAGCCAATCCTGGCTTCGTCATTGATATATGTATTTCGACTGTAGAAGGATGATGCCATTGGGTGCACTCAGTTGAACAGTTGATTTGATTTGTGGGGTTTAACGTCCCAAAACCACCATATCAATTGAACAGTTTAATGCTTGAATACGCGCCTCTGCAGTCCTGAATAGCACTAAATATGGTTCGACGTCTCACTTATAGGGCTTTTGTCGTTGATTAAATTTACGATTTAGACGTCTTTGAGTACATAATCTATTCAATAACTTTGATTTTTGAAATGATTGCATACGGTGTCGCGTTCACAGTAAACGACAGAACATTTATATCAACCTTCAGAAACGTTCTACCTCTTAGAAAAAAAAACTGTTTTGATCGCTGTTGCCGCCTTGGGGGAGGGCAGTGGGCTATTCACCTCCCCTTTCACCTTCAAAAAAAAACTTTACTGACGTGGTAATGTACTTGTCAGTGACTTCTTACGATTCTTCAATTTTTTTGTCCTATGTGCCGTTGGAGTTCTGAAAATAAGGCATCGCTACAGTTTCTCACTCTGTGACTACATTCTGCTGATTGTTTGCATCAGATGCTCTACAGGCTGTCTGAAGCTACTGGCAACAAAATGTAGTAATGAAGCCACAGAACCAACATTCTCATTCTCAGTGGTCTATACAAATTGCATTTGTGTGATGCCACTCGCTAAGAAGTGATTTCTTGTAAGAGCAAGTTGCTTCTTGTTACAAAATACGAGATGCCAAAGCATGGGAATAGGTACGTTGGCATTCATTGTTGGTCGAACATTTTCCTTGGAAGGTCACAACGAGCTACCGCAATGGTTAGACGAAAAATTTTGTAGCAGCTTCGCAAGCACAATTAAGTGCAGTGGGTTGTGTCGAGAGCTTTCATACACGTGTATCTATAAGGCGTCTTTCGAGGATGAGTTCTAAATTTGTGGCAATGGAAATATTTCTGCAAAATATTGGGGTAGCCTTTCTGTCAACACAGCTAACTACTGAGTTTAAGTCAACCAGGGAGCAGGGGATTAATCGCCATTTTGGAAATGAGGCTTCGCATTCGGGACTACCCGAGTAGTCATCTGGTAATTTCCTCTGAAGTTCCTAAGCGTCAGGTACTATAATCCACCAATGCGAGTGATGTTATTATTACAAAAAAAAACGTTGGAGCAAATACAATTTTCAAAGTTTACTACTGAACAAGTAGTTTACTTAACGATGGTCATTTGTTACTGAGCTGACCGACGCAATTTAGAATATTTGGACCATACAATGCGTTCTTATAACCGTCGCAGAACACTTGCATATTGTTTGAAAGTGTTAGTACGTTTTGGTGAATCTCTCAGCGCCCATGCTTAAGAAGTGCTGTGAGAAGTCTAGCATGCGAGCTTAGTTACCATTGTCAGAACAACCACTCGAATTCTTGACAAGAAATATTGCAGAATAAAACTATTTTAGATCGGCAGAACGCCCTCCCAGTAGTGAATGCCTTTCCTTGTCAAGGAACCCACCTGTGGTTGGCTGGGTTGTTACTGGCAGACGCGTGGACGTAGGAGTTGTGGGGGCGGGTCGCGGTGGCGATGAAGTCGTTGCCGGTACAGTCGATGCCCGTGTGATGGCCATTGATGGCAGGGGTTGCTTGCCACTGATTACGAGCTGATACGTCGGCTCCTTCGTGGCATCCGTGTAGCGGCCACCACCCCCACCGCCACCGCCATCGTGGTCCTCGTCTGCGTACCCGTCGAGAAGATGAAAAGGGGGATGCATATGTCGTTGGTTTGCTGTGGCGAGTGTTTTAGCGTTCGCTTAACAGGCGTGCACTCCAAACTCCAACCCACACACACACAAACCTGTATATATATATATATATATATATATATATATATATATATATATATATATATATATATATATATATATTACCGCGAGTATGTGCCAGTGGTGAGGACAACGAAGCAGCACGAGTGTGCTTGGCCGAGGGCAAAAGACGAAGTTGCTGCAGTCTGTTTCCTGTGATCGATGATAAAGCGTATTTGTTTGAGGCACTTTGTGTGCTCGTCAATCACGCGTCGTCACACTGGTGGAGGTGCAGGGTACGTCTTCATGCTTGGCACCCCTTCGCGAACCCGACATTCGAGCCCGGAATCGCTACCACCCGTCGACACACAATTCCACCGTTTCAGCCGCCGTCTGCGAGGCCTGACTCCAGAGCTCAATTCCTTGCCAGAAACTGCCAGCAATCGCTTGCCTCCTTTAGCCACCATGGCTACTGCAGCTCCATCGCACTGGACACTTCAGAATCCCATCATTCCTGACTGCTTTCATGGTGAGACCTATGAAGACGCACAAGATTGGCTGGACCAGTTTGAACGCTGAGCGAAGTACAACCAGTGAGCCACCCCAGAAGACAAGCTCTTGAATGTGTACTTCTACCTGAAAGACAACGCCCAGACGTGTTACATCAACAGGGAAAGAAGCATGGCTACGTGGGACGATTTCCGCAACCAGCTGATTGACACCTTTACTAGTCTTGATAGAAAGGAGAATGCGCAACGTTTCTTAGAAGCTCAAATTCAAATCGCTATGTTCGCCGAGGACATGACCCGTTTTTTCGGCCGGGCCGATCCCGAGATGCCGGAAGACAGGAAGCTGCGGCATCTAATGCGAGGCGTGAAGGCGCAACTGTTTGCTGGGCTAGTGAGAAATCCACCAACCACAGTAGTTGAGTTCACGAAAGAAGCCACAGCTATTGAACGGGCCATACAGCAATAGTACCGCCAGCAGAACCCGGTCAGCGTTCGAGCGAGTAGCCATTGTTACCACTTCGGCGAGCCTCTGCGACAACAACAGGCCGCTGCGGGAGGACCTCCGGGATATTTTGAGCGAGGAGCTTCGGCAGCTAGGTTTATTCCAGCAACTGAACCAACACCGGCATTGTCTTTTGTCGCTGATGTTGTCAGAAATAAGGTCCGTCAGGCTCTCTCTTTATCCGGCTATAATGAAGTGCGACGACATTTTACTTACGCTGATGCAGTCCGACGCCCCGTCATGGCGCCTTCGGCACAGCGGACTCCAATGACTGGACTACCACCAATCCTGCAAACACAGCCGCTCTCAGCGCCGAGGACTTTCCCAACCGCACCGATCTCTCCAACAAAGCGAATGCCGCTTAGCCAAAATGTGAAGCCCACAACGTGGTTCAATAGTGAGTCCCCGTTTACCTATCAGCGTTGCAAACCGATTTGTGGCGTACCGCTGAGCGTTGACCAGTATGCTTTCATTGTGGCGAAGCCGGGCACGTTTACAGAGTTTGCCGTTATCGCGACGTTCAGTACTCGACATTTTCTCGCTACCATGATTACGCTACGTACGACGATCGACGCACGAACAACGACACTCCTATGAACACACCGCCGCAGAATCCAATGAGGCCCGGGTCACAATCTCCATCTCCGGTGCGGGGCACTTCACCTATTCACCGCAGTTTGGTCGACGTCTCCAGGGGCAGGTACCCTAGCCCGTGACGGGGAAACTAGACGCAGCGACCTCGGGGTGTGGGGTTGCCATTAATCGAGCTTCCGAACAGACCCCATTGCAGGCATATGAAAGCCGAAGCCACCGATACCGAAGACACTGACAGCAACGACTAATCCGACAAATAGAACAACTGCCGACGTAACCGACGTTATCAGCGCTGACCTCGTCGTTCACATAGACGGCCACCAACTGACGGCTCTTGTGGACACCGGCTCCCACTTTTCTATAAGCCGGCAGCTAGCCGACAGACTAAGGAAGGTCAAGATGCAGTGGCAGGGACCCAATATAAGAACTGCAGGAGGTCAGTTGATGACACCGGTTGGAAAGTGCACGGCCCTAATCTTCATCGATGGTTCCCCTTTTCGCCACCCTCGTCATTCTTCACGAGTGCTGTGAACAGCTCATAATGGGAATGGATTTCTTGCACGAATACGGGGCTGTGATTGACATACGTGACAGAAGCGTAATGTTCACTATAAGCTCGGAGCACTGCTACAGATGAGAAACACCAGCCACCTCGCTTCCGTATTGCCGATGACGACGTCATACTGCCACCACGAAGTTGTTCCCTCGTATCCGTGCACTGTGACAAGTTACAAAACAGTACTAGCATCGCTGAACACATCAAGGAGCTCGCATTCACTAGAGGCATTTCTGTTTCCAGGCCAGGCTGTCATCACTGTTATTGAGGATGCGCTGAACTCTTATTGACAAATATCAGCAGAGAACGCCGACACATAGTTAAAGGCACGGCTATTGCCTATTTCCACGAACTCTCGCAAAGAGAAGATTGTCATTTAGTGGAGGAAGCAGCAGCATCTACTATCACTAGCACCGACACTGTCGACGTTGGTCGAATGCTAATCTCCCATTGAGCGAGACCGCCTTCTCACGCTGATCAACAAGTTCCACAGCTGCTTCTCATCCACATCAAGAGTTGGTCAAACGGCACTGACGGAACACCACATCATCACGGATTCCGACGCCAGACCCATCCGGCAAAATCCTTATCGAGTCGCCCCAAAGGAGCGTGAGGCAATTCAAAAACAGGTGAAAACGATGCTAGAAGATAGTGTTATTTCGGCCATCTAACAGTCCTTGGGCATCACCTGTAGTACTCGTGAGAAAGAAGGATGGCAGCTTGCGTTTCTGCGTCACCTACCGTAAGCTCAATCGGATCACAAAGAAGGACGTCTACCCTTCTGCCGCGTATTGATGATGTATTGGATAGAATACGAAACGCACGCTACTTTTCGTCTATGGACTTGAAATGCAGCGACTGGCCAAATGGAAGTGGATGAGAGAGATCGTGAGAAGACCGCCTTTGTTACACCCAATGAACACTATGAACTTCAGGTACTTCCTTTCGGTTTGTGTTCGGCGCCAGCAACATTCCAGCGTCTCATGAACACGGTTACTGTCGGGACTTAAGTGGCGAACCTGCTTGGTGTGCCTCGACGACGTGATTGTCTTTTCGGCGACTTTTCGAGGAACACTTACAAAAGGTCGAAGCAGTTTTTGAATTAATACTGCTTGGCCGGTCTTACTCTAAACCCTGAAAAGTGCCACGTCGGCTTCGACGGACTTCAATTCCTCGGTCACGTCGTGAGCAAAAAAGGGCTCCGATCCAGACCTAGATAAAATTGCCGCCATGGCGAACTTCCCGATGCCATCAGACAAAAAATTAGTGCAACGTTTCTTTGACGCCATCAGACAAAAAATTAGTGCGACGTTTTTTAAGACTCTGTGCCTATTACCGGCGGATTATTGCTAATTTTGCGCACATCGCATGGTCATTGACACAGCTTACTGGAGAAGATACCCCCTTCACATGGGGCGAAGACCTACAGCAGGCGTTTGACGAGCTTCGTCAGCGCAAGCAAACACTCTCTGTGCTGGCCCACTTCGATGAAGACGTGCCAGCAATACATTATACAGACGCTAGTAATGTGTGTTTTGGAGCAGTGCTCGTACAGTCGAAGGACAACAACGAAAACGCGATCGCCTACGCCAGCAGAACTCTGTTCCGAGTGGAAGCTAATTACACTACGACGGAAAAATAATGTCTTGCAATGGTATGTGCAGTCCAGAAGTTTCGTCCTCTTTTGTACGGCCGCCCATTCACCGTTATCAGCGATCCCCACTCTCTCTGTTGGTTAGTCAACTTGAAAGATCCGTCTGACCGTCTTGCAAGATTTAGTCCTCGGCTCCAAGAATTTGACTTCACTGTTGCTACTAGACGGGAAAACGACACACCAATGCCGACTGTCTTTCTCGGTCTCCTGTTAAGATGGCATCTCCGGACAACGATGATGACGACACGGCCTTTCTAAGGAATTGTGGACACTGCCACTTTTTCTCAACAGCGGCGTGACGATGCTGAACTGCTACTACTCATAAATTACCTACAAAGGCGAACGAATAGCGTGCCGAAGTTATTTGGGAGAGGGCGGCCGTCGTACTGCTTGCGAAATGACGTTCTTTATAAGAGGAAACTTTTCACCCACTGGCAGCAGCTACTTGCTCATCGTTTCTTCTTCACTTCGTCGTGAGGTACTGCAAGCCTGCCACGACGAACCTACCGCTGGTCACTTGAGTTACGCTAGAACATTGGCGAAGATAAGGCAGAGCTATTATTGGCCAAAACTTGCCGAAGTTGTCAAAACTTACGCGCAGGCATGTCTAGATTGCCAGCGCCGCAAGCCATCATCCATCAAACCAGCTGGGCCCCTTCCCAAAGTCTGCCACTGGAAACAGGTGCATAATCGTCGCCACGGATTACCTGACCCAATACGCGGAGACAGGCGCTCTGCCACGAGCAACGGCAGCTGAAGCGGCGCAATTTTTCATCAAAGCCATCGTCTTAAGACACAATGCTCCCGCAAAAGTCATCACCGATAGAGGTATTACATTCATAGCCGAGCTTTGGACACCATTTTTCGACTAAATAGTACAGCTCACAGGAAGACAACGGCGTATCATCCCCAGACTAGCGGGCTCACCGAACGCCTCAACAAGACCCTGGTTGACATGATAAGCACGTACGTAGATGTAGAGCGCAAGAACTGGGACGTCATTTTGCCCTACGTCACGTTCACGTACAACACGGCTCGTCAGGAGACCACTCGGAAGACACCCTTCAGTCTCCTTTATGGACGCGAGGTTACGACAACGTTAGGCGCAATGCTCCCTCATGGAAGTGATGGCAATGAGACAGACGCCGAAGAGTTTACCCAGCTAGCAGAAAAAGCCAGGCAACTTGCAGGTTGAGAATCACTGAACAACAAGACGACGATGCCAAACATTACAACCTCTGGTACAGACCAATCATATACAACGTGGACGACAAAGTATGGGTCTGGACACCTATTCGTCGGCGTGGGCTCTCCAAAAAGCTGTTGCGAAGATACTTCGGGCCCTACAAGGTTCTGCGACGCATCAGTGACTTCAACTACGAGGTTGTTCCGGACGGTGTGCAGTGTTCGAAGCGGTGCAGACATTCACCAGAAATTGTCCACGTCCTTCGGATGAAGCCTTACTTTCAGTGAATAACTGTGCAGTTTTGGTTTCGCCTTGCTTCTGGAACGTTTAACATCGGGACGACGTTTTTATCAGGAGGAATAATGCCGCGCGTATGTGCCAGTGGTGAGGAAAACGAAGCAGCGTGAGTGTCCTTGGCCAAGGGCAAAAGACGTAGAAGTCGTTGCAAACTGTTTTTCTTGCGATGTAAAGCATAATTGTTTTAGGTGCTTTGTGTGCTCGTCAGTCCCGCGCGTCGTCACAATATATATATATATATATATATATATATATATATTGATGATTGATATGTGGGGTTTAACGTCCCAAAACCACCATATGATTATGAGAGACGCCGTAGTGGAGGGCTCCGGAAATTTTGACCACGTGGGGTTCTTTAACGTGCACCCAAATCTGAGCACACGGGCCTCATTCATTTCCGCCTCCATCCGAAATGCAGCCGCCGTAGCCGGGATTCAAACCCGCGCCCTGCGGGTCAGCAGCCGAGTACCTTAGCCACTAGACCACCGCGGCGGGGCTATATATATATATATATATATATATATATATATTATATATATTATATTATATATATATATATATATATATATATATATATATATACATGTGTCCCTATGACGAGTAATGAATGGTGGTTAGCAGAGGGTAATGTCAAAGCAATGTCAAAGTAAAATTATGAGAATGATAGTGTTACGAGTGAGATAGTGTATGATAGTGATGGTTCGCGTGTCAGGGGCCCCCTATATACCATGCCTACTTGAAAAAGCAAATTTTTGTATTGTGTTTTCTCTGATGAAGGCCGGTATTCGCTATATATATAATATATATATATATATATATATATATATATATATATATATATATATATATATATATATATATATATATTGCCGCGCCCGAAACAAAGAACGAAGATGATGTGCGCGCCAACAGCCTCGTGAAAAGGAGGACTGAAGAAGACGACGTACTTTCGTTTTTGGCTCGCCTGCTCTTGGCTCCTGCATAAAAACACACGCCGTCTGTTCTCGGACTCAACGTCTCGGTGCACTGCTTACGTTGAACCGCGACACTGGTGGAGGCGCTGGGTTGCAAGCCTGCTGATGCTCAACACCCCATCTGGGAGCCGTTCATCAAGTCCCGACACGCAGCCATCTGTTACGACACCAGTGCACCGCTTCAGTCGCCGGTTGCTAGGCCTATCTCCAGAGCTGACCTCCTTGGACGAACATTCTACCAGGCATTGCGTACCTCTACCAATGGCCTCCGCTAGCCAGCCACAGTTGGTCCAAGGGATACAAGGCAGCCCCGTTTCCAATCTAGCCCAGGTAACACTTCTTCAGCCACTTGTGCCTAATCGCTTCAGTGGTGCCCCACACGAAGATGTTGAAGATTGGCTTGAGCATTACGAACGCGTTGCCGACATCAACCAGTGGAATGCTTAACAGAAGCTCGCCCGCACGTATTTCACTCTCGATGACGGCGCTCACACGTGGCTTGAGAATCGAGAAGGCCGTATATCCACATGGGATGACTTTCGTCAGCAGCTGATTGACACATTTGCTAGCGTCGACCGTCGAGAGCGGGCTCAGCAGCTGCTCGAGTTAAGGCTTCAAAAACCTAACGAAACTGTGGCAATGTTTGCTGAAGACGTGACGCGCCTCTGTCGTCGGGCTGATCCCAACATGTCCGAGGAGAAGAAGTTGCGCTACCTTATGCGTGGCGTCAAAGAACAACTGTTCGCTGGACTTGTGCACAATGCCCCAACTACCGTGGCCGATTTTATAAGAGAAGCCACTGCCATTGAGCGTGCTCTGCACCAAAGATCGAGGCAATATGATCGCTCGTCCACTACCACCCCAATCAACGCCGCTTCAGTGACTCTGGACAATCAGGGCTCCCTACGTGACCTTATCAGAGATATTGTCCGCGAAGAAATGCAGAAGCTTTGGACTCCTCCAGTGGATACACCAGTGACCGCCGTTGCCGCGGTCGTTCGTGACGAACTTAGACACGCTTTTTCAGCAGCTGATCTCGATCGCGATCAGCGTCAACTGAGTTACGCCGACGCTGTCCGCCGACCACCACCCGTCCCGCCCATTACATCATACCACCAGCCACCACTTGCCGCGCCTTACTCACCACCACGAGAGGACATAAGACGCCCACAATTTCGCAGAACGGACGCTTGGCGCACCGTCGATCGGCGCCCTCTCTGCTTCAACTGTGGTGGTGCCGGCCATATAGCTCGCTATTGTTGGTACCGCGACACATCGCTTCGCCCGTCTCGGCCAGGGTACGAAGGTCGCCGTGCCAATGACGACTACATTGTTCGCCATGACGACCCTGGTTTTCGAGGACCTTCAACAACGTGGTCTCCCTATCACGAGTCGCCTCCTCATCGCCAGCCCGATTCCGCCCACAGGTCACGCTCTCCATCCCCTGCTCAGACAACATCACCGAATCGACGTACTTTTGCTGACCTGCGGGGAACAAGGTCACCCAGCCCTTACCGGGGAAACTAAAGGCGGCGACCTCTCGGGGTAAGGTCGCAGCCCGACCACAAGACGATAAAAAGTCCCCAGTACTGCCGCGACAGAACGACTTGACGCCAACGAATATTAACAACGACGAAATGGTGAGCGCCGACCTCCATGTAATTATTGACGGAGAGCAAGTGACGGCCTTAGTCGATACGGGTGCTGATTTTTCCATAATAAGTCGCAAGCTGGCTGATCATCTTAGAAAAGTAAGAACGCCATGGACAGGACCACATATAAGAACAGCGGGTGGTCAATTGCTGCTCCCTACTGAAAGATGCACAGCAAGAATCAGCATAGGGGACTCTTCTTTCGTCGCGACTTTCATTGTTCTCCAGAGTGCTGCAAAGATTTAATTATAGGAATGGACTTTCTCAGGGAGCATGGCGCAATAATCAACATCCCGGACCGCGTGGTTTCATTTTACGAGAGTGCTCGTGTGACTGATCCTACATTACCAGAGCACAAATCCTTTCGTATCAAAGACCACAATGTAGTCGTGCCGCCTCGATCATGTATCCTCGTTTCAGTAGCATGTGACGTACCGTTCGACGGTAAAGGAGTCGCCGACCAAATAACCTCGCTGCTTCTCACTCACTGGATTTCCGTAGCACGAGGAATAGTCAATGTCACCGACGGCCGAACGAACTTGCTGTTGACCAATTTCACCTCCGAGCGACGGCACCTTCCAAAAGGCACAACGTTGGCACATTTCGACGAGATCGCAGATGCTCATGACTGCTTTTCAGCACTCAAAGCAACACCTGCACAAGACCCACGTGACCTAGCACCTAACCTTGACGTCAGCCCTACTTTAACTCAGCAACAGCGGGAACGCCTGCTTGTGCTGTTAGACGAGTTCCACGACTGTTTTGCGTCGACCTCGAAAGTTGGCCGGACGTCCTTGACCAAGCACCGAATCATCACAGAGGACACGGCTAGACCAATTCATCAAAATCCGTACCGTGTGGCTTCAAAAGAGCGAGAAGCGATAGAACAGCAGGTAACAAAAATGCTTGAAGACGACGTCATTCAACCGTCGAAAAGCCCCTGGGCATCACCTGTTGTTCTAGTGAAAAAGAAGGACGGCAGCCTGCGTTTCTGTGTGGACTATCGAAAGCTAAATCAGGTCACAAAAAAGGACGTGTACCCGCTTCCCCGCATAGATGATTCGATTGACAGGCTTCGAAACGCACGTTACTTCTCTTCCATGGACTTAAAGAGCGGATATTGGCAAATTGAAGTAGACGCCAGGGATCGTGAAAAAACCGCTTTCGTGACGCCAGACGGACTCTACGAGTTTAAGGTTTTACCATTTGGCTTGTGCTCCGCTCCTGCTACTTTCCAGCGTCTCATGGATACCGTTCTCTCTGGCCTTAAATGGAGAACCTGCCTAGTATACCTTGACGACGTCATTGTGTTTTCTACAACGTTTGACGAACACCTTGAACGATTGCAAATGGTCTTGCAGGCCATACGAGCCGCAGGCCTGACGCTCAAGCCGGAAAAATGTCACTTCTGCTTTGAGGAACTGCAGTTTCTCGGCCACGTCGTCAGTTATGCAGGAGCTCGTCCAGACCCCGAAAAAGTTGCCGCCGTCGCACAGTTTCCAACACCATCAGATAAAAAGAGAGTGAGGCGTTTTCTGGGTCTCTGTGCATATTATCGGCGATTTATTCCAGATTTTGCACGCATTGCGTCACCTTTAACTCGTCTCACGAGGGATGACGTTGCATTTGTTTGGGGCGACGAACAGGAAGATGCTTTCAATGACTTGCGGCAACGTCTACAGACGACCCCCGTACTTGCCCATTTTGATGACACAGCCCCTACAGTGCTCCATACTGACGCCAGCAATGTTGGCCTCGGAGCTGTGCTTGTACAGCACCAGGATGACGAGGAAAGAGTGATTGCTTACGCAAGCAGAACTCTGTCACGCACAGAAGCAAATTACTCGACCACTGAAAAGGAATGCCTGGCCGTGGTGTGGGCAGTTATGAAATTTCGCCCATACCTGTACGGCCGCCCATTCAAGGTTATCAGTGGCCACCATTCGTTGTGTTGGTTAACAAGTCTGAAAGATCCTTCCGGGCGATTGGCACGCTGGAGCCTTAGACTACAGGAGTTTGACATAACGATGGTGTATAAGTCGGGAAAACGACACACGAACGCCGACTGCCTATCTCGATCACCAATAGAGTCGGCTGCTGCTTCTGATGAAGAAACAGCATTCCTCGGAATCTTCGACACGTCAACCATCGCAGATCACCAGCATGACGATCCTGAGCTACTTGGCTTGATTAATTATTTAGAAGGACGAAGCCAGAATGCACCCAAAGCCTTTACAAGAGGACTATCGTCGTTCTGTCTGCGAAACAATGTCGTTTACAAAATGAACTTCTCGTCAGACGGGTCCACCTACCTGCTTGTCGTCCCTACCACTCTTCGATCTCAGGTGTTGCAAGCGTGCCACAACGAGGTAACATCTGGAAATTTAGGCTACACGCGCACACTGAGCAGAGTTCGAGGAAGATATTACTGGCCTAGACTCACCGCTACCGTGAAGCATCATGTTCGGACCTGCCTCGATTGCCAGCGGCGCAAGTCACCTCCAACGAAACGAGCCGGTTTGCTACACCCTGTCCAGATCCCGACAACGCCGTTTCACCAGATCGGAATGGACCTTTTGGGCCCACTTCCCACCTCTAGTGTTGGTAACCGTTGGGTTATAGTGGCGACCGACTACCTTACTCGCTACGCCGAGACAAAAGCCATCCAGAGAGGCACAGCAGAGGAGGTAGCCCGGTTCTTCATAGAGAACATTGTGCTGAGACACGGTGCGCCATCGATCGTTATAACAGATCGCGGAACCACATTCACGGCCGCGCTTTTAGATCATGTGTTGGTGCTCAGCGGTACTATTCATCGCAAATCGACAGCTTACCATCCACAAACCAACGGGTTGACCGAGCGACTTAACAAAACTCTAGAAGACATGCTTTCAATGTATGTGGACTTCCAACACAAAAACTGGGACGAGATTCTCCCTTACATAACGTTCGCATACAATACTGCGAAACCAGAAACCACACGGATGACCCCATTCAGCCTTGTTTACGGACGAGAAGTAAGAACGATGTTAGACGCGATGCTGCCACACGAATGCGATGACAACGAAACGAGTGCTGACGCGTTTACTCAACGCGCAGAGGAAGCCAGGCAGCTCGCACGTCTGCGAATATACAAACAGCAAGAGCACGACGCAGGCCGCTATAACCAACGTCATACACCTGTAACGTACCAAACCGGGGACAGGGTATGGGTGTGGACACCTGTACGAAGACGGGGACTATCCGAAAAATTGCTCAGAAGGTACTTCGGACCTTACCGAGTGCTGCGACGACTAAGTGACGTTACCTATGAAGTCGTCCCGGATAGCCCAAACTGTTCAAGGCGTCGCCAGCACCGACCTGAGCTTGGGCACGTAGTGCGCATTAAGCCATACGTCAGCGAGTGACTTTGCGAGGCACCGTCACTTCTACAAAGTGACTTCTTGCGCAAATTACTGTCTCAGCTACAGCATCGGGGCGATGCTCTTTTAAGGGGAGGCAAATGCCGCGGCCGAAACAAAGAACGAAGATGATGTGCGCGCCAACAGCCTCGTGAAAAGGAGGACTGAAGAAGACGACGTACTTTCGTTTTTGGCTCGCCTGCTCTTGGCTCCTGCATAAAAACACACGCCGTCTGTTCTCGGACTCAACGTCTCGGTGCACTGCTTACGTTGAACCGCGACAATATATATATATATATATATATATATATATATATATATATATATATATATATATATATATATATATATATATACACATATATATATATATATATATATATATATATATATATATATATATATATATATATATATATATATTGTTAAGGCGTTTATTAGCCGGCAACGAGCGAGAATATGCAATGGCGACAGTCCCAGCAAAGCACGGGCTCTCAGCGCGAGCGGCGTCCTTGTTGGGTAGCCCCACTAGAAGGTACGCAAGAGTTCGACCCATTTCATAGTTCGGAGGCTTCGCTACAATTACCCCGGGGTCGAAGAGGGAGCCGCCTGGCGACCTAACAGCTTGTTATTATTAGCGGGTCATAATAAGCCTTCAGGCGCTCCACGTTGACGATGTCTCGCCCACGGCGGCGCATGTCCGAAGATTGTTCAACGGGTTCGATCAGATAGTTGACGGGTGAGGTGCGCTCGATGACACGGTAGGGGCCTTCGTATTTGGGACGTAGTTTGGAAGAGGGGCCAGCGGCAGAGGTTGGGGTCGAGAGCCATACAAGCGCACCAGGAAGGAACATGGGCTCAGAAGTGGTGGAGCCATCACGGATACTCTTCTGCCGCTCTTGATCTTGCGTCGTAAAAGTCTTGGCAAGCTCGCGACACTCTTCAGCAAGCCTGGCTGTCTCGGAAATAGGTGTACACTCAGATGGATCCGGCGTGTACGGGAGTATCGTGTCCATGGTGTGCGACGGGTGCCTTCCGTACAGCAAGTAGAAAGGTGAAAAACCAGTCGTGCTCTGAGGGGCGGTGTTTGTAGGCGTAGGTGACGAAGGGCAGTATATTATCCCAATTAGTGTGGTTGGCAGCGACGTACATAGAAAGCATGTCGCCGAGGGTGCGGTTAAAGCGTTCGGTGAGGCCATTCGTTTGTGGGTGGTAAGCAGTAGTTTTGCGGTGGACAGAATGGCACTCCGTCAGAATGGCTTCGACGACTTCCGACAAGAAGACACGGCCTCGATCGCTGAGAAGCTCTTGGGGTGGTCCGTGGCGCAGTATAAATCGATGCAGCAGGAAGGACGCAACATCGCGCGCAGCAGCCGCAGGGAGAGCGGCGGTTTCGGCGTATCGCGTTAAATGGTCAACGGCAACGATGGCCCAGCGGTTACCAGCCGACGTCAGAGGAAGTGGTCCATACAAATCGATACCTATGCGCCCAAAGGGACGGTCAGGGCAAGGTAACGGTTGTAGACTGGCGTGCGACATGTGGGCTGACGGTTTACGGCGTTGGCAAGTGAGGCAAGAGCGAACGAACTGCTGCACATAGCGGTACATCCCGCGCCAGAAGTAGCGTTGTCGAATGCGATGGTAGGTTTTGAATACCCCAGAGTGCGCGCATTGCGGATCAGAATAGAATCATTCACATATCTCCGACCGCAGACTGCGGGGTATCACGAGTACCACTGCCGGCCGTCGGCGTCGTAATTGCGTCGGTGTAGGAGGCCGTCACGAATGGCGAAATGGTGAGCTTGACGACGCAATGCACGCGTGGATGGCGTTGCGGATGGGTCAGAGAGCATGTCGATGAGCGGGCCGATCCAATTATCCTTTCGCTGTTCGGTAGCGATGATGTCAACATCAATGGCAGAAACAGCAGCCGAGGATACTGAGCAGAGCACATCACTTTCAGGCAGAGGGGAGCGCGAGAGGGCGTCGGCGTCAGCATGCTGGCGTCCGTTGCGGTACAGCACGCGGATATCGTAGTCTTGTAAGCGAAGAGCCCAACGGGCGAGACGGCCTGAGGGATCCTTCAATGATGAAGCCAGCATAGTGCATGATGGTCGGTGACGACATCGAATGGGCGACCATACAAATAAGGTCGAAACTTTGTAAGAGCCCAGACGATCGCCAGGCACTCTTTCTCCGTGACGGTGTAGTTTTTCTCGGCTCTCGTGAGCGTACGGCTTGCATATGCTACGACATATTCAGGGAATCCGGGTTTTCGCTGCGCCAGGACAGCGCCGAGGCCTACTCCGCTGGCGTCCGTGTGCACCTCCGTTGGGGCTGTAGGGTCGTAGTGGCGTAGAATGGGAGGCGACGTCAACAAATGGCGGAGCTTCGCGAACGCGTCGTCGCACTCGGATGACCACGAATTGAAGGGCCCGTTGCTTCCAAGGAGCTTCGTCAGCGGTGATATGATCGTGGCGAAATTTCGTATGAAGCGTCGGAAGTATGAGCACAGGCCCACGAAACTACGCAGTTCTTTGACAGATGCAGGTTTGGGGAATTCGGACACTAGACAATATATATATATATATATATATATATATATATATATATATATATATATATATATATATATATATTATATATATAATCATAAGCCTGACAACGCCGACTACAGGGCAAATGAGGCTTCTCCCATGATCCACGAATAAACCCGCTCTTGTGCTTTCCGTTGCCGCGTGATACCTGCGATCATTTAATCTCATCGGCCCCCCTAACTTTCTGTGTTTGTGTATTTTATACTCTGGGAATCTAGTCAGTTACCCTTAATGACCAGCTGTTATCCTGCCTGCGTGACCGGCCCGTGTCCGTTTCTTCTTCTCAACTATGAAATCCTTCACCCCGCTTTGTTCCCTGACCCACTCTGTTCTCTTCTTGTCCCTTAAGGATGTACTTATCATTTTCCTTTCTATCGCTCGCTGCGTCGCTCTGAAATTAAGCTGAACCGTCTTTGTGAACCTCCAGGTTTCTGTTCCCAGGGTAAGTACGGGCAAGATGCAGCTGTTATATACTTCCTCCTGAGGGTTAGTGGCAGATTACCATTGATGATTTGAGAATGCTTGCCGAATGTGATCCACCCAATGCTTATTCTTCTAGTCATTTCACTCTCATATTTCGGCTCTGTGGTTACTAGCTGACCTAAGTTAAATACCCCCTTACAAATTTGAGCATCTCTGAGCCTATCACCAAGTGCTGTTTTCTGCCAAGATTTGTTGCACATTATTCTTTGCATAATAATTTTCACACCTACTTTTCTGCTTTGCGTGTCCAGTTCAGTAATCATCACCTGTAATTCGTGCCATGAGTTACTCATCAAGACAATGTCATCAGCGGATCGCAGTTACTTATATACTGTATAATAATTCTTCATCCCCCTGACCCTTCCCAATCTCGGGTGCCGAAAACCACCTGTAAACACTGCGGTGAAATAGCATTGAAAAGATTGTCTCTCCCTGCCTTAGAAACTTTTCTATCGAGATTTCGTCACCTTTTTTATAGAGAAGTATGGTGGATGTGGATCATTGTAGATTTCTTTCAGTATGGTTATGTAGAGTTCTTCGATGACCTGACTCCGTAGTGCCTGCATTAGTACTGATGTCTTCACTGAGCCAAACGCCTTCTCGTAATCTATGAAAGCTATGTATAGAAGTTGGTTTTATTCCGCACATTTTTCTAGTTTCCCGATTGATAATATGAATATGGTATAATAGTGGACTAGCGTGTAGGAAATCCTGCTTAGTCATTTGGTTGATCTAAATCTAATGTCACCTTAATTCTACTAGCTATTTGTTTTGTACATATTTTGTAGAGAATCAACGGTAGGCTGATCGGCCTTGTAATTTTTCAAGCCCGTGACGTCATCTTTCTCATGGACTAAGATGGTATAGGCTTTCTTCGAAGATTCTGGTACCCTTACCATCAAGAGGCACTTCGTATATATGGTGGCCAATATTTCACGAGGTCTGTTATTACCTCATGCTCACCAGCGGCTTTTGCCTCTTTGCAATCCTTCTAGGGCTTTCTTTACATTCCCCTGTCGTTACTGGTAGGATGGTTAATTCGTCTGGGCTCGTAATCTTTTCACGATATCATCTATGTTGTTTTGGCTTCTGTACAGCTCTCTGTAAAACTCCTCCACCACATCGACCATCCTTTTGCATATTGTTTATGACATTACCACACTTGTTCCTCAATGCATGCATCCGAATTTCGCCTGTTCACATGGTCTGCCTTAGCAGCT
This sequence comes from Rhipicephalus microplus, assembly GCF_013339725.1. Classification (NCBI taxonomy): domain Eukaryota; kingdom Metazoa; phylum Arthropoda; class Arachnida; order Ixodida; family Ixodidae; genus Rhipicephalus; species Rhipicephalus microplus. The sequence goes on along the minus strand of NC_051165.1, from coordinate 80,534,741 downwards.
ATTAGGCTTCTGCCGCTTTTTACAGCGTTCTCAATTCTCTCTATGTTACACCTTCTGATGTCGTCTACTTTACGCCTATTGATTAACTTCGAAAGCTCCACTAGTTCTAAGTTCTCGGTTACATTTCAGGCTTTCATGGCTTGTCTATTAAAAGTTACTCGTCTCCTGAGATAGTTTGCCAGTGTCCTGTCTAGCGACTGTACCTTTGACTTCCATTGCACACTCTTTAATAATACTAGTAATGTTATTGTTCATTGTATCAATGCTAACGTCGGTTGCCTCGTTTAGTGCTTCGAAGCTATTCTAAAGTGAAACTCTGGATTATCTGTGGTTCGCCTTTCACCGCTAGTTAATAATAGGCTTCTTGCATATTAGTTTTTATCTTGTTTTTTTTTTATTCTAGGTGAATACGAGCTCTTACCAATCTATGAACATTGCATCTGGTCTTGCCAAGTACCTTTACATCCCGTACAATGCCGGGGGGGAATACAGAATGAAGTATATTTCATTTTAGTTTCGCTATTAGGACTTCGCGACGTTCACGCTGGTACGTTAGCCCGTATTCTAAAGAAGTATTCAAGACCCGTACAGTATGACGTTCTGTAAACTCTACGAGTAACTCCCATCTGGCATTTTAAAGGTGATGTGTTGTGTTGCGAGACACTAAATACCACACTTCAAGAGAGAAAGGAAGTAGTATCCCATTTTGCGCGAGTTTCAGCAAATTATTGTAATTTTTGTGTAAATACATACTTCATTAGGGTGGTCATGTTTCATTTTTACAGAAAAAGAAAAAAAATCAGGAGCTCTTGATTTTCGCACTTTTACTTTTCATGCCATTCATTGGAGAATAAAATTGGCAGATCCCACGTACAGTGGGAATCGATGATATGCAAAGCATGAATAAGAAATGTTGGTATGTCACTTTAAAATCAGCCCAACGTTACGAGGTGGAGGTAAATGGATTCCGTACATGACTACCGTGTTATGATTATCATGTTTGGATGCGTCGCTTGCCATCATCATCTATTCGCGTCACACGATACCAAACTTAGTACACGTTCGGCTAGCGAAACGGCCACGATCACGCTAACGAGCGTGGTATGTTGTCAGGTTCTTACATGACACGCGTGTCAATATTATCAAGTTTGCACCAGTTATATATTTCGTCATCCATAGACGCCACGTAACACAAAATTTGGTATATCTGGAGCTAGCAAAATGGCCGCGAGCGCATCATGAAATGCCTAGTATACTCCAATGTAGCGCTGACACGTGCGCACGCTGGGCACAGCGACGCAACGTCAGCAAAACACGAGCGCTGCTTAGTCTCAAGCCAGTAAGGTCCCTAGATGAAAAAGTTTCCAAGGTAGCGACACCCTCCCTTTTTCTCCTCGCTTATTTGCCTGAAGCGCCCCCTAGAAGGTTCAAAACTTTCATCCAAAAGCGAATGTTTGGGTTCTGTTGCTACGGCGAATAAATGTAAATGAAACAAAATGGAACGAAATAATACGTAGAATAAACAGTTACCTTTATGAACATAAACGGCACAACACAAGAGCGAGCGGGATGTGCGTTACTCAACCGGCAACGTTGTGCAGTTCTATACTTTACACCACTAGCCATGGCGTCTCGCGTAGTACATTTTAGTTCTACGGCCGCGGTATTTCGTCCAGTTCTAACTAGTCCCCTTCTCCGATTGTGTTTTGTTCGTGTTGTGACACTGTGAACGTGCTTCTTGATGGATCCTGTAAGTGGCCACAGGGCGTGACGTTGTGACGATTGATTACAACCGGCTTGTGCACACGCAAGAAAAAAAAAACTACGACCAGACTGGCACGAACACTCGTCCAGCAGCACTGCGATGACGTTTTTTTTAAATGTGCCCATTTGGACAATTGTGATGCCAAGTGATTCTGATGCGGTGCTGGGAACTTCCTGAAAAGTGAGAGTTCTGCTGGTGAGGTGTCTCGAAGCAGCGCGTTTCGGCTCAAGCGGGAACTGGTCAAGAGTGAAATGTTTCTGAAGGTGCGTTGATTACAACCTACAGCTGCTCTTTATACGTGCATACCCACATGTATTTGTACCAACTGGCATGCACTAGACACGCATTAGACGCGCGCCTGGCGTTTCAATAAAAACCGACAAGTGAATTCGCTTCGCAGATCCGCGTCGACATACGTTGACGAAGTTGCACGAAAACATTCGCGTGAAATGGTTCATAGTTGCACTTCATGGTGCGCTTCATCTCGGAAAGCACGAGGTAAGTTGAAGAGAGCGAAACCATTTTCTGTTGTTTACGGCAACGCAGCATTGCTGAAAAACGCAGATGTTGCATTGAACGAGCATGGCGAAACAATCTTGGTCGACTTAGTGCACACCGAAACGCTCCTCCTCTTTAGTTTGTGCTCTGGCTACGATTTTGTCTTCTGGTCACACTGAGAATCCGGCTGGAGCCATATGCGCATGCGTACTCGTTTTGAACCTTTTGCATAATAATAAATAACACCACCAGCCATTTGCAATATCACGAGCAAGTAATGCACCAATTACAGACGCGGATGGCAGAGAAAAAGAGGAGTAATCGAGAGAGTGAGGAAAACGGTTCGGGAACAATGAGTGACGCTACCTTGTTTCATCTAGGGACCTTATCAAGCCAGGCGCGACCAGCGTCCGTCGGCGGGGCCCGACGGCAACCGGCGCGAAATGAGACATGCTGCATTTCGTGCCGAAGCGTTGCCCAGACAACACGGCGTTTCCCTCTTTTCATGACGAAGGGACACTGGACGTGCTGAAACGCGCATGCGTCAAAGCAACGCAGCGCAACGCGCGCCTGCAAGTGTATGGCAGGACCGACGCCTGGCGTGGCAACGCCAGCGTGACGCGACGAAATGAACGCCGGCGAGCACGCGCACCACGTCACATCGAAAAGTATTGGTGCCTTCACTGTGACATGTAGTCATGTTCTCACTTGACATGCCTCTCATGATTATCATATTGTCACGAGGTTGTGATACACGCAGCACTGGAGAGGAAGCACGCAGGAGTCAGGGCGGTGTCGGGCGAACTGTTTATTGGGCGAACTTGTGCCCAGCAAAACGGGGCCAAACACAACTCATAGCAACAGCGGCGTGAACAGTCGTCGGCCGACGAAAAAAAAGAATAGCCCCCAGTGGCGCACTGCGCCGGCTTTTTATACACGCCTCGTAACGCGTTCCAAAGTGGCATACAAGATAAACGCGGCCTGCGTTGCGCTTAACAGAAAGTGATAGCGTCTTCCTTCGCAAACGAAAAAAACCGCACGTGTCAGTTTTTTATACACGCGTCGTAACGCGTTCCAGAGCATACAAGATAAACGCGGCCTGCGTTGCGCTTAACAGAAAGTGATAGCGTCTTCCTTCGTAAACCAAAAGAACCGCACGTGTCACTACCCCCCTCTGAAAAAGCATCGTCCCGATGCTAAAGACAGAACATAAGAGAGAGTACATGCAATAAATTACATTAACAATGCGTCACAGCTAATCAGCGCGCGTAATAAGGTTTAAGTCGCACCACGTGTACGACTTCGGGTCGTGCACGGCGTCGTTGGGATGACGTTAAGCCATCGGGCACGACCTCATAGTCCAGTTCACCACGACGTCGGACTACCTTGTAGGGTCCAAAGTAGCGTCGCAGGAGCTTCTCAGACAATCCCCGTCGTCGTATCGGCGTCCAGACCCAGACAAGGTCACCTGGTTGGTATTCGGTGTGGTGTCGTCGAAGGTTGTAGTGGCGCCTGTCGACCGTCTGTTGGCTCTTGATACGCAGGCGGGCTAGCTGTCGAGCTTCTTCAGCGCGATCCAGGTAGCTGGCGACGTCGAGGTCTTCTTCGTCGGTGCCGACCGGTAGCATGGCGTCAAGCGTCGTTGTTGGGCTCCGTCCGTAGACGAGCTTGTATGGAGCAAACTGCGTCGTTTCCTGCACGGCCGTGTTGTACGCGAAGGTTACATACGGGAGTATGGCGTCCCACGTCTTGTGCTCGACGTCCACGTACATGGCCAGCATGTCGGCGATGGTCTTATTTAGACGCTCGGTGAGGCCATTCGTCTGTGGGTGGTACGCGGTGGTTCGGCGGTGGCTTGTCTGACTGTACCTCAAGATCGCTTGCGTTAGTTCAGCCGTAAAGGCCGTACCTCTGTCGGTGATGAGGACCTCGGGGGCTCCGTGGCGGAGGACGATGTTCTCAATGAAGAACATGGCGACCTCGGCGGCAGTGCCCTTGGGCAAGGCCCTTGTTTCGGCATAGCGGGTGAGGTAGTCAGTCGCTACGACAATCCATTTGTTGCCAGAAGTTGACGTCGGGAACGGCCCCAGTAAGTCCATGCCGATTTGTTGGAATGGCCGTTGAGGTGGTTCGACGGGTTGCAGAAGTCCGGCTGGCCTAGTTGTCGGCGTCTTGCGTCGCTGACAGTCTCTGCATGTTTTTACGTAGTGGGCGACGTCGGCAGTGAGGCGAGGCCAATAGTACTTCTCTTGTATTCGTGACAGTGTGCGGGAAACACCAAGATGTCCGGCTGTCGGGTCGTCGTGTAATGCTTCCAGAACCTCTAGACGTAACGCTGAAGGTACCACGAGGAGGTGGTCGGCGCGGAGCGGCGAGAAGTTTTTCTTCAGGAGGACGTTGTTTCGCAGGAAAAACGAAGCCAGTCCTCGGCGGAATACTTTCGGCACGTCGGCGGTCTTGCCTTTCAGGTAGTCCATGAGGATCTTGAGCTCCGGGTCAGCTCGTTGGCGTTCCGCGTAGTCGTCGGTACTTATGGGTCCCAGGAAAGAGTCGTCGTCCTGGTCATCCTGGGGCGGCGGATCGACAGGGGCGCGAGACAAGCAGTCGGCGTCGGAGTGCTTTCGTCCGCTCTTGTAGACGACGGTGATGTCAAATTCTTGTAGTCTGAGACTCCACCGTGCGAGGCGCCCTGATGGATCCTTCAAGTTAGCTAGCCAACACAAGGCGTGGTGGTCACTCACGACTTTGAAAGGCCTGCCGTACAGGTAGGGGCGGAACTTTGATGTAGCCCAGATGATGGCAAGGCATTCCTTTTCTGTCGTGGAATAATTGGCTTCTGCCTTCGAAAGTGACCGGCTAGCGTAACTGATGACCCTTTCAAGTCCGTCGGTCCTCTGCACGATCACGGCGCCGAGCCCTGTGCTGCTTGCGTCCGTGTGAATTTCGGTGTCAGCTTCTTCGTCGAAGTGCGCCAGTATTGGCGGCGTTTGCAGGCGTCGCTTTAATTCTTGAAATGCCTCGACTTGCGGCGTTTCCCATTTGAAGTCGACGTCGGCCTTCGTGAGGTACGTCAGTGGCTCGGCGATCCGCGAAAAGTTCTTCACGAAGCGCCTGTAATAAGCGCAGAGGCCAAGAAATCGGCGTACTGCTTTCTTGTCGGTGGGTGCAGGAAAGTCGGCGATCGCAGCTGTTTTCTGTGGATCAGGGAGCACTCCCGACTTGCTGATAACGTGGCCAAGGAACAATAGTTCCTCGTAGGCGAAGCGGCACTTTTCTGGCTTCAGGGTAAGTCCCGAGGCTTTGATTACCCGAAGAACAGCTTCAAGGCGCCGGAGGTGCTCGTCGAAGTTGGAAGAAAATACGACTACGTCGTCCAAGTAGACGAGGCAAGTCTGCCACTTCAAGCCTGCGAGTACTGTGTCCATAACCCGTTGGAACGTCGCAGGCGCCGAGCAAAGACCAAAGGGCATGACCTTAAACTCGAATAGGCCGTCTGGTGTTATGAAGGCAGTCTTCTCTCGGTCTCTCTCGTCTACTTCGATTTGCCAGTAGCCGGTTTTGAGATCCATCGACAAAAAATACTTGGCGTTGTAGAGTCTGTCCAGAGCATCGTCTATCCGTGGGAGGGGATACACGTCTTTCTTCGTGATGTTGTTCAGGCGACGATAATCGACGCAAAAACGTAGGGTTCCGTCCTTCTTCTTCACCAACACCACGGGTGATGCCCACGGACTCGTAGACGGCTGAATGATGTCGTCACGCAGCATTTCGTCGACTTGTTGCTTGATGGCCTCGCGTTCCCGTGCAGAAACTCGGTAGGGGCTCTGACGGAGCGGACGGGCATATTCGTCGGTTATGACGCGATGTTTCGCGAGAGGGGTCTGACGAAGCCTCGACGACGACGAGAAGCAGTCCTTGTATTGGTGGAGTAAGGCTTTGAGCTCCTTTTGTTGCTGCCTGGAAAGGCTTTGATTGACGTCGAAGGCGGGCGCGGACACTGCTGTCGACGTTGCGGCTCCCTGAGAATCAGTGAGGGCGAAGGCATTGCTCGCTTCCACAAATTCGCTTAGATGTGCTACCGTCGTGCCCCTATTTAAGTGCCTATATTCGTTGCTGAAGTTCGTCACCATTACCTTGGCTTCGCCGTTATGAAGCTTGGCTATGCCTCTTGCGACGCACATCTGACGGTTTAGGAGCAGGTGCTGGTCGCCTTCGATGACACCTTGTAAGTTGGTAGACGCTTTGGTGCCGACGGAAATGATGACGCTCGACAGTGGCGGGATGGTTACCTGCTCTTCTGTCGCATTCAAGGCATTGTGAGCGACGTTGCAGTCTGACGCCGTTGCATTATCCGTGGACAGCGTGATTGACCTGGATCTTAGGTCGATGACTGCGCCTTGCTGGTCCAGGAAATCCATGCCTAAAATGACGTCTCGCGAGCATTGCTGCAGGACCACAAAATTCACAGAATACGTCTGGCTGTGAATCGTGACTCTTGCCGTGCAGGTTCCAGTCGGTGTTATAAGGTGGCCCCCTGCTGTTCGGATATCCGGTCCTTCCCATGCAGTCTTTACCTTCTTGAGCTTAGCGGCGAAGAGACCACTGATGATAGAGTAGTCGGCGCCGGTATCGACTAGGGCGGTGACGCTGTGGCCGTCGATGATCACGTCGAGGTCGGTGGTTCGTCGTCTGGCGTTCCGGTTAGGTCGGGGCGTCGGATCACGGCTGCGTCGGCTTGGTCCGGTGCTGCTATGTCGCGTCGGCGGCGAGGCTTTGTCGTAAAGACTCTGCTCAGGCGGCGTACTGCGACTACGTCGGGAAAGTTCGTGCGTCGTGGTCGTCGTCATTGGCAGCGGCGGCGGCGGCGGAGGAGGATCTTCGGCATTGCGTCGTGCAGCAACCGCACCTCCATCGGTTGCTGCCTTTAGTTTCCCGGGTAGGGGCTTGGGGATCGGCCCCGATTAGGGCCGGTGTACTGGCGGCGATCCGGGGAGACGTAGCGGCCAGGCGAAGGTGAACGGGATGGTCGTCGTTGTTGCCACTGCGATCCGGCGATGTAGTCGGCGATGTCGCGAGGTCGCTCACCTGGGCGCGGACGCGGCGCGTTCACGTCGAAGCCACGCAGTCCCATCTCACGGTACTGGCAGTAGCGGTAGGTGTGCCCGGCTTCGCCGCAGTGGTAGCATAGTGGGCGGTGGTTCGGGGTGCGCCAAACGTCAGTTTTCCTCGGCGAGCGCTGGATTACTGGCGAGCGGGAAGGCGTCGGGGGTGGCGGCGGTGGCTGGCGACGAAACTGCGGAGACGTTGGGTCCTGGTGTTGGCGAGGAGCGGCGACAGGTCGTCGTGCAGTAGCGGCGTAGGTCATCGCCTCCGGTTGGGGCTGTGGCCGTTCAGGAACGCTCAGTGAGCGCTGTAGTTCCTCGCGGACTACGTCTTCGAGAGAGGCGACTTGGGGCTGAGACGATGGCAACATGCGGCGCAGTTCTTCACGAACAATAGCACGTATGGTCTCGCGCAGGTCGTTGGGGCAGAGTCCTCGGACTTCTGCGACGTCTGGCGACATGCGCCGATCGTATTGGCTGGTCCGCATTTCAAGAGTCTTCTCGATGGTGGTAGCCTCGGAGAGGAACTCTTGTACCGTCTTTGGCGGGGTTCTGATCAGTCCGGCGAAGAGCTCCTGCTTCACTCCTCGCATAAGCAGGCGAACCTTCTTGTCCTCAGACATGTCGGCGTCGGCGTGGCGGAAAAGTCGCGTCATCTCCTCCGTAAAGATCGTTACGTTTTCGTTGGGGAGCTGCACCCGAGTTTCAAGCAGTGCTGCGGCTCTTTCCTTTCGCACGACGCTTGCAAAGGTGCGCAGGAAAGCAACGCGGAAATCGTCCCAGGTTCGAAGCGTTCACTCGCGGTTCTCGAACCAAGTCCTTGCGGCGTCTTCCAGGTAAAAATACACATGACGCAGCTTGTCGTCCGGGTCCCACTTATTGAGGGCTGCGACGCGGTCGTAAATGTCAAGCCAGCTTTCCGGGTCTTCGTAGGTCGATCCGCGGAAGGTAGGCGGCTCTTTGGGCTGGTTGACGACCACGGTTGCCGAAGACCTTGCTTCCGTCATCGTGGATGCCGGCTTCGTAGCAGCCTTTGTTTTCTTGTCCTTGTCGGGGAGCGGCAGGTATTCGGGCGGTAGTCCTTGTTGTCTTCGGCTCACTCGAACGACCGGGTCAGCGTCGTCCTCTTGCCGGCCCGGTGAAGCGCCTTCTAGGTGCGTGTATAAAAAACCGCACGTGTCAGTTTTTTATACACGCGTCGTAACGCGTTCCAGAGCATACAAGATAAACGCGGCCTGCGTTGCGCTTAACAGAAAGTGATAGCGTCTTCCTTCGTAAACCAAAAGAACCGCACGTGTCACTATTTGCACCAGTCACATACCTTCGTCATTCATTGGCGTTACGTAATACCAAATTTGGCATATTGAAAGGTATCGGAATGGCCGCGAGCGCATTAGTGTGGCATGCGGTCATGTTGTTACATGACACGCATGTCGTGAATATGATGTTTGGAAGTGCCATTTACCTATGTCAGGCGCTCATGTCGCGTAACATTTAGTTTTGTGCATGTGAAGCTAGCAAAACGGCTGCAAGCGCATCATGAGCGTGGCATGTACTCGTGTTTTTACATGCACGCATCTCATGATTATCATGTTCATCAGTCGCATACGTTCACCATCCATGCACGTACCATTATACCAAGTTTGATATATGCGAAACTAGAAAAATGGCCGCGAGCACATCATGAGCGTGGCAAGTAGTCATGTTGTTACATGACACGCATGTCGCAATTTTCATGTGAGAATCTGCCGCTTGTTTGCGTCATGCAATCATGTCATACCTTACAAGTTTCGCAACATGTCATGTGAATGAAACCCACCGCAGGAGCAGCAAGCCCATGAAATATAAATCAAGACATCCATGACATACATATGATTATTTTCATGTTATGTCTAGTTATATATGCTCGTCATATAGTCATGATGTGCCATACCAAGTTTCGCAACGATACCGTTATCGAAACGACCAGGAGAGCTAAAAGTCGTAGGCGGCTAGAAAGATAGACAGATAGATACGCTCAATGTAGCCGAAGGTCGCTAAAAATGCTTGGTTGGTTGCGAAACTTTATTGAGGTCCTGCAAGGCACGCGTCAGCGCGCAGCGGGCGTCTCCCACGTCGGGACCGTTAGGCCAAGCCTATCGGCCGCTCCGCGGGCCTGCTGGACGGCCCAAAGTTGGTCGGCCAGGAGGGAGCTGCGAAGGGCCGCCTCCCACCTGACCGATGTAGTGTTGGGGTTAGTGTACATTGCCTTGCACTCCCAGAGCATGTGCGCCAGCGTGGATACATCCCCACATTCGGGGCAAGCGTCATTGGGGAACACGTCAGGATAAATAGCGTGAAGGGATCTCAGGTTAGGGTACGTGTCGGTCTGCAGTATTCTGAGCGTAAGGGCTTGTGGCCTATTAAGATTTGAATGAGGGAGTGGATATAGTCTCCGCGCGAGGTAAAAATATTTTGTTATTTTGTTGTACGTGGCAGGCGCGTCCCTGTTTTCGGCAACCCCGTTGGTCCCGAATCGTTGCCCGGAACCCGCGCGGTCGGTAAGTGCGCGCGCGGCCTCGTGGGCAGACTCGTTGAGGTTGGGGGGAGCGCCTTGGACCTGTCCAACATGTGCCGGAAACCAAATCAGTACGTGGTGCTTGATGCCGTCGCGGCCACCACTTTGGAGCACGCGCAGGGCTTTCTTGGAGATTACACCGCGCTCGAAAGCGCGAATAGCTGACCTAGAGTCACTATAGATGACCTCCCTCTCACCTTCCAGGATGGCCAGGGCGATGGCCACTTGCTCGGCAACCGCCGGATCGTCAGTGTGAATCGATGCGCAGTTGGCGATTTGTTGTTTGGAGTCGACGACGACTGCGGAGAAGGCGCGGCTCCCACGGTACGCGGCCGCATCGACAAAGCTGACGCCGTGCTCCTCACTGTGAATCTGCTTGAGAAGAGTGGCAGCTCTAGCCCGTCGCCTACCACGATTGTGCTCGGGATGGACATTCCTCGGTATCGGTGCCACGGTGATGAGGTCACGAATCTCACGGGGTACCTGTCTCATCTTCTCGTCCACTTCAGCCGGAGAGTGACCGAGCTCTCGGAGTATATGTCTGCCGGTCTGGGAGCTCGAAAGGCGCGCGAGCTGGGCCCGCTCCTGCGCTTCGGCAATCTCCTCCAACGTATTGTGTACTCCGAGCTGGAGCAGGCGCTCGGTGCGCGCCCTGATCGGGATACCGAGGGCCCGCTTGGTAATCTTTCTGAGCAAGACGTTGATCTTGTCACGCTCGGCACGCTGCCAATTGTGCATGGCCGCGACATATGAAAAGTGGCAGAGCACAAAGGCATTGACCAGGCGGATTAGGTTGTCTTCCTTGAGGCCTTGGTAGTGGTTGGCCACCCGCCGAACCAGCCGAACCGCGTTATCCGTCTTGGCGGCGAGCTTGAGTATAGTCTTGCCGTTGGAACCATTGGACTCGATGGTCATGCCGAGGACCCGAATGGAGTCAACTCTGGGTATCGCACTGCCATCTCCGGTGTAGAGCTTGATATCACTCTTCGAGATCGGCTGCCAGTTTTTGGGCTTGGGCCCTCGCCTAGTGGGTTGGTAAAGGAGAAGCTCGGACTTGCTTGGGGAACACCTCAGGCCTGTGGGACGGAGGTAATCTTCCGTGGTGTCTATGGCCTCCTGCAGGGAGCGCTCGACTTGCCCGTCGCTGCCACCTGTGCACCAAATGGTAATATCGTCCGCGTAAATTGTGTGGTTAATGCCTTCGATACATGAGAGCCTCTTGGACAACCCGACCATGACAAGATTGAACAGGGTGGGCGATAGCACTGACCCTTGTGGCGTGCCGCGCGATCCCAGCTCGATCTCCTCGGAGACAAGGTCTCCCACACTGAGGGTGGCTCTCCTACGGGTCAAGAACGAGTTGACATATTTGTAGAATCTGACTCCAAGGCCGAGCTCAGCAATCGACCGCAACACGAAAGAGTGAGCAACATTGTCGAAGGCTTTCTCTAAATCGAGGCAGAGAATGGCCCGCATGTCTCGAGTGTTGCAGTCGATGACTTGGTGCTTGAGCAGCTTCATAGCGTCTTGCGTCGAAAGCTTGGCCCGAAAGCCAATCATGGTGTACGGGTAGAGCCCATTGTCTTCTAGGTACCGAGTCAACCTATTGAGGACCACATGCTCGGCTACCTTTCCCACGCAGGATGTGAGCGAAATGGGGCGCATGTTGTCCAAGTTGGGTGACCTCCCCGGCTTAGGAATGAGCACGGTGCGCGCGACCTTCCACGGGTCGGGGACCTCGCCGCTCTTCCATGCCTCGTTGATGATCTCGGTGAGGTAGTCGATTGATCGGTCGTCCAGGTTGCGCAGGGTCTTATTAGTTATGCCATCGGGGCCCGCGGCAGACCTCCCATTGAGCGCGTAAAGCGCCTGCCGAACCTCTTCGTGGCATATCTCGGCGTCCAGTTCAGTGTTGGCCGGTCCTGAGTACTCGGGGTACGTTGTTGCGGGGTTCGAGTCGACAGGGAGGTACTTTTGCACCAGCTGCTTCAAAACCTCCTCTTCTGAAGAGGACTGCTTGGCTTCGTGCATGGCTCGCGCTAGTACGTTCCGCTGGTTGGTTTTGGTGTTAGTCTCGCTGAGCAGGTGCTTGAGCAGGTTCCATGTCTTGCCATTACGCATCTGGCCATCTACCGAGGTTCACACCTCGTCCCACTGCTGCTTGGAGAGCACGCGACAGTGCTCCTCGATGGTCTTGTTTAGGTCGGAGATTTTCTTGCGCAACCTGCGATTGTGGCGCTGGCCTTTCCAGCGGGCGAGAAGTGACTGCTTGGCCTCTAGCAGGTGGGCAAGGCGGCTATCCATTTTTTCAACCGGAAGGTCAGTACTAATAATCTTGGTGGTACTTATGACGTCCTCTCTGAGCTGGCTAATCCACTCCTGTAGGCTTGGCCTGGTTGCAGGTAGGGGTCGGTCGTTGCGGACTTTGCGAAACTGGTCCCAGTTTGTCCAAGAAAACTCCCGTGCCCTCTTTCGGACCATTAAAAACTGCGGCACCAGGACGTAATGGTCGCTACCTAAGTCAATGTTTGAGTTGGCCCACTGTACATCGGGGAGATTCTTGACGAAGGTCAGGTCGGGAGTGGAGTCTCTGCAGGATGAGGTGCCCAACCGAGTTGGAAAGGCCTTGTCGGTGATTAGAGTCAGGTCCATGTCCGTCGCGTTCTGCCACAGTTCCGCGCCCTTGCTGGTATTGTACGGGTAGCCCCAAGTGTGGTGCGGAGCATTAAAATCGCCCGCCACAACCAGGGGGTTGGGACCTGCCAAGTTGACGGCCTTCTTTATGAGGGCCCTGAAGCGCTGCCGTCGGTCCTTAGGACTACTGTACACGTTGAGAAAAAAGATGCCGCTTCGGTCCGAGCTGCGCGGCAGAATCTCGGTCATGACATATTCGGCACTGCTGGTGGCCATTTTGAGGTCATGAGAGATGTGTGTGAGCTTGTTACTGACCAAGGTGCAGACGCCCCGGCCATCGGAATAACGCGAGGCGGGCTTGTAACCAGTCAATGTGACGTTTGGAGTTAATGTTTCCTGAAGCAGAATGACGAGGGGTTTTTCGCTAGAGCATCGAATGTACTGCTGCAAGGACGCCTTTTTACTAGGGAAGCCCCTGCAGTTCCATTGCCAAATAAGAAACGTCTCACTTGGCTTGGCCATCTTGGTGCTTTTGTGGGCTGGTGCTGCCCTCAGATTGGCTAAGAATAGCGTGGACGATGGGGCCCGTAGCGCCGGGCTGGGGTTGTACGACGGCGGTTGAGGTCAGAGCTGGTTTCACTACGCTTTCGAGAAACAACTCTACTTGGATACTCGGTCGTTTTGCGCGGCCAGGGTGATCTGCAGTTGGGCGAAATTCTCCCCGAGCTTATTGATGCTTTCACTGAGCGCGGATAGCGTGTCTCGAAGCTCAGACCTGACTTGAATCGCTACACCTTCCTGTTCGTGGGCGACGGCCCTCTTCTTGGGAGCACTTTGACCCTCACTGCTGCTGTCGCCGGCTTTAGTGCTGTGCACCTCCATGGGTAAGGGCATTGTATCGGCGACGCATGCGACGGCGGGTTGCGGTGGTGGGTTTCTCGCGTTCTTAATCTCAGCAATTTCGGACAAAAGCCTGTTTATGGTTTCCTTCATCTCTGCGTTCTCGCGTTTCAGCTGGGAAATCTCGCGCGCGCTCTCCGCATGCTCTGGGAGTGACCCCGACAGTACCTCAGCTGGCCCTCCTCGGACCGTGTCGGCCCAGGTTACAAAGCCCGACTTCTTGCTTCTCGCTGACACCCCGCTAGGCTGCTGTTGACGCCCGGTAGACCTGGATCGAGACCTGGAGCGGCTCCCAGACTTGTAGCGCCGGGCTCTTCCTCGGGACCGGGAGCGGCTCCTGGACCGGGAACGGCTCTGGAATGGGACCGAGAACGTCGCCTGGAACGGCCCCCGGAACCACGTGACTGCTGGAAGTCCTGCCCATCCGTGGGGGATGATGGTGGTGCCGTGGCTTGGTCTTGATCGGTGGCGCGAGACTTTTCCCAGCGCCTTCGTCGCACGACATACGGGATCTGGAATCTTTGCCTACACTCCTTGTCAGCCGTGAGGTGTTGCCCACCACACGGTCTGCACTTGGGGGTACACTTGTGTTGTGCGTCAGGATTCGAAGCCCCACAGCCCCGACATACGACGTCGCCTGGGCTGGGACACACATCAGCACGGTGACCGAGCCGACCACAAGCGTAGCAAATGTCTATTTTCTTGCGATAAAGCGAACATTGCACAAGGGTGGGGCCGTAGCGTACAAAGTTTGGGACTCTATGACCGTCGAAGGCGACGATTACCGTACCGGTGCTGCCTATGCGCTTGGCTGCCAGGGCGAGCGGATTTCTTTCATTTACAATCTTGTTGTCAATATCATTCGGGCCGTCTACGAGTGGAATACCTCGGATCACGCCCTTGCACGTGGAATGAGGGGCGGCCTCGTAGGCACTGACCTCGTATGTTCGGCCCATGACGACGATCTGCCGAACTTTGACGTAGTGGTTGGCATTTTCCCTTCTAGGTGTGCTGACAACCATAATATTCTGCTGCACGTTGGGGCATAGCGTGTCGCCCCGCAAATCTTCGGCGCAGAGGCTTGTGGCTGCCAGGATTGCATCAGCCACCACGGTGCAGCCGGTCTTGACAATATTGAGGCCTCCGCGGGGCCGAATCACGATCTTCGTATCCTCCTTGGGAGGTGGGGCATCCGGCCAGCGCGGATGATTCTAGCCTTGATGTTATTGCCACTGTTGCGGCCTCGCGGGGCCTCGGCCGTTGTCGACTTCGTCTCGTTGAGAGTAGCACCATTAGGATTAGCGCCTGCCGAGCGCACGCCAGCTCTTCTGGCGCCTGCAGACTGCCAACCTCGGTCTTCTGTCACCTCTTTGGGGGTTATGTCCTCCCCCACCACCTGATATTCCATTATTTTCTGAAAATAAGCCCTTAGAAGAGCGAAAACGGCACCCGGGAACGGCGACGCGGCTGGCGTCGCGCCGGCGTGGGCTTACCTCGTTAGGCTTAGCCCAGGCGGTGGCCGGCTCCGGAGAAAAAACGTTCCAAAACGTGAAAATAGTCCACTCACGCAGCAGGTTTTGGCATCAAAATAGTCCTGGCACTTTCACTGATGCGATACAAACAAAGCTGAACGCGCACTCGAAAAATTCACTTGAATATCATTGTAGGAA
Source organism: Rhipicephalus microplus (assembly GCF_013339725.1). Classification (NCBI taxonomy): domain Eukaryota; kingdom Metazoa; phylum Arthropoda; class Arachnida; order Ixodida; family Ixodidae; genus Rhipicephalus; species Rhipicephalus microplus. Next base: position 80,519,615 of record NC_051165.1, on the reverse strand, counting down.
GCAGGAGCCACTCGAAGGTCGTATGAACAACACAGACGCCGCGCCGCGTCTCCGCTAAAAATGCTTCGCATTATAAAAAAAACACCCCCTCTCGTTGAAACCCACGCTGCCTTCATTGCAAATGAGCGACCGCTCAGAATGAACATGGCGGCCCGTCAAGTATGGCGGCTGTTTTTTGGCAGTTGTAAGCAACCATGACCGAAGTTGTCACCATCCTAAAACACGGGGACGCGCGCACATGAAGGCGCCCTAGTTGACCAAACGACGCTTGGCTAAAACTGAAGACATGCGTTCTGCTCCGCTAACATTCAGCGCTTGAGCGGAATGGTCGACGGAGCACAGAATAGGCCATTGTAAAGTGCATACGCTTGCAGTTTACAAGGGGACAGCGAACAAAGCAGTGACATTTCCAGACACAATGCTTAAGAGAGCAAAAGTGAAAGCCAATGCTCTGAAGGGCTAACAACTCGGCCTGTGTTCTGACGAAATGCAGAAGAACGTTGTAAGGCATTTGCATAGGTGACGCCTTGGCACATCCCTGATGACGGCATGTGGCGTAGTCGCGGTGCATGTAATACTGCTTTGGCGACGCCGAATTCCCGATTGCTCACGAGACACATCAGGTTATCGCCTTACGTTTTCCAAACATCTGCCTTAGCTTACTCAGAACACCCATGAAAGATCTAGTCCAATTCTCAATCTGCAAAGAATGTTCGTCCACGTTTTGATAAATACCTATTTAGCTGGTCCAAAATATTTTGTAGTATCACAATCACTGTTGTAGGACACATCTCTGCTTTGAGCATAGTTATAAAACAGCGGCAAGAATGCGGTCATAGGGCATGAGGAAAACGATGTGTTTTCGCAAGTGCATTGCCTTCACCCTGCCCCGCACGCACGCACGCACGCACACACACACACACACACACACACACACACACACACACACACACACACACACACACACACACACACACACATACACACACACGCGCGCGCGCGCGCTGGTATGTCGCTGAACTCACCCCTACTTGCCGCCGCTGTCAACAGGAAGAAAATAAGAGAGATTATGCCGAGGTAGAACAGGCAGCTAAGGCACGCACCACCAGCAGCGGGTCCTTTCGAATCACTGCAGTGAAGATGAAGTATAAGATGTTATTAGCGTAGTATCTGCTACATCTTAAGACTGCCACTTAGTAAGATGTTTTTAACGAAGCCATCCAGCAGTTCTTTTACCTGCCTACAAATTGCTGATTGCGTTCAAAACAGTACGCACAAAATCCGGCGTGTGACGTCACGACACATAAACATACGAGTAATAAAGTCGCGCGTAGTGTGACTACACAAGAGCGTTGAAAATAAAAGAAAACGAAGTGACCGTTAGTTTGAATCTTGCGCTTACTGTCGCAACACTGCTTTGAAACCGGAGGAAGTGCATGCCACGGGCACCCAGTTATTTCCGTTCTTCGAGTTCCAACATCTCTTTTCAACAAACTTTCGATGACGTTAATGCTTGAGACAAGCATATGCGGCTTCGCCAGTAGGACTAGAATCTTGTTCGGGATATTCGCAAACTCAGTGCGTCAGTTGCGCTCTACCTTTCGTTTCGATTTATCAACTTCTCGCTTGTGGTGGTAGTGTAGATGCTTACCATCTGCAGTGAAGTCTCTCATATTGTCTCCTTTTCAGATTTAGTGACGAAGGTGGTAAAGAAGGGCTGGTTTGTGGCGCAAGCGCACGCTTGCGAAGGCGATGGCAGCCACACTCGCACAACGCGTATTTCAGTCCGTGTTTCTGCAGATTTTACGCCGACTCTTCGCGAACACTATGTTGTGCCCGGCAGCTCTCAAGCATTTCTATTCCCCATTTTTCGATAGCTGCACACACTGTGGGGAGAAGTCTTCGGACATCTACCACATGGTGTGGGCCCGCCCTCGCAACCCCACTGTGCCCCCTATCCCCAAACCTACCTGGGAGTAGTGCCAGGCGACCCTGCTTGGTTGTTCAAGACTTCAGGCACAAAAAGCCTTGGTTCGACGAGCCCACGCAGCAGCAGACGCCGAAGGGGTCCCGTACAAGGAATCCCCACCTACTAGTTGTGGGTGCCGTCCTCTTATGAGACGGTTGCTGCATGCCTCTCTTGTTTCCCTCGACGCAAAAAGTTTGGTCTGTCTGTCTGTCTGTCTCTCTGTCTGTCTGTCTGTTTGTCTGTCTGTAAATGTGTCTGTACATTTGTCTGTACATTTGTATCCTTGTCCACCATCACCGCGAACCGGGTACTGTAAACAGCACCAGCCGATACCCCGAACAGCCGACCCCATCCACAGCGCCCACCAATGTTGCTCAAGCATCAGCGTTCATACGTGTGCAATTGTCAATTAAAAAGGAATCATTGCGCATATCTGAGGCACCATAACCACACGTATATATTCTGCATGTTCGTGTTTTACTAGAAAAGGCATACATAAGTAATTCTAAGGACCGTAGCGTTTATCACGCTGCGCTGACCATGCAACGCTTGCACGAAGAAGGGAGTGTTTCCAACGCTTTTCTAAGACGACACGGCACCTACCCGTCGCCTTGCGTTCTGCACCTTATCACCTCCAAGACGAGTGCGCGGGCCACACGCTCTATTTTCCAAATAAAACTGCCAGATGGCGCTCATGTCCCATGTGTGACGTGGCTTGATGCGCTCGTTCGCCTCCACTGTACGTTCGAGGCACTCTAATCAGCGCCTCCGGAATACCATTCACCGATTTCCTTGCGCAGAACATCAAATCAATGTTTTGTTCACACTCTCTACACACAAGACTAGCGTCTTTCGACGACATCTGCAGATTACATGTAGATACGGGGCCAATTTTTTTCCTTTTTTTAGATGCGGAGCATCTAATACTCGAGGCTTGTAGTGCGGCGCCGTCCGCAAGCTTCCTCCTCCTTCTTCCACCATCTGTGCATCCCTTCCTCCTCTACACACCGCGCACGCTTCACTCCTCCACCATCTGTGCACCCTTCCTCCTCTACACACCGCGTGCGCTTCTCCTCTTCACGAACATTCGCTAGCTGTATAATGTAGCGCGCATGCGCCGTCACGCTTCGAGAACATCGGCAGCTGACGCGCGCGCATGCGCCGTCGCGCTTCGAGAACATCGGCAGCTGATGCGCGCGCATGCGCCGTTGCGCTTCTCCCCCTTCTCGAACATTCGACAGCTGACAGTGCATGCGCCGTCGCGCTGTATATATACTCAATGTCGGTGCTCGCTCGCTCAGTTGCCGCTCATCGGTTGGTTTGTACGGCGCGTCGACGTCCGAGGTCGCAATGATCGACGTCCCTTCGACCAGCGCCGGCAAAAGTGTTGGCGGAACCGCAACCAAGTCGTCGTCCAACCCTTTCGCATTCCAGGGTCGCTGGAAGCTTAGCCTCTTTGGTGGCACGGTACTGCGTTGGCCGGCTGCGATTGTTTTAGTGGTCCTACTTCAACATAGGTGACGAAGCGGTTCTCTGCCTGCGCGTCTTTTATGGCCCACAGAGAAAAAAGCTTTTTGGTTTACGGGGCGAGTGAAGTAGGATCAGTTTTTTTAGCAGAAATATCAAATCAATAAACAATCGATGAGACATTATTGTTATGCGTGCGAAAGCGTATTGTATCAACAAAAAGCATATAAGTGGTGCAGGGTTCAACTTACTCGGGCGAATAAGGAGCTGAAACAAAAGTAGGAGTTTGTTGAAGGTGAAAGAGAAAAGCGATAAAGCTGTTTTTTTTTCAAGCACAGCTATAACTCACAATACCAAAACAGCCATACAGCTTGTTATCTACGTAAATAACACATAAATGGGCTAAAAATTCAGTTGCGTTTTTAGGAGATGGACTACTGAAAATGACTGGCAGAAAAAGGTTGAGATATTTGTAGTAGAAAAAAAGAAAGCCTTGATTTTGATATTTTATGAAAAACAAATACGTTGCAACCACAAAATCACGTGTTAGGTTAACGTCTGAACAAATCTGTGGTCACGTACGCCTGATTTTAAAATTTGAGGTAGGTTTATGTTTCAAAATATATCTGTACTGCCACAAAATTAAACGCTACGTGACAAAACGCGAATTCTATTGGCGGTCAATTTAAAACGACACTCCGAAGCTTGAATTTCCTTGCGTTTAACTCGCTATCTGAGATAACGGTTCCATAGAGTGTAATATATTTATGGTCGCCGTACATAAATATAATATGGCGTAGCAGAGGCGTAATATATTACGGCATAGCAGAGGCAGAGACGAGATCCCAAATTACAGGTTTGCTGGAACTTCTAAGAGAATTCATATAACGATGTAAATATAGTCCTCTCGTTTATACGGCTCGGTAATGGAATCATGACATTTACCTGCAATACGCGGGATTAACAAAGCTTAATGAAAAATGATTAGTAAGGATTTGCATTGCAAAAGGACGAGATTGTATGTAATCATAAATAAACTGCATGGTAGTGCAGTTCATTCTGTCGCCGTGTTCTGTTCTATTTCGAGGAAGTTTTGTTGCCCAGAAGTTGAATGAATCACAATTCACGAGAACCATATCTCTGACATGCTTGTGTACAAGTGACAAACAGAAGGCTTAAAGCACCCACGTTCCCACCGTAATTGCTTATAGATGGCGCCCTAACATGTCTGGCGTAACTTGTTTTGAGTTTCAGTTGTTGAGTATCCTTCGTCGCGCTCAGAAGTAATGAGAAAAATTGCTACTACTTGCGCATAATATATTAGGAGATACGAACTCAAATAGCATGCATGTGATTATGTAAAACATATCTGCCACAGAATCAAACAAAATTGCATACTTATTCATAAGGGTTTTTAGCCTGTCGGGTGTTTAATCACGGTCACACCATTCGCATGTCGGCGGATGCCAAATGGTAGGGGCGCATAGGAACTCTGCATGTCAGCGCGCGTTAGAGAAAAACAGATGGTGAAAATTAACGCGGCGCTCTACTAAGAAGTCCTTCATAATTATACCTGATTTTATGACGTGATTACCCAGATATAGTTATTAGTTTCTCCATATACTTTTTACATTACCGTGTTGCGAAGGGTACCGGATAAAATCCGTGCATGCCCGAACCTTTACGGAGCGCGGATTTGCTTTCGTTGAACGTAAGTTATTGACCAGACGCGTGTTAGGTTCAGGCCTTATCCCGTCAGTTGACCTCGTTCGCGGTTCCTCGGAATATTCACTTTGCGGAGACTCCAGCCGCCGGCCGAGTCGAAATAAGCCGAGGTAGGAGCGTCAATGACAGCTACGTCGTTTACGTCGTTTTTTAAAGAAATATACTTTCTTAGTAGGCAGGCAACGTTTCACAAAAAAAACAGATAGAACAGACGAACACTCAGAATATTTTTAATGCGCAGATGGCGGAAATGTATATAGACAGTCAAGAGGGTCAGGAGATGACACTCAGAAAAAAGGAACAAATGGTGGCGCATGTGCCAGAACTTTTTATTCTTCTTTTTTTTTCTGTGAATATCTTCGCCCTCTTGACTGAGTATAAATATTTCCGCCATCTGTGCATTAAAACGGTTGTAAGTGTGCGCTCTGTTCTATCTTTCTTCTTTCTAAAACATTCCCTGTGAACTAAGAAAGTATATTTCTTTAAAAAATGCAATTCCAACCAGCCCAAGTAGCTACTTTTTTGTCGTTTGCGCTGGGTCACTAAAGTAATAAGTAATGATAACTTTTAGGATGTAACGTCCTCAAACCAAGATATGATTATGATAGACGCCGAGTTGGAGGGCTCTGGAAATTTTGAGCAGTTGGGGTTCGTTAACTTGCTTCTCACAGGTCTCTTGCATTTTGGTCTCTCATGAAAATGCGTTCACCGAGGCCGGTGGTTGATGCCATGATCTGCGGGCCAGCAGTCAAGCACCTTATTCAAGACCCCCTCGGCGGGTCGGACCATAGAAGTAGCTTTACATTAATAATCCGTTAACTCGAAAAATCTCAATCCCTCAAAAGGCAGTATAGATGGTGCCATCTCACGAGGTTGATATGAACCTGGCAAGCATGACATTATCACACAAACGTGGTACATTCTACGTCTGCTACAAATTCTTTACAGCCGCGTAGTTACGATTAAGTACACTTTAGAACGTCAACTTTTTCTCTTGAGGATGCTGTGCAAAAAGAAACATGGCTATATGACTACTCTGTGTAGTGTCATAGGGTTTAGACACCGCCATCCCGGCATTCCTACACAACTTTGCGTGTACCGGGAAGCCTACACGTTTCAGCCTCTATTGCCATTTCGCTGCAGCGGTGGTTGGGTTTTATATAAATGAAACACAGTTTGGTACTGTTACCACAATTTAGCCAATTCCCAAACGTTAACGTGTACATCTACCTATGTAAGTAAGCCTTCACGCATGGGAAGCTGAAAATTTGCGGTAGCATGTGTTACGTTGAAAGAGTAAACACAATGCGTTATCCCTGTGAGGCGGTAACGTTAAAAATTATACGAACAAACAACCGTCATGTTGAAGTGAAGTGAATTAGATTTCATCTGAAAAATTAGAAACCTGGACCAAAGGACTGAAATGTCCGAAAAAGGCCCCTACCCCCCGTTGCCCACCAAAGACACGTATACCAGACAAAATACATTGCGGAGTAGGTCAAAGACCAGGTACACTAGAAAGTGTCAAATTGAATAACGTATACTCGACTATAAAGTACAGTTTGTTTATTGTTTACAACTGTTTGAACACTATTAGGTATGAGTGCTGTTAAGGAGGCACTACTCTAAGCAATACTACCAATCGGCCTAGTTATCACTTCATCACATCGAGGCCGAATGCGTGCCTTCTTTTAGTCGCACGAGTATAGAATACAAGTATTGCAATCAAACTTGAAGAAAAATAGTGAAGGTCTTTTGCAATAAAATAAAAAAAAACAGGTTAGCGATCCCTCAGTTGACTTGCTTCAGGAATGACTGATTGATTGATATGTGGGGTTTAACGTCCCAAAACCACCTAATGATTATGAGAGATGCCGTAGTGGAGGGCTCCGGAAATTTCGATCACTTGGGGTTCTTTAACGTGCACCTAAATCTGAGCACACGGGCCTACAACATTTCCGCCTCCATCGGAAATGCAGCCGCCGCAGCCGGGATAGCTTCAGAATGCAATTTCGCTTTTGTTAGCTGTTCATGCGATCACAAGCTGTGCCATGATCTCGTTCCATAAGTTCTCTTCTACGAGATCACACAGATCTGAGGGTTGTCAAGTGTTTAATTGGGCTTGACCGTAAGTGGCTCTTATATGTCTCGATGTGCTTGCGCAAACACCGGTAAAGTTGAGGCCCTACTTTTTTCGCCCAGCAATGAAATTGTCTCTCTAGAGCAGCACTTCTTCTTTTAGAGAGACTATTATGTCGTAGAAAAGCACTACGGTCAATAAAATGCACATTTATGCTAACGCACTTTAGTAAGGCCATATGAAACGTCACAATCAGGGTAGCTTTAACAGATATACCAGTAAGTGAGGCGATTAACTTGAGAAAGGACGTTTACTTGCAACTTGAGCCATAGGAGCCTCTTGAGCGAGGAGGTCACCCGATCCGAAAGCATGTGGGTCTTCTGTAAATAAAAGTAAACATTTTTAGCACACTTTAAGGATTAGTATTTGTCTTTTTTTGTGCATTCATACATCACCCATGAATGTTTGCTGGACCTAACGAAATAAAAGTTCACTAGTGAAGACGACTATGAACGCAAACTACCCAGGAATAGTATTCATTATAAAATCTTTTTCTTAGATTTTTATTGATACCAATACAAAAAATGTTACATGTCTTAAGTATACAAACGAAAGTCCCAAGTCGAAGATTGTATTAAGACCTCCTGTTAGGGGCAGATTGCGGTAAAACAGTGTTTGATGCAACAAAGTAACAGTCGAAAGTATGAACTAAACACGTTTGCAACAGAACTATACAGAAATATAGAAAACAGAAACAAAGTATACGCAATATAACAAATTGAAGGGATTAATAATTCTAAGCAGGAGAGCTAAAAAGTATACAAGAAAGCTATATACATGAGATGTAAAAATTCAAACGAAATGAATCTAATGGAAAGGAACAGTATTTCTAAGATTGCATATTATGTGATTTAGGTTCTATCTTAAAAATGCATGTTTCTTGCATTTTTTATAGAAGGTGGTAATGTACTCTATAATGATATTGATGAAAACTCAGCAGTTTGTTTACCATAAGTAGTATGTGCCTTAGGCAAAAGCAATGCTTTTGTTACGTGCGAATCTTGTATTACTTTGGGTAAACACGTCAGTAGATGAGATTGGTTATGTATTTATAGAATAGGATATCTAAGTTGTGGTTGAGGAGCTCTGCAACGGCTAGGATGTTATAATGAAGTAGGCATTTACCTTTAGAAAAACGTGAACTGTTAGTACTGACTCTTATGGAATCGGTTATGTATTACTTGAAGAGAATCCAAATGAGTGTTATAGTTGCTAGCCCAGCACATTATGCCTTCAATGTTATAAGAATGAACAAATGTGGCACGTGTAATATATGGTCGTGTTTTGATTAGAGTGTGGATTCCGTATGGTATTTACATTTTGATGTGAAGAATATGATCTATGTATTTGAAGTATTGGTCAAGAATAATTTCGAATAAAGATGAGCAACAACTGGAAAAAATAGAGTGCAAGCCAGAACTTGAAGCAGGAAAGGATGCTGAATATTTTTGATGCAAAGAAAATATTACAAATTTAGTCTTGGTTGCATAAATAGTTAACAAGTTTGCACTGCACTAACTTGAAACATTTTGATGGCAGTGCGTAGCTTGTCAAGAAAAAGTGAAATGCTTTTGTCAGCTCTAATTATTGAAAGTGTCATCAGCATACATCATTGCATTAGTAGAAGATAGACAGTTAGGAAGATAACTATTATAAAAAAGAGCGCCCTCAAAATGGATCCTTCCGGGACTGAATTGTTAGCAGATATTTCTTTAAAAGATACATTAGAAACATACACAAGCTGAACGTGGCTACGCAGGTACTTTTCTAGTAGCGCTCAAGTCAGGATGAGATACACCGATCACTTCAAGTTTAGCAAAAAGAAGATGTGATTTAAATTGTCGAACGTTTTTGTGAGGTCGATAAATACCGATCCTGGAAATAAACCTTCGGCAATGATTCTGTAGTTGACGAGTGAAATAATGGGTTTCAGGTCATTAGAAAAGTGATTATCAGCCTGAATATCAGTCTTGAATACGTTGCCTATTTCTAATAGAAATTCAAAAAACACATAAATTTTGTCATTTGTGGCAAAATTTATGTGTTTTTGTTATGCGACACTCACTCTTCTGCCTAGCCGGTTTCTCCATCGGCATGTCATTCTCTTTTTAGTCTCTTGTTTTCTTTCTGTCCATGTCGTGCTATTTTAAATTTATATTACTGTTAAGATTTCTGATTGCATATAGTTCATGAGAGCATTGCCATTTACTGTATCTGTATTTATTTTCTGAACCATGTCTTCTCTTATTTTCGCACTGTTGTTGAAAATCGAATACTTTTGTTTACATTTCATAGGAGATCCCATATATGTGTATACTACGGGACCTCCTTCTGTAAACTTTTTTTGTACGTCTTATTAAGAAATAATAAAAGTTCATTTGAAGGTATTTGATTTGATCGCGATAGCCGAACTGACAAGGTGACAGAATGACAAGGTGACAAAGCATGTCATCGAGCACAGTGCGTCCACGAATAAGCCTCTCCCTACTGTTCGCTGGAACGTGCGTGCAGGCAAATGCCTTATAGGCGAAAGAGCTATACACTTTAACAGAGACAATGATAATGTGGCACACTAAATCTTTATAGAAATAAAAAAGCAAGGTATTTTGTCAATTGTGTACTTCGCGCAAGAAGTGAGAATAAATGTGAAAAATTATTTTTTACAATTTAATTTTATTCCTATGCACTCAGTAATTGAGCGTGTTCTCAAAATATAAAAATAAATTTACAATTTAATATGGACAGTCGGGTTCAGTAGCAGCGTTTCTTTTTTCGGCTTTAAAAGCACCGATGCAGCGAGTGATCGCAGTGGTAGCACTGACGCGGCTACAACGTAGACTGGATAACTGTGGCGCTAAACTTTCGGGTCGCAGAGTGGCTCGAAGAACCGTAATTTTTCGTTAAACGAAAACCTTAAGAGTTTTATCAGGCGCTGGCTTTGATAACAAGTCGTGAACTGTAAAAACGAGCGTTTCCTTTCTGAGTAATAAACAGTGTAGTTCTTGAGAGAACCGAATCAGAGTACCCGGAGCGGCAATCAAACACTTTACTACAGAGCCAAGCCGTCGCTCGAAACTGATGTGTACGTACAACAATACTGTAGAGCTACCATGATGGTTAGTCATGTTAACTAATGCAACCCTGCGTGGCAGAAGCTTGAAATTTCTTCATGCGTCTCACCATGTAAAATACGTAATGCTTAACTGGTTCAACGGTGGGAACTCATTATACAGGGCTGAGCTATAAATCAATTCCTGAAGCCATCGTATCATCACAACACGCAACCACTGCCACGAAATATCGAGTTCTGATGATGAATGCTATGACGATGATAAGACGGCCACACCGGATGCCTTTCACATTTGACTTGTCTCAGACGAGCCTTGCCGCGGTGGTCTAGTGGCTAAGGTACATGGCTGCTGACCCGCAAGTCGCGGGGTCAAATCCCGGCTGTTGCGGCTGCATTTCCGATGGAGGCGGAAATGTTGTAGGCCCGCGTGCTCAGATTTGGGTGCACGTTAAAGAACCCCAGGTCGGTCGAAATTTTCGGAGCCCTCTACTACGGCGTTTCTCATAATCACACAGGTGGTTTTAGGACGTTAAACCCTACATAACAATCAAATCTTGGGCGAATTCACGGAGTGGTTCTTGGCGCACGTAATAGTTTTTCGCGCCCTGACACTTCATTCTTGGTTGTTGCGTCTAAACCACATTAACTTCTTTTAAAGCCACTCGAAGTAGGAACATATATGTTTGGTTATTGTGATTTTTCATTGAAAGAAGCTTCATGACACCATTTTGAATGAAACTATAAAATTAAGCGCTGGTGCACCATTTTAAGTAAGCTCTGGAACCCGGATTGGTCGAAACTCAATGTACAGTAGGTTTCAGGTTGTAAATAAAATGATCATTTTACAATTTGCTGCGCTGTCTGTATCGTTCTTCAAAAATGTCTTGTTTTTGTCGTAAACTGAGTGTTTCAAAACTAATGAGAATCGATAGCCTCAATCACACAGCAGGTTTATCCATCAAAATAAGAATAATGAAACGTTCATGGAAATGGTAAATTTGACAAACTTCATGCGTAAAATAATCGGCTGAGGCCACCTAGCTAAGTGCCTCGCTAAATAATACTCCATTAAATAATTTCTGATAACAGGGGACAATGCCAAGGACTTATTAGGGATAATATTTGAGTAAACGGAATGTAAGCGTGAAAAAATAAAAATGAACTAAAAGCCGTCGGACATCCACTAAACTTGCCATCTTCAAATAACCCGTTTGTTTCGTTGAATTCCAAGGTCGCTGGTTCGGCCCCAAGGCTCAACGCGTTATCTTTCTTCGCACTTTTCTTTCTTCAGCATAACATATTTATTTACCAGTAATAACATCCCCTATACATTCCCTGGCAATATTTTTCGTTTTCGTCATTTTGTATCTAACACAGCGAAATGAGCCCTTCAAATTTTCCCCTTCTTTCATAACCACTTAAAGTAAAAAAAAAAGGTCGATCTCATGTACAATGGGAAGAGGCGATAAGCAATGCATGAATAAGGAAGCTCGAACTGTCACATTAAATTCACCACTACGTTACGAAGCGGTCGTAAAATTTGTAGTACAAGACCTCCATGTTATGATTATCGTGATTGCGCCTGGCATTAGTGTTTGTCGTCCGTTCAGGTCATGTATTATCCAATTTGGTTTATGAGGAGCTTTCGAAATTGCCGTGAGCGCACTATGAGCGTAGCATGTAGTCATGTTTCACATAACGTGCATGTCATTATTATCCTGTTTAGACGAATCAATCACCGTTCGTTGTACGTTCGCATCACGTAATACCAAATTTGGCGTATGTGAAACCAATGAAAGGACTGCGAGTGCATTCATGAGCGTGGAATGTAGTCATGTTCTTACGTGACACGCACGTCCTGATTTCCACGAGAGGACCTGCCAGTTATGTTCGCCGTGCAGTCATGTCACACCATACAAGTTTTGCGATATGTCTTGTGAACGAAACCACCTGCAGGAGCAGCAAGACCATGACATTCTAGAACACGACATTCACGACATTCATGCCATATTTTGTGTTATGACCAGTCACTTATGCTCGCCATACATCTGACGTTATGCGATACCAAATTCGGTATAGATCCCATTATCCAAATGGCCAGGAGAGCTAAACGTTGTTGGTGGCCAGATAGATAGATAGATAGATAGATAGATAGATAGATAGATAGATAGATAGATAGATAGATAGATAGATAGATAGATACGCTCAAACTCACCGAGTTATCTAAGAATCGCTTCGCATTTCAAACATATTTGTCCTAACTCATAAAAGTAACCCTAAAATATTCTGGTGAGATCAGTAATATTTGTTCCTCATTCTGGAAAAATAATTAGTGACGGTAAAGAGCCTACAGCAAATATTACTCCTCAAAAAACTTAATGAATTTGACTCAAAGTGCTGAGCGTAAAATATCGTCGAAGAAAAGGAGGGCTGGGTTGTTTGAACTCTAATGGCATTGTCAACAAAAAATGACATTGTAAATGAAATAAACTTTTACTCGTTCGTACATAAATGAAACTGTAGAGCAACACATAGCAAATATGTTAATCCTTCGCCAAACGCTCTCTTGTCATGTGTTTAAAAATGTGCGGATATTTTGTCTTGTTAGACAGAGATTCTGGAGCCGCCTTTTTAATTAAGTGCAAATCTTAAAAAAATTACAAATTTGTCGATTTTATGAAACTTCAATGATGATAATAAATTAGAATTGTAGCCGAGTTGCATACAACACAATCGTCTAACTTTATAAAGTAACGTCACAACATATTTCTTTGCAAGATGAATTCAAAAACGCTCTTAATTAGGGTGAAATGATTGCGATAGTTGCCGAAAATTTTCAAATATATCTAAATATTTCTAAAAAATTGTTACGCGTGATTCGAGGTGACACTGCTTCTTGTTGAATATTGTATTGTCTTCACAAAGCAACCGTATACCTATATTTATTCCAGAAATTATAAAAATTCGCTAACAAGAATGCTGAGCTAAATTTGTGCTCACGATCATTTTCTAGATGATAAGGCAGAGAAAAGGCATACAGATGGAATCCGAAAGTGTGACTGCCGCTCGCTAAGGAATAAATATATTAGTGAAGTGCTTTTATGACTGTAGCGCACCAAAAGAGGCTGAGCAAGAAAGCTCAGATAAATTTTTAAGACTGCTCTACAGCACTTCCTTCATTATTAAAAAAAAAACCTCAAAGTTCACCTGCATGTTCTTGCTGCGCATACGCTGGATCCGGCGGGTTGTATTCATTCTGAATGTAGTTGGCGGCGTATGGATCCCCTGAAAAACCGAAAGCAGCAATAACTGATATCTTTCATGGAACATTTTTCGCTTTATTTGCAGTTGATTTGAATTTTGGATGATATGAACACGCGTGTAGAACCACAGTATGTGCGTGTGCTCGGCTGCTAATCAGGTGTGATTTTGTAACGGACGCAAACGAATGGCGTTGATGATCTCAGGTATTGTAACGAAACGAGGCAGTTTTCACCAAAGTTATTGATTGAAATAAGTTTCTGAACTAATGTATCTACATGCACGCCGGCACGCTGTGCACAAAATTTCCGCGGAGAATAAATTTATATCATTATTAGGCGAGGAGTGGACAGAAACATGACCGTGTAAGATTTAAACCAAATTTTAGGCTTTCTGCAAGACAGTTACCAAAAATTACGCTCCTTCCTTGCCCCCCCCCCCCCACGTCAACAACTGAAGATCAAGTCGTGCACGTGGTGTAAATACAGTTAAAAAAGAAAATAAGAAACATGGGTAATTCCGGCACCATAAGAATTGATATAGCAATCGTTAACTGAACAGTGCCTTCTTAAAAGCATCAGCACCTAGCGTCCAACCTTTCCTGTGGTACTGCATTTAGAGTACAACACTGCAACACACAGCCAAGCGAACAAAAAAATCACAGCATATCTACGGATTGAATGATGATAAGTGGGGCGAAGCTTCACAGGGTTTTATCGGCAAACCATGAACTATCTGTCTGTCTGTCTGTCCGCTCGTCTATTTGTCTGTCCATCCGTCCGTCCGTCCTTTCGTCTATTCATCCATCCGTCCGTCCACCCAATCGTCCGTTTATTTGTCGTTTCGTCTGTCCGCACATCCACCTGTCTGTATGTGTGTCCATCTGTCCGCCCACCTAGTGAATGTTCCAAGTACGACCACTTTGCATCTTTTCATCATATACTAATCATATACAAGTATAGCCATCCAGCACATATTCCAAAAACGGAAACGGGAGGTGGCTACTACATACAGGATTGCCCGCCCTACGCCTGAAGAAGCTTCACCCCTCAAAAAAGCGATATGAAAACGGGGTCGCACGCAATGGAGCGTGATGCGCACGTCTTGCTCCTTGCATGGGTAACTCATTGGTGGCAGGGCTACGCATGGGAAGCTAGTGCGCGCCTTTTCTGCATGCCTGCAACGACCAACGGCTATGAACTTGAGAGAAAGAAGCCTGTGTGAGCAACGTCGCGTTCTCTCACCAGTCGACGGTGCGTGTACATCATTTATTTTTCATTGATACATGGAGGGCTTCTATTGGTCTTCGGCAGCTACATCGCCAGTTGTCATGGATGTACACAGGCCGAGTTGCACGCCTCCATCGCGACAACTAACATCAAAGATTTTGATTTTACTCTTTGAGCAGATGAACACGCACTTGAAACAGTGCACGTTGAATCTCATGAAAATATGGCATCAACAAGCAGAAAAGCTTGGAGATTATTATGCACTGATTGAAAGCGTTTCAATTGCAGGAAATAAGCGCTAAGGTGTGAACTCCCAGGAATAGTACGACACACTTCAGTGCTTTTGCATATACCACACAACAGATTAGGAGTC